>JAPTOF010000009.1:7552500-9033750 GCA_028554755.1 Cordia subcordata
ATATGGGAAACTTGTTGAGCTGCTCTTGAGGGTGGGAGGTTGTTTGGTTAGATATGTGATTAGACTCATTGCTAATCCTTTACAACATGCTAATTCTTGATATATGGGCTAGTAGATAAGATGCCTAAACCTCATTTTCATATAACATTTAAAGGAAAAAAGTAGGAAGGAGTTGAATTTGAGAATTTGTTAGAATAAAACACCGTAATATTTTGATTATTCAGAAATAAAATTTCATAGAATTTTAACCAAGTCAAGATTACATATAATTATTCAGAAATAAAATTTCATAAGATCTTAACCAAGTGAAGATTACATATTATTGTTAGACATAGTTATCATGAAGAAATTACCTAGAAGGAAAATCCTGACTCCTTCTCTGTCTCCTTTTGGTATCTGATAATTTTCTAATGGAATCATACAAAAGGAAAATCCTAACTCCATTCTTTTCTCTCTAATGGAATCATACAAAAGGAAAATCCTGACTCCGTTCTTTTCTTTATTTCCTTTTGGTATCTGATAATTTTCTGATGGAATCATATTTTATACGTGGGTTAGATAACCAACCACTAAGGGATAACCGCCCGTCATGATTCGTAATAATCCTCTTAGTGGTATTTATTCAATTAATTAGTTTATTTTAATTATCAGTTGTCTGTTACCAAGTCAGATAAAAGTATTATTTATCTAATTAATTGGTTTATTACCACGTCAGATAAAAATATTAAAGGTTAGTGAGCCACAATATTGTTACCAAGTCAGATAAAAATACTAAAGGTTAGTGAGCCACAAAATGAGGAAACACGTTTACAGGATTTTGTGACAAGATCACTGCTGTTAGACTTTTTAGATAAGTTAGAAAGGTAATCGTGATTCATCAGATTGTTCTTTTGTGGTGACATGCTAGTCAATGCAAGTAGCAGCATTAGGAATGAAGAAGAAGAAGAAGGTGATGATGACAAGGAACGCTAGAAGAAGTTGAAGATGAATGTTATGACGAGAGGAGAAGACGAGGAAGAAGCAGTTGATGAGCTTTGCAAAGGAATTAGCAAAATAAATGCTAATGAAGGACAATGATATAAGTTTGCTGGCAAGCACACAAAGTTTATGTACTTGCACCAAAAGGAAAACACCTCTTCTATGAGCATTCATATGAAGATTGATGTTCTCTTTTGGTCTTTTCTGATTGTATTGGTGGAATATAATTGCTATAATAGATTCTTTTTGTTCAATTGATAATTAATTACCAATAATTATTCTACCAGCTACCTTTTAGTGTGTTTGGAATTATCTTATTTAAAATACTTATCCTATTGAAACGATGAGATATCTTATTTTATCACATGCATCCTATCAAATAGTTAAAAGAACAAAAATATAAGGATGGATTGATTATTATAATTTGTTTTGAATTTTTATAATATGCACGAGATGTTTTTAAATCTTATTAGATTTCTCTTCATTTTAATAGGATAAACAGCTTAACATAAGATCATTCCAAACACACTGTTATTCTTTTTTTGTTAAGCATTAAAATGAATTATAGAAAAGTGTGTATTGTAAATTTTAAAATAAAATTTGATAGAAGAATTAAATAATATAGCAGATCAGATCTCGGTGTGGTTTAATAGCAATAGTGACGATTATACAAAAGCCACTAATTGTGGGCTTTTGTGGGGTCTATCAGCAACAGCTGTGAAATCATGCATTTGCTACACGTTTACAAACCGCCACCAATGCTTTTCACGATGAGCGAATCAGTAGCGTTTTTCCAACAGCTAATAGATTGGCATTTAAACTTTTAGCGACAGTTCGAAACCGCTGTAAAAGATTTAATAAACTGCGACAAAAATTTGGTTCTCTTGTAGTAAGGTTCTATAGGATTGGGCATATCGTGCCCAACAGAATGAATAAGTTGATGAAAAGCTAACGGCACTAATCCTAAATCAAATTAAATAGTACTATAAAAATAATGCATCCACGTTATAGTAAATTTTCAGCTTGACAATATGAATGGCTACAAAAGTTTCCTTCTTGGAGAATCAATATTATTGTATAGAGAATTTTGAGCCAAACATAACAAAGGATAAATATTTATTATTAACGGATAAATATTTATTATTAATGGCAAAGTTCATTTTTATCCTTGTATTTTGTTAAAGTAGCATAAAATTTCATAATATTTCAAAACTCATATTTTTTATAATGTAGAGGATATTAGTGAGTTTTAAAACACTGAAATTTTATATATGTGACTATTAGCGAGTTTTAAAACATTTGAATTTAAATTTTATATATGTGATTTTGATAAAACACAGAAGGATAAAATATATTTTATCCTATCATATTATTAACAAGGGCTTTGCTAGTGTGGGAATGCGAATTTTCCCAATTTTGAGAGGGATTGTCTAGTTTTTCTGAATTTTTAATCGTCATCTTGTGTGTACACGAGGTGCTTGGCGCTGTTCAATTTAATTGAATTTTTTCGTCTTGGATAACATATCTTTCATGTTCATGCATGAGAAAGGGTCTCAAATATACATCGGGTTACTTATTCAATTATGTATTTATTTATTTGTTTCTAAGAGAGATGAAGTCTTGTTATATTACAATTATTCGAGGGTCCTCTATTATCATTTTTTTTTAAATTTATTAAAAAAATTTATTCTATTAATATAAGCAATTATTGCGATATTATTTCCACCATGTGAAAACTAATTGATCATCATTTGTTCATGTATGAACTTAATTACTTCTCTATAAACATGAATCATATTTAATGACATAAGCCCATAATTCTCAACCAAATTTGTACATCGAATGATGCTACCCATGTCCCACTCTATGATTGCATACAGCTTTACAATTTGCTGTCTCTTTCTCAATCTTATCAAATATTCATATAGTCTTCCAATCTTTACGTTCGTCTTCAAAAATTTTCAGTCTCTCTCTCATCAACCTTACGAAACTATATTGATTATCTTATACTACACTTTAATTTCTATGATTTAATTTCCTCAGATGGTATATCAATGTCGTCCTCCTCAGAAATTTCATCATCCTCATCACCATGCGCATTTTCTGAGCCTTCATCATCTCTAAGAGTGTATATGGTATCTAAATCGGTATCAGAAGGGCTACTCAACAAATTTTCAGATGTTTCAGAGTTTGGTTTTGATTACACACAGAGTGGGTTGTGGTCACCTCCGGTCCCAAGAAATGTGTTTATGAGCTCACCGGGGAAGATATCGACCGACCGCGAAATGATTGCGAAGCTAAGAAACGCATTGCAAGCACGCCATAGAAGAAGATACAAGCTTTGTTTCAATGTATGATCACCCATAAGTATTCTTTGATGAATTTGCTTATGCGAAATTGTACTTCAGGAAATTTGACATGTATACATCTTCAACTGTTCTGCAGGTATGTTTGAGCTCGAGATGAAGAAAAGAGCTATTTTTCCTGTGATGGATATTTTTCCTGCTGGTTGATGTATAGCAAGAATGAATTGACTTGGCCATTGTAAATATACTTTAATTTCTTATATGTAGCTGTGTATATTAAAGATACTTTAATTTCTTATATGTAGCTGTGTACATTGCAAAAAATTAATATGGTTCATCTGCTTCTTTTTCTTTTCTTTTTTTGTTAAATGTTTTGTCATCTTGGTTTGGATCCATTAATCGAATTATGCGGCTGCCTGACCTGATTCTCAATACAAAAAAAAAAAAAAACTCTAAGACTATCTTGTAGCATCTAGCTACTTCACCTACCATCAAGTCAAATTAACTCCATGATTCTTAACATAGGATAAAAATTGAGCAATTGATCTAGTCATCTCTCTCGACATGTGTGTCATATTCATCTTCATTCATATGTGATCCTATCTGATTTATGCGAGTCATGTTCATATTCATTATCATGTGACCCGCTTTTCTTCAAATCAAGATTATAAAACATGTAAGATAGATGTCTTGTTGGAATCATACAAAATGCCCCTCAAAGGAGGGGCTAAATTCAAAATTCACCAGTCAAGTATGTAGTTATGTAATCATAAAAAAGATCCCTCAAAAGAGGGTAAATTCACTCATAAGTCGCATTCCTAACTACAAGATCCTCAGCTTCAAGTTATGTGTTGGGGAAAAACATGTAAACACGAAGAATACGAGAAGAAATAACGGACACAAGAATTACATGGTTCGGCTTTAAAGCCTACGTCCACGGACAGCAGAGAATAATTCTATTATTGATCACGAGTGCTACAAGGCTCTCACTTTGGTTTCTCTCTCACACTTAACATAATGAGTATTGCCACATATTTATAGTGCAAAGGTTTCCTAAACTTATTAAGCAGAAAAGGCAATTAATTAATTATGTGCTACAAAAGGTAACAAGCGAATAAGGTAATATGCTAACAAGGAAATCTGCTATTCTTGTTGCCCAAGAATACGGGCCACATTCAACATTATGTTTGTGTAGCAAATGCTTTGTCTACATGACCATAGAGGGTAATCCCCTTTTCAGTCAATAGAATAAGCTTTTTCGACCCAAAGAAACAATAGCAGCATATGTTAATAAAAAAATGTAACACGCATTGGATTGGCTCACAAATCATGATTTACATTATTTAGTTTGTCGGAGTTGTACATTTTGAAGGCTCGTAATTTTTAAAAGCAATTTCATTGTTAGAGAATGATTATCGAGGCACCTTTTTTTTTTCAAGCCAAAATTTATGCAATCGACTTGGCCTCGCACAAAATAAATAAATATATATGTATATAAACATTTCATTAGAACTAATGTGAGTTGGTTTTTGAACACAAATGGGAACTAACTTTGGCAAGAATAAGAGGAATGTTACTACTGGTAACTGATCTTGACATGTCATGCAAAAGTCCTTAAACTCGTAGACGACAAAAATAAGAACTTTTTCTTTTTTTTTTTGTCGGAATAAGAACTTTTTCTTGCTTTGGTTTTGGGTTGCTGTGTTTGACCGTTACTGCTTGTCAATGAGATCTGAAAGTAACATGTTGGTCATATGGTCCAGATAGATATCAGGACTCTGATTGGTGGATAGCAGGCAATTTTGGATTGAATATTACGCAAAGTGAAGATGCAAATCCTAGGGCGTGTTTGATTTATCTGTTTTTTTTTATTTTCATAAAAATGGCAATTAGAATAAAAAACTCATTTGATTAATTTATTTTTGCTTTTATTTCTTAGAGAATAACTTTAACTTTTGTTAACTAAACACATTTTCTAAATTTTACAAAACTGAAAACAAACAACACCAAACCAACACCTGTGGCAAGAATTCAACCTTAACTAATTGGTCAATTCATAACATAAAAAGTAGATTCAAAATTGAAAATTAAGTCTAAAAACATCAAATAAATGTTTAGGAAACTCAAATTCGAAGTCTATAATCTCTTCCTTCAAGCTAAGCGCAAAAACCCGATTGTGCATGTGAATTCTAGCTCCGAAATGTCAAATTTTGGCTCCAATTTCTGCAGAATTTTTCCTTCAAGATAGCTCCAAGTCAGTCCCAAACTTGCAAATAATAAAGTCCAATTAGCCTATCAAACTTAAACTAAGTTAGAAAAAGCTAATATATATATATATATATATATATATATATAAACTGAAAAATATTTTATAAAAATCAAATGCAACCTCAATTTTTTATGTTTTTTATTTTTTTAACCTTCCATCTCTCCAGTCAAATCAATGTTTCCCATTAGATTTTTAAATTCATGTGATCACTTTTAGGAGGCAATCTCTTAATGCTAACAACAAGTCTTGGAACAAACAAAAGTACTAAATATGCCATCATCTGCACTCTAGCAGCCCCAGTGCAGCAACTGATTAACGCTATAGATTTTTTTTTTTTTTGGTCATATAAACACTATAGATAAACACTATAGATCTTAGTCCAGAACGTTATAGTTGTCCATTTACGAGAATAATATTTGTTGGAATTGGCGAATCAGGGTACCCCTGGTTGACAGGTAAAATGAAGGTGGCAAAATTCTCAAATCTCAAAATACATTTTATTTCATAACAGACAATGCTAAAACATTACATCCACAACTCAAACTATAACTGCTTCAGCATGGTTTGAAACGGGTTCTTTTTGGGTGAAGTTTGAGTTCTGCTTAGCAACCATTTCGAGGTTAAGTGTCATTAGAATGTTTAGCATGGCTCTCTTCTCTTGGTTCTTGGGATTTTCTCGTTGGAGCATCGTTATCGGCGGTTACAGGCTACTGATTCTTGGTTTTGGGCCTCTGGTCAGGCATCCTGTTGTTCTGGTATTTCGGGCCTTAGCCCTCCTCGTGGGTATTTTGTTGCCCACGTTTGCTCCTTGTTAGGTTCGTCTGTATCCTTTTTTTTTTTTTTTTGGTTTAATGGAATCTTTTCTTGACTAAAACGAAAAAAACAACTCAAACTACTCTCACATAATGAGAGTCAGGATTTTAGTTTAGGAAGGATGAAGTACTAAAAATTTTTTCACTCAAAAAATTAATAAAAATTATATATTGCATATTTACACAACTTTTTTGTATCTTCTCTTATATGTTATAGAACTAAAAAAATGTTTAAGTTAGCGACTGCTTCTTTATGTATAGAATATATTATTACCAAGAAAATCAATTAATAAAGAAGTCAAAGCTTAAATATCACTATTAAATTTTTTGCAAAGATTTGATGGCTTTATTATAGAGAATCATTAAAAATAAACTAAAATAATCAACAATATTCAAGATTTTAAATTACTAATTAACCTTAACATTTTTTTAATGAAAGAAATAAATAAATAAAAGTACATACTATTATTTTTCCTTCAGTTAACAGAAAAAGATGGGGAGGGGGTGGGGAAAATATAAATAGGAGCCTTTTTTGGCTAAACAAACACACAAATAAAATTAGTTTCTTTACCATGGATAAACTTTTTTTATAAAATATCAATATATACTTCCATTGGGCATTGAGTATGACGCCATGCTCTTAACTCAAACTTAACGCACAAGTATGGTATGGGACTACAATCCAACACCTTTGCGCGAGATTCAGCCTTATCAAATTCTAAGAGATACGAGCTCACGCCTTCTTGGGAATGTGCAAAGGAAACAAGTTCTAAAAGAGTCTTGTAGTTTCTTGGCCTAATGGAAATTATAAACATGTCGTTTATATCCAAAGACGGGCATACATTTAGTACTTATTACCTTGCCCATCTCTTGAACTCCATTTCTCCTAGTCATGTAATTGACTCCTCAATCATCTACACATTTAATACTCATATGCCACCTATAGATTGCAAACTCAACGATTAAAGTGTCTAGTTTAGTAAATGTCATATTGGTGCCAAAGACTCATATTGTTTATTGCCTTTAAGACTATTAAATTGAGCATTTAGGTGCCTTTGATCAGTACTATATCAAAGATTCCCGTTACTCTCTTACCTTCAAATACTATTAATTCGAGTACCGAAATGTCCTTGCTTGGTGTTATCAAAGACTTACATCACTCTCTTGCCTTCTATTCTCAAAGGTTGCTAGTGCTCAAAAAATCAATTTTGTGGATTTTAACGTCTAATGGACTTAGCTCATTAACAAAATTTTCAAATAGAGAAACATAATACCCATATGGACATAGTAACGATAAGAGATTTATATCCATACGATGGTTAAGGGCCTTCTTGACACGTTTATTCGTGAAATTGGGTCTCTTTTTGGTACAATACCCCATATCATAAACCAAAGGAACCAATAGATTGCCATAAATCATGTACGATAATGATTTTTCTCCTTGTTAGTAGTATTAATATGAGATCATTCAATAGAGTTGTATCTATTTAAGAACTTATAAAATTTGTGTCCTTATATAAAATGTAGTATTTATTATGAAATTATCAAAAATATCTTTAATAAGTTTTCTTGTTTGTACATCTTAATGCATACTCAATTTGTGAATTGGAAGAAAGAGAGCTTCACAGGGGTAGCTTTTTTGTACCAAACGAAAGTCTCGAATGATAATTCTGAAATTCTGAAAGATGTTCCAAAGTTGCAGGCATGAGGTCTTTTCACACAGGTACCTTTTCTTTTAGCGCTTGTTACAAGTCACTTTAAAATGCTTTCTGTCCCCTCAGGATTTGGGCTTATGAGCAAATCACGGATTTTCTTTTACACAATTTTTAAAATATCATGTAAAATTGACCTAATTCGTGATAGGTTTTAAAAAATAACCTAAACTGGTTCCCGAAACGTAGTTCACACATTCCGAGAACGCAGATCATTATTTGTAACAAAAAAATTCAAACTAAGAACGTGGCCGCGCACTAGGAACGCAGGGCATTCCGGGAACGTGGCCCGCGTTCCGAGCACGGCCGCGCTCCATAAATTCGTTCAGCAGACCATTTTTTTCCCATTCCACCACTTGCAATCCAAAAAAATTTGCCCAACCCCCAGATGAAAACTTTTAGATTTTCAGTCTCATTGCGAAGGATATAACTTTTATCTTGTAAGTTATTTATTTTATGTTGTGTTTTGCAATTATATTTAACATTTTAAGTTATATAATTTGTTTTTAGTTTGTGTAATTTTTTTTTGGTAGTTAATTTTAGTTTGTGTTAATTTGTATTTTAATTGTTGTTAGTTTAGGGAATGAATAATTGTTGTTAGAATTATAGCTTAGGTTTTATAACATAATTTCAGCATTATTATTAGAATTAAAATTAATAGTATTATTATTATTTTGATTATTATTATTGTTATTTTAATATTATTATTACTGTTATAAATATTATTATTAATCTTATTATTATTATGATTATTATTATTAATCTAACCATTATTATTATTATTATTATGATTAATGTTATCTTTTAGTTATTTTTTCCGCCTGCATTGAACCTTCAGCAAACTTATATCTTACAACACTATCTGGATTCTTGGTCATCACAACACCAAGAAACTGTGGGAGCATTTGGTATGATGTGTCCCAATTGCCATACACTATTTCAATTGCTTTATTCCGGCTGTTCCAAGCTTTTCCGTAACTGACATCCGCGTTAAGCTTCTCCTTCATATGAGCTTGGATAAGCCCGATCTGGTAATCAGCCTTCTTAGCTATGAAATGCCTCATCAAATATCCAATCAAACCCGAAGTCAAATTTTTGTGCCCCGACGCAGTTATTTGCGCCATACAAACATGTCTGGCGTCATACTGCGTGATCTCTCACTGCTTATGTGTTGCTTTCTTTATGACACGTACATACTATAGGCATGCTACACTTCCACTGTGCATTTCCCTACATCGGACCTTCCACAGGATCTTATTCGACTTGATGACCCCATATTCTTTTTGTATTTTTATTGCGTTCTGTTGAACAACCCTTTTCGCATCAACTTTGGATGGGAACACCATTTGTTTGGCCAGTTCCATCCTGTCGGGGTCCCATATTGGACGTTTGGTGATCTCGTACTTGCTTGTCGTGTAAAATATAGTCCTAGTAGTGTGGAACTCCACTACTTCCTCCTCATCTACCTCTGGCTCTGCATCAACATCCGGTCCTTCTACATCGTTCTCAATTTGATAGTTCAAACTTGCTTCTGAGACTACATCTTCTTGATTGTTCAATCCACCGTCCTCGTTTTCTTCGTTTGCTTCTGACAAAATAGTATCTACTACAACATCACATCTCTCTTCTGTGCCATTGTCACGAAAAGAGGGTCCTCCGACTTCAAAAGTGGACTGTGGTTATGGGAAAAGGGAACAAAGTGGCAAACTCTACCATTGTTGTTGCAATATTGATATGTTCATCTTGTTCATACAATAGTGCTACATTTAGGTCTAGCATGTTAGACTGGTACGGGACGTCGGCCATTTGTTGCGGCACATACACGTCGTCACACTAAACGTCCACTATTATGTGCGCGACACAACGGTTCCAATCATAGCGAGCTGTACCATACATCTCCCACATATCTTCATCATCAATTATTGCACTTGGATAATAATAAATCTGCTGCAATGTAGCATCCCATCTAGGGTCACGATAGCATAAGTTAACCCTATCAATAGTCGGACGCAACCCTAGTTTTCTAATTACACGAGAAACAAATTGATCGTAAGTTGTATCGAGTTGAATTTTGATTTTGCGTGGTATATTTGGACTTTTATAATCAAGATCGTAATTGGTCATTATTTTGTGATTGCTGTAGTATAAAAAAATAGTAACCTTGGTTGAATTCATTCTTTTACGTGCTTTGGTAGAAAGTTATGACGATAAGTAGAATGAATTTGGTAGAAAGTGGAATGATGGGTAATGGATTGAATGAGCCAGTGGAGGAAGGGGTTGGGGTTTATATAGGTAAAAAAGACATTCTGGGAGTGAGATTTCTGAAATTTCCCATGGCGTGAAGTGACTAGAGCATGATTGATGGTATGGAATATATTCCAGTTACTGCAAACGCACTTACAGAATGCGCTGCTAAGAATAAATTTTGCTTCGCGATCAAATCAAATATGAAATCAAATCTGTCAAGGTTGCAAGGAAAACCAAGAAAACGAGTTCCGAAAGTGCAGAATGCACTTCTGGAATGCGGGCACACTCCTGGAATACGGCTGCACTCCTGGAGCGCGTTCCGCATTCCATGCGTTCATTTCGCATTCTCGAAATGCGTAAATCGCATTTTGGAAACCAGTTTGGGTTATTTTTGAAAACCTAGCATGAACTGGGTTAGTTTTGCATGGTATTTTAAAAATTGGGTCAAAAAAAAATTCGCAAATCACTCTTTCCCTTACTCTAGAGGTAGAGTAATACTTAATATCTAGTCTAAAAAGTCTCCCTCCCACTAGATAATCCCTAACACGTTCATGCAAACTACTAGAAAATGGTGAGATTATATAAATATATATATATATATATATATATATATATATATATATATGAACTATGAAGGCTAGTTGAATGAATGATAGTAGGTGCAAGATGTAGGGCAATAGCCCATACTTAAAGCTTAGTTCATGCATAATATACATATATATTATAGGAGGAGAAGACATATTGAACGGAAAGAGCGAATGCTAGGAATCATCGTCCTCTATGCAGAAACTACTACAACCATATTGAGATCACATTTCACTAGGAAATTTAGTTGCTAGATAAATAAAAAAAAATATCCATTAATAAATGATAATGAATCAAATTATACAGACAACAGGATGCTAAGCCAATTATCTCACACAATCCTAATGAATAGAGTATAACAACTGTAAACACATCTTTTAAAATAAGAAACTTAATATGGCCCACTTGTCAAATCAAATTATTAAAATTATTTTTGGTGATTAAAGATAATTATCTGTGATAATTATTGTTGGTGATAAATCCAAAATTGAGATAATTATCTAAGATAAATATGTTATTAATAAGTCTAAATATTGAGATAATGTTAATCATGGATAAGGATAAATATATTTTGAGATAGATATAAGTTTTCTTGATGGGAGGCAAAGATTATGTCAAAATTTTAAAGTCTATCTATAAGGTCTTTAGCCTAATTTATAAATAGCCTGTGATTACTATCAAATTATGGCATCTGAAGTTCCTGAGATAGACTAGAATACACTTATATTTGATCATGGCACTAGAAGTTCCTAAGATAGACTAGAGTACACTTATATTTGAGATCAGTGATTATATTTGAGAGTAGTAGCAGAAATTCATAAAGAGACGATACTTGAGCAAGAACGACTGAAGATAAGTGTGATTTATCTTTTCGCTTATTAATTTCTTATATCATAATATGCATACAACAACTACATGACTCACCTTAAGCTATTTGCGTGGGGATAGGTTGGGAACCAAGACCCAACTCTTTATATAGGAAACTGCTTTGTTGCTTTATTTTTTGAGAACTCAAGATTCGCATTAGAAGGATTTTGCACTTGTAAAGGATTCTTCTTCAGGGTCCTCTAGAACCACAAATCCCGAATCTGTTTTGCTCTGCCTACAACCTAAGAAGTTTGCTTTAACATCAATCATTTTCCATTTTATATCGATATATAGGGAATGGTCCTTTTCTAGATTCTACTCAATTTTGTCCATTAGATCATCTAAACAAAAGACTCTCACCTATCATTATCTCAACCGCACTCTTTTTTCTGTTGCAATTGACAAAAGGAACGAGGAGTATTGAACCCCGTTTCGAAAAAAGGTACTAAAAGAATTCTTCAAGAACAAATATTGGACCGAACAAAAAAAGGCGATCGATTTCTTGACCGAAACGGAATTGGATATGACAAGCTTGGTTGGTTGCCTGAGGGATTATCTATGCCAAAGTTAGTTGTCTTTAGGAAAACTATGATGAGTGTTGGGTACTTGTATCTTATTAGATAAGATATAACTACTGAAGTTTTTGAGAAATTCTATTTTTCCTTATATATCTCTTGACTTAATTGATTTTATTATATCATGCACTTGATACTTATTAGATAATATTACTTTTAAATTTCAAATTTAAAATAAATTTATTTCAAAGTTAACATAAAAATAAGAATCCGTCTACACGTTGCCTCTATGATTGTAGACTAGATGCCATTTTTTCTTCGAAAAACCCCACCCTGTGAGATTCAAATCCAGAACTTCACGTTTAGAGAGATAGTTTCAACCAGTTGAGGTATCTCTTAATCTCTAAAATAGATGTCAATTATTGTTGAAACTTTCCCAACATAAACTATAGACAAGATGAGCATTTTCAGTATCATCAGCAATGGATGAGGTTTTTGTGTCATAAGATAGACACCCATGCCGCGGACGTGGTGAATGATAGCCTTATATTAGAAAGTATTTAGTATTTATTTATTAAAAAATAAAATAATTTGATAAAATTATTCCACAAAAAATCTACAATTCATTAGCAAATAAAAGTTTTAATTTCAAATAAATAAAAAATAGTTTAATTGAAAATTTTTTGTTACAAAAAAGTTACTTTTTATCCTTTTCTTATTTATATATTTATTAAAGTAAAAAATTAGATAAAATAATTTAATAGAATAATTCAACAAAAAATTAGGATCAAATAGAAAATTAAAAGATTTTAATTTCAAATTGTACAAAATATTGAATTTACAGAATTTTTTTCTTACCCACAAGATCAAAGAGAAAAAATTAGTCACAAGTTAATTAAAATCTGTTCTTCAATATTTTTATATACATTTTAAATACAAACCAATCTTTTCTACTTAAATTAATACATATATTTTGGAAAGAACTAACTTTTAAGAATATAAAAATTAAAAATAAAAGTAGTTTATTGCATAAAATTTGTATTATACATTAAATTAAAATATTAAATTTATATTGAAATCAACTTTTTTATGTAAATATACAGGTGCAAAACCAAAATAGAATAATGTTTTACTACAAAAAGCTAACATTTGAAAAAATAAAATAAAATAAAAAAAATCAGTAGCAGCAAAATAAAATTAAATTGTCCAATAAATAAATAAAAAGATAAGATAGCAAAATATCACCAAATACAAGGTATTGCTTGGCTAGACTTGATGTCATGGGGCAAAATGGGTAAAATTAAAACTTCATGGGGGACTTTGGGATTTAAGTAGAAACTCATGTGGGTAAATGGCATCCTCCCCTTTAAAATATTAATTTATTTCATGATTAAAGATATCATTTCATGATAAATGTTAATTCACATATATTAATTGAATTAAAAATCTATTTTTTAAATAATACTTTTTCTTTTTTTGGTTAAAAGCAATATAGAGAAGTCAGCTTATATTAACAATAGGAGTTGCCACATGGTGGAAGGAAGAGCTATCATGTGGCAACATCATATAGTCCATTCACTTGAAATAGTTGAGTAGCTCATAGTTATTTGGGTAACTGATAGCTATTGTATTTTAGCTGTTAGTTAATAGTTATTTAGCTAGCTAATTGAACAAAATATATTCAATAAAATCAGTTGTTAGATTAGCAGATGAATATAACGTGATTCAGAAGAACATGATATCATGTTATTATTATTATTACCATTGTTGTTGTAATAATATTTAATATTATAATTATATGAATAAGATAATATATTTTATAATTAGATATTTATTTTTATAATAGTATTTTAATATTAAAATATAGCTAGTTTTTGATAAAATATTTGTATCAATATTATAAAAAATAATTGTAGCATATTCAAATTTTATTTTCAGAAAAAGAACTAATAAAACTTATACTTTTAAGTATATGTTGATTAGATAGAACTTAAAATTCATTTTTATATTTTTTATTTTTATTCGTAAAAGAAAAGGTAAAAATATAGACATATATTGGAGAAAGAGTAGGATTGTTCAAAAAAAAAATGAAGAAAGGGTAGAATTGGCCAAAAAAAATGAAAAGCTAAAAGTTTCCTAAAAGGCTAAAATTTTTAACTTTTAAGAAACGCTAAAAGCTAATATGATGAGCTAGTTTTTTGAACAAGACTCCTTTAACAAAATAACGTTTTGACTCGTACTTTTAACCTGACCCCAAAAATTGTTGCCAAACATGCACAAAGTTAGGTTAAAAGTTATAGAGATCATGAGTTTAATTTATGTTAGAAGAAAAAGAAACACAGAAATAGATTTTTTTTTTTTAAAAGGAAGCTAGAAAATCGTTCTCGTGGCAACAAGGAAAGCAGAAATCTGGAGTAGCAAGGGAAGGAAAATTATTTGTAAAGACTTTACATTTTAAATATGATCAATTTATATATTTTGCTCTAATTAATTAAGTTTATGTAGTGACAAATTAATCCTTAGACATAAAGTCATTGCAAGTGGTCTATGGCAGGTTACCAGTCAAAAGTATCCACTATACAAGACGTAGAAAATGCCATAAATCCTACCAAGGTGTTTTCGGGAATCTAATGGTTGAAGAGAGGCCATGTGCGTTTATCCAGATAAATCACGACCTAGAGTGGCAAAACCGTATTTAGTTTTTCTCTTCTCTTTTTTATTTTTCACTTCAAGAGAAGCCAAAGGTTAGAGAAATCACGACCAAAAGCGGCAAAGCCTTTTTTAGCTTTTACTTTCTTCTTTTTTTTTTGTTTTCACTTTAAGAAAGGTCAAAACTGGTTATATGCAACTAGTGAGATCAACTTTTTGATCACTCATATCAAAAGTAAGAAACATATCAGTTGATCACTAAGTCTTTAATTTTTTCTTTTTAATTCTTTGATTTGATGATTTTTTTAGACATGTAATCTAGAGGGCTGTTGACTTTTCAAATAAGAAGCAAATGGAGATCAAGGAATAGAAAGGCTGCACGTGGACTACCGTGACAATGCATGTTCCGCATGCTGTGTAGTTTAGTAGACACATCATATTATTTGCCCTTGGAAAATAATGTTCAGTCGTTTAATAGGATATACATATATATAATACTGTGTGGCCTACTGTATCACTTTTAAACTTTAGAGAATAGCGAGGATTATAACTTTTGTCGAAATAAAATAAAAAAGACATCAAGATAAATAGAGAGAGGTGAATTATCTATAAGTATTTTATATTTCTTGTATATATTTATACGACGTACTGAAAGGTGTCTTGTATAGGAGAACTTTGGCTTGCTCTCCAAGATTATTGTCCCAACTAAGGAAAGTATATAATCAAATTAATTACAATGATATACAAAATATGATAGATATGCACATATTCTACAAGATATTGGAATATATGCTAATATATTCTAACACCCTTCTCAAATTAAAGGTGGAGTAAAAGACACTAACTTGAATTTGGATGTAAGGTTTTCAAGCCGTTCAGATGGATGAGCCTTGGTGCAAATATCTGCTAGTTGATCAGTGAAAGGCATAAAACGGAGTTTGGTGGTACTCTGAAGCACATGCTGACGGATATAATGAAAGTCACACTCAATGTGACGAGTACACTCATAAAATACATTATTGTGGGCTATTTGGATAGCACTTTGATTATCACAACGAAGAATAATCGTGTGAGGCACTTGGATAGCCAAATGACCTTCTAAGTGGCATCAGCAAGAGCCCGATACTCAGCCTCGGTGTTCAAACGAGCAATGATCGTTTACTTTTTACTGCGCCATGACAAGAGAGAGTCACCTAACAAAAAACAATACCCTGTAGTTGAGCGTCAATCTGTAGGGACACTTGCCCAATCTGCATCAAGATAGCCTTGTAGAACCAAAGACCAGTGAGGAGAGAAGTGTAAACCATGAAACAGAGTGCCCTTGATATACCGGAGAATACGAAGAACAGTAACATAATGTATAGAACATGAAGCAGACATAAATTGACTGACCAGATGAACAACATAAGTAATATCAGGCCGAGTGACAGTAAGATATATAAGACTACCCACCAACTGACAATACAAGGTAGCATCTAGAAAAGGAGTACTGACTATGGGAGGCAAGCGCACAGAAGTGTCAAATGGAGTAGAGGTAGTGTTGATACCAATGAGTCCAGCGTGAGCAATAAGATCGGATGAATACCTGGCCTATGTGAGATAGTAACCAGTACTATTAGAAGAAACCTCGAGACAAAGGAAATAACTAAGATTGCCAAGATCCTTCATCTCGAAATGCTAGCCAAGAATCTTCTTAAGTTCTGAAATACCATACAAGTCATCCCCAGTAATAATCATATCATCAATATATAATAAGAGGAGAATAATACCAGTAGACAAATGCTGAATGAAGAGGGTAGAATCATGATTGCTAGCAGCAAACCCAAAATTGGAGATAGCAGAACTAAATCTAGAAAACCAGGCATGAGAGGCCTACTTCAGGCCATAAAGAGCACGCCAAAGTTTGCATACCTTATGCAGAGGATGTGGATAACTAGAAGAAGGTTTATGAATACCTCTTCAGTAAGATTACCATTGAAGAAGGCATTCTTAATGTCCATATGAAATAGGGACCGCCTACCAACAGTGGAAATTGTAATAATACTGTGAACTGAAGTAAGACGAGCAGCAAGAGAAATGAAAATTAGAATAGAAAGCTCAATTAGTTAACTCAACGAAAGGGCTAAATTCAAAATTCTCCAGTCAAATATGTATTTATGTGATCATACAAAAGATCCCTCAAAAGAGGGGTAAATTCACTCATAAGTCGCATTCTTAACTGCAAGATCCTCAGCTTCAAATTAAGTTTGTGTAGCAAATACTTTATTTGCATGGCCATAGAGGATAATTCGTTTTTTAGTCAATAAGATAAGCTTTTTCGACCCAAAGAAAGAATAGTAGCATATGTTAATAAGAAAAATAAAATACATTTTGATTAGTTTTCAAATCATGAGCCACAATATTTAATTTGTTGGAGTTGCATATTTTGAAGGCTCCTCCTAACTTTTTTAACTAATGTTATTGTTAGAGAATGATTAATGAGGTGTGTTTTTTTTTTTTCAGTTTAGAATTTATGTTATCGACTTTATCTTGTTCAAAATAAATATACCTACATTATTTTGTTACAGCTAATGTGAGTCGCTTGGTTAATTGGCTTTTGACACTATATATATATATATATATATATATATATATATATATATATATATATATGTATTATGCATGAACACAAATGTGAACTAATTTTGGCTAGAATAAGAGGAATATTACCATTGATAACTGATCTTGACATGTCATGCATGTAAGCACAACATATTTTATGCTTGTGCTTTACATGGTAATAGTGAGCATCCTACTATTTGTCATGCCTTTACCTATAGCAACCCCCAATATTGTGCTAATTCAAGTAGTGTTCCCTACAGGCATATGCCTTTGCATGCATCTATATCTAGTTTTCATGATTATAGGAAGCCATATCATGCATATTCATCTTGGGGCCAAGATGACTTTTTCCTTCTATCCACCTTTTAGCTTTAAGTATCCTTCTACTACACCATCTTTTCCCATCTATCCTTCCTCAAAGGTTTTTTTTTTTAATGGCTATGCTTATAGCGATCCTAACCAAGCTGCTTACCATTTTCACTCGGGTGAGCCCTTTTCTGTTAGGTCTCCTTCACATGAGGAAAATTTGAACAAATCCAAGATCGAGCTTGTTAAAATGCTTGACTCCTTCAATTTAATCAAGAGAAACTAGAGAGAATGATAAAAACAAACCAGCATACTAGTCAAGCACTTAATGAGTGTTGAGGTACCTTTTGATCGAGTTGATGAGATGGGTGAGACTTATGGATGAGGTGATTAGTGGTGAAATTGATGATGTTTAGAGGAGAGAGAGAGATAGAGAGAGAGAGAGAGGTTGATGAAGAGTTTACATCTTGTAATGAGGCAGAGGATGAGTGTGATTTTGTGTCGGTGTATTATGACTTAGGTTATGTTTTAAAAGAAGTGATACCCTATTTTCCCATTCTTCCACCTTCTGTTATTGAGTCTTTTGGGCCTATTTTCCCTCCTTTTCCCATATTCCAAACACTTTGAAGGATAAGTTTGATGTTTTAAGTACTCAAATTGATTTTGAGTCTGCATTTAGGGAATTAGGCACGTATACTCCCATTGAGCATTCTAGTTTGCATGATGATGAGTCTTTTGAGTTCCATTTATCCCTTTCATTCGTGTCCACCCCATCTTCTATTGAGTCTTCCTCTATGTTAGAACTCACATTTGTGCCTTCTTGCAATAAGCATGTACATGTAGGACTATAACACACACTTCCCACCTTGCGTGCATTGAACCTTCCATTGACCCATGGGGAAGGTAAGTTGGTAGCCCTATATTATGAAAAGGAGGCCATAGAGTGGTTAGTTGATGAGTAAGCAGCATATGATCTCTCATATTTATGCATAGTCTTTCCCACATTATAGCACACTTTCATCTTCACTTCGGGGTCGGATTTTGAAAAGAATTCCATTGTTTCTGTATTGCCTCATCATATGTTACACAATCCGTTTCTTGCTACTTTCTATTCTTGATTATTATCTGACAATTTATGCTAAAGAACTTTAAGCATTCATGGCTTTAACACTGGCGCCTGACTAGGGGCATAAAATCCAATGCTACTACGAGGCACCCTAAACCTATTTGTATCTTCCTTATCTTCTTTATTCTCTTTTTCTTTTTGATTTTAGTAGTTTGGCTTGTCTTTTGTTTGCTCTTGCTTTTAGTAGTTTAGATTTTTTTTTCCATTTTCTTGCTCATTGTTTTTCTCTACCCTCTTTAGTGCACCAATCCTTAGCCCTTGCATACATCCTTATTATCATTTTAAATGCCAATGCAGAGTGCATGGCATTGTCTACTAATATTTTCTTTGTTTTTTTTTGAGTGTTTTTTCTTTGTACTAACAGATATAGGATCGCGAAACAGCTCAATCTTATTGGGATTTCCCCGATAATATCTCCTCTGAATAGAGATGACTGACTATTCATGAACAATTATCGATCAGGTCCACAGGGCCTGATAACCAGTTGTACGAACATGGCAAAGGTGACACGTGTCTTACACCCTCCCCCTGAAACTATAAATAGGACCCCCTGGTTCCAAATAAGGTAACTTATTCATTCCTACTCACTCACTTCCTAAAACTTACCCTTTTAAACAAAATATCGACTTAAGTATCAGATATTCTTTGGCCGGCACCACACCGGTGCCTAGTTCCTTTTATTTTGCAAGTTGAATCCATTGGAGCAAGCTTTGAAAGAGTTTATCTGGTTCTTTACAGGATTAGATTGGCACTGTTTGTGGGAATATTTGAATTTTGGTATTCCCATTGAGTCTACATGGCTATCATACGTAGCCAAGCTGCATGCGAGTCTCATGTTAGAGAAAGAGATGAAAACAATGAATAACAACAAACTTAACACCCACCATTGTCCAGACCACACTTACAGTAACCACAAAATCACCCTCAGCTGTCTACTTACCAATCGAAACCAACCATCGTAGCCTTTCACCTTTAATCCACCCTCCTCAATGCCCATATAGTTGGCAAGCGTGGTATCACCCCAGTGCTCACTAGCCCAAATAGCAGCTATAGCCAACTTGTTTGCCAATATCCAAAAACTACATGAACCAAATTTTCTCCCCACAAGCCCAACCATTTACTCTACCATACACCTTTCATTTTCAAAATCCCGGTCTGCAAGCCAATGTTGAAACTTCTACTCACATGCAACAACCTATCCATCAAAGCCCTCTGGATATGCAAGAAGAATCACTGTGTCATAGGGACGCATCTACTAAACTCCTCACAACAACTATGGCCTTTACACAAATTATTCCGAACTAGTGGTAGATTCAAACTATAAATGTGGAAGAGTTTGCGAACAGCCCTTTGTGGGAGGAAATCATTAAAGAGCCAGTGCCTAGAGACTCCGTCTCTGAAAGTTACCCTACTATGATTGTTTAGGTGATCCCGCCAAGCATGTATCAGTAATCAACCATAAAATACTATTCTATAACGCCACTGATACTGCTCAATGTAAGGTGTTTCCTACTACATTAGTGGGATCCACCCAAACATGTTGTGATGAGCCGCCACCACATTCAATCCATTCCTTTAAGTAGCTGGTAGCAGTCTTCATAAACATATTTGCTAACAGAAAGGTGGCCCCAAAGTCATCGATTTCAGTTATCAGGATGAGACAACAAAGTGACGAGACTTTGCACACATTCGCTAAGAGATGCAACGAAGCAACCTTACAAGTGCCCGACTTGGCCTACTCAATAGCATGAAGCTTTCATTCATAGAGTTAGAGATGACAAATTGTCTAGCTCCTTAACAAGGAAGAAACCTACTTCTCTAACTAACCTCATGGCTCGAGTAGAAAAGTACATCCTAGTTGAGGATGTGATCTTATCAAAAAGAGAACGAGAGAAAGAGTTCGAGATAGAGAAGAGCAAAGCAAAGCGGAAGCAGCAAAAGCCACATTTGGATCATAATGACCTGAAGAGAAGAAGGGAAAATCTAGATGTGTTCAAAAGGTGCTATGATACCTACACACCCCTAAATGCTTCCAGGTCAGATGTCTTGATAACTATAAAGTGTGAACGGAACATAAAGTGGCCTGATAAGATGAAGGGTAATCTCAATAAGAGAGATAAGAGTAAGTTTTGCTATTTCCACAAAGATCATGGACATACCACTAATAAGTGTCCAAATTTGAAAGACGAGGTCGAATAATTGATCAGGAAAGGGAAGTTGACACAATTTATTAGACGATAGAGCGAGGCTTTAGAAGAACACCCTCGTAGTCTGAGGAAAGAAAAGAAGGTCCTTGGCATAGTTGACATGATTTAGGGAGGACCAGTAGCAGGTGGGGATTCAGTCACTAAGAGGAAGATGTATGCTCGATCCTTGCAAACCGCTCCACCAAACAAAATGAGGAGCATTAAGAACATCATCTTCAACAGCAAGGACCTGGTCGAGATACTGTTAAATTATGATGATCCTCTTGTCACTACAATTATTTTGGCTAACTATGAAGCAAGATGTTGGTAGATACTGGCAGTGCAGCAGATGTAATATACTATGAGGCATTTGAACAGCTAAAGTTGAATCAGGCTCTGCTAAATCCATTGAAGCATGAGTTGATAAGTTTCTCGGGCAAAAAAGTCTGGCTAAAGGAGTTGTTAATCTCCTTCTCAACATCAGAGATGGAAACCGATACGTTGATCTGCAAATGAATTTTGTTATGGTAAATTGCCCAAGCACCATTAATGGAATTATCGGGCAGGTAACTTTAAATAAATTAGGAATCATAGCATCCACCTACCACCAGACAATGAATTCTCAACCAAGAACGGAGTGATTACGATTAAAGAAATGATACAAGAGCATGTTATGCTGCAACGTTAAAGCCAAAGGATGATCAAAAAAAGTTTGAAAACATGATGGTGGAGTTACTTAAGGACGATCCCAGGAGGGGAAGTTTGACTGATGGGCAGCATGATAAGAAAATGTACATCAGAGTTAAGCAAATTAAAGAAATCCGACAAGGCATCTCTGAGTTCTTATCTTTAAATTATGATATATTTGCTTGGGATCCCGCTAATATGACAAGGATAGATTCAAAAGTCATTGAGCATTACTTGAATATTGACCTTGCCTTTAGGCTAGTTCGACAAAAGCACCTACCATTCAATGTTGAGAAAAATCAAGCAATCCATGAACAAGTGGAAAAATTGCTAAAAGTAGACCATATTCAGGAAATAAAATACCCAACATGGGTTTCTAATATTGTAATGGTCAGAAAGGCCAACGAGAGGTGGAGACTCTGTGTAGACTTTACCAGCTTGAATAAAGTATGTCCAAAGGACAACTTTCTATTACCCAGAATTGACCAACTGGTTGACTCGATTGTAAGATTCGAGATGTTGTCATTTATAGATGCCTTTTCAGGCTACAACTAGATAGAAATGGCTCTAGCCGACCATCCACACACTGCCTTCATTACATATCGAGGACTCTACTGCTACAAAGTCATGCCTTTCAGGTTGAAAAACGCTAGGGCAACGTATCAACACATGGTCAACATGGCCTTCAAAGACCAAAATGACCAAAATATGGAAGTGTATATTGATGACATACTTGTCAAGAGTGAGTAGGCATCGGACCACATGTTTGACCTGAATGAAGCTTTTCAAACAATGAAAAGGTTTGGCGTCAAATTAAATCCCGAGAAATATACCTTCAAAGTAAGAGTGAGGAAGTTTCTAGGCTTTATGGTAAAGCACTGTGGCATCGAGGCCAACCCAAAAAAGATTGAGGCCATATTTAATCTCAAGCCTCCAAGAACCGTACATGACATACAATCACTATCTAGAAAGATTGCAGCCCTAAGTAAATTTATGTCGAGATCAGTTGATTAATGTGCGCCATTCTTCAAAATTCCTCAAAATCCAATAGATTTCAAATAGACTCCCGAATTCCAAGAAGTATCCGAAGGCATCAAATTCTACCTTACAAAGCCTCTAGTCCTCGTCAAGCCTGAAGAAAGGGAGACATTGTTGCTATACTAGTCAAACTCTCACCTAACGATGGTAGCTATGTTGATTAAAGAAACTAGAGAAGGTCAAAAGCGAATCTACTATGTTAGCAAAATACTAAAAGGAGCAGAGCTCAAGTACAACAGCTTGGAAAATATAGCGCTTGCATTGGTCATGTTAGCTTGAAAGTTAAAGCCTTATTTCAAGGCGCATCTAATCACAGTGATGACTAATCAGCCTCTACGACATATGTTGCATAAGTTAGAGTTATCAGGTCGATTGTTGAAATAGTCAATTGAGCTAGGATAGTACCCCATCACCTATCAACCGAGAACCATGATGAAAGCTCAAGTCTTAGCGAATTTTGTAGTAGAATATACCCAGCTAACATAAGAAGTAATCAAAGAGTAGACACTTTGTGTGGATGGCGCAACTAGTGAAGCAAGTTCAATAGCAGGTATTCTGATTGGGAAGCCTGATAGAACCGAGCTAAAGTATGCGGTTAAGTTTGAGTTCAAGATAACAACAATAAGGTTGAATATGAAGCATTGTTATCGGGAATATGGTTGCTCAGAGAATTGGAGACAAGAGTAGTCAAGGCCTATACTAATTCGTAGTTGATTGAAGAACAAGTGAATGGAAACTTTGAAACTAAGGATAACAAGATGAAAGCGTATAAAAAATAGGTGGCTGCAACAATCACATTATTTGAAAAATTGTCACTTCAATAGATACCAAGGGGAAGCATCCATCTTTAAGAAAGGTGAAATGATCAACATTGAGAGGCTTATGGGTCCCACAGTCAACATTTCGCTCATCAATATCACAAATGAAACCAATTGGAGACGCCTGATAGTGCAATATCTACAACACAACACCTTGTCAAATGATGATTAAGAAGCTTCGAAGGTGGTGAACTAATCACCACGGTTCATCATCATCGAGGATCAATTGTACAAATGCAACATTTGCTAAAATGTGTAGGCAATACAGAAGGGGATTTCATTATTTAAGAGATGCATGAGGGAATGTGTGGAAATCACTCTGGAGTTGCGAAGATATTACTGGCACGGCATTGCGAAGATAGCTAAAGAGATTGTTGAGAAGTGTGATCAATGTCAGATGAATGCCATCATTCAACACGTGGCGTATATTATCACAAGTCCAGTAACCAGCCCTTGGTTGTTTGCGAGATGAGGGCTTCACATTATCGGTTCTATGCCTATCGAGAAGCCACAATGAAAGTTCATGTTTGTAGCTGTTGATTATTTCACAAAATGGGTTGAAGCTGAGGCTGTAGCAATAATAACTGATAAGGCAGCATGCAATTTTGTTTGGAAGAACATCATATGCTAATTCAAGGTACCAAGGACTATTATTATAGATCATGGTAGGCAGTTCGATTCAAAATATTTCTAAGAGTGAGCCGATGAATTGAAAATTGAATTGCCATTCTCCGTAGTGGCTCACCTTCAGGCAAACAGACAAATGGATGTCACGAACTGAGCCATAATCAACAATTTGAAGACAAAGCTTAAAGGTGTGAAAGGGTTGTGGCCAGAGGTGTTACCAGAAGTTCTATGGGCCTATCGAACGACCACTCACCACAGTACTAGAGAAACTCCATTTAGAATGGTCTATGGGTCGGAAGTAGTAACCCTAATAGCCATTCTATCCCCGACATTGCAGGTTAAGCACTTCTCTAAAGAGGAAAATGATAAGGTCCTAAAATTCAGTTGAACTGTTCGACGAGATACAGGGAGATATACATCTTAAGAAAGAAGGAACAAATGAAGCTTTGAAGCGCTAATTATTAGGAAAGGTTAGGCCGAAGAGCATCAAGCTTGAAGACATGATACTCTGTAAGCACCATTTTGCCAAATGCAACCTTAATAAACTTGATGAAAATTGGAAAAGCCCTTATCGAGTAGTAAATGTAATCTAACCAAGACCATTCAAATTGGCAAGAGTTGATAGGACACTGGTCCAAAACATCTAGAATTCATAACACTTGAAAGGATACTATGTCTGATATTAAATGTCTTATTTCCTCTCATATGTACTTAAACGTTCAAGTGAATGACAAATTATGGTTCCATGAGCATTTATTCTATGGTATATTTTACTTATTTGTTTAATGTTGCGGTCCATTTTTTATCGGCAAATTATATTGAAGAAGGTGGAAATGAAAAAGGAATAATAAGTCCCATGACAAATAGCAAGTAAACATTCATCCACTCAAAGACAGAGACAATAACTCTATATAGGATAAAGAAGTAGAAGAACACACAGCCAATAAAAAGCTATGTAATACTTTAAATAAAAATAAAACAAACAGTGTTCAATACACCGAAACAAAAGTAGAAGAATGTTTAAGTATTTATACTTCATCCTTAAATAAAGAAAAACAAAAACAGAAGATTCAAGCTGTAGGGGTCGTTTCATGATCGATCACCACAACCTAGACCTGATGACCGCTAGTAGTTGGTGCTACTTCCTCCTCGGTTACCTCCATAGCATCACTACTACCGTTGCCAGCACCAGCTTTAAGCTCCACCACTTCTTTCTCTTCTTTGGCCACCATTGAAGGCACAGGAGGAGCCTCTTTTGTACAGGCCTCTGCCTCTATCGGCATATGTTTAGATATCCTTGGTAAGAGGTAGGGGACTACGTTCTCTGACTCCCTAGTAGCGACATCAAGGGCATTATTGGTTGGAGGTACGGGAATCTTCTCCTCGAGGGCATCATCTGTAGGAGGTGCCGGGATCATCTCATCGAGCATGGCCTCGACCAAGAATTCCAGGGGAGGGGAAGAGTCACTCTACAGTAGGTCAAGGGCCTTCTGAGCACCAACTTCGATCTACTCTTATAGTAAATGGTGATCTCCTTGGAAAGTTGAAAAGTATACTCATCAGAGGCCTTGTACTCCATAATGACGGAGTCCTTAGCACTCTAAAGCTCCCTTTCCAGTTGAGCAATGCAGAGAGCGGCCTTCTTTCTATCTCGTTAGAGACCCTCCATTTTCTTGCTAAGCTTTGAGAGGGCTGTCCATTGATTGTTGATGCTTTCACTTAGGAAGTCGGTCCGTTTCTCCTTTCTCTGAATCTCCGCATCTTTACCTTTTAGGACCTCGGAGTGATGGTTCCTCAGAGCCTACAACTCCTTGAGGTGGCGTGTTTTGGTGTTGTCTTTAGACGTCCTCAGCAGCTGAATCTCTTTTTAAAGTCTTTCTATCTCGTTCGCGTCAACGACGTCCAGAGATCAGTTTGGTGAGTTCAGTTATGGTTTGGCCTGAAGACTTGAGCAGCTCATGACCTTCGACACGAGCTCTCCTATCTAAAGTGAAAAGGAGGGAACAAGGGAATAAAAGAGAAATAGGGAATAAAAGCCAAAAAGATAAGTAAACAAAAATAGGGAATGACCAAAAAGGGCTTACCCTGTAGTTCACAGTGCCTAGTGAACAGAAGAGGTTGGAGTAGAGCAGATGTAACCGGGGCGAAGATGTTCCAACCCAGTATGACCAAGTTGACCATCGAGATCTCCGGCAATTGAGTAGCAGCGATTGTGGTGGTTAATATGGTGATATCCCGTAGTGAATAGTGACGCGAAAGGACTCGACGCCATCTGAATGTGAACCTCTTACATCCTGTGACATTAAAAGGGCTTGCTATCTTTGGAGTCCTTAAATCCTTTCGTGACTGGCTGCTTATTCCTCTGCTCTTGGTTGGGGTTGGGTCGAGAAAGACGATTACCTTCTCGGATCATGCCCTGAGCGGGCCGTCTCACTGGGGCTCCTTGTTGGCCTCGAGAAACGACCCGATCGGGACAGGTTCCTTGACCCTGTGGGTTAGGCACCTGAGCCGCTTGGTTTCTGTAGCGTGCAGTTAGCTGGCACTGTAACTCCTTCTATTGAGGGGTTAATTGTCTTATTTTTCCACCAGCCATGCCTAAAAATACAAGGAAAGGGACTAAGTGTAAAATACCATATCAGCCAAAGCTAGCAAATAATGCATTAAAGGAAAAGAACTTGGACTATAGGTGACTAACCATGGCAAAAATTCGAGGTACAATCCAGAGGCCGTAATCCTCTCGGGGGTTTGGAAATCAGGGAACAAACCCTTCTCCATGTCCCCTGAAGGTGTTATATCTCTCCTCTTCCTGACGAGTAAATTGAGAACTTGGTTAAGCCTCTTCCCGATCCTATGGGTGACGTCCAACTCGGTCCACTGAAGATTAACACCCCATATATTAAAGCAATTGATGAAGACATATTTGTTATGCAAGCCCTTGTGGGATGAAGGGTTTTCTCTTAAGACCACTCGTTGATTCCTGGCCATGATGTAGTGTCACCCTTTCTCCCGATCCTGGGCTAGCAGGAACATTTATTGAAAAAGGTTTACCAAGGGCTCGATCCTATTCACCCTTAGGTACATGTACAACCTGATAAGAACTGCCTAATTGTTCAGATATAGTTGGCTGAGGCAAAGTTCGTAGTGGTTGAAGTAGTCTCAGATGAACGTATGAATAGGCAATCTTAGGCCCGTGGCGAAGAAGTCCTCATAGAATGCAATCTTGTTTTTTTCCCCTGAACCGGCATATTCTCCAAGATTTGGTAGCCTAGCAACATAGTCATCAAGCATTCTTCGTCAAAGTCTGATGTTAACCAAAATGCTGGGATATGGTATCGGTTCTCTCACTAGGGCGTTGAAGGAGGCCTCAACCCTCGGCGACATTAAGGCTTCTTCCATCAAAACCTTCTCATCTCTTAAGCCCTCATCTTCGACAGGGTCTTTGCGATTGGATATTACTTCTCTCCCTCTGACTGATAATTTTTGCCTATGATAGGGAGGTCATCAGAATCACTATTGTAGGCCATGTCGCCCATCTCAACAACCCAATTCTCGGGATTAGGAAATTCTAAGCCCTTGAACTCATCCCCAAGCACGGTGTCAGTTAAAATCCATGGCAAATAAATGACTGGTCGAAGATAATCTCTCACTAGGTGAAACTAAAAGAAAGTCTTCACAAAAACCTAAGGCTAAGGCCTCTTCAAGGGTAGGAGGGCTAGTAGAGGCAGAAGTGTTAAAAGTCCTTAGATTTTCAAAAATACCGAAAATCCTAATGAAACCCTAACTCTATGGTCGTCAGAGTTGAACACTAACAATGAGGGATTGTTCTCATTATTTTCTAGGCAAATTAGGGGATACCAACATCAAACGAGTAAACAAGAGCAAAGAAAGCGAAAGAAAAAAAACATGTACGTAAAAGACGAGATTGGATAAGAAAAACGATTAAGAATGAGAGGAAAAGATAAAGGGTTAGGAAGAAAGCGTACCAATGAGAAAGAGAAGTGTGTATAGAGCCTTAAACGAAGAAGATGAATGGAGTCGATGAGACACCAGAGATGTCTTTAACGGCGACTGTGTGCAAAAGCTAGGGAAGCAAGCCAAGAAAGCAATAGAAGAACTCTGGAGAAACAGAGAGAAGTTTTTCAGGAAAGAAAAAGCAAGAAGACAGAAAATAAAACCAAAAGGAGGAAAAAAGTATTTATATTCCAAATTAAAGCCATAAGAATTTCTAAAAAAGGTGGCAAAACGCCAGTTAGGCAAAGGGTCATGTCTTTGGTAGCAGCTTTGTCAAGCGTTTCGAAGAAAAACCATTATTACAGTACAGACATGTCGGTTAGTGTAGGCCAGTTACGCGTGGAAAAATAAGGTAACCTACTAACACAAGCTAAAAGCCTAGAAAATGACCAAGTATGAGACTAAATAATCAGGAAACATTTGGCAACATCCCAATGTGGCAAGTCCCTAAATGGGGACTAATGGTACAGGATCGGGCAACACCCCGATCTTATGAGGATTTCCTCAACAATATCTCCTTTGAATAGAATTGACTGACTATTCATGAACAATTCCCAATCAGATCGACAGGGCCTGATAACTTTGTACGAACATGGTAAAGGTGACATATGTCCTACCCCTCCTGAAACTATAAATAGGACCTTTTGGTTCCAAATAAGGTAACTCATTTATTCTTACTCACTCACTTCCTAAAATTTATTCTTTTAAACAAAATATTGACTTAAGCATCAAAGGTTCTTTGGCTGGCACCACACTGGTGCCTAGTTCCTTCTGTTTTACAGGTTGAATCTATCGGGCCAAGCTGGAAGAGTTTATCTCTTTCTTTGCAAGATCACTAACAAATAGGTTCATAGATGAAAGGCTTGATAATTGACATTTATGGATCATAAGACAAGGTTGTATCGTTTAATCTTTCTCTTGCCTCTATCTACCCTTTCCCCATTCCCCATAGACAGTTCTTGTTGCTAGCTTGTTGTGTGGTTAGGTTTTATTTGCTTAAGGACAAGTAAAATTTAAGTTCAGAATTGTGTTAGTTATTCTTCTCATACTTATCATTTATAGGGTAAATGCGTACCATGTATTGTTTTTGCTCAAATTTGATCAAATGTTTTTGATTTTTATGCATGTTTTGAGTTATTTATCTTCTTGCTAGTTAGAGAGTTGGCATTTGTCATTGACTTGATTGAATGGAGACAATAAGGATGTATTGTAGGGAGTTAATTGAGTGTAATAGTAAACAAGGTTCTTAGGAGAATTCTTGAGAAAATTGTAGGGTGTGAACTACTTTTTTTGAATGTATCTTGATGTTACCCCATGACTTTGGTGAGGAGTCGATGTACATTAATGGTTTTGATATAAGTGCCCCTTCCTTAGCCCTTTTGTGTTTATGTTATGTGCTGTAAAAAAGAAAAGAAAAGAAAAAAGTAAAAAAGTAAAAACGGAAAAAAATGAAAAAAGGAAAAAAGAAGAACAAGAACAGTGAAGTTTATGAATAAGTATCAAATGACACAATGTCAATTGGACACACTCATTTCTTTGCCATTCCGTTATATTATGAATAAGGCTCTTTGCTCAAAATGTGAGCCATTGTTATGTATTTTTTAATTTTGTTGAATCTTTGGACGAACAGCATGTTGAAAGGCTATGTCACTTGATAGGGGCATGAAATATCAACGGTTCACATGTGCATTTACTTTGATTCCTGGATAGTGTGGTGGCTTAAACACGCGTGGCAAGCTCCTAAAAGGTATGAGACCCCTTGGGCTTGAGAGGAGGAAGACTTGGGGAGCTTTAGACAGTGTGAATGACCACTTATACCCCCTTAGAGTCAAAAGGATGTCAAGTCAAGACAACCAGCAATCCTTTGAAAATCATGAACATAGACTTTGTTTTAGGCTTACTTGAGGACAAGCAAGGGAAAGGTTTAGGAGCATTGATGTGTGTTGGTTTGTATATGTTAGTGCATAGCATTCATATACACTTTTAGAGGTCTTTTAAGCTTATTTTGGTGCATTTGTGGAGCATTACTGCAAGATCAATGATATATTTGTATGATGAGTTTAATTGCATAAATGATGCAATAATGCCTTATTTTCATGCTTTAGATGACTGTTGAAGAAAGTTTGCGCCTGAAGAGGAAGAACAGGGGAAAGAACGAAGACCAGAAGCCAAAAAGGGAACAAAAGGAATTTGAACAGTAAACCGGCCACCCTAGTGAACAGTACTAATCAACTAGTAACGGTGACCAGCAGCACCAGAGAACAAAGAAAAAAGAGCTTTGTTGCTAGTCGGGTTAAGTGCACTATCGGTCGTTCGGTAAATCCTAAAAACTGCTATAAAAGCTTGTTTTCAGAAAACAAGGGCAGGAACTTCATTTTCTTTAAACCCTAATAAACACTAGCCTAATCATCATTCACTTACACCTACCCATATTAATTCCCATTCATACAAAGCCAAGATTAGTTAATATAACAAGGATTAGAAAAGTTTGTGCAGATTTGGAGTAAGATTTTGGGGAGTTCTTTTTGTTCTTCCTTAATTCTTGTATATAGCATGTTTGCTTAGTTGTAATCTACGTTGATTGTTTTTTTAAATTAGGTTAGGGTTATGAATAAGTGATTTATATACATCTATGGCTTTGAATACATGCCTTGTTTATATTGTTTAATGGCTTTTAATTCAAGCATCTCTACTTGATAGTTAAAATGCCACAATGAAAATGCATGTATCCTATTGTTCTTAAAGGTTTTTATCTTACTATCGTGATGTATGATTGGCGGTTCTTAACTTATGTTTAAGCTAAGTTGAGTTGTCTTTATCTTTAAATCTAGTTAATAGGCTTCCACCTAGTTTAATTGATCCTAAATGGCTTAGTTTTTAACTTTAAATCTAGATAATGAGTTAAACCCTAGGATTAGACTCAATGACATTAGTTACAGGACCTAACTAACTAAGCCCAAAAACCCTAAGTAATAAGGACAAAGCTATACTCCAAGAGACATTACTTAAGGATAGAAGTGCACCTGCAATTAGTAGATATTAAGGTTAATTAGCTAAGACCCTTAAAAGGGCAAATCAAGCCACAGATAGACCCGAATCATTACCATAGCCCAAGCCTATTTACAACATACAATCACCCTAGGTCCTCTTCTACCTTGTTGTGTTTCCTCTACTTAGTTTGGCATCCATTGTTCTTTCGTAGTTTAAGCTATTCTCCATCTTCCCGAGCTCCGTTCCATCTGAAGAAAACCAACACACTGCTCCTACGGGCACGTAGAGACCAAAATAAGGAGCCACCTTGTAGGGACGATCCTACACTCACACACACTATATTATTTTTTATCACTGCACTTGTGGGATAAGACTTGGTTATAGTTTTGTGCTTATTTCCACATTCCAAGTTAGAAAGATCACATGGTCTAATCATGAGCGTAGTAATTTATCATGGTGTCTGGTTCTAAGTTTTTATTGTTTCTTTTTTTGTTACTGAGGTTGACCCCAAAGCCATAATGTCTTAAAACGAGGTGGCCGCAGACACACTTTTTTATTCCTTTGTTTCAAACTTTACGAAGAACTCAATTCTATCTCTCCCTCGTTCTGAACAAAAAAAGTGGGGCGGCACCCTAATTGTAGACTTTCTTTGTTCTGAACTTCGTTCATGAAGAACCCAGACTTTTGACAGGCCAGCCCTTTTTTATGCGTTGCTTTACCCTAAAACAAAAATGAGCTTTGCTCCTCTGTGCGCTATATACATATACATATACATATATACATATATACATATATATATATACATACATACATATATATACATATATATATATGTATATATTGACAATGAATACCTCCAAGACGATAAGAAATACCATGAAGCTTAGCATGCATTCCCTCATGGATTTTGCTAATTTTGGTTAAATTGCTAAAGGGATTAGAATCTTCTTATATCAAATGCTCTCGTATTAATATGAGGGAAATCTTAATTATTAATTTGTGAATCATAATATCTCAGCCATCCATGAAATTCAACTTCTAGAAAAGGATAGCTTTTTTGAAATACTTTTTCTTCCTCCCAATGTCTACTTTTTTTGGGATTTAAATTTCATGAATGGTTGAGATGACATTGCGCATATTCATCAATGGTTAAGATATCTCTTTCGTATCAATATAATATAAGAGAACTAATGACCTCTCTTGTCCTTTTTCAAAAAGTGCATCAAATTTACTTATGTAAAAAGAACCCTCAAAACCTTCTTATAAACAATCAAGATATGCATAGGTCATCCCTTTATCGAAAAATTTGTCATTTTTAATGAATTGCTAAATAAAAATAAACACAAACCATCCTTTGTGGTCATCTAAAAGTGCATCTAAATCCTTGTGGTCCTCTAAGAGTAGTCGGACTCCTATAGTACAAAGCTAAATTGTTATTTTAGTTAACGGTGTATTGAAAATGACAGATGGAGGGAGGCATGTACTTATTTTCAATGACTACAAGAAATTAGATATTCTACAACGCACAAATTTGTTACCAAAAATTGAAATTTCGTCACTAATAATTTTAGTCACGGTGGTCGCTGACCATCACTTATACGCAAGTCGCTAGCAGTTTAAGTGATGAACTTTTATTTTGTCATAGATTTAAAAAGACAAATAATAACATCACTTTACTGACTTTCTATAGTAACCAAATTGTCGTTGCAATAATATTTTGCAATTGTGATTTCATTTTACTCATTAAAATGATCAACATGTAGTGACATTCATAATTGTTACTACATAATTTATTTTCTATGATGAACGTTTGTCACTATATAGTGGCATCATTTATGGCTCAAGATACCGTCATTACATAATAATAATTTTAGTGATGATCAACATCATAACAAAACCTATTTATACTATTATGACACTAATATCATCACAGTTTAGTTAGTTCTGAATGCAATTTTCTTAAATCTATTTATGTTATTGTGATAGTAATACTGTCACTAAATTTGTTAAGTCAATTAGGAAATTAATTTTTAATTGAATTAATAAATAAATATAAAAGAAATAAAATAGATGTTAAGTTTGGTAAAAACATTCGTGACGTAAAATTAATAAAATTCAATGTCACAATAATAAATATAAATCCAAAAGATTAAAATAAAAAATTATAAGAAATACGAACTCATACTACGAAAATGGTACATTAATACCACCCTTTTCCAGCAACCTCATCGACGTTTATGGGCAATAAGAAAAGTGCTTCATCCTCCAAGACACATACTAGTGCTTGTTTGGCAGCCAAGTGCTCTAAAGATTTCAATGCAAGTTCTCTTGATTATGAAAACCCTTGCCCTCTTGTAGATTCGAATGATGCAGCTTCTATGTCTGACAAAGAGCATGACATCTTGTATGGTCTTGATGTTAGGATTAGTATGCCTTAAACTCACTTGTATATAACATTTTGGATGTTAAACAATGTATAATCATTTTGTTAAATGGCATTATGAGTTTCTTACGTATTATCTCTGGTATTTTTTGTTGATGTATGTATAAAAGTCCCTTGACTTGAACTAATGACTTAGGTGTGCAGTGAGGCTGGATGCACAGTAGGTCCAAGTCTAGATTTAGTCATGTCATAATTGAGTCTGTAACTAAAAGGTAGTATTGGGCACTCTATCGGGATAAGGTTATATTAAGCAAGTCTCCTCGTTGAGGGTGATCTATCTAGGTCATTGAAGGGCTTTTCGGATTTGTCTCGATAGTATGTATGTCACGTATTAGACAGGACCATTTTGAGTATGTTTTCTAGAGACGTACTATCAAAGAAAGAAAACAAGATACTTACTGCTACTAAATGATCATTGCTCTTAATCTTGAGCATATGTGGATAAACTAATGAAGTTAGGGTTTGGTACTTTGATTCACTTTCGGTGAGATCTCACTTTATTAAGATCAACGCCTCGTGTGTTGAGTGCCAAGTTCTAATTAATTAGGACATCCTTATGCAATATGGAATCTATGTGCCCCCTTTGGGATTGTCCAAATTTATCATCCGAGTCTAGATCTAGTGATACTACCTTTATGGGTGTATCGGTCATATGACTTGAGGGTCGTTCCCGAGATCAAGAGATTCCATGACCAAGGATGGTTGGCAATAGGACAAGAGACCCAAAAAGAAAAGATGCAGCTAAGGAGGTGATATTAAGGTTGCTAAAGGACCGGCCTTAGTTGTGGGTATACATAGAGGGGCATTATGATCGGTTATTTAGTAAGTCAATGACAAAGTTCACATTCTTCTGTGATAAGCTTTTGGGTAATAGCAATTATTCTTGGAGTGCAACTTTGATCTTATGGTGGAATAGATCGGAGTTAAAAATAATTATTATTATGTCGCCAAAATCAGGCAAGGACATTTTTTTTTTATTTGTGGAAACCAAGGTTAATTGTGTCTTCTTGGTCCTTTCCCTAGTTGAAATGACTTTGAGAGAGTAATCTTGAAAGAGCAAATTCCATATTGTGGTACTAGCCTTATTGGGCCAAAGCTTGGAATTAGGTTTGGGCTTTCTTTAGAGTCCAAGATAACCTAATTGGGCTTTGATGGTTTCTTATTGGACTTGGGCCTCCACATGGATAATGAACTATGTGTTGGGCTTGGATTGTGGGTTTGGCCCAATCTTCCAAGACATGTGCTAAAAAGTTATTACAAAAAAAATTCAAATTGTATAAGTAACTTCCATGACATGTGGCAAACATTTACTACTAGGAAAAAGTTTCCCACATGGAAAGTTTACAAGGTTTAGGTACCAAACTTTTCTTATAAATAGGCAAGACCTTAAACCATTTCTAGCATCAAAAAATTTTGCAGTTGATCTCTTCCATTTTGGCAAGAGAATACTACAACACATAAGACACACTTATTATGTGGTTTTTTTTTTGCTCTAGATTTTCAAGAGCATGTTATTTTTCTTCTTCCAATACAAAAGGTTATTCTCTTAAGATAAGTCTCTTTAACCATAGGGAAGAAGGCTAGGGAATTGCATATTGCAACACCCTTATAGTAAAAGTTTTTGGTGGTCTTGTTTGTGAGCAGGAACAAAGCTCGTGACGGTTTTAGCTTCATCAAAGGCCTCACACTTCAAAAGGTTAGCTTTACATATTTTGCAAATACTAGTTATTTGCTCTATATTTTTAAGCATGTTCTTGTGTGTGTTATATGGTTATTTTATTTTTCTAGCATGGTTTCTTGTTAGATTTTTTTGAAAATATGGACTAGGATAGACCACATGTAATATTATTGATCCTACGCTTGATACACACTCATGCTCAGTTGGTAGGACTTCTCCTTCCTTAAAGAACAGCAAAGAGGTATGTGATGAAAATTATTTGGAAGAGCTTGATAAGAAAATTGATGAAGCTAGACAAAACTATCCTTCCTCCATTGGTTTAGGCAATTTCCTTGAAGAAAGATATAATATCTCCAAACAAGCTCTTGTGCAAAGCATGTCTAGAAAAACCCGTGCTTGTTTTGGAAGCTCTTCAAGTGCTAAGCTTACTCAAACGGCTATGGAAATGAATTCTCCACCAAGCCAACCCACTTAGTCCCCCTTTAAACATGGCAATATTGGTACTCATTTTAATGCTCAAGCTAAGGAGAACTTAGTCCCATCTCTGGAAGGACCTAATGAGGTTGTTTACAATCAGATTTCACCTTCAAAAGATGCTTCAGATGCACCATTTCAGCAAACTATCAACAATGGGTTATTACCCGCTAGTCGCAAAAGTGTATTGGATAATAGCCGCAAAGTTTCAGCTCTTTTTCCTATCCAGCCACTTTTCAGCCCCTTTAGGCTCATACCCGACAGCTCATAAGGTTAGTACTCCTTTGGAAAATGTGCATGCAATTTCAAATACTTTTTCAGAAGATTTTCCCCCTCTTGGCACCCACCCGAAGTTGGACTCTTTGAAATCTGATTTTACACGTGGAAATCATGACTTGGCTGTCTAAAATGACATGAAATTTGCCAATAAGGATTGCGTTGACCCAACTTCTTGCCCCCCACCTGAGACCACTTCACCAAGAAAAAGAATTCTGCCTTTTACAATACAAAATCAACGCAAAAAGCCACCAGATGCTTGGAGAAGGCCTTTGAGGCCAAGGTTTGTCCCTAACCTCAACAAATTCTACTCCTAATTGGGGAACAACCTTTGCTAAACATTGCATGAATAACAAGCTTATGGAAAAATATAATGCTTTCTATGTTGACGGTAAAACGGATGTGGAGGATCCACTTTTGGACCTCTATGAAGATGGGGAAGAATATTAGAAAAATTGTCTTGTTGGTCAATTTCTTGGAGCTCCTCCCCCTTTCTTCCTTATTAGGAACATGGTTGATTTTACTTGGAAGCAATATGGAAGAAGTGAAACCAAAACTAAAGGCCAAGGGTTATTTATCTTCAAGTTTGAAAGTGAGGAGTATAGTCAAAAAGTTGTCGAGCAATTGTGGCATGTCCGTCATAGGCCATCTCTTCTTAGAAAATGGGAGCTCAATCTTCAATTTGTAAATCTCAAATGTGATAAAGTTCCAATTTGGGTCAAACTTAGGAATGTTCCCCTTTGTCTTTAGTCTAATAAAGGGCTAGGATATGTGGCATCCTTCATTGGAACCCTTTTACAAATGGATTCACTTGCGGAGATAATCTTGAATTTGCTCGTGTTTGCGTTGAGGTAAACTTGGAAGATGACTTGCCGAATTTTATCTTCCCAAAGCTTAGGGATGGTTCTCAAGCCAAAGTTGAAGTTGAATATGCATGGAGGCCCCCAAAATGCTCAAACTGTAAGTTGGTGGGCCACTTTGATAATGCTTGTCCTTTAAATCAACACACTCAAGAAGCACAACCAAATGTTGATCACATTGCACCCAAGCAAAGAAGCAAAGATAAATGGATTGAAGTTGGAAGAAAGCATTCTACTATTGCACATGATCAAGGCAACAATGCATCTCAGCCTGGTTCTCCTAAATCACCAAGAAAGACAATTGAAGTTGGCTCTCAAGCTCAAAGAGGCTCTTGTCCTCAATCTCCTAGGACATCTCCTCCTAGCCCTCTTGTGCATACTAAAAACCACTTTGATGTGCTTCAGGAAGATGCTCAAGAAGGAAATGTTGCTTCCCCTTGACATGCCTCGGATGATCTACCCTATTTTGGTTGCTCGGGATGATGTTTGTTTCTTCTTGCTTTGCCTTTCTTTTGATTTCCTTGTGGCTTTTTCTTGCCCCTCAAATCTAGATTTGGTTAGTATTGTTGTATCATATGATTTGAGGGGTTTGTGATGTACTTGTTACAACTTTGCGGTTATAAAAACTTTCATATCTCGCAAAAAAAAGAAAATGGAACATTAATATTTTCATGATTCTCTAAAGAAAATAGAATATTCTGGGAGCCGCCATTATTCAAGAGCATCAGAATGAGAATTTTCAATTGACATTGCAATTCCTTTTGCACATTTACTTGTACAATGTTATTTTGAGATTCCAATCATGTTCATTCAGATCTAAGTTTTTTATATTGACGTTTAAGCCTCTATCCTTAAGAATCTATTTGAAACTTTAGTTGAGCGTTGACTTACACCAAAAAAGACAATATAAGAATTCATATATAAATAATTCATATTGAATACAAAATTTTCTAGTATTCAAAATAAATACATACCTAAATGCTCAATTGCTATATCTAACTGTGAATTTTCACTCGTCATACCTAGCTAAAGTTGTGTTTTTATTAAATTCCTAAAACAACTTTATACAATTTATTCATATTTCATGTTATTTTAGAATACACCAAATTAAATTAAAAAGAATTTAATTATGACATAAAAAATAATTTCAAATTTGGATAAAATGCATTAGCCCCTTGTGGTCAATCAAAAGTGCATCAGACCCCTTGTGGTCTAAAAAATTTCTCACAACCCCTTGCAGTCCATAAAAAGTGCATCGGACCCCCTATTGTTTAAAAAGTCTCTCATAATTCTCTTATGGTCTATTATAAATGCATTGGACACCTTGCTATTAAAAATTCCGTTATCTTTAACCATATATTTTTTTCCAAAATACTCTACTCTCTTTTACAAAAGAAATGCTGCTAAAAACATTTGAACCCTCACCTTCAAATTAAAATAACAAATCCTCTAACCAATTAGGTTATGAGCAATTTATAATTTCACCAATTGTTATAAAATAAATATATCATATATATATAATTTCTACATATATATACATATATATATATTATATATTTTTTTCCAAAATACTCTACTCTCTTTTACAAAAGAAATGCTGCTAAAAACATTTGAACCCTCACCTTCAAATTAAAATAACAAATCCTCTAACCAATTAGGTTATGAGCAATTTATAATTTCACCAATTGTTATAAAATAAATATATCATATATATATAATTTCTACATATATATACATATATATATATATATATATATATATATTATCATTGTTTCAATCATTTTTTTTAATCCAATTGCTTTCTGATTAATTCCAGTCGATTGGAATACTATTAGACCATGCAAGTTACAACCAACAGAAATGTTAAATGTATAGAATAAAGCAACAAAATATACTATGCAAAAAAAAAAAAAAAAGAAAATAACAACAAGTTAGGTGATAATATAATTTTTAATTTTTTCTGGGCAGGTGCTTTTAAATTGTGATATTGCTCAACACGCATTTGTTCTGCAAAACTTGTGTATTTAATTTTAATGATTTGACGGTTCTTTTATTTTTTGTTACCGCCAAGATATATGAATTTAAGTATTTAAATTATAACTATAATATGCAACACATAACAATAGTAGAAAAAAACTTGAAAACTACACATTTTTCTTACGACACTAAAAAAATAGATTTGAATAATATATTCATTTTTTGGTTATAAGTTAAAATATAAATTGTTTATAGCTTGGTTGGCTACGATATTTGTTGTTCTAATTTAAGGTTGAGAGTTTAAATCCTTTTAGCAGCATTTGTTTTGTAAAAGAGAAAAAAGTAGTTTAAGTAATTTGGACACAAAAAAAGTTTTTAAAGAAAGGTAGTTTAGATAATTTGGACACACAAAAAAATAATTTAGTTTAGGTAATTTGGACACAAAAATTTTTTTTAAATAAAGGTAGTTTAGATAATTTGGACACCAAAAAAAAAAATTTATGATTAACGATAACGAAATTTTTAAATGTGGGGAGTTTAATGCAGATAGAAAGATAGTTTAGGCAATTTGTACACCAAAAATAAAAAAAATTGTGGTTAACTAATGAAATTTTTAAAGGTAGGGGGTCTAATGTATTTTTATGGACCACAGAGGGGTTCTTAAAGACATTTTAAATCACTGAGAGGGTCTGATACACTTTTGATGATTTGGACTATAAAGGGATCTAGTGTATTTTATCCTTTATATTTTATACATTAATTTCCTAATACTATCAACCATGTAATAGCCAAATGAATGAATTCGAGATACCACTAGAGTATCCAATAATTTGCATATGCAAAATTAAATATTCACCAAGGAAACTAACACTGAAATTAAACTGGGATGACATAAGCATTACATCGTCATTATATGCCTTGCTATGACACTATTCATTCTTGAACTGATTTTTTTTTAGCTTTTGCCAATGGTTGTGTGTGTGTGTGTATCACTTTGCAATATATTTAGTAATAGATACATTTGCTTATCATAATTTTGTAAGTGATTGATAAAAGAAAGTTTATAATAGGACTCACTACACTTATACATGGTTTCATTGGTAGGATTTGTTTAAGGGATAAGTCTGGCTGATGTAGATATGATTGTATCAAATGATTGCAATCTTTTAGAGTCTGTATCTGTTAGAGTGTATGTATACGTACTACATATGGCCGTACGTTTATATATATTACACAGGAACGAACTTAACTAAGTATGTGCGTACTACACAGGAAGGTACCAGTGGTCTACTGAGGCGTGGTCATGCTTGGCCAAAAACTTTGCAAATCCATCTTCGTCTCATCTTATGGGATTTACAAAGCAATTGACATTGCTTTCTCATGGCAACCAGCCCATTGCCGAGTATTTAGCTCGCGTCCGTGATCTTGCAGACGAATTAGCTCTCATTGGGGCACTTGTCCCTCAACAATTTTTCATCACCCACACACTACGGAGCTGATAGATTAAAATTACATAAAAAAAGATGTGTATCACTTATTGTTACTATTTTAATGATTATTATAATTATTATTGGTCATAATATTGAAATAAGATGATAAATTATAATTAAATATTAAAGCACGAGAAAGATTTTTTTGGTCAACAAAATGAAAAACAAACAGATAAATTATTTGCATAGAAAAGTTTATAGAGGATAAAATAGAACAATAAATTATTATATAAAAATTTATTTCGAACAAATAAGATTGCGAAAAGAATCAGGATAAGATAAGATTTAAAAGAAAATGGATAAGATCGGAAAGGAAAAAATGGAATGCTATTTTACATTTTCTTTGAGAATGTTATAAAATAGCATTTGGAGTAATATTACTTTTGAGAAACACTGCTTGAAACACTAAATGCTCCTTAAAATGCTCATTTGAAAATTATTTTACTGAACAATAATAATTAGGCAAAATAGTGTTTTGATTCAACTAAAACATTACTCCAAATGCTGTTGTCGAGAAGAACCTAAATGGTCCCAGACCAGCACTTATAGAGCTCGCTGCTGCAGTCCGAGCTCAAGATACTGTCATCACCTTGATGAATTGAGTGAGAAGCTTATTGAAAATAATTGATTCATAAAACGGGAAGAACTTCGTGCATCTGGTGGCTTTGGTGTCTTTGCTCCAATCACCGTGAATGCTGCTCGACAGACCAAAAATACAACCAATGGTCGCCGTTTCAACAACAGGAAAAATGGACCTAATCGCAACAACAACCAGTGACGCACCAATGCTGACTCTACTGCACCCAACAACAATAACAATGCTCAAGCTACTGTTGTCTGCCAATTCTGCAAGAAAAAAGGCCATGGTGCACAACAATGCTATGCAACCAAATGTTTATTTTTCTCTTCTCCATAACCCACTACCAACAATATTACCACACACAACAACACCAACTGGCTCCTTGATTCGGGGGGTTCCAATCACGTCAATGGGGATTTGAGTCCTTTGGAGATCAGCCAACCTTACGAAGGGACTGATGATGTGGCAATAGCGGAAGGAATAGGTCTGGATATCTCTCGTACAAGCCATGCTTCTGTAACCTTTTCCTCTCATAAATTTCCATTTGTCAGATGTCTTATTTGTTCCTTCCATGCAATATAATTTAATTTCCGTTAATCAATTTTTTGCCAAAATAATAAAGTCTCAATTGAATTCTCACCTGGTGCCTTTTGTGTTAAAGACCTAACCATGGGGACACCTCTCGCAACAGGGCCGAGCAAGAGTAGCATCTATGAATGGCCTATTCAAAGCCCATCATCTCCGTCTTCCCATCCCATTCTTGGTCTAGCTATTTCAATTCGTACTTGGCAAAGCCATTTAGGGCATCCTTCTTAGAAAAACATTGTAGCTCCTAGCATCACATGGCCATGTTTCTTCCAATTTGTCTTCTCAAAATTTGAATTGTTTTTCGTGTTTTTCAAATAAGAGTCTTAAGCAAACCTTTGGTTGACGAGTTTGTCTCCTAGTCGCCCGTTAGAAATAGTATTTACAAATGTCTGGAGACCACACTCTGTTAGATCAATAAATGGATTCTCATATTATGTATTATTTGTTGATTATTTTACGAAGTATTCCCGAATTTTTCCAGTGGCACAACAATCTGACGATTTCTGTATTTTCATTGAATTCAAAAAACTAGCAGAGAACAATTTTAACTCCAAAATTACCACACTCTCTTCGGATGGAGATACAGAGTTCAAAGGTCTTGCTAGTGTATTTGCACACTATGGCATTCAACACCTAGTATCCCCACCCTACACCCCTGATCACACAAGCACTGTTGAAAGGCGAGATCAGCAAATCATAGAATGTGGTCTCACTCTTCTACACAAGGTATCCCGCCTAATAAGTTTTTGGTCGTTTGCTTTTGAGGCTGCCGGTTTACCTAATAAACTGTCTACCAACACCAACCTTGCAAGGCCAATCTCCGTTTCAAAAACTTTTTCGCAAAATTTCTAACTATGACAAACTTTGCATTTTTGGGTGCGATTTGTTTTCCCTGGATAATGCAATTTAACAATCACGAACTTGAGCTTCGATCAAAGCCATGTATTTCTTTGGGAATGGCAAAGAAACATCATGCATTCATATGTCATGATCCAAGCAATCACAACTACTATTTCTCTCGTCATGCTAGGTTCATGGAAAATCAATTCTAATCTATGTCATCCTTGACGGAGGAAGTATTTATGACCCAGCCACCTGGGTTCGTTGATCCAACTTGCCTCACACATGTATGTTAATTGCAATGGTCACTTTATGGCCTCAAACGGGAACCAAGAGCATGGTACATGGAGCTTCGCAGTTATATTTTATCGCTAGGCTTTCTTAATGCTAAGACGAACACCTCAATCTTTGTATATAAGTCTAGTGACCTTCTGCCATACATTCTAATCTATGTGGATGATTTATTAGTGATTGGGAATTCAACAAACTTTGCATGGAAATCATTGGAGCATTAGCTTCAAACTTCTTTGTCAAAGACCTAGACTTACTATCTTATTTTTTGGGTCGAAGCAGTTCATCGTCCGAATGGCTTATTCCTCTTGTAGCACAAATATGTACGTGATCTCCTAGAAATATTTAACATGCAGGGTGCAAAAGACTCCACTATGCCTATCAGTTCCTCAGCAAGTCTTTCAAAAAATGATGATAGTCCATTACTTGATTTCACAAGCTATATAGGAGCTTAATAGGTGGTTTACAATATCTCTCTCTCACAAGGTCGGACATAGCCTACACCGTTAACAAGCTGGCTCAATTCATGCACTGCCCAAAACAATCTTACCGGACGGCGGCCAAAAGACTTCTGTGATATTTAAAGAGAACACTGCATTATGGATTGATGTTATGGAAAATTGGGAATTTAAATATTATTGCACTCTCAAATGTTGATTGGATGGAAATAGAGATGATTAAACGTCAATCTCTGCTTATATCCTATTTTTGGGAACAATCCCAAGTCATGGAGTTCTAGAAAGGAAAGGCAATTGCTCATTCATCAACCAAAGCACAGTATAGGTCTGTGGCAACAACAACTAAGATATGTTGGCTTAATAACCTACTCTAGGAGCTTCAATTTCCCAGTCAAACGCAACCTAAGCTATTATGTGACTATCTTAGAATTACATTCTTGTGTGCAAATCAGGTGTTTCATTCAAGGATGAAACACCTTACTTTAGATTACCATTTTGTCCAGAAAGTTGCAAGTGGTTCATTGAAGGTTTTTCACATATCTACAAATTCACAGTTGGCTGATGTATTGACCAAAACATTTCCTAAGGCAGATTCAGCACTCTTCGAACCAATATAGGTATAGTCGATAGCTATACCACCTTGCGAGGGCATATTAGGGATAAGTGTGGCTGATGTAGATATGATTGTATTAAATGGTTGTAATCTCATTAGAGTCTATATCTATTAGAGTACATACATATACGTACTACACAGGGACATACTGATGTGCTTGAATTACAATAGAAAATTAGGTGTAAATTCTAAGCCAAGTTTTAACTTGCAAGTACACAAGTGATTGTAGTGTAATGTGCTAAATGGGAGATCGAATCCACAAAAAGGCAATTTTGAAAACTCACGGAAAGATGCTAGTAAAGTGCCAAATTGATTTCTGAAAAATTTAAATGAAAATTTGATTTTGAGAAAATTAAACTAAAACTAGAACTAAACTAAAACAAAAAATTAATTAAAAAATTAAAAAAACAAAATTTGAATCTTGAAAACTTCTTTGGGTCAGGTTTAGGGATAGATTCCTATGTAAAATTCAAGTTTCAGGCTCAATTTAGGATTTCCTATTTTGATGCGAAAATTAGACTACAAGCTTAATTAATTGAACACCTAAAATTAATCCATAAACTAGTCCTAGTTTAGAGATGCAACTCTATCCCGAAGTCCTTTACCTAGCTAGAGTATAGATTTGTCCTAAGATCCTAGGGCAAATTTATAAATTAATTATGTGTAGAAAACAATGGGACCACCTATAGTTTTTAACAATAAAACTCACGAGATTATTTATATGATTGAACAAAAGTATCCTATTAAACATCAGCTACAACTATAATGAAATAATAGAAATAAAATAGTGAAGAACATTAATCATATGAATAAAACACATTAAAATATTCCATCCAAGTTTGAGACCTTAAAACGAGAATTATCACATAGTCACCCTACCTTAAACAATAAATTACTCAGACATATTTAACGAAAATAAACCAAAAATATGAGAGAAAGTTTGAGAAATCTTCACCATAATATTGGCCGAACGTTGTCTCCAATTGTTTGTAGTTTGATTCTGAACCTGCTGGAATTTTCTGCACTCAATTTGGATAAAAAGTGAACAAGAAACGAAAAAACAAACAAAAAGAAAGAATGAAGATAACTAAATCCCAAATTGTCTGCCTCTTTCTTGCTTATGTACGTATGTGTTGGCTAAATACTAGTTATTAATTTTGATGATGAAAATTTGATATGCATTTATAATTGTTTACTAAAAGTATCTTGTGAAGATAAGTGCTAAGATGAGTAGATAGATGCTTGGAAGATGGAAGAAGATGAACAAATGAGCAATATTTGAAGAAGAAGAACATGAGAAGGCATAAGGAGAAGAAAAGACATCATAAGGGGTACCGGACGTTTTTGCTCTTCTTGTAAAATGCCTAAGTATTGCAAGTGTTTGGCTCAAATCTTTATTTTTATAACTCAAACACTTTAAATCTCATGCACATTAGATTTCATAAAAGCATAAATGATTTTGAATGCACACTTAGTGTAAACATGTGTTTTGAAGTGTTTCTAGTCATAAAAAGCATTTACAAAATGCCTTAAGATGATTTGGAGTTATGAAATTGTACTTAAAATGTTTTCAAGCAAAGTTTGGCTTTACTTTTTTCTCTGGAGTGACCAAACCCCCTAACCAGTTGACCAACTAACTAGGGAGGGCTGCCCGACCAAAACAGAGAAAGGAAGAAAAAGTCAGACCGCTAGCTGGTTGACCGGCTAAGGCGTCCGACCTAGTCAGAGAGGGCCAAGAGGAGGCCGGACAACCCAGCCGGTCGATCGACTAAGCGAGATGCTATAATAAATGCACTAACCATTTATTACCATTCTAGCCAATTTGTCCTCTTTTCTTCCATCTACCAAATCTCTAACTCTCAAATCTCTTTAAATACACCTTCAATACTCATTCAAATCATCAATTCAAGCTTGCAAAATCAATATATCATCCCAATTAAGCTTTGAGCTATTCTTGCAATATCTTTGAGCTTTTAAGAGCACCATTCATTACTAAGAAGAAATCACAGATTCTTCATCATTTCTATTCTTCTTGATTGTATACACATTTTGTGAGCTAAAAGATCTTGAGAGAGACATCTATTAGAGCTTGAAAAAGTGTGGAGAAATTCTAAAGAGTGGGATTCTTGGGTTCTTTGAAGTTTGGCTTCAAAGAGTTTTATAAGTTGGTCTTTGCTTCACCAAGATTTCAAGAAGCACTTAGTGAAGATTGTTGAAGTCCTAAGAGGAACTTCCTTGGGCGGTGGATGCAGGTTTGGCCGAACCACCTTAAATCGTTTGTCTTCCTTCTCTCTATACCTTATTTATCTTTATTTGCTTATATTGATTACATTGTGTTTGATATATTGCTTGATTGAAATAGTTAAATTTCTGTGATTGCTTGATTGAAATAGTTAAATTTCTGTGAATTTAAAAATAAAAATCAATATATATCTTAATTCACCCCTTTTAAGATATTTGCACCCACAATTGGCATTAGAGCTAGGGTTCTACTTATAGTTTAACAACTAGTAGAATTATATTTAGCAAATATGAAGGGAATTTCTATTAAGCAAGCACCCCTTTTTGATCGAGCCAACTATGCATTTTGAAAAATGAGAATGAAAGTATTTATACAATCACATGATTATAAAACTTGAAAAATTATAGAAAATGGACCTACCTTACCTACAAAAATAAAAGGTGATATGAGAGTACCCAAACCTAAAAATAAATGGAATGATGAGGATATTAAACTATTTGAGTTAAATCAAAAAGTTTTACATTATTTATTCAATGCTATGAATGCCATCGAATTTGCAAGGGTAATGGGATGCACTTCGACTAAGAAACTTTGGGACCAATTGGAAGTAACTTATGAAGGAACTAGCCAAGTTAAAGAATCTAGTGCTATGCTTGTACATAGATATGAATTGTTTAAGATGCTTCCTAATGAAAATGTTGAGCAAATATTTTATAGATTTGTTGAAATTACTAATGACTTGAAGGCACTTGGAAAGGACTATTCCAATGTAGAGAAAGTATTAAAGGTGCTAAGGAGTTTGCTATCATTATGACAACCAAAAGTCACGGCCATCAAAGAAGCTAAAGACTTAAACATTTTAGAGCTCAATGAGCTCACTGGATCACTCATGACTCGTGAGCTTGAAATAAAAGATCATGAAGAGGAAGAGAGAAAAGTGAAGAAGTTTATCTCGCTCGTTGCATCAAAATTTACATCAAGTGAAGATGAAAAAGACGATGAGGACCCGGAGGATGAGGAAATTGCACTTCTTGCCCGAAACTTCAAAAAATTCATGAAATTTAGAAAGATGAAAAGAGGAGCATCCTCAAACAATGCAAATGGGAAGAAGAAAGGAAAAGAAAGCAAATACTTCAAGAGGACAAAGGAAACAAAAGGTGATAAATTAAAATGCTTCAATTGCAACAAGCCGGGACACATAAAAGCAAATTGTCCAAAGTTTTCAAAGAAGAAAGAAGGGAAGGCACTCAAAGCCACTTGGGACACCTCCAAAAGTGAAGAAGACATGAAAGAACAACATGAGGTAGCCAACTTTTGCCTCATGGCCAATGAGGATGAGGTACTATCTTTACCTTCTCCATCTATTTATTATTCATCTAGTGAAAAAGAGGAAGAAGAATATAGCTTTGATGAACTAAAGGATGCATTTGCTAAATTACATGATAATCTATCTCTAGCTTTAGCAAAAAATAAGCAAATGCATAGAAAATTGAAACTTGCTCTTGATGAAAAATAAATTTTAGAAAAGAAAAATGTTTCTCTCATAGAAAAAGATGGAAATCTTGGAAAAAGAAAATGATTCATATGCCGGAGATTTTGTGAAATTTGAAAAGAAGGTTAAAGATTTAAAAAAGAAAAATATGGACTTGAATGGGATCATTCAAAAATTTACAAATAGTAAGGAGAACTTTGAAAAACTCCTTGGAAGTCAAAAAATGGCTTTTGACAAGAGCAAAATTGGGTATAAACCAAATATTAATTAAAAGTATTTCAAAACCTACTTTTCAAGGCTTTTACCTCTACATCCTCCTCTTCACAAAAATCTAACATTACTTGTACATATTGTGAAAAGAAAGGACATGCATCAACTCATTGTTATTTCAAGAAACTTCATGATAGAGGATCACATGTTCCACATTGGCAACGACCTAAATGGGTGGTCAAAACAAAAAATTGAAACTAATGCCAAGGACCCAAAGTGTTAGGGACTCCAAAATAAAGAATTGCATTTGAATTCCATGTATGTGGGTATGCAATCAAAGCAAAACAAGCAAGATGAAGTGGATCTTGGATAGTGGTTGTTCCAAGCACATGACGGGGAACTCATCACTTTTCTACAAATTGAAAAAGACAAAAGAAGAAGACGTTACCTTCGGCGACAATAGCAAAGGAAAAGTAATCAAAAAAAGGAAACATTGGTAACGAAAACTATCTTGCTATACATAATGTCTTACTTGTAGAAGGCCTAAAATTTAATCTACTTAGTATTAGTCAATTGTGTGACAAAGGTCATAAAGTAGTTTTTCAATCATCTAGTTGCATTGTGTATAAATGTGGAAATGAGAATGTATTATTTGTAGCTAAGAGAAATGAAAATGTCTACACCGTTGAAATTAATCAACTTGTATGTCAACATGTTAAATGCTTGTTTGTTGTGCATGATAATGCTTGGTTATGGCATAGGAGTTAGGACATGCTAACATGAGCTTGTTGAATGATTTATCAAAGCATGATCTAGTTAGAGACTTACCAAAGCTAAAGTTTAAAAACGATAAAATTTATGATGCTTGTCAATTGGGGAAACAACATAAGATATCTTTCAAATCCCTAAATAAAGTTTCAACAAATAGAGCATTGCAATAATTACATATAGATTTGTTTAGACCCGTTGATGTGGCTAGTTTAGGAGGTTCTAGATATATATTTATAGTTGTTGAGGACTATACTAGATTTACATAGGTCATGTTTCTTGCATATAAAAATGATGCCTTCAATGAATTTGCAAGATTGTGTAGAAAAGTGCAAAATGAGAAAGGTTATTTTATAGCTTGCATACGTAGTGATAATGACACTAAATATGTGAATACTCCTTTCATCAATTTTTGTGATGAACATGGCATTAAGCATAACGTTTCGGCCCCTCGGACTCCTTAACAAAATAGGGTAGTGGAGAGGAAGAATCGTACATTACAAGAAATGGTAAGAACCATGCTAAAAGAATACAACTTGCCAACATATTTTTGAAGTGAAGCCATAAACACCGCATGTTATGTGCAAAATAGGGTTTTAATTAGACCTATATTAAATAAAACTCCATATGAACTATGACATGGAAAAACACCTAAAATTTCATATTTTAAGTGTTTGGTTGTAAATGTTTTATCCTAAATACTAGGGAAAACTTAAGGAAATTTGATGCTAAATCAGATGAAGGTATACTTTTAGGTTATTCCACAAAGAGCAAAGCATATAGAGTTTATAATAAAAGAACTCTTGTTGTGGAAGAATCAATACATGTTACATTTGATAAAATTAACCCATTTGAGCCGCGAAAGGAAATTGACGATGTGGGTTATCTTTTGGAAAAGACGATACTTGAAGATCCAACTCCAAAAGATAAAGAAACTTCACCAAAACAAGAAGATGCAAAGCAAGAAGAAGAATATCAAGAAAACAGGTCTCAAGCTAATATGGAGAGTGAAAAATGCCTAAACAAAGGAAACATTGAAACCAAAGAAACTCATAGAGACTTATCGAAGAGTTGAAAGTTTGTAAGAAACCATCCTCAAGATCAAATCTTTAGTGATCCAAATGAAGAAGTAAGAACTAGCGTAATATTAATATTTTTTTGTGAACATTATGCATTTATTTCTCATATAGAACCTAAAAATGTAAAAGAAGTCTTACACGAAGAGAATTGGATAATTTCCATGCAAGAAGAACTTAACCAATTTGATAGAAATAAAGTTTGGAAGTTAGTTGAAAGGCCAAAAGATAGACTAATGATAGGAACAAAATAGGCATTTAGAAACAAACTAGATGAAGCCGGTATAGTAACTAGAAACAAGGCTAGACTAGTGGCCTAAGGATATAATCAAAAAGGAGGAATTGATTATAATGAGACCCATGCTCCCGTAGCTAGACTTGAATCCATTCAAATGTTACTTGCATTTGCATGTATATGGACTTCAAACTCTATCAAATGGATGTTAAAAGCACTTTTTTAAATGGGTGAATTGACGAAGAAGTTTATGTTGAACAACCCCCTAATTTTGAAGATTCATGTTTTCTGAATCATGTTTTTAAGTTAGAAAAAGTATTGTATGGTTCAAAGCAAGCTCCTAAAGCTTGGTACGAAAGACTTAGTGGATTTCTTGTGGAAACAATTTTGAAAGAGGAAAACTTGAATCCACTTTGTTTATTAAAAGAGAAGGAAATGACATTCTACTTGTACAATTTTATGTTGATGATATAATCTTTGGTACTACTAGTGTATCTTTGTGTGAGAGTTTTTCTAAGTGCATGCATAAGGAGTTCGAGATGAGCATGATAGGAGAGTTAACCTTTTTCCTTAGACTCCAAATCAAACAAGCAAAGGAGGGGATCTTCATCAATCAAGCCAAATACACCAAGGAAGTTATCAAAAAGTTTGGGCTTGAAGATACGAAGGAGATTGGAACTCCCATGAGCCCCTCAACAAAATTAGATAAGGATGAGAAAGGTAAACCTGTGGATGAGAAGAAATAAAGAGGTATGATCAGTAGCTTACTATATTTAATTGCCTCTAGACCAGATATCATGTTTGTAGTTTGCTTATGTGCTAGATTTCAATCTAATCCTAAGGAAACTCATTTAGTTGCTGTAAAAAGAATCATTAGATATCTTAAAGGAACAAGTAATCTAGGGCTTTGGTATGTAAAAGAAACTTCATTTGACTTTTGTGGATTTTCTAATGTTGACTATGCTAGATGTAAAGTCGACCGTAAAAGCACTAGTGGAACTTGTTAATTTCTAGGGCATTCTTTAGTATCTTGGTCATGTAGGAAACAAAATAGTGTTGCTATCTCTACTTCCGAAGCAGAGTATTTGCAGTTGTTAGTTGTATAGCTCAAATTTTGTGGATGAAACCAAATTTACTTGACTATGGCTTGCAATATGATCATGTTCCTATATATTGTGATAATACTAGTGTAATTAATCTCACTAAAAACCCAATTCAACATTCAAGAACTAAGCATATTGATATTAGACACCATTTCATTAGAGATCATGTACAAAAAGGAGATATGATACTTGAATTTGTTGATACTTTGTATCAAGTTGCTGATATTTTTACTAAACCATTGTATGAAGATCAATTTTGGAAGATTAGAAGAGAAATTGGAATGATAAAAAGTGGTTAAAATGCATATATATGTGTTTATACGGCTTGAGTATGAAAAGATATGCATTTAGGCATTTTCTAACCCGGTCGATCGACTGAAGCTCTAAGGCGTTTGGCTAAATGAAAAACTTTAAGGTGCTCTCTAATCCAGTTGCTAGGTCGACCTCCGCGACCAGCTGGTCAACCAACAGAACACGAACAAGGTTAAAAATTGGGGTTTTTAACCCAAAATCACTTAATTCCTCCACAATTTCTTAACCTTAACCTAAAACTCTCTCAAACTCACCTTTGATTCTCGAAATTTCAACCAAATTTTCTCAAAATTCTTCCTATATTCTCATTACCCCTTTCAAAAAAACAAGTTTTCAGTGATTTAATTTTCAAAAAACTATGTGAAATCATGGTGAATCCAAGGGCTAGAGGTCATGAACGTGGAAGAAGAGGAAAAAGGGCTAGAACACAATCTCTTCCACTACCCATATCAAAGAATCAAGGAAAACATTCGATTTTGTATGGTAAATTTCTTGTGGACTCAGATTTTGCTATTACTGATGTTCTTCCATTGTTTAAAGATTGGTATATGTTTATGCACTTGGATTGTGATGTTCAAGATAAGTTGGTAATAAAATTGTATGAAAATCTTGAGGTGCATCGTAGGAGTCCAAAAATTGAATTAGCATCAACTGTTTGTAGGATTAATTTTATACTCAATGAGGATACACTGAATAAAATCTTTAAGATACCTTGTGGAAGGAGAAGGGCATTACAATAGTCAAGGTTGGCCAGATGGGATTAAGGGTACTAACATACCAAAAGAAGTTATAAAATATATGTGGAAGGATACAGGGCCTAAGACTCCAGAGTTGATTCTTCCATTTTTGAAGGATGTTGATTTCAATAAGAGAATTGCTTTTAAAATCATTGGTGAAGTAATTCTCCCAAGGAATACCAATGATGGAAAGATCCTGATTATGGATGCTATATTTATTATAGCCTCAAGAAGGGAACTAAGATACCATTGTCTTTCCTTATTCTTCAACATATGTTGCATATAAGTGGAAAAGATGGAGGAAAGACAACTACTTCGGGGTATGGCATGGCCTTGATGTATATTTTCTCTCATTTCAATATTTCCTCAAATGCACCATTTAGGAAGTTTGCTTGGAATTTTGATATGCGTTACATAAACTTTATGGGGATTTATTGGTACAATGGTGAACCAATAAATAGAGAGACATTCAAAAACTTACCACAAGATATCCAGGCAGTAATTAAGGCTAGAACGAAAAAAGGGACTACTTTTACTAATGCCGTCTATAGGCCAAATGCCCAGCATGTTGATGATATATTTGAGGGAATAGATATTACTTTAGAAGAAGAAGAAGTGCCAAAACAAGAGGGGGAAGCTAACTTAGGTATACCAGGAATAATTCCTATGGTTGTTAGCACTTTTGAGGATAAAGAGATAGATCCTGAGAAGGTTACTCTTAGAAGAGTAATGAGAGAATCACGGGCACAGGAGTGTATTGATGAACAAAGACGGGTTGAACTGCAACAAAGTACGGGTTCTAGCTCCATGGGACAACAAGACGACCCCTTCGTAATGGCACAAATTCTTTCACAACTGCAAGCTTTGAATACAGGCATGGGCAAAATGAGGACTACAATGGACTGAGCTTACTCGTTGGAGGGAGCACATTGATTCAAAAATGGCGAGCATGCGTTCTGATATGCAGCAGTACTTTAGGGATCACCATGACCGTGCACCATGATTTTTCGTATTTCAAAATTCATTTTTAGTACTAGAAAACAATTTTTAGTTAACTCTTTAGTTTGTTTCAATTTCTGACTGGTGGTATTATTTTTGCTTCATCATTTTCAATTTCACAGATTAAACTTTTATGACTTATGCTTATCCCATTTTTACTTGCATTTTCTTCCTTCCTACATTTTAATGATGCCAAAGGGGGAGAAGGAAAAGGAGCAAAGGAGCACATAAGCACATAAGGAGCACTAATAGTCTATTACACAGCATTTAATTTGCTTGAGTTGACTACTTGAGATTCCTTGAACTAATAGTTGATTTGATTTGCTTGAAGAAAAAAGGAGCATATAGAACTTGATTGGTTGAGCACATATTGCTTGAGCACATATGTTTGTGCCTTGATTGCTTGAACTAATAGTTAAATTGCTTGAGTTGATTACTTGTGTATTGAGAGGTTTGTTTTGATAATTGCCTTCAAAATATGCATAAGCTAAATTGACAGGGGGAGTATTTCCTAAAATGATTTTTTCTTAAAAAGAATGCTCATATTAAGGGGGTATTTTCGCTCATATCTTTAATAATTTGTCATCATTAAAAAAGGGGAGATTGTTGGCTAAATTCTAATTATTAATTTTGATAATGAAATTTTGATATACATTTATAATTATTTTACTAAAAAGCATCTTGTGAAGATAAGTACTAAGATGAGTAGATAGATGCTTGGAAGATGGAAGAAGATGAACAAATGCGCATTATTTGAAGAAGAAGAACATCAGAAGGCATAAGGAAGAGAAGAGACGACATAAGAGGTACCAGACGTTTTTGCTCTTCTTGTGAAATGCCTAAGTATTGCAAGTGTTTGGCTCAAATCTTTATTTTTATAGCTCAAACACTTTAAATCTCATGCACATTAGATTTCATAAAAGCATAAATGATTTTGAATGCACACTTAGTGTAAACATATGTTTTGAAGTGTTTCTAGTCATAAAAAGTATTTACAAAATGCCTTAAGATGATTTGGAGTTATGAAAATTGTACTTAAAATGTTTTCAGGCAAAGTTTGGCTTTACTTCTTTCTCTGGAGTGGCTGGACCCCCCAGCCGGTCGACCGGGCCACCAGGGAGGGTCGCCCTGCCCAAACAGAGAAGGGAAAAAAAAAGCCAGACCCCCTAGCCAGTCGACCGGCTAAGCGAGATGCTGTAATAAATGCACTAACCGTTTATTACCGTTTTGGCCAATTTCTCCTCTTTTCTTCCACCTACCAAAGCCCTAACTCTCAAATATCTTTAAATACACCTTCAATACTCATTCAAATCATCAATTCAAGATTGCAAAATCAATATATCATCTTCCAATTAAGCTTTGAACAATTCTTGCAACATCTTTGAGCTTTCAAGAGCACAATTCATCGCCATATTCTCTTTTAAGAAGAAATCACATATTCTTCATTATTTCTATTCTTCTTGGTTGTATACGCACTTTGTGAGCTAAAAAATCTTGAGAGAGACATCTATTAGAGCTTGAAAAATTGTGGGAAAATCCTAAAGAGTGGGACTCTTGGGTTCTTTGAAGTTTGGCTTAAAAGAGTTGTACAAATTGGTCTTTGCTTCACCAAGATTTGAAGAAGCTCTTAGCGAAAATTGTTGAAGTCCTAAGGGGAGCTTCCTTGGTGGTGGATGTAAGCTTGGCCGAACCACCGTAAATCGTTTGTATTCTTTGTCTTCATACCTTATTTATCTTTATTTGCTTATATTGATTGCATTGTGTTTGATATATTGCTTGATTGAAATAGTTGAATTTCTGTGAATTTTAAAAACAAAAATTAACATATATATATATATATATATATATATATATATATATATCTTAATTCTTCCCCCCCCCTTAAGATATTTGCACCCACAATATGGTGTATATAGAAATCAAAAGGTGTAAGACCTTGTGTCTTTAAATGCCCACGTGGGCCTTGCTTTAGTTTTGTCAAATATCATTTTCTTCTTCTTCTTTTTTTCCTTTCTTATGTTTTCCTTTTCTTACTTTTTTTTTTCCAAATCTTTTCTTTTCTTTGTATGCAAGAAAATTTCCCTTTTCTTTCAATTCTTTTGACAAGTCTTGGTCAAAAGTCATCCTCCCCTTTTTCCTTCTCTTTTTCAAGTTTACTTCTAATTTGCTCTCTTTTTCCTTCGGTTTCTACATGTACCAAAAACACAATAAAGTGATTAAATGTTTTTAATATACATCTAATTAAATCCAAAAAATCACCAAAATAAACCTAAAAATATAATCACTTCACATGCCTATGTATATACGTACTACACAAGAAGTATGTATGTACTACACAGATGCACACAGACATGCACATCTCTTGTATTTTTTTGTATAATTATATTTACTTTGGCTTTGATAACACAAAACATATCTTCCCATCAAACTTGTTCTCTATAATTTGATTGTGTTAACATATATAACAATGAAAAAAGAAAATAAAACCAATTTCAAAAAGGAAAATGAATGGTAACATATATAATAATGAATTAAACAATCTCCGTGTGAATGGTTTCATATATAATGATGAATTTTTTACCAAAAAAAGGGGAAAAGCCTCGAAAGGTTTATACATGGCCCCACAATGTAAAGAATGATAAGAAAAAGTCTCATATTTTGTGAAATGAAGTGAATTGGACATTCACCAAAGCCAAAGAAAGTGGCTTGGCTTATTTTGGAGCAATGATAATCACTGAACCAATATGAAATTTTTGAAAATGAAAGTAGAGTGAAACAAGGCACTTGCATATGTTCTTGGGAATCAGCAGCAGCAATTGTAGTAAGTAGCATACTGCATGGGATTTGGTTCTAACAAAATTTTTCATTTAATGCATTGTCTCCCTAGCCGTGGATATAAAAGGTCGGGACTAGAAGAACATAAAGATTCTAAGTAGCAAAAAAATCTCAAAGAGAAATTAGAGAAGCATTTATTATATTCAAGTTATTCTATAACATTTTGTAGTTAATTCATAACACGTTATAAGCACGAGTCTCTGCCAACTATTAAAAGAAGCGCGACTCTACAAAAATTCGGTAACAATTCTTATCTTATTTTTAGTATTACATCATATCTATAGTATAAATTTTTAACCAACATATCCTATTTATTTTACTTTGCATTTATTTTGAAAATAGAATTTTTGTTAAATTACTTCTTTTAGAACTCTTTCAGACCATAGTATTACAATAGTCTCTATTTAATAAAATAAAATAATAAATAAATAAATTAAATAATAATAACAAATACCATCATTTTTGAAGACCCCATTACCATGGACTTTAAGGACGTGCGCACCTTGACTCTTGGACATGTGATTATCATAACTTAAAAAAATGACTTCTAAGGACATAAACACTAATGTAATTATATAATGATTAATTGTAATAATTACACTAATACGTTATTTATGTCATTCTTATAAGTCTTATATCATATTTGTAATATTTTAGTTTCTTCCTATGAGCTTATATTTACTGGCCAAGAAGTTATGTCAGGTAAATATATTATTGTGTCAGTTACTAATTTGTTTTTGAAATATGCTAGATTTATAATGTCAAACCTTCTAAAGTTTGAGTTTGTGGCCTTTAATATTTCTGGCAACAATTATTTATCTTAGACCCTTGATGCCTAAATACATCTCAATGCCAAGGACCTTAGATAAACAATTAAAGAAAGAAATAATGCATCCTTACAGGATGGCACTAAAATATTAATATTCCTTCATCATTATCTCCATGAAAGGCTTAAAGCTAAGTATCTTACAGTAAAGGATCCACAAGTCCTTTGGCAAATTTTAAAGGAAAGATTTGACCTCATAATACAGTAATCCTTTCTAAAGCTTAAATGAATTCACTTGCTATTGCAAGATTTTAAATTTGTAAACGAGTGTAACTTTGTTGTGTTTAGAATAATTTCACAATTGAAATTATATGGAGGAAAAATCACTGACAAAGACATGTTAGAGAAGACATTCTATACTTTGCACACATTCAATGTGCTCTTACAATAACAACATAGAGAGCGTGATTTTTAAAAAAAATTTTGAGTTAATCTCATGTCTTCTTGTTGCTGAGCAAAATAATGAGCTCTTGATGAAAAACCACATGACCAACTGGCTTAGAACCATTCCCTAAAATGAGTGAAATTGCATCTCCTGAGATGAATGCTATATTGTTAAACAATTATGGTCATAGACATGGTCGTGGATATGGTCGTGGTCGTGGTTGTGGCCATAGTCATAGATATGATAATGGTCGTAATTTTTATAAATCAAATAGACCAAATTTCAAAAGATAAGAAAACCACAACAAAGGAAATAATCCACGAAATAAATCTTTCCTTCATACCCAAAGTACTTGCTATAGATATGGCATGAAAGGACATAACATGTTGTACTGCTAAATATCTCATGGAAGTTTATCAAACTTCGTTGAAAGGAAAAGGAAAGGGTGCAGAAACAAATCTTATTGAACAAAACATTCAAATGAATTACACACACCTTGACTGCTCTGATTTCTTTGAAGATGCTACTAAAAATATTGACCAATTTATTGGTGATAGAAATATTCATCCAAATTAATCTTTATGTAAAAGTAGAACATTTTTCTTATGTCAAACTGCTTGTCACTTGAATGCTTAGTTTTAGCTTGAATGCAATATCTATCTTTCATGAATAAATATCATATTTTTGCTAATATTTGTGTACTTTCTTATTATTATAAAGAATTATGGACTTGCATCATATCAATGATGCAGAAATATGTTTGGCTAATAGTGCTACAACACATTATTCTCAAGAATAAGAAGTATTTCTCCCAACTGATATTAGCTGATACAAATGTCAATACAATAGCTGGTTCTGCAAAGTTAATTGAAGGCTCTGGTAGAGCTTATGTTATGTTCCCCGGAGGAACAAAGATGATAATAAGCAATGCCTTATATTCAAGTAGATCACAAAGGAATCTACTTAGTTTTAAAGATAGAAGAGAAAATGGTTATCATATTAAAACTATAAAGTAAGGCAATAAAGAAAATCTCTATATCACATCGTTTATATTTGGAAAAAATCATATATTAGAAAAATTTCTAGGATTATGTTATGGACTATATTGTACTTACATAAATCTTATGGTATATGTCATGATAATCTAGAAGATAATTGATCCAAAGAGTTTTATTCTTTGGCATGACTGCCTTGGACATAACTACAATAATGATGAGATGAATCATTGAAAATTCATCGAGACACTCATTAAAGAATCAAAAGGTACTCTCATCAAGTAAATTTTTATATACTACTTATGCCCAAGAGAAATTGATTATAAGGCTATCCCCAACTAAAATTGATTCTAAAAGTCACATTTTAGAATGAATTCAAGGGGACATATGTGGGCCTATTTTTCCAGCATGTGGACCATTTCAAATTTTTATGGTACTAATAGATGCTTTGACACATTGGTTACATGTCTCCTTATTATCCACTTGAAATGTGGCATTCGCAAGACTCCTTGCGCAAATAATCCACTTACGTGCACAATTTTTGTATTATACAATCAAGAAAAGTTCATCTTGATAATGTAGAAGAATTTACATCACAATCTTTTAATGATTATTGTACATCAATTAGAATTACAATTGAGCATCCTATGGTTCACAAATATACTCAAAATGGTTTAGGAGAGTCTTTTATTAAATGTCTATAGGTAATCACTAGACTACTACTTATGAGAACTAAGTTGCCTAGTTTTACTTGGGGACATGTCATATTACATATTGCAACATCGGTTCAAATAAGACTAATTGCTTATCATAAATATTCCTTTTTACAATTGGTCTCTGGTCAAGAACCAAATATATCCTATTTAAAAATATTTGGTTGCACAGTATATGTTCCAATTGCTCCATGACATCACACAAAAATGGGACCGCAAAGAAGACTAGGAATATATGTTGGCTTTAAATCTCCATCAATCATTAAATATCTTGAACCTTTAACTGGAGATCTTTCTACAGCGCGTTTTGCTGATTGGCAATTTGACAAAATAGTATTCCCAACATTAGGGGTAGAAAATCAAAAGCTGAAAAAGCAAGAAATTACATGGAATGCATCATCTATGGCTCATTTTCTGGCACAAATCTATTTAAACAAGAAGTTTAGAAAATTATTCATCTACAAAAGATTACTCACCAATTGCTAGATGTATTTACTAAGACAAAAAAAGTGACTAAAATTACATGTTCTAGCTTGAAATGCTTCTGGTGGAATTGATAATCCAAAAGAGCAATCTACAAATACTCTAGCAAATGAGTGTACGACATGCCAAGAGCATGGTAGACCAATTAGTTTCAAAGATAAAAATCCTAAAAAAAATGAGAGAGAGAGCCAAATAAGCAAGTTGGCATTTGCAAGGTTGTTAATAATCTTGTAGATGTCGTAGAAATAGCTGGAAAGGCAACTCCAGCAGAAAATCAGGTACCTGAACATAAAAAAAATAGTGAAAATATTGAAAATGAAAAGATTTAAGTTAATTATATCTTTATAGGAAAAAGATAGAACCACAAAGAAATTGTTGTTGACGAAAATTTTTCATATGCGGTAGCTACTAAATTGATGATAGAAAGTAAAGATTATGAACCAATGTCCATTCAAGAATGTTGACATAGAAATAATTGGCCTAACTGGAAAGACACAATGGAGGCTGAATTAAATTCTCTTGTAAAGCGTAAAGTTTTTGGACCTATAGTCCAAAAATGTAAGGCCTGTAGGCTACAAGTGGATATTTGTATGAAAACAAAAAAAATGAAATGGTAATATATAAAACACGACTCGTAGCACAAGGTTTTTCACAAAGGCCTGGAATTAATTATGAGGAGACATATTCTCCTGTGGTGAATGCAATTACATTTAGATATTTAATTATCTTAATAATTTTTTAAGGACTTCATATGTGTCTTATGGATGTAGTGACAGCATATTTATATGGGTCATTTGATAGTGATATTTATATGAAAGTCCCTGAAGGACTAAATATGTCAGAAGCATATAGATCAAATTCCAGGGAGATGTATTCCATTAAAATGCAAAAATCCTTGTATGGATTGAAACAATCTGGATGAATGTGATACAATCGTCTGAGTATATATCTTCTAAAGAAAGAATATATTAATAGTCCTATAAGCCCATGTGTTTTTATCAAGAAATTAAGAAAAAAGTTTGTTATTACTACTATATATGTTGATGATTTAAACATCATAGGGACTATTAAAGAGCTTATGATAGTAGTTGCATATTTATGCAAAGAATTTGAAATGAAAGATCTGGGCAAAACCAAATTTTGTCTCGGCCTATAGATTGAGCATTTGTCAAATGAAATTTTAGTCCATCAAAAGACTTATATTGAAAAAGTTTAGAAGAGATTTAATCCGGACAAAGCGCATCCATTAAGTACCCCAATGGTTCTGCGATCTCTTGATATAAAAAAGGACCCTTTTCGTCCTCAAGAAGATAACGAAGAAATACTTGGCCTTGAAATACCGTATCTTAGTGCAATTGGTGCATTAATGTATCTTGCTAACAATACACATCCAGATATTTCATTTTGTGTAAATCTATTAGCTAGATTTAGTGTTGCGCCAACACGAATACATTGGGTTAGTATTGAATATATATTTCGTTATCTTTGTGGAACAATTTATATGAGTTATTATACTCAAAGTGTGCACAACCTAGATTAATTGGGTATGCAAATGCTGGGCGTTTATTCGACCCGCATAAATGACGATCCTAAATTGTATTCATATATGGTAGAACAACTATTTCTTGGCGCCCAACAGAACAACTATTGCTTCCACTCCCTCAAATCATGTTGAAGTACTTGTACTACATAAGGCAAGCCAAGAATGCGTATGGTTAAGGTTTTTAAGTCAACATATTGAAAGAGCATGCAACATTTCAACTAGCAAAATAAGACCCCATACCATATGAAGATAATACTGCTTGTATTTTGCTCAAGTTAAAGGAGGCTACATCAAGGGGTGACAGAACTAATCATATTTCACCAAAGTTCTTCTTTACACATAAACACTAAAAGAAAGGTGAGATTGATGTTTTCCAAATTTGCTCAAGTGAGAATTTAGCAGACTAGTTTATAAAAGCATTACATACAACAGCATTGGAGAAATTGGTACACAAGATTAGCATGCGACGACTTAGAGATTGCTCTTGATTGTCTTCATGAAGGGGAGAATTATACATGTTATACTTTTTTTCCCCATAGCCTAGGTTTTGTTCCACTGGGTTTTCTTGACAAGGCTTTTAATGAGACAACATAAAGCGTATAACAAAAATATTATACTCTTTTTTCTTCACTAGGTTTTTTTTTCCACTGGGTTTTTCCTAGTAAGGTTTTAACGAGGCATATTCTTGTGATGAATGTCCAAGGGGGAGTGTTGTAAAATGAAGCAAATTAAACATTCACCGAAGTCAAAGAAAGTGGCTTGGCTTATTTTGGATCAATGATAATCACTAAACCAGTATGCAATTTTTGAAAATGAAAGTAAAGTGGAACAAGACACTTGCATATGTTATTGGGAATCAACAGTAGTAATTGGAGTAAATAGCATACTACATAGGATTTGGTTTTAACAAAATTTTTCATTGAATGCATGTCTCCCTGGCCTTGGTTATAAAAGGCTAGGATTGGAAGAACATAAGGATTCTAAGTATCAAAAAAATCTCAAAGAGAAATCAGAGAGGCATTTATCGTATTCAAGTTAATCTATAACATCTTCTAGTTATTTCATAACATCATAAACCAAAACTAACAGAGAAGAACAATTCTGACAAACCAAAACAAAAAGAAGGAAGGACAATTTTGAACCATATCTAAAGAAAATTGAGGAAAAGGAAAAGACTGAGTGGAAGAATCATATCGTACCTAAAACATAGCCAAGCAGTAGTCCCCTATCTCTAGTGCGGCTCTGAGACGAGATGTAGTATTGTAACTTAGGTTTTTTGTATCCTTTTTTTTGTTATTCCTAATCTTTACCGACTTGCTTAATATAAATGTGTAAAATATTTGATAGGATTTTGAGTTTCCCACTAAATCTTTTTATTTTAAAACAAGTAAATTTTTTTTTGTTTACTAAAATGCCTAAAAATAAAATAATTTGTACAAGCAATTGGAGATTTGAAAAGTAATTACGATTATATATCGCCTTTAGCAAAACAGAAACAAAACCCTGATTTGTTTGTTTCATCTTTTCATCAACTGTCTCAAACTTTGTATTCAAAAAAAAGATTAGACTGTGGGCCCAATCCCACTCATGGAAATGCACTACTGGGTAGGCGTGCTTTGATAGTGTCTCCGGCTGCAATTGACGGGAAATAGGTAATTCAAACTATTTCGTATAGAAAGAGAGGGTCAGAACTTTGGAGAGCTGTTGACCTCCATTCTCGCTTTTGTCTTCCTCATGGATGGCTTCTATTTTCTATAACTAGTTCTTATGTTCCCGAGGTAGAGTGAGACTATCTTCTAATTTCTTTTGACAAGGGGACCAGAAAAGACAGCTGCAAATCCAATTGCTTTGACCATATGTGGCCACGAAAGAGGGATTAATTGAAATAGAATTGATTGAGTGATAGAGTCGTATGCTGGCTTGCCCTACCTAGTTTCTTTTTATCATATTGGTTTTAAAAAAGAGGACCCTATAGCTAATTTTTTTGGCATAAAACTATCAAAAGAGTTTAATGCTTTTAGGTCTATTGTTTGGATGTTTATTCTAGACCCCAAATACAAGATTTCCATTCTATTTTAATAGCCAATCATGTTTTTCTTTTCTTTTTCTCTTTTTATTTTGTCATTTATCATGAGATAAAAATAGTTATAATACCATATCAGAGAAATAGCAACCCAAGAATTAGCAAAAAAGAATAGATCACTTATTTAGATTCAAGCACTTATTATTAAGGAGCCTTTTCACTTTAACCTCCATCTCATTAATCAACCTACCCTTGTAGAATATCATCTTCTCTAAATTATTCTCACTTGTCATTGATTGATAGGAAAATTTTTAATTGCTTCAAGAGTAGTATTTATTTCAATTAATATTATTTTAAAATATTACAAGATGGATAGAAGTTGGATAAAAATAGGTGACGAAAGACTTCTTCAATATGAAGAAGTCAGGAATTTTCTCAATTATGCATTTAATCACAGTATAGGATTAGAGATACAATGTCCATGTACAAAATACAAGACTTGACTTGACAGCCACAGAGGTAGAGGATACTAACAACAAAGATGAAGAAGTTTGTTTCACTATTAATGACAATGGCAATAATAGTAATTTGTCTATTTATTTTGATAATATTGATTCAAATTGATTGTCTTTCAAGGGTCAAATTGAGGCTTCAATTTTCATTTTCTTACTCACATTTACTTTTAATGTATTAATCATAATGGACTTTTGTCTTATTTTGATTTACTACGAGAGTTTATATCTTATTTGTCACTTAAATTATCTTATGAAATTAAGTGAGATTTATAAAATTACCACTATATCCATTTTTCATTTTTCACATTATGTTTATTTTATAATTTGCTAAATTTATAGATTTTTTTAATTATTATGAGTGACTATGTCATATTCTCCACTAAAATTATTTTTACTTATTAAATGCAAGTAATATTTATAAATTTGTCACTAATGATTATTTTTAGTGACGAACAATATATTATAAAAATTATTCATGAGTGACAAATGTACTTAGAATTTCACTACTATTTATTGGCTTAGTATTGCTTTTATGTTGTTTTGATGATGCAAATTATATTAAATTGAATGCTAATTATTTTATGACCTTGTCTTAAGTACATCTTTAAGATAGGTGGATGATGTTTTGGATTTAAGCCACGATTAAGAGCCAAGAAGATTTCATCAAGAATGGCATGGCATGTTCAAGATAAGAAGAGCTCAAGTTTGAAGAAAAAGGATGTGAGTTATAAGGAGGATACAAGGCAATATAAAGGGTACCGGCTTGTGTACTCTCTTGTGAATGCCTTAGAATAGTTCCTTATAGTTCACAGTTCATGGCTTCTTTGCATTGCACTTTCATATTACTTCATATGCTTTTGATAAAACTTGGTTATAGCATATTTTAATTACTAAATCTATTTCAAAAAACTTTTAGACTCTTTAAAATCTCTTACTGTATTTTCTAAAGGCTTTAAAAATCTCTTTGAAGTGATTTTACAATGAATTGTTATCTTAGATTCAAAGAGAGTTTCAAAAGGTGCTTAAAATGTTCTAAAATGAAGTTTACTGGGCATGGCTAGACTCCAAGTCAGCCGCCCGACTTAGCACCCCTGGGCTCGGCATTTTTTATTTTAGCTTCTAACCTAGGTTAAGACTCCAGTCCGGTCGACCAACCTAGCGACCAACCCTAGTTAGAGAGCTTAGGAAATAAAGTTGGTCGCACCCCTGGTCGACCGACCCTGAGTCCGGCGCATTAAATGTTATGGCCACTTATGACCGTTTGGGATGCTTTTTTTAACCCATTTTCTTCCTTAAACTTAAAAACACAAACTTTGAGCATTCAAGGCTGATTTAAAAGCTTCACCGACCATTATCAATCATCTTTATTACTTAGAAATCATCATTGTTGAGCTATAACTTGCTATATTATTTGAGCATTCAAAAGCCGTCAGTTGCTATATTTGCCTATTAAAGCATTGTAACACTAAATCCTTATTTCCTCCAATTTATAGCTTTTATACACACTCTACAAGCTAGAAAATCTTGAGAGATACATTTATTGAGCTTCTGAGAGTGGGGAGAAATCCTAAAGAGTGGAACTCTTAGGTTATTTGAAGTTTGGCTTCAAAGAGTTGTTAACTTGATCTGTGCTTCACCAAGTCTTGAAGAAGCATCTATGGTAGAGGTGTTGAAGTCCTAAGACGAGCATCCTTAGGTGGTGGACGTAGGCAAGGCTAAAACATCTACTAAACGCATTCTAGAGGCCTAGAATGCCCATACAAGCAGCATTTAACTGGTGGAAGAGAGGTTAGAGGCAGGGAAAGAAGGGGTTTTAAAAACCACCTAAAAATTGTTTGTTATCTTCTTCCTAATCTCTGCCTTAGCGTATTTGTTATTTGTTGATTGCTAAGTGTTTGATAATTTGTCTAAGTGAATTTATTTACTTTGTACGATAAATTTTTAATTGCGAAAATTGCCAATATCTTAATTTATACCCCTCTTAAGATATTTGCCCAAACACTAATACTATTAACATTGATGATATTTATGATGTCACAAAAAAAAACTCACATTTTTTGCCACCAAAAAATTTTCACTTATAAAATTTAAGCAATATTTATAAAATTGTCACTATTAATTAGTTTTCATGACAAATAGTTTTGTGGACAAAAATAATACATCATTCGTGACAAATAATTTAAAATATAAATACTTTAGGGTTTTAGGGTTTCATCACTGCTACCATTAACATTGATGAAATCTATGCTACCACAAAACATCAAATGAGTAAAATTCGTAATTATCTTGTAGTGATGATAACAAAATTGTCACTAATGTAATATTTATAGCCAAAAAAATATGAAATGTCCACAGAACTATGGACCATCATAAATTCACCACATATGGGCAAAAAGAAAAGGCTTAGTGCATCAAGAACTCGTGTTAATGCTCAATTAGCAACTAAAGTAGCAAAAGAAGTTTATCCAAGTCGATCTTTTGGACTCAAAGGTTCAATCTTTTTTGAAGAATCGCCCAATGAAGAACACTCCAGCTCTAGCATAGAGCACAACCTTCAACATAGCAGCCCCAATACCTAAGCTCTCTCATCCATTGCTGCATCATCATCTTCACCCCTTTCCCGGAGAGCTTTGGACAAGAAAATTGAAGAAGCTGAAAAGAAGCGTGAAATTTCTTCCTCCTGAATTGGTTTGGGCAATTATTTAGAGAAATATAACATTGCAAAGGCTAAGCTTGTCCAAAGTCTCACAAGGACAAGTAAGTGAAGACATGGATGCAAACCTTTGGAAAATCTTGAAGGAAATGTTAGCTTGAAGGTTGCTTCTTCTGGAAACTCCATTAGCAGCTCGGGTACGTAAGGTGAAGCTCTTTTGGCTTCATCAAATGATTCTCTTTTGGTTTCTCCTAACTTGGAGAAAAACAAGAGTTTGGATAAATCTAATGTTGTCATGTTGAGCAAGATGGTAAGATGGTAGCCGAGAAATATAAAGAGCAGCACTAACTAGAAAATGCTGGTTCAAACCCTAGGAAAAAAGACGAATTTCCACGAAAATATGGAACTCAAAGTATTCCTAATATGAAGAAGAACAACATGCTTTTTGTCATGAAACGACTTGCAAAATGCTGAACTAAAAAATCAGGTTCCAAATTCATGCCGTAACAGTGCTGCTTGTGAAGAAGAAGCAAACTCGTCTTTACCTGATGGAAATTCGACTGGTCCAGCTGGAGTTTCTGAGATGGCAGATCTTTTTCCTGAACATGGTAGCATTTTCATGGGTCAAACCGCTTAAAAGGCGACAGCTATTGGTCCTTTACCCACAAATGAGGCTGCAAAAAATTTGAATTTTCATTTGTCTCAGCGGACTTCCCACCCTTGTCTCCTCAGCAAGTCGGTTCGGTTACACAATGCAACTCCACAGAAAAATGCCCCTTCTATTTTTGTTGGATCTCAGCTAAACAACATCTCACTTGCCAACGTGGTAAATGCCACATCACCACCTGCCAACTTCAATTCCACTCCAGCTTTTCGATCAAGTCATTCTCCATCTCAGCACAACAATTTTCCCACGGCAGAAAACAGAAAACAGAAAACATGCATCTTTAAGCGCATATTCGGCCAACCAAGACGAAACTATGAATTCTTAACCCCTTCATGGACAATCTTCTCATGAGAATGCACCTCGGACAGCTTGGAGAAATGACAAGGATTGGCAACGCATCTATGTAGGTAATCTTGAAAATACTTGATTGCTAGTTGTGAGCACAAGCTTGAAACAGCCCACAAACACATGGGTTGTGTGTAGTACAATACATGCGAGTGTAGGGTTGAATCTACAGGGAGGCAAAACGTGTGATGTCCTAAGCTGAATGTATCCTAAAAAGCTACATGTAGCGACCTAAACAACAATATTTTTGGGGATTTTTGGTTTAAAGGAAGCTCAGGAAAGGTAAGCCTAACCTAAAGACAAGAAAATAAAGGGAGTGTGTGGGTAAAATGGGAAAATCAAGTGATCTAAGGGGAATTTAACACCAGAAATGGGGATAGGGTGACTATGACTTATTAATGGTTGATTACTATGCTTTTGCTAGGGTTGTTTGATAGATGGTTTAAGTTGCTCTTATCTAGACCTCTAATTAACCTTCTAATGGTACCCTAGGCCTTAGTGCGAATCTGTCCTTAAGCATCAACTCCTAGAGCCATAGCATATGGTCTTTAAATCTGTTGGTTAGGTTTAAAGCTAAGAACTAGTCCATCTAAGGTGGACTAACCTACCCTAAGACCTATTAGCTAGATCTCAAGTCAAAGGAGACTCGATCTAGGCTAGCCATTAATTAATCACCATCGATCATCCATCACAATAGTGGGAATTGACGTAAAAGAACAAGTGTATACACATCTCAGGCATGGCATTCGAGAATATATCAACATATTCTACTACTAAATACAGAGATATTCTTATATTACACCAGTTTAAGCAAAAGGACCCGACATGCATGCAATCGAAGCTAATCTTGCTATTAAACATGTAAAATGCATGGATGCACTAGCCACTTCATACAAACATCACGCAAACACATAAACATGCTTATATAACGACTTAGAAATGATTAATAGCAAACTAGACTCCAATATATATAAGCAATCTCATTCAAACACTTTATCAAACACATAGACATGTATGTAAAATAGCCATAGAAACCCTAAGAACAAAGCATATATACATAAATCCATTAAGTACCCATAACAATAATGTAGTAATCAATCCATAATACAAGAGTACATGCTTTAATTACACATAGATTAACTTTGGATAAAAGAAAGATATCCTTTTATCCATAGCTCTCTCTTTACAATCCATGAGCATTAGCCCAAATCCTTGTGTTTGATCCTCCTAGATGCTTGATTCCAAGTATTTTTGTGTGTGGAAATGTGTGTGTGTATGTGTGTGTGAGGTGGGTGAGATGGGAATTAGGGTTTTGGGAAATGGGTGTGAAGAATGGGGTGAAAAAGTCTCTCCCCCTTTTAAAAAAAAAGGCCCAAAAATGGATTTTTATACACAGCTTAGCGGCACAATCGGCTAACCCTGCAAGTTAGTTAGTACTTTATGGAAGTCGACCGGTAACAATGTCTTCTCTCTGGAATAACTGACTGTCCCTACTGATCAGCTGGTATGCTTGACCGGTTGTAGACTTCACTCTCTAGTTCTACTAGCAGTCGGCACTTCCTTCAGCCCTAGCTGGTAGCTCTATTTAGTCTCCAATCTTCAATCTTTGTTCTTCTAGCCTTCATCTGATGACCCTACTTCTTTTATGTTCAGGATTCTTCGTTCAAGCTCTATTCTCACCCTATGACTCACCTGTGACTCAAAATTAAGCTTTTAACGTAGCATTTGACCTTGAAACTCAATTATACACTTATATTCTTATATATACAAATATAGTATAAACACTACATTAAAGCTATCTAATAAGCTCAAAAACACCTCTAAATAGATATAGAAATATAATGCATAATACACACATAAAGCCAACACATCAACACTCCCAAACCTTCTCCTTACTTGTCCTCAAGCAAGACCAAACCTAAGTTCATCTCTGAGAAGCTAAGAAAGGTTGCCTAATGTATTGACTCGCTATCTTGGTGAATCAAATGAGAATGAAGGGGTCGTTCCTTTTGTAAAGGGGTCCCCAAGCCATTTTGGATCCTCCTCTTACTCACAAAGGGTCTCGTACCTCATGAGAAGCTCCCAAGTAGCTATGCCACCATAAACCTAGGAGTCAAATTCACGTACATGAGATGTTGATATTTCGTGCCCCCCAATTGACATGGCTTCCCAACATGCACATAGCCTCAAAGTTAAGAACAGAAAGAATGTACAAACACGATAGCTCACAAATGACATAAGAGTCTTATTCACAATATATCAAAAGAATGAAATGAGAAACTTGTGTCAAGTTGACATTGTGTCACTTAACACTTTTATTCAATGAACTTTTTGGTACTTTTTAGCTTTTTTGCATTTTTCACTTTTTTCATGTTTTTCATGCTTTTTCAATTTTTTTCTTCATTTGTACCTTTTTCCATTTCTTTGTGCATTTTTCATCAATACATAACATAAGCAAAAATAAAAGAAAAAGAAAGGCTAAGGCACGTTAAAAAGAACCAATCAAGGAAGAGGCACTTATACCAATGACCCCCATTTTCAACCACTTTTTCCAACCAAGTCATGAGGTAGCTACAAGGTGTATTCCTAGAAGTGTTCACTCCTCGTAGCTTTCGAAAGGTATCTCGTCAAAGTCTTAGTTTTCTCTCTATCCCATTCACTCCCTATAATACAACCTTATCTCCACTAATCAATTAAGTCAACCATAAGTGCCAACATTTTAATCAACAAAGAGATAAACGACTCTAAATGCACAAAAATAAAAAAATTTTGCCATTTCTAAGAAAATAATGTAATCTACCCTAATGAAGCATAAAACAATAAAGACCGAACTCCTATACCCCCAAACCTAAACTTTGCTTATTCTCAAGCAAATAGAATAGAACCACACGACAAGCAAATAAGCAACATAAAACATGTAAGGGTGGTGGGGAAGGGGTAGATAAGAAGGGAACAAATGGAGAAATGATAGATACAACCTTGTATACTTTTGAAGCTCTTTGATCCTAATGATTTCCCTATTTTTCAACCAATAATAAACACTCACAAAGCACAAGATTAGTAGCATTCCCATGCAAGCTTGCATTGGCATCATCAAGTGATAAACAAGGTGTATAAGAAAAGGAAACGATAGAAGTAAAAATCAACACGTGGGAAGGTGAAAAAGAAAAAAAATGAAAAGGAAATAAAAACCAGAGAACAAAAATAACGAAAAAGTAAAAGCAAGTTAAAAAGAAAAAGAAAACAAGGAAACAAATAGAATATAAACATGTCTAGGGCACCCCCTAGCACTACTGGATTTAACGCCTCTAGCCGGGCGCCAATGTTAAAGCAATCTGTGTTTAAAGTTTTGAGGTACAAATTGCCGGATAATCATTGATAGTCGTCTCTCAATGCGATCTCTAAAGATCCGCAAGTGCACGGATCGATGCAGTGTAGTGTGTGCGAGAACGGGTGTCAAACCATATGGAGGCTATATTGTGGAATGAATTCTATGTATGTGTGTCCTATAGAATGCATAAAAAGAAACTTAAACTAACTATTTTTGGTGTTTTTGAATGGTTGGGAGCTCTAACTAAAGAAAATAAAACTATACTATTGGAATGGAAAGTATAGAGAAAAGCTGTCTAGAGAGAACTAACAAATGGAAGGGATTAGGGTGACATCTACTTGTTAATGGGTGATCCTAGACTCCAATATCATGGGATTACATGGAATGGCTTAATTACCAAACACTCTTCAACTAGGTTGCTTAATTAGTGTCCTAATTTCTCTCTAGGACTCGGTGCGGGTTCGTCCCTAGGCAACGTCTCCTAGAGCTACGGCGTGGTCCTTATTACCTAGGGCCTTAAGAGTGACCAATTAGCTTCCTAGGTGACTTAGAATAAACCTACCCTAGTACCTAAACCGTTGGCTGGATCTAAAGCCAAGACTTAGTATCGCTAGAGTCGACTAAATTTACCCGAAAACCTATTGGCTGGATTTAAAGCCAAAGGAGACTTGATCTAGACTAGCCTTAATTTAAACCTCGTCATCCTAGGGTCACTATAGCAGGATTTAATTCATTAGCGTATTCATACATATTCTAGGCTAAGGTGTTCGCAAATAAAAGGACCTATTCGATTACCAAACATCATCATGCTCGGATTACACTATTAGAAGCACTTTTGAACCAACATGTATGTAGTATTAAGGTCATATTTACTACTAGGCATGCAAACATACACATGGATATGAATATAAGCATTACCCACTTCATAAGATCCATACATAAATATATAAACATGATTATAGAATGGACTAGAGGTGTTTAGTAGCAAATAAGACTTCAATTTTTCCATATGCAACTCTTATGGGCATATTATCTAACACCTAGACATATATTGAATAATAGCCACTGAAACAAGAAGAACATAGCATATGTATATACATTAAGCCATTGAATCCCATAATATAGAAGCATAAAATCAACCCATTACACAAGTGTCATACCCTAAACAAATTTACTCAAACATAATATAAAAGAGGATGAAAGAGAGAGTAGAAAACTCCCCTTCCATCCTAGTAATTCTTATACAAAATCTTTGAGTAGACTTCAATCCAAGTGTTTAAAACCCTTCAAATACGCTTGAATCTAGGTGAAAAGTGTGTGAGTATGTATGTGTTGGAGGTTGGTGAGAGAGGAATTAGGGTTTGGGAGATAGGTGTGAAAGAATATTATTTATTGTTACATAAAATGGCCAAAAGCGGGCTTATATAGCCAATTTCTGCGACTACCGGAACACTTAACCAGAGCACCAGTACCAAGAGGCCTCTATTTTGACAGTAGAAGCTTGCTCTCTATTTTTGGCACAGTAGAAAAGCGGTGCACCGGTACTCTGAAGCTAATGTTTCGGTAGTGCCTATTTGCTCTCTTTTGGCTTCTTTTAGCTTCCGGTTACTTGCCCTTTCTCCGAAAGCTTCCAAACTTGATTTTCTTCCACTTTTCATCTTCAATTATTCTTCTAATCCTTGCCCAAACCATCTCCATCTTCATTGATCTCCAAACAATCCTCAATGTCACCTATAATATCAAAACAAGTCATTAGTGTAGCATTTATCTCTTAAACTCAACTATGTATAGTTGTATATGCTTAAGCCTATATTTAGCATAATTGCTACACTAATGCAACTATTTAAGCTCAATACACCTCTAAAATATAGACAAATAACAATGCAAACACATACAAAAACACAACACATCAACACCCTTAAACTTTCTCCTTGCTTGTCTCAAGCAAGTCTAATCTTAGGTTTATTTCTAAGGCCAATGCAAAGGGTTACCTAAGGGATTGACTCGCTATCAAGGTTAGTCTAAGAAGCATGAAGACATGTGCTCAAATGTGGAATGAAGGATGCATAAATGTGAAAGGTCATGTCCCACTTGTTTATTGATTAGTCATCCCAAGGCCTTCTTCTCATAATCAAGGGCTAAGAACACACCTTCCCCATAAGTCAATGATAGGTCAAATGCATACAAAATGAGAAATGTATGCTCTTGTCCTAGGTGAAAGTGTTCTAAACTAGAAGGCATAAACATGAGGTCCTAAGAGGGAGGCTCAACGAAGTAGGAGATAGGAGTTGGGATGACACTTGGAGAAGGAAGGTCATAAGTAAGAGATGTTGAAGTACTAGATTCTTCCTCTCCATGAGATATGTCATGGTCAAGTCTAGGTTGCTCTAACTCCTCATGAGAGGTGGATTTGATCTATACCCATTAAGGAAAGATTAATGCTTATCTTGAAAACACTTATCCTTATTAATCGACTCCCTAGTGGATGGGGTGAAAGAAGATAGCGATAATGGCTTATCAAATTCACCTAAAGACCCATAGATCAATTTTTCAAGCTCATCAATTTCTTAGGTGTCTTCTGAAAGGTGTTATTCTTCTCAACAGAATAATTCATAACTCTAAGAGATTGTCATTTAAAAACTCTGAAATTGATGTCTTGTTCTCCCCAATGGATGACTCTAAATCCTCACTAGCTAAAGTGTCTTCAAATTTATCCATACATTCATCACTAGTAGGCATAATCTTACCATCACGCTTCTCACAAGAGGTAGGTGTACATGGAGGGGATAAAGAGGGCTCAACGAATTCCTCATCATGTATGCATGAATGCTTAAGGAAGAATGAGAGCTAAACTCCCTAATATGCCAACTTAGAATGTAATTAAGTATTATGAACATAAGACTCAACCTCTATGTGTGTGTAAAGTATGGAATGAGAAGAAAGGAAAGGTTCATGTGACTCAATGGAGGGTGTTGAAAGCTTAGGAGGATAGGGTACCACTTCCTCTAAAATGCATCCATAGGAATCATTTAGAACCATATTATCATCATGCTTATTCTCATCCTCACTACAAGATGTTAGCTTTTCATCAACCTGTCTTTCTAATTTTCTCTTCAAAACATCATCTCTTTCACCCTTAATTACCTCATCTTTAGGTCTTAACCTTGTCTCTTCAACCTGGTCTAATGGTATCTCAAGATTCTCAACAACTGGTTGCTCACACTCAATTACTCTCCTCAAGAACTAAACTTGATAATTGATTCATTACATTGTGCTCTCTAGTTCCTCTCAGTTGGATTGGAAAAGAAATTGAGATTGCTCAAAAAATTGTTCTAATCGTTCCAAGGATGTAGACCTAACGGAAGAGGGTTCAATTGAGTGAGAATGGTTAGCATTTTGATTGGAGTCACTATAAACGTAACCATCAAAGAACTCAGAGGAAGGTTGGATGCGAAATGATGGTGTCAAAGGTTGATTTTCAAAATAGAAGGTGTACAAATGAAGAGTCATCTTGACCCCAATATGAAAATACATGGTGTTGCTCTCTGGAATCATGATGATAAGATATAGATGCATGCATACACACATAATTGCTAGGGGCATTTAAGGACGTAGCATGCAATTGGGGATAGAGGTGAAAGGTCAGACAACATTTAGAATCATCATCACGACTTCCAAATAGATTACAACAATAAGAATATGAATCCCGATAATCATGGTTTCTAAATGAAGGTTCATGAAATAATGCATGACTATAAGGGTCATAGCTAGCACTTGCCCAAGATTAGGGATATGTGCAGAGACAACAAATAGTTTTATGCACACAACTTCCACACAAGCAACAAGCATTACGATCAAATTCGGGTAGTAGGGAAGAGGATATTAGTGACCACCAAGAAACATTAAGATCAATCATATTCAATGAATCATAAGTAAAACTCTTCACAATATATATTTTTGTTTGAAATTTTCTTTTATTATTCAAAAGAAAAATGAAAAGATAAAACAACACGTAACTAGCTAAGACACACAAAACAAAGAAGCCAAACAACCATGCCTTCTTGACAACGACGCCAGGAACTTGATCACTATTTAAGAGCACAAGCCTAAAACAACCCACAAATGCATGGGTCATGTGTAGTATAGTGTGTATGAATGTGGGGTCGAATTCACTAAGAGGCCAACTATGTGTGGTGTCCTAAGCTAAGCGTATCCTAAAAGCTACATATCGTGACCTAAACTACAATATTTTTGGGGGTTTTTGGTTAAAGGATGCTCAAGAAAGGTAAATCTAGTCTAAAGACAAGAAAACAAAGGGTGTGTATGTGTGTAAAATGGAGAAACAAAGCGATTTAGAGAGAATCTAACACTGGAAATGAGGAATAGGGCGACTATGACTTACTAATGGGTGATTAATACGCTATTTCTAAGGTTGCTTGATGGATTGTTTAGGTTGCTCTTATCTAGACCTCTAACTAACCTCCTAATGGTACCTTAGGCCTCATTGTGAATCCGTCCCTAGGCGTCAACTCCTAGAACCACGACATATGATATTTATGACTTACGGTTTTAAGGCTAGTTAGTTAGGGTTCTAGATGACTTAGATCAATCTAACGCAAGCATCTAAACCGTTGGCTGGGTTTAAAACCAACATCTAGTCCGTCTAAGGTCAACTAACCTACTTTGAAACCTATTGACGAGGCTTAAAGCCAAAGAAGACTTGATCTAGGCTAGCCATTAATTAATCACCGTCGATCATCCATCACAATAGCGGGAATTAACGTTTAAGTTTAAGTGCATACATATTGAGGCATGGCATTTGAGAATATATCGGCATATTCTACTACTAAATACATAAACATGCTTAGATTACAGTAATTTAAGAAATAGCACCCGACATGCATACAATCGAAGCTAATCTTGCTATTAAACATGTAAACACAAACGTAGACATGCATGGATACACTACCCACTTTATATAAACATCACACAAACACATTGACATGCTTATGCAATGACTTAGAAGTGATTAATAGCAAAACAGGCTTAAATCTATATATGCAATCTCATTGAGGCATTTTATCAAACACACAGACATGCATGTAAAATAGCCATAGAAACCCTAAGAACAAAGTATATACACATAAATCCATCAAATACCCATAATAATAATGTTGTAATCAATCTATAATACAAGAGTGAATCACCCTACATACCCTAATTATACATAGATCAACTTAGGATAAAAGGGAGATATCTTTTTATCCATAGCTATCCCCTTACAATCCATGAGTATGGACCTAAATCCTTGTGTTTGACCCTAGGTGCTTGATTCTAAGTGTTTTTGTGTACAGAAGTGTATGTGTGTGAGGTGGGTGAGAGAGGTATTATGGTTTTAGGAAATGGGTATGAAAATAGGGTGAAAGAGTCTCTCCCCCTTTAAAAAAATTGGCCCAATAATGGGTTTTTATGCATAACTCAGTGGCATAATCGACTGACCTTACCGATCAGTCGATATGCTCTACCAGTTTTAGATTTCACTCTCTGGTTCTATCAGCTGACTATACCAGTCAGCCGATACTTTCTTCAGCCCTAGCTGGTAGCTCTATTTGATCTTCAATCTTCAATCTTCGTTCTTCTAGCCTTCATCCCATGACTCATACTTCTTCTATATTTAGCATTCTTCGTTGAAGCTCCATTCTTACCCTATGACTCATTTATGGGACAAAAAATTAACCTTTTAGTGTAGCTTTTGACCAAGAAACTCAACTGTATACATTTATATTCTTATATGCACAAATGTATTATAAACACTAAACTAAAGCTATCTAATAAGCTTAAAAACACCTCTAAATAGATATAAATACAATGCAAATACACACACAAAACCAACACATCAATACCACTAAACTTCATTTCTTTTCTCCTTTCATTCAAAATAAATTTTTGGGTGTTCTTACTCCAAAAGAAGTTTTTATTGAGGGAGATAGTCATTAGAATTGTTGCTTAATTGGACAATTTGTAGGTAATCCCCTTTCCTTTTTTTCTCATTAGAAAAATGGTGGATGTTCATTGGAAACAATATGGTCATATTGAAAACAAATCTTCTAAGAATGGATTCTTTGTTTCCAAATTTGAGAATAATGATTTTTGTCAATAAAGTTATGAAGCAATTATGGCATGTAAACCATAGACTAGGCTTAGAAAATGTAACTCAAATGCTCAAATTCACAAGTCCTCTTGGGGTAAAGTTCCTTTGTTGATTAAACTTCATAATGTTCCGTGCTCACTTATCACTAGAAGAGGGATAAGCTACGTTGGGAGCACACTTGGGGTTCCATTACAAATAGACAAACTCATGGAATCTGCGTACTTTTATGGATTTTGCACTAATTTGTGTTGAGATTGATCTTTATAAGGAATTTCCCAATTTCACACATGTCAAACTTAGAAATGGAAAATGGGCAAAGATTGATATTGAATATGCATGAAAGCCATGTGCTTGCTCTCATTGCAAAATTGTTGGCTGTTCCACAAAAGCTTGCCCTTAAATAGTCCCTAAACAAATTCAAAAAGTTGAGAAAAAAGAAGGTGAATGGAGAAACTTCAAGTCAAAAAAGTTTGGAGAAAAGTGCCCAATGTGAATCCTACACCATTTGCTATTGTGCAAAGGAAAATCATGCTCCCAAATTGGTCATTGACCCCTCAGCCTCAAAGCCTAATTCCCCTTTGAATAACAATTGGTTTGCTACCTTTGATGAAAATATGAAAAACACAAATGAAGATGGAGATGTGAATGAAGATAAATTAGACTCCTAGGATCAAGACGATATCCAAGTTGTGGAGGATTTTGCCCAAGCTAAAACAAAGGAAGATGTTGTTGATAAGTTCTAAATAAGTGTTTAATTTATATGTTAGATGCACTTGATTTTGGAATAGAATGCTTCTTAATCGATGTTTTGAATGTAATTTTGCATAATTGTGTTTAGGAAAAGGAGCTGGATGCATTACATATGGATATAGAAGCTTTTTGGACTTGTTTGTAGCAGTCAAAGTTGACACCGTCACATGGAAAAATGACATTTAATTGCTACGCGGATTTGACCAGGTCGACCAAGATGGAAGATATTTTTTCTGGGCTTTTGGAAGGAAATAGATTAAATATTAGTAGACTTTTTATTTTATTGGAACTTATATTTAAGGTTTTTACCTTATTATTCTTTTTGGGCCAGGTTTCCTTATCTAACAAGGAAAATAAGTTAGGGTTTTTCTTATATCAATACTTCTTATTTGCACTATAGAGGTAGACAACTTTTTAGGAGACAACAAAAAATTCTCTCTTTATTCTTTGGGCGACATTCATGGACAAGCTATTCTAATTTTCTTTTCTAGCCGAGGATTAATCAAGATTTCGGTTCATCAAATTCGTGAGATTTAAATGTTTTTATTCCTTTCATTCTATTTTGGTATTTGCGTATTTACTGCTTCAATAATTAATATTGATCTGCGATTATTTAATTTTGCACGCGATTATTTAATTGCATGACAATAGGTAGCCAGTTAGATTAATTAAATTAATATAAGCATAGTGGTAATCAGGTTTCCTGTGTAATTATGCAATCTAAATAAGCAATTACCGCGAGAGTATTGACTTTTAGAATCAAGTCTTTTTAGATTTTTATTGCTGCCGTTAGATAGATCCTGCGGGCATCTTCAGGGATTAAAACGTCTAATAGGTAAGGCGATAGCGGAAAAAATCGTTGGGGATATAAACCGTTATCAATTCTGTAAGGAAAGATAAGGTTATTAGGCCGAGCTGATAACTATAACTAATTTATCAAAATAGTTGAAAGTATTTTGCATCTATGATCGGATTTGTTGACCAAAATTGTGATAGTTCCTGGGGCTAGATTTTATTCCCGTTGATTTTCTGTTTTTCCAACCTTGCATTAATTTAGAATTGCAAATTTGAGTCATATTTATTTTTATTTACGTTTTTTTATTTTCTAGCCGAATTGCGTGCCCACACAGCGCAACCAGTGATCTGGATAGTTTTATTAATTTTAATTTTTCACATTTAATTCCCTTTTTTTTATTGCAACTTAGGTGATTAATCTACTTGGTATAATTAGTAAAAAATACTCTCCCAATTCCGGTGGATTCGACTCTATTCTCATTATGTACTCTAATTAATTTTGCGAGGTAAGAATTGGAATATTATTTTTTATGGTTTTGACACCCATCAGTTGTTAATGGTTTGCATGCATACGGTTTGGTAGAGTTGAAGGAGGAAATGATTTGAATGGTTATGGAAGGCCGACCACTTTGTAATGGGAGTGTTCCCTTGGTTTTTATTGCACACCCCTCAAACCTAGTCTTGATTAATAGTGTTGTATCTTTGGTTTTACGTGTTTGAATGGTTGTACCAAATTTGGGATTATATAACTTACTTAATCCTAAAAAAAAAAAAATGAATTGTCAAAAATACAAGTACAATAGCAACAAATTATTTTAATTGTCACATATGAGTGTACTATTAGTTATTGTATTATTTTTGTCATGAAAAAAAGTCACTACAAATGTCTCTAGTGATTTTTGTTACTAAAAAAGTCACTACAAATATCTTAAGTGACAAAATTATTGTGACATTGACAAAATTGTCACTATTAATAAATTTTTCTGACCAACAGTTGTGATATCACAAGTAGTATAATAGTACTGACAAAACTTTTGAAATGTCACTACTATTACTATTATATTGATGATATCTATAGTATGACAAGAATAACATGACTAAATACTTGATTTGTTGTAGAAGGAGAATTTTGAGATGGATTTTTGTATCACGAAAGAATTTGATGCACTTTTCAAAGAACCACCAAGGAAGCAATTTATCCTTTTATGTTAGATGAGGAAAAAGAAGAGAGATTAATGATTACTTGATATTAAGTCTCCGTTTGTTTTGTAAAAAATATTTTCCAATTTTTTCGCATTTTCTAATATTTGGGTGCGAAAATGAAAAAGTCAACGAAAAACATTTTCTTTGTCAATGGAAAATAAAGTGATTTTCTACACACTTATTAAATCTCCGCCAGCCCTTCCCCTTCTCCTCTCCCACTAACACATATTCATACATATTTAGGTATCATTAAAATATATTTTCCAATTAATTTTTATTGTGACAACTAAACAATAAAAAATATTTTTCTTAAAAATTATTTCTTTAGGAAAATATTTTCCATGAAAAATATTTTCTAAAACAAATTATTTTTCGTGAAACAAATGAAGTTGAAAATGAATAGATTCTCTTGTAGATTAATTCATGAATAGGTGAAATGTAAATGCCTATATCTTGGAGGTCACAAGTTTGAACCATTTGCAACTGCCAAAACATGCATAATTGCGAAAAGATGTAGTGAAGATGACACTGACTTATGCCATGTCTGGAATACACTTATTACAAGATGCTTATTCTATTAATATGAAAGAAGGCAATGGTTATTCTTTCTTTTTATTTTATAAGATTTAAGATATCTTATTAGATTTAAAACATCTTTTATAAGTATCTTATAACTCAAAACAAATAATACTTTTTATCTTATAAGATATAGCAAATCCATCCTTGTCTTTTGTAACTATAGATAATATATCTTATCACAAGCATCTTACGAAGGCTAAAACAAAATCATATTTTTCTATGTAAAAATGCATCTTATAATAAGCTTATACCAAATGAAGCATTAGTTCAACTGAAAGAAATACTAAGTATTGTGTACCTTTAATGAACAAAGACCATAAAATTTATGAAAAAATAGTACAAAATTAGGGGCAAACCCACGGTGGTGGCTGCCACCTCTTAGTTTTTATCTTTTTAATTTATTTCTTAATTTGTAGATTAAAATTTTCTTATATATAATTATGCCAACAAGTCAACAACACATGATAACTTAGCTTGGTGGTTTAGTGCCTTTATTTGTAAATGAGGTAAGGAGTTCAATTTCTGCTTGCTCCTTTAATTTTGTTATTTATTTATTTATTTATTCTTTTATAGCAGTAGCAATCCAACATGAAGGAGAAAACTCCACCTTTGATGTTAAAAAGGAAAAAACAAGTACCCTTTAATTAGGTGAATTAATTAATTTGATTTTTATCCAAATGACTCATGTGTATATGTACTATTGATATTTTATTTAAGTGAATTAATTAATTTGATTATTTTATTCTTATCAATTGTAGGAAAATAGGGATTTGCTTATTTTTTATTATTATCATATTGTTATTAGTTTTTTGTCATTGATCTAGAATTCAGCATAAGGTATGAAAATAAACTTAATATTAAAATGGACAAATAAAAGTATATATTATCATAGAACAATCTTCTTAATTGTTAAAGATAGGCTTTTCTTTCATGATATATAATTTTTTATTTTACACTTCATTATTATCTTAGAAGCAGCTATTTTATTTTATTTTATTTTTGACAAAGTAGCTATTTATGAGTTGGAAGGCTTTTCTTTGTTGATATATAATATTTTATTTTACATTTTATTATTATTTTAGAAGTAAATATTTTGTGAATTGGATTGAAAATTTGACCCGATTCATGATTTGGTGTAAAAAAATTTTTGCCACCCCTAATTAAGAATCTTGGATCCACCACAGATAAAAATTATGAACAGACATGTCAATTATATTATTCACAACTTTTTTTATTATTTGTCCATAATTTATTAGCTCACTACTAACATATATTTGTTTACCACTCTTGCATACACATACACAAAAACACATTCGCACACATAGACCCATACAATATTAATATTGTGAACAAACAATATTAAATACTGAATAAAAATGAGAAAGCACAAGAGAACATGAAGGTGAAGGCGCATAATATAGATTACGATAGTTCAACTGTTGCAGCCGGCTTGTGATAAGTGCAAAAGAAGATTTGGCATTAGATGAAGAATAATTGCAGAAATTTTGGTTGACATTATTATTCAGTTATTTAAAAAAAAAAAAAACCCTTCTAAACACACTGATTTTAAAAGTCTGCTCGTGATGGTGATACCCATCACCCTAAATGTAGATTTGTCTTTTGCATATAGAATTTATGGGTACTTTTTAGTGAGAATGCAGTCCTAGACGTTTTTTAAAATGTTAAAACCTGACCCTATTCAACCATATATGCTAGGGTGATGCTATATAATAATGTAAATATTGTAGTCTTGCCCGACCAATTTCCGGGATACTGCATTCTTGCCTTTCTGGACTTGTACACATAACATGCACAAATGGTTACGAGATCCATGAGACATCATGGAAACATGGAAGGATGCCCTTGTTTAGGGTGACATTTTAGTCTACACGGGGATGTAAGGCGATGTGACTGGAAACCAACATCATTTTTAAATGTTTTTAATAAGGGCCATCAGTTTGGTTTGAAGATAATAATTCGTGCATGACAAAAGTCAAGAAAAAGTTTCAAAAGGCGTTCTATTCCAAATGTACTAATTATGCGATAATATTAAGGGGTAAAATGAACCAAACACTCTCATATACATTGGGCCCTCTTGTCATTTAAAAAGTCCCTTATAATTTCCTTGTGGTTTATGAAAAGTTCAGAATCCATACCGTTAAACAAATCATTATCTTTAACCATAATTTTTTTTTTTTGTGTCCAAATTAATTATTTTTATTTAAAACTAGCAAAATTACCCAAAATGATTTCTGAAAAATACATAAAAATTTATTATTTCTCTTTCCAGAGTCAACCATATAAAAAAAAAGATAAATAAATACACAAAATGAAGCCCCTGTAACACAATAACAGCACATATTTAAAGATTCAGCAAATACATATCAACTTACAAGAAAATGAAAAAAAAAGGAACAAATGCAGACAAACACTTTCAGCAATTAAAAAAAAAAAAGGCAAAAAGTTCACACATCTGTCAATAGTAAAAAGTTCTAACACTAAACATTTAATTTGCAAACAACAGATCACCAATTAAATCAAATTGCATTTACACATGCATCAAATTTTTAGATCATGGAATAAAATGGCTCAAACGGGTAGTAATCGTAACAGATATATCAAAATTCAGGATCAAACTGACAAAAGTTTGGCACGCAAAGAAGACTCGTACCAAGGGGCCAAACGAGGGAGGCAAATGGTCACCGAAGTCTCCTTCATCATAAACCATTTAAAAGGAGAAGAAAATCAACAACAGTAGCAAAGGATCGATACAGACGAATAATATTTTCTTCGTGCACTCTGAAATAAGAAAAAAACAAAAGACAAAAATGAGGGGAAAAAGAAAAGTGACACACCAAAGCTCTTAAATTAAAAGAGAAAAGGATAGTCTGGATAGTTTAAAACAAAAAAAAAGTATATTTATATACAAAAAAATTTTATGATTAAAGAAAAGTTATTTTAATAGTAAGGGGGTCCAATGTACTTCTAATGGACTATAAGGGGATTATGAGAGACTTTTGAAACTATAGAGGAGGTCCGATAAATTTTTGATGGACCATAAAAGGGCCATTGCATCCTACCCTGATATTAAGAGTGTTTTTTTTCCAGTAAGGTTCACATACTTATAGATACACAACATGCATTTTTTGTGCATTCTCAAAAGTCATACCTATATGTCATGGTTAAATATTTGACGTTTATACATGTCAGTTAGCTAGCACAGCTCATTTCCTTGTGATTATGAAACCTAAGCTGGATATGCTTAAAAACTTTCAGTTGAGCTACTGAAAATAGTCAATTGAACTCATTCTTTAGTTCACTTATAGTTGAAGAAGAGACAGAACATCTGACTACATAGTCAATTGAACTCATTCTTTAGTTTACTTCTAGTTGGAGAAGAGACCGAACATTTAACATTTACAAGGCTTTGATCAATTGCATATCAAAATATTGTTTTATCAATCTAATCAATAAAGCCCTATGAAATTGACTATGTGGTGAGATGTTCTGATCTTTTGATATGAGTACGATCCAACCCGTGTATATACCACTAGGTCACTGACCCGAAGAAGGTGTTGTCTTGATCAAGTCGTCGTGATCCTTCTAGAAGTTGGCCCCACATAGCTTGGAGCTTAGACGGGGCTATCTAATAGCTTGGATCTTAGACCTGGGGATCTAGGGATTTAGCCTTAGCTAGATCAGAAGAAACTCCTAATGCAACTATAATACTCCCGAGTTTATTTGGTGCACCCTTAAGCAGTATGAAATAATAAGCTTTAAAGAATCCTTGTTCTATCCAAATTGCCCCAGGACCAAGGCTATAAATACACAAACAATGTTACATAACAAGTATTACCTCATGCACACATATATCCACCTTACCCTTAGCTTGGCGCCACCTATAAGAAAGACATTAATCCCATTGAGAAACCACTAAGGCACATCATGTCAGACCATGAAATACCGGGGAGAGCAAATCTCGAGTTCCAAGAAGAATTCTTCTCTTACCATCCACAATCAAAGCCAGTCAGTGAGATATGAACACCTACTACCGCAACATAAGGAATCACTGTCCCGAACCCAAACAAGCAGCTAGCACTGGCTCCAACCCTTGCTACACAAGGGTATCCATGGTATCTGGGTACCCCTAAGTACCGTGGAACCCTTAATATTCCATGGGTTAGAACATACATAGCTCTACCTCCAAATTATACCTCAGGAGGATATCAAACCTCTCGGCGACTATTGCTCGAGGTCGGACAGGCTACCTAACTAACGGTTGCATATGCTACAAATCCCAACACCATTTAGGCACCATACCTAACCTTACCATGGTTTGCACCATACCCAACACCTCAAGCACTACATTATCAGTAGGCTTTTTAGCACCTACTCCCAATCCAGATCCCTTGCCTCAACAATAAGCTAGACTGGAGCTTGTCCTGCCAATTACTCCCTATCTAAAAGGGCCTCCATTTTATTAGATCTAGTAGTTATTACCACATGCAAGATTAAGTTCTGGATTTTACATTCTAAACCCTTAATCAAGATATGGTAGCAGAAAATAGCACAAAAACATGTTATACACATAGGAATCAGTGAAACCATGCAAAGATGAACGAGTATAGATGAAGACATCATTACGCTTGCAGCGTGAATTGATTGCAAATGGCCTTTTCCGTTAAATCTTCCTTGAAATAGCCTTTGAATGGCTTTCTCTACTATATCCCTCACTCTATTGCTTGGAGACACTTACCTATATAATGGGCAAGTTAGATTATAGGCTAAATTTAGGATATTTAATTTAATGTGTCTTCTTGGTGTTAGTGTATGAAAATTCCTATACACACACCAATAACAGAAAATATTCAAAGAGGCTTAAGAATTGGGTCTTACTTATCTAGTACTGTATATAGCATCAAGCAACCCTAAAACAGATAAAGTTCAAGGAATATCATCAATTACCTTTCCTTAAACTTTATAGATAAGGAATATTTCTTTGGGATAAGGATACCTAAATATTCCATATCATACACACACTAAATATCTCTCATATGGTCCCTACTTATTTAATTAAGATATCTATGAGTGATATTAAGAAGACTCAGATAATAAATAATTCCCTTCTTAATATTCCAAACTTATATCTTAATTAAGCAACCCACATATTTAAATCATCAATTATGTATCCAATAGAGTAATGTCTAGTAGAAGAAACAAAAGACATAATTACCTTTGGCTCTCAAAATGACCAAAATACCTTGGCCCTCACTTTGGTAACACCGTGGCCATTTTGACTTTGGTCTACTCCACTAAAAGACCAAAACTGCACTTCAAGGATAATTACAAGCTAAGTAGGAGCTTGTTATATAAAGTGACCTCTGTTTTTGACCAACAAAGTAAAATGACCAAAATACCCTTCTATGAACACCTGTAGTCAAGGCCGGTCCAAACACATACCATCATCTCTAAGACTACATCTGGAACCTTAGAATCTCTAGTCCAACATAGTGATCATCAACTAGTCATGGATCTCTTGATCTAGGGAGTGACCCACAAGCTTGACTTATAAACCCTTAAAGGGTGACATCATTAAATCTAGATTAATGATGACCAAAAGGACAAATCGAAAGGGACACATAGACTTTGCTATTACATATGCATGTCCTGATTGATTAGACCATAATACCCGATGTATGAGGTAGATAATCTTATTAGACAAGATCTTTCCTCATGGTAAATCAAAGTACTACACCTTAACTTCGTCAGTTTATCTACATATGCTCAAAATTAAGAGCATTGGTTACTTAGAAGTAGTGAGTATCGTGTCTTCTCTCTATGATGCCACAGTTTCAGAAGAGATACTCATGGTGGTTTTGTCCAATGTGTGAAACACACACTGGGAGCAAAGTCCAAAAAGTCCCTTCAATGACCTAAGCAGATCACCCTTATCAGGAGATTTGCCCACTATAGCCTTATCCTGGTAGAGTGCCTAACACTACCATCCAGCTATAGACATCTTTTATGAAATACCCAAAGCTAGACTAGGACCTACTGTGCGTCCAGCCTTAGTGCGTACCCAACTTATTGGTCTATATCGTTGGACCTTTATACAATGCATCACACATATACACCAAAGATAATGCATGTAAAGATGCTTATAAAAATATACAGTGATCAAATATCTAGTCTAATATCCATGTATAAGTGGTCTTTAGGGTATACAATCCCAACATCTCCCACTTGCACTAAAGATGACTTCCCATGAACCTAACACCCATAGACTCTACATGTGTGGAAAAAAACTCTCTCTAGAAGAGTCTTCATGAATGGGTTTGCTAAGTTCTCAGCTGAAGTGATCATTTTTGCCACTATGTCATCTCTCTGGATGAACTCCTAGATCAAGTAGCACTTTCTCTCAATATGCCCACCCCTACTGTGATTCTTGAGCTCTTTGCGCTGTGCGATAACAGTTGTGTTGTCATAGTCCAAGACAGTGGGCTTCTATATAGTTAGGACAACCTCTAGGTTAGTGACAAATTTCTTCAACCATATAGCCTTCTTCGTAGCCTCAAGCGCTGCTACGTACTCTGCTTCTGTGGTTGAGTTTGCGATGCATTTTTGTTACACATTCTTATAAGAAACTGCACCTCCTGACAAAGTGGAAACAAAGCCAGAAGCAGACCTCCTAGAATCTATATCTGACTGGAAATTTGCGTCTATATAGGCCAACAGAACAAGGTTATCTACGCGGTATTCTAGCATGTATTCCTTAATTCTCTAAAGAAACTTGAATATTTTCTCGATTGTTGTCCAGTAATCTGGTCCAAGATTTGATTAATATCAGCGAACCATGTCAACAGCATAATAGATATTCGACCCAGTACATGACATGGCATACATGAAACTCCCTATTGTCGAAGCATAAAGGATCTTCATCATCTTCTCTATCTCCTGAGCAAGGACATTGGCCCCGAGATAGAGTAACTTCATGTCTAAAAGGTAACAAACCTTTCTTGGAGTTTTTCGTATTGTACTTGACCAATATCTTCTCTATGGAGGAAGCTTGAGATAATGCAAGCCTCCTGTTCTTCTGGTCTTACAAAATCTTGATCCCAAGAACATACCTTACTTCTCCTATATCTTTCATATGGAACTAAGAAGATAACCAAACCTTTATGGATGATAACATCCCCACATCATTACCAATCAACAAGATGCCATCTACATACATAATTAGGAAAGCCACAGTATTTTTGTTGTGCCTCTTATACACATATGGTTCATCAATGTTTTGGTCAAACCCAAAAGACTTAACCGCATAATCAAACTTAATGTTCAACGCTCTAGATACTTACTCAAGTGTATAACTGAACTTCTTAAGCTTACAAACCATGTGTTCTTGACCTGTTACAATGTATCCATCTAATTGGGTCATATAAATGGTCTCGCAAACTCTCCATTAAGAAAAGTTGTCTTAACGTCCTTTTGCCCTATCTCGTAATCATAATGACAAGTGATGGCAAGGAGTATCCTGATAGATTTTAGCATGGCTACCCACGAGAAGGTTTCCTTATAGTCAATACCTTTTTCTAGGTTTAACCCTTGGCCACTAATCTAGCTTTAAAGGTTTAAACCTTTTTATCAACTTTTCTCTTCCTCTTGTAGACTTACTTGCACCTTATGGGTTTTACCCTTTCAAATGCTTCTACAAACTCCTAGACACTGTTAGAGTACATAGACAATAACTCATAATCCATTGTCTTGCGGCACATGTTAGCATCTATATCAGAAACTACTTCATCATAACTAGTGGGATCCTTAACCTGATCCTCATTAGAAGTTCCAAAGTACTCCTTATAGTATCTATCAGGCTGCTTGGGAATCCTTTTATTACGACAAGGCTCTGGTGCATTAGTAGCAATTGGCTACTTTTCCTTTTCCATATAAATAGGTGCTTCTAAAGGCTTACCAGAAATCTTCTCAATTGTAACTCCAGATTTTGGTATTTTCTGGATCACCAAATCATCCTTTAAGTGTCTAGCATGAGGGCTAATAAGCACATTCTGCTCCTTGGGATTATAGATGATCTCACCTTTGGTTCCCTTAAGATACCCAATGAAATAGCATAATTTCAACCTAGGTTCCAACTTTGTAGCGGAGCTACTTAGCACATAAGTTGGACAAGCCCAAACACGCAAATAACTCAATTTAGGCTTGTGTCCCACCTACATCTCATAAGATATCCAAGGTACTGATTTATACGGTACCATATTCAAAATATAACTGTCATATCAAGGGCATAACTCCAAAAGGATAAAGGAAATGATGCGTGAGACATCATCGACCTCATTATTTCTAAAGGGTACGATTCCTCTAACCTAACCATTTCTAAGAAGGTACGATTCCTCTTTTCTGCCACACCATTCTGCTGGTAAGTGCCTGATATGTCATGTTTTTGTATGTATTTACATCATTATTTACTCTGCTTAAGAGGTGTTTTGAGCTTTAAGAATGCATTAGTATAGTACATATAATAGAGTTAGGCTTAAGCATAAGCTGATGTGGTGTGTTTTTGTGCGTGTTTGCATCGTTATTTACCTTTATTTAAGAGGTATTCAGTGCTCTAAAAGATGCATTAGTGTAGTACTTTTGATAAGAATAGGCTTAAGCGTAAACAAATGTACATATTGAGTTTAAGAGACAAATGGCTACACTAATTGCTTGTTTTCAATGATTTAGGTGATTTTTGGGTTGAGATCGAGATTGAACGATGATAGGAGAAGAAGATGGGAGATGTACGAGCCAAAATGAGAAGATCGGAGGCCGGAAAGACAAAGAATGGAGGAAGGAAGTCAGTCGGTCGACCTAAGAGTCGATCGACCGGCCACTCCAGAGAGGTGCTGAAAATAGCCGGACGACCACCCCTCCAGAGCCGGTCGACTGGCTAGTCCAGAGAGCACCACCAAAAAGCCGATCGAGCTAAGAGGAGAAGCCAGTAGATCAGCTAAGTCGACTGGCAGTTTGTGAAAAAGCCAATATAAAAGCCCGATTTTAGACTAAAAAGGGAGATCTTTTCACACCCATTTTTCCTAAACCCAAAATCCACCTAAAACCACCTCTCACACACTAAACCACACACAAATGCACCTAGATCCAAGCTTGTAATTAGGGTTTTAACACTTGTAATTACAAGATCAAGACAAGGATTTGAAGAGCAGAGCTAAGCATGAAAGGGAGGTTCATCTTTCTCCTTTTGTACTTAGTTTTCTCTATGTTAGAATAGATATTTTATGGGTGATTAAGGCTTGTATTATGGGTTGATTGAGTACTACTTTGCTATGAGATTTTGATGGCTCAATATATATGTTTGCTCTTAATGCTTCAATGGCTACTTACATACATCTCTATGTGTTTGTTAATATGCCTAGGTGAAAGAACATATATATTTAGAGGCTTGATTGCTATTTAACACTTTTAAATCATTATATGAGAGTTTATGTAGTGATCCCATGAAGTGGGTCTTGCAGCTATACATGTCTATATGTGTTTTTACATACCTTAATATCAATTTTAGCTTCTATGACATACATGTTGGATTCTAATGCGTAAATTGGTATAACTTAAATATGTCTGAGTATTTAGGACTAGAATATGCTTTATATGTATTTGTACCATGCTCGAGAACATGTATGATGTGCTTTATTGTTAAATCCTACTTGCGTGATGCTATGATTGGTAGTGCTTCACTAGTAATTAGGCCTAGTTTAGTCTCCTTTGGCTTTAAACCCAACCAATAGGTGTCGAGCTAGCTTAATTGACCTTAGGAAGCCTAGTTTTTGGCTTTAAACCCAGCCATGAGTTAGAACCCAGGGTAAGACCAAGTATCATCACCTAGGAATGTAATTAGCTAATCCGTGCCCTAGTTCATAAAGACCACGCTATACTTCTAGGTAGCTAGCACCTAGGGATAGACTTGCACCGAGTCTAGGGATTGTAGGAGAGGTTGATTAGATTCCTAGCTTAGAGCACCCTTCTTAGAGTAAACCATCAAAGTTAATCCCATAGCAAAGTGAATACCCAAATCACCCATAGTTAAGCGGATTTCATCCATTGTCCTATTTCTTGTGTTAATTCCCTTTTTACTTGCTTGTTTTCTCTTACCTTTATTTTATTTAGTTTGTTTAGAATAGTTTAATTTACTTTGAGCTTTCTTCACATCGAAAATGACAAAAATGAATTCTTAGTTTAGCTTATCTTCTTTCTAGTTTTCTAGGACACACATTTGGCTTTCATTCCCCATTTCCAGCCTCCCTGAGGGATCGACCTTGCTTTTGCACACTAGACTACACGACCTGTGCACTTGCAGGCTTTTAATTAAGGCTTAGTGCTTAATTAGCGAAAAGAAGCATCAAGTTTTTGGCATCGTTGCCAAGGAGGCACGGTGGTTTGTTTGCTTTATTTGTGTCCTTTAGCTAGTTACTTTCTTTATTTTGCTTCTTTTGCTTAGTTTGCTTAGTAGTTATTATCTTGAATTTACCTTTGTTTCCTAGTTTACTTGCTCATTGTTTTTGCTTGTTTTAAGTAGTTTACTTTCTTGTTTTAGTAATTTTAGGATTGTGTTTTGTTTGTTGTATGCTTGGTAGGCGTTTTCTTAGGAATCCTCTAGTTCCTTTACATCTTAAGCCCGAGAAAATTGGTTGTCACTTTAGGAATTTAGGAGATCTTTTAGAAGAAATGGCCGATCCTACTAATCCTCCTCTTAATCCTCCTCCCTTTCCCCCTGTGCATCCTGTTCCTCCGCACGAGTACCCATGTACACAGCCTCTTAGGCCAGACCCACCCATAGATGATGAGCCCACGCTTAGGCAATTCTTCCTCCTCAATGCCTTCGAGCCTAACTTGGCTATCCATATTCCAGGGTTGGGGGAAGCTAATTTTGAGATTAAGCATAGCATGTTGGCGATGCTTTCTTCCTTTTATGGGAGGAGCGATGAGAGCCCCTTGGACCACATTAGAGACTTTGTAGAAATAAGTTCCACTCTTCACTTTCCCAACGTGTCTCAAGAAATTATTCGCCTTAAGTTGTTTCCATTTTCCCTTAAGGATAAAGCTAGGTCATGGTATCATTCTTTACCTAGTAGCTGCATTACATGTTGGGATGAACTTCAATCTAGGTTTTATCAAAAGTTCTTTCCCATAGCTAAGACTGCCGACCTTAAGGTTTCCATTATGACTTTCTCTCAACATGACTTAGAGACTTTCCATGAGGCTTGGGAGAGGTTCAATGAACTTCTTAGGCAATGCCCACATCACGGGTATAGCATTTATGACCTTCTTCAATATTTCTTTAGAGGACTGAATGAGCAAAATAGAATGATGGTGAATGCTGCATTCGGTGGTGGATTCTATAATTTGAGACTGAGTGAAGCTTGGGATAAAATGGATTTGTTGGCTGAGAACTCTTTTCAAAACATCGCTATGGATAGGTCTAGTAGGGGAACTAATAGAAAAGGTGTTCATGAGGTAGGAATTTCTTCCGATTTGCCCGCCGAGGTTAGAGTGTTGACGCGTAAGCTAGATCAATTCATCACTTTGAGCCTCTCTTCACAAGGTCATAGGACTAGTCTTATAGGTTCATCCTCCATCCCATCAGTGGTTGAAATATGTGCATTGTGCTCTAATCTACTCACGAGACCATAGCTTGCCACCTAGTACCACAATTTCCCGAGTTCATTCAGGAGCGAGTCTATACCACACAGGGGTACTCACAAGAGTATAATCCTTACTCGAACACATATAATCTAGGTTGGAGGGATAACCCAAAATCTTCATGGCGTTAGGGTCAGTTTGAGTCTTCCCATCCCCAGTCCCAGGCCTCATTCCAGCAGAGACCTCGTCTTGCTAAACCTCCAGAGTTTCAGAATGAGAACCAGGCTAGACTTCCTAGTGTTTCTCAGCCTCAGGCACTCCCTATATCACCTATCCCAGCCTTTTCTGCACAGTCTGCACCCGTTTCATAGTCTTTTCACGATGAAAGGGTAGACCTTTTGATGCAGATTATTCAACAAAATCAACAACGAATGGCTAGGATGGAGGCACAATTAGGGCAGCTTGCCAGCCAAATGAGCACTAGAGACCCTGGGAAATTACCTTCCGAGCTAGAGATTGACCCTAGAGTGCAGTCCTGTTTCTCCTCTGACCCCACTTATCCCTATCTAGCCCAGGCTAAGGCTGTCACCACTCTTAAGAGTGGTAGGATAGTGGACAATAAGATAGGAGTTGAATATGCAGAGCCAACACCTAGTAGTCCTTTTAAGTCTAGAGAGCCTAGCTATAGCCCTGTTGAGAGAGATCATAGAGAGAGTTTTGCTGAGAGAGTTGAGCCCATTAGAGACCAGGGAGAGAGTACTTCCCGCCCATATCGGGAGGGAAAAGAGCCTGTTATTGATTCCCATGAGTCTAGGGATATTGAGCCTAGAGTTCCTTATCCTTCTACCTTAGAGAAATCTTCACCTAATGAGGATACTAGGCTTCTCAGAGTCTTAGAGCATCTCAAAGACCTAAAGGTCAATCTTCCTTTGATAATGCAATTTGTTCTATTCCCTCTTACTCCAAGTTTTTCAAAGACCTCTGTGCAAGGAAGCGTAGGACATCAACTATGTCGAAGAAGGTGAAGCTCACAAAGAAGGTGAGTAGTATCTGTACTTCAGGCTTTTCGGCCAAGTTGAGTGACCCCAAAGCTTTCACTATTCCTTGTAGGATTCGAGAGACCTAGATTAATCACACCTTGCTAGACTTAGGGTCCAGTGTGAACCTCATTCCCTAATCAGTCTACCAGTAGCTAGGTATAGGAGATTTGTCCCCCACGCATGTTACCCTTCAGCGAGCTGATCGATCAGAGAGAAGACCTAGGGGAGTAGTAAAAGATGTACTAGTTCAGGTATGAGAGTTTGTGTACCCCGTAGATTTCATAGTACCTGATATGAATGTGGGTCATGACTTTAGGCATTCTACCCCTGTTCTCTTAGGTCGCCCCTTCCTTGCTACTGCAGATGCTATCATTCATTGTAGGTCGGGGCTATTAGAAATGAAATTTAGGAATTTGAGGTCTTCCATGAAAGTGGTAGAGGCAGTGAACAAGGTTAGTATAGGTGGAGAAGATGATGAGAAAGATTACTTTATGATCAAGGTGATAGACCTATCTATTGAGGGCATTGTTGAGGAGTCCATGATCTAGAATGATGAATTGAGAAAGCTTAAGGGCATCTTACCTAGCCTTGGTCGAGAGACCTTCGTGCGAGGATACATAGCCCCTAGTTCTAGGGATGATGATTCTAGGCTTAATGAGTCCTTTGAGGTTAATTCTTTCAATCTTGATATGAGAGGCATGGACTATTATGATTGCACACATAAGATTAATCTTGAAGAAGGAGATGAAAATAGACGTTTTAAGATGCATATGATGGAATCTTGTATTAATAAATGTGGTTGCGAGAAGATATCTGCTAGCGATGAATTTATTGAAGCATTTGACGAGATATTACCTAGAGTGGATTTAGAGAAACCCATTGAGGAGAGCATCATGCCTATCTTTGATTCTAGGCCCGATGGGTCCATTGGAGTTGTAGGTTTTGATGTTGGAGTAAATGATAAATACATGACGACCCTTAAAGAGAAGATTGAGGAACTAGAGATCATGATATATGGGTCCTTAGGTGTTTTTGATGAATCCTTATTGGAACCTTCTTCTAAACTCTCTACTAGGGAATTATTTGATGAGGTGAACCGTTTCTTCGATAAACACGAGTCGGCCCTTAGTGAGAGAGAACCTATGACCTCTACTTTTGATTCTTCCTCTTCCAGGCCCATTCATTTTTGCTCTCCCTTTGATTTCATCTCATCCAATCCCATTTCATTTGATGATTCTTTCCTCCTTCCTCCCATTAAGTCTTTCCTTAGTGAGCACATTTTTATGCCATCTCATTTGAAGCACATTCATGCAGGGCTTGTTCATACTCCCCCTATTTTTTATGCTTTACATGCTTCAACAACCCATGGGAATAGGGTGTTGGTAGCCCTTGATCATCAAAAGAAAGCAATAGGATAATTAGTGGTGGAAACGGAGCTTGCTAGGATTGGATTGGAGAAGAACAAGGGACTTAGATCTTTAGATTTTTCCATGCCTTATGACACCTTGGAGCATTCTTCTTCTATATTTGATGTGTCGGGTTTCTTTTTTATCCTTTTTTCATGTTTGCTTAAAAAGGATAATGATGTGCATGATTTGATTGATCTTATACCACATGATCCTTTTTCTTCTGAGTTGTGCCTTAACAGGTTTGCACACCGATCTATGCTCAAGGACTACAAGCATCATTGGCCCTAACATTACCACCCGGCTGGAGGCGTTAAATCTAGTGCTATTAGGAGGCACCCTAGAGGAGGCAACCTAGGTTAAATTTTTGCAATTTTGCACTTGTACATTTTCCTTTCTTCCATTTTCTTTCTCTTTCTTGCACCCAAACCAAAGTGTTGAACCCCGATCCTTTGTCCCATAGGGTATACCATTGCTCATTATTGCACATGCCAATGCAAGCATGCATAGGCAATGCTACTAATCTTGTTTTCTTTGTAAGCGTTTGTGAATTGTGAGTCACAGGGTTAGTAGTATGGTGATTTATCATTGGCATGGAAAGCTTTGAAGAAAATGCAAGGTTGTATCTATCCTTTCTCCACTTGTTTCCCATGTTTTTACCCCATTCCCGCCACCCTTACTTGTTTTGTAATGCCAAATTGCTTGTTTATGTGTTTTGATCTATTTGCTTGAGGACAAGCAAAGTTTAGGTTTGGGTGTGCGGGAGTTTGGTTTTCTTGTTATATATCTTGCTTAGGGTTGATTGCATTATGTGCTTAAAAATGGTCAAAATTTTTCAATTTTGATGCATGTAGAGTCACTTATTTCTTTGATCAACCATTGTGATTGACTCTGTTGATTGGTGAATATGAGATGCATTGTGGGGAAATGGATAGAGTGGTTTGAAAATTAAGTCTTGGAGGGGATGCCTTTCAAAGTTGTGGGGAGTGAGGACCTTTAAGAATGACTTATGTAGCCACCCCAAAGCTTGGTCGGAAAGAGTGTTGAAAAGGGTTGTTGATAGGAGTGCCCTTCCTTGATTGGTTCTTTTTTATGTGCTAAAGCCTTTCTTTATCTTTTCTTTTTGTGAATGTAACACAAAGCATGAAAAATTCCCACAAAAAAAAAAGAAAAGAATTTGAAAAAGGCATAAAGGTGCGAATATATATATATATATATATATATATATAAAATGAAAAAAAAGAGAAAACGCCAAAAACACCAAAAAGTTTTGTGAATAAGTGCATAAGTGACACAATGTCAACTTAGCACAAGTTATCCTCTATGTAAATATGTGAATAAGGCTTGTTTTTAGCCATTATGTTTGTATATTCTCTCATTTTGTCTTTGAGGCTTGGTGCATGTTGGAGAGGCTATGTTAGTTGAGGGAGCACAAAATATTAACATCTCGTGTGTGTGAGTTAGAATCCTAGGCTTGTGGTGGTTTGGCTACTTGAGAAATTCCCACAAGGAACGAGACCCCTTATGAGTAAAGGGAAGATTCAAAGAGACTTAAGAATCTTTCCACAATAGGAATGCCCCCTTCATGCTTCTTCGACTCACTTTGATAGAGAGTCAATCCCTTAGGTGGCTCTGGGAATAAACTTAAGATTGGACTTGATTGGGGACAAGCAAGGAGAAGGTTTGGGGGTGTTGATGTGTTATGTTTTTGAGTGTGTTTTCATTGTTATTTACCTTTATTTAAGAGGTATTCAGTGCTCTAAAAGATGCATTAGTGTAGTACTTTTGATAAGAATAGGCTTAAGCGTAAACAAATGTCCATATTGAGTTCAAGAGACAAATTGCTACACTAATTGCTTGTTTTCAATGATTTAGGTGAACTTTGGGTTGAGATCGAGATTGAACGATGATAGGAGAAGAAGATGGAGAATTACGAGTCAAAATGAGAAGATCGGAGGTCGGAAAGACAAAGAATGGAGGAAGGAAGTCAATCGGTCGACCTAAGAGAAAGTGCTGGTCGATCGGCCACTCCAGAGAGGTGCTGAAAATAGCCGGACGACCACCCTTCCAGAGCCAGTCGACCAGCTAGTCCAGAGAGCACCACCAAAAAGCCGGAGAGCTAAGAGGAGAAGCCGGTTGACCAGCAGTTCGTGAAAAAGCCAATATAAAAGCCCGATTTTAGACCAAAAGGGGGGATCTTTTCACACCCATTTTCCCTAAACCCAAAATCCACCTAAAACCACCTCTCACACACTAAACCACACACAAATACACCTAGATCCAAGCTTGTAATTAGGGTTTTAACACTTGTAATTACAAGATCAAGACAAGGATTTGAAGAGCAGAGCTAAGCATGAAAGGGAGGTTCATCTTTCTCCTTTTGTACTTAGTTTTCTCTATGTTAGAATAGATCTTTTATGGGTGATTAAGGCTTGTATTATGGGTTGATTGAGTAATACTTTGCTATGAGATTTTGATGGTTCAATATATATGTTTGCTCTTAATGCTTCAATGGCTACTTACATACATGTCTATGTGTTTGTTGATATTCCTAGGTGAAAGAACATATATATTTAGAGGCTTGATTGCTATTTAATACTTTTAAATGATTATATAAACATGTCTAGGTGTTTATGTAGTGATCCCATGAAGTGGGTCTTGTAGCTATACATGTCTATGTGTATTTTGACATACCTTAATATCAATTTTAGCTTCTATGACATACATGTTGGATTCTAATGCGTAAATTGGTATAACCTAAACATGTCTAAGTATTTAGGACTAGAATATGCTTTATATTCATTTGTACCATGCTCGAGAACATGTATGATGTGTTTTATTGTTAAATTCTGCTTGCGTGATGCTATGATTGGTGGTGCTTCATTAGTAATTAGGCTTAGTTTAGTCTCCTTTGGCTTTAAACCTAGCCAATAGGTGTCGAGCTAGCTTAATTGACCTTAGGAAGCCTAGTTCTTGGCTTTAAACCCAGCCAATGAGTTAGAACCTAGGGTAAGACCAATTATCATCACCTAGGAGTGTAATTAGCTAATCCGTGCCCTAGTTCATAAGGACCACGCTATACTTCTAGGTAGCAAGCACCTAGGGATAGACCCGCACCGAGTCTAGGGATTGTAGGAGAGGTTGATTAGATTCCTAGCTTAGAGTACCCTTCTTGGAGTAAACCATCAATGTTAGTCCCATAGCAAAGTGAATACCCAAATCACTCATAGTTAAGTGGATTTCACCCATTTTCCTGTTTCTTGTTTAATTCCCTTTTTACTTGCTTGTTTTCTCTTACCTTTATTTTATTTAGTTTGTTTAGAATTGTTTAATTTACTTTGAGCTCCCTTCACATCTAAAATGACCAAAATGAATTCTTAGTTTAGCTTATCTTTTTTCTAGTTTTCTAGGACGCACATTTAGCTTTCATTCCCCATTTCTTGCCTCCCTGAGGGATCGACCTTGCTTTTGCACATTAGACTACACGACCTGTACACTTGCAGGCTTTTAATTAAGGCTTAGTGCTTAATTAGCGAAAAGAAGCATCATAAGCAAATGAACATAGTTGAGTGTAACATCAAACGCTACAGTAATGCATGTTTGTTTCCCATGTTTGGTGAAGTTAGGTCAAAGTAGGGACTTCAATTGGTGATAATTTAATGTTGGAGTCAAGATTGAGGTGTTCAAGATGTGGGAGAAATGTGAAAAGAGCTTTTGAAGGCAATCAAGAGAATAAAAGAGCAACGAAGGCGAAATGGACACAACGCAAGAAAATTGGCCAGGATTTTAACTTGGTGGGTCGACCCCCCTTTCAAGGCTGGTCGACCTGCCTAGGTGGCGGGCAAAAACAAAAAGTTAGCCTATTTAGGCCGGTTGACCTCAAGGCTAGGCCAGTCGACCAGCCAAGGCTCCCGGTTGGATGTATATGCTGCACTATTTAATCCCTTTTCCAACTCCTTTTGAGAGGATTTTGAACCCTTTTTCACCTCCCATTCATATACCCACTTCTCATACACAAAACCTTACTTTCACCCACCTCTAATACACATACTAACACACACACCCACCTAGAATTAAGTTGATTTTGGAGGACTCAAACATCATTTAGTGAAGATGTACTCAAGTTTGTAAAGAAACAAGCAAGGATGGAAGGGGAGTTTACTCAATCCTCTTTAATTCTCTTTTATTATATGCTTGAGTAGAAAGACTATGGTGACTAAACTTGTGTAATGGGATGATTTTTTGTATTTTTTGACATGGGATTTGATTGGCTTATATATATATACACACACATACATATACATATACATACATATATATATATGTATATGTATATATATACGTATATGTATATATATATATATATGTGCATGTGCATACTTTGTTCTTATTTTTGAAAAGCATTATACCATTTCATCTCTATGTGTTTGATGTGATGCTTGAATGAGTTGTATGTATATAGACTGAGTTGTATTTACTATTGAAAACTTCTAATCCTTAGGTTATACATGTCTATGTGTATGATTACGGATAATATGAAGTGGGTTGGTTTTATTCATGTCTATGTAGGTATGAAACTCACCTTAATATGAATATATGCTTAAATATTGCTATATGTTGATGCTTAAATATTTCCAATGGCATTAATCAAACTTGCTTGTGTTTGTATCCTGGATAGGACATCATATTCACAACGTCTTACCTTGGAATATGTAGGACTGCGGCTATTCGATACCAATCTACTTTAGTGTCCCTAGAATAATGGTACATAAGTTAAGACTAGTCTAGATCGAGTCCTCTTTAGCTTTAAATCTAGCTAATATGAGTCCGGATAGGCTTAGTCGACCCTAGGAGCCCTAGATCTTAGCTTTAAATCTAGATAATGGTTTAAGAACTAGGGTGGGATCATTCTAGGATGCCTAAGTAACTCCCTAGTCCCTCCTATGGCCTTAGGTACATGAGGATCACGCCGCAGCTCTAAGTGTGTGTGCTTAGGGATGGACCAACATCGAGTCCTACGATGTAATTAGGACACTGGTTAATTGCTTAGTATTAGAAGCCATATTTAGTAAGCCAATCCCCGAATCCCATAGCAAAGAGATAGAAAGTCACTCGTTCGTAAGTATAGGTCACCTTATCACCTTCCCATTGGTTTTATCCCTCTATATTAGCTTAGTTCTTGCTTTTCCTTTCTAGTATCCATAGTGTAGTCTTTTCATTTCCCTCTTAGCTCCCTAAAATCCAAAAGCACAAAAAGTTGACTAGTTTAGTTTCTTTTTAAGCTTCCACTAGAACACACTAGCTTAGTATTTTACCAAGCTTTGAGCCTCACTATGGTTCGACACTCGTATTACTACCCCTATATTACACGGTTCGTATGCTTAAGGAACCTTTTACGACTTGCACGTTTAAAGGCATATCAAATTATTGGTGCTATTACCAGGGAGGTACGGGGGTTTGCACTCTTTGCTTGTGTGTTTTGGTAGTTACTTTATTTAGTTTCCTTGCTTTTTCTTTATAGTTGTTTAGTTTTTGCTTATCTTGCTTCTTGTTCATATTATCTTACTTTGGTACTTGCTCATCTATCTTTGTTTTTCTTTCCTTTTTAGCTTTGAGTTTATTTTCCATACTTAGCTAGCTTGTTTGTTTAGCTTTATTAGTTGTTCTTGTTTTTGTTTTTCAGTAGGCTTTTTAGGATTATGGCATATTTGATGTAATCTTAGAATTGTTGAAGTTTTAAGGGTTGAAGTGGCCGGAGTTGGGATAGTTAGTGCATGCTTGGTAGGAGATCTCTTTGAAATTCCCTAGTTTCCTTTAATCCCAAACCCGATAGGGTTGCTATATATTTTAGGAATTTAAGAGATCTTCTTGAGGAGATGGCCAATCCCAATCATTCTGTTAATCCTCCCATTCCCCTAATGAATCCCATTCTACCTCATGATTACCATGGGCATCAAGCCAAGATCATTTTAGACATAAGCCTCTTAAAATGGACTGACCCATAGGTAAGAAGCTCATTCTTAGGCAATTCTTTCTCCCCGAAGCCTTTGAGCTTAATTTGGCCATTCTAATTCCAGGTTTTGGGGAGATGAACTTCAAGACTAAGCATAATATGCTGGCCATGCTTCCTTTTTTCTGTGGGAGAAGCAATGAGAGTCCTGTAAAGCATATTACCGATTTTGTTAAAATGAGTTCCGCCCTTCATGTCGTCAATGTCTCCTCAAAGGTCATACGTCTAAGATTGTTTCCTTTCTCTCTTACGGACAAGGCTAAGACTTGGTTGCATTCCTTACCTAATGGTTACATCACTTCATGGGCCAAGCTTCAATCTAGGTTCTTTTAGAAATTCTTTCCCATGGCCAAGACGATCGACCTTAGGACCCCCATTGTGACTTTCTCCCAACATGATCTAGAGAATCTTTTCACGAGGCTTGGGAGAGGTTCAAAGACCTTCTCAGACAGTCTACAAACCATGGGTATAGTAGTCATGACCTACTCTAGTACTTCTTTCGAGGTTTAAATGAACAAAATAGGATGATGGTCAATGCTGTCTCCGATGGTGGCTTTTATACCTTAAGACCAACTGAGGCGTGGGAGAAAATAGAGTTGATGGTCGAAAATTCTTTTTCAAAAATTTGCTATGGACAGGTCTAGTCGGGGAGGTACTAAGAGAAGTGTTAGTAAGGTTGGAGTTTCTTAGGATTTACCTGCTAAGGTAGAGGCCTTAACAAATAAGTTAAATCAATTCATTTCTTTCTCTCTATCTTCTCACGGTCATAGGACTGGTTCGATAGGTTTGTCCTCCAACCCTTTGGTAGTTGAAGTGTGTGCTTTATGTTCTGAGTCGTCTCATGAGACCATAGTTTACCGGTTAGCATCCTAGTTTCTCGAATTTATGAAGGAGCAAATGTGTGCTACTTAAGGTTATTCTCGTGAGTACAATCCGTATTCTAACACATATAATCCAGGTTAGAGCGACAACCCAAAATTTTCTTGGAGACAAGGTCAGTATGAGTCTAGTTCACATCCCTAGGCTGTACTTTAGCAGCGATCCCATCTTGCTAAACCTCCAAGTTTTACAATGTCAATCAATCTAGGCTTCCTAGTGCTCCTCAACCACAAGCACTCCCTGCTTCCTGTAGTAGTCAATCTCCTGGCAATAATATAATGAAGTTAATGCAGTTTATTCAGAATTAGCAGTAGGAATTAGCTAGTTAGCAGCAGAAATGAGTTGATAATAGGTAAGAGATGGCTAGCTATAGGCAGCAGATGGCTAGGTTTGAGGTGCAATTAAGGCAGCTTGTCACCCAGTTAAGCACTAGAGACCTTGGGAAGTTGCCTTCTCAACTGGAAGTGAACCCTAGAATCTAGTCCTGTTCCTCTATCGATACCACTTTTCCCCTTCAGGCGCAGGCTAAGGCCATCACCACTCTCAAGAGCCATAAGATAGTGGACAATAGAGTATGAGTTAACTATACAGTGCATATACCTGGTGGTCCTTCTGAGTCTAGAGAGCCTAATTGTAGCCCTATAAAGAGAGGCCCTACTAAGAGAGTTAAGCTAATTAGAAACTATGGAGAGAGTAGTACTTCTTGGCTTCATTAGAAAAGAAAGGAGCCTATTGATGATTCCCATGTGTTTAGAGGTGTTGAGCCTAGAGTTCCCTTCCTATTCGCTTTAGAGAAGCCCACGCCTAGTAAGAATTCTAGGTTTTTCAAGATCTTAGAGCATCTTAAGGACCTTAAGATTTATCTTTCCTTGATAGATGCTATCCTTTCCATTTCCTCCTATTCTTAGTTCTTCAAGGACCTTTGTACGAGAAAACATAGATTATCTAACATTCCTAAGAAGGTGAGGCTCACAGAGAATGTGAGTATTATTTGTACCACTAGCTTTCCAACCAAGATGAGTAACCCTGGAGCTTTCACTATTCCTTGTAGGATATGTGAAACCCAAATTGATCACGCCTTGTTGGATTTAAGGTCCAGTGTGAATCGTCATTCCCTACTTCATCTGTCAGTAGCTAGGTCTAGGTGAGTTGTCCCCTACACATGTTACTTTTTAGCTTGCTGATAGGTTCGAGCGTAGACCTAAAGGTATGGTAGAGGATGTTACGGTCTAGTAGGTGAGTTCGTGTACCCTATTGACTTTATAGTATTAGATAAGGATATGGGTCACGATTATTCATTATAGGTCGAAGTTATTAGAGATGAAATTTGGGAATTTGAGGTCCACTATGAACATTGTCAAGGTGGTGAATAGGGCTAGTATAAGAGAAGAAGAGGATAGAGAAGACTGCTTTAGAGTGGATGTTATTGATTCTTATGCCGAAGACTTTGTAGAGAGGACCATGACCGATGGAGAAGATTTGAGGAAATTTGAGGAATTGTTGTCTAGCTTTGATGGAAAAACCTTAAAGCGGAGATGTGTAGCTTCTATCTCCATAGTTGAGGATTCCATGATTGATAAATCACTTGAGCTTGTTCCTTTTAGTCTGGATTCTAGTGATGTCCCTATTGATGTTGTTGAGATTGAGTCCCCCTTGGTTGAGCCTAGCCCATCTTTAGAGCTCAAACCCTTTCCCGAGCATTTAAAGTATGCTTTCCAAGGCCTTAGTGAGACCCTTCCGGTTATCAAAGCTTTCGATCTTTTTAGAGAGTATGAGAAGCGTCTCTTAGAGGTTCTTATGGAATATAGAAAGGCTATAGGATGAAAAATTGACAATTTAAGAGGAATTGACCCTTTAGTTTGTATGCATCATATTCACCTTAAGGATGGAGCCATTCCTTCTAAGGAAATACAAAGGAGGCTAAACCTACGTGAGCAAATTAGTTAAGAAAGAGATCATTATGCTGTTAGATATAGGCATTATCTGTCCGATCTCTGATAGTAAGTGGGTTAGCTTGATCCAAGTCTTCTCTAAAAAGTCTAGGATCACAATTGTAGAGAATAAGAAATGGGAGCTTATGTATTCCCACAGGTTGGAGAGTTTGTATTAACTATAGGAAGCTGAACTCCAAAACTAGGAGAGATCATTTCCTATTGTCTTTTCTAGACTAGATGTTAGATAGAGTAGCTGGGCATAGCTATTATTGATTTTTAGATGGCTATTCCAGGTAGAATTAGATCCCGTGTTTCCTGAGGATGAGAAGAAAACCATCTTTACTTGTCTTTATGGCACTTTTGCTCATAGGAGGATGTTCTCTTTAGTCTTAGATCGTTGTATAGAGAAGAACTTAGTATTCAGTTAGGAGAAATCCTACTTTATGGTGCAGGATGGGATAGTTTTGGGTCATGTAGTCTCATTTAGTAGCATTCAAGTTGACCTGGCTAAGGTAGAATTGGTGGAAAGGTTACATGTCCCTAAGTGTGTTAAGGATGTTCGATCTTTTCTAGGGCATGCAGGATTCTACCATAGGTTCATTAAGGATTTTAGCCATATGGCGAGCCCTTTGTCTAGGCTCTTGGCACAAGATGTCTATTTTGAGTTTGATGATGAATGTGTTAGAGCTTTTAATAGGCTTAAATCCTTATTGTCTACATCCCCGATCATCCAGCCACCTAACTACAGTCTCCCATTCGAGGTTATGTGTGATGCATCCGATTATACGATAGGAGTTGTTTTAGGTCAACGGCGAAATAAGTTGCCCCATGTAGTGTATGGTGCTAGTAAGACTCTTGATAAAGCTCAAAAGAACTATACCACCACAGAAAAAGAGTTCCTAGCAGTTGTTTTCCCCCTTGACAAGTTTAGGTCGTACATCCTAGGGTCCAAAGTGATTATCTACACTAATCATGTGGCATTGAGGTACTTGTTAGCTAAAAAGGAGTCTAAGCCCTGTTTGATTAGGTGGTTGCTCCTTCTTCAAGAATTTCATATTGAAATTTGGGATAAAAAGGGCAGTGAGGATTTAGTAGCGGATCACCTTTCCCGTCTTGTCAGTAAGTCTTCCAGTGATCTATCTCTTTTTCGTGATTCATTTCCTGACGAGCAATTGTTTGCCATCTCCCATCACACACACACTGCGGTTTGCTCACATTGTAAATTTTGCCACATGGCGTTTTCCCTCTTATAGGGAAAAAAGGAGAGAGAGATAGGTTCCTAGCACAAGTGAGACATTTCTTTAGGGAGAATCCCTATCTTTTCAAAGTGTGTACGGATCAAGTGATTCGTCGGGGTGTACCCGAGGACGAGTTCGAGAACGTGCTGAGTATGTGTCCCAATGAGGGGTGTGGAGATCATTTTAGTGGAAAGAAAACCCTTGCAAAGGTCTTGTAATGTGGATTCTTTTGGCCCACTATCTTTAGGGATGCCCAAGAGTATTGTAAAGAGTATGTCATCTCTAGGAGAAACATGATGCCTTTATCCTATATTTTTCCATCTGAGTTATTTGATGTTTGGGGTACAGACTTCATAAGTCCATTTCCATCTTCCTTTGGGTACCAATATATTTTAGTGGCCGTAAACTATGTGTCCAAATAGGTTAAGGCTATTCCTACATGCACTAATGACCATGGGGTAGTGGTGAAGTTCATTAAGGAGAACACCTTGTTGAAAAGATATTCGGTTAACCATAAGGTAGCTACTCCTTATCATTTGCAAACTAGTGGATAAGTAGAGGTGTCTAATAGGGAGATTAAACACATTTTAGAGATGATGGTTAGACCCACTAGGAGAGATTGGTCTATTAGGTTGAATGATGCTTTGTAGGCCTACTGTACCGCTTTTAAGACTCCCATTGGTATGTCTCCATATAGATTGGTTTATGGAAAAGTTTGTCACTTGCCGGTAAAACTTGAGCATAGGGCTTATTGGGCCTTTAAGGCTTTGAACTTCAATTTGGCAAAAGCAGGTGAGAAAAGGAAGCTTGACCTAGCAGAGTTGGAGGAGCTTAGATTTGAGGCATATGAGAATGCCAAGCTTTATAAAGATAGGATGAAGAGATTGCATGATAAACACTTTTTTACGAAATCATTCTCTACATCTGATAAAGTATTAGTTGTTTAACTCATGTTTGAAGCTTTTTCTAGGTAAGGTCAAGTCAAGATGGGATGGTCTATATGATGTATTGATTGCCTGCCTACCCTTCCGAGGTGGTCAAAATTAAGGACTTGAAGGATAGCCAAGAGATGAAAGTGAACAAGCAACACCTGAAGCATGGATATGATCCGAGCATGGTTCGTATGGTGGTTTTAATGTTTCAAGACCCTATCTATGGAGATTGAAGAGTCAAAGATGATTGCTTGGTTGACGGCATGGTGGTTAGCATTATTAGGAGGCAACCTAAGTTAAATTTTGTAATTTTGCACTTGTTTCATTTTCTTTTCTTTTTATTTTCTTTCTTTTTCTTTCATTCACTCCAAAGTGTTGAATCTCGATCCTTTGTCCCATAAGATACACTATTGTTTATTATTGCACATGTCAATGCAAGCTTGCATAGGCAATGCTACTAACCTTGTTTTCTTTGTAAATGTTAGTCGTTTATGAGTCGCAAGGTTGGTAGTATGGTGATTTATCACTAGCATAAAGAGCTTTGAAGATGATGCAAGGTTGTATCTATCCTTTCTCCACTTGTTCCCCATGTGTCTACCCCATTCCCACTACTCTTACTTACTTTGTGATGTCAATTTGCTTGCATATGTGCTTTACTCTATTTGCTTAAGGACAAGCAAAGTTTAGGTCTGGGGGTATGGGGGTTTGGTCTTATTATTTTATGTTTTCTTAGGGTAGATTGCATTATTTGGTTAAAACTTATTATTTATATTTTCTTAGGGAAAATTGCATTATTGGTTAAGAATGGTGAAAATTTTTCCATTTTGATGCATATAAAATTGTTTATTTCTTGGTTGATCTTTCTGTTGGCTATTGTAATTGACTCAATTGATTGGTAAATATGAGTTGCATCATAGGGAAGTGATTGGAGTAGATTGAAAACTAAGTCTTGGAGGAGATACCCGTGAAAGTTGTGGGGAGTGAATACCTTTAAAAATGCCCCATGTAGTCACCCTATAGCTTGGTAGGAAAAGAATGATTGAAAAGGGTTGTTCATGTGAGTGCCCCTTCTTTGATTGGTTCTTTTTTATATGCCTTAGTCTTTCTTTTCCTTTTCTTTTTGTGTAAATACAATGCAAAGTATGAAAAAAAATGAAAAAGGCAAAATGGTGCAAAAGATGAGAAAAGAAATTGAAAATTTGGAAAAAAATTGGAAAAGAGAAAAAGCTAAAGGCATAAAAAAGCTTTGTGAATAAGTGCATAAGTGACACAATGTCAACTTAACCCAAGGTATCCTCTTTGTATATATGTGAATAAGGCTTTTATCGGCCATTACATTTGTATATTCTCTCATCTTGTCTTTGAGGTTTTATGCATATTGGGGAGGCCATGTTAGTTGAGGGGACACGAAATATCAACCTCCCGTGTGCGTGAGTTAGAACCCTAGGCTTATAGCGGTTTAGGTTTAATGCCTTTTAAGAGTAGAGGAGGATTCAAAGAGACTTAGGGATCTCTTCACAATAGGAATGCCCCTTTTATGCTTCTTAGACTAACCTTGATAGTGAGTCAATCCCTTAGGTAACTCTTTGCATCGGCTTTAGAAATAAACTTGTGATTGGGCTTGTTTGGGAACAAGCAAGAAGAAGGTTTGGGGGTGTTGATATATTGTATTTTTGTGTGTATTTGCATCATTATTTATCTATATTTAAGAGGTGTTTTGAGCTTTAAGAGATGCATTAGTATAGTACATATACTAGAATTAGGCTTAAGCATAAGCAAATGAACATAGTTGAGTTTAAAGTTAAATGCTACACTAATGCATATTTATTTCCCGTGTTTGGTGAAGTTAGGTCAAAGCTTAGGACTTGAATTGATGAAAATTTGATGTTGGAGTCAAGCTCGAGGATTTCGGGATGTAGGAGAAGCGTGCAAATAGCTTTTGAAGGCAACTAGGTGAAGAAAAGAGTAACTGGCACGAAACGGACACAACGCGAGGAAATTTGCCAAGATTCTGACCTGGCCAATCGACCCCACTTTCAGGGCCGGTCGACCGGCCTAGGTGACTAGCCAAAACAGAAAGTTAGCCTATTTGGGCTAGTCGACCTCAAGGTTAGGCTAGTCGATCGGCCAAGGCTCCCGGCTAGACATGTATGCTGCACTATTTAAGCCCTTTTTAAGGATTTTGAACCTTTTTTCACCTCCCATTCCCTACCTACTTCTCACTCACAAAACCCTACTTTCACTCGCCTCTAACACACACAAACACACACACCTAGAATTAAGTTAATTTTGGAGGATTCAAACATAATTTGGTGAAGATTTACTCAAGTTTGTAAAGAAACAAGCAAGGACGGAAAGGTAGTTTTCTCAATCCTCTTTCATTCTCTTTTATTATATGCTTAAGTAGATAGATTAGGGTGACTAAACTTGTGTAATGGGATGATGTTTTTATTCTTTGTTATGGGTTTTGATTGGCATACATATACATACATATATATATATATATACATATATATATATATATATACACTTTGCTCTTATTTTTTAAAGTTTTATATCATTCTTATCTATGTGTTTGATATGATGCTTGAATGAGTTGTCTGTATATAGATTGAGTTGTATTTATTATTGAACACTTCTAATCCTTACTTTATGCATGTCTATGTGTGTGATTATGGATAATATAAAGGGGGTTGGTTCTATTCATGTCTATATGGGTATGAAACACATCTTATAGTCAATACATGTTGCTACATGTTGATGCTTAAATGTTTCCAATAGCATAAATCAAACTTGTCTGTGTTTGTATCATGGATAGGATGTTATATTCACATCTTACCTGAGAATATGTAGGATTGCGCCTATTAGATACCAATCCGCTTTAGTGTCCCTAGAATGATGGTGCATAAGTTAGGACTAGTCTAGATCGAGTCCTTTTTAGCTTTAAATCCAGCTAATAGAAGTCCAGATAGGCTTAGTCAACCCTAGGAACCCTAGGTCTTAGCTTTAAATCTAGCTAATGGTTTAGGAACTTGGGTGGGATCGCTCTAGGACACCTAAGTAACTCCCTAGTCTCTCATATGGCCTTAGGTACATGAGGACCATGCCGTAGCTCTAAGTGTGCATGCTTAGGGACGGACCCATATCGAGTCCTAGGGTCTAATTAGGACATTAGTTAATAACTTAGTCTTAGAAGCCAAATTTAGTAAGCTAATCGCCGAATCCCATAGCAAAGAGGTAGAAAGTCACCTATTCACAAGTACAAGTCACCCTATCACCTTGTTATAGGTTTAATCACCCCTAGATTAGCTTTGTTCTTACTTTTCCTTTCTAGTATCCATAGTGTAGTCTTTTCATTTCCCTCCTATCTCCCTAAAATCCAAAAGCACAAAAAGATGACTAGTTTAGGTTTCTTTTTAAGCTTCCACTAGAACACACTAGCTTAGGATTTTACCACACTTTGAGCCTCTCTGTGGTTCGACACCCATATTAGTACCCCTATATTGCACGGTCTATACGCTTGCGGGGCCTTTTACAACTTCCACCTTCAAAGACGCATCAAGTAATTGGCGCCGTTAACGAGGAGGCATGGTGGTTTGCATTCTTTGCTTGTATTTTTTGGTAGTTGCTTTATCTATTTTCCTTGCTTTTTCTTTATAGTTTGTTTAGTTTTTGCTTATCTTGCTTCTTGTTCATATTATCTTACTTTGGTGTTTGCTTATCTATCTTTGTTTTTGTTTCCTTTTTAGCTTTGAGTTTAGTTTCCATACTTAGCTAGCTTGTTTGTTTAGCTTTATTAGTTGTTCTTGTTTTTGTTTTTTAGTAGACTTTCTAGAATTGTGGCTTATTTGCTGTGTCTTAGGATTGTTGAAGTTTTGGGGGTTGAAGTGGCCGGAATTAGGATAGTTTGTGCGTGCTTGGGATAAGATCCCTTTGAAATCCCTTAGTTCCCCTTAATCCCAAACCTAATAAGATTGTTAGACATTTTAGGAATTTAAGAGATCTTCTTAAGGAGATGGCCAATCCCAATCATCCTCCTAATCCTCCTATTCCCCCAATGAATCCTATTCCACCTCATGATCAACATGGGCATCAAACCCAAGATCTCTTTAGATAAAAGCCTTTTAGACTGGATCGATCCATAGATGAGGAGCCTACTCTTAGGCAATTCTTCCTCTCCTCACGACGACAAACACACAACAACAAACAGATCGTCGATCGAACTCCTGGAAGGCCTCCAAATGTGACCTACAGATTTGTAATTTTTTGAGCTCTTCTTTGGCGTCTCTTTTTTTATTTTTCTTGCAAACTAGCATTCTCCTTCCAACCTAGCTCTGATACCACTTGTTAAGAAATTAAGACGTGTTAACACACACAAATGCAGGGGAAATTAAAGCACGAATAACGAGAAAAGGCACACACAAATAAACGTGGTTTGACTCTCTGCCTACGTCCACGAAAACCTCCACTAGATAGGAAAGAGTATTACAATCCAAGTGACTTTTTGCACAGCCCGAAAAGTCTAAACCCTCTCTCATAGTATTTTTACAATTGCTCTCTCTCTCAATCTAAACCTAATGCAAGATACACACCTTACAACTAATGTAAGAGTCTTATTTATAAAGAAGACTTCCTTGTCCTCCAAGACAAAGGTTTCCTAATTTACCGATCCTCTCATAATTAAGACTCTTACTATAATTGAAATTTTGACTCTCATTAAAACTCTTCTTCTTTTCAATATGGGCTTAGGCTTAGCACTTGAGCCATAACCCAATATTTTTTTTATTAAGATTGTTAATATAAATATATTTTATATTAGTATTGGTAGTATTTTAGTAATATTTTGTATAATTAATTTTATTACTATAATCTGTGTAATATAATAGTATAAGAATAATTTTGATATTTTATGTAAATTATTTCCAATACTAGGGATGAGCATAATTTGGATACTAACCGAAAACCGAACTAGAACCAACCAAAATAGTAATTCAGTTCGGTTATTCGGCATTTTGATTCGGTTTAGGTTAATAAAAATCTAAAATTTCGGTGTTTGGTTTCGATTCCGGTAAATGTTTTAAAATTTTGGTTATTAACCGAAATAACCGAATAGTTATTTTTATATATCCCTTCTCTCCTCTTCCCTAAATTAGAAAGAGCAATACCAACATATTAAAACCGACCTGCTGCTAGACCTACATAATGTTCACACATTGACTGGGAAATATAAAGGTGAGCATCCAAGCTCTCAGATCTCAATGACTGGGAAGTAGAAGCAATGCCATGGACTTGACCTCTCCGCCTCTGCTAACAAATATGTGCAATATAAGCCTTAGAAAACACTTTTAATTCTTTTCATGAACTTGCAGCAAGAAGTAATCAACATGGTTGCGGAGCTATGTGATATCTTTGGGATAAAACATTTCATGCTTATTGCAGAGTAGCAATTACAGCCCCACTTTGTCAAACTTTTATGGAAGATGCTTGAGTATTCAATGTGTGCATGCAATTAAGTAATTTCGGTTAATAGCTAGAACTGAACCCAAAAAAACCGGTTTTGAAAATTCAGTTATTTTGGTAATTCGGTTTGGTTTTGGTTTTTAAAATATTGAAAATTCGGTTGTCGGTTAATTACCAAAAATAAATTTATAATCAATATGTTTTTTCTTACTATTATTCTTAAAGTATATAAAATACAGTATATTCATTATCAAATACATTTTATTCCCAAGCTCATTTTATCCTTTAACTCATTTACTTTTTACCCAAATTTATTTTATCATATTAATTACTACCTCATAATATTACGGATTGTACAGGTAATAGTGTTGACTAGTAAAAGAGAGCCGCCCCATTTCCAACGGATATAAAAATGATCAAATCTGTCACGTCTTAGTTTGACGCGGGTGCTCTTGCGAACTCAACAAGAAAGTTTGCGGCGGCTTAGCTCACTCCCAAGTCCCGCCTCTCTTGACTTGCTTCCACCTGGGAGCCAATATATTGACCCATTACTTCTAGCAGTAGCACCAAGTGCGGGATATAGTTCTATTCACTTCGTATAACCCACCCGCTACACTCCTAGACCCGCAACATCCCACTAATGATCTATCGCAAGTGGACCCAATAATAGTTAGAGAATGAGTGTACTAATACTTTTTAATTTTGATTAATTTAGAATTTATGATGTTACGTTGCGCTACATTATGAACAAATTTAAAAATAAATTATTGTGGACTTTGCTATAATTATTTAAAAATATATCAGAGTTCTCTATGATACAAAAATTTCCTTTTAATCTCCTTATAGTTATTGAGAACAAGAACGTGTCCTGGCTCATATATGTGTTTAAAAGATTGTTCCTTTAAGACATAGTTAATTAAAAAATTAAATTTACCTTTATACTATAAAAGGTTTGATGTACTTTTAGAATATTACAGGTGATACGTGCTTATTTTCAGTTAATAATTTGATAAAATGATAATTTCTGGACGAAGGGAAAATGTATGCTTACATTTTGTGATTATAAGAGGATTATAAAAACGTGTTGTACCATGGAGAGCTGGATGCCCTTTTAAAGAACCATGAAAACTATAGCAGCAATTATCTTGTTCAAGTTGAATTCTTTGAAAAACAAAAATAGCCAAAACTCCAATATTTAATTGCAAGCAAGGTTTCTGGTTTGACTTGGCCTTACAAACTTGATTCCGAAGAAGGTGGTGACCACTCTTGAGCCGTCACGCGTTTTTGCTTCCCCCTTGTCTACAGCTCTATATATATTCAACTCCACTCCCATCCCTACAAGCCTCCTAAAACCAGCCCTCTCTGTTAACCAACCAAACCATAAAACTCTCTCTTTGCTCTCTCCTAGCTCCTTTCCAGATACTTATCACAGACAAAAAAAGAAAAAAAATGACTATTCATAAAAGATTTGTATGTCCGTTCTTGTTCTTGATCATATTCGCTACCTTTTTGTCATCCATGGATGCCAGGAAGCTCTTGACGGTCCATCACAGCATCAACAAGGAAGATGTCATGTCTTTGGACGACAACTTGTATTTTTCTGAGCTTCCCAAAGGTAGAGTGCCATCTTCTGCACCTAGCAACAAGGGTCACGCCGTCACGATTGAAGAGAAGCTAATCGCCGGCCACCTTGCCGCCATCGATAGGATTCTCCGGTCAGTCCCAAGCCCCGGAGTTGGCCATTAGTCTGATGAAAGTCTTCTTATTCTTCATTTTTTCTTTTTTAGTTTTTTATTTACAATTTTGTGTTCGATTTTGGTTGATTTTATTGTAAGTCAGACATTTACTGTCTTGGTTGAGAGGGAACACCATATCGATATTATTATACAGAGAGGATTAGAAAATAGTCCAAGTAGTTAAAACTATTTTCTATATATGCGAAGTCTTAGCGTCAATTCTATAGAGACGAGTTTAATTATTAAAAAAAAAAGTTAGTACAGAGTTTTAGGATACATGGACATGTATAGCTAGAAAGTGATAGGTTTTTTTTAATGATTATTTAATTTATAATTTTATATCTTTATTCATTTGTTGAGGATTAATATACTTATGATCCCCATATTTAGAATGAGTGAAAGTTGTGAAGTTGTATTCACGTAGGTAGGGGTAATGAAGAAGACCTGATAACTTGCTATTTTTTTGTGGAAATATTTGTGGAAAATTGTGGTTTGATGCGATTTTTCACATATGGTTTGCCAAGTGGTCAAACTTTGGAGGCTATGGATTCTTTCAGCAGAAAAAACGACGTCGTGACAAAGTCGTGGCTTTGTGCCCGATGCTTTAGATTTTTATTTTCATTTTCTTCTTTGATCGTCTTTATATAATTTAGTGTAAGAAAAATAATAAAACACACTCTTCCAAAGTAGATGATTAATATATATGTATATATAGTTGATTGCTTGATATATATACCTAAATCTTTCTCTTGGTTTTCGACATGCCATTTCAGCATAAGCATCAATGACAAGAGAGGAGAGACAAAGATAAATCAAGATATTTTGCTAACTAAAATTTTATTCTAACATTCTAATATTTTGTTGCTGCTCTCTATTTCATTTTCAAACTATAAAAATTAGAAGGAAAATGGAATTTTAGATATTTATGTTGAATAAAATAAATAATTAGAATGCAATAATTAGAAATTTTATAATTAAATATTAATTAAAGATCTTTATTTCAAAAAATAAAAATAAAGAATGAGATATTTAATTCATAAAACAATATAGTGATATTTTGCAAATTTTTATTGGTCCATTTGAATTGACTTTCTTTCACTAAAAAAGTTTTCATAAAAAATATTTTTTCAATTAGCATTCAGATTAACTTTCAAAAAGTATGGGAGCTCTTAGAAAAGCTCTGAAATTAAACCTTTCTTTGAAAAGTCAAAAACAACTTACCAAAGAAATGTTATTTAAACAAAAGTTACAAACAAAAAAATCTCTTTCTTTCGCGAGGAACAAAAATATCCCTTTATAAAAATCAATCGACACGTGCCCTTTATATACTACTTATAGTTCTCCGCTCCTGTATATGTTATAGTAGAGGTAAGGTACGTAGCTTTTAATTAATAAAGAAGAGTAATGTGGCAAACTTGTATTATGTGAAGACACGCAAGGGCCACAGCAGCATGACATGACATTAGAATTATTCTTGAAGAACCTGCTTCCAGCTTCAACGGATTCAGTTCTTCGTATTGAGAATCAAGCAACTGTTAGATGGCATGCACAAGCTGTAGTTGGATTCTAATTCGAACAACGAAGCTGAAAGTTCATAAATAGAAAAATTCCCAGTGCTATACAGAGTAAAAAGTTTAGCCATGTGTATAAAGATTTTCCACATTAATTATACATTTTGCTCCAACCTTCTAAAATGTTCAGCGCGAAGGTAAGAGAGAGATATATGTGGACCAAAGTACATGTAATTCCATTATGCTCGTGCCACTTGACTCTGTTAAATTTTACGGTGTACACTATTTATTGTACATTACTAAAATACTCTACACCATTTTTTGAGTGGGTGTCATGCGCTTAAAAAAAAAAAGAAAAAGGAAACAGATTTGGATGTTCTCCTCTCTCTCCCTAAGTTCTTCAGCTCCTCTTTCGTCTTTCTTTCTCAAAGTCTGTTCTGTTAAAAAAAAGAAAAAAGAGCAGATCTGGATCTCACTCTTTTCTCTTTCACGAGGCTCTTTTACAAGGCTCTGTATATATAAATAAACATGTATATACATGTATGAATGTATGTATGTATGTATGTGTATATACACGCGCACACACACATACACACACGCATGAGAGCTAAAAATTGATTCGTATATGAGGTGCTAAAGCTGATTCTCTAGAAAATTAAAGAAGCACATATATACACGGACATATAAACATATACACATATACAAACACATATCTATATATCTATATATATATATATATATATATATATATACACACACACACATACATATGTGTATGTCTAGAAGAACAAAATTACGTAAAATTTATAAATATATATAACTATGATCTTTTTTTAAAAAAAAGGTGTGCATGCGCTGCTGTTGTGGCCTTTTTTTTCTTTCTTTTGGTTTGGCACGTGTAGTGCACGAACAAAAATAGTACAAGGTCTTTGTTGGTGTACCATTCTTAGGATGCACGTTATAATGATTGCTCTACTCGAGCTCCTGCTAGTGCTTGCACTCTTTGGTGAGTTTAGAGGGTGTTTGGATTTATTTATTTCGATGCTTATAATTGTTAGACAAAATAGTAATAATAGCAATTTAAAATGATAGCTTGAAGCATGTATGAACACTGTCTTTAAGGATATTTCGTCTAATTAATATATCCCCCAAGATTCAACAAACTCATCTAGAAAATACTTCTAGGTGAGGAACAACAAAGCTAGAAAAATAATTTTAACCTAGCAATATATGAGCTAGCAAGAAAGAGACGGAGAGAATTGTTCAGTGTGTATTCTATGCAGAGCTAAAGACTCTATTTATAGGCAGAAGTGCAATGGCTAGTTAGTAGAAGTTAAGCAATATAAGGAGAAAATCTAGAAGAAGTTGAGCATCTGCAGCTAGAATTTTTTGGCACATGTGTTTACTTGTTCAAGATAAAATTTCAGGAGCAAAAATTAAATAAGTCTAGTAAGGTTGACAATATTTTTTGTAGAGTAAAAGCAAAATAATAAAATCCAAAGAGTGGCTTAGATCGGGCCTCATGTACGCTTGGCACGCTGGGGGGAGGGGGCAAATCCACCAATTTAAACTTTTAGCCCAATCTTGTATGCGTAAGCCCATTCTCTTGTTCCATCTTCAGAAGCCCACTTAATTTGTGAACTAAAAGAAGGTAAAAGTTTAGCTTTTTTCCAATATGGGAAGTGAGACATCCTTTTGAGATATTACAAAGTTCCAACAATCTCCCCAATATCTCCAAAGGATTCTAACAAAAGAATATTTTGTTAGGTTTAATGCAATTGAGTATAATGTGTCGTATCTGGTGTCTTATGGACTATGAACCAGACTTAAATAGAATAAGAATTAACTTTTAGAAAAATCGGTGAAACTTTTAGTTTCTACGAACCAAAGATTCTTGTTATATGTCAAATATCTTATTTAGCACATTATACCCCCACAACTTTGTTGTTAATCATGATTTTGTGTTAATAGGCCATGCGCGTACCTGATTAATCATGAGTGCTTTAGAAAATTTTGCCACAAATTTCATATGAAGGGCCCCACTTCACACTCATATAGGTCAATCTATCAAATGTATTTTGTAGTTAATACACTACCAATAAAGGATATGGATTTGATTAATAGCATAGCTCAAGCTTAGTTTTTCTTGCGGTTTTGCACTATTCACACCATAGGAAGGACAAAAAATTTTAATAGTGCCCAACAGATCAATGATGTGATTTTGGGGTGTAACCCTAGAAAGACACGTAAGTGCACAGGTTGTGTGTAGTGTAGCGTGCAAAAACCGGGTCATATTCCACGAAGAGGCATATAACCAGCTCGGTTTCTAAGTTAAATATGTTCTAAATAGCTATGGAAAACCTAATCTGCTATCTTTTTGGTGATTTTAGATTGAAGGAAGCTTAGGAAAGCAAGTAAAACTACAAACAAACCTAAACTAAAGGCAAAGAAGCTAAAGGAAAATAGAAAATGGCCAAAAGAAAGACAAACTACTTTAGAGAAAATCAAACACTAACGAGAGAGCTAGGGGAAATCCTACTTGGTTGTGGGTCTATAAGTAATGGATTAGAAGGTGCTCTAAGTCTAGAAAACTTAATTAGCTAGTGCATTACCCTTAAAGCTTAGGAGCAAGTCTATCCCCAGGTAGGTCTCCTTAGGGTATAGCACGGTCTTAAGGTTCAGGGTTAAAGCTAGCTTAAGAAGTCTTCTAGGTAGTGTTGATTCTTCTGCACTTAGCTCCCAAACCATTAGTTGGGTTTAAAACTAAGGTTTAAGTTAATCTAAGTGGGATTAGGTTAAACGAAGTCCTATTAGTTGGATTTAAAACTAAAAGGCCCTTAATTCCACCTAAACATTGATTATGAACCGTTAATCAACCACTCCAACGAGCTAATAAGGCATTATAAGCTCATTTCAATGCATGCTTAGAAAGTGACTCTTAAAATACTCATAGACAAGCATATTTGAAGCTCTAGAATCGATTCATAACAAGCATAAAATGATCTTCTAACTTATTTTCATCCAAAAGAGCATCACAAGTTCAAGAACTGGAAATCAAAGCTCATACTCTTTTCTATGTAGAAAACCCTAATCCTAGCCTTCATTCATGCTAGGAAATAAAGCTAGGGTAATAGGAAGAACAAACAAGCTAAAATATAAACATACACTTCTCTTTGGCATTTCAACAAACACTTCAAATCCTCTTCCAATCTCCTCCAAAATTACCATACATTCAATGTAAAACCAAGTATATATGCATCCAATATTTAATCCCATACAAAAAGAGTATAATATTAGCCACAACTCAAGCATTTGTCCCTAATTCCACTCTACTCAATCAAAAACATAACAAGAACGAAAAAAAGAAAAGAATGCTTCCCTTTGTCCATGCTTTGTTTCAAGCTCAGATCCTCTGCCAATCTCTTCCAAAATGGTGTTTTCAACCTTAAAATAGCTTGCTTTGAAGGTGTTTTTGTGTGGAAGAAAAGGGGTGAGGCTTAGGGTTAAAGTGTGTATAAATGTGTGTTAGGCGTAAGTTAGCTTGGTCTTCATGAATGAGAGGAAATTCTCTTTAAATAGTTGTTGTCCAGCTCTTCATAACCGTCCAATAAGCTCCTTTTAGCTTGGCTTTTCCTCTAGCTTTGATCCCCTCTTAGCTTGCCTGGTTTCCACTTTGGCTTCAAAATAACTTCACAAAAGACTTCTTTGAGCTCCTTTTTCAAGTTATTAAGTAAGCAAAAAAAACTAACATTTTCATTCATCACTTGAGAAGCATTGAGCACAATTAAACCATGATTGCAACATCCTTTGCCCACAAAAACATTATGTTTGTTCAACACAACCTTATCAAATTCAAAGGAAACCTTCATTCCAACTTTTCCTCATAATCCCACAGAAACAAAATTAGTTCAAATATTAGGAACATGTAGCACCTCACTCAATGCCAAAGTTTTCCCAGATGTGAGTTTGAGAAGATTTTTTCCTTTCCAAAGAATTGAAGTAGACGTTGAGTCATCAAGATAAATAGTTTATTCTCCTTCGTCAACTTGGGTGTAAGACACAAAATCATTTATTGGCACAAATGTGCCTAGTAGTACCAAAGTCTATCACCCAATCTCTCACATTGGCCGCTATATTTACCTGAGAAATGATCACAGCAATAATATCATTTGTTTCAACCAAATTTGCATTTGGTTTAGCAAGATTGTCATTTCACCTCTTTCTTTTTCTGTATTGAGGTACATGGTGTCGAGGTTTGCCACAAACATAGAAATTTCCTTTTTGCTTTTTTGAAGGTTTCGTTATTAGTTTTGGGCTTGTAATCAAATTTATTTTCATACCTTTCGTTTGGCTTACCATATGGCATATTGTCTTGAACGAGATTAACTTTTGAAGCGATCTCCTTTCGAGTGATACCTTTTATGACAATATGAGTGACCAAATTAGCAAGTGATAATTGTTTGTATTTGCGCTTGAGGTTTTGTTTGTAGTCACTCCAGGATTGTGGCAGCTTTTCAATTAACATATTAGCTACAAACTCTTCTTGTAGGATGCTTTTTTTTAGATTTGAGATCTTCTATTAATTTGTGGTACTCATTGATTTGGATCTTGATATCTTTGTCCTCAGTTAGCTCCCATTTGTATTAGTTGCCAATGACAAATTTTTGTTTGCCAGCATCTTTAGTTGTGTACTTGGTTATTAATGCGTTCCAAATTTCCCTTGCTTCCTTGTAAGAACAGTACACTTCAAACAACTTGTTATAAAGACTACTTATTACAGTCTGCCTACATACCTTATTTGCATGGACCCAAAGCTCTAACTGCTTGAATGATGATTCATCAAGTTTTGGATCAGTGAGGGCAAAGGCCACGCCATGCATGTCCAAGACAGAGTATATGCGCTCCTGCTAATGCTTAAATTGCTTCTGCCAAAGATTTCAATTTTAGAGATGTTTAGCTTGAGGCGTATACGAACACTATTCTTAAGGATATTTCATCTAATTAGCGTATCTCCCAGGATTCAACGAGCTCATCTAGAAAATACTTCTAGGTGCAGGAATAGCAAAAGTAGAAAAAAAAATTTAACCTAACAACATATGAGCTAGCAAGAAAGAGAGAGAGAGAATAGTTTAGTGTGTATTTGGCATAGAGCTGAAGGCTCTTTTTATAGATAGAAGTGCAATGGTTAGTTAGTAGAAGTTGAGCAATATAAGGAGAAAATTTGGAAGAAGTTGAGCAATTGCAATTAGAAATTTTTAGGCACATGTGTTTACTTGTTCAAGATAAAACTTCAGGAGCAAAAATTGAACAAGTCTGGTAAGGCTTGAAAATATTTTTTGTAAACTAAAAGCAAAACAATAAAATCCAAAAAGTGGGTTGAATCAAACCTCACGTATGCTTTGCACGAGCAGAAGGGAGGGGGACGGGGACGGGGAGGGCAAATCCACCTATTTGAATTTTTAGCACAAATCTCGTGCGCGCAAGCCCATTCTCTTAGTCCATCTTCACAAGCCTATTTAATGTGTGAACTAATATAAGGTGAGTAAAAGTCTAGTTTTTTACCGATGTGGGAAGTGCGACATCCTTTGGAAATATTACAAAGTTCCAACAATAAGTACTTGTGGAAGAACATTTCACATACTTTTTATCATTTAATTCTTATAAGCTTCAAATAGAGACAGTTGAACACCCTTAAACACCATCTTATTGTCATTGGCTTGCCGCTTATTGATAGCCACTGGTGGAGCCAGTAATAGGTGAGAGGGTGCCTTGATTTTTTTGAAAAGGAATTGCTATATCAAAATAAATATAAAATCCTTTAAAAAAACGTTTGGTCCCCCTGACTCTTGCTGTTATCACATGTTAAACTAATTCAGCAGGTGTCAAGTTCAAGTCTTCCAATTTTTAAAATTTTTTAAATATTTTAAATTAATAAAAAATATTTGAAAATTTTAATGGCCCTTCCCCGTGCTCTTTAATGTATTTTTCTTTAAAGATAATTTTTATAAAATAATCTAATCACTACAAAAAAATTTGAACTTGAAATAGAAAATTTCCATCTCAAACTTACAAAATTCTATCTCAAAATGGATTTGAGATGGAATTTTAGATGGAAATTTTCCGTCTCGTCTTAAATGTTGAGACGAAAAATTCTGTCTCTAATTGAGATGAAAAATTTTTCGTCTTAAATTTCCGTCTCAAATTTGTATTAACTTATTAGAAAATTTAGTCCAAAGTTTCTATCTTAAATTGAGACGGAAAATTTCTGTTTCAAATCCATTTCAATTTGAGATGAAAATTCTCAAATTCAATAATTTCTGGTAGTGGATAAAATAATAATTTTCATAAAATACAAAAATTCGCTTGCTTAAAAAATACTCTTGTGTCCTTTTCATTTAGAATTCGATCTTAGTATGGATATTGTACAACCTTAAAATATTTGTAGGATTTTGTGTCACTCAATTGTGAATTAAAACTGCATTAGTAGTTACTATGTTGAATCTAGAAGTTTGATTAATATTCCATGCAAAATAAATAATATATACATTTCAAACTCTAATTTTTTTGGGCAATTTCCAAGTTTACTATACAAGAAAACAAGGTAAAAACTTTGCAGATCGAGCTACAAAGAAATTTTTAAAGACTCAATTACACTTGATTAGATGGTTGATTTGATAAGGCTGGAGGCTGGCCCGTTTGGCATCCTAGTCTTTGTGACAAGGCTAGCCAATCACACAAGGACTATAATCACAAATGTAAAACACGGCAATAGCTCATTACATAAACATTTCATGTTAGTCCTAAACATGAAATACGTCTTAAATGGCTAGAGCTTCTTAGTGAGAGACCCGGTGGTACAAGGACTTATCACCCATGTGACAAACCATCCCCACCTAATTCACTAATGCATTTATAGCCAACCAAGTAGTCGTGCCTCTTTTGCCACATCCTCATTGCTTGCCACAAAGACCAACACTTGCTATTAAGTTGCTGGTCTCTCTTGATACCACTTGCGACAAGGTCAGAGGCCTGCCTTACCTAGCATCCTAATCATTGCGATAAGACCAACTAACCATACGGCCGACAAATACGAACACAAAAACAAGATTGAAGTTCATTTCATGGATATTTTACACTAGTCCCAAGCACAAATGTCCCATTTGGTTAAAGCCTCATGACGAGAGACTCGAGGGTATAGGCATTCTTCACCTGTGTAACAGTTGACTCTTATTAAATCAAGAGTCCTCAAGAACTAAAAAACTTCCGTCTTCGGTTGATTCTTCAACTGATTCCTCAAGGACTAAAAAACTCTTACCTCAACTGTTATACTAAAAAAAAAAGTTATGATGTGGAATTTGTATGTCAACTAGACACATAAGCAAAAAATGCTGAGGCAGCATTACATATGTCACATATGGTTAATGACATGGCATTTTGAGCTCGAAGCTCAATACTTCGGAGGCCAAAGGCTTCAATGACTTAGGTCATTTGTCTTGAGGTTTGAAGGAGTTTTGGACCCTAGAAATTGACTCAAGAAAATATAAGGGAGCATCAAGGGATTGACCTAGTATAGTTAGAGATAGTTAAAATGGTTATGAAGTTGGCTAGACAATGAGTTACCAAGAGATCATAGGGACAAAACAAGGAAGGACTGGGTAGTTACCAAGGGTTACAAGATTGTAGCCACTATAAAAAGGAAGAAACAAGACTGAGCAAGTGATCAGATGGTCACATATCTTATCAATCTTTTATCAAATTCTTTTACTTTACATTCCCAGCCTAGCACTAGAATCGTGTAAAGTAATAGTAGCATAGCTTAGCTTAGTTAGCTATAGTCTAACTTAGTATAGTTCATAGGATAGATTTACTCAGTTTTGCTAGTGTAATTTTTCTTTTCTTTGCAAGTTGTTACTGATAGATTAACTTAGCCAAATACTATAGTTGTAATTGATTGAGAATTTCTTTCCTTGCATAATGAAGATTTTAATGGTAATGACATCACCTTTTTTTTCAAACGCCTTTTATTGGTCACATTGTTCACAATTATAATAGTTTACTCAACTAAAAGAACAACAACACAAGGTTTTAAGTGGATTCTAGACTTTTTATAGGGACTCAAGGCTTGTTTAAGGCCCATCCTCAGCAACTTGAGGCTTTGTTAATAGGGTTAGGGTCCAAAGTAGGGGTCCAGCTAAGGTAACTCCATGATGATTAGTGCAAACGAGGAGATCCTCATTAAATTTGTTTCTAACCGATAAAAACAAAATTTGGCAACTGCAGTAGGACTCCTCAAGGGATGGAAACTTGAAATAAGTCTAGGCATAAAAATATAGAGGCTACCACTGTACCTAAGGTAGTGAATGAGAACATTTCTCAATCGATGCCTACCAAGTTGCCTAATAGAGGGTTATTTATGGCCCCCAACATGACCCTAGCATTAGAGAAATGGTTAATGTTTCCCAAATAGGGAGTAGGTTCCATTTGGATTTACTAGTTTGCCTAGGAGTTTAGGTGCTGTAAGTACTAAACGAAATGAGAGCAATATTGGGCTATGAATTGCTCAAGGAATCTCTCGCCACCTAGTAAAGTTCTTTGACTCTGGAATGGCTCATTTTGAGCAACATGACTGATCACTTATTCAAGAGTTATCTAGAGGTTTTCACAAATTGTGAAAGATATGAGTCAAAGTACTTGAGATGGTTTATCAAGTGAGATTAACAAGATCTTAGTCGACATGAACTCAGCCTTCAGTGAAACGTTAATCAATAACCTATAAGGATATGATATACTAGCCAGCACTAGAAAGGCTTAAGAACGAGCATCCATTGGTTAAAGATAGGTTAGGTGATAAGCCAACATGACACGAATCTTAGAAAGAGCAAGAGCTCTTTAACTTGGAGAAGGCTTGAATAGAGATGATAATCAACTTGAATTTGATCATAGAGAATATAACCATAGCAAAAGACTTGGGGGCAAACATGTAGCACCTATAAGGGGTTCAAAGATCTAAAGGAACATGTGTAAGATTTAAACCTAGGTCAATTTTTTAAAATTCTTAAACCTAGGTGAAGCGGAATACAATCTTCCATATGGAAATTAGTAGACATGCATAGTCAAGAATAGAACACCAACAAAAAGAAATCTTGTAGTCATTTACCTCTCAAAGTACAATGCGATTTGATGAAATTTTTCTTTGAATAACGCACCAAAAAGCCTCCAAGAACTCATGTGAATGGCCTAGGCATCGATATGCTATATCCAGTTGTATGTTTCTTAAAACAAGAACTAATTCTTGGTGAATAGAAAATAGAATTGAATTGTTGAACTTTCTTGAACAGGAGCATTGGCCACTTAGTAACGGTGAGTATCGTGTTTTTTTTTTAACTTTGATAGTACAATTACTAGAAAACTAACTCACAATGGTCTAGTCCAATGCATGATACACGCACTAGAGAGACAAGATTGGAAAGACCTCTAATGACCTAGTTACGTCACCTAACAAGGAGACTTGCTTGCTGTACTCTTATCTTGGTAGAGTGCCCAGTACTACCATATGGTTATAGATATGTTTATGACAATACTAAAATTGGATTTGGACCTGCTCTGCATCCAGTCTTACTGTGCACTTGAATCCTTAGTCAATGTCAATAGGCTTTCATATATTGCATTAATGCTCAATCATATTAATAAAAACATGAGCATATTATGCCTAATATCTTGCAAACATCATGCACTTTGTGATCTTTAAGGTATATAATCCTAATGGACTCCCATTTGCACTAAAGATCAAAACCGCTAAGCTATATTCCTAAAATGACTCTATCTGTATAGCAGGCACTCTCCCTAAAGAGTCATATCTTATGGGTATGCATGGTTTTCATACGACAATCATCCAATCTATTTTCCAAATGTCTCAGCACATAATCTTCCTTTTTCTTATCTTCATGATATCGGTCCAAAAACAAACGATATATGCAATTCTTGCTTACAACAAAGCAAATATCTTGGTCTAGTTTTTAGCATGTAGTTTGTAAGGCTTCCTCTGTGCTAAGGCATAGCAAGTTTTAAAACATCGTATTTATCCCTCTAGGCATCGAACAACTCTAGATAAAGATGTTTCAAAAGCTACAAGGTAAAAAGACTCCCTTTGAAAAATTACATACTGATCTTAACTAAGACCAATTTTATGGAGAAACTCGGGATAGGGTAGCCTTTACTTTATTCTGTTTTTCTCCTTCAACACCCATGGTTCATCAATATCTAATGTAAACAGATCTTACCAACCACCTATCATATCTCATTGTCATAAGGACAAGTTATGACTATGGAGTAACTCAACGGATCCCAGTATGGCTTCTGGACGGAAGGCTTTCTCATAATTAATGCCTTTCTTTCTGACTATAACCCTTTATTACCAGCCATGTTATAAAGGTTCCAACCTTCCCATTAGCTCCATAATGCTTCTTGTAGACCCAATTGTATTCTATGGGTTTTTGCCCTTTAGATACAACTATAAAAGCCCAGACATAGTTAAAGTAACAAACTTTAAATTCATTGCTATGCATCCATGGCAAACATCTAAGACAGAAACTATTTGATTATGCCTAGTGAGAACCATAACCCAAAACTTTGGAAACTTGTCAAAAGAAATTCAAGAGCATTTATTAGGCTGCATGGTTATCCTCCCACGACTATAAGTCCTCCCACTACTATAAGTCTCCAGGTATATCATACAATACTTTTCCCTTTTCTAAATAGCACAGCTCAATTAGAAGTTCAAAAGGTCACCTATAGAGCAACCCTAGAATCTGGAAGCAACTAAATCACACTATCATTCTTTAAGTATCTAGCATAAATGCCATTAAGCATTTCTGCTCCGTAGAATGGTATATTATTCTACCTTTGGTCTAAAAAGATATGCCAAGAAATGACACATTTTTAACCCTTGGTTTCAACTACCAAGGTCACTTAACACATTAGCTGCGATATCATAAATATGAAGCTCTACCAAACCAAGTTTATGCCATGACCATGTTTCTTATGATGTCCCTTGTATAGCCTTGATGATACCAAGTTTAAGACTTAAACCATCGTCTCAAGGTCACATTCTGACTAAGACATAGGCAATGATATGGGGAATATCATAAACCTTATCATGTCTATGAGTATTCAATTTCTCCACTCATTTACACCTTTACTTTATGAGAAAGAATCTTGATGCAAATCACTGAGTCACAATCCATATTGTCCAAAGTGCCTTATGAGCTCACATATAATGTATATGCTACTTTCATCAAGATAAAAGAAAGACTTGATATGCTCATCTAATTTTTGCTTCACCTTAGTCTTGAACCAGTTGAGACTCTTGTAGCATCGGATATACATATCCATAATCTTGAGTAATCTCTACTGAAAACTAGTACTCATAATCTTGTGAACTAGTTTGCTTACAAAAACTTATACATTAATGTGAACCAATCTTTAACACTTTCTAAACCCTTGTGACCTTGAATAGAAGGGACCTTTGTGAGTCAACTTCCCTAAGAGACAATGGTAATAAAAAGTTATACCCTCAAGATCTAATGAGCTACAAAGCCCATAGTCAACTAACTTCTTGTCATGCTCTAGACAAAATGTCCTATAGACAAGATTAAAAGTTATATCTTCAAGAACTAATAAGCTGGAAAGCTCATACTTGACTAACTTCTTATCGTGCTATTAGACAAAATGTCCCATACATGAGTCAAAGTGTTATTAGCCAAAGAAACCATTATTTCATAGATTAGATTTGCTCTATATCATATAGTGATAGTGTAACAAGATATTGTTAAAACATTACGTATCTACTGAGCATCAAACACTTTTATATCTATTGATATTGGAATAGAATAGGAAAAATATAATGTTCATGAAATCTAGAACATAGTTCTTTTGCATGTTAGGAACATAAATGATGTAAGACTAGCTCAATTGTGTAAATATGCCCAAATAAAGTCCCAATTCAAGTTAAATACTCATAACCGGACAAGTGAGGTTGAACTCTACAGGGAGGCCTTTTAGCTACGTGTGGGTATGATAGATTTGGATGGCATGGAGCACTGAATTAACTAAACTAAAGCAAGAATTAAAACTAACCAAAATGTAGAATGGTCAAGCTTAGGAAAGGGACTAAAACTTAAGTGGGAGAAAGTTAGGATGATTTCTTCTTGTAAATGGGCTTAGCGATATGTTCTTGTTTTAGGATATTGATGGTTTGGGAACTCTAATTAGGATCTTAATTAATCATCCTTATTACCCGTAATTACAGGTGCACTTTTATCCTTAAATAGTACCCTTTAAAGTAGAGGTTTGTCTTAACCAATTAGAGCTTTAGGGATTTAATTAACTAAGACCTATTAGGTGTTGATTGACATCCTATTCGAGAGACTAACCTATTAATTTTATTTCAAACTAGAGCTAAGCCTCCTAGAGCTAACTAGTGGTAGTGGGTAACCTCTTAGTATTGTTTTAGAGTAGAAGTTAATCCCTACCATGCTAAGCAATTGGAAGAGCCTGAATATTCAACACCAAATATAGTTGCAAGTAAGGATCAACCATTAGCATTGACTAAGAGGGTGTTTGGCTTTGCTTATTTGGTGCTTATAAGCACCTAAATAGTAAAAAGCATATGAAAGTGTGCTTTTTTTCTAGGTTCGTATAAGCACCTAAAATAAGCAAAGACAAACACCCTTTCAGGCTAATGTGAGACTACTACTATTAGCATCAAAGTACAAATTAACACATGCACACTTATAGTGGCATTTTATCAAACACATAGATGTATTAAATATTAAGCCATAGAATAATAAGAATATAGCATGCATTAAAATCATTAATAAGCTCAAAATAAGTAGTAATATCCTTAACCCATATTACAATACACAAGCAACCCTAAATTAAAACTAGGCTAATAGATAAACACAAGAACAAAGGCAAGATAAGAGAAGTCTCCCATGTTCTTGCTTTGTTCTACATCAAATCCTTCCAAATACAAGTTGTAACCACTAATCTAAGCTTGATTTTGATGTAAAATAGTGTAGAGATGTGTGTGTGAAGTAGCTATGTGCCAGGGTTTAGATAGGGTTTAAAATCTAAGAAGAGCTCCTTCAAAAAAGTGCTAAGACGAGCTATTTTTACGATATAATGCAGCTCTACCCATCGAACTAGCCAACCAATTGGTATTGTACTTGGTCTTACTAGTTGCAACTTCTGGTACTCTCTTTCTTGCTGAGTCGACTAGTACTGGTGCTTTACTCGACCGGTTGCTCAGATTGCTTTTTGTTGTTGTCAATCGACGTAGCTGATCGACTAGTAGCCCTGTTGCACTCGACCAGTAGCTCCAGTTTACTTTTTTCTTCTTCTTTTCTCTTTTGGTCTTCTTCTTTTAGCCTATTGGTCCTTGTTCATGCATATCCTCGTCAACACTCACCTACGTCACAACTCATCATGCAAACATATCATACACAAATGCTACATAAATGCATTCTGATAAGCTCTTAATACATCTCAAAATGCATGGAATTGATACTAACAAACACACACACACACCGACACCCTCAAACATTCTCTTTGTTTGTCCCTTAAGCAAGACTAACTCAAAAACATATTTTCAATTTGGCATAATTAGAAGAATTGCATAAACAAGAATGAGTTAACATTGAGGCCAAACCACTCTTCCAAGCATGCAAATGGCACAATAGCTACTAATTAAAGCATGTACCCCTCAACTACTAAACTCCAATGGTTCCACCTTTTTTAGGCAGTTTAAGCACATCAGATGATAGCAGGAATTGGAAATTGCTAGCCATCGCTTTTGTGACATTGTGGCCATTCTGACTCTGGTCTATTCCACCGAAAGACAAAGCTACACTCTGAGAATAATTGCTAGCTAGGTAGGAACTTGTTACACAAAGTAACCTTTGTCTTTAACCAACTGAGCAAAATGACCAAAATGCCCCTCTATATATACCTATAATCAAGGCCGGTGTAAAAGACACCATCACCTCCAAGACTACATTTGGAACCTTGGAATCTTTATTCCAAGAAGTAATCACCAATTGGTCATAGATCTCTTGATCTAAGAAGTGACCCACAAGCCAAATGACCGATATGCCTTTGAAAGGTAATATCATTAGATCTAGATTTATGATGATCAATAGGACAAATCCAATGGGGAACATGAACTCTGTTATTGCACATGCATGTCCTGATTGATTAGAACACAACACCTAACATACGAGGCATACAATCCCAACTATCTCTCACTTCCATTAAAGATCACTTCCTATGAACCTAACACCATAGACTTTACATATATGGCAAACATTTTCTCATCTGAAGTGATTTTCTCCACCACTATGTCACGTATCTAAATGAACTCTCGAATCAACTGGTAATTCCTCTCAATGTGCTTGCCACTACTGTGATTTCTAGGCTTTTTGCATTATGCAGTAGTAGTTGTATTATCACAATATAAGACAATCGGCTTCTGTACAACTAGGACAATCTCTAAGTTAATGAGGAACTTTTTAACCATATGGCCTCTTTCGCAGCCTCAGACGCTACTACATACTCTGCTTCTATGGTCAAGTCTGCGATGCATTTATGCTTCAAACTCTTCTATGAAACGACACCTTTTAACAAAGTGAAAACAAACCCAGAAGTAGACCTCTTGGAATCTCTGTTTGACTAGAAGTCTGAGTCTGTATAAGCCAATGGTACTAGATCATCTACATAGTATTACAACACATATTTGTTAGTTCTTCAAAGAAACTTGAAAATTTACTTGACCATAGACTAGTGATCTAGTGCAGGGTTTAACTGATATCTGCTAGCCATGCCAATAGCATAATAGATATTTGGCCTGGTACACATCATGGCATATATAAGGCTTCCCATTGTTAAAGTATAAGGAACCTTCTACATCTTATTTATATCCTTAGGTGTCTGAGGACATTGATCCCAATATAGAGCAACTCCATGTTTAGAATGAAAGAAACCTTTCTTGGAGTTTGCCATATTGTAGCTCACCAATATATTCTCTATGTGGAAAGCCTGGGATAATGCAAGCCTTTTGTTCTTTTGGTCTTGTATAATCTTGATCCCAAGAACACAGCTTGCTTCTCCCATATGGAACTGAGTGCAGGAAATCGTAGAGACTTTCTCCGGATTTTTACGCATAGGATCAAGCTCCAGAATTAAAAATTTTTGAGATTTAGAATTACCTTGTAATTCTTGCGCTAAAAACTTTGCCTTGCGGAAGCGTTGAGATCCTTCTCTTCGTACGCGATCAAGAACTAATAGGAAGAGGCTAATTTTTGGTTAGGTTTTTAGGAGAGAGTTCACTGTATCAGGTTTTCACAAAAATATGGGTACAAGAAATAATGAGAACTCTCCTTATATAAGGAGATATGGGCTTTCCACAATGCCCATCCCTACAACCCAATAAGCCCAACTCTTTGGGCTTAGAATTATGGACTTCTAAAATTCATATTAAATCCTAAATTAAATCCATATTTAATTTATAAAGAATAGCCCATGAATTAATTTTGATCCACATGTTTAGTGCTAGCTAGATATAGTCAAAATTAATTTCGTGACCCGTAATAAGTAATTAAACATTATAATATTTAATTCTCAATTAAATATCTATAATATTAATTACTTATAATATTATTTAATTCATCATTAAATAACAACACACTTAATTCATAATTAAACGTGACCGACATTATTATAGTAGGGTCAATCCTCTAGCTAATTCCCGACCATATGCGTGACTCTATAGGTTCAAACTTAAACTGGTAATCGAAGAACTATTCTTGTACTAATTGATGAAATCATCTAGCAACGGTTCCCAACATTTGGATAAGCCGAATAGTTGCAAAGCAATATTCAACAAACCTGGGCACTACGGAGGATTCCTTATGAGCCTAGATATTCTGGAATAACCCTACGGGTATGGTAAACTGTCAAACCCCTAATCAGCTATCCATGTTAAGTCCTAATCTCACCATGACGTAACCACGTGACACATAACGTGGAAAGCTTTGGCTAAAGTCTTAATGAATTAGGACTAAGCAGAATATCATTCTCCTAATACTTAGAGCGGTCAATCCCATCTTGACCTACGCATTGACTTCGGGGCACATTCCCATACCCAGCATCCTTTCATCACCAGATTAGAAATCCAAATAGTCTGGTACCAAAACATGGGGAGTAATCCGCATGTCTCTATGGCGGTCTCAGGTTTGAGGGAATACGACACCCATGTGCACCACAAGCAATCCTTTGACAGTAGGGTATATATCATAGGATGATCGTAATAGAGTCATGTTCAGTGAGCATTTCTCCACTCCTCACTGTGGGTCACACAAGTGTCTCCATACCCTTTGGTCATAAGGATAACCAACTTATGTGACGCATTATAACCTATGCTCAATAGAATTGATGTCCTAGTATCAATTTTATCATTTTGTTACGAACTAGGTTTAAGGATGACCGAGCTATTCCTCATCCACATAGCCCTATTATGTCAACCTAAGGACTACGTCATGATCTAACAGTCAAGGAGAATATGTATGATTTGACGTAAGGCCAAAAGTAAGATGATTGATGTACAAATTAGTACAAAATCTGTAATAGACGATTGACTTTAGGACATCATTCCCAACAATCTCCCACTTGGAGTAAAGCCAGTCGGATCTATATCTTATACCCATCTTCTCACGATCCGAAGGGCTTTAGCTAAAGAGTTGGCAAAACATTCTTTGCTATATGTTATTTGCAAAAGATCATTACCTTTAGCTTCAAGAAGGTGCTAGCATTAAACAAAAGCCTAGAACTCTTCTGGCAAACATAATCTCAAATATTGCAAACTATCATCTTTGTTTAACGACAATTCAAAAGTAGTCCAACTAACTGGTTTCATGTCAGTTTTCTCCATAAACGAGCCATCGGTACTCTTGTACTCTAAGTACTAAGGAACAGTCCCACCTATTACTAATGCTTCTAGCTGGGATCAAGTCGATGCCTGTTGATTACTCTGGTCGAGAGTGTACCTTATTAAGTTATGCACATGACATAATGTACTTAGTGAATCCTATTGTCTAAACAATTAGGATTCCTCATACATTTTCTAAAGAAATTTGTCAAACAAATTTTCTTGAATATCGAATTCCCGAAAACCTTTTTCATAATTCAATATGTTGAACTATTTCAACATGAAGCCAATGTACGCATACTAAGACAATCCCATTAACCTCCCTAATCTATCCATATAGATTATATCTCAAGCACATTGGATACCTTTCCGAAAAACTTTTATAGAGAACAAAGATAATAGATATAGTTTTTCCATTTTATAGTATCAAAAATGTCATTCACATTACTCCACTATAAACGACCACACGATCATTAGCCTAGTAACAATAATAAAGGCACTCTTCATTCTTAACGAAGGCATATGTCTTGATACTTTATCAAAACGTACGTATTAACCCAAAATACTTGCAGAAAACCAACCATGAGCCAAATAAGCATATGCTCTATAATCTCGGTAGTAGATGTGAATTATTCAGTTGTGTCATACACATCCTCTTTCAGCTTACCTTGAAAGAAAGCCACCTAGGCACCTACTAATTAGATTTCATGATACAAACATTCATCTCATACATGAACAATGCAAATGAACCTGTTTTTCACTCTATGGGTCTTACCCGCTATATGTCCAACCAATTTCCAAACATTGTTGACATTTGTGGTTTCTTGAAGGATTGCCTTAGATGGAGCAAGTTCTTAGAGTTATGCCTCTATCCAGTGTCTTTACAAGTGATCGAACTCACATCATTCTCTAATAATTCAATGGAACTTTTGCCTTGGACAAGAATTTAACACTTTACCATTGGACGAGGTGCCTTACCAAATCACCTTAGTGATGCTTCTTTAATAGGCCCAAGATTTGGTTCCTAACCTTACCTTGTTTCGTATGTTCAATTATTAGTGTTTCGTCCTTCTATTTAGAACTTTGTAAGCTCACTATCAAGGGGATCTTGTTTAAGAAACCTTTTCTTGAAAAGATTCCTTTGAGGTTAATGAGTATTCATTATTCATTACCACTATGAAGTCAAATTCCCTGGACTTTCTACGAAATCATCCAAACACTTAACAAACTTCAATCTCAGCTGGTAAATGATAAGATACTTATGTATGCTAAGCATCTCTTTGACCATTCAGTAAAAGTGTACAACTTACTATCATGCCATATCTTAAATGGTATCTCATACATTAACTCGCTAGATATTGTAGCTCAACATTTAAGCGTTTGTCGCAAATATACATCCAAAGGATATGGTCCAAACCATAAGTCACATAATGGATCAAACTATGTCTAACATCATTTGATTTCCTTTCTAACAAACCATTCAATTATGGTAAAGTAGCATGAGTCCATCATATAAGAATCTCATTCTCTTTTAAGCAAACGAGAGACTTGCTTGAAGGACATTTGTTTCTATGAATAGGTCATAGAATCATATCATCCTAGCCAACATACACTATGCTAGAAGGATGAGCTTATTTCAGTTTACAATTTATGATAATAACATTATTCATAATAACATTAGTATCATGTTTATCTTTACTAGTCAACAATTTGACTATAACAAGTTATAGGAATCATTTGAATCTTATACAAAGCCAGTAGGATCAACTGAATTTGCAAGGTGTTATTATATACGTGCCTCATGCACCAACCACTAGCCACTTTTAGTCTCTCGGGATTTAGTAACACTAGACTTTAAGGACTCTTCTTCTTCTAGTGTTTGAATATTCAGAGACATATTGCGTGTGAACCAATTGCTACTAATTAATGGATGAATCACCTTCCACCGAAATAATATTCTTTCTTGAAGCCAGTTATCTTGCGAGAAGATCCCTGGCAGCTCAAAAGGCCCATTATAGTCAACAATTGACTATAATGGCGATTATTGAGGGGCAAGCATAATATACCTGATTATCTTTTTAAAGGAAGTAATCAAGAAACATATGCTTCTCAATCTATTCTGTCTTGTATAGTATATAAACTTTCCATCCCTCAACTAACTGTTGAAGAAAGTATATTAGATCTTTATGTCCTTCTATGCCATCAAATACGTAGGATGACTCATCCAACTTTTGAATATAGCATGCATACTATCTGCTAGCATGCATACTATCTGCTATGAAGACAATCTTTCACTGTAGACCTTATACTTCATCAACTAATTGATGTTTTTTCAACACTCCATAGCTAATTGGTTTCTCTTATGCCGAGTTTGTTTAGAACATACAGAAAACATTTATGACTGTGACTAACTATATCACTATCAAATAGTAATATATCTATAACGTATTGAGATTTATGAAAGCAAATAACAAACACAACGACTGTAGACAAGCCATTATATATGAATCATCATTCCTAGAGACATAGGCCAATGTCTAAAAGATTCTCCTACTATTTTATTCAGATTGATAGCCTCTACCTTCAATCCGAAGGGATTTTCCGAATCTCAATCCCTTTAATAGGTATTAAGATCCACAACAGTTGCACATAAGCTTGATTGAGGTCAGCCTACCCATGGACACTGCTTGGTAGGTTCATAACCAATTGCTTCTCCAAACAACTCTCAATAGTCAATTCTACCCCAACATCTCTTCAGTGGGACTGAGGTCCTCCATTGAAAAGCTCAGTTAGGTCAAATCATTAACATGAATTCCCAAGGTCTACCTCTAAGCCCAATGAGCAAGCCCGACTGAGGTCAGTCCACCTGCTCATTACTCTGAAAGGATTCCAAAGGCTTCATATAGTGAATAATAATCCCAATATTCCAATAAAAGCCAGGCTTTAGGGCTTCCAACGTTTATTAGAACATTGGACCCATTATTATTTACTTTAATGGGAGACGGTTATTTGGGCATTTCTATGTCCAAACCATTTAATGGACCTAATAATTTAGAGGATTTAATAGAGATGATAAGTGCATTTATTCTAATAGCCAAATTCATTAATTAATTTAGTTAATTAATAACAATTGGCATACAAAACAATATATATCAATATATAAGCACATGTGGGTGGTTATGGGCTTTTCCTAGTGTGGCCCACTAGAGCCATCATGGTCCACTCTATCATGCAAGTAATTTTATTACCTATTAATGTTGAGAATCTTGGATTAGGCTAGGCTTTGTAACTCTTGGTCTTCACCTCCTTGTCTTGATTGTGCTTTAACTACTAATTACATTAATTAGGAGAAGAACTCCTTCTAAAAGAAGGGGATACATCACATAGGAAAGGGGATTACAACCAGAATAGGAGAGAAGGCTAGGCTCGCATGCCCAATTTAATCCCAAAAATAATTACAATAACTGATAAGACAAATATGTAATAACATGCATGAGATGCAAGCGCATAACCAAGCCAAAATATGTCATACATCAAAATAAAGAAAAGGCATAAAGCAATTTCATGATTTTATCGCACAACCATTGGATTAATTTAAATGTATTAAACAATCCCTCCAATTAATTAAAACTCCTTTTTTAAATTAATTGGGGTCAAAATCATATTTTTGACAAGTTAAGGACATCGTTTAATTAATTAAAAACTATTTTCTAATTAATTAGGGTCAAGATCACTATTTTGACCAATTAAGGGGATTGTCCAATTAATTAAAACTCATTTTAAATTAATTAGGGCTAAAATCATCATTTTAACTAATTAATTGACCTTTTCCAATTAATTATAATTTCTTTATAATTAATTGAGGTCAAAATCAAATTTTGACTGTCTTCATGTCATTGTCCAATTAATTAAAACTTCTTTCTAATTAATTGGGGTCAAAATAAATTTTTGACAAATTAAGGGCTTTGTCCAATTTAATTAAAACTCATTTTAGAATTAATTGAAGTCAAAAATACAATTTTGACAATATAGTGCACTTCTCCAATTAATTAAAATAACTTCATAGTTAATTGGAGTTTAGAACAAAACAGATTTTTTTTTAATAAAGTATGGGCTCAATCCAATTAATTAAGACACATATTAAATTAATTGGAGTTAAAAAATAGTTTTATTATAAATTCAAAAATAACTTTTATTGTTGAAATAAAGAACATGCCGTAAATGTAATAATGTGAGAAATTCAATAAACACTTTATTAACTCACAATGTAAAATAATATTAATTTTAAAACAATATGACTAGAACTTAATCAATTTGTTCTTACCAAATTGTACGTAAGGTAATCAAAGTCCATACTTTAATTAAAAGAATTACCAAATGTTAATTAAGTCTACATGCCATAATAAAATGAGTTCCACTCATTAAATCATAATAATACATTTGAAGCTCATACAATATATATGTATACACACACACATATATAAGGATCATAAAAAAGAACCAATAAAACCCTTCTAAGTAAACCAGATGTGAAGGCACATGACTGTATGAGTCAATAACCTACACAAATTCTAGCCCAAAACAATTATTGGAGCCTGCTATTCTTTCAATCTGCCCATTGAAATTAATCCATATTAGTTTAAAACTATAAGCCCAAATGCAAAAGAATGCATCAATTCAAATCTGGCCCCATAAATAAAAGTCAAAGTTTAAATGGGTCGATAACCATTCAACAGCCGCGCCTCTTCAAACTCTCGCCGGCGAGATTAGAATCTCAAACAAAAAGGTTCCAACCACCACCCTCGACCACCTACTTAGGCAACACAAATCTTTGGGATCATATTCATGTCTTCTCCGTCACTTCAGTCCAACACCAGACCATCACCACTAGTGATCACCATTGCACGGCATCACCACAACTAAGAGAATGCCACAACCTCGCATCAACCATCAGCCAACAACAAGCTACCTCCTAATACTTGGCGATCGTGACCTCGAAACAAGGAAGAGAAACATCGGCCAAGAAGCTGGCCGTCAAACGACCTTCTCCTCCAACAGCAGCAAAAAAAATTTCGAGTTTGTGATTTGGACTGACTTATGGCGAAGACGAGATCTGGGGTTGTTCTTTGGAGAAGACAACCATTTTGTCTTATTCAATTAAAACCATTTTTTTTATTTAATTGAATCGAAGATTTTGATACAAGTCGAGTCTTAACACAGCAGTAAATCACAATTGAGATGGCCGAGTTGGTCTAAGGTGCCACATCAAGGTTCTGGTATAAAGAGGCGTGGCATCAAATCCACTATAAGCAGATTATTTGTCTTTTATTTTTATTTTTTGTAACTGCTATCAATTAATGCTAGCCGACAGCATTCATGGTGGCGTGAAAAGCTAGGGCAAGATTGTGCAATCAAATTGCAAGTTAGGGCTAGGGCAAAATTAATGTGTTGCAATCAAATTGCAAAAATGCATGACACAAATCTAAACCTTAAATTTTAATTCATAATAGAATTGTAAATTAATATGTACATATCAATATACATATAATATGATTGCGCAACAAAATCAATTAAAACAAGTCAAAAGAGCTTTGGCTTTGATACCACTGCAGGAAATTGTGGAGACTTTTCTCGGATTTTCACGCTTAGGATCAAGCTCTAGAATTAAAAATTTTTGAGATTTAGAATTACGTTGTAATTCTTGCACTAAAAACTTTGCCTTGCAGAAGTGTTGAGCTCCTCTTCTTCATATGCGATCAAGAGCTAATAAGGAGGCTAATTTTTTGTTAGGTTTTTGAGAGAGAGTTTACCGTATTAGGTTTTTGCAAAAATATACATACAAGAAATAATGAGAACTCTCCTTATATAGGGAGATATGGGCTTTCCATAAAGCCCATCTCCACAACCCAATAAGCCCAACTCTTTGAGCTTAGAATTATGGACTTTTAAAATCCATATTAAAGCCTAAATTAAATCCATATTTAATTTATAAATAATAGCCCATGGATTAATTTTGATCCACATGTCTAGTGCTAGCTAGATATAATCAAAATTAATTTTGTAACCGTAATAAGTAATAAACATTATAATATTTAGTTCTCAATTAAATATCTATAATATTAATTACTTATAATATTATTTAATTCATAATTAAATAACAACACACTTAATTCATAATTAACGTGATCGACATTATTATTGTAGTGTCAATTCTCCAGCTAATTCTTGACCATATGCGTGACTCCGTAGGTTCAAACTTCAACCGGTAATACAAGAACTATTCTTGTACTAATTGATGATACCGTCTAGCAACAGTATCCAACATCCAGATAAGCTGAATGGTTGCAAGGAAATATTTGACGAACTCGGGCACTATGGTGGATTCCTTATGACCCTAGATATTCTGGAATAACCTTAAGGGCATGGTAAACTATTAAACCCCTAATCAGTTATTCCATGTCAAGTCCTAACCTCGCCACGACTCACCATGACGTAACCACGTGACATATAACGCGGAAAGCTTTGACCAAAGTCTTAATAAATTAGGACTAAGTAGAATATCATTCTCTTAATACTGGAGCGGTCAATCCCATCTTGACCTATGCATTGACTTCGCGGCACATGCCCACACCCAGCATCCTTTCATCATTGGATTAGAAATCCAAATAATCCAGTACAAAAGCATGGGAAGTAATCCACAAGTCTCTATGGCTGTCTCAGGTTTGAGGGAATGTGACATCCATGTGCACAACGAGCAATCCTTTGACAGTAGGGTACATATTATAGGATGCTCGTAATAGAGTCATGTTCAGTGAGTATGCGTCCAAACCTCACCATGGGTCATACAAGTGTCTCCACACCCTTTGGTCATGAGGATAACCAACTCATATGACGCACTATAACCTGTGCTCGATAGAATTGATGTCCTAGTATCAATTCTATCATTTGGTTATGAACTAGGTTTAAGGACGACCGAGCTATTCCTTATCCACATAGCCCTTTTATGTCATCCTAAGGACTGCGTCATGATCTAACAATCAAGAAGAAGATGTACGATATGACGTAAGGCCAAAAGTAAGATGATTCATGTACAAATTAGTTCAAAATCTATAATAGATGATTGACTTTAGGACACCATTCTCAACACTAAGAAGATGACCTAACCTTTATGGATGATAACATGTCCACATCATTCCCAATCAGCAAGATGTCATCCATATACAGAACTAGGAAAGCTACAGTGTTTCTGCTGTACCTCTTGTACACACATGGTTCATCAATGTTTTCGTCAAAGCTAAAGGACTTGACTGCATGATCAAACTTGATATTCCATGCTCTAAATGCTTGCTTAAGTCTATAAATAGACTTTTTGAGCTTACAAACCATGTGTTCTTGGTCTACTGCAATGTATCTATCTGGCTGGGTCATATAAATGGTTTCATCAAGCTACCCATTAAGAAAAGCTATCTTGACATCCATTTGCCATATCTCGTCATCAAAATGACAAATGACAACGTGGAGTATCCTGATGGATTTTAGCATGGCTATCGATGAGAAGGTGTCCTTGTAATCGATACCTTCTTTCTAGGTATAACCCTAGTCCACCAATCTAGCTTTAAAGGTTTTAATCGTTCTATCAGCTCTTCTTTTTCTCTTGTAGAACCACATACACCCTATAGGTTTTACCTCATCAGGTGCTTTTAAAAGCTCCTAGACACCGTTAAAGTAAATAGACTCTAACTTAGAATCCATTGCCTTGTGCCACTAGTTAGCATCTACATCGGATACTGCTTCATCGTAACTAATGTCATCCTCAACCTAATCCTCATTGGAAGTCTCAAAGTACTCCCTATAATATCTATCAGGCTACCTGGGAATCCTTCCACTATGACAAGGCTCTAGTATACTAGTACCAATTGGCTATTTTTCCTCTTCCATATTAATAGGTGCTTCTGGAGGTTTATTAGAAATCTTTTCAAGAGTAACTTTAGATTCTGGTACTTTTTAGATCACTATATCATTCTCCAAATATCTAGCATATGTGCTAACAAGCACTTTCTACTCTTTAGTATTATAGAAGATCCGACCTCTGGTTCCCTTAGGATAGCAAATGAAATAGCATAATTCTGACCTAGGTTCCAACTTTGTATAAGAGCTACTTAGCACATAAGCTAGATAACCTCAAATATGTAAATGACTCAAGCTAAGCTTATGCCCTGTCCACATTTCTCGAGGCATCCTAGGTGTTGATTTTGATAATACCAAATTCAGAATAAATGCCATTGTTTCGAGGGCAAACCCCCAAAAGGATATAGGTAACAATCTATGAGACATCATCGATCAAACTATTTCTAAGTGGGTATGGTTTCTCCTCCCTACTACACCATTCTACTGTGGAGTCCCGGTGCAGTCAACTACGCCACAATCTCCTACTGTGTGAGATAATCCATGAACTCACCCGAGAGGTATCTGTCACCACGATTAGAATGAATGGCTTTAATTTGTTTTTCCAATTTCCACTCCGCCTTAGCCTTAAATTCCTTGAATTTCTCAAAGGATTCAAACTTGCATCGTATTAGATAAACATAACCATATCTAGAGTAATGATCCGTAAATGTAATGAAATACTCATAACCTCCACAAGCTGGTGCACTAATAGGACTACTTACATTAATATGCACTAATTCCAATACATCTTCAGCCCTCCGTTTACTAGAAGAGAATGAGCTTTTGGTCATTTTCCCCTTTAGACAGGAAATACGCTAATGTAGATCTTCGAGATCTAATGAGCTAAGGGGCCCGTCCTCGACTAACCTCTGAATGAGTTTTTGACTGATATGTCCTAAATTTAAGTGTCAAAGTTGAGTATTAATGGTTTAAGAAACCTCTCTTTTAAGGGACTCTATTTTTAATGTGTTGTGTGTTGTAGCATCAATAGGGTATAAATAAACAAACTATTATGTAATCTATTTGGACATTTAAAATTTCCATCTGTATTGATATCAACATTCGTATAGAAACATATTGAAAAATCATCCATCAACAAACGAGAATGTAAACTAGGTGTTTTCAAATGTTTGGAACATAATAAACATTGTTCAAATCCAAACCATATTACAAAAGAATGACAAACGAACTCGACCAACTACAATAGCCCAAACTTTCGCTTCTATGCCAACTATAAGAGCAAACTCCCCTTTACTTAGCTCTCGTATGACCTTAAACTCATGCAAAGAATTATAAATATGATCAATGGCTCCTGAATATACAATCCAAGAATTAGTATAATCTACCACTAGACTAGTTCTAGCGTAGAGTATGAAGGATGTACCTTTCTGCCTAGTGACTAGCTAATTATGATAGTCTTTCTTCTAGTGGCCCTTCTTGCCATGCTTGAAGCACTTCCCTTTGGGGTTGCTAGCACCTGCTCTCTGTTTTGGCCCAAGGGTCCTCTTCTTCTTCTTTTGGCCATGCTATTGCTTTCCTTTCATCTTGGGCTTCTTCGTCCCTTTTGGGTGATGCCTAGAAGTGGAAGCCTGAGAGAGATGTACATGACCTGAAGTTTTCATGATAGCCTTTACTGCCTAAAGCTCTTTCATCAACTTCGTTAAGTTCATGTTCAACTTGCCCATGTTATAGTTAAGGTTAAATTGATTGAATGATGATGGAAAGGGTCTCTAAGATCATGTCTACTTACAACTACTCATCAATGTTTGCCCCTAGGATCTCAGTAATACTGAGGCACTCTATCATCTTAAGCACATGCTCTCTGACATATGCATCTTTTACTATCTTACCTCCTTTAGTTAGCAAACATAAGAGATAGTAAAGTCATGATCTCTCTCATAGTTGCCATGTTCTGATGCTTGTTCTGCAGAACATCTGACATAGAGGCCAACATATTGCACTTGGCCATACTATTGGCCTTCTGCCATTTTTGCGCAGTACTGCGCACGGCGTTTGAAGAGTTTGCCCTTACAACAGGAAAAGGAATAGTCAGGACATACTTGTACTCCTCAATGATAAGTACTATGTTCAGATTCCTTTTCTAATCCGCAAAATTCAGATCAGTGAGCTTATGCTTCCTTAGAATTGTCGTTAATAGACTAAAGGAAGTCAAACTAAATATCGAACGATATATCATGATTAATTTTGAGCAATGTAAATAGGATACATGTGTAATATGTATGTAATAGGGGAAAGAACAACATACATCATGCCTGTTTATATCATTTTCCATTTTGTAGTTTAACCCTTAAACCACAGTGATGTAATAATATCTCAACCCTATTATATGAACTCCATTAATGGGATGGCCAAACTATGAATAGTTGAGTTAGGCGTAGCCTATTTGGATAATGTTTATCTAGGTAGATGTTATGTAACGAAATCCAATAATTGTTTGTTTAACCTCTCAAATTTCTAAGGGCCTTCACCGAGAGGGTGGCCAAACCTATGGTTCGAATAGAGTGTAATTAACCACTTCTTTAGTATCTCACTCCCCGTCATGTATCTAGACTTGAGCCCTTTGATGGGGTAGTGACTCTCATCTCCATGTTGTGAGACGATCTATGATGATGAATTCCACGATGGAATGGCTGAACGTCATCAACGCCCTTATAAATTTACACGTTAAGTCTACCTTGTCAAATCTAGGTACTTGTGACACCCTCCGATAGGGAGGTCAATGCTACTTACCTTGATGTGAACAGAGTGTGGAAGGTCGTGGGACTTTTCATTCCTCTTCCCCACTCAATATTTTAATCTTGAGGGTTTTCTTTATCTCCATTTATCTTGGTAGTTTGTTTTAGATCTCAACACCCTTAAGAATCACCGCATTCCATCTTGTGTTACTAAAACACATTTGATACCATAAATGGATTGGACCTATATCTAGATTGAAATCCATAATAGGCATGCATTGAGTTATCTTGATAAGTCTATTGATTAATTAGCACAGAAAGACGAGTAAATTGCCAGTTACATGCATTGCTTCTTTAGGATCTCTAATTACCAAATAATTTTCCTAAGCAATCTCGAGGGACTTATCCAACTCAAGCCAAACAAGATCGAAGGGTTGGCCAATTTTTAACCCTACTTGGGTAGGCAAATTACTATGTGATAGATTGTAATAACTATACATAGAATCAAACAAGCATAAAAATATTGCAAAATAAACATCCATAGAGAAATAAAATGGTCCCTAGTTGATGGTTCCCAGTAAATTAGCCCTAGGCTTAAAGCCCAAAGAAATCGGAATGCCAAAAACATCAAACAGCTATAAATTGCTCCCACCCGCTAACCTTTGCGTATCTACCAGCTGATCGGCTTGGTTGACCACCACAAACAATGAGTAAGTCCTTTCTACTGGCTGAGCAAATGCCTTATATCAGCTGACTAGTAAGGTCTACTAGTACTTCTAAAACGCTTCCAGGCATTACCAACTAAGTTAGGGGCTTCTACCAGTCGATCGATTCCTTTAAAGATCCTTGAACTTTGTGCACAATGGCTATTTCAACTCTGAATTGATTTATTACAAGAAATTACATTTTGAGATTATATGCCCTAGAGACCACTTGTACACAAATATTAAACTAGACACTTGATCATTGTTTATGTTTATGAGGCATTTCTTACATATATTATCTCTGGTATATATGTGTGGTACATTATATAAAGGTCTAATTATATTATCCAATGATTTAGGTGCACAGTGAGGCTAGACGCGTAGTAGGTCTAAGTCTAGTTTTAGATATATCATAAAAGTGCCCATAGCAAGATGGTAGTGTTTCGCGCTCTATCGGGATAAGGCTACAGTGGGCGCATCTCCCGATAAAGGTAATCCATCTAGGTCATTGGAGGGTCTCTTCGGACTTTGCTCCTAGTGCATGTCACATATTAGACAAAACCACTGTGAATATGTCTTCTGGAATTGTGTCATCATATGTAGAAGACAAGATATTCATTTCTTCCGAGGGACCAATGCTTTTAATCTTGAGCATATATCGATGAATTGATGAAGTTAGGGTGCAGTGCTTTGATGTACCATGAGGAGCGGTCTTATATAATAAGATTGTTTGCCTTGTATGTTAAGTGTTGTGTTCTAATCAATTGGGACATACATACGCAACAACAAGGTCTATATGTCCCTTTGGATTTGTCCTATTGGTCATCCCAAATCTAGATCTAATAATATTACCCTGTAGGGGTATATCGGTCATTTGGCTTATAAGTCGCTTCCTAGATCAAGAGATCCATGACCAGTTGGTGATCACTTCTTGGACTAGAGATTCTAAGGTTCCAGATGTAGTATTGGCGGTGATGCTACTAGAAAGGATCGGCCTTGACTACAGGTATACATAGAAGGGTATTTTGGTCATTTCGCTCAGTTGGTCAAATAGAGTGGTTACATGATGTGCCCTATTCCTGCTTAGCTAGTAATTATCCTTGAAGTGTGGCTTTGGTCTTTTGGTGGAAATAGACCGAGGTAAAAATGACCTTGACGACTCCAAAGTGGCGGCAAGAGCATTTTGATCATTTTAGGAGCCAGGGGTAATTTTGTCTTTTGGTCCCTTCACTAATCATATTTCCAATTAGATGTAATTAATTGAGATAATCTAATTATGTGGATTTTTTATTGAGATATAAATTTAGAAAGAGAAAAGGATTTTATCTATATTTTTCCTCATTAAATTTATGGGCATCTCAATAGGACAAACAGGTCCTATGAAATTAGATATTATGGAATAGGAGAGAGAAAGGAATATCTCGGATATCTTATCCATAAGGCATATTCCATTTCTAGAAAGGGTATAGTTGGAAACTTCATTGTTACTAGAACCTTACGGAATTACGATTGTTATACACTCTATATAGTGAGCTTATAACAAGACCCACTTAAATCTCTTTGCCTCTTTAGAAAAAGGTATGTAGGAATTTTCACATAGCACACTTAGGACATACACTTCTCTATAGATCTTCAATTATAGCTCCCCTAAGTATTTGCCCATTACACAGCACTACACATCCAAGCTTTTGGAAGGCAATCATAGTGAAGAAGACCAATTATGAGGCTATTTGGTGAAAATTTCACAAAGCAAAGAGACCATCTGCTTTGATCTTTAAACCTTTGAAGATATATCACCCCATCTTCTTGTTTATATGCTTATATCATGTTAAGCTTATGTGTGTAAATAATTTTTATTGCTATTTCTGCCACCATATTAGATTTGCCTTTATATTTTTTTTTAAAGCATGATAATCTATGGCCTATGGTATATCAATCTTGGTCCTAACAATTGGTATCAAAGTATAGATTTTATTTGCACATATTTTAAGCCAAGAACATGATAATAAGTTTCTTGAGGTGAAATAGTCTTGTGGGGTCAGGTCCCCCTAGCACCAACTCTATGGGACTAGAAAGTAGGCATGCCAAGTGAAGAAGATAGCTCTATATAGATCAAATCTCTAGTTGGTGGCTTTTTCTTGGCCATCATACGAGAACAATAACTCAGATGAGAACTTAAAGTCCTAACTTTTGGCTTGTGTGATTCTATGGTTAATATGTTTTGGGCTAACCTTTGTAGTTGTAACTTGTGTATATTTGTCCTAATCGATGGTTCGAATGTATGGTTTTATTTTCTTGCATAGAAAGCTATTGTAGCTTCAATTTGAGAGAAGCATAGGAATGGGAAATGGGTTATATTTTGTGGCCACATTTATGTTTTCTGTCATAGATAAAGCTTGTATAGGTTGATTTTCTATGTAATTCCTTATAACGTATTGATTCGGAGCCGAAATCATTCCTTTACGAGTTGCTCGAGACATTCTGAAGGAGCCGATCGACCGGCAAGCACCCAGGACTCGACCGACAAAGAATTAGAGCTTTTGGAGAGGCCAGTTGACTAACAGAAGGCTTTCGTTTGACTGGCAGTGGAGATTGATTCTCTAGATAGGCCACGGCAAGCTGACCAAGCGCGACCGGTAGGGCAGTTATGCAACAGTTTGATGTTTTGGCAAGACTGATGGCTTTAGGCTTTGAGCCTAAGGCATTTATTACAAGGATACATCGATTAAGGGTCGTTTAATTTTACTATGGATGTTTATTTTGCAATATTTATATGCAAATATGATTGTATGTATGATTACTACAATTTATCACATAGAAACATGTCCACCCAAGTAAGATTTAAAATTGGTTAAACCTTGGATCTTGTTTTGGCTTGAGTTTGACAAGTCCCTTGAGATTGCTTCAGCTAATTATTTGGTAATTAAAGATCCTAAAGAAGCAATGCATGTAGTTGACAATTTACTTATTTTTTTGCCCTAATTAATCAATGGACTTATTAAGATTAACTCAAAGCATGCCTACCTATGGATTTTAATTTGGATATAGGTCTAATCAATTTATGGTATCAAACGTATTTAAGTAACACAAGGTGGAATGCAACAATTCTTACGGGTGTTAAGATCTAAAGCGTAATATCGAGATAAATGGAGGATAAAGAAAACCCTCGAGATAAAAATTGAGTGGGAGAGAGGAATGAAAAACCCCACGACCTTTCATATCTAGTTCACGTCAAGGGTAAATGGCATTGACCTATCTATCGGAGGACATCACAAGTACCTGGATTTCACGAGGTGGACTTAACATGCACATTCATAAGGGTGTTGATGAGGTTCGACCATTCCATCGATGGAGTTCATCATCATAGACCATCTCACGACATGGGGATAAGAGTTACTACCCCATCGGAGGGCTCAAGTCTAGATACATGATAGGGAATAAGACATTAAGGTGGTGGTTAATTACACTCAACTCAAGTCATAGGTTCGGCCACCTTATCGATGGAGGTCCCTAGGAGATTTGAGAGGTTAAATAAGTAGTGATTGGATTGCATTAGGTAGCATCTATCTAGATAAATGTTATCCAAATAGGCAATGCCTAACTCAACTATTCATAGTTCGACCTTCCTATCAATAGAGTTCGTACAATAGAGTTGACACACTATTGCATCACTGTAGTTTAAAGGTTAAATTACAAAATGGCAAATGATGTAAAAAGTGGGATGTATGTTGTTCTTTCCACTATTACATACCTATTACACATGTATCCTGTTATTGCTTAACATTAATTAAAATCTATTGTTCGATATCCAGTATGACTTCTTCTAGTCTATTAGCGACAATTCTGAGGGAGCATAAGCTTACTGATTCGAATTTTGTGATTGGAAAAGAAATTCGGACATAATACTCATCGCCAAGGAGTACAAGTATGTTCTAACTACTCCTTGTCCTATTGTTAGAGCAAACATTATTGACTTCGTGCGTGATGTTAAGCAAAAATGGCAGAAGGCCAATGTCATAGCCAAGTGCTATATGTTGGCCTCTATGTCAGATGTTCTGCAGAATAAGCATCAGAACACGGAGATTGCTAGAGAGATTAAGACTTCATTGTCTCTTATATTTGCTGACCAAAGTAGGCTTGCTAGAAAAGCTGATTTGAGAGAGTATGACCACCAAAATGGTAGATGGTGAACCTATTAGAGAGCATATGCTCAAGATAATGAAGTGCCTCAGTACTATCGAGATCCTAGAGGCAAACATTGATGAGAAGTCGTAGGTAGACATGATCTTAAAGACCCTTCCATTGTCATTCAATTAGTTCAAGCTCAATTATAACATAAGCAAGTTGAACATGAATCTAACAGAGTTGACAAAGAAGCTTTAGGTAGTGGAGGCTATCATAAAGCCTTTAGGTCATGCACATCTCTCTCAAGCTTCCATTTCTGGGCATCACCTAAAAAGAAAGAAAAAGCCCAAGATGAAGGAAAAGTAGCAATATGGCCAAGAAAAGAAAAAGAGGACCTTTGGGCCAAAGCAGGGTGTAGCTGTAGGCAAGTTCAAAGGGAAGTGCTTCAAGTGTGGCAAGAAGGACCACTAGAAGCAGGACTATTCCAAGTACCTAGTCGCTGGGCAAGAAGGTACACCCCTCATTCCCTACGCTAAAACCAGTTTAGTGGTTGATTCTACTGATTCTTAGATTGTAGATTCAGGAGCCACTGATCACATTTGCAATTCTTTGCATAGGTTTTTCAGGTCATGGGGAAGCTGAGTAGAGGGAAATTCACTCTTAGAGTTAGCACAAGAACTCGAGTTTGGGCTGTTATAGTTGGTTGAGTTCGTTTGTCATTCTTTTGTAATAGAGTTTTAGATTTGAACCATGTTTGTTATGTTCCAGACATTTAGAAAAACCTTTGTTTCTTGTTTGTTAATGGATGGTTTTCTAGTATGTTTCTATACTGATGTTGATATTAGTAGAGATGGAAATTTTTATATGCTTTGGTAGATTACATAATGGTTTATTCTATTTACATCTTATTGATGCTGTAACACGCAACACAAAAAGAGTACGATCTCTTAAAAGGAAGTTTTCTCAAACCAATGCTACTTATCTTTGGTATTTGTGTTTGGGACATATTAATCCAAAACGCATTTAGAGGTTAGTCGAGGATGGACCTCTTGACTCATTTAATCTCGAAGATTTACCTCAGTGTATTTCCTGTCTTAAAGGGAAGATAGCCAAAAGGTCATTCTCTTCTAGTGGATGGACGACCGAAGAGATATTGGAATTGGTACATGCTAATATATGTGATCCTATGAGTACACCAGCTCATGGAGGTTATGGGTATTTCATTACGTTCACAGATGATTACTCTAGATATGGTTATGTTTATTTGATGTGACGCAAGTCTAAATCCTTTAAGAAATTCACGGAATTTAAGGTTGAGGCAGAGCAAAAATTGGACAAACAAATCAAAGCATTCGGTCTGATCATGGTGACGAATACGTCTCGGGTGAGTTTAGGGATTATCTCACGCGACAAGGGATTGTGACGCAGTTGACTACACCAGGCACTTCCCAATAGAATAGTGTGGTAACGAGGAAGAACCGTACCCTTGTAGAAATGGTAAGGTCAATGATCTCTCATGTTTCGTTGCCTATATCCTTTTAGAGATATGCCCTGGAACAGCAACATTTATTTTGAATTTGGTATCATCAAAATTAGTGCCTCAGACACCTCAAGAAATATTGAAAGGGTGCAATCTTAGCTTGAATCATTTACACATTTAGGGTTGTCCAACTTATATGTTGAGTAGTTCTGCTACAAAGTTGGAACTTAGGTCAAAATTGTGCCATTATGTTAGGTATCCTAAAGAAACTAGAGGTGAGATTCTCTATAACCCCCAAGGAGCAGCAGGTGCTTATTAATACACATGTTAGATATTTGGAGGATGACATGTTGATCCAGAAAAAACTAGAATCTGGAGTTACTTTTGAGGATATTGCTAATAAGTCTCCAGAAGTACTTGCTGGTATAGAAAAGGAAAAGCAATCATTGGCTATTAGTGCACCGTAGCCTCGTCGTAGTGAGAAGATTTCTAGGCAGCCTGATAGATACTATGGAGAGTTCTTATAAACTTCCAATAAAGATTAGGTTAATGATCCCACTAGTTATGATTAAGTAGTTTCCAATATAGATGCTAGCTAGTGGCACAAGGTAATGGACTCTGAGTTGGAGCCTGTGTACTCTAACGATGTCTGGGAGTTTATAAAAAGACTTGAAAGGGAAAAGCCTATAGGGTGCAAGTGGGTCTATAAAAGAAAGGAGGAGCTGATAGAAAGGTTGAAACCTTTAAAGCTAGATTGGTTGCCAAGGGTTATACCTAAAAACAAGGCATCAATTACGAGGACATCTTCTCACTGGTAGCAATGCTTAAGTCCATCATGATACTTTTTTCCATCTCTTGTCATTATGACTACAGGATATGACAAATGGACGTCAAGACAGCTTTTCTTAAAGGAGAGCTTAACAATACCATTTATATGACCCAACTAGATGGATACATTGTAACAGGCCAAGAACACATGGTTTGTAAGCTTAAGAAGTCTATTTATGGACTAAGAAAGCATCTAGGGCATGGAACATCAAGTTTGATCATGCGGTCAAATCCTTTGGCTTTGATCAAAACATCGATGAACCATGTGTGTACAAGAAGCACAAAGAAAAGCACAAAGAAAATGTTGTGGCTTTCCTAGTTCTGTATATGGATGACATGTTGCTGATTAGGAATGATGTGGGGATGCTATCATACATAAAAGTTAGCTTATCTTCTTAGTTCCACATGAAGGATATGGGAGAAGCAAGCTATATTCTTGGAATCAAGATTATACAAGACTAGAAGAACAAGAGGCTTGCATTATCTGAAGCTCTCTACATATAGAAAATATTGGTAAGGTACAATATGGAATACTCCAAGAAAGATGGTAATGTTTTGGATATATTATAAGAGAGTCCACAGTTAGATGGTAGTGTTAGGTGCTCTACCAAGATAAGGCTTCAGTGGGCGAGTCTCCTGATAGGAGTGATCTACTAAGGTCATTGGAGGGTCTTTCCAAACTTCGCTCATAGTGTGTGTCACACATTGGATAGGACCACCATACGTATGTCTTCTGCAACCGTGCCATTATATATAGAGGACAAGATATTCACTACTTCTGAGCGACCAATGCTCTTAATCTTGAGTATACGTGGATGAACTGACAAAGTTAGGGTGCAGTGCTTTAATGTACTATGAGGAGAGGTCTTGTGTGATAAGATTGTCAGCGTCATATGTTGAGTGTTGTATTCTAGTTAATTAGGACATGTATATGCAACAACAGAATCTATGTGCCTTATTGGATTTGTCCTATTGGTCATTATAAACCTAGATCTAGTGATATTATCCTTTAGGGATATATTGCTAATTTTACTTATAGGTGACTCCCTAGATCAAGAGATACATGACTAATTGGTGATCATTTCTTGGACCAGAGATTCCAAGGTTCTAGATATAGTCTTGGAGGTAATGGTACTAGAAAGGATTAGCCTTGATTACAGGTATAAATAGAGGGGTATTTTGGTCATTTCACTTAGTTGGTCATAGATAGTGGTTACTTGATATGACCTATTCCTGCTTAACTAGCAGTTATCCTTAGAGTGCAGCTTTGGTCTTTTGGCAGAAATAGGCCAAGGTCAAAATGGCCTTGTGTGGTGGCAAGGACATTTTGGTCATTTTGAAAGCCAAGGGTAATTATGTCTTTTGGTCCCTTCAGTAATCATATTCCAATTGGATGTAATTAATTGAGATTATCTAATTATATGGATACTTTGTTGAAATATAAATTTAATAGAAAGGGAAAAGGATTTTATCCAAGTTTTTCCTTTTTAAATTTTTGGGCATCTCAATAGGACAAGCAAGTCCTATGAAATTAGATATTATAGAGTAGGAGAGAGAAAAGAATATCTCAAATATCTTATCCATAAGGCATATTCCATTTCTAGAAAGGGTATAGTTAAAACTCCATTGTTTCTAGGACCTTACTGAATTAAGGTTATTATATACTATATATAGTGAGCTTATAACAAGGCCTACTTGAGTCTCTTTGCCTTTTTAGAAAAAAGGCGTGTAAGAATTTTCATATAGTACACCTAAAACTCACACTACTCCATAGATCTTCAATTATAGCTCTCTTAAGTGCTTGCCCACTACATAGCACTACACATCCAAGCTTTTGGAAGGTGATCATAGTGAAGAAGACTAATTGAGAGGCCATTTGGTGAAGATTTTACAAAGCAAGGAGGCTATCTACTTTGATCTTCAAACCTTTGAAGATATATCACCTCATCTTCTTCTTTATATGCTTATAACATGTTGTGCTTATGTGTGTTGAAGTGCCTTGAAGGCGTAAACCCTAAAACATCCTGCAAGCATACAGATCGTGTAATATAGTGAGTACTGATGCGGGTGTCGAACTACAGGGAGGTGTGAAATGTAGAAAAATCCTATGCTAGTGTGCCCTAGAAGTGGCCTAAAAACAAACCTAAACTAAGCATATTTTTGTAATTTTAGATTTTAAGGAGCTAATTGGGAAATAAAAGGGACTACACTATGAATAGCAAAAAGGAAAAATGAGAACTAAGTTAATCTAAGGGGATTAAACCTATGGGAAGGTGATAAGGTGGCCTACACTTGCGAATAGGTAGCTTTTTACCTCTATGCTATAAGATTCGAGGATTGGCTTGTCTAAGTGATGCTCTAATACTAAGCAACTAGCTAGTATCCCAATTACACCCTAGGACTCAATGCAGGTTCATCCCTAAATGTGCACATTTAGAGCTACAGCATGGTCCTTGTGTACCTAAGGCCACAAGAGTGATTAGAAAGCTACTTAGGTGTCCTCAAACAAACCTACCCAGCTTTTAAATCATTAGCTGGATTTAAAGCCAAGACCTAGGATTACTAGGGTCGATAAAACCTATTCAGACTCCTATTAGTTGGACTTAAAGCTAATGGGGACTCAATCTAGGCAAGTCCTAACTTGCGCATCGTTGTTCTAGGGACACTATAGTGGATTGATGTCTAATAGGCACAACCCTGCATGTTCTAAGGCAAGGCTGTGTGAATATAACGTCCTATCCATGATACAAACATAAGCAAGTTTGATTTACGTCATTGGAAACATTTAAGCATCAACATGTAGAAATATTTGAGCATATATTCACTATAAGATAAGTTTCATACCTACATAGACAGGAATAGAACCAACCCATTTCATATTATCTGTAATTACATACATAGACATGCATAATCTAAGGATTAGAAGTGTTCTATAGCAAATATAGCTCCAAGCATTACATTAACCACTTGAACATGAAATGATATAAAGCTTTTAAAATAAGAACAAAGTATGTACATATATAAGCCAAAGAAATCCCATAACATTGGTATGGAAATCAACTCATTACACAAGTATTACATTAACCACTTGAACATTAGAAGTGTTCTATAGCAAATATAGCTCCAAGCATTACATTAACCACTTGAACATGAAATGATATAAAGCTTTTAAAATAAGAACAAAGTATGTACATATATAAGCCAAAGAAATCCCATAACATTGGTATGGAAATCAACTCATTACACAAGTATTACATTAACCACTTGAACATTAGAAGTGTTCTATAGCAAATATAGCTCCAAGCATTACATTAACCACTTGAACATGAAATGATATAAAGCTTTTAAAATAAGAACAAAGTATGTACATATATAAGCCAAAGAAATCCCATAACATTGGTATGGAAATCAACTCATTACACAAGTTTAGTCACTCTAATCTATCTACTCAAGCATAAAATAAAAGAGGATCAAAAAGGGTTGAGAAAGCTTCCCTTCCATCCTTGCTTGTTTCTCTGCAATCTTGAGAAAATCCTCACAAAAAACTGTTGTAATCCTCCAAAAATAAGCTTAGATCTAAGTGGGTGTGGGTGTTAATGTGTGTATTAGAGTTGGGTAAAGGTAGGGTTTTATGTGTGTTTGATAGGTATGTGAAGTAGTGGTGATAGATCAATAAAAAGTGACAATAACGGGCACTATTTATAGTCTTCAACGTTATTACCAACTGGATGGCCGATAGTGATGAGGGTCAGCTGGCTTAAATTTGGAGCACTTTGGAATTACTGGCTAATCGGTAAGCTCAGCCAGTATAGGCCTTTCTTCTCTAGGATTATCGGCTCACCTAGCTGGTCAGCCTATTCAACTTGGGGTCTTCATTCTTCATCTTCTTTGCTTCTGACTTCTTCCCCATGACTCGTAGACATTTGGTCTTCATCATTCTTCATCGTGTGAGGTCAACAACAAACCCAAAATCACCTAAGTCATCAAAAACACGCAATTAGTGTAGCATTTCCCTCTTAAACTCAACTATGTATAATTACTTCGCTTAAGCCTATCTCTAGCATAAGTACTGCACTAATGCATCTATTAAAGCTCAAAACACCTCTAAAATATAAGCAATTACAATGCAAACAGACACAAAAACACAACACATCAACACCCTAAAACCTTCTCCTTGCTTGTCCCCAAGCAAGCCCAATCTTGAGTTTGTTTCTGTGGCGATACAAAGGGTTACCTAAGGGATTGACTCGCTATTAAAGTTAGCCTAAGAAGCATGAATAGGGCATTCCTATTATGGAGAGATCCCAAAGCTTCTTTGGACCCTCTCTTTACGCATAAAGGGCCTTGTACCTCGTGGGAACTTTCCAAGTAGCCAAACCACCACAAACTTAGAATTCTAACTTACGCACACAAAATGTTGATATTTCGTGCCCTCTCGACTAACATGCCCTCCCTAACATACACAAAGCCTTGAAGACAAGAAGAGAGAGAACATATAAATGCAATGGCTTATAAAAGCCTTATCCACATATCTATAGAAACGATAGCTTATGCCAAGTAAACATTGTGTCACTTATGCACTTATTCACAAAACTTTTTAATACTTTTGGCTTTTTCTCTTTTTTCATTTTTTTCCTCAATTTTTCAACTTTTTGGTGTTTTTGCACCTTTTTGCCTTTTTTTATTTTTTTGGAATTTTCACATTTTTGCATTTACACAAAAAGAAAAGAAAAATAAAGGCTAAGGCATATGTAAAAGAACCAATCAAGGAAAGGACACTTACATCAACAACCTTTCTTCTTCACTTTTCCCTACCAAGCTATGGGGTGGCTCCAAGGGGCATTCTTAAAAGTCCTCACTCCCTACAACTTTCAAGGGCATGCCCTCCAAGACCCGATTTTCAATCCATTTTATTTACTCCCCATAATGCATCTCATATTCACCATTTAATTGAGTTAATCACAATAGCCAACACAATGATCAATCAAGAAACAAACAACTTTATATGCATCAAAATTGAAAAATTTTCATTAATTTAAAGAACATAATGCACTCTACCTTGATAAAAACATAAAGCAATAAGAACCAGACTTCTACACCTCTAAACTTAAACTTTGCTTGTTTTCAAGAAAATAAGATAAAACCACATGACAAGCAAATAATTCATACAAAGCACGTAAGAGTGGTGGGGACAAGGTGAAAAAAAAGGGAACAAGTGGAGAAAAGATAGATAAAACCTTGCATTGTCTTGAAAGTTCTCCATGCCAATGGTGATTCAATCAACAACTAACCCAGTGACTACGAACCACAAACACTCACAAGGAACAAAGTTAGTAGCATTGCCTATGCAAACTTGCTTTGGCATGTGCAATAATAAGCAATGGTGTATCCTATGGGAAAAGGGATTAGGATTCAACACTTTGGTGTAGGTGAAAAGCAGAGAAATGAAACAAATGAAAACAAAACAAAACAAAAGGTACAAAATTACAAAACTTAACCTAGGTTGCCTCCTAGTATCGCTAACCACCACGTTGTGAGCCAAGCGATCACCAACTTTTCATCATCCTCCATAGATTGGGTCTTGAAATGATATAATCTCAACATGAGCCATGCTCGGATCATATGCATGCTTCAGGCATTGCCTGATCGCTGTCAACTCTCGGCCATCCTTCAAGTCCTTGATCTTGCCTACTTTAGAAGGTAGGCAACCAATACCTCATACGAACCATCCCATTTGTCTTGAATTTACCTAGAAAGAGCTTCAAACATGAGTTAAATAACCAAACTTTATTGGGGGGAAAGAATGATTTCTTAAGAATATGTCTATTATGCAATCTCTTCATCCTATCCTTATAAAGTTTGGTGTTTTCATACACCTCATATTTAAGCTCCTTTAATTCCACTAGATCAAGCTTCCTTTTCTTACCCGCTCGTGCCAAATCAAAGTTTAGGGCCTTGATTGCCAAATAAGTCCTACGCTCAAGTTCTACCGCAAGTGACAAGCTTTCCCATAAACCAATCTATACGGATACATACCAATGGGAGTCTTAAAAGCGGTATGATAGGCCCACAAAGCATCATTCAACCTAATTAACCAATCTCTTTTGTCGGGCCTAACCATTTTCTCTAAGATGTGTTTAATCTCCCTATTGGACACCTTTACTTCTCCACTAGTTTGCGGGTGGTAAGGGGTAGCAACCTTATGGGTAACCAAATATCTCCTCAATAAGACCTCTAAAGTCCTATGGTGAAAATGCAAATCCCTATCACTAATCAAGACCTTAGGGACTCCAAATCTAGAGAGAATTTTCTCCTTAATAAACTTAACCACTACCTTATGGTTATTAGTACATGTGGGAATAGCCTTAACCTATTTGGACACATTGTCTACGATTACTAAAATGCATTAGTACCTAAAGGAAGATGGAAATGAACCCATGAAATCATACCCTAAACATCAAATAACTCATATGAAAGAATAGGGGATAAAGGCATCATGTTTCTCCTAGAGATGGACTTGGATTTTTGACATCTAACAAACTTTTTGCAATACTCTTAGGCATCTCTGAAGAGAGTGGGCCAAAAGAATCCATATTGCAAGACCTTCACAACGGTCTTCTTTCGACTAAAATGACCTTCACACCCCTCGTCGTGACACATACTCAACACGCTTTTAAACTAGTCCTCGGGTACACACCGGTGAATCACTTGACTGCCCGCACCTTGAAAAGAAAATGATCCTCCCGAAAGAAATGTCTTACTTGTGCTAGGAATCCAATGAGAGGGAAAAAAGCTATGTGGCAAGGTAATTGACAATATGAGCAAACCATGGTGTGTGATAGGAGACGAAGAACAATTGCCCATCGGGAAAGGAATCACGAAAAGGGGATAGATCAGTAGAAAACTCACTAACAAGACGGGAAAGGTGTTCTGCTACAAAATTCTCACTATCCTTCTTATCCCGAATTTTAATGTCAAACTCTTGAAGAAGAAGCACCATCTAATCAAGCGGGGCTTAGACTCTTTCTTAGCTAATAAATACTTCAACGCTGCATGATCGATATAGACAATCACTTTAGACCCTAGGATGTACGACTTAAACTTGTCGAGGGAGAAGACTACAACTAGAAACTCTTTTTCTGTGGTTGTGTAGTTCTTTTAGGCCAAGAGTCTTGTTAGCATAATACACTACATGGGGAATCTTATCACGCCTTTGACCTAAAATAGCTCTTATCACATAATCGGGTATATCACACGTAATCTCGAATGGGAGGTTGTAATCAGGTGGCTGAGTGATCGAGGAGGAGGATAGCAAAGATTTTAGCCTATCAAAAGACTTAAATACTCATCATTGAACTCAAATAGGACGTCCTGTGCTAAGAGTCTAGAAAAAGAATATGCAATAAGGCTAAAATCCTTAATGAACTTGCAATAGAATTTTGCATGCCCTAGAAAAGATCTAACATCTTTAACACATTTAGGGACATGTAACTTCTCAATCAATTCTACCTTAGCTGGGTCCACTTGAATGCCATTGGATGAAACTACATGACCCAAAACTTTCCCCCGCTGCACCATGAAATGGGATTTCTACTAACTCAACACTAAATTTTTCTCCACATGACAGTCTAAAACTAAAAAGAGGTGACTCAAGCAGTCATCAAAACTATCACCAAAGACTAAGAAGTCATCCATTAAGATCTCTAAATATCTCTCAACCATGTCACTAAATGTGGCCATCATACGCTTCTGAAACATTATTGGGGCATTACATAGATCGAAAGGCATCCTTCTATAGGCAAAAGTGCCTTAAGGACAAGTTAAAGTAGTCTTCTCCTGGTCTTCAGGAAACATGGGAATCTAATTATAACCTGAATAGCCATCTAAAAAATAATAGTAGTTATACCCAGCTAGTATCTGAGACCTAGTCTAGTAAAGACAATGGGAAATGATCTTTCCTAGTTTTAATGTTGAGCTTCTTATAGTCTATACAAAAATTCTACCCCATGGGAGTACATGTTGGGATAAGCTCTCCTCTCTCATTCTTCATAACCATGATCCCAAACTTCTTAGGGACTACTTGGACTAGACTAACCCACTCAGTATCGGAGATTGGATAAATAATTCTTGCACCTAGGAGCTTAGTGATCTATTTTCTTAACTTCTTTGCTCATATATGGGTTTAGCTTTCTTTGTATTTCCCTAAGAACAGCTCCATCCTCAAAGTGAATATGATTCATGCAAACTGAAGGGTCAATACCTCTCAAATCATAAATCTTCCACCTTATAGCCTTCCTATGTTTCCTAAGAACCTATAAGAAATGCTCCTTATGCTCTCTAGAAAGATCAGAAGCTATGATAACGGAAAGGTCACATTAAGGCCTAGGAAAGCATACTTTAAATTCTTAGAAGGGGGTTTGAGCTCTATAGATGGGCTAGGCTCAACGAAGGAGGACTCAACCTTAACATAATCAACAGGGATATCACTAGAATCAATGGAAGAAGGAATAACCTCAAGTGACTTATCAATCAAAGATTCCTTAACGAAAGAGGTGGAAGCTACACATTTCTGCTCTAAGGTCTCCAAATCGAAGCTCGACAACAAATCCTCATATTTTCTCAATTCTTCTCCATTAGTGATAGTCCTCTTTACAAAGTCTTCGACACAAGAATCAATAACATCCATTCTAAAACACTCTTCCCTATCCTCTTCTTCTCCTACACTAGCCCTATTCATCGTCTTGACGATCTTTATAGTAGACCTCAAATTCCCAAATTTTCATCTCTAATAACACTGACCATCAATGGATGATAGCATCTAGGATAGTAAGGATGGGGCGACATAAAAGGATTGGGTGTAAAATGTCTAAAATCGTGACCCAAATCCATATCTAATACTATAAAGTCAACAGGGTACACAAACTCACCTACTTGGACCATAACATCCTCTACCACACCCCTAGGTCTACGCTCAAACCTATTAGCTAGCTGAATAGTAACATGTATAGGACATAATTCACTTAAACCTTGTTGCTGATAGACGGAGTAGGAGATGAGATTCACACTGGACCCTAAATCTATCACGGCGTGATTAATCTGGGTTTCCTTAATCATACAATAGGTAAAAGCTTTGGGGTCACTCATCTTGGGCCGAAGGCCCGAAGTACAAATACTACTCACTTTCTCTATGAGTCTCACTTTCTTAAGACTGTTCGATGATCTACACTTCCTTATATAAAGGTTCTTGAAGAATTTATAATAGGAGGGAATGGAAAGAATCACATTTATTAAAGAAAGATTAACCTTAAGGTCCTTAAAATGCTCTATGATCTTGAAAAACCTAGAATCTTCCTTAGATGTGGGCTTCTCTAAGGCAGATGGGAAAAGAACTCTTAGTGCAACATATTTAGACACATGAGAATCATCAATGGGCTTCTTTTCCTCTCGATGTAGGCAGGAAGTACTACTCTCTCCATGGTCTCTAATGGGCTCAACTCTCTCAGCAGGATATCTCTCTACAGGGCTATAATTAGGCTCTCTAGACTGAGAATGAGCATTAGGTGTAGGCACTTCATATTCAACTCCTACTCTATTATCCACTATCATACCATTCCTAAGAGTGGTGACAGCCTTAGCTTAGGCCTGAGAGGGATAAGTAGTGTAAGTGGAGGAATAGGACTGGACTCTAGGATTCACCTCTGATTGGGAAGGCAATTTCCTAGGGTCTCTAGTGCTCAACTACATGACAAGCTAACCTAACTGTGCCTCAAACCTGGCCATCTCTTGCCTATTATCTGCTAACTCCTGTTGTTGACTAGCTCCTAGAGAAAGTAGGGAGTGCCTATGGTTGAGGAACACTAGAAAGCCTAGGTTGATTTACATTTTAAAACCCTGGCAGGTTAGTAGGATAGGGTCGCTGCTAGAGTAGGACCTAGGGGAGTACATGGGCAGTTTGGTGCAGTTTTTGCGTTAATTTTTTATCGAACCAATTTAGGTGATTGATTAATTTACAAAACCAACATCGACCAAAGTACTAAAAAAACTAATGATTTTAGTTAATGCCGTTTGGTGTGGTTTTGAACAGTTTTTCGGCTAGTTTATGAGACAAAATATTTTTGTTGTTGAAGTATACCAATAATTAAAAGAATACACATACATCATATAACATAGAAGTCTTGCAATTGTAATCGTTATTAAAACAACTTGATAAATTAAAATCTTTCAACTTTACTTACCTATAATGTTTATTTTTAATTTTTCTCAAGATAAAAATATAACATTATCGTTGTATTCATTCGAGAATTTATCAGCAAAGAATTAAATACTTCAAGAAAACAATCAAGCATTATGGTAGATAATATGCAATATATTAGTCTACATATATTTTAAAAGTATATTCATATAAAATATATGTACATGTGTATATGTTATAATAGTAGTAGTAGTAGTAGTAGTAGTAGTAGTAGCAGTAGTAGTAGTAGTAGTAGTAGTAGTAGTAGTAATAATAATAATAATAATAATAATACTAAAGCGGGCAGTTTGATTTAAACCATGGTTTTTTCTCCCCAAAACCGAAGCCGAAATGCTTACTTATGGTTTTTATAAAACAAAACCATAACTGACTGAGTCACTTTGAAAATCATCGGTTTATGGTCAACTCGATTCGCTCCAAATGGTTTTCACGATTTTTTCGACTTTTTGTACATCCCTTATGGGACCTGGGGCTGGGAATAAGAAGACTCATGTGGAAAACTTAGGGTTGCCCTCCAACACAGATTGTTTGTATTAGAGTATGGATTGTACTCATAAGAATAACCCTCTGTAGCAAAAACTTGCTCTTGCATAAACTCAGGAAACTAGGGTACTAAGGGGTAAGCTATGGTCTTGTGAGATGACTCAAAACATAATGCACATACCTCAATTACCGAAGTGGTGGAGAAAGAACTTATGGAACTAGTCCTATGACCGTGAGAGGAAAGAGACAAACAAATGAATTGATTTAACTTATTTGTTAACGCCTCTACCTTAGCGGGTAAATCTAAAGAAACTCTTACCTCATGAATAGCTCTACTATTTACTCCCTTACTAGACCTATCCATAGCCGAATTTTGGAAAAAGCTCTTGGCTGACAAGTCCATTTTCATCCATGCCTTACTTGCCTTCAAATTATAGAATCCACCACCAAAGGCGGCATTAACCATCATCCTCTTTTGATCATTTAAACCCTGAAAGAAATATTAAAGTAGATCATGCTTATCATATTCGTTGTGAGGGCATCGTTTAAGAAGGTCAGTAAACCTCTCCCAAGCCTCATGAAAGGACTCTAAATCATGTTGGGAGAACGTCATAATGGAAGCCTAAGGTCAACTATCTTGGCCATGGGAAAGAATTTTTGGTAAAATCTAGATTGAAGCTCGGCCTATGACGTGATACAACCATTGGGCAAAGAATGAAACCAAGACTTAGCCTGATCCTTAAGGGTGAATGGAAATAACCTAAGACGAATGACCTCTTGAGACACATTGGGGACATAGAGGGTGAAACTCGTTTCTACAAATTTGGTGATGTGGTTCAAGGGTCTCTCGTTACTCCTCCCATAGAAGGAAGGAAGCGTAGCCAACATTTTAGGCTTAATATCAAAATTTGCCTCCCTCAACCCTGGAATATTAATAGGCAAGTTAGGCTTGAAGGCATTTGGGAAGAAGAATTCCCTAAGTTTCGGCTCATTGTCTATAGGTGGGTTTGGTCTAAGGGGCTCTTTTCTAAAATGATCTTAGGCTTGATGCCCATGGTAATCATATGGTGAACTCGGATTCATAGGAGGCATGAAAGGGATAAGAGGATTACTTGGATCAACCATCTCCTCAAGAAGACCTCCTAAATTGCTAAAATGTCGTGCAACCCAATCGGGTTTGGGATTAAATGAAATTAAGGGATCTTGAAGAGATCTCCTACCAAGTATGCAACACTATCCTAACTTTGGCCACTTTAACCCCTGAAACTTCAACTAAAGCAAACTAAGAAAGCTAAACAAGAAAACTATACTAAGCACGGAAAGAAAGCACAAAAAGATCAAAGAAACTAAACATAAAGCTAGATAAACAACTACTAAAGCAAATTAACAAAATAAAGCAAAACAAACAAAAGACCCACTACTAAAGCATACAAGCAACGAATGCAAACCACCATGCCTCCCCGATAATGACGCTAAGAACTTGATGTGCCTTGAAAGTGCAAGCCCTAAAAGGTCCCACAAATGTACAAACCATGTAATATAGTGAGTATTAATACGGGTGTCAAACCATAAGCAGGCGTGAAATATGGAAGAATCCTATGTTAGTGTGTCCTAGAAGTAGCCTAGAAAGAAACCTAAACTAAGCATATTTTTGTACTTTGGGATTTTTGGGAGCAAAGAGGGAAATAAAAGGGACAACACTATGAATGCAAGAAAGGAAAAGTGAGAACTAAGCTAATCTAAGGGGATTAACCTATGGGAAGGTGATAGAGTGACTTATATTTGCGAATGGGTAGCATTTTACCTCTTTGCTATAGGATTCGGTGATTGACTTATCTAAGTGATGTTCTAATACTAAGCAACTAGCTAGTATCCTAATTACACATTAGGACTCGGTGCGAGTCCATCCCTAAGCGTGCACACTTAGAGCTACGACGTGGTCATTATGTACCCAAGGCCATAGGAGGGACTAGAAAGCTACTTAGGTGACTTAGAACAAGCGTACCCTAGCTTCTAAGCCATTAGCTGGATTTAAAGCTAAGATCTAGGATTACTAGGGTCGACTAATCATGCTTAGACTCCTATTAGCTAGATTTAAAGCTAAAGGGGACTCGATCTAGGCTAGTCCTAATTTGCACACCGTCGTTCTAGGGACATTATAGTGATTGATGTCTAATAGGCACAACCCTACATGTTCTAAGGAAAGGTGTTATGAATGTGACATCTTATCCAGGATTTGATTTACACCATTAGAAACATTTAGGCATCAACATGTAGCAATATTTGAGCATGTATTCAATATAAGGTAAGTTTCATACACACATAGACATAAATAGAACCAACCCACTTCATATTATCCATAGTCACACACATAGACTTGTATAATCTAATGATTAGAAGTGTTCTAATACAAATATAACTCAATTGATATACATACAACTCATTCAAGCATTACATCAAATTCTTGGACATAAAATGATATAAAGCTTTTCCAAAATAATAACAATATAAATATATATATATATATATATATATATATATATATATATAAGCCAAAGGAATCCTATAAGAAAGAGTATGAAAATTAACCCATTACACAAGTTTAGTCACCCTAATTTATCTACTCAAGCATAAAATAAAAGAAGATGAAAGAGGGTTAAGAAACCTCCCCTTCCATCCTTGCTTGTTTCTTTATAATCTTGAGCAAATCCTCACCAAAAGTTGTTGTAATCCTCTAAAACTAAGCTTAGATCTAGGTGGGTACGGGTGTTAATGTGTGTATTGGAGGGGGGTGAAGGTAGGGGTTTGTACGTATGTGATGGGTGTGTAAAGTAGTGGTGATATATCGATAAAAAAGTGATAACAGCAGGCCTTATTTATAGCCTTCATCATAATCTGCTAGCCTAACCAGCTTGCCGATAGTGAGAGGGGTTAGCCGGCTTAAATTTGGAGCAGTTTGGAATTACCTTAGCTGGTACAGGCCTTTCGTCTTTGGAATTACAGGCTAACCTAGCTGGTCAACTAACTGCTCTTTGTGGGTTAGTCAGCTGCTCTTTGTGGGTCAGCTAGTTCATCTTGGGGTCTTCATTCTTCATCTTCTTTACTTCCGACTTCTTCCATATGACCCGTACACCTTTGGTCTTCACCACCCTTCATCGTGTGAGCTCAGTAACAAGCCCAAAATCACCAAAGTCATAAAAAACACACAATTAGTGTTGCATTTACCTCTTAAACTCAACTATGTACAATTACTTCACTTAATCCTATCTCTAGCATAAGTACTACACTAATGCATCTATTAAAGCTCAAAACAGCCTTTAAAATATAAGCAATTAGAATGCAAACACACAAAAACACAACACATCATGTGCAAATATGTTTTATTACTATTTCCACCATCATATTGATTTGTCTTTAATGTTTTTCTAAAGCATGATAATCTATGGCCTATAGTGTAGTAATCTTGGTCCTAACATTATATAGAAAAACAACCTATACAAGCTTTATCTATAACAAGAAACATAAATGTGGCCACAAAAATACAAGCCATTTCCTATTTCTATGCTTCTCTCAATTTAAAGCTATAATAGCTTTCTATCCAAGAAAATAAAACCATTCATTCAAACCATCGTTAGGACCAAAGACACACAAGCTACAACCATAAAGGTTATCCCAGAACACATATACCATAGAAATACATAAATCTTTCCATCCACCAGATTATTTCATGTTTTATTGATTTATTATGTAATCTAACTCCATAACAATGTGTATAATAGTACCTGATAAGGGCATATCCAACCCATCCTATATTTTATCAAATTTTAGATATATCCTATCTAAAGCAGACTCCCATATAGACTTAACTCAATTCTTATTTTATGGGTCTTAAGGATTATTATCCTAATATATGAATAAATATCAAACTCTATTATTAGAGTCCTATCAAATACCTATTAGGAGTCCCATACATATCCAAAGACCATCCCCATCACATTATAAATACTACAAAAGGCATAGGCTTAAGGTAACGCAATATTATTGAGTTCATTTATGCACATATTATGATCAAATTATGCTTATGTTTGAATTACACCTATATCCATTGACTTAAGAGTCAGAGGGTCTTTGGCCAGCACAACACCAGTGTCCTAAGATAACCCGACCTTATTTTTCTTTATTCTGTAGGTTATACTATGAGACAAATTCAGACAAAATCCTTGTTGGTAATTTTTAGATTATCAATTGATTCCATCTATGGGAACTGTTGCTCCCTAGAATCATAATGATAGATGAGGATGTATGCATGGACACATGAATCGTTAGGAAAATTAGGCATTGCATGCAATCGGGAATAAGGGGAGAGGTAGGACAAGCATTGGAATCGTGAGCATGGCTGCCATATAAATTGCAATAACAAAAATATGCATCCCTATAGTCATGATTTCTAAATAAAGATGTATAAGATAATGCATGACTACAGGGGTCATAGTTAGTACTAGCCCTAGGTTGGGGATTCTCATGGGGGCAACAAATGGTTTTATGCCAACGACTTCCACACAAGCGACAAACATTGAAAACACATTCGGGTGGTGGGGAAGAGAATACTAAAGACCACCACGAAGCATTTGGGTCACTCATATTCAATTAAGCACAAGTAATCCTTTTCACAAAGCACAATAATAATTTTCTTTTTCAAATTTTCTTGTATTATTCAAAATAAAGAAAACATGAAAAAAAAGATAAAACAACACATAACAAGCTAAGACACACAAAAACAAAGAAACCAAACAACCGTTGCCTCATCGGCCACGAAGCCAAGAACTTGATCGCTTTTCATGAGCACAAGCCTAAATAGCCTGCAAGTGCACGAGTGGCACATATATGGTGTGTGCGAGTGTAGGGTCACATCCACGAGGAGGCTAAACACGAGTGGTGTTCTAAGATAAGTGTGTCCTAAAGGGTACGTGCTGGGTCCCTAAACTATGATATTTTTGATTTTTTTGTTTAAATGGAGCTCGAGGAAGCTAAATCTAACCTAAAGGCAAGAAAATAAAAGGTGTGTTTGTATATGTGTGAAACGGGGGAATCAAGCAATCTAAGGGGAATCTAATGCGTGGAACTGGGGAACTAGGGTGATTAAGTCTTGCGAATGGATGGTTACTACTTCTTATTAGGGTTTCTTGATGGGTTATAGTAAGTGTTCTCATCTAGACCTCTAATTAGCCTCCTAATTAGTACCCTAAGCCTTAGTGTGGGTTTGTCTCTAGGTGACAACCATTAGAGCTACGGTGTGGTCTTTATGACTTAGGAATTAGGGCTAGCTGATAGGGTTCTGGGTGACTTAGATCGATCTAACCATAGCACTTAGTCTACTAATTAGTTCCCTATTCTATGCCTTGGACTCAGTGCAAGTCTATCCCTAAGGTCATCTATTTGGAGCCATGACATAGTTCTTATGAACCTAAGGCATTAGGGTGGACTCACTAGTCTTCCTAAGTGAACTAAGGTCAACTAAACCTATCCAAAAATTTATTGGCTGGATTTAAAGCCAAAAAAGACTTGGCTGTTTATTAGCTGTGCACCATCGATCGCATCACGATAGTGGGAATTGACATTTAAGCACATGACATACACATCTAGGGCATGGCATTGGATAATACTCTAGTATATTCTACTACTAAGACATACTTAGATTACACCTATTTAAGCAATAGCACCCAGTGTGTATGCAATAGAAGCTTTTTATGCTATTAAGTATGCAAACACACACATAGACATATATATAAGCATTCCTACTTTATGTAATCACCATACAAACACTTAGAAATGCTAGCATAATGATGGTTAACAGCATAATAGACTTCAATACACATATGCAACTTTATTGAGGCATTTTAACAAACACATAGACATGTATGTAAAATGGCTTTTGAAACCCTAAGCACAAAGCATATATAAATATATTCAAATCCACCAAGTACCCAAAACAATAATGTAATAATTCCATAATACATGAGTAAATCACCCTACATAGCTCTAATCATACATAAATTAACTTGGGATAAAAGAGAGATGCCCTTTTATCCAAAGTCATGCTTTATAATCCAAGAGCTATGCCTAATCCTTATGTTTGATCCTTTTACAGGCTGGATTCCAAAGTGTTTTTTTGTTTAGAAGTATGTGTGTGTGAGGTAGAATTAGGTGGATTTAGGGTTTAGGGAAATGAGTGTGTGAAATAGTGGGTTTTCCGTCTCAAACGATGCTAAAAAGATGCTTAAATAGAGCTGAAATTGCATAGGGCCAGGAGACCAGCCGATCGACTGGCCTTAGGGCTCGGTCGACCAACCTAATAAGCTTAGAATCTGAATTGGCCGGTCCACTTGGCTGGTCAACCGGCCTAGTACATAGGTCTACTGGCTTTGATAGTAAAATATTCATATCTTGCCCGTTTTGTCCCCGATTTATGCACCATTTTTTTTTTCTGTGGCTTTGTACTGCTTCCAGGGATTCTCAAGCCATTTTTCTTCCAATTTTGCACCTTATAAACATGTGCAAACTTTGCCCATATCCTCTTTGGTTGCAAGCTCCGAATTTGGCTCCCGTTGTGCTCAGTTTCGTCTCAGTCGCTCCTTCTTTCACTCGGCCACTTTCAAATGCATCTTCCAAACCTTGTTTAAGTCTCAAATACCTTTGGCTTTAATCCGTATCCCAAATACAGTCAATCAAGCTGGAGTCATCTCTCTCAATCTTGCTTAAAACAAGCAATATACACGCATTAATATGGCATTTAAGTTCTAACTATAACTATGAACATGTAAACCCTAATATGCACAAGTATGACCTAAATGCTATACTAATACACCAAATAAAGCTCAAAATAGTTTAAAACAAGTATATACTTGCAATACATAAACACACACAAAACGAACACATCAGGAACAATTATTAATTCCCATTGAGATCCACATTGATGATTATTCAAATTAGGAGATCAGAGATTGGAGATAAGTGCATGTGTTGATATTTCATGCTTATGTACTCTTCTAAGAGTATATTTTAGATATGGAGAGGCTTCATCACCTATCACGTGATACAAATATACACATATGTACATGTGCATGATCTCCAAACTGTCACGTACCTCCATTGCTATTGGTAACCTCATCTGAACTGGATGAATGGGTTCAACGAGATGGTGAGCTTGCTGCCCGAAATTATGAATTGGACTCATGATGGAGAAACCCTAGGAGCTGTTTGGATGAAAGAAAATGAATCCTTTCTTTTCTATTTTTCCTTTTCTTTTTCTTTCTTTGATCGAATGAGATAATGATTATAAGCTCTTCATGAAGCTCAACTCTATTAGAAATGGAAAGGCTTGAGATTATAAGTGGCACCATGGTGGTAAAAGAAGAACTATGCACATGGCAGAGGAACCATTATTTGGTCTGCAACATATAGCATCTGGCATGCTCTGCCAAGATACAGGTCACTTAGTTCCAAGCTTGCTTCATTTGCTCAAACATAAGGAAGAAACAAATAAAGAAATCATGACAGTCTCATAACTTTTTCCTTAATTGATGAGAGAAATGATAGATGGCCAAGTTACACCATTAAGAGGCAACAACAACAGTAAGAGAGAGATGAAAATCCACCTTTCACCAAAGAGTTAATTGCAAAAAACAAGAAACTCACAGTAGTAGCAACAGCAACAGCAAGTGGAATAAAAGGCATATCAACTTGTATTAGATAGATAGATAGATAGGTAGATGCTGAATGACATTTTTCTCATAGAAGATAAAGATTAGACACATCATCTGATCAAGCAAAAACACCATCATACATTAGCAATAACCAAGTTGAAGAGAGAAGTGCTCCAAATACATGTTTCCAAGGTTCAATAGCATGTATTTGTCTACTGATAATGCTACTCAAAAATCAGCATGAAGAGATACCCAAAAGTGACTATGCTTTACTCTGGATACCGGTCAATCTTCTTCAGCAACAGAAAAAAGGCCCGCAAACTTGAGAAAATATGTCGTTCAGAGTCTTGCAAAGAAGATAAAGGTTAATTACTTGGCAACAGAGCTATTGAACCCTGATAATGGGTTGACTGGCATTTTTTAGAAGCTTAAATCTCTATCTACCTCACTGATAGATTTGTTGAACATATCTAATAATGCCTTTGCTTCTATATAGCATGAAGAAGAGTTTTGTCACAAAATTATGTCAGAACTCAGAAAGAAGGATCCAATTTCCACTTTTAAATTTATTGAGGGTGGAACAGTTATTTCATTAGTTAATTACCTCACCAATGGTCAGTATCTGGGGGATGCAGATAGAACTTTGCACATGCAATTATCATCTCAAGCTATTAAGGAAAGGGAAAGTACACCTCAATTACCTTCAAAGATCTTGGAGATTTGGTTATTTTCTCTATAGTGGTTTACCACTCAGAGACTTTTTTCACACTAATAGGAGCTTATTTTTGTCTCTCAATGATTAAATCACAATTTTTCTAATGTAAGCTACAGATATATATTTGCTTGATCAAATTGTAGGTTTTCGTCAACTATATAAAGCTATAAAAATCAAGTTTGGACTAAGGGATGCTGCTTGTAATCACAGATAAAGACAACTTTTACTAGGTGGCACAACTTTTGAAGGTCCACCTAATCTTTCCAACCTATTGAGACTAGGGGCTCTCAAGAAAGTACATGCCAAAGCAAACAAACTTGATAGATCGAGAGCCAATAAAATTTGTTGAAGAGTGTAACATGGCGAGTATCTCAGATGACAGTAAGGGAAATTTTATTCACTCCAGGTAAACCTCAAACTAATAAAATTTTAACGATTCCTAATGAATAAGTCATAGGTTACGATCTTATGGCCATGGTACGCCGACATTAAATGATCATGTAAGGAGCTGAGCTACAGGCCCTGACCTCAACGAACAGCTGTAGCTCGATGGCCTTATAGAGATATGGCTCGATGATTTAAAGGCTACAACCCAATTGAGCTAAGACTCTCCAAAGATGAGCTCCAGCTCGCGCCTAAAGATGAGCTCCAAGTCACACTTAACAGTTGAGCTTCAGCTTCTATTTATCACATCTAATGGTTAAAGCTCCGGCTTTTACATCTAATGGTTGAGCTCTGACTACCATATCTAATTATTGAAGCTCCAGCTCCTGCATCTAATGGTCAAGCTCTAGCTCCCATATCAAATGGTTAAGGCTCTGGCTTCTACATCTAATGATCGAGCTCCAACTCCGACATCTAATAGTTGAGCTCTAGCTCCTGCTTATTATAACTAATAGTTGAGCTCCGGCTCCTACTTATCATATTTAGCAGTTGAGCCACGGATCGCACTGGCTTGCACCGACAACATGAGCTTTGACTAAAAGGTTTGCACATAAACACAAGCTAAAGACACAAGTTCTGGTTGGCTCGAAACTTTAACTTGATAGTTAGTTCCACTTGATGTATTGCATAGTCCTACTAGAACTAAAAGGGCTACTGATAAGGGCATATCCGACCCGACCTATATTTTATCAGATTTTCCATACGTCTTATCTAAAGAAGACTCCTATGTCGATTTAACTAAATGCTTACTTTTATGGGTCTTAAGGAGTATTATCCTAATATATGAATAAATATCAAACTCTATTATTAGATTCCTATCAGATACCTATTAGGAGTCATATATATATCTAAAGACCATCTCCATCATGCTATAAATACCGCAAGGGGTATAGGCTTAAGGTAACTCAATATTAATGAGTTCATTTATATACATATTATGAGCAAATTATGCTTATGTTTGAATTACACCTATATTCTCTTGACTTGAGCGTTGGAAGGTCTTTGCTCGCAAACACCGATGTCCGAAGATAATCTGACCTTATTTTTTTTGTTCCGCAGGATATGTTATGAGGAAAATTTGGGCAAAATCCTTACTAGTAATTTTTGGCATTATCTTTACCTAAGCTTTGATACCACTTGTTCGATCTAATGATTATTACCACATGCATGATTAAGTTATGGATTTTAATTTTAAACCCATAATCAAGATATGGTATCGAAATATAGCTCAAAAAACATGTTATACACATAGGAATCAATGCAACCACATAAAGATAAATAAGTATATATGAAGATATCGTTACCATCCCCTTGGTGTGTGATTCAAAAGCTAGTGGCCTTTTTGTGTTGGATCTCCCTTGTAATAGCGTTTCTCCACCATATCCCTTTCTCTAGAACTAGGATACACTTAGCTATGTAGTGGGCAAGCTAAAAGATAGGCTAATATAAGAAAAATAGATCTAGTATGTGTTCTTGGTGTTAGTGTGTGAAAAATACTATACACACACCAAGAGAGAAAATATGAAAGAGGCTCAAAATGGGTCTTGCTCATCTAGTACTATATATAACACTAAGCTTAACCTGAAAGGATAAGATCTACGGAATATTGTAATTCCCTCAATACCCTTCATTAAACTTTTTAGATAAAGAATATTCCTTTTCGATATAAGGACACCCAAATATTCCATATCATGCACACATCAAATATCTTCCATGTGGTCGCCACTTATCTAAATAAGATATCTACAAGTTATATTAAAAAGACCCAGATAATAAAATCCCATCTAATTTTTAAACTTAAAGCTTAATTAAGCAATCCACAAATTAATTTTCTCAATTGTGTATCCAAAAGAGTATTGGTTAGTGGAGGAACCAAAAGACATATTTACCCTTGGCTACGTAATGAAAAAAATGCCCTCACACCGCTTTGGCAATATCGTGGCCATTCTGACTCCAGTCTATTCCATGAAAAGACCAAAGCCACACTCCAAGAGTAATCACTAGCTAGGCAAGACCTTTTTACACAAAGTAACCTACATCTTTGACCAATCGAGTGAAATAACCAAAACGCCACTCTATGTATACCCGTAGTCAAAGCCGGTCTAAAAGGCACCACACTTCCAAGACTATATTTAGAACCTTGGAATCTCTAGTCCAAGAAGTGATCACCAATTAGTCATGGATCTCTTGATCTAGGGAGCGACCCATAAGTCAAATGACCGATATACACCTGAAGGTTAATATGACTACTTTTAGAATTATGATGACCAGTAGGATAAATCCAAGAGGGCACGTAGACTTTGCTTTTGCTTATGCATGTCCTGATTGATTAGGACACAACACCTAATGTATGACGCAGACAATCTTATCACTCAAGACCTTTCCTCATAGTACATCAAAGTGCTACACCCTAACTTCGTTAGTTCATCCACATTATAATTATTATTGATCTTAATATTGAATAAGACAATACATTTATAATTAAATATATATTATGATAATAATAATTTATTATTAAGCATTATAAAAATAATTTCTTAATAAATTATTTTTATCAAGATGACAAAAGATATATTTCTAGTAGATCCATAGGTTTTTTTGGTAAAAAATAAAAAAGGGATAAATTATATTCATAAAAAAGTTTATGTAGGATAAGGTAGAATAATAAATTATTATATAAAAGTTTATGTGGAATAAATAGGATTGAAAAGAAAATAAGGATAAGATAAGATTGAGAGAAAAAGGGGTAAGATTGGGAAAGAAATATGAAATGTTGTTTTACATTTTGAAACATTAATACATATAATGTTTGAAATACACTAATTGCAACACTAAATGCTCTCTCCTTGAAACACTCTTTTACTGAACAGCATTAATTAGACAAAATAGTGTTTTTGACCTAACTAAACACAAAATGCTATTCCAAACGCTGTAGCTGAACATAGCATGAGTTAAAACCATATATCTCTCTTCAAGTTGATTACAACCCTAGAGAAACAATTCTCTTGTTGACTCGTGTCAGAAAGTGACAAGTTTTTTGACATAACAAAATCTACAGTGGAACTAAAATAAGATCTCTCTCCAGTACAAGATCGAAGGTTCAGGATTAGTAATGAGTTGAAGTGATTGAAATTATTTTTAAAAAGTTAGAGTTTGAGGAAAGTGTTACTAGTTCATATTTTGTTGTTCCGCCACAAGGATCAGAACATCCATTACAACAACAAATACAACAATATTGACAGTAGCTGCAGAAGGAAGAGACTGCTCACCATCACCATAATATTATCATTCAGAAGGCTTACCCCTCTCAACAACTCTTACCAACCCAAGAGATGGAAGAAGTATGGAAAGATATCAGTCTGGTTTCCCCTTTTGATCATCCATCATCATCAAGAAGGAATCAATAGAACGAAATTCTAACATCTATTCCACTTTTGGAAGACCTTGCATTATATCACCAAACCTCTATTTTTCATATATAATGTAACTAATGTATCTTTTTCATAAAAGATTTCTCCATTATGTCTATGAACAGTTGCTCCAGGGGTGGCCAAATAAGGTTTAACGGATCATATTACTATAAAATCAACTTGAACAAGTATAACTTGACCCGATTTTAGGTGTGGTCTATTTTTTACTATATATACATTTTCACAAATAAACTATCCAAGACTATTTATTGTAAATGTCTCTCACAACAATTGTGATGGAGAAAATGCTAATTCAAATGGAATGGATTCAAAATAATATTACTGCCTGGGTCAGGATTATAAGTTTTCCCATTTTCATCCATTAAATAATATTTAATTACTTGAAAATTTGTTTTAAATTGCCAAGTTGCAAATAATTAGTTACCAAGATATGATTATGAGTTATTAAATGACGAAATGAATAAAAATTTACAATTTGAAGGGCTGCCCCTGAGGAGCCCAATGAATTCCTAATTAGAATTAGGGGATCTTTTTTCATTGATTCTTTTATCACACTGTGATATTTTACATCGTTGAATAGACCTATTTTAAAACTGTTGGATGATGACAAATTATCAACAATTGGCATTCCTGCCGTAGCACTTGGTACTCAAACATTGGCTCGAGGCATTTTCTCTATCCCTTTTTTACCCTGAAAAAGCAGGGACATCTTACGTTCTTGAATCGATAACCCTCTTTTGGCTAACTCGGCCTCCTCCATCCCTCGGCTCCAACAAGGAGTAGTATAGGAATATTCACCTGTTATCCATCAACTACACCTTTCAGCCTAATCTTAGGCTCTGACTCACCCTCTATGGATGAACTTTCCAAAGGAATCCTTAGGTTTTTGGGGTATTGAATTCTCACCAATGTTTGCGTTACTTAAGTCGACATTCTTGCTTCCGCTTCATCCATCATTACTCGCGCAGAGGCTTCTCTTTAAGGGGAAATGCTCCCCTACAGATGTATTTTTATATCCCACAGCTTCGGCAAATCGCTTAGCCCCGTTCAACTTTGGCACAAGAGCACTTGATTAGTAAGCTATTACGCACTCTTTTAAGGGTGGCTACTTCTAGGAAAACCTCCTGGCCATATCTGCATCGCTACTTCCTTTATCATTGAACGGTCATTTAAGGGCCTCAGTTGGTGATCTGGGCTATCTCCCTCTCGACAATGAAACTTATCCTCTATTGTCTCAGTAGTCGACCTTTACCCCCATTATTTTGACTTCATATCTAGTATTCTGAGTTTGCCTCGATTTGGTACCACTCTAACGGCTTGTATTGAAACAGTGCTTTACCCGTAGATGTCCAGTCAAGTGGTACGCCTTAACGCATTTTGGGGAGAGTGGAATTTCATCCTTGACCACAACGTACCTGTTGATTCTTCAACATCAGTCGATTCAGACCTCCACTTAGTTTCACCTAAGCTTCATCCTAGTCATTGATAGATTACCTAACTTCGAGTCCATAAGCGATGACAATTGCCCTATGAAGACTCCCTTTCGCTACGGCTCTGGTGGGTTCCTTTAACCAAGCCACTACATATGAGCCGCCGGTTTATTCTTCAACAGGCACGCTATCAGAGCCCTGGCTCCTCCTACTACTTGGGGGCTTACAGTTTCATGTTCTATTATATTCCATGATGGGAGTTCTTTTCACCCTTTCTTTACAGTACTACTTCACTATCAATCACCCAAGAGTATTTAGCCTTGCAAAATGGCCCTTGCTAATTTACATGGGATTCCACATGCCCCATGCTACTCAAGTTAGAGAGTGAGCTAGTGATTCTTTCGGCTACTAGACTTTTACCATCTAAGGTACAACATTCAGACTACCTTGCCTAGGAGTACGATGGTTGGACTGCTTTCCCACAACCCCATTTTCACGATTTAATTTGTTCCCATGTTGCTTGCTGCTACTATAGGAATTGCTTTTGCTTTCTTTCTCTCTAGCTACTAAGATGTTTCAGCAATAGTTCGAAAGGTTAACCTATTAAAAAATCTCTGGATCTATGCTTATTTTCAACTCACTGAAGCATTTCATCGATTACTATGCCCTTCCTCGTCTCTAGATGCCTAGGCATCTATCGTAAGCCTTTTCTCATTTGAACCACACCCTTCATTTTTAAGGCTATGCTATCCTTAGGCGCTACTAAACATGTGGATCTTATCAACGTCCATGAATGATAAATCATAGATCAAACTACTGAATTATAAAAATTGGGTGCTATCATATAACTTTGTATTGGCTAAGTTCACGAGTTAGAGATAAGTGAACTTAGATCACTGACATTTGTCATAGGGTAAACCATCGCTTCTCAGATCCCTTGACTAATTCTACCATAGAGACCACCGATAGACAATAACTTCTCCCAAACACAACTTACAATTTTCATCGTACTATGCTCTCCAAAGAGAAACTATTCTAAAAATCTCACTTAAAAGGTGCTGAGTTGGAATCCTATTCTAACTAAGGATTCTTATGGTTCTAAAGGATCCAGCTACAGGAAAATCAAGAACGGAGAGCTTTTTTCCCAACTCTTTGGTCTTAAGAAGACTGGTTTTAAGAATGAGTGATTGCCCTTCTTTGACCCTTACTGCCCAACTTGAGAGCAGACAGCTAATTGTTCCACTTATTTAATAGGGTTCTATGGTCGGTCCATGACCTTTGGATGTCGAAGGTGTCCTTGGGGTGATCTCGTAGTTCTTATGGGTTGGAGATGATATGGTGGGCCTATGGATTTTCTTTCCCTTTTTTTGTCGCATCTCGCTTAAAGGGTTGAATAGAGATAGTACATCAAGTTGTTCACAAGGGCGAACTTGATCCTCGTAATACATCAAGTTGTTCGCAAAGGTGAACTTGATCCTCTTCCCAAGGGATCTTAGACGAGGGAACCCTGAGAGAGCCGCCGACTCTAACTACTGTCCATGTACGATCCGTAGTAGATCTGACCAACTGTCTATCCTACCTCTTTTACGTTCGTGACCGCCCATCTTTGACCTAGATAAAACTTTGTAATCTTCTTTCATCATTTTAATTGACATAGACCCCAGTCATCTAATAAAATGAGGATGATACATTGGGAATGGTCAGGATAGCTCAGCTGGAAAAGTAAAGAACTAAAATCCTTGTGTCACCAGTTCAAATCTGGTTCCTAGAGCATGATTCATTTGTAAGAGCTTCTTTTCTAAATTAGAAGATATAAATCGACATATATATATTCATTTCTAGTCTAGATCATAGTATAGACTTTTATCCATCTCGGCCAGATACACCCCATCTATCTTATAGATGGGTGGAGTTTATTAGACAAACTATCTAAAAGAATTAGATTCTATTTGCTCTTTTTTATTTCCTTGTTTAAAAAAAGGATGTTAATACTTTATACATATTCGAAAGGTTGTTAACTTAGTTGGTTGAAAAACTCAAAAGTCAAATCTAGAGGAGTTGAAATAGACAAGATTCAGTTTAGATAGAATTAATTTTCTATAAAATAAATGGATTTACTTGGACCAATACATGATTTTCTTTTAGTCTTTCTAGGATCAGGTCTTATATTAGGAGGTCTAGGAGTAGTATTACTTCCTAATCCAATTTATTCTGCCTTTTCTTTGGGGTTGGTTCTTGTCTATATATCCTTATTCTATATTCTATCGAACTCCTATTTATAGCTGCAATGCAGCTCCTTATTTACGTAGGAGCTATAAATGTTTTAATCATTTTGCTGTGACGTTCATGAATGGTTCAAAATATTACAGAGATTTTCATCTTTGGACCGTTGGGGATGGAGTTACTTTGATGGTTTGAATGAGTAGTTCAAATAGAATTGAACTTTCGATTGATCCAGGTACTTGGGATCCCATGGATAAAGAAATGATTTCTTTGGATCCCATTGAATTTCATTTGGCAGAGGAGTCTTATAAAGATTGTATTGATTCTTATCAAAGAAAGATAGGATTAATTGATTCTTACTTATGTAATTAACCTCTTTTTTTTTTGGTTAAACAAGATAGATCCATGAGAAATCTCATTCGTTAGATATGTTAGATTGGAAAAGGACACCAAAAGAATTGATTGCTAAGCCGTATAAGGTAGGAAACTCTCAAGTATGGTTATAAGGGAAGGAATTAACCTACCTATTTCAACCAAGGAGAATAGGCCATTCTACAAAGAGATTCTGAAATTGCAGAGGCTTGGTTCGATCAGGTCACTGAGTATTGGAAACAGGCTGTAGCGCTTACTGCCGGAAATTATATTGAAGCACAAAATTGGTCGAAGATCACAAGACGTTTGAATAAAAAAAGATGTCATTTCTTTCTTATATTTTAATTATTATATTAAGTTTAAAACATTATAGCATTGGATCTTTACACAATGTATCACACACATACACCAGATATAATACACGTAAGAAATGCTCATATATATATATATATATACAATGATCAAATATCTAATCCAATATCCATGTACAAGTGGTCTTTAAGGCATGCAATGCGAACAAGAGTAACTTTACCTCATGCCATTCTTCCATGTTAAACCAAGACATACAAATAGCAAAATTTTTCACATTGTTTTATTTCTCACTTTTTAACAACTTTACATTTTATTAGAAACAAACGAACAATAGAGACCAACCGTTGGGTCATTGTGACACTTGTTCGCACATTTTTCTTTCATTTTTTCTTTTTTTTTCATCATTTTGACTTTTTTTTCCTTCAGTGGTGAAATACTACAAGAAGGATTTTGTCAAAGTTTAACACAACAGAATGGCATGTTAGCAAACGTCCTACCACGTCTAATGCAGGCTTACATGGTCATTTTCTTCTTTCTATTAATCATCCTTATGCCACTTTCAGAAGAATGTCAAAACAAAAGTAAGAAATGAGGGGTTTATAGCTAAGATAAAAGCACCACACCACAATTCACTCACGAAGCTATCAAATCTCACTTAACAAGTCAAAGTTTATAGGTGCAATTCAAACTCATAAGTGCAAAAAGAAATGTGAACCACAACTCAAAAATTAAAACAAACTTCTCAATTTGAGTGAAAATAAATCACCAAAACTGAGAATATCTACCCCATAAATAAACATGCCAAGAACACTCACACCCTTGAATTTAAAGTTTGCTTGTCCTCAAGCAAAAAGCAAAGAACCACAACAAGCAAGAAATATGATAAGCATAAAAGGAATGTGGGAAGGGTAAAGGTGATAGGAAGGAGCAATACAAACTTGTGTAGCATTAATCTATGCATCCCAAGCTTTAATAAGTGCATCCATCAGCCTTTTTTTAGCACAATCTCAATACAACTCAAAAGGATCTACAAAGGAAGTTACTAGACATGACATTACAAGCTCATAGTTGCAAGTGTAAATGACAAGGTTTCATACAAGAGAAGAAACAGCAAAAGAGTAGCAAGAACAAAAGGAGAAAGAAAGACAAAGCAACAAATAAGAAAAATATGTCTAAAAAAAGAATTGAAAACAAAAGACTAACTACCAAACAAAAACTGCCAAAGTTCTAGGGTACCTCCTAATATCATTGAGTTTTATACCTTTAGCCAGGCGATGATGTTAGGGCTAATGGTATTTGAAGTCCTTAGATAAGTATTGCCGAATATTCAAGTCAATGTAAACGAAGAAACACAAAGGTCATGCTCTATAGAATGCAAAACATGTAGGATATGGTACGTCTTATGCATTTTGCTGGCACAAAGATATGACCTCACGCCCAAGAATGGTGTATAGTGGATCATGCTGGGTGATTTCATGTAGAAGAATGCACCAAAATCTGTACCGCTCTGGGAAATACCTACAAGGAATAGGAAATCAACAACAAACACTTAAATCCCTTCTCCTAAACCCAACTCATTAACGGCTAAGCTAAACTCTAAAGGAATCTGTGGGAAATTACAGCACCATCCTCTCCATGGTTGGAAGTAGAAGGCACAGATATGGGCTCCAAAAGAGTTAGATGTACTTTCGTTAAAAGCTCAAGACTACTCTTAGCTAGGAAAGGATCTATCTTAATGGTCTCCTCAGATCCAAGAGTAGATGCAAGAATGAAGGAGGTATCCTATTTAGAAAAGGCTAATATAGAATTAATCAAAACAATAATATCATCGAGCTCAACAATGTCACTCGAGGCCAAGAGTAGATTCAATGACTTCTCAACAAGGGAAATTAGGAATATCTCTTTTAAGGAAAGCACCTCACTCTCTAAATGCATCTCAGTAAAAGCCATAGAATTTAAATGCTTGATGATGGTGTCAAGCTAAACTCTATCTACTAAAGATAAGAAGGAATTGAAGGAATCCTAAACACAAGAATTGATATATATATATATATATATATAATATATAAATTATGTATCTTAGATTGAATGTGTGTTTTGTGGCTAGTTGCATGCATTTGATAAGCAAATAGTGTTTCTTGATTGCTTCTTTGAGCCATTTAGTGCATGAAATGGAGATATATATATATGTTTGATGAGCTTTAGTGCATTCATGTTCATTTAGTGCCTTGTTGTGTGTTTCTAAGATGCTTGTGTACTTAATTGTCAGCTTTTAATATACTAGAGTGGAGTCTTGAGCAAAGAATGGGCATTATGTGCATGATTGGATATGAGGATTGCATGCTCGAAGATGTTTGCTTGTTTTAATGGTAGTGAGATTGCATAGTTAAGCTTGAGTGTGCATTGCTTATGTATAGTGTTTAAGTTCTATATTAGGATAGTAGTAATAGCCTAGCATTTACATATTAGCATTACTATTTACTGGTGTTTATACTAGTATTCTATTAGTAGCTAGTAAAGTATTAGGTTAACTAAAGCTTCTTTTCTAAGTTACTAGTATTAGCTTATTAGTAGTTATATGCATAATCGTATATTAGAAAGTAACACATAGTATTAGATTAGTACTTCATACTAGTACAGTATATAGTGGTTAAATATACTTGTGTAATACTAGTATACTAGTGATTTTATATTCTAAGTACGTTTGACATTCTCATACTCTCACAAGTGTGGCACATTTTGGCACCATTTTGCACTTCATCTAAGCTAAGCATGCACATTTATCAGCTAAGCACCTCACCACTTCACAACCATACACACAAAGCAAAGCCAAAAGCACCAGCTAAGCCTATCCCTCTCTCACTCGCACAACATCAGCCACACAAATCAGCTACGCATCAATAGCAGAAAATAAGCTCACAATTCTCACTTGGAAAAGAAATAGCAGCAACAAATCGGCTTCAGCTCTCCCTAACACGGCTTTACACCCCAGTAACTCCTCACACACATACACAACGCATCAAGAGCTCACTCAAACACGAGCCACACACACATACACCATGAAGATAATGCAGCAAGCTCTTACCTCTCCATCAGCAGCTCACCCAGCTGGACCCTCTCACAAGTCTTCGACACAAGCTAATCAGCAGCTTCAGCAGCACGAGCTAAATCAGTCTCACACACCAGGTAAGCATCCCAGCTTCTTCTCCCTCTCACTCGCTTTCGAAACCAGCAAAGCCAAGCCTAAATCTCTCACACGAGCTAAACACACTCCAGCTCATCTCTCTCACTCACCAGCCCAGCCCTTTACCCCATTCGAATAGAGCAGCTAGCATATAAATCAGGAAGAGTAACAGCGAGCAATAATTGAAAACGCAGCACACCCAGGCTGATTTAAACACAACAACTCAGCAACTCTTTCAGCTCGTTCCCCCTACAAAGAAGCAGCACTCTAGTTTTTTTTAGCTTATGCAACTCACTTGTTTTGTTTTTCTTTGGCTACAGCTGGAAATAAAAGCAAAGATAAGCACACAAGAAAGAGAAGCAGCTGGGGACCTTAGCAGCCGTGGCTTACAGGAGAGAAGCTGGTCTTGTGAAGCCGATAAGCATGCTTAAAAGAGCTGGAAGGAAGATAAATGAGTTGAAAAGAAGCTAAGCCAAGCACATTTTAAGGGAGAGAGGCTGATTTGCTAGCTAAGGAGCTAAAAATGAGCTAAAACCAAACTAAAAAGAGAGGGGGCAGCAGCTGTAAAAGGATTTTTATTCTCTCATTCTTGGCTAAGAAGAGACTACACACCTCTCTCTCTCTCTTTTCCTCATTTTCTCCCATTTTCTCCCATCTTCAATCCCTTTCCTCCATCTTCAAATTCACACATAACACACTTACACTTATTTGAAGCTAGTTAGGAGAGGTTTAAACATCTTTGAAGAAGCAATTGCAAGCTTAGGGCAAGAAGAGCTTAGCAAAGGCATGGGAAGTTTCTTTCTCTTTTCTCTTGTCCTTGTTTTTTACAATGATTGAATAGTTTGTAATTGGGTAATGAATACTTGTTAAATGGGCTTGTGAATACTCTATATTTAGGTTTGTAAGATGATGGAACATATACTGTGTTTTCAATGATTCAATGGTTATTTCCTTCTTGCTTAACAAGTGTTTGTTGAAATGCTTCCATGAAAGTATTTGTCAATATTGAGCTCACTTGTTCTCATATTTCTATAACTCTATTCTCTAGTGTGATTGAATGCTAGACCTAGGGTTTTAATCATAAAAGAGGGCTATGGCTTTGATTTTGGATTAATGCTTATGTTTTTCTCTTTTTAGATGAAAGCAAGCTAGAATAACAATGGATGCTAGTTACGAACCATTTCTAAAGCTTCTAATCCACTTGTCTATAATTATATTAGCAGATTCCCTTTCTAGCATACATTGAAATAAGCTTAAATTGCCATAATAGCTTGAAGAAATGTTTGATTATTGGTTCATAAGTGTTGTTTCATTGAAAGTGCATGTTCTACTTAGCATGCTTGTTTCTAATGGCTTTTAAATCCCAAACCAACATGTCTATGTGTTAAAATTTGGAATTAATCTCATATACTTTAATGTTCATAACCTTAAACATGTCTATGTGCCTATGTTATGGCTTCAATAGGTCAAAGCATGTTAAATCCTTCATTTATGATACTTATGATGCAATTCTAAGGCTTTTAATTGACTTGTCTATGAGTAATTAGGAAGTTCACCTTTTATGCATATGTGGAAATGACCTTATAGTGTTTTGAATGCTTGTTGTAATGATTGATTGTTGGTTCGTAATTCATGTTTAGGCTATAGTTGCATTCCTTTAGCTTTAAATCTAGCTAATAGGTGTTTGGCAATGTCTAATTGAACCTATGTGGCTTAGTTTTTAGCTTTAAACCCAGCTAATGAATTAAATACTAGGTTAAGATGCAATCAATGTTACCTAGAATACCTTTTTAACTAGTCCTAAACTCCTAAGTCATAAGGACCACGCTACACTCTAGTGGTTCACCTAGGGATAGACTTGCACTGAGACATTAAGGTTAATACATTAGCTAACTAGGTTTCTAAAAGTTAAAGCACATTTTCTCACCTTTAGTCCATCATTCAAACCTTAGCATAGTGTGTATTAGAGCCCATTAGCAAATAGAAATCACCCTAGATGTCTCCTTAATGTTTATTCCTTCTTAGATAGCTTGATCTTCCATTTCACTATCACACACATATTTTAATATAGCATAGTCTTTAGTTTTGTGTTATTTTCTTGCATCTTTTAGCTTTTAGAATCACCAAAAAGATAGTAGATTAGGAGTTTTGCAGCCTCCTTAGAAGCCTCCCTAAGGATACGACCTTGCATTTGCGCGCTTTACTATACACGACCCGTGCACATGTAGACACGTCTATCACACCCTAGAATCACATCAATAAAGAAACAGTTTTCCTTATCACTAACTCTCTCCTTAGTGACAATCTTAATACCCTTAACCTTCTCTTTCATATTCCCAAATGTGAGCTCAATCATCCTTGTCTTATAATGTCTCACTGCATCAATAATGGCTAAAAATAGTCTCCCTAATAGAACAGGTATTGTATACCTAGTGTCAGGACCTAAATGTATATCTAAGACAATGAAATCCACTGGATAATAGAACTCTCCAATTTTTATTGTAACACGCTCAACTATCACCTAAGATCTCCCTTCACACCTTTCAGCTAACTATAAGGTGATATTGGTAAGGTGTTTAATGCTCCCAAACCTAAACATTTATTAATCAAAAGAGGAATGAAATTGTCACTAGAACCTGGATTAAGTAAGGCATGGGCCAATGGATGACCATTAATAGCACCAGAAATGGTGAAAGCTCTAGGATTACAAAATTTAGGTGGAAGGCCCGCAATGCAAATGCTACTAACTCTCTGTGAGCTTCACCTTATCAGTTATGCGAGTGGCTTGTCTCTTTTTAATGCATAAATCTCTAACAAATTTGGCACAAGATGGAATCTGTCTAATAGCATCAACTAAAGGTAGATTGAGCTTGAGATCCTTAAGATGCTCTAAAATCCCTGATTATTCATTGTCCTTCTCCATCTTTGATATCACTAAAGCTGTGAGAAAAGTGGCTTTAGCAATCACATCATGAGATCGACAACCTATTTCCCCTACTACTGTGGTGGATCAGCACTATTCTCAATGTGGTTCCTCTTTTTATCCTTAAACTCTCGAGTCTTCTCCATAGACATACTAGTCTCTCCATTAAAACATGTCACATTAGGCTCTATCTCTACTAAGTGATTCTCCTACGTGATTATCAATAACCCTACCACTCCTCAAAGTCGTAATGACCTTAGTTGTGCATAAATAGTCAAAGAAGGGTCAGAAGTACCACATATGTCTCGAGGATTCGGCTTAGGCTGAGTAAGTAGCTTTCCTAGGTTTCTTTCACTAAACCATTCAAAAGCTATCTTACTCATTCTTTAATTTCCCGATCAACACTCTGAAATATCTGCTCTTGGAACCCAATCCTATGCTATTAAACCTACATCATTTCTGTAAGCATATCAATCCTATGGTTAACTACAGGCAGAACTAGTAGAGTAGAATCAATGGAAGTAAATTGGAATGAATAATATGAAGGACTAGGAAACTTAGGCTTAGAGACTACATGGTCAAATCCTAGAGGACTAGAATGTGATGGGCGCAAATGGATTAGTAATTAGTGCTCGAAGAAGGATCAATGCTGTCTTGATACCCTAAGAGTTTCAAATGATCACGCCACTTTAGTTTAGGTAGGTAGGAAAGAATGTACAAATGACCCTAGGCAGTAAGAATGTGTTCTTGCATATACTCAGTGAATTGTAGGGAAAAATGGCATGCTATAATGGTATGACTAAACTTAAAACACAGGGCACGCACCTTAACATGACTCAAAGAATAAGGTAAAGATACAGCAAGAGTAGATCTATGGGTAGATATAGTACCTAAAGACCTAAACCGTCAAACTTCCTAGTCAAATAAAGGCATTGGTGGCAAAGTTCATTGGATCTCTCCTAAGTGTCGTGAAAGGGTTTTAATTCATACTAAGCAAATGTCCAGATGTCAGCATTAATACTATGTTTGGATTGAGGGGAATGGGGGCAGGGGAATGGATTGGGAATGATTTACAAATCCTTTCCCTTGTTTGGGTAGAAAGGATTTGAAGAGATGGGGTTTAGAGGGGATTGGACCAATCCCCTCATTTCCCCTCATTTCCTTTAATATTGATCATTCGAAATTGGGAGAAAATGGAGGGAAAGGATTTTTTTTATTGTAATGACATTTTTTATCCTTTATTTTATGTTTAAACATAAAAGTAATAAATGGTATAATTGTCTATTTAAATATAAAATTTATCTCTTCTTTCCATTTCCTTTCAATCCAAATAAGAGAAAACTACAATTCTTATAAACTTTTCCTTGACAAATTTTTTTGAATCCGAACAAGAATTAATTCTTTCCTATCATTTCCTTTATAATCCCATCCTTTCCTTTCCTTTATTAAACTCTCCCCCTTGAATCCAAACGCAGGGTACGAGTGATTGTCCTACCTATAGGGAAAAATCTCTAGATAAATTTAACCTGAAGGTCATCCCAGCTGGTAATAAAGGCATGAGGTAAAGGCTGAAGCCAACGCTTAGCTTTATCCTTTAAAGAGAATGTGAACAACGTAAGTTACACATTCTCAGAAGAGACGCCCCTAAAGTGAAGGGTAAAACATGTCTCAAAAAACTCACCTAGATGTGTATATGGACTTCTATTTCTACGCCTATAAAATGATGAAAGCATTTCTATGTTCTCGGGTCTAACATCAAAAGTCACATCACCTATGGTCGGCAGTTGAATTGGAATGCAAGGTTGGTAAGTATCAGGAAGAAAGTGTTGCCTTAAGGTCTTGGCTCTAAGTGGAGAATCGAGATTAGGGCTAGCCATCTCTCCTACTAGGTAATACAACACAATTCTCCTTCCTTATTGAACTTCAATTAGCAACCATCTACCCACAGACGACAAACACCTAAAACTACAAAACAGAAGTAGAAGATAAGCAATAAATGCAATGAAAGCTACTAAACTATCAAACAAAAGCAAATTCAATACAAATGAGCAATAGCATGCAAACTAAACTCTATTATGTATAATCAATCACTTATGAAGCAAATTAATCAAGAAACGAAGTAAACTACAATAACGTAAAATAGAATATTATTTGCAAAACCAAACATGCGACTACTCAAAAGGCACAAACTCAAAAGAACAATAATGTGCCTCCTCGGCAATGGCGCCAAAAATTTAGTGCAAGCCTAGCTTGTGTGTGAACATAAGTGAAAATAAAGTCACTAATTCAAGATAAATACTCATAAGTAGACGAGGTTGTTGCAATATAGAGCACTCAAGCAAGGTCGATCTCCACAAAGAGGCCCCTCAAGTTGGTATCTTCAACTAGCATGCTTAAAATGAGCTACATGTTGGTGTGATTGATTTGGATGGAATGGAGCTTTGAATTAATTAAACTAAAGCAAGAAATAAACTAACTAAAGTGACTGCGGAATGGTCAAGATTGGGAAATGGACTAAAACTTAAGTGCAAGAGAATTAAGGTGATTGTTTATTGTAAATGGGCTCAGGGAATGTGTTCTTATTTTGGGCTACTAATGATTTGGGAATTTTAATCAAGGTATTAGTTAGTCATCCTTATTACCTCTACTTACCAATTCACTCCTATCCCTAAATGGTACCTTTTAGCGTATAGGTTCTGCTAACCAATTAGGGCTTTAGGGATTTAATTAACTAAGTCCTATTGGGTGTTGATTAACGTCCTATTCAAGAGAGTACCCTATTAGTTTTGTTTCAAACTGGGGACTAAGCCTCCTAGAGCTAGCTAATGATAGTGCATAGCCTATTAGTATTGTTTCAAAGTAAAAGTTAATCTCTTCTATGCTAAGCAATTGGACGAGCCCAGTTATTCAACACAAAATATAGTTGTAAGTAGGGCTTGACCATTAACATACATTAAGGCTAAGATGAGACCACTACTATTAGCATCAAAGCACAAATTAACACATACATTCTCCTAGAGGCATTTTTTTGAACACATAGACATATTCAATATTAAGCCATAGAACAATAAGAATATAGCATATATTAAAACCATCAATAAGCTCAAACAAGTAGTAATATCCCTAACCCTTATTGCAATACACAATCAACCCTAAATTAAAGCTAGCCTAACATCATAAACACAAGAACAAGGGAAAGATAAGAAAACTCCCTATGTCCTTGCTTAGTTCCACAACAAATCTTGGCTTTCCTTATGAGTTGGTCAAACTTATTTATTAGCAGAAAAATAAATGTTATATATTTGATAGATCATGCTTATGAGAAAGTAAAAGTTTTGTGTAAGTAAGTGAAAAGAGAAGCATTGCCCCTAGTTTTCTTACATACTTGCAAAATTTAGTTTGACCAAGTACAGATTTTGCTATTCTTTAAAACTATAAGAAAAAAAAATTTATTAATCAAAAGATTTTGTTTTAGTCATTTAACAAACACAACTACTTATGAACCCCTATTTACCAAACAAGTCAATTGTTTATAAGCATATTTTATTCAAACATTTATCAACTTAGTAATTATTTGCTTATAAGTATCTTCAAATGAGCAAAGGCAAAAATGCTCTTAATAGTCATTATCTTTTATTTTTGTAACACAATTAATCCTCTATCTCAAATTTGTCACCAAATAAACAACAATGTTTCTGGGTGATATCGCTAATTCAGCACAAGCCTAAATAGCCTGCAAGCGCACGGGTCGTGTGTAGTACGGTGTGTGCGAGTGCGGGGTCGAATCCACGGGGAGGCCTAATGTGTATGGTGTTCTAAGCTAAGTGCGTCCTAAAGAGCTACTTGTTGGGGCCCTAACTACAATGTTTTTGGTGTTTTTGGTTTGAGGGGAGCTCAGGAAAAGTAAACCTAATCTAAGAACAAGGAAATAAAAAGGTAGCACGTATGTGTGTGATGGGGGAATCAAGCGTTCTAAGGGGATTCAAACGTTGGAAATGGGAGACTAAGGTGATTATATCTTGTTTATGGTGATTACTACGTCTTTCTAGGGTTACTTGATGGATTATACTAAGTGCTCTAATCTGGACCTATAATTAGCCTCCTAATTGATACCCTAAGCTTCAGTGCGGGTCCGTCCCTAGGTGGCGATGCCTAGTAGTACGGCATGGTCTTTATGACTTAGGAATTAGGGCTAGCCAATAAGATTCTAGATGAGTGCAGATCGATCTAACCTTAGCACTTAGTCCTCTAATTAATTCCCCAATCTGGCCCTAGGACTCGGTGCGAGTCCGTCCCTAAGCTTTGCCTCACTCAGAGCTACGGCGTGGTCCTTATGAACCTAGGGTGTTAGGGTGGACTAACTAGCCTTCCTAAGTGAACTAAGGTCAACTAAACCTATTCGGACTCCTATTGGCTGGATTTAAAACCAAAGGGGACTCGACCTAGGCTAGATACTAGTTGTGCACCATCGATCGCATCACAATTAGCAGAAATTGACATAAAGTGCATGGCAAACACATCTAGGGCATGGCATTTGAGAATACACCTGTATATTCCACTACTAAACACATAGACATGTTTAGATTACACCAATTTAAGTAATAGCACCCGACATGCATGCAATAGAAGCTAGTTATGCTATTAAGTATGCTAACACACACATAGACATGTACATAGTCATACCCACTTCATGTAATCACCACGCAAACACATAGACATGTTAGCATAATGATTTAGAAATGGTTAATAGCACAATAGACTTCAATATATATATGCTACATCATTGAGGCATTTCAACAAAGACATAGACATGTATGTAAAATAGCCATTGAAGCCATAAGCATAAGGCATATATACATAAATCCATCAAGTTTCCATTAATATAAAGTAGCAATCAATCCATAAATACAAGATATAATCACCCTACATAGCTCTAATTAAACATAATTAGACTTAGGATAAAAGAGAGATACCCTTCTATCCATAGCCAAGCTTTACAAACCATGAGCTATGCCCCAAATCCTAGTGTTTGATCCTCTTAGATCCTTGATTCCAAGTGTTAAACGTGTTTAGAAGTGAGTGTGTGAGGTGATTTTTGGTGGATTTTAGGTTTAGGGAAATGGGTGTTTGATTTGGGTGTTGTTCCCCATAAAAAAGGGCTAAAAAGTGGCTTAAATGAAGCTATTAACGCGTCCAGCCGGGGGCCCAGCCGGTCGACCGGCTTTGGGGTGGTTTCTATCTTTTAAGACCAACTGAGGCATGGGAGAAAATAGAAATGATGGCTGAGAATTCATTTCAAAATTTTGCAATGGAAAGATCTAGTCGAGGGGGTAACAAGAGAAGTGTTAATGAGGTTGGAATTTCTTCAGACTTACCCTCTAAGGTCGAGGCATTAACAAATAAACTAGATCAATTCATCTCTTTGTCCATTTCATCTCAGAGTCCTAGGACTATTTCTTCAAGTTCTTCCTCCGCCCCCTTAGTTGTTGAAGTTTGTGCATTATGCTCCGAGTCATCTCATGAGACCCTAGCTTGCCCTTTAGCATCCCAATTTCCTGAATTCATGAAAGAGCAAGTGTGTGCCACACAAGGTTATTCTCATGAGTATAATCCATACTCAAACACGTACAATCCGGGTTGGAGGGACAACCCGAAATTTTCTTGGAGACAAGGACAGCATGAGTCTAGTTCACATCCTCAAGTTCCATCTCAGCAGCGACCCCGTCCTCAATATCCCCCAGGTTTCTATCACGTCAACCAACCCCGTCTCACTAGTGCTCCTCAACCTCAGGCTTTGCCTGCTCCTTCTAGTAGCCAACCTCCTAGTAATGACATGATGAAGATAATGCAATTTATTCAGAATCAAGAATGAGCATTGGCTAGCCAACAACAGAATTGGCGTAAAATAGGCGAAATGGCCGTGTTTGAGGCACGATTAGACAGATTGCCAGTCAATTGAGCACCAGAGACCACGTAAATTTGCCTTCTCAGGAAGTAAACCCTAGAGTCCAATCTTGTTCCCCACCGATACCACTTACCCTTCTCGTGCTCAAGCTAAAGCTGTCACCACTCTTAGGAGCGGTCGGGTAGTGGATAATAGGGTAGGAATTGACTCTGCAGTGTCTGCACCTAGTGGTCCTTCCGAGTCTAGAGCACAACATGGCAACCTTGTTGGGGGAAATTCTAGAGAGAGTCCTGTTGAGAGAAACGAGACATTCAGAGATCGGGAGAGATTAGTACTTCCCACCACATAAGGAGGAAAAGAGCCTATGGATGACTCCCATGTATCTAGAGGTATAGAGCCTAGAGTTCCTTTTCCATCCGCTTTAGAGAGACCTACACCTAATGAGGATTCTAGGTTCTCCAAGATTTTAGAGCATCTCAAAGATCTTAAGGTCAATCTTCCTTTGATAGATGCGATCACCTCCATCCTATCTTATTCTAAGTTCTTCAAGGATCTTTGCACAAGGAAACGTAAGGCATCGCAAATTCCTAAGAAGGTGAGACTTACGGAGAAGGTGAGTAGTATTTGTACCTCGGGCCTTCCGCCCAAGATGAGTGACCCCGGAGCCTTCACCATTCCTTGTAGGATCCGTGAGATACAAATTGATCACGCCTTGTTAGATTTAGGATCTAGTGTGAATCTTATTCCCTATTCTCTATCGCCAGATTAGGCCTAGGTGAGTTGTCTCCTACGTATGTTACTTTTCAGCTAGTTGATAGATTTGAGCGTAGACCTATGGGTGTGATAGAAGACGTTTTGGTTCTGGTTGGTGAGTTCGTGTACCCTGTTGACTTCATAGTGTTAGATATGGATTCGGGACACGACTCTAGACATTCTACACCCATTCTTTTAGGTCGCCCCTTCCTTGCCACCGTAGATGCCATTATCCATTGTAGGTCGGGGATATTAGAGATGAAACTTGGGAATTTGAAATCCACTATGAAGGTTGCAGAGGCAGTGAATAGGGCTAGTATAGGAGAGGAGGATGGAGAAGAGTGCTTTAGAGTGGATGTGATTGATTCTTGCGTTGAGGATTACATAGAAAAAACCATGACCGATGGAGATGACTTGAGGAAATTTGAAGAATTGATGTCAAATTTTGATTTGGAGACCTTAGAAAAGAAATGTGTAGCTTCTACTTCCTTAATTGAGAGCTGTTTGATTAATAAGTCACTCAAGGTTAATTCTTCTACTCCCATTTCTAGTGATGAACGCATTGATGATTCTGAGGTTAAGTCCCCCGTGGTTGAGCCCAGCCTTTCTTTAGAGCTCAAACCCCTTCCGGATCATCTGAAGTATGCATTCCTAGGCTCTAATGAGACTCTTCCGGTTATCATAGCTTCCGATCTTTCTAGTGAGAATGAGAAGCGTCTCTTAGAGGTCCTTAGGAAACATAGGAAGGCAATAGGGTGGAAGATTAATGATTTACGAGGTGTAGACCCCTCTATTTGTATGCATCGTATTCATCTTGAAGATGGAGCCATTCCTTCTAGGGAGATGCAAAGGAGGCTAAACCCACACATGAGTGAAGTAGTTAAGAAGGAGATCATTAAGCTTTTGGATGCAGGCATTATTTATCCGATCTCCGATAGTGAGTGGGTTAGCCATCCAAGTTGTTCCTAAGAAGTCCGGGATCACGGTTGTTGAGAATGAGATAGGAGAGCTTATCCCTACACGTACTCCTACGGGATGGAGGGTCTCAGATTGATTATAGGAAGCTCAACTCCAAAACTAGGAAGGATCATTTCCCATTGCCTTTTCTAGACCAGATTTTAGATAGAGTAGTGGGCACGGCTACTATTGTTTTCTAGATGGCTATTCGGGATATAACCAGATCCTGTGTTTCGAGGACCGTGAAAAGACCACCTTTACTTGTCCCTATGGCACTTTTGCTTATAGGAGAATGCCCTTCGGTCTTTGTAATGCCCCAGTGACTTTTCAGAGATGCATGATGGCCATTTTTAGTGATATGATTGAGAGACACTTAGAGATTTTTATGGATGATTTCTCGGTCTTTGGAGATAGCTTTGATGAGTGCTTGAATCATCTCTCTTTAGTCTTAGACCGATGTGTGGAGAAGAATTTAGTGTTAAGTTGGGAGAAATCCCACTTCATGGTGCAACGAGGATAGTCTTTGGGTCATGTTGTCTCATCTAATGGAATTCAAGTCGACCCGACTAAGGTTGAATTAATTGAGAAGTTGCTTGTCCCTAAGTGTGTCAAGGATGTTAGATCTTTTCTAGGACATGCAGGATTCTACCGTAGATTCATTAAGGATTTTAGTCACGTTGCACGCCCTTTGTCTAGGCTCCTAGCACAAGATGTTCCTTTTGACTTTGACGATGAATGTGTTAGAGCTTTCAATAGGCTTAAATCCTTATTATCAATGACCCGATTATCCAACCACCGACTACGCCTCCCATTTGAGTTTATGTGTGATGCATCCGATTATGCAATAGGAGCTGTTTTAGGTCAAAGGAAGGATAAGTTGCCCCCTGTTGTATTCTATGCTAGCAAGACTTTTTTTGAAGCACAAAAGAATTACACTACTACGGAAAAAGAGCTTCTAGCGATAGTCTTCTCTCTCGACAAGTTTAGGTCATATATCCTAGGATCCAGAGTAATTGTCTACACCGATCATGCGGCATTGAAGTATTTGTTGTCTAAGAAAGAATCTAAGCCCCCCTTGATTAGGTGGATGCTCCTCCTTCAAGAGTTTGACTTAGAAATTCGGGATAACAAGGGTAGAGAGAATTTAGTTGCGGATCATCTTTCCCGTCTTGTTAGCGAGTCTTCTAGTGATCCATCTCCTTTTCATGATTCATTCCCTGATGAGCAATTATTTGCTATTTCCCATCACACACCTTGGTTCGCTCATATAGTTAATTATCTTGCCACAGGGCGTTTTCCGTCTCATTGGGAGAAAAGAGAAAAAGATAGGTTCCTAGCACAAGTTAGGCATTTCTTTTGGGAGGACCCTATCTTTTTAAAGTGTGTGCGGATCAAATGATTCACGGTGTGTGCTGAGGAGGAGTTTGAGAGCGTGTTAAGCATGTGTCATGATGAGGGTGTGGGGTCATTTTAGTGGGAAAAGACTGCTGCGAAGGTCTTGCAAAGTGGATTCTTTTGGCCTACTCTCTTTAGGGATGCCCAGGAATATTGCAAGAAGTGTTTTAGATGTCAACAATCCGGGTCCATCTCTAGGAGAAACATGATGCCTTTATCCCCTATTCTTCCTTACGAGTTGTTCGATGTTTGGGGTATAGACTTCATGGGTCCATTTCCACCTTCCTTTGGGTGTCAATACATTCTAGTGGCCGTTGACTATGTGTCCAAATGGGTCGAGGCTATTCCTACACGGACTAATGACCATAGGGTAGTGGTTAAATTTATTAAAGAGAACATTTTCTCTAGATTTGGAGTCCCTAGGGTCTTAATTAGTGATGGGGGTTTGCATTTTCGCCATAGGACTTTAGAGGCCTTGTTGAAGAAATATTCAGTCACCCATAAGGTAGCTACTCCTTATCACCCGCAGACTAGTGGACAAGTAGAGGTGTCCAATAGAGAGATCAAACACATTTTAGAGAAAACGGTTAGGCCCGATAGAAAGGATTGGTCTATTAGGCTAAATGATGCTTTATGGGCCTACCGATCGCCTTTAAGACTCCTATTGGTATGTCTCCGTATAGATTAGTATTTGGTAAAGCTTGTCACTTGCCGGTAGAGCTAGAGCATAGAGCTTATTGGGCAATCAAAGCCCTAAATTTTGACCTGGCAAGAGCGGGTGAGAAAAGGAAGCTAGACCTAGCAGAACTGGAAAAGCTTAGATTCGAGGCATATGAGAACGCTAAACTTTATAAGGATAGGATGAAGAAAATCCATGATAAACACGTTATTAAGAAATCATTCTCTCCTCTTGATAAAGTTTGGTTGTTTAACTCACGACTGAAGCTTTTTCCGTAAGCTTAAGACGAGATGGGATGGTCCATATGAAGTGATGATTGCCTATCCTTGAGCGGTCAAGATTAAAGACTTGAAGGATGGCCGAGAGTTGACGGTAAATGGGCAACGCTGAAGCACGCTTATGATCCGAGCATGGCTCGTGTGGAGGTTTTAAAGCTTCAGGACCCCTCTTATGGAAGTTGAAGATGAGTGGTATTTGCTGGTGACGGCTTTGTGGTTAGCGCTACTAGGAGGCAACCTAGGTTCAATTCTGTAGTTTTGCATTTGTTTTACTTTCGTTTCTTTTTATTTTATTTCTTTTATATTTATTTCACCCAACTAAAAGTGTTGAATCCCAATCCTTTGTCCCATAAGATACACCACTGCTTATTATTGCACATGCCAATGCAAGTATGCATAGGCAATGCTACTAATCTTGTTTTCTTTGTGAGTGTTTGTGAATTGTGAGTCACAGGTTAGTAGTATGGTGATTGGGAGTTGGCATGGAAAGCTTTGAAGAAAACGCAAGGTTGTATCTATCCTTTCTCCACTTGTTCCCTGTTTGCACCTATCCCCACCACCCTTACTTGTTTTGTAATGATAACTTGCTTGTTTTTGTTGTGCTTCATTCTATTTGCTTGAGGACAAGTAAAGTTTAGGTTTGGGGGTGTGGGAGTTTGGTTTTCTTGTTATACCTTGCTTAGGGTAGATTGCATCATGCATAAAAATGGTGAAAATTGAAAAATTTTGATGCATATAGAGTCATTTATTTCTTTGTTGATCATTGTGTTGGCTTTTGTGATTGACTCTATTGATTTATTAAGATGAGAGACATTGTGGGGGAATAAATAGAGTGGTTTGAAAACTAAGTCTTGGAGGGGATGCCCTTAAAAGTTGTGGGGAGTGAGAACCTTAAAAGAATGACTCTTGTAGCCACCCCATAGCTTAGTAGGAAAGAGTGTTGAAAAAGGGTTATTGATGTGAGTGCCTCTTCTTTGATTGGTTCTTGTTGATATGCCTAAGCCTTTCTTTTTCTTCCTTTTTGAGAATTCAATACAATGAAAATGAAAAAAAAAAATGATTGAAAAAAAAAGGCAAAAAGGTGCAAAATTCTATGAATGAAGTGAAAAAGAGAAAAAGCCAAAGGCACCTAAAAGTTAGTGAATAAGTGCATAAGTGACACAATGTCAACTTAGCACAAGTTATCGTCTTTGTAGACATGTGAATAAGGCTTATAAAAAGCCGTTGTGTCATATACTCTCTCTTCTTATCTTTGAGGCTTGGTGTATGTTAGGGAGGCCATGTCAGTTGAGGGAGCACGAAATATCAATATCCCGAGTGTGTGAGTTAGAATCCTAGGCTTGTGGTGGATTGGCTACTTGGGAAATTCCCATGAGGAACGAGACCCCTTATGAGTAGAGGGAAGATTCAAAGAGGCTTAGGGATCTCTTCACAATAGGAATTCCCTTTCATGTTTCTCAAATTAATACTGATAGCGAGTCAGTCCTTTAGGCAATCCATTGTATCAGCTTTAGAAATAAAATTGAAGATTAAGCTTGCTTGAGGACAAGCAAGGAGAAGGTTTGGGGATGTTGATGAGTTGTGATTTGGTGGGTGTTTGCATTGCCGTTTACTTATATTTTAGAGGTGTTGAATGCTTATAATGATGCATTAGTGTAGTACTTTTGATAGGAATAGGCTTCAGTGTAAATAAATGTGCATATTGAGTTTAATAGATAAAATGCTACACTAATAGCTTATTTTCAATGATTCAGGTGATTTTGGGTTAAGATAAAGATTGAACAATGAAAGGTGATGAAGATAGGACATGCACGGGTCTAAGGGAGAAGACTGAAGGCCGAAATGACGAAAAATTGGATGAAGGAAGTCAGCCGGACGCTAAGGAAGAATAGACGGTCGACCGACTAGGTCGACCGGCCACTCCAGAGAGCTTCGTCGAAAAGCTGGACGACTCCCCTTCAAGAGCCGGTCGACCGGCCACTCCAGAGAGCCCTTGAAGAAAGCCGGTCGAGTACTCCAGAGGCCGGTCGACCGGCTATGCGCGAACCTATAAATAAAGCCCGATGCGGAGCAGAATGGGGGGAGTTTTTTACACACACTTCACACCTATTCTCACACACACTTAACCTTATTCCCTAGCCGCCTCACACACCCTTTTCACATATTTTTCACGAAGAACCAAGCTTCGTTGGAGATTCAAACGCTTTGGAATCGAGATTGTTTACAAGCTGTGTTCTAAAGTCGCTAGGATGAAAGGGGAGTTTCGCTATATCTCTTTCATTCTATTTTCTATTATGTCTGAGTAGGCTTGTATAGGGTGATAAAGCTTATGTAATGGGTTAATTTTATACTCTTATGATATGGGATATGATGGCTGAATATATATATATATATATATATATATATATATATGTTTTGATTTGTGTTGTTTAATTGGGTGTTCTTTCATTCATGTCTATGTGGTTGATAGAATATTTAGATGAGTACATATATATATTAATTGAAGTTTGTTTGTTACTAAACACATCTAATCCATGTTGTACTCGTGTCTATATGTTTATACATGGATGTTATGAAGTGGGTAGTGCTTTTATTCATGTCTATATGCGTATTTGCATGCCTAGTAACAAGCATAATTTCAATATCACATGTGTATGAATGTTAGTCAAATCCTGCTGTAGTGATCTTAGAATGACGGAGTATAATTTAGGGCTAATCTAGGTCGAGTTTCCTTTGGCTTTAAATCCAGCCAATAGGTTTGGGATAGATTTAGTCGACCTTAGCAACACTAGGTCTTGGCTTTAAACCCAGCCAACGGTTTAGGTACTAGGGTAGGTTCATTCTAAGCCACCTAGGAAGTTAGTTAGTCCCTCTTGAGGCCCTAGGTCATAAGGACCACGCCGTAGCTCTAGGAGACGTCGCCTAGGGACGGACCCGCACCGAGTCTCAGGGGGAAATCAGGACACTAACTAACAACCTAGTTAAGAGCACTTTTGATAGTTAGCCATCATCCCTTAATCCCGTAGCATTTGAGTATGGAGTTACACATTCATAAGTCCAAGTCACCCTAATCCCTTTCCAATTGTTAGTTTCTTCTAAATCAACCTGCGTCCATTTTGGTTTTTATTCATAGTTTAGTTTTCTTTCATTTACTTAGAGCTCCCGACAATCCAAACCTTCACAAGAAAAACTACACTTAGTTTAGATCTTTCTTTTTAGCTCTTTTAGGACACCAAGCATAGGCTACATTCACGATATTCACGCCTCCCTGTGGTTCGACACCCGCACTCGTAAACACTGTATTGCACAATCCGTACGCTTGCGGGTCTTTTAAAACTTGCACTCGTAAGAAGACATGATATCGCTAATTGAGCACAAGCCTAAATAGCCCGCAAGCGCACGGGTCATGTGTAGTACGGTGTGTGCGAGTGCGGGGTCGAATCCACAGGGAGGCTTAATGTGTATGGTGTTCTAAGCTAAGTGCGTCCTAAAGAGCTACTTGTTGGGGCCCTAACTACAATGTTTTTGGTGTTTTTGGTTTGAGGGGAGCTCGGGAAAAGTAAACCTAATCTAAGAACAAGGAAATAAAAAGGTAGCGCGTATGTGTGTGATGGGGGAATCAAGCGTTCTAAGGGGATTCAAACGTTGGAAATGGGAGACTAAGGTGATTACATCTTGTTTATGGTGATTACTACGTCTTTCTAGGGTTACTTGATGGATTATACTAAGTGCTCTAATCTGGACCTATAATTAGCCTCCTAATTGATACCCTAAGCCTCAGTGCGGGTCCGTCCCTAGGTGGCGATGCCTAGTAGTACGACATGGTCTTTATGACTTAGGAATTAGGGCTAGCCAATAAGATTCTAGATGAGTGCAGATCGATCTAACCTTAGCACTTAGTCCTCTAATTAGTTCCCCAATCTGGCCCTAGGACTCGGTGCGAGTCCGTCCCTAAGCTTCACCTCACTCAGAGCTACGGCGTGGTCCTTATGAACCTAGGGTGTTAGGGTGGACTAACTAGCCTTCCAAAGTGAACTAAGGTCAACTAAACCTATTCGGACTCCTATTGGCTGGATTTAAAACCAAAGGGGACTCGACCTAGGCTAGATACTAGTTGTGCACCATCGATCGCATCACAATTAGCAGAAATTGACATAAAGCGCATGGCAAACACATCTGGGGCATGGCATTTGAGAATACACCGGTATATTCCACTACTAAACACAGACATGTTTAGATTACACCAATTTAAGTAATAGCACACGACATGCATGCAATAGAAGCTAGTTATGCTATTAAGTATGCTAACACACACATAGACATGTACATAATCATACCCACTTCATGTAATCACCACGCAAACACATAGACATGCTAGCATAATGATTTAGAAATGGTTAATAGCACAATAGACTTCAATATATATATGCTACATCATTGAGGCATTTCAACAAACACATAGACATGTATGTAAAATAGCCATTGAAGCCATAAGCATAAGGCATATATACATAAATCCATCAAGTTTCCATTAATATAAAGTAGTAATCAATCCATAAATACAAGATATAATCACCCTACATAGCTCTAATTAAACAAAATTAGACTTAGGATAAAAGAGAGATACCCTTCTATCCATAGCCAAGCTTTACAAACCATGAGCTATGCCCCAAATCCTAGTGTTTGATCCTCTTAGATCCTTGATTCCAAGTGTTAAACGTGTTTAGAAGTGAGTGTGTGAGGTGATTTTTGGTGGATTTTAGGTTTAGGGAAATGAGTGTTTGATTTGGGTGTTGTTCCCCATAAAAAAGGGCTGAAAAGTGGCTTAAATGGAGCTGTTAACGCGTCCAGCCGGGGGCCCAGCCGATCGACCGGCTTTGGGCCTAAGTCGTCCGGCCAAAATTGGCCCAAGTTCTGATCCGGCCGGTCGACCGGCTTGGTCATCCGGCCTAGACAGAGGCAAACTAGTCTTGATAGTAAAATGGTCATATCTTGCTCGTTTTAGCTCCGATTCGCACACCATTTTTTTCTATGGCTTTGTATCGTCGTGGGGGATCTCCCAAGCCATCTTTTGCAACCTCAAACATATCCAAAATTTTTCCATGTCCTTTTTAGGTTGCAAGATCTGAATTTGGCTCACGTTGCGCTCGGTTTCGCCTCGGTCGCTCCTTCTTTCGTCTGACCACTTCTAAAAGCACTTTTCTTCATTCCTTTGCATCCAAAACACTCTTGGATTTGATCCACACTTTAATCACCCTCAATTAAGCTCCAATTATCTCTCCAAATCACACCTAAAATAAGCAATAAACGCACATTAGTGTAACATTTAAGTCTTTACTTCAACTATGAACATTTAAACCTTAATATGCACAATTATGACCTAAATGCTATACTAATACATTAAATGAAGCTCAAAACACCTCAAAACAAGTATATACATGCAATAGATAAACACACAAAACAAACACATCACTGGGATTAGAGAGTCGTACACCCATATCATGTAATTTATTTCAAGCGCTGGGTAGGTTTTACCTAGAAGACAAAAAATATTATAAAAATAAAAGATAACGGACTATTAGATCCAATATAAATACTAGAGATTGGTTTAAATGTGAAAAAAAGAAATAGTGACAAAGGTACTGACATGGGTATAACCTAGGAACTTATGACTCGGGCTGCCAAAAGTTTAACTATGTAAAGGAGTAATAGTTTTAAGCCAAAAGATATGGAGCTCATCAAGAAACACACAAGAAATGAAAATAATGAGGACCAATCTGAAGGATGGTTGTGGATCACATAGATCTCGGGAAGTGGTTGCTCAAATGCAAATCACAGGAAGCAGGTAATCAAAATAGCTTACAAATAGAGCACCCCTGTGTAAGGAGGGGTAAAAAAAATTCGTTACATACAATCATATGACTCGGATCACGTTATTATCCATAGTAGGAGATTGTTGGGCATCGTGTCTTAAAGTCAGTTTTCTATTGTAAACTTGGCACTAGTTTGTAAATGAATCGTCTTACTTTCAGCCTTACATCATATCATATATCTTCTCCATGACTGATAGATCATGAGTAGTCCTCAAGATGACCTAAAGACATTACGTGAATGAGGAATAACCTAGTCATCCTTAAACCTAGTTTGTAACCAAATGATACAATCAATTCTATGACATTGATTCTATCAAGCATAGCTTATAGTGTGTTACATGAGTTGGTTATTTTCATGACTAATAGGTAAAGAGACACCAGTGTGACCCACGGTGAAGTGTGGAGACATGCTTTCTAAGCATGACTCTATTACGAGCTTCCTATATCGCAAATAGTGTCCCAAAGTCAGTTGTCTATTATACTGATTTGTACTTAAATCAACTTACTTTCAGCCTTATGTAATATCGTACATCTTTACCTTAATTGTTAGATCATGACGTAGTCCTCAAGATGACCTAATAGAGCTATGCGAATGATGGATAGCTCAGACGTATTTAAACCAAGTTCGTAACCAAAAGATAGAATTGACACTAGGATGTCAATTCTATCAAGCATAGGTTATAGTCCATCACATGAGTTAGTTATCCTCATGACCAAAGGGTATGAAGACATCAGTGTGACCCATGGTGAGGTGTAAAAACATGCTCACTGAACATGATTTTATTATGAACATCCTATGATATGTACCCTACTATCAAAGGGTAGCTTGTGGTGCACATGGATGTTGCATTCTCTCAAACCTAAGACTTCCACAAAGACTAGTAGATTATTGCCCATCTTTGGCACTAGACTATCTGAATTTCTAATCCAATGACGAAAGGCTGTTGGGCATGGGTAAGTGCTGCAAAGTCAATACGTAGGTCAGGATGGGATTACCGCTCTGGGTATTAGAGAATGATATTCTACCTAGTCCTAATTCATTAAGACTTTGGCCAAAGCTTTTCGCATGATGTGTCACATGGTTACATCATGTTAAGTCATGACGAGATTAGAACTTCATATGGAATAGCTGATTAGGGGTTTGATAGTTTTACCATGCCCTAAGGGTTATTTCAGAATATTGAAGGTCATAGGGAATCCACCATAATTCCTAGGTTTGTTGAATATTGCCTTGCAACCATTCAGCTTATCGGGACATTGGGAACCGTTGCTATATGGTATTGTTGATTAGTACAAGAATGGTCCTTCTATTACCGGTTTAAGTTTGAGTCTACGGAGTCACGCATTTGGTTAGGAATTAGTTGGAGGATTGACCCTATAACATCAATCACGTTTAATTATGAATTAAATATGTTATTATTTAATTACGAATTAAATAATATTATGGGTAATTAACATTGTAGATATTTAATTGAGAATTAAATATTATAATGTTTAATTATTTATTACGGGGCACACAATTAATTTTGACTCTGTCTAGCTAGCACTGGATATATGGATCAAAATGAAGTCATGGGCTATTATTTCTAAATTAAATATGGATTTAATTTTTGGTTTTAATTTGGACTTGAGATGTCCATAATCTTGAGTCCAAAGAGCTAGACTTATCGAGTCGCGGGACTGGGCTTTATAGAAAGCCCATATCTCCCTATATAAGAGGAGTACTTATTATTTTCTTTCACGATGGTTTTTTAAGAAAACCTGATCCCAAAAATTAGTTATCAGAATTCTCTCCCAGACCCTAAAACTAAAATAGCCTCCTCCAGTAATTTTTGATTGCGTATGAAGTGGAGGAGCTCGATGCTTCTGTAAGGCAAGGTCTTCAACGCAAAAATTACCATGTAATTCTAAATCTCTTGCAAAATTTTTATTCTAGAGCTTGATCCTGTACGTGAAAATCTAGAGAACGTCTCCATGATTTCCTACAGTGGTATCAGAACGAAAACTCTTTTATAATTCTTTTATCGATTTTATGCACAATTATTATATTTATATGCATGTATATTGATATGTACACATTAATTGCCTCTTGAGTTCATTTTATACTTGAACATCTTGTTTTGGGATAGTTATTATGTTTATATGTATCCCAAATGTCCAATTCAATTTTTTTGCAAAAAGAATTGTATGCTTTGGGACTCGATCACGCGCTTTTGAGCACAACTTAATTATGTGGACCACTTTTTACCAGTGCCAATCTGCTGCTTTGTTTCGTATTGCTCTCTGTTTTTATTTCAACGTTTTTATATTTAAATTCAAAATAAAAAAATAAAAAAGGAAACTTTTGCTTTGTTGGAGACGAAAGGTCATCTTCTAAAAAAGTTTCCTCCCATGTATCTAACGGGCACCCTTACCCCATACCTTCCCATCAATTTGTTTTTGGTGAAAGTTTTTTGGCCTAGCATCGACTAGCTCTTTGCCGATTAGGAGTGTTCTGTGGTGATGTGGCAGTGGTCATCGCTGTTAGTATTAGAACCTTTTGAAGGTGGGCAGCAGGGTGTTTTAATGGTTTGACGGGTATAGTGACAATGGTAACCGGAGGAAAGCCCGGTAAGTTTCAGAGAAGAAGTCACATGACGGCCACACTTTGCTATATCGCAATGGTTGTGTGAGGGTGGATCTGAACTTTGTCCAGTAACTTAATATGTGTGCGTATGTATATGTATGTATGTATATATGTATATATGTATACATATTTGCTGCGAATGGTGGTCAATTAGATTAAGGCTGCAATGTTGTTGGTGGTTGGTAGGATTTTTTTTTAACCTAAAATATAAAATGTTATGCAAAATTAATCCCATTTGTAAATGGATTTTAAAAATAACCCAATTTGGTTCCAAAAATGCGTTGGACGCATTTACGGAACGCGGCCACATTTTAGGAACGCGGTCCGCGTTCCATAAATTCGCTGCGATTCAGTTTTTTCTCATTCTCCCCCCACCCCACACCCAATTTCTTTTTTTTTTCTCGCATTCCCTCACGCAAAAATTTTAGCTTTTTAGAGTCATTGCGAGGATATTGCCATAATATTGTAAGTTATTTTAATTTTATGTTATTTTTTGCAATTGTATTTAACGTTTTAAGTTACGAAATATGTTTTTAGATCGTGTAATTTTTTTATAGTTAATTTTTGTTTGTGTTAATTTGAATTTTAATTTTTGTTGGAATTGTAGATTATAATTTTAGTTTGTGTTAATTTGTAATTTAATTTTAATTGTTGTTAAAAAATATAGCATGATTATTAGAAATAGACTTAATATTGTTATAATAATAATAATTATTATTATTATTAAGATTATCATTATTATTAACAATGTTATTATTTTTATGACAGCCATGTTATATGTTATATGTTAGATGTTATTATTAATTTAATTAATACAATTATTGATATTATTATCATTATTTATTATTATTATTATTATTATGATGATGATGATGATGACGATGACGATGGATGGTTATGTTATATGTTAGAGGTTATTATTAATTTTATTATTACGATTATTGATATTATTATTATTTATTGTGATGATGATGATGATGATGGATGATTAATGCTATATGTTAGATGTTATTATTAATTTTATTATTACTATTATTGATATTATTATCATTATTTATTATTACGATGATGATGACGATGATGGATGATTAATATTATCTTTGTGTTATTATCATTATTATTAATACTATTATTGATATTATTATTGATAATATTAGTGTTATCATCATTATTATTTGATAAAATTAGAGATTTAATGTTTATAGTGAAGTAGTAATACTTAGTTAATCATTATTATTATTTTTTATTTAGGAGTCATTATGGATTCACGACTTGCACCAGTAGACGCCACCTTACTGTGCCATTATATGAATCACCGGGTGCAGTATTTGCAGGACCCACACCATCTAGGTACTTTTAGGTGCTATAGGTCAGATAGGGCTTTGTTTAATGAGCCGGAGCACCCATTAATACAGCAGCAGTTGGTGGGAATCGGATTCTACGGGTGTTATATATCCCGCTACCATCAGCTGAACTGCAGATTGATTACTACCATGATAGAGAGGTGGCGGTCGGAGACCTATACATTCTATTTACCTGTAGGGGAGGCCACCATCACCCTGCAGGATGTGGCCGTGTATTGGGGTCTTCCTGTGACCGGTACTCCTATCCCAGTGATTGATACGGTCCCACGGTCGAGGGATGATTGGGTTGTCACGATCCGGGATTTGTTAGGGATTGATGCGGATGCGGTTGCAGACGACGGTACTGGCCGTATCGACATTATGGGGAACTCGGTAAATTTCGTCCAGCTGCGGGAGAGGTATGTGATGCAGGGCACTCCGAATAACCCCACACAGTACCAGGCTCAGCAGCGAGCACGGCTGTGGATATTTCTCGTGATTTGCTTTCACCTTTTTGCGAACACGAGTACGAATGATGGTAATTTGTCCTAGTTACCGTTATTGACAGACTTTGAGCGTATTCAGCAGTACAACTGGGGCGCGACTGTACTATCATATTTGTACCAGTAACTTGACCGCGCCTCCTTTCGTCAGTGTAAGGGTTGTATGCGAAGCTGTGACACTAGTCCAGGTATTGGTTTGCATTATGTAGTCAGTTATGTTTTTATTTTATGAATGTTAACATTATTATTACAACCATTATTATAACATAACACATGTTTAATGCTTGGAGTTTTTTGCATGGGACCGATTCACGGCATTTCGGCCTCAACTTCTTCTTCCCACATGAGAGCGGCTACAGTGCCAGCAACATCATCTGGAGCAATAGTTTCAGCTCCCTGGCGTTCCTCGAGGTGCACAGTTTTACGTCAAAAAGGAAATGACAGATGCATCCGGAAAGTCAGGTCAGGTTGAGTGTCGGGATGTTATAGACCATATGCAGCCTGACGAGGTATAGAACACTGAAGTTGCTTTATTACATATTCGTGTCATGTACTATTAAACACGTGTGTGATGTATGTAATTAACTATCCAGGGCTTGTTTTGGTTATAGTTCATATGGCAACCGTTCAGGGCGATACTGGGCACCCTCCCATCGTATTGTGTTGCCGACAGTGACGTCTAGCGTGCCCAGATACCGCTGATATTTAGGCATATCATTGAGTGGCATCGCTCAAATCGTGTCTTGCGGCAGTTTGGACTGAGGTTGGTAATCACTCATGGTCCCCCTACATATGAGAAACACAGGGACGAGAAGGAAAAGGTCGAGGGATCTGCGCTGACAGAGGCTATTGGCATGCAGGGAAATTGACAACACTCAGGGCTTACATGACTTGGTACCGTCGGGTGACCATATTACATATCGGTCATCCAGGTATAAGTCATAGGCGAGATGGTTACGTGGCATCAGCACGTGACGAGACGTCATTAGTGAGCTGCCTTTAGACTCTTGTTTATGTTCCTCAATGAAAAATGTACACTATTAGCTGATATTAACCACAATATGTTATGTTTGCCTACAAGCCACTATCGTTCAGCATATGGTTCATCATGCTTGTGATTTGCTACAGCATTATAAGGTGGGGGACCTTGAGGGCGGTGCATAAATGGAGCATGTGATGCGGCACTTGCAGCTCATGCAGTTGCATGGTGAGCGCGCACTCCGACACACATAGCAAAAGCCTCTCATATAGTAGAAAGCCATGTGGGAGTTGCCTGATGCGCCTCCGATGCAACCACTACATCAGCAGCGAGAGCAGCGTTCGCAGCATCCTTGTCCTTCACACCGTAGTCACACGTATACCACCAGGTCATCACAGCCATTCGCCCCCGATGCACTATCCTCTCATATCGTCCACCCACACGGCCAGCATATCATCCACCCACGTATCGTTTGTTCCCCTTTGACTTTTCCAGCGGGGGTGTTGAGCTGATCAGTTGCGGTACACAGGGTATGTTCGAGGCTAGCGGATCATCTAGGCCGGTGATTGATGAGGTAGATGACGCCGAGGAGGATGATGAGGCAACGCATAGCGAGTCATCGGGGGGGACTCCCAGTAGATACATGGGGTCCCAGAACTATGTCCCCGAGCCATTGGTGGACATTAGTGTTGAGCAGCAGGAACCCCCGCTGCGTTCATCCGAGGCACATGCGCCACAGGCACCAGCCACACAGCCACAGGCACAGGAGCATCCGCCACGTCAGACACGTTCATCTAGAAAACGCAACGCACCATCCCCAGTTAGACTTCATTTAGCTGACCGCAATACCATGGGAAAGAGGCCTGATCATTACATACCTGAATGATGTATTGAGTTTTCTTGCACAATTTTTTCATACGTATTTGGTGACAAACTTTTTTTGTTGATTGGACCTTCATTTGGTTTTTATTTATTTTAGTCACGTTATCATTAACCTGACAACGTTAATTACACATTAACATTACAACGTCACAACAAATAATCATAAAACGATTACACGTTAACATTAAAACGTCACAACAAATACGCATAAGTTAATTAGACGTTAACATTACAACATCACAACAGTTTAAGCATAAAATGATTACACGTTAACAACGTCACAATAAATAAGCAACTGCTAAACATAACGTATTACGCATTTTGGTTGTTAGGGAAAATTGGAGCAGTGTGACCTGGTTGACCACATGTTGTACACCTTCGTCCTCCATGGCGGTCCGAGTGATCCATCTCGTTTGGGATACGCTGGTCTCCGGCTCGACCTCATCTCTATCGAACTCGACTTGGGTTCGGATGCAACGTCCATGCAGGCGCTAGAGGCCAATAAAATTGGTGTCCAAGAGGCTCGAATGTCCGCCAATAGGTATCTTTGTACGATTTCACTGTTAGCTGTTGAGGTATTATGTTCTCCACATTAAACTCCCTAAACTGAGCAATAGTTTGCACATGTGAGCATGGCAAGTGATATTCAACTTACTTGCCGCAAGTACACGTACTTTCTACCTAGTTGACAACTTGGTTTGGCAGATTCTCGTTCCATTGCACTGGCAACCGACCGACCTGGTATCTGCCATCCTCTCTGAAATTAAGTACGTGATGGCGATGTGACGAGGTCTCCCACTGCTCAAATAGCTCCCTCACACTAGGAGGGAGTTGATGGCCTTCATTTTCCAATTGCATGGCATGGACCAACCAATCATGAAAGTAACCTTTTATCTTTATAAAAGTATTAGTAACAAGGGCTGTGATGGGAAAACCCCTTGCACCGACGAGGACACCGTTGAAGCATTCGACATTATTTGTGGTCATCACACCCCATCTAAATCCCCCATCAGCACTCATGGTTCATGTATCGACGGGGATATCGAATAGGAACTTGTGTACTCGTCTACCAACACCGTTCTGACTAGGGTCTACAGCAAGGATCATGTTCATTGCATGCAAATGTTTGCATGCTTGACATTCTCGGCCAGCTATCCAACACATGTCTTTAATAAATTGATTCCGCCATTTTTTTATCACATTACTCTTCAAATGTCTCAAGTATATGCAATGTTTTATTTGCAGTTAACCGTCACATGTAACCCGTTCGATTGCAGATGCGATGCCTGCATACCTATCTGAAATGATACACACTTGGGGCATCTCGGTGAAAAAGTTATCACGCAATTGATGTAAGAACTACGACCAAGTATGAGTTGTCTCTGCGTCCACAACGGCAAAAGCTAACGTCAACACTTGGCAGTTAGCGTCTGTGGCTAATGCAACTAGGAGATGACCCTTGTACTTTCCCCGCAAGTGTGTGCCGTCAAGCGAAACAACGGGCTTACAATGCCTCTATGCTGCGATGCATGGACCGAACGCCCAATAAACCATGTCGAAAATTTTTTCAACATGCGTTGAGCCTTCAGCGAACCTATATCTCATAACACTACTTGGATTCTTGGCTATCACGGCACCAAGAAACTATGGGAGCATTTGATACGACGTGTCCCAATTGCCATACACTAGTTCAATTGCTTTATTCCGGCTGTTCCATGCTTTTCCGTAACTGACATCCGCGTTAAGCTTCTCCTTCATGTGAGCTTGGATAAGCTCGACCTCGTAATCAGCCTTCTTAGCTATGAAATGCCTCACCAAATATCCAACCAATCTCGAGTTCAAATTTCTGTGCCCCGACGCAGTTATTTGTGCCATACATATATGTCTGGCACCATACATACATGTCTGGCGTCATATTGCGTGATCTCCCACTGTTTGTGCGTTGCTTTCCTTATTACACGTACATACCATGGGCATTCTACAATTCCACTGTGTGCTTCCCTACATCATACCTTCCATAGGGTCTTACTTGACTTGACGACCCTATATTCCTTTTGTATTCTTATTGTGTACTGTTGAACAGCCCTTATCCCATCCACTTTGGATGGGAACACCATTCCTTTGCCTAGTTCCATCCTGTCCGGGTCTCATACTAGACGTTTGGTAACCTCATACCTGTTTGTCATGTAGAATTCATTCCTAGCAGTATGGAACTCCACTGCTTCCTCCTCATCTACCTCCGTCTCTGGATCGACGTTCGGTCCTTCTACCTCATTCTCAATTTGGTAGTTCAAACTTGCTTCTGAGATTGCATCTTCTTCTTGATCATTCAATTCATCGTCCTCGTTTTCCTCGTCTGCCTCAGACAAAACAGTATCTGCTACAACGTCACATCTCTCATCCGTGCCACCACCATAATGAGAGGGTCCTCCGACTTCAAAAGTGGAATATGGTTGCATGAAAATGGAAAAAGTAGCGAACTCCGCCGCTGTTGTTGCAATATTGATATGTTCATCTTCTACATACGATGGTGGTGTATTTAGGTCCAGCATGTTAGACTAGTACAGGATGTCGGGCATTATTTGCGGCACATACACGTCGTCAGACTGAACGGACTGCACATTCACTATTACGTACGCCACATGGCGGTTCCATTCACAGTGAGCTGTGCCATAAATCTCCCACATATCTTCATCATCAATTATTGCACTTGGATAATAATATATCTTCTGCAATGTAGCATCCCATCTAGGGTCACGATAGCATAAGTTAACCCTATCGATGCTCGGACGCAACCCTAGTTTTCTAATTACACGATAAACAAATTCATCGTAAGTTGTATTTGGATCAATTTTGATTTTGCATGGTATATTTGGACTTCTATAATCAAGACCGTAATCGATCATTATTGTGTGACTGTCGTAGTATAAAAGAATAGTAACCTCGGTTGAATTCATTCTTTTAGGTGCTTTGGTAGAAACTTATACTAACAAATTGAATGAATTTGGTAGAAAGTTTATTTGGTGGAAAATTATTGTAATGGGTAACGGATTGAATGATCCGATGGAGGAAGGGGTTGGGGTTTATATAGGCAAAAAGCGCATTCTGGGAGTGCGATTTTTGAAATTTCCCGTGACGTGAAGTGACTAAAGCTTCATTTGTGGCAGCGAATATATTCTGGATACTGCAAACGCACTCCCAGAATGCGCTGCTAAGAATATTTTCTCGTCCTCGCAATCAAATCAAATTGGAATCGAATCAGATCCGGCAGAGAAGCAAGAAAACCCAAAAAAGGGGTTTCGGAAGCGCGGAATGCGTTCCGGGAATGCGGGCATACTCCTAGAGCACAGCCGCATTCCCAGAATGCGTTCCGTGCTCTGAGATTGCATGCCACGCGTTCCTAGAACCTGATTGGGTTATTTTTCAAACCCGCTTCACAAATGGGGTTAATTTTGCTTAACATTTTAATTTTTGGGTCAAAAAAAAATTTCTCCGTGGTTGGTAGCCATGAAGGAATTTTGTGCTGGTTGATGTGTTGAGAAGAGAGCTCATAGTAGGCACTAGGGGTGATGCAGGCAAGAGGTGGACAGTTTGTCAGTGATTGCGACTCATGGTTGAGATGGCCAATGGCCTTGTGAAGGTGGCAGTCGCTTACGAGCATAAGCGATGCGCTAGGAGTTCGTGGGTGCAACGTACAGAGAATGGGGGCATCTAGGGTTACATAACAGGTCGCGTAGGACTTGACCCTATTCCCGGTGGGGGTGGTTTTTGACATCTATATATAATTTGGGTTCGGATATTCAGATTTGGGTGTGACCTCACTGTCAGTTCTAGTTAGATTTGGTGTTAGATAAGCCATTTATTTATCTTGTTTTTATTTAGCCTTTATTCCTATTCTTTCATTTTATTGGGCCTTGTGTGTTAAATTTCCTTTTAAGTTTGGACTTAAATCATTGGGCTAATAACTTAAAGGAATTTTGTTTTCTTTGATAAACATTTTGTTTTTTTTTAATATAAAAAATGTTGAGATTTAACATATTGAGAATATGCTGAATCTGAACAAATTAAAATTTTCAAGAAAACTATTTTACATTATAGAATTAATAAAATTGTTTATTAATTCTCACCTTCTTAATGGATTAACCAATAATTTTATTACGACCCAAAATTGGTTTTTGAAAGCTTTTAGCCCTTTTTGATTTAAATCAAACTTAAATCAAAATTGATAAAATGTTATTAATTGCTATTAGGTTATTTTATTCGATAAAACTAACTCCATTTGAAAACAAGTATATGATATTTGTTTTAAGGTTCAAAATTTGTTATAAAATTTGTTTTCAACGTCAATTAATTTTGAATAGTTTTAATTAATTAAAGTCCTTCATTAGTCAATTTGATTGTCAAAATTTGATTTTGACCCAATTAATTAAAAGGGTTCTAATTGGTCATTATCCAAATTTTTTTTCATGCTCCTATTAGTTTGAAATTGATTTAATTAATTGGAGTACCCTCTTAATTTGTCAAATGGTGATTTTGACATCAATTAATTAGAAGAAAGTTTTAATTAATTGGATAATGATCCAAAATTAGTCAAAATTAAGATTTTGACTCCAATTAATTTAACAAAGTTTTAATTAATTGGACAAGGCCCTTTAATTAGTCAAAATTGTGATTTTGACCCCAATTAATATAAAAGGAGCTTTAGTTAAATGGGTAGGCCCCCTAATTGGTCAAAATAGTGATTGTGACCCTAATTAAATAGAAAAAAAATTTAATTAATTGAATAACATTCCAAAGCTAGTCAAAATTAGATTTTGGCTCCAATAAATTTAAAATTAGAATTTAATTGATTGCAAAAACCACTAATTAGTCAAAATAGAGATTTTGACCCCAATTAACTTTAAAAGAAGTTTTAATTAATTGAAAGAGTTGATTTAATTAAATCAATCCAATGATTGTACGATAAAATCATGAAATTACTTGTGCCTTTTCTTTATTATGACGTGTGACACATTTTGGCGTGGTTATAGGCTTGCATCTCCTGCATATTATATGTGTTTGTATATCAAATTATTTCCCTTTCCCAAGTGATGTATTTCCTCCTTTTAGAAGGAGTTCATCTTCTAGTTAATGTAATTAGTAGTTATAACGTGATCAAGAAAAGAAGATGAAGACCAAGAACTAAAAGGCTTGGCCCTATCTAGGTTGCCTAATATTAACAGGTAATAATTGCGTAATAGAGTGGCCCATGACGGCTCTAGTAGGCCACACTAGAAAGCCTATAACCACCCACAAGTACTTATATATGTTGACATATATATATATATATACATATATATATATACATATATATATATATACATATATATATATATTATTTTTGCATGCTAATAGTGATTAATTAACTGGATTAATTAAAGAGTTTGGCTATTAAAACAAATGCGCTTATCATCTCTACAAAATCCTCTAAATTATTAGGTCCATTAAGTGGTTTGAACATGTAGACGCTCAAATCATTGCCTCCCATTAAAGTAAATAATAATGGGCCCAATGTTCTAATAAAGGTTGGAGGCCCTTAGGCCTGGCTTTTATTAGAACATTGGGATTATTATTCACTATATAAAGCCTTTAGAATCCTTTCAGACTAACAAGCATGTAGGCCGACCTCAGTCTGGCTTGTTCATTAGGCTTAGAGGAAGACCTTGGGAGTTCATGTTAAAGGTTTGACCTAAGTGAGCTTTTCAGTGAAGGACCTTAGTCCTGCTAAAGAGATTCTTGGCACAGAATTGACTACTGAGAATTGTTTAGAGAAGCAATTGGCTAATAAACCTACCAAGTGGCATCTATAGGTGGGCCGATCTTAGTTGGACTTATGTACAACTGTTTTGGATCTCAGTACCCACTAAAGGGGTTCAAATTTGGAAATCCCTTCGAATTGAAGGTAGAGGCTATTAGTCTAAATAAAATAGTGGGAGAATCCTTTAGGCATTGGCCTATGTCTCTAGGAATGATAATTCATATACAGTGGCTTATTTACATACTTTGTACTTGTTATTTGCTTTCACAATACATTGCAGATATATCTGATAGTGATATAATTAATCACGATCATGAATGTGTTTTGTATGTTTTGAACAAACTTGGCATAAGTGAGACCAATTAGCTATAAAGTTTTGGGATAATCATCAATTAGTTGATGAGGTATAAGGTCTACAGTGAAAGATTGTCTTCATAGCGGATAATGTGCATGCTAACTTATAGATCTATATTCAAAAGTTGGATGAGTCTTTCTACACATTTGATGGCATAGAGAGACATAAAGATCTAATATACTGTTTTTCAACACTTAGTTAAGGGATGGAATGTCACTTGATTACTTCCTTTAAGAAGAAAAGCAAGTATATTATTCTTGCCTACTAATAATCATCATCCTTCTTGAATTGGTTCAAGGCATGCAATTCAATTATTGATTATAATGAACCTTTTGAGTTGCTAGGGATCTTCTAGAAAGATAACCAGCTTGTAGAGAGAACATTATTTTAGTGGGAGGTGAATCATCCATTAAACTACTAAGTGAGGTTTAGAACCTCACCAGTAGTATCAATTGGTTCACACGTGAAATGTCTCTGAATATCCAAACACTAGAAGAAGAAGAGTCTTTAAAGTCTAGTGTTATTATATCTCGAGGACTAAAAGTATCAGTGGTTGCTGCATGAGTGCGTAAATGATAACACCTTGCAAGTTTAGTTGATCCTATTTGCTTTGTATAAGATACAAATGGTCCTTATAACTTGTTATAGTGGAACTGTATTTTGTAGAGATAAACATGATCTTAATGTTACTATTAATAATGTTATTATCATGCATCGTAAACTGAAATAAGCTCATTCTTCTAGCATAGTGTATGTTGGCTAGAATAGTATAATTCTATGACCCAGTCATAGACATAAATATCCTTCAGGAAAGTCTCTCATTTGCTTAGAAAAGAATAAGATTCTCAGGTAATGGACTCCTACTACATCGCCATGTTGAATGGTATGTTAGAAGGAGAAATCAAATATTGTCTTATACGTCTTATGGTTTTGACCATATCTTTTGGAATGTATATTTGAGACAAATACTAATATGCTAAGTGAAATATCTAGCGAGTTATAGATAAGATACCATATTTAATATGGCATGATAGTAAGCTAATACTTTTTCACTGATAGGTCAAAGAAATGTTAAGCATACATCAAGTATCTTATCATGGACAAGTTAGAATTTAAATTGGTTAAGTGTTTGGAGATTCTTTAAAGAGTTGAGTGAATTCAACTTCTACAAAGGTGATGAATAATGAGTATTCATTAATCTCAAAGGAATCTCTTCAAGAGAGTATTTCTTAAACAAGATTCCCTTGAGAATGGGCTTATAAAGTTCTAAATAGAAAGATAGAACACTAACAATTGGACATACAAAACAAGATAAGGTTAAGAACCAAATATTGGTCCTATTAAAGAAGCATCACTAAGATGATTTGGTAAGGTACCACATCAAATGGAAAAGTGTTGAATCCTTGTCCAAGGAGGAAATTCCATTGAACTATTAGAGAACAATGTGAATTCAATCACTTGTAAAGATGTTGGATAGAGGCATCACTCTAGGAACTTGTTTAATCTGAGATCCTTCAAGAAACTACAAATGTCAATAATGTATGAACATTGGTTGGCTACACATTAGGTAAGACCCATAGAGTGAAAAATGATTCATGAAAGGGGTTTTAGTAAGTTAAGATCTACAATGTCTAACTAGTTGTTAGGAGCCTTTCTGAATGTTGTAGTTTGACTATGATAAGGCATTTCCACTAATAATAATGCTCAAGTTTATTTGCATTGTTCATGTATGAGATGCATGCTTGTATTGTGAAATCTAATTAGTAGGTGCCTATATGGCTTTCCTTCAAGGTGAGCCGAAAAAAGATGTGTATGACACAGCTGAATAGTTTATGTCTACTACCGAGATTGTAGAGCATATGTCTATTTGGCTCATGATTAGTTTTCAACAAGTTCTTGGGTTGGTATGTTTTGATAAAGTATCAAGACGTGTGCCTTTGTTAAGAAAAGAAGACATGCCTTGTCTTTGTTAGCTAGACTAATGATTGTGTGATTCTTTATAGTATGGCAGTATGGATGACATTTTGATGCTATAAAGTGTAAAGCTATAGCTGTTATCTTTGTCCTCCAAAAATGCTGTAGGAAAGGTATCCTATGAGCATGGGATCATAGTTTGTCTTGATGGATTAGGGAGGTTACTAAGATAGTCCTAGTATACGTGCATTGGCTTCGTGTTGAAAGAGTTCAAGATATTGAATTCTAAGTCGGTTCTTGAAAATTCATTATTCAAGAAAATTTGTTTGACAAATTTCTTTGAAAAGAATGTATAAGTAAAATCCTAATTGCTTGGACAATAGGATTTACAAAATACATTATGTCATGTGCATGGCCTAATAAGTTACATTCTCGATTAGAGTAACCGATAGGCATCATCCTAATCCTAGCTAGAAGCATTGGTAACTGGTGAGACTATCTCTTAGCACTTTGAGTGCAAGAATACCAATGGCTCACTTATAGAGAGTACTAGTTAGTTGGTCTAATTCTAGATTCTCATCAAACAAAGATGATGGCTACAATATTTGAGATTATCTTTGCTAGAAGAGTTCTAAGCTTGTGTTTAAATGTTTCTACCTTCTTGAAGCTAAAGGTTATGATCTTTTGCAAATAACATATAACGAAGAATATTATGCCAATTATTTAGCTAAAGCCATCGAGATCATGAGAAGATGGGTATAAGATACAGGTTCGACTGGCTTTAGCCCAAGTGGGAGATTGTTGGGAATAGTGTCCTAAAGTCATTCGTTTCTTATAGACTTCATATGGATTTGTACAAAATCATATTACTTTTGGCCTTATGTAATATTGTACATCTTCTCCTTAATTGTTAGATTATGATGTAGTCTTTAGGATAACCCAATGGAGCAATGTGAATAAGGGATAGCTCAATGGTCCTTAAACCTAATTCATAACCAAATAACAGAATTGATACTAGGACGTCGATTCTATCGAACATAGGTTATAGTGTGTCATATAAGTTAGTTATCATGACCGAAGGGTGTGTAGACATTGATGTGACCCACAGTGAGGTATGGAGACATGCTCACTGAACATGACTTTATTACGAGTGTCCTATGGTATGTATCCTACTATTAAAGGATAGCTTGTGGTGCACATAGATGTCATATTCCCTCAAAACTAAGACCACTATGGAGACTTGCGAATTACTTCCCATGCTTTAGCACTGGATTGCTCGGATTTCTAATCTGGTGATGAAAGGCTACTGGGTATGGGCAAGTTCTATGAAGTCAATGTGTAAGTTAAGATGGCATTGACCGCTCTGGGTATTAGGAGAATGATATTTTGCCGATTCCTAATTCATTAAGACTTTGGCCAAAGCTTTCCACGTCATGTGTCACTTGTTTACATCATAATGAGTCATGAGGAGATTAGGACTTCATATGGAATAGCTGATTAGGGGTTTGATAGTTTTACCATGCCCCAAGGATTATTTCATAATATTAAAGGTCATAGGGAATCCACCCTAGTGTCCAAGTTCGTTGAATATTGTCTTGCAACTATTCGACTTATCTAGACATTGGGAACTATTGCTAAACGGTATCATCAGTTAATACAAGAATGGTCCTTGTATTACCAGTGAGTTTGAATCTACGGAGTCACACATATGGTCGGGAATTAATTGGATGATTGACCCTACTATTAATAATATCGGTCACGTTTAATTATGAATTAAATGTGTTATTGTTTAATTATGAATTAAATAATATTATGGGTAATTAATATTTATTTAATTGAGAATTAAATATTATAATGTTTAATTACTTATTACTAGTGATAGAATTAATTTTGACTATGTCTAGCTGGCACTGAATATGTGGATCAAAATGAATTCATGGGCTATTGTTTATAAATTAAATATGTATTTAATTTTGGCTTTAATTTGGACTTGAGAAGTCCATAATTTTGAGTCCAAAGAGTTGGACTTATTGGGTTATAGGAATGGGTTTTATGGAACGCCCATATCTCCCTATACATGGAGAGTTCTCATTATTTTATTTCACGATGATTTTTTGAGAAATCCCAAAAATTAGTTATTAGAATTCTTTCCAAAAACTAAAATAGCCTCTTTCATCAATTCTTGATTGCGTATGAAGTGAAAGAGGTCAATGCTTCCGCAAGGCAAGGTTTTTAGCACAAGAATTACCAAGTAATTCTAAATCTCTTGCAAAATTTTTATTCTAGAGTTTGATCCTGCGTGTGGAAATCCAAAGAAAGTCTCAATGATTTCCTACATCGTATGGTACCCTATTGTCAAAGGACAGTTTATGGTGCACATGAATGTCGTATTCCCTTAGACTTGAGATTGCCATAGAGACTCACAAATTACTCCCCATGCCTTCATACCAAACTATCTATATTTCTAATTTGGTGACAGAAGGCTACTGGGTATAGGCAAGTGCCCCGAAATTATTACGTAGGTCAAGATGAGATTGACTACTCTGGGTTAGGAGAATGGTATTCTACTTAGTCCTAATTTATTAAGACTTTGGCCAAAACTTTTCGCATAATGTGTCATGGGGTTACGTCGTGACGAGTCATGATGAGATTGGGACTTTGTTAGGGGGAAAATAATCATAAGAAGTGGTGAATTAAGATTATGCTATAATTATTGAAACAAATTAACAAATTAAAATTAATTTGCAACAAGTAAACACTTTTAGGCAATATATCAAACACTTTGCAAACAAACAATAATAGAGAGATACAGAGAAGAATTGCATCGCGATTTTAGATGGTTCGTCCTTGCCTATGTCCACTGCCCAAGGATTCTCCCCTTAGGACTTCAACACTTCCACTAATGGTACACCTTTAAATGTTGATGGAGTATAAACCAACTACTACAACTCTTTGATGTTTTTTCAAAGAACCCAAGTGTTCCCTATAATAAGGATTTCCCCACACTCTTGTTAATCAAATTTCTCACAAAACTAATCTAGCCCAAGAGTGTGTGTAATAGAATGAATATTGAAGTGTATCAATGTATTTCTATCCTTCTCAAGATGATTGAAAGAGAAAGCTCTTGTAGTCCTCAAGTATGTGACAATATATAGCTCAATAGGTGCAAATACGTTTTTGCTTCTATTGATGTTCTTGTTGTTGAATCAAAGGCTCAAGATGTGTTTAAATAGTAGTAGAAAATGAAGCCTTAAAGTGTAGAAAATCGTAATCAGCAGAAGATACGAAAATTTTGCCAAAAATATATTAAAATAGGGTATCTTTTTACCATTTATTGTGTCTGCCGGTCAGAGGGACTAGTCAACTGGATACCCTATCGGTAGAGCTAGAAAGCTTTTAAAAGAATTGCTTTTCATGTTGTTTCACCTAGTAGGCCTGCTCCACCAATTGGTCGACTGGCTGGGGCAACTGGGTAGACCAGAATGTCTATTTTTTTGCACAAAATGTTTCCTTTTTGAACTAGTGTGAAATCAATCCTTTTAAGAGACTTTTTAAAGATTATTTAGCTTGAAAAACTTGTTCAAAATGTGGTGGAGATCTTATGAAAGATAATTTTCAAACTTAAAGGAGAGCTATTAATTAAAAGATTGAGCTATAGAGAATATATTCAAGACAAAACACAATTAGAGCATAGACTAGCACCCCTTATGTTGTCTTTCATCTCTTTCCTTGTATCTCCCCTTGTCATTGAGCTTCCATAATTGCTAAGAAACAATTCTCATGAGCTTGATCTTTCATGTAGCTTCTATCATCATTCAACCATCATTAAGTATGGTGTACCAAATCCAAACACGATCATTCCATCCAATAATATTCAAATAAAACAGAGCTTTTCAAAATATCCAATGTCAACTAATCCAAATTTAATATATCAATCACATTCATAAATATATATTTCAAACAATCCAATTTAAGATATTCATGTCCATCACATATCTCAATCAATCTAGTTTAAGATATCCATGTCATCATATTTAAATTTATGCATAAGGCATTCAAACCAATATTTCATAAAAATTATGCACAAATATATTTCACATATTCATATTTTCATCATCACAACATTAATATAAAACATATAATGTTAACAATCTCCCCTTTTTTTACGATGACAAATAACATCTCAAGATTTATAATTTTTATGACCCCCTCTAAATAAATGCATATAATCATAGCAAGTTTTGGAGTCTTCAATAGGTATGACTCCCTCTCAATCAAGCATGTATAGCAACTCAAGCATATAAAAAATTTCAAGCTTATAGAGATGTTAAAAAAAATACCAACTATAAGGAAATATTAGACCACTAAAGTCATAATACTAAAATAGGAGACATAAACCATAATCCTAAAGGGATATCTTCTCCCCCTTTGGCATCATCAAAACATAAGAGTGCATAAACGAAAAACATGAAATAGGAAGTTTAAGACATGAAGTTAAGCGTGTTCATTGGGGAATCCCTACCCCAATTAACATAATTTTTTTTGCCCGAAATAATATTTGGGGAAGGGACTTTGTTCCGTTCCTCGCCCCAATTCATCAATGGGGAATACATTTTGGGAAATTGGGAAATGAGAAAAAATGAACGGGGATCGGGGAATCCCCGAAAATATGCCATCATAATTAACTACATAGACTATAGTTTCAAACCACAACATAAATAAAATACATAAATCATAGTTTCAAACCACAATGTAAATAAAGTACATAGACCATAGTTTCATAAGTCATAATCAGTCATCCATAGCATAAATAAAAAGTCCAAAGCATAAATGAAAAATATTATTTTAACAAGTTGCCGATAACCATTCATCTCCATTCTTTGTTACTCCATGAACCTTCAAATCTTAGTCATTGTTTTTGTTGGTTCAATGCTAACTTTGATATGTCTAAGAAATAAAAAACCAAATATAATATATAATATGTATTAAATATATATATATAATAAAATAAAAAAAAAGTAGTTCGGGTTTTGGAGATTCCCCAAATAAAAAAAAATTAGACCGTTCCCCAACTTGATTCTCCAATATTTTTCCCCATCCCAATATCTTTTTCACAGTTCCCCATTTCCCCAAACCCGATTTCCCCGAACCTGAAATTTTGGGTCGGTAATCGGGTTTCCCCAAATAATGCACAGCCCTACATAAAGTGCAATGAAAAAGGTTTTGAATGCATGGGAAAAAATGTGAAATTGTTTTGGAAAATGAGAAGTGGCAATTGAGAGATCAAGGTTGTGTTCCTGGTACTCTTTGAAGAAGGCACTTGTCTCATTTCTTATGTCAATGATTTGACTCAACTATTCCAACTCTATTTTCCAAATGAGACCAATTCATGTTCATAAATTCCATTTGTTCTAAAAGTCTCTCCATTATTCATGAGATTGTTTCCTCGTATTTGAACTTGCACCACAACGCATTTCTTCTTCTCTCATTCTTTGTCGTGCCATTTCCTCTCTTGATTCACTCATAACTTGCTGAACTTATCATTTTTCTTCAGTAAGATTCTCATCTTCTTCATCATTTGTTGAAGTTTCAACCTTAGCAGATCCAGTGTAGCTTGAACCTTATCACCTTGGTCAAGCATTACGAGATTTGTGAAGGTGATGTGATACTTGGCCCTTTTTTAATCAATTCCTGAATATGCTCAAGAAGAGCTTGAAATTGAGCACTATTGATGGGATTTTCATTATACCAATAAATCCCCATAGAATGAATATAGGCCATGTCAAGGTTTGACTTTTTCCCCATGAGAAACACTTTAAAGTATTTGAAGATGCAAGTGAGTGCCATGCCACATGTAAGACTATTTTTGCTTTCATCTAGCTCATCCAATCCGGCCACATGAATCATATGATGCAACATGATATAGGGTAATACAATCTTCTTCTTGTGATAGACATGATACATGTGATAAGCATCAAGATAATTGATTCTATCATCTCTAGTGATTCTTGGCATAATCACCTTATTTATAATCTTAAGCATAATTCTTCTTTCTAGAGGCATTTTTTATTTTGGAAGAGTATTGTTACCAATAGGATATCCATCCACACCTTCCCAAATAAAATTCACATATTTATTCACTAGATCTTCTCTCTTTTTAGGCCACTCTTTTGGATAGTATTGTCCTTCTCCATCTTCAAGTATGTTAAAAATTCTTCTTAGTGCATTTTTATCTAGTTTAATTTCAACACCATTAACAGTGGACTGGACTTCTAACATGGCTACTGTTAATTCATTAAGATTTGTATAGAATTCCATAATCATATCACCATAAGCATTATATTTCGAATGAGTAAAATCACTCCATCCTTGTTCTTGTAAGAGAAAAACAATAGGAGTACCTATCAAATCTTTGTCAACAAGAGGTTTGCCATAGATGATCGTTTTTCTCAACATGTCTCTTTCCTTTGGTGGTGAATGTGGTGGTAGAAGAGATCTATCCCTTCTTGGCCTCTTGGGTTTGTTTTGATGGTGTTTTCCCTTTTCCGTTTCTTGTATCCACTAGTTTTGAGAGAAAATTTGAGAAGAAAATGATCTTTGAGAAATGGGTAATATCAATGTATAGACAATTTCAAGAAAGTTTTGAGAGATTTTGACTTATAAAGATGGGGGATAAAGGTTTGGGGGCTAGGGTTTACAAAAATGAAGAAGAGAACAGAGAATTTGATTAAGGAGGGAAGTTTAAATGCATATAGCGTGGCAAGTTCCGGTTGGCCACGTCCCTTCTACCAGTTGATCGGTTGAGGAGGAATGCAAAAATTTTAAAACTTCTCAACCTGGTTGGGTGTATAGCACTGCTGGTCAGCTGTGTACCCCTACTTGCTAACGCAAAATTCTGAAAAATTCATTTTTCATGCTGAAATTATGTTCTTATGCAAAGATAGCACATATATCACATGTTTTGCATACCGATCTCTCTATAGATCTTGCAAAATTGATCTTTATTCAAGGGTTTAGTGAAAATATCAGCAAGGTGATACACAGAATCAACAAATTCAAGTATAATATCACCTTTTTTAACTTGATCTCTAATAAAATGGTGTCCAATCTCAATGTGTTTGGTTCTAAAATGTTGAATAGGGTTCTTAGTAAGATTAATGGCACTAGTGTTATTACAATAAATGGGAACATGATTATAAGACAAGCCATAATCGAGCAAGTCTTATTTCATCCATAATATCTGAGCTACACAACTACCAGCAGTGATATATTCAACTTCAGTTGTAGAGATAGCAACACTATTTTGTTTCTTACTTGACCAAGAATATTAAAGAATTACCAAGAAATTGACATGTACCACTATCACTTTTATGATCTATTTTGCAACCAGCAAAATCAGTATCAGAAAAACTATGTAAATTAAAAGAAGTTTCTTTAGCATGCCATAGTCCTATATTGCTCGTTTCTTTAAGATATCTAATTATATGTTTTGCAGCAATTAAATGCGATTCCTTAAGATTTGATTGAAATCTAGCATATAAACACACAACAAACATGAGATCCGGCCTTGAGGCTGTCAAATAGAGTAAGTTACCAATCACAACTCGATATTTTTTCTCATCTACTAGCTTACCCTTTTCATCCTTGTCAAGTTTGATTGACGGCCTCATAGAGGTTCCTACTTCTTTAGTCTCTTCAAGTCCAAACTTTTCAATGATCTCTTTCATATACTTTTTTTGAATGATAAAAATTCCTTTCTTCGTTTGTTTAATTTGGAGGCCAAGGAAGAAAATCAATTCGTCCATCATGCTCATCTCAAATTCACTATGCATGCACTTTGAAAAGCTTTCGCATAAAACAGCATTAGTAGCACCAAATATGATATCTTCTACATAAATTTGAACAAGTAATATATCATTTTTATTTCTTTTGAAAAGTAGTGCAGAGTCTAATTCCCCCCTTTCAAAACTATTTTCAATAAAAAAAATCCACTAAACCTTCCAAATCAGGCTCTAAGGGCTTGTTTTAAACCATATAAGCTTTTTCAAATTTGAAAGAATGATTGGGATTGTGTATCTTCAAAACCTGAGGGTTGTTAATGTAAACCTCTTCTTCAATAAATCCGTTAAGAAAGCACTTTTTACATCCACTAAATACAATTTGAAATCCATAAAATAGGAAAATGCAAGTAACATGTGAATGGATTCTAATTTGGCAGCAGGAGCATAAGTTTCATCATAATCTATACCTTCCTCTTGATTATAACCTTGTGCAACAAGTCTGGCTTTGTTTCTAGTTACATTACCTGATTCATCGAGCTTGTTTCTAAACACCCATTTAGCTTCAATTATAGAATGATCTTTGGGTCTTTCAACCAATTTCCAAACCTTGTTCCTAACAGAATGGTTTAGTTCTTCCTGCATGGCTATGATCCGATTTTCATCAAGTAGTGCTTCTTTCACATTTTTAGGTTCTATATAAGGGATAAATGCAACATGTTTGCAATAAGCATTAATATTACCTTTCATCCTTACAACTTTAGATGGATCACCAATTATTTGCCCCTTGGGGTGATTTCTTAGAAATTTCCAGCTCTTGGTAAGTCAATATGTGGCTCTTCTTTCTCGTTGATGTTGCTTCGCTTTTGTTCTTGATCTTCCTTTTTAACTTGTGAGTCTCCATTTTGACTATCATCATTTTGTTCTTTAGGAGATTCTTCTTCATTTATGGGTTTATCTTCAATTGATGTTTTCTCCAGAAGATTTCCTATATCAACAACATCCTTTCTCGATGTAAGATGGTTAGATTCATCAAACATGATGCATAGATTCTTCTACAATAAGAGTTCTTTTGTTATACACATGATACGCTTTACTCATTGTGGAATAATCAAGAAAAATACCTTCATTAGATTTAGCATCAAATTTATGGAAGTGATCTTTGGTATTCAAAATAAAACATTTACACCCAAACACTTTAAAGTATAAAATTTTGGGGGTTTTTCTATTCTGAAATTTAGATAGAGTTTTATCTAAATTAGGTCTAATTAAGACTCTATTTTGCTGCAAGCAATGTTTATAGCTTCAATTCTAAAATATGTAGGCAAGTTGTGTTTCTTTAAGCATAGTCCTTGCCATTTCTTGTAAGGTTTGGTTTTTCCTCTCTACGATCCCATTTTGTTGAGGAGTTCGAGGTGCCAAAAACTTATGCTCAATGCAATGTTCATCACAAAAATGCACAAAGGGAAAGTTCACATATTCAGTGTCATTATCACTACGTATGCAAGTCATAAAATAGTTTTTCTCATTTTACACTTTTCTACACAATCTTACAAATTTATTGAAGGCTTCATTTTTCTGTAGAAGAAACATGACCCATGTAAATCTAGTACAATTATCAATATCAACAAATCTATATCTAGATCCTCCTAGGCTAGCAACACCAATAGGCCCAAACAAGTCCATATGGAACAATTATAAAGCTCCAGATGTTGACACCATGTTGATTGGTTTAGAGGAGGTTTTATGTTATTTACCAAGTTGACCTGCATCACAAATGTTATCCTTCTCAAATTTTATCTTAGGTGAATTCCTAACTAGTTCATGCTTTGATAAATTCTTTAATAAGCTCATGATAACATGTCCAAGGCTTTTATGCCATAGCCAAGAATTTTCATTTATAGTAGATAAGCAAGTAACATTTTGAATACTAAGTTGGTCAATTTCTATAGCATACACATTATCATTTCTACTAGCAACAAAGAGCACGACATCACTATCTCTTTTATGAACGATACAACAAGAAGATTGAAAAGAAATTTTGTGACCTTTATCACATAATTGACTAATACTTAGTAAAATAAATTTCAAACCTTCCACAAGTAGCACACTGTGTATTACAAGAGAATTTTTTTTACAAACACTTCCTTTTCCAATAATCTTTCCTTTGTAATTGTCTCCAAAAGTGATATCTCCTCCGTTGACTTTCTTGAGTTCAAAGAATAGAAAGGGATCTCCTATAATGTGCTTTAAATAGCCATCGTCTAGAATCCATTTCTTTGTTTTACCTATACATTCAAGAAAAACAAGACAACTTTATTTCAGTCCCCAATTTCTTGGGTCCTTGAAGTCAGCATAAATTTTTGGCTTTCACATAATTTCTTAAAATAGCATGTAAAGATATGCCCCTCTTTTTCACAATAAGTGCAAATAATAAGGAGTTTCAAATAAGTAGTTCTAGAGATTGATACTTTAACAAAGTAGCATTTCAAATATATTTGTTTGATTGCAGGTTCATATCCAATCCAACTTTTGTCAAATGATAATTTTTTAGAACCAAGAAACTTTCAAAATTTTCTTTACCATTTGTCAATTTTCCCACAATCCTATTCAAATCGTCTCTTTTATTTTTCAATTCTTCTACTTGTTTTGCAAGGTTTTCAATATTTTCAACAAAAGATGCATTTTTCCTTTCCAAATAGGCTTTCTCATGTAAGGTAAATTTCAATTTTCTTTGCAAATTTTTTTTGTCTAAAGCAAGAGAAAGATCATCATGCAGTTTTACAAAGGCCTTCTATAATTCTTCAAAGGTAAATTTATTTTCTTCATAAGATAAAGAGCAACCAGAAAGATTAGGGGAAAAGTGTACCTCATTTTCATTTGCCATAAGACATACAAGATTTGCTACTTCACATTCTTCTTTGCTTTCTATTTCACTATCAGAAGAATACCAAGTGGCTTTGAGAGCTTTTCCTTCTTTGTGTTTTGCAAGCTTTGGATAGTTTGCCTTTATATGTCCTGGTTTGTTGTAGTTGAACCACTTTGGTTCTTCATTCATCTCTTTTGATCTTTTGGTTTCTTTGCCTTTCTTTCTCCAATTGTTTGAGAAAGACCTATTTTCCCATTTCTTGTATTTCATGAACTTTTTGAAGTTTCTTGCAAATAATGTCATTTCCTTATCTGAGTCTTCATCATCTCTTGAGACATATTTTTGGGCAACAAGGGCTATGGACTTTTTCATTTGCTTGTCTTCTTCTTCATGAACCTTTAACTAAAGTTCATAAGTCATAAGTGACCCAACCAACGTAGTTGATGTATATTCATTACGGTCCTTTGATTCCTATATAGCCGTCATCTTTGGTTGCCATGAAGATGGTAGATTTTTTAGCACTTTTCTCACCATTTCTACATTATAATATTCCTTTCCAAGTGCCTTAAGGCTATCAATAATTTCCAAGAATGTAGAATACATTTTTCAATATTTTCACCTTGTTTTATATTAAACATTTCATATATTTGAACAAGCATGCAGATTCTAAAATCCTTAGCTAATTCTTTCATAGGTTACTTCAAGTTGATCCAAATTTCTTTAGTGGAAGTACCTCCCATAACTCTAGCAAATTTAGTAGGATTCAAACCAGTATACAAAGTGTATAGATCTTTAATGTCTAATTCAACAAGTTTGCAATCCTTTTCATCCCATTCATCTTTGGATTTCAAAACCCTTTTTATCTCCTACCACTTTCATGGGATATTGTTGTTCGTTTTCAATAATTTTCTAGGCTTTATAATTATGTCGTTGAACAAAAACTTTCATTTTCTTTTTCCAAATAGAGTAATTGAAGCCATCAAATATAAGTGCTTTATTTATTGACAAACCTTCGATGGTTGTACCATTATTATTTGCCATGATATTTCTACCAGCTATTAAACTATATGTAGAATCTTAGCTCTTGATACCACTTGTTAGGGGAACAATAATCTTAAGAGGGCAGCAATTAAGATTATGCTACAATTACTGAAACCAATTTACAAATTAAAATTAATTTGCAACACAAAAACTCTTTTGGGCAACATGTCAAACATTTTGCAAACAAACAATAATAGAGAGATAGGGAGAAGGATTCACAACAATTTTTAGGTGGTTTGGCCTTGCCTACATCCACCGCCCAAGGATTCTCCCCTTAGGACTTCAATACTACCACTAACGATACCCCTTTAAATGTTGGTAAAGTGCAAACCAACTAGTACAACTCTTGAAGCTTTTTCAAAGAACTCAAGTGTAAGGATTTCCTATACTCTTGCTAATCACATTTCTTACAAAATTAATCTAGCCCAAGAGTGTGTAAATGCAATACAATGAATATTAAAGTGTATCAATGTATTCCTATCCTTCCTAAGAAGATTGAAAGAGAATGCTCTTATAGTGCTCAAGAATATGACAATCCATAACTCAATAGGTGCAAATACGTTTTTGCTTGTGTTGTTGTTCTTATTGTTGAAGTAAAGTTTTGTAACAATAATTATTGTGTACTCCTACGTGAGTTAGAATTCTTTGTAAGCTTATGTTTTACGACACATTATAAGTAATAGATTTTCCCCTGATAATATGACAGGGATTCCTTAACTCTTATATGGTATCAGCTAGTCTAGGTTTTTACATGACTCTATTCTCCAAGTTTGTCACACATATTCACTATGGCAAACTTTGCTTCCACAACTAATGTTACCCAACATACAACTACTATTTCAAGCCTTCCTATGATCTCAAATATTCCCCATAAACTATCTATTAAGATTGGTAGCATAACTTCTTGATTTGGAAAACCCAAATATATCCAGCTCTTCATTCTTAATCCAGGGCATATATACAACAGATCAAAATAGAGCTTTAGTCCTTACACAAAGGTTCTCAGTCTGTTCATGCATACATCCAACATGCCAAGTCTCTATCTTTAGCCTTAGTAAGTGCCAGAAAAGTAGTTAATGAAGAAGACCTCATTCTCTGGACATTGAAAGGTTTTGGGTCTGAGTTCAATCCGATAGTTACTGCAATAAACTCCTATACGACATGTCCAACATTTGCTGAGGAATGTCGATAATTGCTTGATTTTGAACTTTGACTAACTTTTTCCATGTCTATGGTTGAGAAATTAGTTGCTTTGTCTTCTACCACACTCTTGCCGCATGGTTCTCTCGATTCACTAAAACAATCCAACAATTCAGCCAGACCTTCTACTCAAAGGCATTCTACCAGAGGTAAGCGTGGTTCCTCATCTACGAAGGATGGTCATGACTCAAGCAGGGGCCGAGAAAATTGTGTTGTCTCTCCCCAGTAAAATTCTCCTATGGTTTATTATATATGTGGTCATCTATACCACAAAGTTGATCAGTGTTGTGCACCTAATAAGGCAATTAATCAAACTACCAAAGCCTTTAGTGCTCTATAGGTTCAGTCCCCTGCCGACTCTAAGTGGTTGTCGACACTGACGCCACAAATTATAAGGTACCTGATGACAACCAAATGATTAGTAAGGAGTCCTGTTCCAGCCCTACTCTGGTTATGATTGGAAATGGCTCTAATTGGTCTATTTTTCATATGGATTGTACTCCTTTAACTCTATCTAATGGTGATACAATTTATTCAATTGCTTATTTGGTTCCTTATCTTGCTAAAAAGTTGCTCTCAGATGCACAATTCACAAAGGAACATAATTGTGCCTTTTTTTTTACTCCTTCTGCTTATTATATTAATGACTTGAAGACAAATAAGGTGCTACATCAGGGACAGATTAAGGAGGTTTTATACTCATTTTCTCGCAAATCACCTTCAACTTTCTTTGCCCATGAAGTGTTTGTCGAGGATTTCGCATGCCAAATTAGGGCATTCATCTTCCAGGATTATGTCTCGTTTGACTAAAGTTCTCCCTATTGTACCGCTTAATAGTTCAAATAATTTTTTTAATAGTGTCAAATGGGAAAGTGTCATCGTCTATCATTTGATTCTCATGTAGAATGGTCAAAAGTTTTATTGAATATTGTTCATTGTAATGTATGGGGATCTATAGCTTCCACTTCCATAGATGGTTATCGGTGTTACTTGGTTTTAGTTGATGATTATTCTTGTTATACTTGGTATTATCCCTTGAATCGAAAGAGTGATGCGGCTACAATTTTTCCAGCATTTGTTAATATGGTTGAAAACTTGTGTCGAGCTAAGATTAAGTATTTGCAAAGTGATTCAGGTGAAAAGTTTTTAAACCATACAATGTGTTCTTTCTTTTAGAAACATGAGATCATTCATCGCCTTTCTTGCTCAGGAACACCTAAGCAAAATGGTGTTGCCGAACGCAAACGCCGTCACATTGTTGAAACAGGTTTTACCATGCTTACTCATAGCAATTTGCCAGCTCCTTTCTGGAATGATGTTTTTTCTATTGTGGCATATCTTATTAATCGCATGCCCCCTTCAGTACTCTCTTTTAAATCTCTGTATGAATTGCTATATGGGTCTTTATTGGACTATCATTAGAATTTTTTGAGCGCTGTGTTTTCTTTGTCTGAGTACTTTTGGTTGAAACAAGCTTCAGTTTAAAAGTACTCTTTGCTTATTCATTGGTTATAGCCCGCTACATAAAGGCTATAAATGTCTTAACAGCTACATAAAGGCTATAAATGTCTCAATCTCAACAATATGAAGACTATTATTTCACGGCGTGTGATATTCAATGAGAATGAATTTCCAGGCTTATAAAACAAATTAACAACTACTCAGTAGCAACCTCTGTTTATTGTTCATGCTTTTAAAAACCTGGAAGACTTTGCCTCTACACAAGCAGCATAGTAACACTATTCTTGGGAGACTTGCCTCCATATAAGCATCATACTAATACTATTTTTGTGCAGAATTCCTATGCTTCTTCTCTGAACCAAGAGGCCATCAATTTGCCTACTGTACAAATTTCTAATCAAGTGCATTTAGATTTTCAAGATGTGGTAGGTGATGCAACGTCTTTGCCTTCATCACATGATCAGTCGATTCTTTTTCCAAAGAAGAGTTTGTCACATAGTAATAATGTGCTGGTAGAGGATGCTCTAATATCACAAGCAGCGCCAATGACATAACCTCTAGGTCTCATACACACCATAGTCACACGAGAGATGGACGGTACACACAAGTCTGAAATTTTCTTATCTACTTGGCACCCTATTCCACAGGCCTTGCTTACTATTATTTCTGCCCATATTGTTGAACCCACTTGTTTTTCTGAGGGCAATAAATCTACTAATTGGAAGAATGCAATACTGAAGAACTCAACGCTCTTTTGAAAAATAAAACGTGGTCCTTAGTTCCAAGCATGGCTCAGATGAATGTCACTAGATGTTGTTGGGTCTACAAAATAAGGCAAAAATCTCATGGCTTAATTGAAAGGTATAATGCCCATTTAGTAGCCAAAGGTTGCAATCAACAACCCGGACGAGACTATGATGACATTTATAACCTAGTTGTTCAACCAACAACATTTTGTATCATTCTTAGTTTAGCTCTTTCAAATAATTGGGTTCTACGATAATTGGATGCTCAAAATGCATTTCTTCTTGGGGACTTAGTAGAAACTATTTTCATGCATGCCTCAGATGAATGTCATTAGATGCTAGTGGGTCTACATAAGAAAGCAAAAAATCTGATGGCTTAATCGAAAGGTATAAAGCCCATTTAGTAGCCAAGGGTTACAACCAATAGCCCAAATAAGACTATGATGACACTTATAGCCCAGTTGTTTGGCCAGCAACAATTCGTGTCATTCTTAGTTTGGCTCTTTTAAATAGTTGGGTTCTATGATAGTTGGATGTTCAACATGTGTTTCTTCATGGGAACTTAGCAAAAATTGTTTTCATGCAACAACCACTAGGGTTCACAAATCATGATCATCCCAAGTATGATTGTTGACTTCACAAGTCACTCTATGGGTTGAAATAAGCATCAAGGACCAATCAAAAATTAGCATATTTTTGCTCTCTAATGGTTTTCATTATTCACCACACGATGCTTCTCTTTTTGTTAACCATTAATCTAGTAAAATTCTCATTGTTTTATTATACATGGATGATCTTATTATTACAAGAAATGACTCCACATGGGTTTTTGAGTTCATCTCCTCCTTATTAGTTGCCTTTGACATGAAGGACCTGCATTCACTTCATTATTTTTTAGGGATGGAAGTCACTTGTGATTCAAGAGGGATCATTCTCACTCAATCAAAGTATGCCATTCAACCCTTAAAGCAATTTGGTTTAGATGGTGTTAAACCAATTCATGCATATGTATCCACCACATGAGTCAATGCAATCGAAGGAGCAGAGCTCAAAGATCCCACTGAATATCAGCGCTTGGTTGGTGCGCCTCAATAGTTGACGATGACATGGCTAGATTTATCTTATGTTGTGAACTTAATTTGCCAATACATGCACAACCCACAAACAACTCATCTTGTGGAAGCTAAGTGCATATTACGATATGTGAAGCACACTTTACACCATAGGTTATTATTTTAGCCTTGCTCGACACCAACATTGAGAGGACATAGTGATGCTGACTGGGTTGGATGTCTTGACACATAATGCTCCACATCTAGTTATTCCATCTAATTGGGCCTAAATCTAATCACTTGGAGCTCTCGAAAGCAACATATAGTCTCAAAATCAAGTGCTGAAGCGAAGTATCATGCAATGGCCAACCTTAGTTCAGATTGTTGCGGGTGAATCATATCCTCCAACTCTTATGAGTTAAATTGTCTAATATGTCGGTGCTTTATTATGATAACATTAGTTCTATATACTTGGCTTCTAATCTAATCATTCACCATAGGAGCAAACACATAGAAATTGATGTTTATTTTGTTTTTGACAAGGTTAAGGATGGGACATTTAAAGTTCAAAATGATTGTTCACAAGATCAGTTGGCTGATATCTTCATAAAGTCAACTTGTCAATCCAGATTTGAACAGTTGTGCAACAAGCTATAGGTTGTTGAAGCACCTTTAGCTTGTGGAGGGTATTGACAAACGATTAGATAATCATATCTTGTGTATTTTTATCCCTTTGTATATATCTGTTGAAAGGATTGTGCACATAGATACATACAACACAAAGGGAGTAAACACATATAACACAGCCGAAGTAACATAACACAGAAACAAACAAGATTTTAATGTGATTCGGCTAAAACCTACATCCACGGAGTAATTCTCTGTTACTTAAAAGAAATAATTCTTTGTGACCAAACATGGTACACCCACTTTTTGGTGTATGACAACTAAACTTATGATAGAAAGTCATATTTATAGAATACGTATGCTAATCCTATTTGGATTAGGAATCTTATAATTTGATGTACTTTATTCTTATTGACTTCCTATTCTCCAATATTTAATTGGACTTAGAATTTGAGTCATACTCTAACAAATTCCTCCCTTGAGGAGAAATTTTAAGCATCAAATCCTTGATCAACATCCTTAAAATTCAATACTTCAACACCTACATGGAATGTGGCAATTTTATCTTCAAATTTGGAAAATCCTCCCTTAAGCACAAAACAATACTAGATGATTCTTAAGATCTAATGGTCCAATGTACTCAAGCTCATCAATTCTACCAGTTGCACATTATACTTGATCATGAACCATTAGATCATAACTCCAAGAACATCTAACAGTCTAGAGCGCATGATCAAACCATATGTGTCGGGTTGTTTTCTCAGTGCTTCATTGTCAACCTATCTTTGATAAAGCTTTCTGCAATGTTAAGCCTTGGCTTCTCTGATGATGTATTCATCCCTGCTTTAATGTGTTGTTGCTTCGTGTCCTGCAAGGTGCCAATGACAATCTCGTTCGCCAATAACACCTCTACACAGCAACAACTACACTCTTTTTGTCGTACGTGTTGTTGAACCTACCACACTATTCCTGGCATGGTTATTCTTGAACCTACTCTAACTTTGTTGTAGTTTTGCCTTCTCCTTTGGTGTCGTCATCTTCTCATAAATCATGCAGACATATTAGATGTAGACATATCAGATAACTCAAGTCAAGTGCACTAGTCGTTATGCACCCTACCATATTCCTTAGCTATTTTGTTTATTTACTCCGGCGCAGCAATCACTGCTAAACGTATTGCAGTAGCAACTTTTTGACGACAACTTCAGTTGCCAATCTATGTGCAATCCCTAGCTCTAATATTACATTGTTAGAAGGATCGCGCACATAGATATATATGACACAAAGGCAATAAACACATATAATACAACAGAAGTAATATAACACAGAAACACATAAGATTTTAACGTTCTTCAGCTAAGGCCTATGTCCACGAAGTAATTCTTTATTACTCAAAAGAATAATTTTTTTGTGACCAAACATGATACACCCACCTTTTTGTGTGTGACAACTAAATTCATGGTAGAAACTCCTATTTATAGAATACATATACTAATTCTATTTAGATTAGGAATCTTATAATTTGAATTACTTTTACTCTCATTGATTTCGTATTTTCTAATATTTAATTGAACTTGAAATTCAAGTCATACTCTAACAATATCCTTAGTTGTTAGTTGTAGTATAGTTGTGTAACGATAATCATTTTGTACTCCTACATGAGTTAGAATTCTTTGTAAGCTTCTGTTGTACCACGCATTATAAGTACTAGATTTTTCCCCGGATAACATCACAGGGGTTCCTTAACTCTTGTAATAACATCTTTTTCTCTTTGCTTGTTCTTTGTCTTTCTTTTTGCGCTAAGTACCATTGGGTGCAAAGGTGTCTGCTGCGACATAATTCACACAGCTTTACTAATTGCACGTATAAGTTGAATACAATATCCTTATGCTTTTCATGTCTTGTGCAGCTGAGTTCAAGTTACTTTTCCATTCTTTTGTTTCCGAAGGTAATCATTTGAATGCGGTCACCAGGAAAAAGCAAAAGGTAGTAGTAGCCTTAAATCTAGAAAAAGAAGTCACTACATATCTCCTTTATGCTTCATGCATATCTAGAAGTACTTATTAACGTAAAGCCGAAATGCTCACCAAATAGTGTTACTGAATCTGATGGATATGATTGCAATTGAGTATGTTATTTAAAGCTACAAAACGCAAGTTTTTACTGTAACTCAACGTTAATATATGGCAGTACTTAAGCATATTAAAGTCTGTGTTGTCTTAAACTAATTATAATGTAGCAAACTTAAGCGCTTGTTTTGATCAACTCCTTTTAATTTTTTTTAATTTTTGAAAAAATTTTATTTTTTAAGAAGCTAAAATTATTGCCTTCCAAAAAAATTGAAATTAAACTTTTTTTTTTCAGAATTTTAGTTTTCTCTCAAAATCTAATCCAAATACTTGTTGAAAAATATATGTTTTTTCAGGAAAAAAAAATTGCATAAAAGAAAAAATAATCCAAATAGGCTCTAAGTCCATGATGGTTAATATCAACCTCTTGATATTAACATGGGGTAGATTTTTTTGCCATATTAGTTTTCGGACGAAATTCTTAAATGGACTAATATTGTCTAATTCTTAATAATTCAAAGACTACGAATCACATTATAATAATACAAAGACCAACTTATTTCAAGTGTTGTAGCTTAAAGACCGTATGAGGAATTAACCCTACTCGAAAAGTTAAAAGCGTCTGTTCATTCGCATACGACCTATATTTTGTACTAGGTTCGGAGATAGGATCTCACGTGCACACTAAACCTCTGCGATACTAACCTTAATTAAATCTGAAAATAATGTAAGCAACAGGGTCGTAGTTGGTATGGAACCCATCAGGGTTCTGGGTTTGGGATATGATGGAGGTTCAGGAAAAATTTTAGGACCAAAGCGCCACGTAACCCGAAGAGTCTTTCGTCAGGGTCAAGCTCGATAACTTTGTTAAGAACTTTGTGATACACCCCAGCCAGCCAAACATCACATTTCTATTGAAATTGTACCTCCACTGTCTTGATGGTGACCTGATCAACACTAAGAGTTAGTTTGATTTTTCATTTTGAAGACCCAAACTGATTTTTACAAGCTACGAGTCTATTTTAAAAAAAGTATGGTGTTTGGTTTTTCATTTGAAAACTTAGTTTGATTGCAAAGTCAACAGAGTTTTGGGATTAAACGAAAATGTTAAAATTTTTTACTTCTCCTTTTATAGTTTGCAAGAAGGAACTTTAAAAATCTTTATATCCTCATTCTTTTTATTATTAATGTTTCTTGGATTACAAATATAGTTTAAAATAAATTAAATATTAAAATATAATAATTAAAAATAAAGAAATAAACTTATCAATTTAAATTTAAAAAAATTAAAATTAAAAATTAATGAAATGCAGTAAAATAATTAAATTAATTTAATAATAAATAATTTAACTATTTAATAATTTTTATTTTCTAATTTATTAATTTTAAATTATTTAATAAATTTTAATTTTTAAGGTGTTACAACTATAATTCTTTAAAAATTGTTCAAACAAGTTAATTTATCTTTAAATAAAAAAAATATATCACATAGAAAAAGTAATAGTGTATTATTATAAGTTTTAAAGAGACCTTTTAGTAATTTTGACAATCAACCATTATTTTTAAATGTAAAATTGAATATCATCTTTTTTAATAAAAGTCTGTTTCATATAAAATAATCAAATACATTTCTATTTTCACCAGAAGTTCTTTTAATCAAAAATCCGTTTTTAAAAAATTTTCGTAAAAAATAGTATTTTCAAATTAAAAACCAAACTAATCCTACGAAATAGATCCTATCCAAACTTTGTTTCCAAAAGTATCAATAAATACTCAGCTAACTATCCCAAACGCGATTGCATGCAATCACAAGCTCTTGTCATACCGCGCTTTCTTTGCCAAAATTTCCTTCTGACTTTCACCATGCCGATGTCCCCGAGTCGGTCCAATCAATTTTTATTTGTTTCGCGAGTGTTCCATAGGTCGAACCACCAGAATCCTAATAAAGAAAGTTAGCTGATATATGGTTCCTTTTCTTGTTTCGCCTTACCAAGGCATGGAAAAATCCAGTGCACTTGTCTCCAGACTTCAAATAATTGGTCTTAGCCCGCTGTTGGTAGAAGTGAAGCTCAGCATTCAAAAGATAATTAGCTTTATGTCTCAAAATGACCACCTGATCTCTAATCAGCGTATTAAAAGGGTTGGACTGGAGGAGAATTTGAGCTTGTTCCAGCTCATCTTTTGCCTTTTGAGCTCTTGAAGAAATGTGAGAGAAATTCTGCTTATCCAGCTCCTTAAGAGGACCTTTCAGGCTCTTGAGTTTCTTGCATAAATTGAACTGCCAGGATCCAACAAACTCTTGCTCCCAGTACTGCTGAATGAGCGGCAAAAAGTGTTGGTGGAGAATCCACATGTTTTGGAATCTAAAAGGCCTGTTCTTGCTTTCACTGTGATTGCAGATAGTGACAATACAAGGAGAATGGTCTGAAATAATACCTTGAGGAAGGAAATTTGCGTGACAGACCACATTCGAAAGGAACCAAGCATTGTTTCCCATTGCCCGATCCAACTTTTTCAAAACATGGTTGTTTATCCAAGTGAAGAAACAACCTGAAGCATGAAGGTCGTTCAATCCAATAGATTGACAGATTCCGAGAAATCCCTTGTCTCATAGTTAGTGACGGGGTTTCCACCACTCTTTTCTTCAGAAGCAAGAATGTTATTGAAGTCTAAGAGCATGAGCAATTGGAGAGAAATGCAGGCCCCAAACTCGGTCAAATTGAGCCAAAGTGGCCTTCGCTGCACAATAGTGTTAAGAGCATAAGCAAAACTAACACAAAACTCGAAAGACGAGGACAGACATTTCGCTGTGCAGTGGATGATTTGAGGGTGTACTTGCATTGGCACCAGTGCTATCTTGGAAGGGTTCCAAAGAACAGCAATTCGACCATGCTCTATCACATCAAAATTATTACATTGGTCCCAACCAGGAAGGAAGACCCTCATAATGCTCAAAAGCTTTGGGAGCTTGATCTTTGTTTCCAAAATGCCGATGACATCCACATTATGTTTTTTCACAAACGCTGCAATACTTTTATGTTTAATGGGGAGATTAAATCCCCTAATATTGAGGCAAGCGATCGTCATCAAGGATTTTGGGAAGAGACCCCTTCCTTCCTATGCTGTCTCTTATTACCTTTGGGTGCTTTGTCAGTTCCAGGATGAGCTCCTTCCTTACTTTTATCATGAGGGATCTGTAGCTCTTCAACATTGGCATTCGGGGCAGCCAATGCAAGGCAACTAACTTCTTCAAGATCCTGTTCAGGCATAACCTGTTCAGGCCTGTTTTCATTATGCAGAACAGGTGTAACCCCTTGGTCCTTATGACCCTGATCATTTGAAGGAATAACCCTTTGGGGGATGCTCTTCTTCTTAGTGACTTGTTGCCAGCCTAACTCAGCATCAGCCCTGCAGTCCAAAGTTTTAGCACCGGAATCCCCCCCTGGATCTTTCTGTAAAGGGATTGATTTTTGAGTAGGCTTCTTGTCCTGTTTGATGCTTAGTTCTTTGGCTGACAAAAGATACCTACAATCAGCCTTAACATGACCAAACATCGAACAGTGCATGCAAAATTTAGGATCTTGTTCGTAAACAATTTCCTGAATCCTTCTCTTGCCGTTGGACAACACAAAGGATACGGATTTTGGGAGCTCCTTGGCTGCATCCACTTCAACCAAGATTCTAGCATAAGACACCCTTTCCATGGTGGTAGTGAGCTTATCTGTGGCAATAGGCTTCCGATGCGAGACCCAATCTTTTGGAGAATTGCAGAGTCCAGAATTCGAGGCAAAGAAAGGAGCTGAACCCACACAGGCATAAGGCTAATCTCCTCGTTCCCAAACTCAAAGTTGTTAGGCATGACCTTCAACATAAGTGGAGATCCAAACACAAAATATGGCCCTCCATTAAGGACTGTGGATCGATCCTCGACGGAATTAAAACGGAATATAAGCCATCCGCTAGCATGGGGGATATATTCGAAATTAACCTTCCATGATTTACACATGTCCAAGAGGCCTTTCTTACCGGGAAACTTGCCTGCAAAGTACCCAACCAGGCAGTAGCCCCAGTCCCTTTCCACATCTCTTTCTTCACTTGGGTCTATAACAAACCCATCATCGACCTCGACAGGTTTCAAGGCATACCCATCAGTTCTGTTGTCCTTGAAGAGCTCATTAAACAACTTCTTCGTGGGGTCAGTTTTAGCATGCACATGGTTGATCACATTCCTATGTTGAGTGTGGGTAGAGACAGCATTGGAATCGTCCTCTACAGAATTAGTGTCTTCTGTCCCAAGCGTGGCAGAAACTGAGACACTAGATTCCAACCTTTCAACAGACTTATATCTACGCAACACACATTTACCAGGGACTGAGCTTGAGCTAATATTGCCTAGAGAGTCAGCCCTTTTCAGCTTAGCAAGAGACTGGTTACTCATAGGTGTTCGATTAGACGAATTGTCGAACACCTTGTGAACAATCTCTGGACAGTCAGATTTACAGGCATGAATCTCACCTGGGGGATGAGAAACCTTACCGGACTCACCAGCAACAACCTTCACACTCAGTTGAACTTGATCTTGAAGCAGATCTGGTTCGACATCTGCTGCATCGCTTTGTTGGACAGAAAGCCCTAGTTTCCCAACTTGCTTGTGTTCTGATTTTGCACGTCTCTTCTGTGTTGCAGGGGCACGATCCTTGGCTCCATGGAGAGAGCTTATGACTGTAGAAGCTTGATCTTGGTGGTCGACAGGATCAGCGAGGTCTTCGTTCTCGAGATGACCCGTCGACTCCTTGTCGCTGGCTTGATCGCAATCTGAACTTTTACGTAAGTCCAGAGGTTTAAACAACCTCTTCTTGGATTTTGATTTATTTTTTGTCATGATGCAGACAGCAAGAAGAAATCCAGGAAAGTTGCACTCAAATGGCCAAACGGGAACAACCAGCAGAAGAAATCCACTTGTTGCCATATACCGGCAATTCGTTTGGCTGATGGCTCTCTTACTTTCTCAGAACAACAAGTGGCTGACGAATTTTTGTCTTTCTATCAAGAGCTCCTTGGCACTCCTTCAGAGGTGGAGTCTTTTGATCCAACAGTTTTGCAGTCTGGCACAATCTTGTCTGAATCACAGAAGGAAGGGTTGATCGTCCCCTTCTCTGATGAGGAAATCAAAGAAGCGATGTTTAGCATTGACAATGATAAATCGCCAGGGCCAGATGGGTTCAGTGCCTGCTTCTACAAAGAGGCTTGGCACGTCGTGGGAGGCCTTGTATGCAGGGCCATTAAAGAATTCTTCAGTTCAGGAGCCTTCCTCAAACAAATTAATCATACGATCATCACACTTGTGCCTAAATCAAACCATGCTGAGACGGTTGGGGATTTTAGACCAATTGCATGCTGCAATGTCATTTATAAGGTCATCACGAAGCTTTTAGCTAAGAGGCTGACCCCCTTGCTTGGAGGATTGATTGATCATGCCCAATCTGCCTGTGTACAGGGGCGCAGTATGATTGAGAACATTTACTTGGGCCAAGAGCTTCTCCGGAAGTACAATCGTAAATGTGTCTCCTCGTTGTATGATTAAAGTGTACATTAGGAAGGATTTTGATTCTATTTGTTGGGTCTTCCTCAATGCTGTGATGCTGAGTCTGAATTTGCACCCAACCTTTATTGCATGGATCATGGAATGCATCACAAAGCCTTCTTATTCGATCTCGATCAATGGTAACTTGCATGGGTTCTTTAAAGGAAAAAGGGGCTGAGGCAAGGGGACCCCCTTTTCCCCTTACCTTTTCGTTATTTGTCTTGAGTTTCTTTCTAGGAAACTCAACTCGGTTTGTCACGATTCAGAATTCAATTTTCATCCTAGATGTGGTGGATTGGGCATTTCTCATCTTGCTTTTGCGGATGATCTTGTGCTGCTATCAAGAGGAGACCCAACTTCTGTGAAGATTATTTGGGACTGCCTTCATGATTTTGGCAACCAGTCTGGATTGAAAGCCAACCCGTTGAAGTCTAGCATCTTCCTTGCTGGAGTTTTGGGGAATGATCTGCTGGATATCCAGAATATTACCGGATATCTATGGGTTCCTGCCGTTCAGGTATCTTGGTATCCCTTTAGCTGCTGCCAAGAAGATCATTCATGCACTTCGGCCCCCTTGTGGACAAGATATCTCAGCTTATTAACTCTTGGACAGCGTCATCCCTCTCTTATGCAGGAAGAGCTGAACTTATCCATTCTGTCCTCCAAGGCACCGAATGTTTTTGGCTGTCTATCTTGCCTGTCCCAGCTTGCGTGATCAACAGAATCTCCAGTCTTTGTAGGAAATTTCTTTGGAACTCTAATCACTCACTGGTGGCCTGGAAAGACGTGTGTAAGCCTAAACCCGAAGGGGGGCTTGGATTCAGAGATTTGAAGACTTGGAACATCTGCCTGCTTGCTAAGTATCTATGGCACATCCAGCAGAAAACTGATTCCCTCTGGGTTCGTTGGATTCACCACGTCTACTTAACTCAAGGGGCTCAGAATGTTTGGAACTGGAATGCAAGGAAAGATATTTCTCCGGTACTGAAGAAAATCCTATACATTAGGGACTTGATTCTCCAACGCGAAGGGTCAGCTTGCGCTGCTGTGTCCTTTTTGAACAAGTGGTCAGCTGGTGATAAACCTTGCAGCTGCAGGATCTTTGAATCATTGAGGGTCAAAGGTGTCACTGTCCAATGGGCCAAGACAGTTTGGAATTCCTGTAATACTCCCAAGCACGCCTTCATTCTTTGGCTTGCAATTAAGGAAAGGCTCCAAACCAAAGATAAGCTGGGATTTCTGGGCATTGAAAATTACTGTGTGCTGTGCAACAATGGGCAAGAATCTGTTCAGCATTTGTTCTTCCGTTGTTCTTTTTCCTCGGAGGTTTGGAGACATATCAGAGACTGGCTTGGTTTCCGACGAACTATGTCCACGCTTCCTAGTGCCATTAAGTGGACAAGGAAGGATGGCAGCAACTTTGCTTGCAGGAAAAAAGCAAGGAGCTGTGCCTTAGCCTGCACCATTTATTCGATTTGGCACTCGCGCAATCGAAGACTGTTTGAAGGCCTGGACACTAATGTTTCGGATGTTTGCCATAGGATTAAATCACATGTATACAGGGTTCTTTTTGCCATGTATCCTTATGATTTAGGCCTTTTCGAGTCGTTTGCTCGTTGATTGTTTGAACATTGGTTTGATGTGTTCTACCTGGGCTTGCCCAGTGTTCAGTTGTAAAGTTATTTCTGCAATACATTTACATTTCCGTCAAAAAAGAAAGTTAGCTGAATCTGAGGATTATCAATAGCCAAATTAAATAAATGAATAGAAGTGTTTCATAAGAAAGGATACCTGTCATACGGGTAACAATCGTCTGTGTTCTTAGTCCTTCGTCAAGAGCCTCTAGCTACACGAGACACATTTTGTATTAAGAACTAAAGTGGAATGTCCTTATAGGAAATGAGCTTCCACCATGTTTTGCATTTCATGCTTGTCAGTTGTATGTGTTGGCTGACCCTATCGATAAGACTGGGCCGCCAAGCAGGGCAGGCCCACGGCTCCGTCACAATTAGTATCAGAGCTAGGACAATGACGCATCAACAAGGAGTAGGGACGATCACAATAACAGGAGGGGCCTGCCGTGCCATCAACTGTTGTTAGGGCGTCTGCTATTTTGAGTGACTCACTTCACTAGTATTTGTGACAAGCAATGAGGATGTGGTAGAAAAGGCGCAGCTACTATGTCTACTATGAGGGCATTAGCGGATTAGGTGAGGGTGGTTTGTCATAGGGGTGATAGTCGCTTGTGCCCAGTTGTCCTTCATCACAAGGCTGTAGCTAAATGAAATGTTAGGGACTGACATGGAATGTCCTTACAAATAATGAGCTTTCATTATGTTTTACATTTCATACTTTTCAGTAGTGTTGGTTGGACCTGCTGAGGGTACTGGGCCACCAGGTGGGATAGGCACACGACCCTGCCACAATTCCTATATTTGAATTATTCTCTAGGAAATCTCGACATATGCATCTGTCGATCAAAAGTTTTATAATAATGTAATACCATATGGATTTTATTTATAAATAATTTATTACCAAAAAATGTAATTATTAGAGTTTTATCTGCTTAAATTCTCAGTGTAAATAACAACACAAGCCTAATTAATAATTTTGAAAAATTTCCAAGTGAACATAACATTTTGCAAATCTATTTCCTTTTCTGGTAACTTGGCTAGTTAGTTTCTCTTAAAAACGTGCAAAAAGAATAAAAAAGTGAAATGGTTTAGTAAAATAACTAGACTTGATAAGGATTAGCTCTACTTCACTCATTTAATTTTCAAATTCATATATTTGTAGTTATTATGTATGCTTATCCATCCTTTGTACCTTTTGTTGTAACATATATAGTGCAAATATGTATTTATAGACTTTTGAGTTAAATACAATACACTTTTTTTCTTTTACTTACAACTCTTTCATAGTATCAAAAGTTTTACAACCCACCCATAGAATTTTTCTCTTTCGTCACTTACAACTCTTTCAATACTTTCACGGGCATGAAAGAATCAGGCTCTTAAAAATTTCAATAGTTAGGCTATTTGGTAGAGCTGCACTGGCCATGATGTTAAATTAAGACAAACTGAAGCTTGTATTTATGTGAGATTCTTGTACTATATTATAATTTGTTTTATAAACCAGAAACGACACAATTAGACATAGTGGATGGATCTGCGGATTGCCGCTTAAGTGCGCCTGACATTTGACCACCAATAACTTTATAGTTCATATATCCATCTTTCCTTTTTTGAATACTTGGGTTCGAGAGGCAACGCAAACTGCGGCACGACACCAGTCAGAGTTTGTTTGGGATTAGGTTTAGCAGGGGGAAAAAAAAGCATGTTTTATAACAAAATTAAGTGTATAAGATGTTTGGTTATGAACAAAATTGAATTATGAGAAATTTAAAACAAAATTAAAAAAAAATAATTATATTACTTTTTCTCAAATTAAGTTTTCCAAACAGCAGCTATACATATACTCTTTGTTAATTACAATAGTTACAACATGTTCATTTTACAATTAAAGATTAAACATATTACTTACATAAAATTTAAAATTTAAAGTTAAGAATAAAAATTTTAAAAATTTAAAGTTTAAAATCATCAAATTAAAATTTTGAAGCTTAAAATTTTAAAATAAAAATTAAAAATTAAAAAGTTAAAACTTAAAATCATAAAATTAAAATATTAAAAAATCAATAAAAATTTTAAAATTTTGTTTAAGATTTTAAAATTTTAAAAATGTAAGAAATTTAAAAGAAAAAAAGCTAAAATATCAAAATCAAATAAATAAATAAATAAATAATTTAAACAGCAATTTTAACTAAAAAAATCACAAAATGTTTTTCTATCGTATAACGATTTTACCAAGCAGTAACAGCATATTTGAATTCAGCATTTTTTAAAATAGTAATAGTAGATTGGAATGATAATGCCAAACTGGCCCAGCCTTTTAGTGAGGTTTGGGGTTTACGAGCGTGCAATTATACACCGTATAGAATTGGTCCGTCCAATCGATCGTTTATTTAGGGGGGAAAGAGGTCGCTTATAAGCATTTGTCTCATTATATATATATATATATATATATATATATATTAAAAACATTATTTAAAGATTTTGAAGGTTAGTAAACTATTTTTTGAGCTTTATTTTATTCTCTCCAACTGTTTTGGTCCAAAAAGACCAATCATTTTGTTCATTTCAATATTAAAATAAAATATTGACTAGAAACAAAATCATAAACACACTTAATATAATTTGATATGGGTATAACTTGACCCAACTTGGGTATTTCTGATCGAATATATATCCAATATGAAAAGAGTTTCAAATCATTCGCGCCTGAGATTTCGTCCCATGCGACCCCAAAATTGTTGGGGTCGAGCCCTCACCTTGGGATAAACCCTAGCTGGAAAAAAGGTAAATCATGAATGATATCTACATAGGAGACAGGCATCTTTAGCTCTGGGAGCACTCCAGGCATACAATCGTCAATAGCTCTACTACATACTCAATTTTTCTATTTGGGCATCCCGACTTGAGTTATTAATTAGGCATTAGAGTCACTTTGACCAGCACTACACTTATGTCCCTCAACCGACCCATTAGTTTTCTTTGTTTGTTTTGCAGGTCACTTTCTTCGAGGAGTTCGAGCACTGGTCGAGAAGCTCTATATTGATAATATGTTGTATTATCATAATTTGATTTGGATCCTAATTATAAAGAAAAAATTGTCAAAGCTAATTAAAACTTTAAAAGACTGGAAAGGACAATAAATTTGCCAATTGCATATTAATTTTTAATTAGGGTGAAAAAAATGAGTATAATAAGAGTGGCTTACGATTTTTTTGTTATCCATTAGTTTATTTTAACACAAAAATATATTAGAATTGGTTAAAAGAAAACCTAATTAATTAATTAATAGTCTTTTTAGGACGAAAAATGGTTGAATAGTTTATTTTTTAAATAAAAAAAGTTTAAAACTAAATAATAACACAATCTACGGTGCAATATGTATTCCCAATTAAAAAAGAAGCAATTATAAACACACCCACGTCAGTAACTTTGATTTGGTAGACTCAGCTCACCTACGTGGACAACCCTTATACATTAAGGAGTCTCCTAAACACTGCAGGATCCATAATCTTAGCCTCTTCCTGATGAAGATCAAGTTGGACGTTCTCAGAGTCTATCAAAGAACAAAGCTGTACAAGTCTCTATGACTCGAGCGTCACTATAAATACACCCTTCCAGCCAAAGGAGAGGAATCCAACAATCGATGATAGAACTCATATACACCTAGCCTATCGCCTATACACTCCCAAGGTTCACTCTTTACCATCTTTATATAGCCTTTGCATTGTTTCACTCTTTTTGGCAACTAACTTGGTTATCGAAGTATTTTTGGCCGGCACCACACCAGTGTCAACCCATTTTTTATCTTTCCATTTCGCAAGCTACTAATGCCCCAAATCTCATGATTGTAGATCATAGCGTGCCCAACGTGGGGCCATGGCAACTACTGCAACAAAAAGCTACATATTTTGAAAGAAATAATGCACTAGATATTTGAGTACTAGTGTTATGGCTAGCAAGACAAGTTCTTGTGAAGACGTTTATTCCTATATGTAGATGTAAAGAAGAAGAAAATGCTACAGTCCTAAAAAAAATGACACCATTCATGCTGAAAAAGCTACAATCCATCAAGAGAACCTGGATCCATAGGAAAGGGTGAGGACTGTTTTATCGAATGTTACACCATTAAAAAACAAGCAAAGCAGTCTTTAGCCAGGTAAACAATCTTATGCAGCCCTTGGATCCTACACCGACCCAAACTCTTGGACTCCCGTCAGCAGCTATCAATGTTGCTCCGCCACAACTAGTAAACCCCAGTACCATTATCCAGCTACTAACAATGCCTAACAATAGTAATGGAGTAGGCGACCATGCCACCCTCATCTCCAGTCCTTGGTCGAAAAGATTCCGGTGGTAGTTGCTCATATTAATAGAAGTGCAATCAGTAGTATTGCGAAGTCTACCTATATGGATGCCATAGCAATGGTAGACTTACTGGCTGAGTTTACATTTCCTAGCATAAAGCCCTTTAATAGGACCATGGATCCAGATGACCACATCATGTAGTACAAATGAAAAATGTATATAGTGGCCATCCCTAGAGAGAAACGAGAAGCCTGTATATGTAAAAGCTTTGTCTAAAGTTTGACAAGACCTGCTCTACAGTAGTATACTAATCTCTTGAATGGGTGCTTCAATTCCTTCGCTTAACTCACTGTTGTGCTAGTAGTTAAAAATTGAAAAAGTAATCAAATGACTTTTATTTGATTGTTCTAAAAAGTGGTGAATCTCTTAGAGAGTACGTGGGCCAGTTTAATAGCAAGAAAGTCATCATACCAAATTGCAACATAGTTACTCTAGATTCTGCCTTCTAAAGGGGACTCCTCATTGAATCTGACCTCTACAAAGAACTCAAGAAGCACATGTGTAAAACTATGGCCCATGTCCTGGCAAAATCTTAGGCACAAATCAAATTGGAAGATGACCGAGCTTACCGATACTCATCCTCCCTAACTCACTTCCATAAGGATCAATGGACCAATAGGTAATCTAGTAGGCATAAGCCTTACCTAGCTGGAAGTCAAAGAGCCATACACTCACAAGATGAAAAGCATTTACTTGATAGAAAATGTACCCAAGGAGTGGATCGCAAAGTCCTTAAATGCAACCTGACACAGTTCTTTCTTGATAAGAGGGAAAAAAACAACTATTAAGAGGGAAGGAAAATAAAAGGTCATAGACATCATTACTCTGGAAGCACAATGTCGACAGCACACAATCAATTACATTTTAGAGGAATTAGAAAAGACGAGTACATTATTTACCATCAACTAAAGGGCTCATTCCCCTTGCAAACAACCATGGTGTTAGGCCTTAATAGCCAAGAGCATTTAGGATCAATCATCTTATTACTTTCTCTGATAAAGAATTAGCACATTACAATGGTGCCCTGATTATTACTCTTCTTATTGCTAATTGTTGGATAGGAAAGATATTGGTAGACAATGGTAGCTTCGCCAACCTTCTTGTGCTAAGCACCTCCAGAGAAATAGGAATCAATGAATCTTACATCCTTGGTCGATTGACAACTGTAGTGGGATTTGACAGGGAGCCTAGATACATGACTAGGGAGATTGTCCTCTCTATTTACATGGGAGGCGTAAGCCTTAATGTAAGGTTCTTGTTAGTAGACTGTTTATCACCCCATAATGTCATACTCAATAAACCATGGATCCACAAGTGAAGACCGTCCCATCTACTTATGATCAAGTAATAAAGTTCCCTACCAAATAAGGGATCAGAGAGACAAAAGGCCAGCGTGCTGATGCGATCATTTTTTTGCCACCCACCTATCAAGTTGAGAAGACATCTAAGGATGATGATACCTATAATCCATGTCACCAATAGGACACCATGGATAAGAAAGGAAAACAAGCTCATGCCTGGGCCTGTCAGTAACCTTTTGCAGTGCTACAGTGATAATAACATAGTCAAACACTTCAAAAGGTTGAAAAGAACTTCCAAAATATCAGGACACAAAAAAGCTTAGCACCCAATTGAGGAGGACCTTACTAAGATAGTTGAAGAAGAGGCATATGAGTTGCGCACTAAAATGTACAATACTAGAGACTAAAATTATGAAAGTTACTATCTCGACAGTTAGATTTGAGCTTAGATTTAGTAGGCTAAATAGGCGAATTTTATTATTTTAGATTCATGATGTTAGGCCCATAAGCCATTTCAATTAGTTAAATTTAATATAATCTTAAATTCGGTTCAACCAATCACTTTACTTCACCTATGCTTAAACTTAATGTATTATCTAGAGTAACTATGATACCACCATAATAAATAAATTGTAAAAAAAAGATGCCACACACACTCACTATGCTCTTGCTCAAGTAGCGGGCTTATCTAGTAGAGTCCTTACTTTCTAAACAAGATTATGATCCATAAAAGGCTATCCATCCTATAAGAAATAGTTGCATGGTCCTGTATAAACGACATGTAAATGTAACCATTATATTGCATGGAATGGCCCAAGGGCTTCTATCTCACAATTGTGCATCATAAGATAGCCTATCAAGCCTCAACTCACAAAACATCCCTTATAAGCTCTAGCAGGCTTTCACAGCTCCACATATCGCATAAGTTCCAACTCACAAGACTAAGACATATATAGCCTCTTACACATCACATAAGGCCAATAGAATGATGGGCAGTTCGGTTTAGAAATCGAAAGAATGGTACGGCTATATACTAATCAGCACGTTTATATACAAATAAAGCAAAACCAAGCTTTGACCTCCTACCTATGTGCTAATCATCAAGTTTATATATAAATAAGGCAAAAAAGGCCCCAGCCTCGCTTACCTATGTGCTAATCAACATGTTCGTACAAATAAGGAAAAAATAGAATTCAGCCTCACCCATCTATGTGCTATTCAACATATTCATATTTGAATAAGGGAAAAAAGGCTCTACCCTCGCTCACCTATGTGCTAATCAACACGTTCATACAAATAAGGCAAAAAAACAGACTCCATTCTCACCCACCTATGTGCCAATCATCATGTTCATGTGAATAAGGCAAAACCGACTCCAGCCTTACCCATCTATGTGCTAAAAAGCAAGTTCATACAACTATGACCCTTATATACCCATATGCTAACAAGTGCCTTCATATGTCACCTTCTATATGCTAATAAGTGCATCCACACACTAACAAGTGCCCATATGCACTTATAGGTTAGTAAGCACCCATATGCACCATTCAAAATATTTTCAGGTGGCATAAGGCAAGTGCCCTATATCAATTAAGATGTACCTAGTTTGAAAAAATGATTTATTACTTACCACGCAAAAAGGTCTGTTCAAGTAAAAACATGATTCAAGTCATGAAAGTTGAAAATAAGATAACCAAGTCGAAGTCTATGCATAGACTCATTTGTATGGCCTAGTTCTAACAAGCCTAATACTAATCTAAGCAAATCTACTAATCTAAGGAAAGCAACTAAGAGGCTTAGTGCCAACTATGTACAGTCAAAGTCAAAAGTGCCAGTGTCATCTATTTCGGTTTCACTTGGCTAGAAAGAGGAGACATTAACATCAGGTTAAGCTTGTTAGATCTCTCTCAAACAATCCCTCACGGCATCTTTCATCACCAAATCCAAGGCAAATGTGAACTCTCAACTGCATAATTTTCAAACTCCTCGATCTTAATACATTGGCTATTTTAGCAGATAAGAATCCTCTTCCACTGTATCGAAAAACTAGCATGCTTATTAGTATGAAAGGCTTTAATGAGGCGTTAAAAGTCTTTGAAGAGCTTAAAGAGTATGCTCCTTGTAAAAGCAATATGCTTTGATGATAGGAAATGGCAAAATATGTATGACAAGTACATACTTCATGATGTAAGCACAGTTCACCATAGCGATGGACTTAGAGGGGGACACGTCAAGACGAGGATCTTACACTTCCAGTTAGCCCAGTTATGAAATGGCAGGCCAAAAGGCTTAAATTGGTATTACAATGCTATGTGGGTTGCTTGGTAGAGAAGAATTTTTGTGGGCCCTTGTTTGAAGACGAGGCCAGAATGTCTATGGGAGTTGAAGCGTCGATTAGCCACGTTTTATTATGCCAAGCGTATGGGTCGTCTTCGGTTGTTTATGGGTAGTTATGTGTATTTCGAGAAATCATGAAATTTTGGATTAACCCATGAAAATGAAGCAAGACATGAAGTGGAGACAGGGAGTTTCATGACTACGTCATGAAGTTTTTGGCAGGTCATGAAATTTGCTTCGAACCCATGAAATTGATGGACAGAGAATTTCATGACTATGTCATGAAAATTTGGACAAACCCATGGAATCGCAGTTGATCCCATGAAATTAAGATATCAGGCTAGCCCAATTAGAAGTAGGGTTATTGTTGGCTAAATACTAATTATTAATTTTGATGATAAAAATTTGATATGCATTCATAATTATTTAACTAAAAGCATCTTGTGAAGATAAGTGCTTAGATGAGTAAATAGATGCTTGGAAGATGGAAGAAGATGAACAAATGCGTGTTATTTGAAGAAAAAGAATATGAGAAGGCATACGGAAGAGAAGAGGCGTCATAAGGGGTACCGGACATTTTTACTCTTTTGTGAAATGTCTAAGTATTGTAAATGTTTGGCTCAAACCTTTATTTTCATAGCTTAAACAATTTAAATCTCATGCATATTAGATTTCATAAAAGCATAAATGAATTTGAATGCCCATATAGTGTAAATATGTGTTTTGAAGTGTTTCAAGACATAAAAAGTATTTACAAAATGCTTAAAGATGATTTGGAGTTATGAAAATTGCACTCAAAATGTTTTTCAGGCAAAGTTTGGCTTTACTTCACTCTCTGGAGTGGCCGGACCCCTTAGCCGATCGATCGGATGACCGAGGAGGGTCGCCCAGCCAAAACAGAAAGTGAAAGACAAAGTCGGACCCCTTAGCCGATCGACCGACTAAGGCGTTCGGCCTAGTCAGAGAGGGCCAAGAGGAGGCCAGACGACCCAGTCAATCGACCGGCTAAGCGAGATGCTGTAATAAATGCACTAACCGTTTATTACCGTTCTGGCCAATTTTTTCCTCTTTTCCTCACCTACCAAATCCCTAACTCTCAAATCTCTTTAAATACACCTTCAATACACATTCAAATCATCAATTCAAGCTTGCAAAATCTTATATCATCATTCAATTGAGCTTTGAGCCATTCTTGCAATATCTTTGAGTTTTCAAGAGCTTCATTCATTGCTATATACTCTTTTGAGAAGAAATTTCAAATTCTCTATCATTTCTTATTCCTTTGATTATATACACACTTTGAGAGCTAAAAATCTTGAGAGATATATTCATTAAAAGCTTGTAAAAGTGTGGGGAAATCCTAAAGAGTGGGACTCTTGGGTTCTTTGAAGTTAGGCTTCAAAGAGGTGTAAAAATTGGTTTTTGCTTCACCAAGATTTGAAGAAACAATTTAGTGAAGATTGTTGAAGTCCTAAGGGGAGCCTCCTTGGGCGGTGGACGTAGGCTTGGCCGAACCACCTTAAATTGTTTGTCTTCCTTATCTCTACTCTTCATTTACTTTTATTTACTTGTTTTGTCTACATTGTGTTTGATAAATTGCTTGATAGAAATAGTTAAATTTTTGAGAATTTTTTAAAACAAAAGTTAGTAAACATTTCTTAATTCACCCTCCCCCCTTCCTCTTAAGATATTTGCACCCATAATTGGTATTAGAGCTACGGTTCTCTCTATAGTAGTAGAATCTTAGCAAATATGGAGGGAATTTCTATTAAGCAAGCACCCCTTTTTTATGGAACAAATTATGCCTTTTGGAAAATGAGAATGAAAGTGTTTATACAATCACGTGATTATAAAGCTTGGAAAATTATAGAAAATGGACCTACCTTACTTACAAAATTAGAAGGAGATAGGAGAGTACCCAAACCCGAAAATGAATGGAATGATGAAGATATTAAACTATTTGAGCTAAATCAAATTACATTATTTATTCAATGTCATGAATGCAACCAAATTTGCAAGGGTAATGGCGTGCGCTTTGGCTAAGGAACTTTGAGGCCAATAAGAAGTAACTTATGACGGAACTAGCCAAGTAAAAGAATCTAGGATTGCTATGCTTGTACATAGATATGAATTGTTTAAGATGCTTCCCAATGAAAGCGTTGAGCAAATGTTTTCTAGATTCGTTGCAATTACTAAAGGCTTGAAAGCACTTGGAAAGGATTATTCCAATGTAGAGAAAGTAAGGAAAGTGCTAAGGAGCTTGCCATCATCATGGCAACCAAAAGTCACAGCCATCAAGTAAGCTAAGGATTTAAGTACATTGGAGCTCAATGAGCTCATTGGATCACTCATGACTTATGAGCTTGAAATAAAAGACCATGAAGAGGAAGAAAGAAAAGCAAAGAAGTCCATTGTGCTCGTTGCATCAAAATACACATCAAGTGATGATGAAGAAGATAATGAAGACCCAGAAGATGAGGAAATTGCACTTCTTGCCCGGAACTTCAAAAAATTCATGAAGTTTAGAAAGATGAAAAAAGGAGTATCTTCAAGCAATACAAATTAGAAGAAGAAGGGAAAAGAAGGCAAGGACTTCAAGAGAACAAAAGATGGAAAAGGCGACGAATTGAAATGTTTTAATTGCAACAAGCCAGGACACATAAAAAAAATTATCCAAAGCTATCAAAGAAGAAAGAAGGCAAGGCACTCAAGCCACTTGGGACACCTTCGAAAGTGAAGAAGATGTGGAAGAGCAACATGAGGTAGCCAACTTTTGCATCATGGACAATGAGCATGAGGTACTATCTTCACCTTCTCCATCTATTTATTACTCATCTAGTGAAAAAGAGGAAAAGGAATATAGTTTTGATGACCTAAAAGATGCATTTGCTAAATTACATGATGATCTATCTCTAGCTTTAGCAAAAAATAAGTGATGTGTTTGTTTTGTGTGTTTATATATTGCAAGTATATACTTTTTTTGAGGTGTTTTGAGCTTCATTTGGTGTATTAGTGTAGCATTTAGGTCATACTTGTGCATATTAGAGTTTACATGTTTATAGTTGAAGTTAAGACTTAAATGCTACACTAATACGCATTTATTGCTTGTTTTAGGTGTGATTTGGAGAGATAATTAGAGATTGATTGAGGGTGCTTGGTGTGTGGAACAAAGCCAAGGGTTTTTTGGACATAAAGGAATGAAGAAAAGTGGATTTGGAAGTGGTCGAGCGAAAGACAGAGCAACCGAGGTAAAACCGAGCGCAACGTGAGCCAAATTCGGAGCTTGCAAACTAAAAAGGACATGGACAAATTTTGGACATGTTTTAAGGTGCAAAAGATGGGTTGAGAGATCCCCCACAACGATACGAAGCCATGAAAAACAATGATGCGCGAATCAGAGCCAAAACGAACAAGATATGGACATTTTACTGTCAAGACCGGTCGACCACCTGTCAAGGCCGGTCGACCGGCTGAGGTCGACTGGCCAGATCAGAATCTGGGCCAATTTTAGCTGGACGACTTAGCCCCAAAGCCGGAAAACTAGTTGGGCCCCCGGTTGGACGCGCTGAAAGCTCTATTTAAGCCAATTTTCAGCCCTTTTTTTAAGGAGAAGAACACCTAAATCAAACACCCATTTCCCTAAACCCAAAATCCACCTAAAACCACCTCTCACGCACTAAACCACACACAAATGCACCTAGATCCAAGCTTGTAATTAGGGATTTAACACTTGTAATTACAAGATCAAGACAAGGATTTGAGCAGCAAAGCTAAGCATGAAAGGGAGGTTCATCTTTCTTCTTTTGTACTTAGCTTTCTCTATGTTAGAATAGATCTTTTATGGGTGATTGAAGCTTGTATTATGGGTTGATTGAGTACTACTTTGCTATGAGATTTTGATGGTTTAATATATATGTTTGCTCTTAATGCTTCAATAGCTACTTACATACATGTCTATGTGTTTGTTGATATGCCTAAGTGAAAGAACATATATTTAGAGGCTTGATTGCTATTTAACACTTCTAAATCATTATATGAGCATGTCTAGGTGCTTATGTAGTGATTCCATAAAGTGGGCCTTGTAGCTATGCATGACTATGTGTGTTTTTACATACCTTAATAGCAATTTTAGCTTCTATGACATACATGTTGGATTTTAATGCATTAATTGGTATGACCTAAATGTGTCTAAGTGTTTAAGACTAGAATATGCTTTAAATTCTTTCGTATCATGCTTGAGAACATATATGATGTGCTTTATTGTCAAATCCCGCTAGCATGATGCTATGATTGGTGGTTCTTCACTAGTAATTACGCCTAGTTTAGTCTCCTTTGGCTTTAAACCCAGCCAATAGGTGTCGGGCTAGCTTAATTGACCTTAGAAAGCCTAGTTCTTGGCTCTAAACCCTGCCAATGAGTTAGAACCTAGGGTAAGACCAATTATCATCACCTAAGAATATAATTAGCTAATTCGTGCCCTAGTTCATAAGGACCACACTATACTTCTAAGTAGCTAGCACCTAGGGATAGACCCGCACTGAGTCTAGGGATTGTAGGAAAGATTGATTAGATTCCTAGCTTAGAGCACCCTTCTTAGAGCAAACCATCAAAGTTAATCCTATAGCAAAGTTAGTACCCATATCACCTATAGTTAAGCAGATTTCACCCATTGCCCTATTTCTTGTGTTAATTCCCTTTTTACTTGCTTGTTCTCTCTTGCCTTTATTATTTAGTTTGTTTAGAATAGTTTAATTCACTGTGAGCTCTCTTCACATCTAAAATAGCTAAAAAGAATTCTTAGTTTAGCTTGTTTTCTTTCTAGCTTTCTAGGACACACACTTAGCTTTCATTCCCCATTTTCTGCCTCCCTACGGGATCGACCCTGCTTTTGCACATTAGACTATATGACCTATGCACTTGTAGGCTTTTAGTTAAGGCTTAGTGTTTAATTAGCGAAGAGAAGCATCAATAAGCAAATGAATAGAAAATTGAAACTTGTTCTTGAGGAAAAAGAAATTTTAGAAAAGAAAAATGCCTCTCGTATAGAAAAGATGGAAATCTTGGAAAAAGAAAATGATTCATATGCTGAAGATTTTGTGAAATTTGAAAAAGAGGTCAAAGATTTGAAAAAGAAAAACATGGACTTGAATGGGATTATTCAAAAATTTACAAATGGCAAGGAAAAGTTTGAAAAACTCCTTGGAAATCAAAAAATGGCTTTTGATAAGAGAGGAATTAGGTACAAACCAAGCATTAATCAAAAGTATTTCAAAACCTACTTTGTCGAGGCTTCTATCTCTATATCCTCCTCCTTACCAAAATCTAATATTACTTGTATATATTGTGAAAAGAAAGGACATGTGTCTACTCATTGTTACTACAAGAAACTTCATGACAGAGGATCACATGTTCCACATTGGCAAAAACCTCAATGGGTGGTCAAAAACAAAAATTGAAACTAATGTAAGGGACCCAAAGTGTTGGGGACCCCAAAATAAAGAATTGCATTTGAATTTCATGTGTGTAGATATGCAATGAAAGCAAAACAAGCAAAATGAAGCGGATTTTGGATAGTAGTTGTTCCAAGCACATGATGAGGAACTCTTCACTTGTCTACAAATTGGAAAAAACAAAAGGAGGAGACGTTACCTTTGGTAACAATAGCAAAGGAAAAATAATAGGAAAAGGAAGCATTGGTAATGAAAACTCTCTTGCTATACATAATGTCTTACTTGTAGAAGGCCTAAAATTTAATCTACTTAGTATTAGTCAATTGTGCAATAAAGGCCATAAAGGAGTTTTTCAATCCTCTAGTTGCATTGTTTATGAATGTGGAAATGATAATATATTATTTGTAGCTAAGAGAAATGAAAATGTCTACACCATTGAAATTGATCAACTTGTGTGTCAACATATTAAATGCTTGTCCATTGTGCATAATAATGCTTGGTTATGGCATAAAAGATTAGGACATGCTAGCATGAGCTTATTGAATGATTTGTTAAAGCATGATCGAGTTAGAGACTTACCAAAGCTAAAATTTGAAAAAGGCAAAATTTGTGATGCTTGTCAATTAGGAAAACAACATAAGACATCTTTCAAATCCCTAAATAAAGTTTTAACAAATAGTGCATTGCAATTATTACATATGGATTTATTTAGACCTATTGATGTGGCTAGCCAAGGAGGTTCTAGATATACATTTGTAGTAGTAAATGATTATACTAGATTTACATGGGTCATATTTCTTGCACATAAAAATGATGCCTTCAATGAATTTGCAAGATTGTGTAGAAAAGTGCAAAATTAGAAAGGCTATTTTATAACTTGCATCCATAATGATAATGATACCGAATATGTAAACACTCCTTTCATAAACTTTTGTGATGAACATGGCATTGAACACAACTTTTTGGCCCCTTGGACTCCTCAACAAAATGGGATAGTAGACAGGAAGAATCGTACATTACAAGAAATGGCAAGAACCATGCTAAAAGAACACAACTTGCCAACATATTTTTGGAGTGAAGCCATAAATACCACATGTTATGTACAAACTAGGGTTTTAATTAGACCTATCTTAAATAAAACTCCATATGAACTATGGCATGGAAAAACACCAAAAATTTCACATTTCAAAGTGTTTGGTTGTAAATATTTTATCCAAAATACTAAGGACCACTTGAGGAAATTTGATGCAAAATCGGATGAAGGTATATTTTTAGGTTATTCCACAAAGAGCAAAGCATATAGAGATATAATAAAAGAATTCTTGTTGTGGAAGAATCAATGCATGCTACATTTGATGAGACTAACCCATTTGAGCCGAGAAAGAAAATTGACGATGCAGGTTATCTTTTGGAAAAGACGACACTTGAAGATCCAACTCCAAAAGACAAAGAAACTCCCAAAAAATAAGAGAATGCAAAGCAAGAAGAAGAATGTCAAGAAAAGAGGTCTCAAGCCAATATGGAGAGTGAAAAATGCTCAAACAAAGGAAATATTGAAACCAAAGAAATGCATGGAGACCTATCGAAGAGTTGGAAATTTGTAAGAAAACATCCTCAAGATCGAATCCTCGGTGATCCAAATGAAGGTGTAAGAACTAGGCGCAATATTAATGCTTTTTGTGAACATTATGCATTTATTTCTCACATAGAACCCAAAAATGTAAAAGAAGTCTTACTTGATGAAAATTGGATAATTTCCATACAACAAGAACTTAACCAATTTGATAGAAATAAAGTGTGGAAGTTTGTTGAAAGACCTAAAGATAGACCAGTAATAAGAACAAAATGGGTATTTAGAAACAAACTAGATGAAGCCGGTATAATAACTAGGAACAAGGCTAGACTAGTAGCACGAGAATATAATCAAGAAGAAGGAATTGATTACGATAAAACCTATGCTCCCGTAGCTAGACTTGAATCCATTCATATGTTACTTGCATTTGCATGTTATATGGACTTCAAACTTTATCAAATGGATGTTAAAAGTGTCTTTTTAAATGGCTTCATTGAAGAAGAAGTTTACGTTGAGCAACCCCCTGGTTTTGAAGATTCATGTTTTCCAAATCATGTCTTTAAACTAGAAAAAGTATTATATGGCTTAAAACAAGCTCCTCGAGCTTGGTATGAAAGACTTAGTGGATTTCTTGTGAAAAACAACTTTGAAAGAGGAAAACTTGACTCCACCTTGTTTATTAAAAGAGAAGAGAATGATATTCTACTTGTACAAATTTATGTTGATGATATAATCTTTGGTACGACTAATGTATCTTTATGTGAGAGCTTTTCTAAGCGTATGCACGAGGAGTTCGAGATGAGCATGATGGGAGAGTTAACGTTCTTCCTTGGACTCTAAATCAAACAAATAAAGAAGGGGATCTTCATTAATCAAGCCAAATACACCAAAGAAATTGTCAAAAAATTTGGGCTTGAAGATGCAAAGGAGGTTGGAACTTCCATGAGCCCCTCAACAAAATTGGATAAGAATGAGAAAGGTAAACCTGTAAATGAGAAAAAATACAGAGGTATGATCAGTAGCCTACTATATTTAACTGTCTCTAGACCTGATATCATGTTTGTAATTTTCTTATGTGTTATATTTCAATCTAATCCTAAGGAAACTCACTTAGTTGCTGTAAAAAGAATCATTAGATATCTTAAGGGAACAATTAATCTAGAGCTTTGGTATGCAAAAGGAACTTCATTTGACTTATATGGATTTTTTTATGCTAACTACGTTGGATGCAAAGTAGACCATAAGAGCACTAGTGGGACTTGTCAATTCCTAGGACATTTCTTAGTTTCTTGGTCCTGTAGGAAACAAAACAGTGTTGCTATCTCTACCACCGAAGCCGAATATATTACAGCTAGTAGTTGCGTAGCACAAATTTTGCTGATGAAACAAAATTTACTTGATTATGGTTTGCAATATGATCATATTCCTTTATATTATGATAATACTAGTGCAATTAATCTCACTAAAAACCCAATTCAACATTCAAGAACTAAGCATATTAAGATTAGACACCATTTTATTAGAGATCATGTACAGAAAGGAGATATCATACTTTGAATTTGTTGATACTTTGCATCAAGTTGCTGGTATTTTTACTAAAACATTGCATGTGGATCAATTTTGCAAGATTAGAAGAGAAATTGGAATGATAAAAGGTGGTTGAAATACATATATATATATGTGTTTATATGGCTTCGGCATGAAAAAATACGCATTTAGGCACTTTCTGACCCGGCCGGTTGACCGACTGAAGCTATAGGGTGTCCAGCTAAAAAGAAAAATTTAAGGTGCTCTCTAGTCTGGCCGGTTGACCTAGCCCTCCGCGACCAGCCAGTCGACTGGCTGAACACGGACAAGGTTGAAAATTAGGGCTTTTAACCCCAAAATCACTCAACTCCTCCAATTTTTTTTTAACCCTAACGAAAAGCTCTCTCAAGCTCACCTTTGATTCTTCAATTTTCAACCAATTTCTTTCAAAATTATTTTTACATTCTTATTACCCACTTCAAAAAATAAGTTTTTACCGATTCAATTTTCAAAAACTACGTGAAATCATGGTGAATCCAAGGACTAAAGGTCAAGAACGTGGAAGAAGAGGAAAAAGGACCAGAACACAATCTCTTGCACCACCCGTATCGAAGATTTAAGGAAAACACTTGATTTTATACGGTAAATTTCTTGTGGACTCAGATTTTGTTGGCACTGATGTTCTTCTACTATTTGATGATTGGTATATGTTTATGCACCTACATTATGATGTTCAAGATAAATTGGTGATAGAATTTTATAAGAATCTCGAGGTGTATCGTAGGAGCCCAAAGCTTGAATTAGCATCAACGGTTTGTGGAACTAGTTTTATACTAAATGAGGATAAGTTGAATGAAATCTTTAAGATACCTGTAAAAGGAGAAGGGCATTATAATAGTCAAGGATGGCCGGATGGGATTAAGGGCACTAGCATACTAGGAGAGGTTATAGAATATATGTGAAAGGATGTAGGGCCTAAAATTCTAGATTTGATTCTTCCATTGTTGAGGGATGTTAATTTCAATATGAGAATTGCTTTTAAAATCATTAGTGAAGTAATTCTCCCTGGGAACATTAATGATGGAAAAAAGCCAGTAATGGATGCCTATATTTATTATAGCCTAAAGAAGGGAACTAAGATAGCTTTGCCTTTCCTTATTCTTCAACAGATGCTACATATAAGTGGAAAAGGTAGAGGGAAGATGACCACTCCGGGGTACGGGATGGCATTGAAGTATATTTCTTCTCACTTCAATATTTTCTCAAATACACCGTTTATGAAGTTTGCTTGGAATTTTGATATGCTCTACATGAACTTTATGGGGATTTATTGGTACAATGGTGAACCAATAAACAGTGAAACATTCAAAAACTTGCCACAAGATATCCAGGCAGCGATTAATGCTAGAACAAATAAGGGGACTACTTTTACTTATCCTATCTATGGGCCAGATGCACAATATCTTGATGATGTACTTGAGGGAATAGATTTACCTTAGAAGAAGAAGAAGGGCCAGAACATGAGGGTGAAGCTAACATAGGCATACCAGGAATGATCCTTATGGTTGTTAGTACTTCTGAAGATGAAGAATTGGGTCCTGATGAGGTTACTCGTAGAAGAGTAATGGGAGAATCATGGGCATAGGGACATATTGATAAGCAATGACGACTTGAAATACGACGAGGTGCAGGATCTAGCTCTGTGGGACAACAAGAAGATCCCTCTGTAATGGCACAAATTCTTTCACAATTGCAATCGTTGAATACAGGCATGGGAGAAATGAGGGCTACAATGACAAATCAATGGAATGAGCTTACTCTCTGGAGGGAATACATTGACTCAGATATGGTGAGCATGCGTTTTGATATGCAGCAGTACTTCAAAGATCACCATAACCATGCACCATGATCTTCCATATTTAAAAACTCATTTATAAGTATTAGAAAACAATTTTTAGTTAACCTTTTAGTTGGTTTTAAATTTCTTAGTTTATATTCACTTTTTGACTAATGGTATTACTTTTGCTTCTATTTCATGGATTAAACTGTTCCAACTTATGCTATTTTTACTTGCATTTTCCTTCTTAATTCCTTATTAATTTTTGATGATGCCAAAGGGGGAGAAGGAAAAAGTGAAAAAGAAAAGAAGCAAAGGAGAAAAGGAGCACATAGAAACTTGATTTACTAATTTGATCTGCTTGGCTGCTTAAGCACATATAGCTTGACTCATGAGTTGATTACTTGTGATTACATGGCTTAATTCTTATTGTGATTATATGGCTTGACTCATAAGTTGATTACTTGAACTAACAGCTAATTTGATTTGCTTGAACTTAAACTATTAGTTGATTTTAAATTGCATGAGTTGATCACTTGTGTATTGAGAATGTTGTTTTGAGGATTGCTTTCAAAAATGTGCATAAGCTAAATTTAATAGGGGGAGCATTTCCCAAACTAACTTTTATTTTAAAAAAGAATGCTTATATTAAGGGGGAGTATTTTTGCTCATATCTTTAAAAATTTGTCATCATCAAAAAGGGGGATATTGTTGGCTAAATACTCTTTATTAATTTTGATGATGAAAATTTGATATGCATTCTTAATTATTTAACTAAAAGCATCTTGTGAAGATAAGTGCTTATATGAGTAAATAGATGCTTGGAAGATGAAATAAGATGAGCAAATGAACATTATTTGAAGAAGAAGAAGAAGAGAAGGTATAAGGAGGAGAAGAGGCGTCATAAGGGGTACCAAACGTTCTTGCTCTTTTGTGAAATGCCTCAGTATTGTAAATGTCAAACCTTTATTTTAATAGCTTAAACAATTTAAATCTCATGCATATTAGATTTCATAAAAGCATAAATGAATTTGAATGCACAAGTAGTGTAAATATGTGTTTTGAAGTGTTTCAAGACATAAAAAGTATTTACAAAATGACTTAAGATGATTTGGAGTTATGAAAATTGTACTCTAAATGTTTTTTGGAGTTATGAAAATTGTACTCTAAATGTTTTTTGGACAAAGTTTGGCTTTACTTCACTTTCTGGAGTGGCCGGACCCCCCGGCCGGTCGACTAGCTAACCGGGAAGGGTCGCCCGGCCAGAATAGAAAGTGAAAGACAAAGCTGGACCCCCTAGCCAGTCAACTGACTAAGGTGTCCAGCCTAGTCAGAGAGGGCCAAGAGGAGACTGGACGACCCAATCGGTCGACCAGCTGAGCGGGATGCTGTAATAAATGCACTAGCCGTTTATTACCGTTCTGGCCAATTTTTTCCTCTTTTCCTCACCTACCAAATCCCTAACTCTCAAATCACTTTAAATACACCTTCAATACACATTCAAATCATCAATTCAAGCTTGCAAAATCTTATATCATCATTCAATTGAGCTTTTAGCCATTCTTGCAATATCTTTGAGCTTTTAAGAGCTTCATTCATTGCTATATACTTTTTTGAGAAGAAATTTCAGATTCTCTATCATTTCTTATTCTTTTGATTATATACACACTTTGAGAGCTAAAAATCTTGAGAGATACATTCGTTAAAAGCTTGAAAAAGTGTGGGGAAAAAAAGTTAAGGTTCAAAGAGGTGTAAAATTTGGTTTTTGCTTCACCAAGATTTGAAAAAGCAATTTAGTGAAGATTGTTGAAGTCCTAAGGGGAGCATCCTTGGGCGGTAGATGTAGGCTTGGCTAAACCACCTTAAATCGTTTGTCTTCCTTATCTCTACTTATCATTTACTTTTATTTGCTTGTGTTGTTTACATTATGTTTGATAAATTTCTTGATAGAAATAGTTAAATTTCTAAGAATTTTTTAAAACGAAAATTAGTAACCATATCTTAATTCACCCCCTCCCCCTTAAGATATTTGCACCCACAGTTATTTTTATTACTTTCCTTTTAGAATTAGGGCCTTATAGAAGCATAAACACTCATTCTTTTGTTAAAATACTTACGATTGTTGAGATTTACAAACAAATTATACTGGCTTTGCCGATTTTTCCATATTTTGCAAGTAAGGTGTGTTTGCATTCCTTGGTTGCATCAAGAGTTAGTTTTCTTATCAAGGTACTTTTACTTTGTGGCTAATTTCAATTCTTGCTCTATTTTCAATTCCTATTATCTATATTTCTAGTATTTGATAGATTAGGGGTTTAGTAGGGAGGGAATTTGTCTAGGTTAATTTATGAATTCAAAGCGTGTGTTGGGGTTTTAGGATCAATCTATATCCTTGGGGTTCTACATCACTTCATTTTGGACTGGCTTTGAATATGAGACCATCTATAACTGGTGTTGCTACCATAAAGGTAATTTGCTAGTTTTACATGTTAAATTTTTCCTTATAGATGATCATAGACGATATTCAATATTTATGAGCATATAGTGCTATATCTCACTAATTAGTAATCTTGCTTAACTAAACTCTTATTGCTGCAATAATATGATAAGTTGTAGAATTGAACCTTCTAAAGAAAGTTGACATTCATCATTGTATTTTATGCAGTCATAGTTTCATATAAATCTCCAGCTTCTCTTAATCCCTCATTCTTGAGAGTAAGCTAATTTGGTTTTGTTCATTTAAACTCATTGCTCTATCTTTCTGACACAAGATGCAATATAAAAGTTACATGTCCCAAATTAGCTAGAAGGTTCCTTGTGAAATAGTTTAAATATTATGCAGTTGGAGAAATCAATCATGTTGTAAACTATCAGACCTAATAAGCGGGTAGAAGCCTTGTTTCCTTCTAGCATAATATTCAACATCTAGCATTCAAGCATATACATCTCTTTAGAGTCCCCTATATAGACTGTAATTGTGTAGCCTAATTTTGTAGATGGTTTATTGCATATGTATTAAGCCAGAGGCCTCTTAAAAGAGGCTTGTATCAATAGCTCTACTTATTTAATTTATCGTTGAGTCATTATGAGTTATACCTATTATATTTTCGTCAAATTTTTCAAGCTGGTATCATTCCCTTATTAATGATGTATTATAGTACAAGCCCTATTGTATTTTAACTAGATCTGTTCAAGTTAATTCAAATTAGATTTACAACTTAGTATGAAGATTGGTTTTCGTAGTGTGTTGTTTGACACTATTGAGATTTTTAGGATAGTTAAGCATAAATTAAGTGCTGGAATTTTCGTATTTTTGTGATGTTGGCTTGTAAGCATTATTTTGATTGTTATCTTGTGGTCAAGAAAATTAGCACAACCAAAAAAATGTGCTTAGCCACCAATTTGTCAATTGCTAATTAGCAACCAGTTTCAAAAATGGTTGCTAATTTTAGTTTAGCAACCTAGGTTTTAGCGACCATCATTTGCAGTTGTAAAATCGATTGCTAATGCTGTTTACTGACCCATTTTGCAATTTAGCAGCCAATTTTGGCGCACTGTGGTTGACGTGTAAATTTTTTTCCTCAAGATTACCATGCAAAAATGCCATTTTCACATCTAGTTGCTTAAGCTCTAAATCATGAAGAGCAACCAAGGCAAGTAAAACCTTGATAGAACTATGTTTTACAACCAGAGAGAACACTTCAGTGAAGTCAACACCCTCCCTTTGTATATAGCCATTCGCCACTAATCGCGCCTTGTATCAAGAACCTTCAATACCTGGAGTACCTTATTTCTTCTTGTAAACCCATTTGCAACCAATAATTTGCTGTCCCTTAGGCAATTCAACAATCTCCCATGTTTCATTCTTACGAAGAGACTCGATCTCCTCACTTATAGCACCTACCCACAGAGTAGAATCTTTCCTCAAATATAGCTTGCTTGTATGAATTTGATTCATGTCCTTCAATTGTTTCAGCAATAGTTCAAGCAAACGCAATAAGATTATCATATCCATACCTTTGAGGCTTTGTATTCTATCTCCTTTCCCACCCAGTAGCAATACTATACTTTTGTTATTCAGGCACATTCTGATCATGCATCTTAGTCGGCTGAATCGAAGTGCTACTACTGCTAGATGGAATGTTTGAAATATCAATAAACACCTCCATCTGCTCTTTGACACCATGGTCTAAACTAGCTACCACTTTCTTCTTTTCCTGGTTTAATGAAACAGACTCATTAAATGTAACATTCCTACTAATGAGGAAATCTGGAGACTTTGGATCTATACACCACAACTTATAACCTTTCCTCTCGGACACATAGCATAGGAATATGCATTTCTTTGCCCTTAGCTCCAACTTGCCATCCTTCATGTGAGCGTATGCAGGGCAACTAAACACTCTCAATTGAGAGTAATCAGCAGGCTTGCCAGACCATAACTCAAAAGAAGTCTTCAATCCAATAGTTGTAGATAGAAATCGATTCACCAAGTGGCACACCGTGTTAACGGCTTCAACCTAGAAGTCTTAACTCAAGCCAGCATGGGAGAGCATACGACGAGCTCTCTCCAATAGAGTTCTATTCATGCATTCTGCAACTCCATTCTGTTGTAGTGTCCCTACACATGTGTGGTGTCTCACAATGCTATGTTTTCTACAGAACTCATCAAACTCCTTATTGTAGTATTCCAACCCATTGTCAATCCTACAATGCTTGATTTTTTTTCCAATCTGCTTCTAAATTAGCATCTTTCACTTGACAAACATTAGAAATGCCTCATCTTTAGTTTTCAAGAAATACACTCACACCATCTAAGAGTGATATAGTACCTGGCACCCTTCTTGGAAGGAACTTTGCTAGGACCCCAGAGATCAAAATGAATATAATCAAGTGTATCTTTGGTATTTTCCTACCACTTGCTAAACTTCACCCTGGTTTGCTTTCCAAAGACACAATGCTCACAGAATTCAAGCTTTCCCATTTTTGTCCACAAAGAAAATCCCTCTTGCTCAGCTTGGTCAATCCCTTCTCGCTCATATGGCCCAATCGCTTGTGCCATAATTGTGTGGTGTCATTATCAGTCTCCTTGGATGCAATAGCTACAACACCTATAACCGTATTACCTTGAAGAACATATAGGCCGCCAATCAAGTTCCCTTTCAAGAGCACAATGGAACCTTTTGTCACTTTAAGAACACAATTCTCACTCCGAAATTTATACCCATGAGAACCAATGCCCAAGAGAAATCAAGTTTTTTTCACCTTCGATACATGCAAATGCTCAAGAGATCTTGTAATGCCATCAAACATCTTGATATTTATGATGCCTATTCCCTCCACCTCCAATGAGAGGTTATTGCCTAGAAAGACTTTCCCTTCCTTTGTAGTGTAAGAAGAGAACCAGTCACGCCTAGGACACATATGGAATGTTGCACCTATATCAAGAATCCATTGATTTATGCCATTGTAACATACTCGCAGACAAAACATCTCCAGTACTACTCGAGCTCTCTCCATCACTATTAGAGCTTTCCATCACAGCCGCTAAATTCTTAACCTTTTTCTTATTTTTTTTCAGCTTTGGACATTCTTTATTAACGTGACCTTTATCACTACACTCGAAACAAAGCAGTTTACTCGCTCTTGATTTTGAGCTCGACTTACTTTTCTTTCTACTAGAAGATCCCCATCTATTCTCCGATCTCCCTCTTCTCACTAAACCCTTCTTATGAACTTCCTCCCTATGTCCCGAGCTATGTGTTAGAAGATCCTTTGATTTCAATGAAGCAATCACATGCTCAAAACTAATTTTATCCCTCTCGTACAACATAGTGTCCACAGAGTTCATATGAGCATAATAGGATAATAGCTTGGTCTTCATCATCAATTTTAACACCTATATCCTTCAAAGTAATAACACAAGAGGTAAACTCATTAAGGTGTTTTTTTAGTAGTGTACCTTCTTTTATCCTAAGATGATACAATCGCTTCTTCAAGTAGAGGTGATTCATGAGGGATTTTGATGCATACAATTCCACCAAAGTATTCCAAGCCTCAATTGTTGCCGTCTTCTCAGCAATCTCCAACAATACTTTATTCATCACAGATATATGTATTACACTTAAGGCTTTTGCTCCAAGTTCTTATTTCACTACAGGTTCTGTCTCCTCTGGGATCATCTCTTCAATGACTTGCCAAAGTCCTTGTATTGTCATAAATGCCTTGAATTTGATCCTCCATAGACTAAAACTCGTTCTTCTGTCAAACTTCTTGATTTCAAACTTTCCACCTATGGAAGACGTCTTCGTTTATCACAAAACTCAAACTTTGGGATAGAATTTGGCACAACAGACCGCTAAAACAAATTTAGCTTATCGAAAAACCTTAAGAGCACCCGTGGGCAACCTTGGCCAATACCAATCAAAGTCAAACCTATTGGTCAAAGTTAACACAGTCCCTGAACACGTACTACGGAGTAGAATCTGGCAAAACAGGGCCCAAAAACGGAATTAGCAAGTGAAAAAAAGTGGGGTAAGGCTCTGGCCAAGCTCGGTCAACCCTCAATCAACGGTCAAACCTAGGTCAAAGGTCAATGGTGAACCCCCAGTCAACGCCTCTGGTCAACGATCAAACTAGTCAACTGTCAAATGCTGGTCAAACTTTTTTTTTTTTTGGTTTCCTGGGTTAAGCCCAAACCCAAAAACTTCCTCCTCTTTTATTCTTTTAGACTAACCCAAGTCCAAACTCAAAAAAAAATATTTTTTTTTTCAAACTAAATCCAAACGAAAAACACTCAAAGCCCACCCCAAGACCTAACCAAGAACCTAACCCGCGACCAAGGTCCTATCTTAACCCGATTTGCAACCCACGCTCAATACTCCACCAATCCGATGCAAACACCCAAAAAAAAAGAGACCCGAATACCTAAAACCAAACCTAAGAACACGCAAACTCTAACTTCTTCGCCTGTTCTTTAAACCCAAACACAAACTACGACACGCCAACGTAAGCTTCCACTGCAGCTACCAATGCTCAACGCAAATAGCATCAGAGCACTCCTCGCACAAGTAGAGACCCTTGTTTGGTTAGGCACTATTTAGTTTGAGCAATTTTGGTTTCACTGTGAGTTTTTGATTTTTCCTTTTCCTTCAAACAACAAAAAAAAAACCTAAGTTCTAGATACTAGTTTATTAGGGAAAAACACGCATAAACGAAGAACATGAGAAGCAAAACATGAGAGAATTTATGTGGTTCGGCCTTGAAACCTTCGTCCACGGTAGCAAGAACAATTTCACTATTGGTCAGCAAATATTACAAGGCTCCTTACTTTGGTCTCTCTCCGACACATAATACAATGTGCTAGTCCTTATTTATAGTATATAGGTTTTCTAAACAGTATACTGCTCAAATAAGGCAACATATTAATTATGTACTATTATAGTAAGAAACTAATAATGTAACTTACAAATAAGACAATTTGCTTTTCTTGTTGCATAAAAATACGGGTCATAATCAATAATATGTTAGTGCAAAATGGTTAATTAGTATCAGAAATCGGATATATATGCTGGATATAATTCCGTTGTCCTCTTGTACGAAAGAGAATCCTACATTAGTCGAACTATTTTTGTATTTTCTACCCACTAGCAATTTGGGCTCTCACACCAATAACTATGATATTCTGAACCATTTGATCAGCTGTCCAAAAAAAAAGAGAGAGAGAGAAACTTTATGATCAGTAAACGCGCCAACATTATGCACTCTCCGATTTCTTTTTTGCCAAACATTTATATATGGTTGAGGAAAAAATTCTTTTAGATAGTCAGATACAATATTTCTTATTTCCATTTTGGTCAAGTAAATTGAGTTGAAAGACATACCACAACAAATTTGCGAAAATATATATTTTTCTTCCTTTAAGGAAAACAAGAAAGGAAAATGATAAGCAACAAAATTTTTCAATGTGGCAATTATTTGAGGATTGTCTTTTACTATCTCCCAAAGAGCTAAATTTTAGATAGTGGTAGGAACTACGTCATTTTACTATAAGTTCAAGAGTAACCTAAAGACTTTTTCCTTTTTAAAAGATTGAAACCAATTTGTCCTCAACGTTATAGTTGAGGGACTATATATATCAACAATTTGTCCTGGTTTGTTTACACCAACTTGCGGTATAAAAGTTTTCTTTTGTCTATGTCATTTTTGATCAGTTAAACCTAAGTGTAATAAATTTAAATCAATGAAGCATTATCATTAAGTTCTTTTTTTCGTTTTTTTTTTTTTAAAAAAATAAAACTAAATCATTGAGTTCAATGTGCATTATTTGCATTCTTTTGCAGCTTAATTTAGATTTCTTTTTTTTTTTTTTTGATAATTATCGATCCATGTATACATGGTCATGTTTGTGAAGTTAAAGGTAAAATACACCAAATCACAATTCTGCAACCAAATGGCTTCATGAAGAATACACCACCCAGTAAATACATTGATTAATGCTAGCTTCTCTGAAGGTCCCCAGCTGCGGAGGCTGTATTCTGTTCTTTTTCCCCTTTTCCTTTTTCAGATTTTCTTGCTTTTAATTCTCAATCAAATTAAAATAAAATCAAAGTATTGAAATCACTTTTCAAGATTTACCGGCAAATCACCTCATCAGCTCATTTTTGTCAAAACACTTTATGCACAAATGTCATTGCTTGTAGAGCTAGATATGTCCCACCAGAAACTCTTCGCTTTTGTTTTTATTTTTCTTTTCTTTCCCCCTTTTCTTTTTTATTTTTTATTTTTTATTTCTTGAGTCCTCACCCGACTCTTCTTGTTGTAGCAGTGTAAATTTGTTTTTCTATAAAATTAGTAAAGTCTTTTTTTCTCCCCATTATATTGAACTAATTAAAACTTGGACGTAACCACAATAAATAACACGAAAGTATACATTGTAAATCATGAAGATCTCAATTTGCTGCATCATATTTCTCAACGACTTTACTGAGCATTTATATTTCGAAATATCTCATAAATATGGATTCGACCCTTGTAATGAAAGTTCTAGACATCCATAAAATCCAGATAGTTCTTTTACAATCTTCTAATGCACACATGTCTTCTTGTAGGCTTACAAATGAAAGATCGTTATCTTTCTTTTTCCCAGGCTAAAATCAAACGTGGCCATCTCTATCTATGGACGAGATTCTACCATGATATATAGTAATGTTAATAGGTATTAATATAATAAATTAATAAATCAATATCATCTTTACAAACTTAAATTTTTAGATGAGTGTTAACTCAATACGGTATTAGACATTAGAAACCAAACGGTCTCAGGTTCCAAATTCACCGACAAACATTTAAAAACAATTAAAAATTATTCATGTGCAAGGCTAAAAAACAAACCCCACCTGGACGGTCTCAAATTCGAAATCCTCCGCCACCCATTTAGAAATAATTAAAAATTATTTGTGTGCATGGCTCAAAAACAAACCCTATTTGCATAGGAGAGGGCGTGTGAATACAATAAATTAATAAACCAAAACCCTGCACGCACGTGAGGAGACATGTTAATGCAATATATTAATAAACCAAAATCTTCTTTACAAGTTTAAGATTTTAAATGAGTTGGTTATTCAATATAAAAATGGTGGCATATATCATTTAGTAGGATCACTCAATCCCACTCAATTTCTTCAAAGGAAAAAGTTATAAATAAAAAGTTTTATGTTTGAAACCTAAAAATGATAAGATACCCACACTCTATAGTGATTACATTCATTAAAAATTATAAATAAAAATTATATAAGACCCCGTTGAGTACAATTATAATATTATTATACAATGTATTTTTAGAAAATGAGATTCCAACAAATACAATTATAATATTTGTATTGTGACAAATTATTAAAGTTTCTACATATGTTAATTGCTCTTACATTGACCGCAAAAAAAAAAAAAAATCTAGCTACATCAATAATTATTACTCATATCATTTTATAATAATTATGTCAACAATCCATAAACATTAAATTCTTATTAGTAACTATAAGGTCCATTGCCTTCATTTACGCCTTCAATATTATTAGAGTCAAACTAGAGTAACTGCTTTTTGTATCTTATGCCCCATTTCTTTTCCTCCATATTCTACCTTCCATGTCATAGCTTGATTAGGCCACTTCCTCTCTTCTTCTCACTCTCAAAAACCTTTTATATTTTTCTTCATTTCATTACATGCCCTGATTAAACCATTTCCACAAATACTAATTCTCTAAATTTGGCTTGCCAAATTTTGATGGATTCAATTAGACCAAATAATCCAGCTCCACGGAAAAGCAAGCTAGCAAAAACATTCCACAAATTGATCCACCTCAAAACCGCGACGAAAAGCTTCTCAAACAATGGATTTTGCCTACCATTTCCTCAAGAAAAACTCAGATGTTATGAGGCGCAACAGTTTGGAAAAGATAATTGTGAAGAAGCCAAGGAGGCTAAGAGCAGAGCTATCTTGGAAGCCTTCATTGCTAAGCTTTTTGCCACCATTTCATCAGTAAAAGCAGCTTATGCAGAGCTGCAAATGGCTCAGTTTCCATACAATAATGAGGCCATACAAGGTGCAGATCAAGCTGTGGTAGATGAGCTGAAAGCACTGTCGGAGCTAAAGCATAGCTATTTGAAGAAACAGATCGATCCTTCACCACCCCATGTGACTTTAATGCTTGCAGAGGTTCAAGAACAGCAGTCATTGATGAAGACTTACGAGATCACTATGAAGAAAATGCAGGGCGAGATTGAAAGCAAAGTCTCTGAAGTATCAGCCCTTCAAAAAGAGCTGAATGAGACCAGGCAAAATAGCAAGACACTAGAGAATAAGCTCAATGCAAGTGGATCTTTCTCCATTCTTGATAACGTTAGGTTCTCTGATGTAAACCTTAAAGACTTTGTCACGGTTTTGAACTACGCATTGAGATCTATACGCAGCTTCGTGAAGCTCCTGATCAAGGAAATGGAGTCTGCAAACTGGGATATTGATGCTGCAGCCAACGCGATACAGCCTGGTGTGAGTTTTGATAAGAGAAGCCATGAAGGCTTTGCTTTTGAGTCATTTGTGTGCAGGGAAATTCTGAGTGGCTTCCATGAGCCTAACTTCACTTTCCAATATGATCATCAGCCGTTGCCTAACGGCGAGCAGCGCCGTGCGTTCTTCTTTGAGCAGTTTAAGAAGTTGAAATCAGCAAGTGGTATCCATTTTCTCAAGCAGAATCAAAATTGCTTGTTTGGGAAATTCTTGAAGTCCAAGTATCTCCACATGATACATCCCAAAATGGAGTTCTCATTTGCTGGGAATTTGAACCAGAGGAAATCGGTTAATTCAGGAGAATTCCCTGAAACAGATTTCTTTAAAGCTTTTGCTGAAATGGGGAGGAGAGTTTGGCTTTTGCATTGTTTGACATTCTCTTTTAGTGAACAAGTAAGCCTTTTCCAAGTGAAAAAGAGTTGTAGGTTCTCTGAAATGTATATGGAGAGTGTCAGAGAGGACATCTCGGCCGCTGCGGCGGACTGTGATCTCCGGGTGGCGTTTACGGTGGTTCCAGGTTTCAGGGTCGGAAGAATGGTGGTGCAAAGCCAGGTGTACTTGACGCATGCTAAAACCAATCAAGCTAAGCAATAGAGAGGTATGTTTCCAGCTCATGCATTATTAGGCCATGTAGGTAGTGGAAAAGAATAATCTTAGACATCATTCTATTTCTACATTTATTTTAAAATTTATTGTCTCCCTATTCTTTTATTTTTTTCACTCTAATTAGTATTTTATGCGTGTAAGTGATATCTTTTAGTCTTTTATATTTTGATTTTAGTGTCCCATTAGTCCTCCTATCGATACCTGTTAGAAATCTGATAAGAATATCACATTTTCATCTTATCTTAACGATTTTGTCAAAGTTACGTTTATGCGATATTTTTGTCCAATTTCTATAGATATCTACAGAAGGACTAATGGTGACGTAAAAATAGACACATAAAAGATTAAAAGGTATCATTTTTAAAGATAAGAAACTAATTTATTGAAAGTGAAAAAAATGGGGGACTATAGGACAACAAACCCTTCATTTTAGTTTTAGCATACTACCTAAATATGTATAAAATAAATAAGCGATAGAAAAGCAACGATATCTAATAATGTTAATTATAATAACTAAATATAACCAAATCCTCTCTAAAAGTTTAAATTTTTAAATAAGATAATAACTCTAATATAGTATTAAGGCTCATGTTTTGAATTCGAATTTGACCACCTATTTAAAAGTATTAAATTATATATGTACAAATTCTAAATAAATCATTTTATACGTAAAGGCGCGTGTTAAATATAATAACTAAATATAACTAAATTCTATCTACAAATTTAAACTTTTAAATAAAAAAGTAACTATAATAAATAGGGCTCGTTTGGAAAATGTTGAGGGAATGGTTTGATAGACCTTTTTTGCTTTATGATGTGTCTTATCGAAGGTGCCAAGGTCGAAGAAGAGGAGCAGCATAAGTGCGTTTGGACCCCACCCGTGAAAGTGGTGCATGGAGGAATGAGGATATGAACTGGAAATTTGGAGTATAGTTTGTCGCAGGTCAGCTTGTGGGGCCCAGGAGGAGGCTGAGTAGGACCCTTGCAAGAAAAAATTAGTAAGCAATTTTGATTCTCTCCCCAATTTTGATTCTTAAATTTGACCAAAGGATTCACTGACCAGAGACTGCAGCTGGCAATGATGTTTAAAAAATGTACATATAAACAGTGTATTATATGTATAATGTAATGTAAGAAGACAATGGTTGTATCTTTTGCTTAAAACATTAGCTCAGGACATTCACCATCTTGTTTTTACTGTTTTTTTTTCTATTTCAAATTAAACTGGAATGTGACTGAGAAGTGGTTGGCGATGTTACTAATTTTTTACTCTTATATGATCACTTTCTTTTAAAAGTTTAGTCGTTAAAAAGTATATATCTAATTAATTAATCTAATATTTTTAGCCCGTCTACTTATATATAAATTGTAACGACACACACCCAACTATTGACCTATCATCGTATTGAATCTAGCTACCTGATTCAAAACACATAAACCCGTGATAAATTGATGTGGGAGGACGGCACAAAATATACACCTATAACGGTCGAACCCTAACTATTACCCTAATATCACATTAAGTTTAATTAACTGGTTCAAAATATTTAAACTCATGATAACAATAGTAGTGAACTTAAGACAATATAAAATGCACACAAATCTCATACAAAATTAATGTAAAAGGCGTTATATAAATGAAAATTTGTTGAATTATGCGCATGATAATAAAAATTATAACGATAAGCCTATGTCTCCAACATTGGCATGGACAAATTGATGTCCATCGTCCCCATTAAGGAGGGAGAAGTAGTGTGATTAAGGATTCGGTTGGTTCAGCTGGTGCCAACTTTTGCAAGCTACACCAGAAAATGCGTATCTGTTGGCATGTGTGGCATGCTTTCTGTTACAAAGTAGCGTGTTGGGAGTGGTGATCATCACATTGTCACCTAATGCGACTTTGTTTCTTCTTTGACCGCACAAATACCAGGAATTTTTTATTATTATTATGATTGTAATATTGTGATTTTGTGCGCTTTAAAATGATTTTTTTTTTTTGGTTTTTTGAATTAGGATAACATTAGTTTAATTGTTGTTTATGATTACAAATTTAAAGTTGAATATTGAAGTTTTTAAATCTTCCAACAAATGTGCATGTCACGTGAAAACAGCAAATGAGGACATCTCAATTTAGGATTTTTTTTTCATTTACCTAATTTTGAAAAATCTCTTTCAAAAATTCCCTACATTTGAAATTGTTTTTAAATCTATCATTTTCATTAAAAGGATTGCCGAGACTGTAAGTGAATTATTAAAATTTTGCCTTTTGACACGCTATTAGCAAGATTCCTAAGAAAAGGTACATGCGTTACTGAAACGGTAGTTAAACTACCAAAACTATGCCATCTGACACGTCAGCCAAATCAACAAGTAAATTACCATAAAGAGAAAATGGTAGCTTACTTACTGTTACGGTATTTCTAATACTGAAAGCAGGGAATCGAATTTTTGACTTTGCAAGAGTATATTCTGAAAGTTGAATCGAATATATTCTTAAAAAGACTAGACATGTTGGCAGGAAAAACGGTAGACGAGCTACCGTTTCGATAAGTGCTTTATCGTTTCGGCATTTGACTTACTGTTTCGGTAAGCAATCTATAGTTACAGTGAGTGTTCAATCCTTACAACTTTTGGTTTACCGATCTCATGTTGCTAAAAATCCTATATAAACCCCCATCCTTCCTACCTCCCCGAATCATCCAAAACCCTCAAACCCTCTTCTATACTTTCAACTTTTCTATACTTCAATACAATCCCTCAAATATTTTATAAAATCACTCGATAATAAAAAATATGAATACAACAATTACTGTTCTTTTATATTATGGTAGGCAAAAAATCAATGGCCCTTATGGTGTCGATTATGAAACTAGAAAGCTTGTATGTAAAGTCAAAATAGCACATGAAACATCATACAATAAAATCATTTATAGTGTTTATAAGAAGCTTAATTTGCGTTATGGCACTGACAGAGTTTATCTCATCGTATCTAATCAGGGATCATGAAGTCCCACTATCCATTTTTTAGAGAGGCGACATTCAGCAACAATAAAGAATTGATGGACATGTTTCGAATGGCTGGTGATCACAATAACATGAATAATGCCCATGTTATTGTTGAAGTACATACTAATGATGTATACATTCCACAACTAAGCAATGATCTCCTGCTTTATGGCATTGTTCCCGACTTGAATGCTAAACCATCTAATTACAACGATGCAAGGTTCAATATCTCGATGACTGTGGCAAATTTTGCTACATTAAATGTGTCTTCACATGGCACATTTGACATAGCAGGGCCAGCTCATATAATGGGCTAGATTTGAATATGGATACATTTCAGTCAGAACCTGACGAAGAAGACGAGAATGTGGCCTTGAACGAGAATGATGCCTGGTACGAAGATGATGTCTTGGACGGGAATTCAAATGCTGGGAACATAAATGCTAACAATGCGAGGCTGAGTGGAGGTGTGGGGTCTAGTGATGGTGCGGAACCAATGTTCTGGGTATTTGAAACTATAGAGTTCCATACTGTTAGTCAAGAATATTATATGGATAGCATGGACAAGCAAAAAATGTTGCCATTTTGGGACAAAAATAAGAAGGAATTGGCCAAAGGCATGGTGTTCCTATCTAAAGAGGACGTAATTAGGGTCGTTTAGATGTCCTCAATAAATGTACAACGTGAATACAAAGTCATGAAGTCTAAACTAGATTTATGGCTTGTTTGTTGCAGAAATGCTTCCAACCTTAGAAATCTATGCAAATGGGAATTATGGGTAATAACAAAGTATTGGGGCGTGCATAATTACTTCAGTGATAGAAGGAAGGCCAACCATAGAAATCTTATTGTTGCCTTGGTCGGATCTACGGTTATGCATTTTGTAAAATAGAAGCCTCATTTTGAGGTAGGTTTTGTTCAAGCTCACGTTAAGGAGACCCTTTGTTGGATTGATAGTTTTTTGACATGTTGTCTATCCTAGTCTATATTTTCAAAATTTCTACTAAGAAAACATGCTAAGAAAGCAGAAATAACCACATAACACACATGAATATGCTAAAGAACACATAGAGCATCACTAGTATTTGCATAATATTTAAAACTAACCTCTTGAAGATGGGGCCTTTGGTGAAGCTACAACCGTCACGAGCTTTGTTCTCACTCACAAACAAGGCCATCAACAAATTGTAACTAAAAAAGTATCACTGGTAAACTCAAGGCAACTCCCTACTCTTCTTTCCTATAATTGAAAATACTTATCTTAAGAGAATAGCCTCTTGTTGGGGAAGAAGCAAAAATAATATGCTCTTGAAAACCAGAGCAAAAATCACACAATATGTGTGTACTATATGTTGTAGTATTCTTATGCCAAAATGGAAAAGATCAACTACAAGAAAGAGTGATGGATAAAATGGTGTAGGGTCTTACCTATTTATAAGGGAAGGATTGGGACCCCAACCTCTTAATCTTTCTATGTGGGAAACTTTCCGGTGTAGTAAATTTTCACCACTTGTCTTCGAAAATTTGGTCCGAGCCCATAATCCAAGCCCAATACATAGTCTATAGTCTATGTGGAGGCCCAAACCTAATATGAAACCATACAAGCCCAATTAGGTTATTTTGGACTCTAAAAAAAGCCCAAACCCAATTCCAATCTTTGGCCTAAATAAGCTACTACCACAATATGGAATTTGTCCTTTCAAGATTAATCTCTCAAAGTCATTCAACTAGAGAAGGGACCAAGAAGGCACAATTAACCTTGCGTTCTAAAAATGACCAAAATGTCATTTTCCAATCTAGGTGACATAATAACCATTTTTAACTTCGATTTATTTCACCATAAGATCAAAGTTGCACTTCAAGGACAACTGCTGTTACCCAGAAGCTTATTACAAAAGAATGTGAACTTTGTCTTTGACCTACTAAATAACCGATCATAATGCCCCTCTATGTATACCCACAGCTAAGGCTAGTCCTTTGGCCTTTGTAGTATCACCTTCTTAGCTGTATCTTTTCCATTGATTCTCTTGTCCTATAAACAACCATTCTTGGTCATGTATCCTTGATCTCAGAGCAACCCTCAAGCCAAATGATTGGTACACCCATAAAGGTAGTATCACTATCCCAAGGGGGCAAATAGATTCCATATTGCATGTGCATGTTCCAATTAATTAGAATTTGGCACATAACCACAAGGCTATTGATCCTAATATTAAGATCTCACCCACAGTGAATCTAAGCACCAAACCCTAACTTTATTAGTTCATCTACATATGCTCAAGATCAAGAGCAATGGTCACTTAGTAGCAGTAAGTAACTTGTTTTCTTTCTTTGATAGTACATCTCTAGAAAACATATTCACAATAGTCCTGTCCAATGCATGTTACAGACACACACACGAGAGACAAGTCCAAAATGTCCTTCACTGACCTAGGTAGATCACCCTCAATGAGAAGACTTGCTAGCTATAACCTCATCCCGGAAGAGTACCCAACAATACCATTCGGTTATAGACTCTTTTTGTGACAAGACTAAATCTAGACTTGGACTTACTGTGCGTCTAGCCTCACTACATACCCATGCCATTAGTTTAAGTCAAGGGACCTTTGTACCTATATTAACAATACATATCAGAGATACTATGTAATAAACTCACAATACCATAAATAAAATGATTATACATTGTTTTACATCTAAAATGTCATATACAAGTGAGCTTTAGGGCATACTAATCCTAACACCCTTCACGTGGACATATCTTATGAGAAGGCATGGTGTGGCCAAAATAAGGCCATTGAATTAGTGTACAGTGATTAGTACAGCTCATACCAATTACTTCCATAGTTTTTAGAGCTGTGAAAGCAACAAATCCAGGGTTAGTTGTAACCTACAAGTTTTTCCATGATTTGACATAGGGAAGCAAAATTTTTAATGATGTGTTTTAGACATTTACACCCTGCATCACAGCATGGAAGCATTGTCGACCTATGCTCTCTCTTGACGGGACCTACCTATGAGGTCAATATAAGGGTCATCTTCTGATAGCATTAACAATAGATGCAAACAGACATATCTTACTATTGGCATTTACAGTTGTTGATACGGAGACATGAGTAGCTGGTCATGACTCCTCTATCAAGTACGACTACATTTTCTTCAAGGTATAGAGGAGATTTGTATAGTATCTAATAGACATGCAACAATATTTGCTACCAGGGATCATATTTCATCAGATGGGTAATTATAGGTGAAGCATTGCATATGCTTGAGACATCTTAAAATCAATGTGATGAAATAGTTCTACAACCAGCATATAAAAAGATTTATGTTAGATAACTAGTAAAGAAAATTAGGTACGTAACCATATGGAAGTAATGCAGAAAATTTTGCAAGTTGACCCAACATCAAAAGGAGCTGGTAAATAGGCATACGACTATTTAATCGACATAGATCAAGAGATGTGGACGTTGTGTGGTGATGGAGGTTATTGGTCTGGTATAATGACGATGAACAGTATGGAGTGCTTTAATGGTGTTTTGTTGGAGCGAGGTACTTACCTATCACAGCGTTAGAATCGCACACTTTTATGAAGTGTGCCGAATACTTCTACAATTACTCGATACATGCCATGCATTTAGCAGGACAAGAATTTGTGATCCCAATTAGAATAAGAGAATTATAGGACAAGTAGGAGACAAATTCACACTATCTTGACGTGTTTCAATTTCACAACAAAACCAATACAACACAAGTTGGTCATATGCCCGAATCATATACTGAGAGATGTCTTATATAGGTTGTTCGATTTTATGAGAAGACATGTACTTGTGGTAAGTGGACAGCTTATCACTTGCCATGTTCACATGCATAAGCATTAGTATGGCACTTGAAAGTACCAACATCAACCCTAATCCTGATAGAGTATAAGGTTGAAGCATACAAGACCACATACTCCATCCTATTTAGCCATTAGGACATGAAGATTTGTTGAACTTATTGGTTTGATTTGTTTTGATGATGCCGTAATTCCACTTTGTTAATTACTCTCAGAATAATTGCACTTTGTAAAGTGTTACCATTATATATCTTGTATATGTTAATCATAGTAGCTTAAGCTAGGAAAAGGCTTCATGCATGTGGAGTATGAAGACTATGAAGATCTCTTGAAGAATCAGGAATTTGGTCTTTAGCTTTTGTCAAGTTGATCTTAGTATATAATCAAATATCTATGAAGCTCAAAAACTTAAGACATTGCATGCATATATCTTGATCTTTCTTCTAAATACCTACCTATATTTTCCTTCAAAAAAACTTTTCTTGCAGAAAAATCAAGTTTTAAAGTCCATAGTTTGCACTATGAAGCTGCATGCATTATAGCAATCTCAATTGCATTGATATTTGGTACTTTAATAAATCTATATGCTCATATATATGTAAATATCAGCTTACCTTTGCAGTAAAAGATACTATTCTATGTATAGCATTTATATTATTAATATATAAGCATTTTGGTATAAGACTATTACCCATTGGATAATAGCTTTGCATGCAAAAAGCCTTTTTCTCTAAAAATCTTGATTCCAATCTTGTATTTAATGTTTGGAAAATAAGTTGTATTAGCATTTATTATTAACTTGATCTTTTATGCATAGTGATTGTCTTGAGCTGTGAAAATTCTGCAAAAAAATGCTACTTACTGTTGATTAGATGTTAGCAACTTTTTGGTAAAATGTAAAGTAGCTTTTTTCAGCCTTTTCTGCTCCTACCGGCTTACTCAGCCGGTCGACCGGCTCTGCATTCCGGTATTAACAGAAAGTTGTGTTACTCTACCGAAAGAGCCTACTGGTCGACTAGTAGAGTGTTCCGGTAAGGCCTTTTGGCCTCTGGAACTACCGGAACACCCAGGTGGTCGACTGGTAGTGTGCTCTGGTAGTCCTTCTGTGTTGTTTTAAAAATGACCGTTGGAAAACTTGCTTTTTTGGCTTATAAATACATCCTACTCCTCCCAACTCAAACATAACTTGTTCAAAACATCTCTCATAGCTCTCTTACATTCAATATACTTCACCCATTGCAATCTTGCTCTATTAATTGCAACCTTCATTGATTGCATATCATTGGCATTTAAGAACAAGTTTTCTTGAGCTTCATAAATTGCTTATCTGCTTAGAGCAACATAAGAAGGTTTAAATACCTTTGTATTCTTTCTCAAAAGAAGTTTATTATATTTCAAACTCTCTACTATCATATTGGGAGTGAATTTCTTTACTCTTGGGTAGCATAGGTGTGAGGAACCTTTCTCAAGAGTGAAGCATTGAAATCCTCAAGTATAGGGTTATACTTGTGGTCCTTATGGAGAAGCAAGGGTTGTGATTATTGTTCTACGCTTCTACATTGTATTAAGCAAAAAGTTGATTCACTAGTGGAGTTTTCGAAACCCTAAGGGAAGACTTTAGGTAGTGGACTAGGCCCTCGGGAGTTCGAACCACTCTAAATCACTGTGTTTGATATTCTTGACATTACTCTCTTTAACTTTCAAGTGCTTATCCTGATTGTTGCATGTGATTTTGGTTGAGATTATTGTTAAGATTTTTAAATTGTTAATTGTGCCAATAATCTAATTCACCCTTCTCTTGGATTCATTTTCTGGGCAACACGTGGCATAAGAGCCAAGTGCTCTACAAATTATTTGCATTAAGTGTGTAATTATTTGCATTCTTGTGTGATTTGACTTAACCGTCTAGAGCTAAAGATCATGGCACGTAGAATTCAGGAAGGTCTCTCCACCATTAGGGTTCCATACTTCGATGGTACAAACTATGCATTTTGGAAAGTTAGAATAAGAATATTTTTGCAAGCCAATGATTATGTTACATGGAAAACCATAGTAAATGGACCTAGTATTCCATCTAAAGAGGTCAATAGTATAAAAGTTCCTAAGCCAGAAGAAAAATGGGATAAAGATGATCTAAAACTTGTTGAAGCAAATGCTAATGCCATTCACTATCTTTACCTTGCTTTAGATCCTTCCGAATTCAACAAAATTATAGGGTGCACCACAGCAAAGGAACTATGGGATAAACTAGAGGTAACTCATGAGGGCACAAATCAAGTTAAAGAGACTAGAATTAGCATGTTTATACATAAATATGAAATGTTCTCCATGCTTCCTGGTGAAAATATTGAACAAATGTTTTCAAGATTTATTGAAATTGTTAACTCTTTAAAGTTTCTTGGCAAGAATTATGAAAATGCGGAACTCGTGAGGAAGCTCTTGGGAAGCTTACCAATGGCTTGGCTACCAAAGACAACAGCCATCAAGGAGTCTAAATATCTCAACACTTTACAATTGAGTGAATTTGTCGGATCACTCATGACGCATGAATTGGAGATCAAGGAGCTTGAAAGACAACCTAAAGTCAACAAAAACATTGCTCTCAAGGCCACACCACAAGAAGAGTCAACAAGTGAAAGTGAGAGTGAAGATGATGATGACATGGCAATGTTCTCCAAATTCAAGAGATTCATAAGGAAGCAAATGTTCAATCCAAAGAAGGGACAAAGGAGAGAGATAAGTAAAGGTGAGACTAGTAAAGAATTAATTTGTTTTAAATGCAAGAAATCTAGACATGTCAAAGCTAAGTGTCCACTTAGAAAGAAGGATGAAAAGAAATTCAAAAACAAAGCATTTAAGGCTACTTGGAGTGACTCGGAGTCAAGTGATGAAGAAGAAGACTCAGTTGTAGAAGAGGTAGCCAACCTATGTCTCATGGCAAAAGAAGAAGATGATGTAAGTCCAAACTATGTTTCTTGTGACAAAAATAGATCTTATAACAAACTAGAAGAAATGTAAAATGAAATGCTTATAGAATTCAAAAAGGTAGTTAACAAAAATAAGGAGCTCAAGAAAAATGTTATATATCTTGAAAATCAATTGCATGATGCCTGCATTGAAAATGAGGACTTGAAAAAGAATTTGGAAAAGAGAAAAACCAACATTGATTTACAAAAGGAAAATGAGGACTTGAAAGCAAAAGTAAATGATTTGGAAAATGTGGTTTCAAAATTTACAAATGGAGCCAAAAACTTAAATGCCTTGCTTGGACAACAACAATGTGTTTTTGATAAAGCTGGAATTGGATTTGACTCTTATTCAAAACAAAATCCTACATAAAGTTTTTTGAAAAAACACCAAGCTCTTCCAAGGTTTATTCTTCAAAAGACATAAAAAGTCTCAAAAAGGGAAATGATCATTATAAAAGGCATTTTATTAAAGCATCTTCATCAAGTGCTCCTAAAGTTGCATGCAACTATTGTTGTAAAAATGGACATGATTCACATAAATGCTTTATAAGAGTGAGAAAAGGTATAACTTGAGGTGGGTTCCTAACGGAACTAAAACTAATGTTCAAGGACCCAACAAACCTTGGGTACCAAGTCATGGTTGATTCGAATTTTGTAGGTTTGTCTTGCATCTTTCGAGGATAGTGGAAAATGGTTCTTGGTTAGGGAATGCTTAAGGCACATGACGGGTGACAAATCAAAGTTTTTGTCACTCAAGAAAAAGAATGGTGGATTTGTCATATTCGGTGATAACTCTAAAGGAAAAATCATCGGAATTAGAGATGTTGGTAACAAATCTAAATTGTGTATTGAAAATGTCTTACTCGTACATGGCTTAAAGCATAACTTGCTTAGTATTAGTCAACTATGTGATAAAGGTTTATCTGTTAACTTTAAAGCTTCTTCATGTGAGATAGTTGATAAATATGGTAATGTCATATTTGTTGCCATGAGGCATGGTAATGTGTACACTTCTGACCTTGATGACTTGCATGACCAAGATGTAAAATGTTTAAGTGCTATGAATGAAAGTACATGGATTTGGCATAGAAGACTAGGACATGCTAATATAGACTCCATAAATAAACTTGCTAATCTTGATCTTGTTAGAGGATTGCTTAAAGTCAAATATGTTGGTAATAATGTGTGTCATGCATGTAAACTTGGCAAACAAACTCGAGAATCTTTCAAAAGCAAGAATATGATCTCTACTTCAAGACCTTTAGAACTTTTGCATATGGATTTATTTGGACTTAATAGGGTTGTTAGCTTAGGTGGAAAATTGTATGCTTATGTGATCGTAGATGATTTTTCTAGATTTACTTGGGTAATTTTTCTAGCTCACAAAAATGACATGCCAAATGAGTTTATAAAATTTTGTAAACGTGTTCAAATGAAAAAGGGTATTTGATTTCTACCATAAGAAGTGATAGAGGTACCGAGTTTACAAACCTTACTATGAAATCTTTTTGTGAAGAACATGGTATCTCTCATACTTTTTCAGCACCAAGAACACCACAACAAAATGGCGTCGTTGAAAGAAAAAAATTGTTCCTTACAAGAAATGGCAAGAACTATGCTTTGTGAAAATAATTTACCTAGCTACTTTTGGGCCGAGGCCGTAAGTACCGCATGTTATATGATTAATCATAGCATTATTCGAAAGGATCTTGACAAAACTCCATATGAACTTTGGAAAGGAAGAAAGCCAAACATCTCATATTTCAAAACTTTTGGTTGTACATGCTTTATCTTAAATGAAAAAGACAATCTTGGCAAATTTGATGCAAAATCCGATGATGGCATATTTCTTGGATATTCTTCATCTAGTAAAGCATATAGGGTACACAATAAAAGAACCATGGTTGTTGAAGAAACTATAAATGTGAAAAAGAGTTTTTGATTCAAAATGTGATGATGTTGATGTTAGCATTCAAAAGAATATGAGTAATCTTGATCTAGACAAAGGAAACGAACCAAATGATGCATGTCGTGAGGATAAACAAGATAAGCATATAGATGACCAGCGTGATGATCAAAATGTGATATATGATAAGCATGATAACTTGCCAAAAACCTATAAATTTATTGGTTATCACCCCCCTTCCCAAATTATTGGTGAACCTTCCAAAGGTGTTGAAACTAGATCCTCCTTGAGAAATGTATGTAATTATCTTGCTTTCTTGTCTCACATTGAACATAAAAGTATACGTGATGCTTTACTTTATGATAGTTGGATAAATGCCATGCAAGAGAAACTCAATCAATTCGAAAGAAACAATGTATGGAAACATGTTGAAAAGCCTAGAAACCAATCTATAATGGGAACTAAATGAGTTTTTAGAAACAAGTTAGATGAATCTGCCATAGTAACTAGAAACAAGGCTAGATTAGTTGCACAAGGTTATAAGCAAGAAGAAGGTATTGATTATGATGAAACATTTGCTCCCATTGCTAGACTTGAATCAATTAGAATGTTACTTGCGTTTTTATGCTTTATGAACTTCAAATTGTATCAAATGGATATGAAAAGTACTTTCTTAAATGCCGATATTGATGAAAAAGTATATGTGGCTCAACCTCCGGGATTTGAGGACCCTATTCATCTTAACCATGTTTTCAAGCTTGAAAAAGCATTGTATGTACTGAAGCAAGCACCTAGATCATGGTATGAGAGATTAAGTGGATTCTTGGTTGAAAAAGGCTTTACAAGAGGTAAACTTGATTCAACTTTATTTGTAAAGAACGATGGTAAAGATATGCTTATTGTACAAATATATGTTGATGATGCCACTAATGAGTCTCTTTGTGAGAATTTTTCTAAGTGTATGCACAGTGAATTTGAAATGAGCATGATGGGAGAACTTACATTCTTTCTTGGTCTTCAAATCAAACAAACTAAAGAAGGAATTTTCATTAACCAAGCTAAGTACACAAAAGAACTACTCAAAAAGTTTGGATTTGATGGAGCAAAAGAAATTGGAACTCCGATAAGCACCTCCACCGAGCTTGATAAAGATGAAAATGATAAGTCGGTGGACGAAAAAAGGTATAGAGGTATGATCGGAAGCCTACTTTACTTAACCGCCTCTAGACCCGATATTATGTTTGTTGTATGCTTGTGTGCTCGTTTTCAATATTGTCCTAAAGAGTCTCATTTACTTGTTGTTAAAAGGATTTTCAGATATCTTAAAGGAACACAAGAACTAGGGCTTTGGTATCTTAAGGGGACAAATTTTGAACTAGTAGGTTACTCTGACGCTGACTTTGCTGGACGTAAAACCGATAGGAAAAGCACTAGTGGAACCTGTCATTTTCTTGGTAATTGCTTAGTTTCATGGTCAAGTAGAAAGCAAAATAGTGTAGCACTTTTAACAGCTGAAGTAGAATATATTGTAGTAGGAAATTGTGTTGCACAAGTTCTTTGGATGAAACAAACTTTGCTTGACTTTGGTGTTATATTTGAGCATGTTCCAATTATGTGTGACAACACAAGTGCAATTAATCTTACTAAAAATCTAATTCAACGTTCTAGGACCAAGCACATAGAAATAAGGCATAATTTCATTCATGATCATGTGCAAAGAGGTGATGTTGCGCTTAATTTTGTTGATTTTCTGTACCAACTTGCTGATATTTTTACCAAACCATTGGATGAAAACTAGTTTTAAACATTAGAAGGGAGTTACGAATGACTCAATTATGAAAAACTCTTACTCCTTGCAAAACTGCCAGTACCGGAACACTTACCCCTGTACCAGTGCACCGGCTAAGTCAACCGGTAGTGTGTCTTAGCTTCTGTGTACCGGAACACTTAGTCCTGGTACCAGTCGACCAGTAGTCACATTTTTTGAAAAATAAATAGGGCACGACTGGTTGAAAAGCCTCATAACTCTTATTTTATCAAAACTCTTCATCCCCTCACCTTCTTTCTCTCTATAAAATCCCTCTCAAACATCTTTCTCTCTGAAATCTCTATATTAACACATTACCCACTTCAATTTCTTCCAAAATCTCTTCATCAAAACCCTAGCTCTCTATTTCTCTCTCTCTCTCTCTCTCTCTCTCTCTCTTTCTCTCTCTCTCTCTCTTTCTCTCATGTCTAACACAAGAAACAAGGGAAAAGGTCAAGCTTCTGGTTCCAAGAGAAAGGGTAGTGCGAGTACTTCAAAAGGCTCAAGGAGATCAACAAGACAACCTTCACACGAGCCAAATCCGTCCTCACCACTTGCAAATCATGATTATTCTGGGAAAAAGATATGGGCAGGTAAATGTCTTATTCCTGATGAACTCCAAAATCTTAATATGCTTGAGTATTGCGCTGGTAATGGCTAAATGACATACATGACTATGAAAGAGCCTATTTATCCACAGTTAGTTAGGGAATTTTATGAATGTTTGAGGTGGAGACATGAATAAGGTAATGTTCGTTCTACTGTAAGAGGAGTATCCTTTGAGGTTACTGAGGAAGACATTAGGAATATTTTTAATAGCCCTCTGCATGAGCAACAATATTCTATATTTGCCTTTAGTAATTTCCCATAATTTCTTGAGGGTATTACGGAAGGGAGAGTATATGAACTATTACTGGATTATATGTCGGAATATCCTGAGATTCCTCCATTAAATGATGTAAACCCCGTCCATGAGGTCATTATCAAGATGTTGAAGCATAATGTAATTCCTAAGGATACTGATGATGGGCTAATATACAAGGCTGAGGCATACTGTCTCTATTTGCTTCATCATGGCTGTAGAGTGAATCTCCCTGAGACTATTCTTGCATACATGAAAAATGTAGTGATTAGGAACACGGTGCTTGGTTATGGGATGGCCTTAACTAGGATTTTTAGAGCTAAAGGTATTGTACTTGAGGAAATTCCAAAAAGCTCTTTCAATCACATATGGAAGTTGGATCTTCAATGCTTTAAGAGGATGGAACTATTCTATTGGGGAGGAAGATGGATGCACTTGCATGAATTCAGAACTTTGCCTTCAAACATAAGGGATCTCATCATACAAAGAATAGTCAACAAAACCACTTTTTATTTCCCTCATGAAGATGGAGAAGGGCAAGAGATTGACTTTGGTGAACATGATGTTGCTTATGATGATGAGGAAATGGAGGATGTGGGAGAAAAAGAAGAGAAAGTAGAAGAAGATGAAAAGGCTCGGGAAGAATATAATGAAGAACAAGGGCAATACCACAAGCTTCGATCTAAGAATGTCAATGATAGAATGATGTAAAGGCTTTTTGACAAGGTGGATTCCATAGGAGAAAAGGTGGATGCATTGGCTACTACTATGGGGAATCAACATGGTACTCTTGATAGCCTTGCGACGATTATCGGGGATCAAAGTCAAATAATGGCTTGTTTGGCTCGAGATGTACAGATGATGAAATTGCAAATGGAACTTCCCGATGACGATGATGTCGGTCCAAGTCATTAGCCTCTCCTTCCTTTTCCATATTTCCCAAAAATCCCACTCCCTTAGCTTTTTCTTTAAACAATTTCATGTTGCATGTTTAAGACAGTTTTTCTTTATACAATTTCGTATCTTTTCACTTCTTTTTGATGGATTATCCATTTCTCCTTTTTGCATGATGTTAATTACTCTCTATTCTATATGTTACTTATTCTATTTGCTCTATTCTATTTCCCGTCTAATTGCCTAGGATTTCTATGCTTGCATGCTTGTGTGAAAGCCAAGTGATGATACTTCCTAGTATTGATGGCTCATTGCTTTCCTACTTCTTCTTTCACTCTCTTTTGATGATGCCAAAGGGGGAGAAGGTAGTAGTAGTAGTGGTTGTTGCTATTGCTTTGTTTTTAACTTTATGTTGCTTAGTTATCTATATGATTTGATATGCTTGATTAAGGGGAGTCTTGAAGCTAAGGGGAGCCCTTCAAGTTGACAATTTTGTCATCATCAAAAAAGGGGAGAATGTTGAACTTATTAGTTTAATTTGTTTTGATAATGCCATAATTGCACTTTGTAAATTGCTACCATTATGTAATATATATATATATATATATATATATATATCTTGTATATGTTAATCATAGTAGCTTAAGCTAGGAAAAGGCTTGATGCATATGAAGCATGAAGACTATGAAGATCTCTTGAAGAATCAGTTCTTGGTCTTTAGCTTTTGTCAAGTTGATCTTCGTACATAAGCAAATATCTATGAAGCGCAAAAACTTAAGACATTGCATGTATGTATCTTAATCTTTTTTCTAAATACTTGCCTACAATTGCCTTCAAAAAAACTTTTCCTGCAGAAAAATCAAGTTTTAAAGTCCATAGTTCGCACTATGGAGCTCGTGCACTATAGCAATCTCAATTGCATTGATATTTGGTACTTTAATAAATCTATATGCTTATATATATGCAAATATTAGCTTAGATTTAAAAGTAAAAGATACTATTCTATGTATAGCATTTATATTATTAATATATAAGCATTTTGGTATAAGACGATTACCCATTGGATAATAGCTTTGCATGCAAAAAGCCTTTTTCTCAAAAAATCTTGATTCCAATCTTGCATTTAATGTTTGGAAAATAAGTTGGTATTAGCATTTATTATTGACTTGATCTTATATACACAGTGGTTGTCTTGATCTGTAAAAATTCTGCAGAAAAACACTACTTATTGTTGATTAGATGTTAGCAACTTTTTGGTCAAAAGTAAAGTAGCTTTTTTCACCCTTTTTTGCTCCTACCGGCTTACTTAGCCAGTCGACTGACTCTGCATTTCAGTATTAATAGAAAGCTGTGTTACTCTACCGAAAGAGCCTACCGGTCGACTGGTAGAGTGTTCTAGTAAGGCCTTTTGTCCTCTAGAACTACTGGAACACCCAGGGGGCCAACCAGTAGTTTGCTCCGGTAGTCCCTCTGTATTGTTTTAAAAAATTGACCATTGGGAAACTTGCTTTTTTGGCTTATAAATACATCCTACTCTTTCCAACTCAGACACAACTTGTTCAAAACATCTCTCATAGCTCTCTTACATTCAATATACTTCATTCATTGCAAACTTGCTCTATTAATTGCAACCTTCATTGATTGCATATCATTGGCATTTAAGAACAAGTTTTCTCTTGAGCTTCATAAATTGCTTATCTGCTTAGAGCAACATAGGAAGGTTTAAATACCTTTGTATTCTTACTCAAAAGAAGTTTATTATATTTCAAGTATAGGGTTATACTTATGGTCCTTGTGGAGAAGCAAGGGTTGTGATCGTTGTTCTACACTTCTACAACGTACTAAGCAAGAAGTCGATTCACTAGTGGAGTTTCTGAAACCCTAAGGGAAGACTTTAGGTAGTGGATTAGGCCCTCGAGAGTTCGAACCACTCTAAATCGCTGTGTTTGATATTCTTGACTCTACTCTCTTCAACTTTCAAGTACTTATCTTGATTGTTGCATGTGATTTTGGTTGAGATTATTGTTAAGATTTTTAAGTTGTTCATTGTGCCAATAATCCAATTCACCTCCCTCTTGGATTCATTTTCTGGGCAACAAGTTTTTTTGCTAGAGGCACCAATATGGCAATTACAACTGAACCCAAGACAGTCGCGACAGCGAATGAGAGGACCCATTGAAGGTAGATGCATCCCTAACAAGATGGATTGTTAGGACTAAGTTGTTCAAAGAAGGTGTTCAAATTGTGGTCAACAAAGGCACAACATTGCTAGATGCCCCCAAAATCGAAATAACATCGCACTATAATAGTTGAAACAAAGTTTGAATGTAATGTAAGGAAATGTAATGTAGTGTATCTGATAAAGCAATGTAATAAATGGTATTGAATTGATGTAATGTTTAATGTAATGCATTCAATGTTATAAATCTTCTTGTATGTTCCATGTTAAATTGAATTGGTATCGAATTGGTATCTTATTGGTTACATATCATCGTTTAGCTTCATTACTACATTACCATTGAAAATGGAATTCAATGTGAAGTAAATTATTGTCATGTAATGCAATCTATCTGATTCTTTAATGAAATGCATGTAAAGTACCAACTAATTTCGATGAACGAATGAAAATAAAGGACATAAAATTCAGAAATAAAGAAAATATAGAAATTTAGTTCATAGTTACATGACTTTATTTAAAAAAATAAAATACGTGACAAAATAAATAAACAAGTCATTCTATCCCACATGATGTACGTTAACGCTTCTTTGCACGTGGTGGTTGTACTTGTTTTGGCTGTATCTGCGCGTCAGTTGGCATTGAAAGGTAAAATCTAAGCTTAAATAATTCTGGTTTCTCATAAAAATCAAAATTTTTAAAGCTTTTAGATATTTTCTTTCTCGTCATCTAATATGCCAAGTTCGTGAAAGTAGGATGAGAGCAGCTTCAATAGAGTTGAATGCTACGTAGAAATAGTTCGAATTTCAGATGGATCTCTTAGATACCATCTTTTCCTAGAAGATTACTATACAAAAAATGAAATGATGAGAAACGATGACCATGTCCACCCGCATGTCCAGCCATCGTCCGTAGTCAATGTGACTTAGTATGTTTGTAGTTTGTTATGATATGAAATTTATATTGTTGTAACATTATTTTGTTTATGTAGTAATTAATAAGAAATTTAATTTTTTTATTTTATTTAAAAATCAGAAAATTCGTAACAAAAAATATCCGTTATCCGAAAATCTGATATTATGTAGTTTTTAACTATCCGATCGGATACTAGATTTTTCAATCCGATATCCAATTATCTAAATACTTGACTATCCAATTCGATTCTCGCCCCTACCTCAATTAGAATAAACAATTTTGGTACTCTTATAAAAAGGTTTTTCGACCATAGTTTTGAAATCGACAAAAAAATCCACAATATCTTATTATATGCCAAAGGAAAAGGCTAAGAAAATTTCGTAAAATGATCAATAAAAAGAATATAAAAAGTATACCCATTTATTAATCGAACTGGGAAAAGACCCTAGACACCGTTAAAGATAATTTCTAGGGGTTGAGAGCTATTTAAACTAGAGTTACCAAATGGTAATTTGTGCCTCTTAGTACAACGACAAGGTTGACAAGTAACTAAATCCCTAAAAGAAAAACATAGGAGTTTATTTTTATTAATTATTTGATGAAGAATTTGTGAGAAGGGATGAACTAACTTATCATGTTATCCTGTAGCCCTTGTTTCGATTCCAACATGAACTTGCTTCGAAGAATCACAAGAACCATCAACATCTCATTCCCACAAATTATTCTTGGTCTTGCTTGTTGCGAGGATTGTCCCGTGGAAAGATCCTTGATAGAAAAAAGATGCAGGGAAAAATTCAATTGATACATGGTTAGTTTTCATAGAATTCATTGACTGGCAAGAGATTTGTTAATTTGTGGAACACAAAGAAGATTAAATAAAAGTAAAGCACAAGAAGGGGTAGAAAGACTTGATTGACCTCCATGAGTGATGGACAAACGTGTGCCATCTTCGATTACAATATCATTTGGACCTTCATACTTTTTGGCTTAAGGACAGATTTCCAAGTCCAACCAGGACATGGTGTGATGCACTGGAGTCTAGGATCTAAGCATTTGAAGGAGTTGTTGCCGTGACATTGGCTTGAGCAGTCGATGGTTGAAAAAACAACTTTTTCACTGCATAGCATTGGCGAGCAGTGTTCCCTTTTTGTCACAAAACTGAGAGATGACGGGTAGCCTTGAGGAGGAATTATTGTTAACTTTTCGTTGGGTCGAGGGGAAAAGTTTTGTTTCTTGCCATTTGATTGATTCACCTTAGCTGCATTAATAGTAATTAATCCCAAGATACCAGTTGATGGTGCTTTTTCCCCCTTGAGAAAAGAGTCATATTCAACACCAATTAATGTATGTGTAACAAGATATTATGCTAACTGGAGATCACGAACTTGAGTGAGGTAATCAAGAATAGGTTTACTAGCACGAGGAAGGAGCGTGAGTTGCTCCGCAAAGCCCATAATCCTTGAAGCAGATTGGTGTCCAAAGTGTTTGGCTAATGTGGTCCATGCCTCCACCGACGTAGTGCTCAAGCGAATCAGAGGAAGTACATTATGGCTGAGAGAGTCAATAACGCCAAGAAGGAGTAACTACACATGCTCAGGATTTGTAATCTTTTTTCCTCAGTAGTAATTGTTGAAGAACGACACGGGTTACTTCCATCTACGTAACCAAGGAAGTCATAGCCATAGAGTAAATTAAAGCGTCGAATTGAGTTTTCCATGAATAGTAATTTGAGTTTATGAGTTTTAGGAAAAGTTGATTGGCTACATTAATTTAAACAAGAGCTGGCATAAACAACGAAGTACACATAATTTAAAAGAATTATATTTTTTAAAATTTCACCCCAAAAATGGTGTATTTATACCAATTTCAAGCCTAGACCAATTCAAAAATTCTCCGTCAACTTTTAACCGAAAAACTAATGATAAGGTTCATTGTGCAACATTTCCTAAATTATAGGGAATATCAGTGAGTTTTGAAATCACAGGGGAGTTTTATGTAACTTTCATTAAACACAATGGATAAATTACATTTTACTCTAAATTTAGTTATTGCCGATTTTGGTGCTATAAAATAATGAATTACATTAAAATCAAATATTTTTTAATAGCTCACCTCAAACTCAAGTAATGAACACAAACTAACTTCAGTGTGATAACAAATTTGTTGAGAAGTCCTAAAAACATTAATGAATTGATATTCATCTTGAAACAAACTTGAATTGGATTAAAATAGAAATATAGTGGACTATCTAAAAGGTGGTCACCATCAGGGACGACTTTATCTTATAGACAATGGTATCACTTGATACCAGTGAAATTTTTTAAAAAACTTATATATATATATATATATATATATATACATACATACATACATATAAAATTAGATTTGATTCCATTAAAATATCCCATGACCTCGTAAATCACCTTTCACCTCTTTTTTCTTTGCTAGCACGTGACTTAATCTAAAAACATGACAAAAGTTGTTTCAAAGTCAAGCAGAAAAATAAAGAGAAAAAGTATAGAGGAAAAGAGAGGAGAAAGAAAAATCATAATTTCATTAATCAAACAATCGGATAGTGATTTCTTCTTCGATTAAACTGATTTTTTGTGAGCAAGCTCATGACTCCTTCATTTCAATGGTGGAGATCAGTTTTGGAGGTCCCTAAGCTTATATTTTGCTGCATGAATTTTAAGAGGTTGGAAGGAAAGGTTTCACAAATACTAGGAGAAGGAAACGCGGTGGGCCAACAAGTTGGTGTACTCGGCTGAAGATATTCCAAGGCTGACAGGTCTCATTCGTGGTGATAAAGTGGGTTTGCCTTACGTGAGAGGATAGTTGGGTTTTGTAGACGGTGAATTCTACAATTACGGGCAACGTCGAACTAGGCCCCAATAACCTGCAAGACCAAAAAAGGTGAATGACGTAACCTTTGACATCGGTGTGGTGCCGGCCAAAAGTACTCTAACGCTCAAGTTAGCGTTGAGTTTCAGATAAAACGAGGAATTGATATATGGCGGGTTGTTGGTGATCCACAGATATGGATAGGTTGATATTTTGTGTCTTTCTTATCTCCTCTACTGTCGAATGGTATTTTTATAACTCCTTGGGTGAAAGAGTCCTCTAGATCTTCATGTCCCCAAACGGATTTCAATCAACGTCCACCTAGTCATTGTGCTTAGCCTTATCATATGTAGATCATGCATATAATTCCCATGCACATCTTGGTAAAAAATCATGCCTTCCTTCCAGTTACGACCGTCTCTACGAGTTTTATCCAACGCATAGGGCCGTAACCCTATTCTGGGCCTTGACCCTGGGCCCTTCGACACACGTCATAACGGACTGAACCCTTGGTCCAATCGTAATCATGGGCCTCTTGGGCCTTCTTAAGTTCAACTATTTCTGGCCCAAACAGGTTTGAATTTCGGTTGTATTAGTTATAGTTTTTAGTGTTTTTCTTGCTTTGTGCCTACCTTTTACATTAGATTTTTGTAACGTGAGATGAAGTAGTACTTCGCCTCTTAAGATTCATTACATTTTTCATGTAGCGATTAGCCTATTAATCGCAGAATCTAAGAGCAGAAATAGGACATTTTGGTTTGGCCTGCCTCCTATTCTTGTACTTTTTTAGGTTTTAATAAAAATTCGGGAAGTACGACCTTCCTTTTAATATATATATATATATATACGCACTCTTTTTTTTTTTTTTATCTAGCATTTGGATTTTTTAGCTTTGATTCTTGTTATTTTCCCATGTGAACAAAGAAAATGATATTGATGAAGCCAAACAAATTGGGCATTTAATTTTGTTGTTTATTTTGCTTCAATTTTATAACATGAATAAAAAATTGAGTGTCAATTTAGTTGGTATTTTATGGTTGTTGAATGGATGAACCCCATCAGGTATCACATGTCCGTTTTAAACTTCTCTCTTGATTTAAATCTTTACCACTTGAGAAATAATCAACTTAAAAAACTTATTTCTATATTGATACTAGTAAAAAAAAAATCTAGCTCCATAACTGGCCACCATGTGTGACCTAGGACAATAGCTTAGTGGACTAGATGGTATGTACTTGAAGATACACCAGCATGACAATGAGGTCAGTGAATGACACAAGAGTGTCACAACATAGTGACGTAGTAAATAGCAATGAGATGAAAAAAGGACAATAAGGTGTGATAACATGGTTATACAATGAATGATAATATGATAAGTAAATATAGTAGCGTGTGATAACATACTCACGTAGAAAATGATTGTGGGATCAATAAACAAAACGAGGATGTCACAACATGCTCATGCAAGGTATTACAGCAGGATGGCAGGAAGATTCAAGAGGATAGATGCTTGAGGGACATGATTAGACTAAAAGTTTAAATCTAATACCATATATATATATATATATATATATTAAAAAAGAAAAGAATAGAAAGTATGTGGATAGAAAATACACACATATATATTGAACATCATTGAAGCTACCACCAATTCAACAGTGGCGCTAGCTAGAAAGGAAAGGCTCATATATTGTAAATTTTTTACTTTTACCAAATATAATAGGTAAGCCTATTTACATGGCTCAGAACATGGTGGTGAAAACTAAAAGGCTAGCTAGACTAATAAGTCAACTGATATAACAAAGAAATTAGCATATTAAGAAAACAAGAACAGCGAGGAAATAAACTTGGTTATTGCCTAATCAAGTGCAATGATATAAGAGATAATATTAAAAACCAAATATCTTTCAACAGAATTCATTCAGTGTTGATGATGATAGATAACTAATATCTTCCGCTTCCTGACTTGTAGTTTGTTCTTCTTGTGAAGATCCTGGTCTGACAGCTGCATTGGAGCCATCTTCTACAATGCCAAATCTGCTTGAGATTCTTGGAACATGACCAGAACTTTCTCCAACCATTCTTTTATTTACTGTCGAAACATCTCTTCCCATTATAAATCCAGTATGTCCTTGTACCAAGTTATGCTGATCACGATATGGTGTGCGAAACCCCAACACCGGGTTCACTCCAATTTGTCTTCCTTGGCCAGTGTTACCATTCACTTGAGACACTTGAGAGGCAAACAGATTGTTTCCATCATTACGATCATAAATCTGGTAGTTGTTTCCAGCATCTGGTAAAATTCCAGGTCCAACGCCATTTAACGTTCCTTCAACAGTTGATAATACTAACCCGGATTGCATTAATTGTACTTTCTGTTGTAAGTAAGCATTCGTTTGTTGCGCTATCGCTAGCTGTTGCTCTAACCTTCTGTTCGTTTGTTTCGCTACCGCTAGCTGTTGCTCTAACCTTCTGTACCGACCATAAGGGCCACCAAGTGGATCATCTTTCCATGCCGATGCTTCCCAGAGAAGGGATTCGGCAATCTGATCTCGTTCTTGCTCATTATCATGTTCTTCGAGCTTTTTTGATATATTTTTTACGCCAAATACATCGTGGGCTGCTTTAAACTCATCCATTCGATCGGCGGGGAAGTGTTTCCACAAGACACAGCTGCCCTCTATGCACTTTTTCCTTTGATGTTTGCACGCCGCGCATGCTGGACGATTGGTTTGTCTAGTATCGTTACAATTGCTTGACATATTTCCTTCGCCTACAAAGGCAAGAACAATGTCTAAGTCAACAAAGTTATTGTTAAAAGCATTATGTATTTTAACTTGAAAACATTGTTTGATGTATACAAGATGCAACTATTCTACCTCTGCGCGAATGGTGGACTGAAACATAAAGAATAAAAATTTTGACGCTAAAATAGTATAAAACACACATATATAATTAAAGTATGCACATACATACCCTATTTCAAATACCGTTCTATCCTAGAATTGAGATCTTGTTTCAGTCAAAGTAAGAAAAGAAAGTGCTAGTTTTTAGGTTTTATGTCATCTTCTATTTATAGATTTCTACAAGGGTAGTCCTATGTGGATTTAGACATCCAAATTAAATTATAAATTAAATATCTTAGTTGTTATTATTTGAAGGCAAAATAACAAGTATATGAATTTTAGTTGGTTTGTATTTCCCCATATGAAAAGACTTCTTGTAATTAACTTTCTTAGTTGTTATTTCTCATTATATAATCATTCGTACACTAAGGAAAATATATACATTTAGATTGGTCAATTAAAGCGCCTGCTTATTGTGACTTTAGAAATAAACAACCAACAAATTTTCCTTTTTCTCTTTTTCACGCAAGAAGTTAACAAAGTTAATTTATTGCTAGGTTCTATATATATATAGATTGGTCAAAGTAAAAAAAAAGTATTTTTGAAAAAAAAATTATGCAATAAGAATTTAGTTTGATTTTTTTAGAAAAGTTAAATTTCTTTCTAGAAGACTAAAATATAATTTTTTAAAAAAGTCAAAGATTTTAATTTTTAAAAGACATTAATACTTTTAAAACTTGTAAAGAAAACACTTATAAATGATGGGTATCATGCGTGCGCGGGGGCACATACACACACACACATCTATATATATATATATATATATATATATATCTTACAAGTTCCATTTATTTTCTTTTTTTCTTCAACTTAGTTTTAGTTATTTTGAAAGATCAAACATTGTTTTTAAAAAAATAGTCAATCTAATTTCTGTTTATACATATTTAATAAAAATAATAATAAAACAATTTAACTATGTCAGTAAATAAATTAAGCTAATATGATTATAAGTTAAATTTTATGCTCTTTATAAATAATGTCGTCCAAAAATTTTAAAAAAAAATTGTGCATAATAAAAGAGAGAGATAACAGGACCATTGAATCATAATGCAAATCTCTATGCTGTTATTTATTACTCTTCAATACTAGCAGGTGAAAAAATTTTCGTGAGTCCCCATCATTTCCCCTTTTCTTTTCTAGTTGGTTCTTGTTATCATGATAGATCCAAATGAATTCCTTTTATTTTTCAAAAGAGGCCAATTTAATCCTTATCATTTCATACTTCAAAAAAGTACCACCCTAAAAACAATATAAGCTAATATAACAAAGAATATAAGTTAAGGTATACTTTTGTAAATAATGATATTCAAAATAAAAAAAATTTAATTTTCAAACATAAGAAAAAGAAATATCACAAGATTAATTGAATCTTAAAACAAAATTGACAAAATAACTGGTCAATCTAATGAACCGAAGAGAAAGAGAGAGAAGAAATACAAAAAATATTTCAATAAGACAATTAAGAAAAGGATAATATAATGCTTCAATAAGTACTATAAAACAAATAATTTTTTAGATTTATTATTTTATAATTGTGTTTGAAGTATTATATAATATTTAGTAAAGATTAATAGAAAAAAGGAAAAGAATTATTAAATATGAGTAACTACTAGTTCTAAAGTAAAACATTAAACAAAGGACGAAAATCTTTTAAACCTCTCTTATGTTTTAACTCCAGTGAAAAACTGACAATATTATATAATTTTTACTTAATAAAAAGTAAAGAAAATTCTTCCATCAGTTAGTCTAATATCAGTTTAACTAAAAAAGTTTATAGTTTTTGAACAAAAATTCATAGATCAAGAAAAAAAATTTATAGGCCAAGACTAAAATTTGTAGGTCAAGAACAAAAATTTTTACCTATGAATTTTGTTCTTGACATATGAATTCTTGTTTGAAAATTACAAAAAACCATAAGTCAAAATTTTGTTTTTGGACTACAAATTTTGGTCTTGAACTATGAATTTTTGCTCTTGACTTATGAATTTTTATTCAAAAACTAATAAATTTTCAATTAGACTGATGTCAGTTTGGCTGATAGAAGAGTCTCTCAAAAAATTAACATGACTTATGTAATGCACAAAGTTTAAAAATACTAGTAAATATATAAAAAAAATAATTAGCCAAATATGATTTTTTCCAAAAATATTTTACTTTTTCAAAACTCTTTAAAAAGTAGTGTTCGTTTTAGACGCTTTTAAAAAATAGTGCTTTCAGATTTTGGAAATCCAAAATGGGTTTTAGTTAACCAAAATCAAGGGCAACTGAAATTTCCTTATGTCATTTCCCAAATTGAGTTTTTAAAACTTGAAATAGATTTTGGTTCTCCAAATTGCGTTTTGGATACCCATATGTTCATGTTTTGGACTTTGAAAACCCAATTTAGGAAACAAAAACTCATTCTGGTTTTCAGAACCCGAGTTTAGGAAATGATATGAAACGCTCCTAATGTCATTTTAGCTGCCTCTGATTTTGGTGAATTAGAACCCATTTCGAGGTTTTAAAACTCAAAAGCACTATTTTTTTAAAATGTCTAAAAAAATGCTCTTTTAAAAGAGCTTTTTCAAAGTAGGTCATTTTTGAAAAAAGAAAAAATCCGCCAAATGTTCAGTCGGTTCGTTGTTTGGCAATTTTTTTAGAGTTTTTTTTTTTTTCTTTTCCTTTCTTTCACGAAAACTTGTACACGTCATGTGACAAGAATTAAACGTGTGATACGCGCTTTTATTTGGACACGTGTTGGTAACCAAGGGAAATGACTTGGTCAACCACAAGTCAGCGCCCAGTATTATTTGTATATCTATCCACACCTATATATACACACACATTAACACGCATAGATGATGTACCAACACATAGCACTTTACGAATTGCACTCAAGACTACACAAGCGTCCTTTTTAATGTGAAACTCAATCATCTGATTAGCAAAAAGCAAGAGCAAGGGAAAAAAAGAGAAAAAAAAAAAAATAGAAAGGTACAACTGAAAACAAAGGCCTCCCGATTCCTATCTCCTATGTAAGTTTCCTCAATCTTTGTTTACATCGCATTTCTCTACAGGTATTGAATTGTAAAAGCATTTTATAGGGGAAAAAAGTTTAAACTATTAGAATATAATTTATCATATTATTTATTAAGTTTTATTAATTAGTGTGCATAACAGTTTATACTGCATTTTTGGTGAGCTGCTTTTGGAACTTATCTGCACTTAATCTGTTACCGATTATGTTTAGTTATATGCTTAAGTTTTCACATTTTTGGATATTTTTATTTCGTTTTAGACTATAGAGCGCAATTTCGCTTTTTCTCTTTCTTTCTTCTTTTTTTTTTAAAAAAAAGGAAAAATAGAAAAAAATTATTTCGATTTTTATTTGTGCTATGTGAGGCAGCAGAAAAATTTATCCCAGGTACTGTGCTTTGCGTGTTCTCTGTATAAACTCTTGGATTTTTTTTTTTTTTTGAATTTGGTTTAGTGCATTTATTTTCTGCGTGACGTAAATTATCAAATGATATGCTGAATTAAATGTTTTTGGTTCACATTTTAATGCTTTACTTGAAATAATTATTTTATTTTAGGGCCATTGGCAATGAATTTTTTGTCTTTGTAAAAAAATAATTACTTATTTTTAAAATAAAAATTTGGATCAATTTTTTTTTTTTTTCCAAATCAAGTTTTTCTCCTAAGTCAGAAAATTTTTTGCTCTCAAAAAAAATAAATAAATAAAGAAATAGAAACTTTTCTAAAAAAGAATACAAAAAAACCAATTTTGAAACAAGCCAATCTAAATGAACCCATTGTCTGCTGCCAATCTAAATGAACCCATTGTCTGCTAATGTACTCCGTAAAATCTATATGTTCTGTCTTGAATTTTTCTTTCACCAAATTGCTTTTTCCTATTAAAACAATCTTTTTGACAAGAAAAAGAGTTTTATAGGAGCATCAGCTAAATGATGCTATTTCATGTCAATAGAAGAATCTAGTGTTCTCGAATTCTGTGTTTTGTGCTATTCAGATTCTCGCTTTATAAACTTTTGGAAATGGTCAAATGTCATGTTGGGATTTAACTATGGACACAAATATTTGAAGTGGTTTGGTTTTCGCCTAGATCAACAAGCAGATAAGAGAAATTCTACTATGAACGAAGCAAATACAACACGGAGAGAGGGCACAGGCTTGAGAGCCCTCGCCTCTAGAGCTCTCCTCCCGCAAGGTCTCGCTGTCTCATTCTCTGTTCCAACGCACTAAAACTATTACAATAAGCTAGTTTTTGTAGAATATAAAGAGAGACAAATCAAGTAGGAACAGGATTCCTAATTTGGCTAGAACTAGGCTTCCTATGGGCCACATCCTACATGGCACTCGTCAAGCACCTGTAGAATCTGCTTTGTCGCCGTATCTCTGTAATTCAAAAGGTCAATGTTTTGACTTACGGGCTTTCTTTACATCTTGCAAAGTTTCACTTGGTTCAGTTTTTTGTTGGTATGATCATCTGCATGTAAGAAATTATCTAAAAGTCATATGTGTGATAACTTGTTTATGGCTTCATAAAGAGCATCAATACAGTTGCTTAATTTTTAATTATCGTGGCTCGCTGGGGGTCTCGATGAATGTGTTTTTGCTTCAAGAGAAACTCAATCTTAGTTCACTATGAATGTAAAAATTTGAATTGAACTTTTAATAATGCTTATTTGTGTCAAAACAATACATTAGAATGTAACTAAGAGTACCTTATTTAATGGAATTCAGTACCAATGGTGTAAAACAAAGTACCTTGTGTAATAGGATCCCCAGCTGTCATGGCTTTCTTCCGTTCTAGGCAAGTTTCCCATAGTCCTTTTCTTGTTTGAATATGTGTGGGTGTACAACTGAAAAACAATTATATCCATCATACAGATATGGCATTTTGATGAGTGCCAAGCAGCGAAGCCAGAGATTTCGTAATGTGTTTGTAGTATTCATGAACTCTTTTGATACTTCCAGGGCACAAGTCAGACCATCTTGATTACAGCATTTCATTTACTTGTCTTGGGTGATTACAGATTCCAGGTTCCAGACTATTGCATAGTATATTCCTGGTGCACTAGAACTTTGTGGCCGGATACCATCTGTTGCTTGTTTTCTGTTGTGAATTGTTATATTGCATTTCATGGACTTTTTCTTTCTTTTCAACTACACCCGTTGTTCTTCATTAATCTATCCGATGCCTTTGTGACAGTGGATTATGGGAGACACATCAGGACAGCTAAAAGTGAACGTTGTACGAGGAAAAAGATTGGTTATACGTGACTTCAAGAGCAGTGACCCCTATGTCATTGTCAAGCTAGGGGATCAGGTCTGTTACTCTGCTGGGATTATTCTTTTCATCGTGGACCTTGTCTTCTATAATCATTTGGTCTGTGATTACTTTTGGTTTGTGGCCAACTGAATGCCGCATGCATTTATCTTTCTCTTTTGCGTGAAAAGGTAGTGTGTTGGGAAAAATTGAGGACACACACAGTCGTGCACTGCAAAAAGCAGTCAAGAATAGGCGACATTTTTAATGTGAATTGGCCATTTGCCTACTTCTGTGATCCCCTATGGGGTAAAACCCACTATTCAACAAAAATGGGTGTTATAATTTTTGCACGGACAAAACTCTAATAGAAAATGCACATGACTTTACGAAACAAAATCTAAACCCTCCCTAAACGACATTTTCTAGCAAATGCAGAGAAAACTTTTTCAGATGCTCTCAAGCTCTCATCCACGCCCCCAATGGGGTGTGACTCCTAAGGCACATTGAATACAAGTCCCTTTATGTATAGGACATAAATCCTAAGTCCTTTAGTTTAAAAAACTTATTCTCACTCTACTTTGAACTTCTACTTGTTATTTAATTTATATGGACTTGGATTGTGAGCCACAACCCAACATGGTGATCTACTGAATAAATCAAAGTATATTGCTGCTAAAGATATTAAATTCTGATGGATTTTCTAACCAGCCAAAAGAATGATCAACACTTTAGATTTCATCTTCAATTATTAAAAGTTAACTCTAGCAGGATTTGCGGATGTAAGTTGATATATTTTACTATCATCCATGGATCATGATATATTATGATACTGTATCTCAGTCATGTAAACGCATCTTAAGAATGGTCCTCAGTCCCTAGTCGTTTTGCAATATATTGCATAAAATGCCCTCTTCCAAAGTAACATTTTAGTGTTTTTGGTGCTAGACGGCGAAAACCAAAGTCATAAACAGTTGTCTTAACCCAGTATGGAATGAAGAATTCAGTTTCTCTTTTGCTGAACCATTCAGCTCTCTCAAACTGGTAATCTCTATTTCTGTTGCCTGAATCTAGTCTTCAATTCAAAAAGAGTTGTCACTTATTCTATATATTGTCATTCTCATGACTTGCCAAGTTGATATATGAGCCAGTGAAACTGGGGATCATTCTTCCAAATCAATTTTGCTGCAATTGGTTCCAGGGCCGTTGCTCATAATTGTGTCGACTGAATGAATCAAGTCTATAGATTCCTGTGACTGGTTTAGATGTGCTATAATATGATTAATAGTTTGATTAGTTTCATAATGATATTTTTGATTTCTCTTACACAAGGAAACTATGAAGTATAACATGTATATCACGCAAGTTATCTATTATGAAGGAGACAGAATAAGAAGATCTTTTCATGAGGTGAGAGAGTATTTTCATGGCTGTCATTTCTATTGGGGGTAGGTACACAATTGAATTTGACCCAAAGGGGTGTGTTTGTTGAAATTTCATTTTACTGATTGAGAGACTTACATAATGGCCGTCCTCATCAAGGAAAGTCTACATTCCAGAAAATAGTGACATCATAATTTCTTTTAAGGAAGGTGGTCATGTTAATGTCCTCTTACTATCTTACATGAAAATGCAACTAGTTATTCATCTAGTACCGTCACTTGTTTGTGGAAACATAATGTGAAAGTAATTAATTAGATACACTACATGTGGATTTGTAGAAGGAAAGCAAAGGATGTTAGAGAAGGGAATCATAAAGGAAAGAAAAGGAATGGTGCCCCTCTGCTATCTTCTTGACTACTAGAAATAAGATAAGACCCTTCGTGCAAAAAATCAAATTATTGAAAAATGAAGAGAAAATGAGCTCAACATAAACAAACTGGAAAGCTGCTTGACAGAAAGTGAGTTTGAAATAAAAAGGATAAGTGTGGAAAAGGAAGTGTAGAGGAACATTTGATAAAGATTTTTCAGTAAACATGAAACTTCTAATTATCATAGATGGAGGAGAAGTCAAATGCAAGATAATGGTTGGGAGCTTTCTCTATTTCAAGGATGCCTTCTAGTTTACCTTCTGAAATTACCCTTTTTCCGTACAATTTCTACCAGCAAACAATTATGTTACATGGATAAGAGATACAGATCACTCTCTGAAGGATCAATTAATTGTTGTTTGTTAATTATGATATGGTCATATTAGATGAACTTCTCCACAGAGCTTTCTTATTTGTGCTTCATATAACATCTCTTTGCCCATCTTAGGTTTGTTAAACATATGGTATATTTTGGCAAGTAATAATTTTTCTAGCCTCTTTAAATTATCTTTTTGGCGATCTGAATGAAGTTTGGAGCATTTCTATTGACTGGGTTAGTGACTTGTGCTTTTAGTGATCTAAACATGAAAATCCCCCACCAATTCCTCCTGGAAGAAAATAGACATAAAGCTTTGCCCTTTTCCGCTTCCTCCTTCATGTTCAATATTTCATCTCATTTAGAATGCTTTATTTTTTTGTGAGGTAAGTTTGTTTCATTGAGAATGCAAATAGGGTACATGACCAGTTCCAACCCCCTCAATTCCATTGACAAAAAGCCTACAATGCAAGGGATTGAGGGGTGTGAAAATCAACAATTGGGTAAACCCCTGCAAAGTCAACCATCTGAACAAAGCAAGAACAAACAAGCAAACAAAAGAGAAAATAGACAGAGGAAGAAACTCAGTGGATGTGGGAAGGTGCAAGCTCGGAGAAGGACCCAACGAGCCATCCTTTAAAGCCTTCATTGGCCCACTATCCAATATTTGATCTCCATCTCCTTCACAAACAAGAAAAGAGCCAGAAAGCACATCTCAATCACACCATCAAAGACAACATCATTTTCAACAACACGTTCATTTTATGCGATTCACCAAAGCTTCATTTTTTTTCTGCCATAATATTTCCAGCACCATTGTTGAAGGCACATCAACCGAATTAAGAACAGCAATCCTATTGCCATCATTGTGCGAATCATCTCTTGGGGATGTTGGGAAAAAAGCTTCATTGGGTATCATGTTTGAATTGGAGGCAACATATGTATCTGCGAAGGGGGTTGCATTGTTGGTTCTTTGGCACATTTTCTTGGTCTAAACATTCTTCCAATCATCCTTCTTTTCCTCAAATTTCTTCTCGTTCTGGACAAAATGCTTGAAAGAATTGTTGTGAACCATTTAGGGACAAAAGGTTGTGGAATGGCCAACAACCTTACAATGTGAGCACACGAGGGGCTTCCATGTATATTCAATATCCACTTTTGCCCGTTCCCCATTTCTCAACTAGCAAAAGTAAAATACAGCAACTCCTTTGAGCACACAATAGAATGCTTTATTGTTCCTTTAAGCATCAAGTACTTATAAGATCTTGTTTACTCATGCTTGTCTATTATCATGATTTAACTGGTTTTGCATTGATTGGCAAAAACAAAAACGTAAAGAACAAATCTTTCTCTCGGACACCATATGTTTGGTTGTGATCACACTGCATAGAATTAAAAGTGATATTACGTTTTCTTCATCCCTTTCTCTGGATTCTGAAAATGCTTTCATTTTGTACTTGATTGCATAACTAACTTCGAATGTTGGCCAAACGACCTTTTTCCAGGAAGTATTTGATAAAGATCGTTTCAAGGCTGACGATGAGATGGGACATGCTCAACTCAGCCTTCAACCTCTAGTTGCTGCTGCTAGACTGAGACAGATCCTTGGGGTTACTACAAATGATATGACGCTGAGGAAGGTTATCCCAGGGAGTGATAATTGTCTAGCTGCAGAAAGCTCTATTGATTGGGTGAACGATGAGGTCGTACAAGATGTTTGGTTGAGGCTTTGTGATGTGGAGTCAGGTGAGATACAGCTGAAAATCAAGTTAATTAGACTTCCTCCTGCTCTCTCGAGATAAAGTAGAAAACAATGATGCTGAGGCAAGTAATCTATAGCTGTATGATGTCCGAATTTTTACAGTCAGATCTCGATATTACCTATCAGACAGCATAGAGGTAGAATATGTCGGAGTTGTTTACCAGTCGGGTGATTAAAATCATGTGATTGATGAGCAGCAAGTGTATTGTTAGGCTATCCGAAGCTGCTATTGTAGCATAGGGCAATTGTTTCTGCGATCTATTATGAATAGATATTATGTAATGTTGCAGATCCGAAATAGATATGTGGAAAAATACCACATTGAAGTCGTTAAAAGAAATGTCAAGAAGAACGAAATGATGCTGTCAATTGAATAAAATGATCAAGTCTGATTTTATTATGTTTGATGAACTGTTTCCAAACTAGGAAAAAGATTCTTATTGGCTTGTTGAAGATGTCAAGGCACAACGATTCTGTTCAACCCAGACGACAGTTTTGGGGGAGGATCTGAGTGGAGTTTTTTATTTTTTAGGAAGGATAGGTTTCTTTCGGAATGGCATCTGTCAGTGAGACATTTAAACGGACTCTTTGTCTTCTATAAAAACGAATAAGATTCCTTCATGACCTGTTACCAGCACTTATAAATTCTTTACATCATTTTGGTTTGACAAAAATAGCTGTTTAAATAGTTTACAATTGTTTGGATAATTGGTAACTATGATTGTGAATAATTGTTAAATTTTATCTATTATCAAATAATTATTTAACTAGCTAATTGTAAAAAATTTGTTCGGTAAAATTAATTGTTAGGTTAGCTGATTGATTTAAAATGACGTGAAAAGACATCATTTGATTATCGTTTATTATTTTTATGATTACTACAACTATTTTTATTAATAATATTGAATAAGACAATACATTTATAATTAGATTTATATTTATGATAACCATAATTTATTATTAAAGCATGATGAAAATAATTTCTTGACAAATTATTTTCATCAATATGATAATTTGAATAAAAAATTTTATGTAGGATAGAGTAGAATAATAAATTATTATATGAAAAGTTATACGGATATAGAGGATTGAGGGCGAAAAAAAAGTCAGGACAAGATAAGATTGAGGAAAAAAGGGGATAAAATTGAGATATAAAATGCAAAATGCTATTTTTCATTCTGAAACGTTAATATTTATAGGGTTTGAGAAACATTCTTCAAAAACCTAAACACTACAAGAAATGTTGTTTCACCTAATAGTGATAATAAAATAAAATTGTGTTTTGACTAAAATAGAAAAAATTAAACACTACCACAAAAGCTGGTGCTGAACTGGGCCTATTTAAATAGTTCAGAACGCTTGGAGCTAGCTCATTTCCTTGCATTTCATCTAATTTATCTATTTATCTTGTTAAATATTTTCATTCTCTTGATCATTTGATCAGAAAATTGCATTGTCCGGTTCAATTCTTCCTTCATTGTCTGTGTTTGGGCGACGATAGATGTATACTAGAGCAAAACTGCACGACAGGTATTAGTACTTTTAATATTTTATTTATCATTGACAGTCAATTATGTTTGTATTATTTATCTCAACATAACATATAAATATTTTGTAACATTTAATTATTGGTAAGTTCTCAATATATATTTTTTATAAGAAATATGCAATAATTAAACAAATCATTTAGATTAAGAAATTAAAATAAAAAAATAATATGATTGGATGAAAAATAGAAGATGAATAATATATTTATTTGAGTTTAATTTATTTTTAGCTGAAAAATTGATAAAATTATGATATGTGACATTTAGAAAATAAAAATAAATTTTTTAATATAATATATAGATATAGTTATATAAATTTTTATAGTATATATAAAGATAATATATATTATAATAACATATATATATATATATATATATATTACAATAGAGTGTAAAATTCAATTTTTTGATAAAGGGATTTTAAAAAATTAAAAGTACACGTAATTAATAATACATGTATATCTTTCATTTTTAACTTTTTTCTACTCATAAAATATGTGTAATTTTATTAGATAGTTAACTTTTTTTTCTCTCAATTATATTTAAAAAGTAAATAAATTGAAATATGAGGTTAAAATAAAAGGTTATTTCGCAAGCGATTCTATGTTTTATTGTTGATCAAAAGACTGGAAAGAGTATCTTAGTTTATTTAATATTTTATAAAATAATTTCAATACATAAGGCTAAATTTATTCCAAATCAAAGAATATGTGTATGTTGATTAATTGAATTAATTTTCATTCCATTCTAACATTTTAAAATAATTTTATCAAATGTATAAAATGAAATAGACATTCCATTCTAACCTTTTATGATTTTAACCAAATATAAAAGAAAAAAAAAAAGAATAAGGCTCTATTTGGCCTAAGTGTGATATTACAGTTGTTGAGTTCTAGAACTTTTTTTGCTCTAGAGCTTTGGATAAAAGTTTTGTTAAATAAAAGTTGTTAATTGTTTTGACTTGTATTTTAGGAGTTGAGCTTTTATTTGTTTTGAGGTAATATTGGACTTTTAAAAATATAGACTAGTATTTTTAAGTAAAAGTAAAGAAAATAATTTTTAATATGATATAAAAAAGCTCCTCAAAAACTTTATTTGAAAAGCTCTAACTTGAAGCTTCTAGCTTTTCAACTTTTTTCTAGCATGAGCTTTTATATAAAATCTGTTTAAAAATAGGACAAATAAGTCAATTTCAACTTTAAATTCACAAAAGACATTTTTAAATGTCTAAAATCTTAAGAGAACATATTTTACATTCTAGTAGTCCATAAACATTCTGCTTTGAATTACAAAGAGTCCCTGATAGACTCTGGTTTACTTGTTTATCGGTTTTGATTTTTCTATTGTGATTTAATTAATCTGTCTCGTTGCTACCTGGTCTTAGAGGCCCTTATGATGTTGTCACGTAAATAAAATAGTTGAAAGTAACAGAAACCCCAAAAGATATGATGATAGGATTTGGCGCGCATACATCAGCACTGAAGTGTTTTGAGTGCACAAAAAGGATTAGATGTTTGTATTATGTTACGAGATCGGTTTAATAATATTGTGCCATTTTATGTATAGTTATGATACAAATATAGAGCCCGTTTGACTAAGCTTATTTTTAAACGCTAATAAGTAGTCTGTGCTTATGTGAGGACTGGTTAGTTATTTTTTTAACTCAACCACTACAAACACGTTTTTGTAGTGGTAATTGAGGGGTGGTAGTTGTTGATAGTGGGGGCTCTTTAAAAAATAAATAATAATAATAATAATAATAATAATAATAATAAATAGATAAGATAAAATTTGACTTGAAGTTTTTGACTTGCGACTTGTATATATTCCTACTTTCATTATTATATTTTTCCTACGCTTCTCTCTTCTCAGAAAAATACGAAGAACACTAGAAAACCAAGTTAGCCATTTATTCTTTCTTTAAGGGCAAATCTTAAGATAAGTTTTGACTATACTCGTTTATTCTAGAATTCTAGGATTGAGTAATAAATTATTTTTTTAATTAGAAATAACGATAGAGAATTATTGTATTATGTGCATAGGGTATTTTCAGTTATAGATTGAAAAAATTTAAAATCTCATATTCAAGATAAATAATATCAATTCGTACTCTAAATTCCCCCATCAATTTCAGCGTTCTTCCATATTCCACCATCCTTTATCTTAATTGATTCACCGTGATCATCTTGCTTTACGATATACTTGAGATGTGGAATTTTTATGCTATCCGATTAAATCATATTTGCATGATACTAAACAAATCCGGCTTGAAGTTGGATTCTGTTTCAAACAAGTATAACTCTCCTTTTGTCATGTTTCTGTGGCATTTACCTAAATATATTTTGCATGCTTTTATCACAAAAGTTCTTTATCGCCAAAGTACTTCTTGAAGTTCTGCCACGTAGTAATACATATATGACTTATATTCTTGTTGACCACGTGGTTATGTGCTGTCAAAACTCTTCCACCTGAGAAGTTAACAAAAACAAAATTGTTTTCATTCCCTTAGCATTTTATGACCTAAACTTTGTTGGTAGTTTTGGTTTGACTATTCAGAATTTGCAGTTTATTTTTATTTTATTTTATTCTGTATCTTTTATATATATGCATACAAATATATTTACGAAAGGGGTTTTTCTCTCCCTATTATGAAATTACAAGTAATTACTCTGTTAGCTACAACACTAATTTACTTTTAGTGTTAAATTATTTCCTTCTTTATAACTCGTAGTTCAAATTATGTTTAAATTCTTTAACGCTAATTTGGTCCTATCATCGTAATGTCATTTTAATTATTTCTTTTTGTAACTTTTGTATATTTAAACAACCATTTTCTTTCCTAGTCGTTTTATAATATTAGCGAGTTTTGTTTATTCCATTCTATTACGCTTTATTTTACTTTATCTCTATTTTATTGTATAACCAATTTTTTTTAGAAAAAGAAAAAAATATAGCATATCAAAGGTATACGAGTTCCGAATAAACGAGTTAATCTTGATTTAATTTGAATAGAGGACGAGTCTTGAGCAAATGTATATCATTAATTATTATCATTGTTATCATTTGAGCTTACTGTACAAGATGAGTAAATGTATTTAATTCACAAAGTCTTGAGCAAATATTGAGTTACCAAACATGACCATGATTTTTTTTTTTGTGCAATCATAGTCAGTTTTTTTTCTTGGTGGAAGCAACTTTAGCTCCAACCATTTATCTCTAGTTGTATTTTACTTCCTTCTATTTCTAGGTTGCAAAACACACCTTAGTTTGAAGTAATTAATTCATTTTATTCTCAGTTTATCACACTTGTAAATTTGAGTTTTAGTATCGTAATTGTCAGCATATATTAACTTCTACCTTTCATGACATGGGTTATTATATACGCTTGGAAAAAAATCAATTTGTCCCTATTTTTGTCACATGATGCGACTCAAGTCTTTCCCCTTGATCCCCAATCCTAAGTAATTATACTGTTACACTGCACTTATCTTGATTAGGATTGCGTCCAATAATATAAGTTGTGCTATAATGTAGCAGTTTTAATCATGACACAATACGACTTGATATGATATGATTTGATATGACATGACTTGATTTGGCAAATACTCGCCTTCTCGTGAAATTTTGGGATTCCATTTCATGTTTGCTTGAGCTTGTTGGGGCATACTCCCCTATCATGTGTGCGCCTTTGGATGCCTTGTACCCATATCATGTGTGCCAGTGGAGGCCTTATACCCATCTTTTGATGTGATCACGATTGATTCTTGATTGAGATTTAAGGGCCTTGTTCCCTCACCGTGAATTTATTATAATTAAATCGCTACAGTATAGTCACAACTCATGTTATATGATTTTCAATATACTTTCTTTTACGAGTTAATTCTTGTTATGTTTAACATGAATTTTAATTTTGCGTGCTTCCGTATTTTCTTAATGTCCTTCCGGGAACGTGTTTTCTTGTTTCAGCTTTCCTATTATTCTGATATTCACGTTTGTTCTATCTTTGGGGAAAGACCCTTACTTATTGAGCATTTGATTCACTCAACCTTATATATTTATGTTCTTACAACTGATCTCGAGTAAGGGGGCGTACGCTAGCGATAAGGAATGACCTTATCTTTATTAGTATTTTGAAAAATAAATTCTAGTGATGTGACACTTTTTTTGATAGTTTGGTTCATGTTAGGTGTGCTTTTTTTTTTATAGTTTGGTTCATGTTAGGTGTGCGTTTTTTTGATAGTTTGGTTCATGTTAGGTGTGCTGGTTTGGTAAATACTTGTATTAGTTATTTGGAGTTTCTTGCTACATGTTGAAGGTCATAGTTTTTATTTCAATGATTAATGGTATTTAGTACTCTATTTGATTTTTCAAGTTTGCAGTAGCCTTGTGGTTCGAGAGGTTCACTCCTCTTGATCCACGACGTGTCACGTCTCGAGCTTTAAGTTTTAGAGGCTTGATAGCTTATGAGCAAAAAGTTGCTTATAAGCAAGTGATAAATAAATGGCGATATATTTGAATAATATGTGCTTATAAGCTGTTAAGATGCTTAGTAAATAAGTGTTTATAAGTAGTAATGATAGTTATAATGATTAAAAAAGACACATCATTAATTATAAATTATAAAAAAGTAAACTTTTGAAGGGCCCAAAGGTCTTTACAAATGGTCAAATCCCCTCAACTTATAAGCTTTAAAAAAATAAGTTAATATGAGGGAGCTTTTTGTTTATTAGCCTATAAACTCCTACAAGTAGCTTAAAAGCTCACTTACTAAACACGTAAAATTTTGTTTTTAGCTTATAAGCTGATTTAACCAAACGGGCTCATAACTTGAACAATCCACTGCTACGAACAAATTTGGCATAGATGTCCAAGTGATCTTTTCTCCAATGGTATCTCAAATTGGTAGAAAGACTAGAAGAACAATTAATGGCTAATGCTCAATTGGAAGACTTGGAAAAGGGAAAGCAAATCCAACATTGGCGACCCTCTCTTTATGCTCATTGTTTTTGTTTGGTTTTAGTTGTCGTGGGCATCCTTGTTGGTTCAAGTAGCCATCCAAGTCGTCAAACTCAACACCATGTGGGCCTTTTCGTTTTGATAATGATAGTTTGATTTACGGCTTCTGGCTTTTGGACTTACACGACTGAATATAATCTGGAGATGACTGACTATATAAAAGCTTGGTGAGAATATGTAAAAGTCTGTTTGGAATTGCAATTCAGTAATAAAAAAGCAAGTTTACAAAAAGGTCGGCAAATGGGGTATTTGAATATAGACAGAATTGTGGTTTGAAAAGCCCAAAACGAAGATTTGAAAAAACGTCAACTATGCTACTTTTTCTGAAACTGCATTGTCATAACACTTCCTCGCAGTTCATGCGTTTATGTGATTTTTTAACTATTCGAGATGGTCTGTATATGATATAGAGTATGATCTTTGAAGGTGTTTGTTAAAAGATGTGAAGGGGTAATAGCACACTATAAGAATAGATTTAAAATAAATTGGATGAAAACACTCGACGAACTTTCATATCAATAGAAGAGATAAATCTTAGTAGGATTGAGTGGTAGCTTTAACTAACTAATCACGTCTAGTAGAATATTAGAAATTTAAACTATAACTGAATATTATAATGTTATAAGAGAATTCTTATGCTTAGCAAAAAGAGAATAAAATGAGAGAATTCTTACAGTTAAAAATTTAAGTTGGGTCGCCCAATGTGGACTGACTCGACCCAATCCATTTATTAATGGTTAAAGTAAAATGAAATAAATAAAGAAAAAGAGTTATGAGAAGTTAAGAAAATCCCAGGAGTCGGAAGTTAAATAACTCCCCATTATATCTACATGGGGGATTTCTCTGTATATATGTACGATACATTCTTTGACTGACCACAACTTCTCAGACTTTTCTCTGTCAAAAGAAAATGAATTTCTCTCTATAAAACACAAAAAAAAAAGGAGCACTTAAGTTGTGATAAATAGTATTCAACCTTGTGTTCAAGATTTTGATCCGTGAGTTAAACAGAGTGACATACATCACGAGATTTGGGAAATTCAAGTAAGTATTCATCTTTAAATTAAGAATACTCCCTTTACTTTTATCATTGGTATCAGAGCAAGATTATGTTCATTCTTTGCTGGATTACGATTATTAGCTTTGAATTTTGTTTTTGAAGTTATAGAAATTATGCAATTTCAAATTTTGTGCCTTTTTGCATGATTTTTTCTCTCTGTTTAGCGCTCTATTGTATATGTTACATATATCATTTAAAAGTGGAGCTTTCAATCGGTATATTATATGTGTGATTTGGCTTAGAATTGAGAGAGACATGGATTTTTGAAATTCATGCATCGAATTAGTTTTTCTTGAAAATAAGAAAAATGAGTTTGAAGTGTCAACTTAGGAATAATATATCTTTTTATTTGTTGTGTCTCTGTATGCAAGTATATATCAATAGAAACTGTGTTAAGGGCTCTGCATCGATATAATACATGCATATTTTTGGCCTTGATTTGAGAGAGATTTACTTGGTTGAATTACTTGCATCAAAATCATTTTGCTGGAAATATGGGTTGTAAGTTCTTTTTACCATGGTTGGGACTAAATTTTCTTTCAGCATAGTGCATGTCTGAATGTTATCTTTATACTAACAAAAACTCTGTGTTTCAAAACTTTCTAATGATATATTGTATGCACCATTTGAATAATTGTATAGATTGTTACAGCTGCCCGAAGTTAGTAAGAAAAAATGTTAAATTTTCTTTTCATGCACGAAAGTAACAAGTAGAGTTTAATAAATTTTATTATTATTTGTAATTTACTCATTGTATTTTTTCCATATTACAATATAGTCCTTAATTTTTCCTAAATTATATTTTGACCCCTATGTTTTTTGGAAATTTCATTTTAACCCCTATGATTTTATGCAATTACATTTTGGCTCCAAAATTTAAAAAATGTTATAATTTGACCCCTAAAATTTTTGAAATGTTTTTGTGGCATATTATGACTCTAGAATTTTTTTAAGAGTCTCCTTTTTATATAAATTAGTACATGACTTAAATTAAATTCAAATAAAACCTAAATTTATGTAAATATACGTTGCTTTGTGCAATGAGTGGTTTTATGTTACGAAATTCTTGTAAATTTCACTTTAAATTGTTGTAAATTACTATGTGTTACATGTGTTTATGGCTTAGTACAATAAACAATATTGTTTAAATTTAATACCTAAGTTAATTTAGCACTAATCTTTTTAAGCAATTCAGGTCTTTGTGATAAAAAATGACGAGGACATTAAGAACTGCCAAAAAATCCACAATTGGCTCCTTTAAAGAACTATATGACTATGAGCCTGAGTATCAATGCCCAAAGCCCACTCTTTCCCGTTATCGGAAATATCGTATTTGTGTCAAAATGTCCCTAAATGCACATATAAGATATATGTGTGACATGTTGTTCAATATTAAGTATAGATCTCATGAATGTGTGTACCGACTGATGAAGATGAAGCTAAAAGATTAGTGAGATCCTTACTAGATACGCACAAGGATGTGAAAGAGAAAATACGTTATGATGGTAGACTCATGACATTCGTTCAAGTTGCATGTAAGATTGAACTTTTTCGAGAAGCAACGAGTACTTAAAGGCATTAGACGTACTAGTCTTTTATCTGTTTCATCTAGCGTACACAGAACCAAAAATGTACTATTTGGATCTCACAAAAGTCGGGATAACATGTTTGCTCTTAATCGTCAAGGTCCCAAAATTCTGAAGGATTTGGATTTAACACCGTTAGTGGACAGTTAGGCTATAATCAGAATAAGGAGTAGGTTGTCTTAGCTTTGAGTTGGGGTTGTTTAATATGTTTAAACTTTTTTTTTCTTATAAGACCTTCCTTGTTTTATTTAAATAGACATCAGTTGTTTATTTTAATGTTAACTATTATGTTTCTTCTACATTGCATATTGCATATATTTTATTTATCTTTTAAGTGGGAGCTCTATTAGAATGTGATCCTCATCTAGAGTTTTTTTTTCTCCTTAATAAATGAATTTAAGTAATTCAAATTTTAAGGAAGATGTGTTTATGCTCAACATGGATAGCATTGTAATATTTTGACATTTGACCTATAGGATATGATAAATCGTATAACAGTGTATTGATTCTATAGCTAATGTCATCCTATTACAATCTAATGCCATTTCTAGCAAAACTTATTTAATATACGTGTGCCAGTGTTAACTCTCACGAATGCCCTATGTAGTTCATCATGGCTACCAAAATGATCATTGCTTACGTGAACAATGGAGACAAATTGAATGGAGATAATTATGATATGTGGCATCATAAAGTTCAGTACATTCTCAAAGAACAAGAGGTTCTAGAAACACTAACCTAGGTTATAGAGGAGCCCAAACTTGGTAACGTCACTCAGTATCGATGGGACTTGGAAGCATTCCAAGTTAAAAAAAAGGCAACAGCTCATATTACGTTACTGAGCACCACACATGACGATCTCATTATTGAATTTGAGTTTCACCCTACCGCTTAAAGCATGTGGAATGGTTTAAAAGAAAATTTTAGTGATACTTTTGTTTCAAAACTTCATCGACTGACCAATAAGTTTGACACTTATAAGAAGCGACTCGATGACACAATGAGCCAATATCTTAGGGAAATGTCAAACATGATATGAGAGTTGAAGGTAGTTGGCCACACTTTTACTGATGAATAGCAGGTGCAAGCTATTATCAGATCCCTTCTGTTAAGCTGGGAGCATATGGTTGTCAACATGACACACAATGAGATTGTCAAGACATTCGAAGACATTGAGCGCCATCTAGAGTTAGAAGAGGAACACCTTTTAGCCATTAAGGCCTCATGACAAGCTTATGTAGTTGAATCCAGTTTAAAAAGAGCAACTAGCTATAAGCATAAGAAAAGGCAAAAACTCCGATGACAAAGGGAAGGGCAAGCTAGGGAAGAAAGCCAAAGAAAACAAAGGAAAAGGAAAAAGTGCCCAGTGCAATGGTAAGAAGGACATTGCTAAGGTCAAGTGCTATAATTGCCATAAGAAGGGTTATTATGCTCTAGACTATCCCAAGCCAAAGGCCCTAGGTAATATCCTTTTCTATCCCTTCGAGTAGTGTCTATGTTTCTAGTTGTGCAATACTGATTGAATCTTATCCTATGTGAACCCTTAACTCAGCAGCAACCAACCATATAGCTAAGGATAAAGGAGCATATATGGAGTACTGACATGTTCCAACTAACACAATGTGGATATTCGTGAGGAACAATGCAAAAGTTGAAGTCAAGAGTATTAGCACTTGCAAACTCGTATTGCACAGTGGTCACACTTTTTTTCTCCATGATGTCCTATATGACCCATAATTTGGAAGGAACTTGGCCTTTGCATTAATCCTCTTGCAATTAGGTTTTGAACTTCATATATTTGGTGTTTCTGTTAAACTTCTTTCAGACAATGCCGTGTATGGTGATATGTTGGTTTTGTGTGCGTATTTGCATTATATTGCTATACTTATTTTGAGGTGTTTTGAGCTTATTAGATAGGTTTAGTGTAGTATTTATACTATATTTGTGCATATGACGATATAAGTATTCATAGTTGAGCTTATAGGGAAAATACTACACTAAGTGCTTATTTTGTGTGTTTTAGGTGATAATTAGAGCAATGCTTGGAGAGTGAATGAAGACGTAGATAGAATGGACAAGCTTGCAAAGGGTTTTAAGGATGAAAAGAGTGAGAAAAATGAGTTTAAAGGCATGCGGACGAGGCCCGAAGCAAACAAGAAAGATCGGAGCAAATCGGTGGAACTTGGAGCTACCAGGAAGGACTGGTCGCCCCTAGGCCCTCTTCCAGTCGATTAGTTAAGGTGACTAGTAGAGGTAAAGAGTTATGCATAGGACCGGTCACCCTACCCCTGTTGCCAGTCGATCGGTGGCCCTTCCGGCAGCGTTCGCAACACAACTATTTAAACTCGTTTTTGGGCTATTATTTGTAAACCTTTGACAACTTTCAAACCCTCTCTCACACCCATCATACCAAACCTTAATTCAACTCTCATCCATCTCTCACGCACATTAAAATGCACATTTGTACACTTGGAATCAAGCATCTTTGGTGGATCAGACACAAGAATTTAGGGCTTTTGGTCATAGATTGTAAGGAGATGGATATGGATAAAAGGGTAGATTTCTTATCTCTCTTTTATCCTAGTTTAATCTATGCTTAATTAGAGCATGTAGGGTGATTCACAATTGTATTATAGTATGATTTACCACTTTATCGTAATGGGTACTTGATGGATTTATGCATATATGCTTTGTCTTAGGGTTTCAACGGCTATTTTACGTACATGTCTAAGTGTCTGATAAAATGCTTCAATGAAGTTGCATATATATATATATATATATATATATATATATATTGAAGCCTATTTTGCTATTAACCACTTCTAAATCATTGTGTGAGCATGTGTATGTGTTTGAGTGATGATTCCATAGAGTGGGTTGTGTATTCATACATATCTATGTGTGTATTTGCATGTTAACAGCAAGATTAGCTTCAATCGTATACATGTCGGGTGCTATTGCTTAAAGCATGTCTATATGGTTAGTAGTTAGATATGTCGATGTATTCATGAATGCTATACCCTAGATGTATTTGTATTTGCACTTAAACATTTTACTTGCTAATGTCATAGACGATTGGTGGTACGTAATTAATGGCTAGCTTAGATCGAGTTTTCTTTGACTTTAGACCAAGCCAATAGGTTTAGGTTAGGTTTGGTTGACCTTAGACGAACTAGGTCTTGACTTTAAACCCAGCCAATGATTTAGATGCTAGGGTAGACCCGATCTATGTCACTTAGAAATCCTAACTAACTAGTCCTAAAACCCTAGGTCATAAAGACCATGCCATAGCTCTAGGAGTCGACGCCTAGGGAAGGACCTAGATTAAGGCCTAGAGGATAAAAAAGTAGGTACTTAAGAGTCTAGACAAGAGCAACCTAGCATAATCCATCAAGTAACCCTAATAAGAACGTAGCAAATGCTCATTAGCAAGTTGTAGTCACCCTAGTCCCTATTTCTGGTGTTAGATTCCTCTTAGATCACTTGATTCTCCCCACTCCACACACACACCCTTTATTTTTCCTTGTCTTTAGGATAGGTTTATTTTCCTGAGTTCTCTTTAAGCCAAAAACCCCTAAAAAGATTGTAGGTTAGGTCTCGACACGTAGCTTTTTAGAACCGTATAGCTTAGAACACTATGCATGTTTAGCCTTCCTATAGATTCGACCCTATACTTGTATGCTATGCTACACATGACCTGTGTGCTTGCAGATTATTTTAGGCTTGTGCTCCCAAATAAGAATATCATATAGCTATGCAAATATTTGTTATTCATATAATACATCTTCTAGCAACATAGATGTGGATATGAATCTGTGGCATAATAGGCTAGGATATATAGGGCAAGGATGAGCAGAGTAACTAAAGAAGGCCTGTTAAGGTCACTAGCTAGTTGCTTTGCCTTTATGTGAAAGTTTCCTTGCTGGTAAATCAAAAAGAAAACCATTTACCACAGGTTTACAAGCTAAATACACATTGTAACTAGCGCATTCAGACATTTGTGGTCGAATGAATGTTAGGGCAAGGCATGAGGCCTCTTATTTCATCGCATTTATTGATAATTACACTAGATACAGTTATGTGTACTTGATTTCCCATTAGTTTGAAGCATTGGATTGCTTTGAATGATATCTCAACTTGGTTGAGAATCAACTTGACAAAAAGGTGAAATCACTCAGAATTGATCGTGGTCGTGAATATCTTTCTGATCTGTTCAAGAATATTTGTGATGTGAAAGGTATAGCTAGATAGCTAACTATTCCTGTAATGCCATCACAAAACGGTGATACTAAAAGAAGCAATAGAACTTTACTAGACATGGTTAGGTCAATGATGGCTCAAGCTAATTTCTAATTTTGTTTTGGGGAGATGTTTTATAACAGCCATTTATGTTCATCATCGTGTCCCCACAAAGTTAGTACCTACAACTCATTATGAGTTATGGACAAGTAGGAAACCTGACCTAAATAACTTGCGTCCTTGGGAATCGGCTACTTATGTTCATGATACTTCTCATAAGTTTGGGAAATTAGGACCAAGAGGAAAAAAGTGCATTTTCATTCGGTATTCTGAACACTTCAAAGGAAATGTGTTCCTTGGTGAACAAGCAGATGGCAGTGTGTCTAAACTTAAGTCACAAGATGTGATATTCTTGCAGAAAGATTTTCCTCGATGTAGGGATATCGATAGGGGGAGTTTAGTTCACAGGGTAAGTTTTCATCCTTAGGAACATGATTAAAACTGTTATGTTTGCCAGCAATATTCTCGAGAAAATTTTAGATAATTCCTAGGAATGTTAAATTCTAATGTTTGGTTCAAATCTAATATTCCTGGGAATCTTAAGTCATTTTCCAAAAATATCCTTAAGTCAGAAAAAGTAAAAAATATCAAAAAAATTTATCAAAAACTTTATTTTTTTCCAATTCAAATGATGAGATAGGAATTCCGCCTAGTTAATCTTGAGCGATGCCTGTTTGCCAAATTAAAAAAAAAAAAAAATTCTTCAATGGTGCCCAACAGCTTCTACATGCAAGCAAATGTATTTGTTCTTTAATGGTGCACAACAGCTACTACTTGAAAGAAATATTATAATTTTTATCAATAGAAATCATGAATACTCCATGTATTTTTTTAAATACATGGAAAGCATATATCTAACATACATATGACAACAAAAACTAAATATCAAAAGATTATATTGCAAAAATTAAATATTTAAAGAGTTTATGACAAATCACATTGTTATAAAGATACACTATTTCCATCAATCAAACTCCTATGCTACTAGATAAATTTAACTTATTATGAAATAGATATTCGCAACCAATTAGTAAACCTAAACGTCTTCTATAGAATTTGGTACACAAAAAATTTCCTCAAATGTGGTTCCACAGTAAAAAAATAGTCCGTGTGGTTGTTGTCCTTTGTAATTTTAACACCTGCCTTTATTCTCTTAACATCAGTCAACCCATCAGCTAACTTAAAAATCATCATAAATCTTCATCCTCCTCTCAACTACTTCTTTTTCATGTTTAAAACAAGAAGCAAGTTCATGTATATTTTCTTTAGTCTACTCATAGAAACTTCCCAAATTTTCTATGGTCTTTGTCATTTTCTCTAGTACGCCATCCATACTTCTTCCTCTCTTTTGATTTTTTTTTCACATTTTCTTGTTTAAATATTCCATTATCTTTGAGTATTTGGCAACTGAGTTTCTGCAATTGATTCATTATCTAAGTCAATGAATTCACCTTCCAATTGTGTCTCATTAGATTGTATTCCATCTTGCTCAACTTCTTTGTCCAATGCTGCAACTGCCTCTAATGGATCCTCAACATTTTCACCGGTTACTCTATCTTTGCCAAACACTAGTCCCAACTCATCCAAATAAGGAAAAGACTTGTTATATAGACCAGGAGCATTAGGATGTGATTGCACACAAATAACAAGATTACATTAATAAAAAAAACACTTAACATATTAAATTTAATAGTTTAACAGTTAATTTACCTTCACCCATGCTTCGAAGATTTCTTTATCCACCACGATCATCCTTTCTTTATCATTCTACCCAAAGCCGCTTCCTTTTGGGCCCAACTTCTCCATAATTGCAAAATATTATTTTTTTCAATTGTTTCACCCTAGATTCAACATGTGGTTGAACTCTTAATTGACAATTTGGTACTACTCATGTACCCATTTCTCCAATTGCTTGGCATATCCAGATTTGATAGTCCCATTATCACCTTTCTAAAGATTACTGCTAGCTAAATCTAATAAACACTTCACAAGCTTGGCATCCTTATGAGTTGTCCATTGATGCTTTCTAGTCTTGCTTTTTGTTTGTGTAACCTCCATTGACCTACATAAATAAGTACAAAATGCATTTAGGCAAATTATATTATCCTAATTCATAAATATAATCTCTTCAAAATTAGGTGATTCAAATAAGAAAAATAGTAAAATGTAACAAAATGGATATAAAAGAATCATTCTTTTGCAATATAATAAATTATTAAGTAAAATATAATCAATTGTGTAAGACAATAAACTACATAGTTATTAGAAATTAACCTCAGAATGATAACAAGATTAATTCTCTTCTTTCCACTGGTTAAACTTATCTTCTGCAAGTTGGTCCCTCCATTGAATCCAAGCATTACTTGACTCCATATGACCTCTTTATGCTCCTTAGGTTCACCTTGATAGCAAGTCAATCTTTTAGGCAACCTTTTTTTTTAATTGACTTTGGGATAAACTTAGGTTTGGGATTACTTGGGGACAAGCAAAGAGAAGGTTTGGAGGTGTTGATGTGTCTTGATTTTATCTGTGTTTGCATTGTATTTTTCCCATGTTTTAGAGGTGATATATGCTTATATAGTGGCATTAGTGTAGTACTTCTGCTAAAAATATGCTTAAGCAAAGATAATTGTACATAGTTGATTTTGATAGATAAACACTACATTAATTGCTCATTTTTATGATTTAGATGAGTCTTTGGATGATGCCAAGCTTACAAGATGATGGGTGATGAAGATAAAAAGTGTACAGGTCATGGAGGAGAGGCCAGAACAAAGAAAGAAGAAGATTGAAGGTGTTGGGTGCAACCGGTCACTGATCACTATACAGAAAGATGAGTTCAGCTGGTCACCCCACCTCAAGATTCAGTTGACTTGCTAAGTCAACCGGTGACTCTAAAGAGCATCCCAGTAGAGCTGGTCGACTACCTCCTGGAGCTGGTCATGGCCCGATTTTTGTTGTAATTTATCATCCATTCACACAGATTCACACCCACTTTACACACACACAAAACCCTAGTTTAGCCATCTCACACACACTTTTTCACGCACTTCTACTTGGATTCAAGCTTATTCGGAGGGATTTAACAACTCTGGAGTGAGAATTTACTCAAGGATTGTTTAAGAATTGCCAGGATGGAAAGGGAGTTTCTTTATTCTTCTTTCATCCTATTTTATATTATGATTGAGTAGACTTGTTTAGAGTGATTTTGCTTGTGTAATGGGTTGATTTGATGGCTTAATATATATATATATATATATATGTGTGTGTGTGTGTGTGTGTGTGTGTGTGTGTGTGTGTGTGTGTGTATATGCTTAGATTTTATTGTTCAAATGGCTATTTTCTCATTCATGTCTAAGTGTTTGATAATATGCCTATATGAGTAGCATATGTATAAATTGATGTCTATTTGCTACTAAACACTTGTAATCCATTCTATAATCAAGTTTATGTGTTATTATGTGGATTATATGAAGTGGGTAGTGTTTATATCCATGTCCATGTGTATGTTTGCATGCCTAGTAGTGAATATGACCTCAATATTGCATACATGTTGGTTCCCAATTGCTCTTAATGGTGTAATCCGAGCATGAGAATGTTTGGTAGTCAAATAGATTCCTTTATTCGCGAACGCCTAGGCCTAGAACATGTATGAATGCGCTAATAGGTCAAATCTCGCTATAGTGACCTAGAATGATGATGTGTAATTTAGGACTAGCCTAGATTGAGTCTCCTTGGCTTTAAACCCAGCCAATAGGTTTCGAAATAAGTAGTCGACTACAGTGACACTAGGTCTTGGCTTTAAACCCAGCCAACGGTTTAAGTACTAGGGTAGGTTCATTCTAGGTCACCTAGGAAACTAGTTAGTTAATCCAAAGGCCTTAGGTCATAAGGACCGCGTCATGGCTCTAGGAGGCGCCCCCTAGAGACGGATCCACACTGAGACCTAGGGAGAAATTAGGACATTAGTTAGTAACCTACTCAAAAGCAATCACTATTATTAAGCCATCTCACATAATCCCATTGCTTTGAGTCTAAAGTCACCCATTAACAAGCAAAAGTCACCCTAAATCATTCCAACAGTTAGTTCCCTCTAGATTAGTTTGTCTTCCTATTTTGCATTCCTATTTCCCATAGTTTAGTTTAATTTCCTTTCTTTGAGCTCCCATTAAATCCAAAAAGTACAAAAATATGGTTAGTTTAGGTTTTCTTTTAGGCACTTTCTAGGACACATAGATAGAATCCATTCCACGATTCACCTCCCTGTGGTTTGACACCCGTTTTCGCACACACTATATTGCACCGATCCATGCGCTTACGGGTCTTTAAGGCTTGCACCTCTTTGAGAGACATTGAGTTCTTGGTGCCGTTACCAGGGAGGCATGGTGGTTTGTGGTCTTTGCTCGTCTGTTTTAGTAGTTGCTTTATTTGTTTGTTTTGCTTTATTTGCTGGCTTGCTTTAGTAATTGTTTATCTTGATTTGCTTTTAGTTCCTTTAATTTTTTGTATTTACTTTCTGTACTTAGCATGGCTTTTTTGTTTGGCATTTTTATTTTTCTTTTGCTTTTTATTTTTAGTAGATCCCTTAGGTTTGTGGTTTGCTTATTATAGTTTTAGGACATTTTGAAGTTTCAGGGGTTGAAGTAGCTGGAGTTAGAATAGTGTTGTATACTTGGTAAGCAATCCCTTAGGAATCCCCAAATTTCGTTTGATCCCGAACCCAATAGGATTGCACATCATTTTAGGAATTTACTTGAGATTATAATAGAGATGGCCGATCCTAATAATCCTCTTATTCTTCCCATTTCCCTTATGGATCCCATACCACCGTATGATCACCATGGACCCCCATAAGCCTAAGATAATTTTGGCAAGAGCCCCTTAAACTGGACCCACCCATAGACAATGAGCCCACGCTTAGGCAATTCTTCCTCCTCAATGTGTTCAAGCCTAGCTTGGCAATCCAAATTCTAGGGTTGAGGGAAGTGAATTTTGAGATTAAGCTTGGCATATTAGCTATGCTCCCTTACTTTTATAGGAGAAGCAATGAGAGTCCCTTGGACCATATCAAGGACTTTGTAGAGATAAGTTGTACTCTTCACTTCCCCAACATGTCTCAAGAAGCCATTCACCTTAAGTTGTTCCTATTTTCTCCTAAGGATAAGGCTAGGTTATGGTATCATTCTTTACCTAGTAGTTTCGTTACATCTTAGGATGGTTTTTACCAGAAATTCTTTCCCATGGCTAAAACCTTCAACCTTAAGGCTTCTATTATGACATTCTCCCAACACGATTTAAAGACCTTTCATCAGATTTAGGAACGGTATAATGAACTTCCTAATCAATGCCCTCACCATGGACATGGTGTTCATGACCTTTTACAATATCTCTTTAGAGGCTTGAATGAGAAAAATAGGATGACGATGAATGCTGCATCTGGTGGTGGATTCTACAATTTGAGACTGACTGACGCATGGGATAAAATGGATTTGTTGGCCGAGAACTCTTTTCAAAACACCGCTATGGATAGTTCTAGTCAGGGAGCGAATAGAGAGGCGTTTATAAGGTAGGGGTTTCTTCTAATTTACCCGCCAAGGTTAAAGCGTTGACGCATAAGCTAGACCAATTCATCACTTTAAGCCTCTCTTCACAAGGTCATAAGACTAGTCCTGTAGGTTCATCCTCCACTCTTTCAATAGTTGAAGTATATGTATTATGTTCTGAGTCCACTCACGATGCCATAGCTTTCCCATTAGTACCGCAATTTCCTGAGGTCATTCAGGAGCAAGTCTATGCCACATAGAGGGTACTCGAGAGAGTATAACTTGTACTCGAACACATACAATCCGGTTGGAGAGACAACCCAAAGTTTTCATGGAAACAGGGTCAGTCTGAGTTTTCCCACTCCTAGCCCCAGGCCCCAATCCAGCAGAAACCTCATCCTGCTAATCCTCAAGGTTTAACAATGTCAATCAGGGTAGACTTCCTAGTGTTCCTTAGCCCCGGCACTCCCAGTCCATTAGCATTGAGATGATGGAGAAAATGATGGAGTTTATTCGAAATCAGCAACAAGCATTAGCTAGTCAATAGCAGACAGTAGCAAGTTAACAACCAGAATTAGTGGATAATAGACAAGAGCTAGCCAATCATAGGCAGCAAATGGCCAGGATGGAGATATAATTAGGGTAGTTTGCTAGTCAGATGCACACTAGAGACCCTAGAAAATTGCCTTCACAGCCAGAGATGAACCCTAAAGTCTAGTCTTTTTCCGCCTCCAACCCCATCTATCCCCATATAGTTCAAGCTATGGTCGTCTCCATTGATGGGTTGCATACATTATTGGATAAAACACTTTGTACTTATAGACATATAATCACCACATGCAACCCAATAAATTTCATTACAACCCAAGACATATAAACATATAATCACCACATGTAAGCCTTGAAATCAATATTCAGTAATCTAAACCATGTCTCATGCAACAAAGAAGAAAACAAAGTTGTAAATATCCACAAATCAAAAATATGAAGCTATAAGAACACACATTTTAGACTATAAAGAAATAGATTACACACCTTGATTTCTCCATATCTTTAATGCACTTAGACAACAAGACACAAATATAAAAATTCATTCTTTGGAATAAATTCTAGACATTACTTGCGATAAGGATATAGAAAAAATAATTATTTTCACAACCCATCAAATAAAAATACCCACCATATTTAACTCCAAGAAAATTCAGAAAATGAAATTATACCAACAAAAAATATATATATTTTAACAATATAGAACCCCGTAAAATGAAAATTCAAAAAGAAACAAAAGATCTATTTTTTTTGTTTAATTAGCAAATATAAAATGATAAAGTGTCTTTTAATAGAAACCTGTGATGACTGATGGCATTTTGTGCTTAAGATGATGAGTGACATGTATAGAGATGTGAGGATTTTATAAAGAGAAGGAGAGGAGAGGCAATTTACCAGGAAATAGAAAAAGAGGTGCCAACCCTTTTTATACAGAAGTGCAAGCCTTTTTTAGAGGGGTAAATGGTCTGTTTAATTTCTTAAAAACATTTCCATGGCATAGGAAAGTTAGATTTCCACCCTTTATATGGAAATAAAAATGGAGAAAATCTTGGGAATCCTGGATTCCTGGGAATATGATATTCTCGGGAATGTCTTTTAATTTTATGAACCACACATAGGAATATCATATTCCCAAATCTACATTCATAGGAATCTTACATGATTCCTTGAACCAAATGCCCCCTAAGGGTTTTCAATTATGTGAATTGGATGATCCAAATGATCCTACTTCTCCTAATGTTTTAATAGATGAGGTATTTACACTGCTCACTAATCCATGTAAAAGAGAAACACTGGTTATTTGTGGTGAATCAGTTTCAAAATCGGTTAATGGATCAAGTTCAAAAACCCATGTGAAGAAGTAATCACCAAAGCATTCTCAACGTCGATCTGAGATCGAAGGAGAATCTTTCATGGTTACTTCACAAGATGACAAGGTGTCTAAGATAGTAACTAAAGCTCTCTCATCATTTGCAAGCAAACATTGGATGAAAGCAACAAAAGAGGAAATGGATTCCATGAAGAAAAACCAAGTATAGGAATTGGTTGATCTTCCACCAAAAAGACAAGCAATTGGGAACATGTGGGTTCTCAAAATCAAACACAATACAGATGGATCCATTGAAAGATACAAAGCTCATTTGATGGCGATCGGATATACCCAAATGGAAGGTATAGACTATGAGGAAACCTCTCTCCAGTAGTTAGGTTTGCCTCTATTCGCTTGATTCTAGCTGTAGTAACTTGTCTGGACCTAGAATAACATCAGATGGATGTAAAGACATCATTCCTCAATGGAGAATTGGATGAGGAAATCTATATGGTATAACCTATAAGATTCATAGTTAAAGGCCAAGAGAGTAAAGTGTGCAAACTTCAAAGGTCAATCTATGGATTAAAACAATCATCCAGACAGTGGTATCTTAGGTTCCACCGAGAAATCATTTCATATGGTTTCAAAATGGCACAAAAAGACCACTATATGTATATCGAAAGATCCGAGAATAGATATATGTTTCTATCTCTTTATGTAGACGAAATATTACTAGCCAAATGTGACAAGGACTATCTAATGACAATAAAGAAGTAGTTGTCTTCAACTGTTGAAATGAAGGATATGGATGAAGTAGCTTCTGTACTTCGAGTCAAGTTCTAGAGGGATCGATCCAAGAGACTTCTTACTTGTCGCAAGAAACATACCTCAGAAAGGTCCTTGAATGACTCCACATGCAAGATTGCAAACCCATAACTACTCTTGTAGCCAAGGGTGAAAGCCTGAATCAAGAGATATGTCCCAAAACACCAAAAGAAGTAGACGAAATGAAGGTTGTTCTTTATGCGAGTGCTATAGGAAGCCTAATGTATGTCATGATGTGCATAAGGACAGATATTTGTTTTGCCATAGGATTGGTAAGTTGTTATCAACCAAACCATGGGCGAGTCCATTGGAAAGCTGTTAAAAGGATCTTGAGGTACTTAAAGGGGACATTGGACTATTGCTTATGTTATTAAGGAGCTGATTTATGCCTGAAGGGATTTACTAATGTTGATAGGGGAAGTGCCCCAGATAAGTGAAAATCCACCTCTGGATATGCTTTTTTGCTCAACGATGGTGCTATTTTGTGGTGTACCAAGAAACAAACATACATAGATTTATCCACTATAGAAGCTGAGTTTATAACTTGCTCAGCAGCTGTGAAAGAGGCAGTATGGCTTAAAAGGTTCCTGGTAGACTTGGGAGTTGTAAAAAATGATGCCCAAGCAGTGACAATCTTTTGCGATAGTCAGACAACGATTGCCTATACCAAAGACCCAAAGTATCATGGCAAGACAAAACACATAAATATTAAATTTAATTTTGTTAGAGACTTAGTGTTGAAAAGGGAAGTGATTTTAAAACACATTTCTACACATGAGATGATAGCAAACCCACTTTCTAAACCTATTCTTAGAGATGTGTTTTTATAACGTATAAAATATCTAGGATTGCGCAGAATTTAAAGTTATATTCTATTTGTAATGGGTAATCACTCTATGCTTATACAATGCATATTTTTTAAAACTAATGTTTTAATGGATGTTTTCATGCACTTAATATATGATTTTGGTATGTATGAATGAGTCTCGTATTAGCATACTGGCCTATATAATTGTCAAATGAAAAGTATGTCAACGGGTAATTAAGATTGGCTTTTTCACACGAGCAATTGCCTCTAGCGTAGTGGGAACGTGTTAAGATGAGACGACATGAATAGGTTAGTTTTCATTGAGAAACACTATGCTTATGCAAATTTTGTCACCTTAATGATTATCAAGGTTTGGTGTCCAAGATAACATTGAGATAAGACCTAGTAGTTGCTACGCGAAGCAATTAAAACCAACTACAAGGTCGATATAGATGCCCACTATCCATATAACCTGTATGTAGCCAGATTAGAAACCTTAATTGCTTAGTGTATTAAGTTTGAAGGTTCAGGTTAGTTACTTAATGGTAACTAGGGAAAATTTCTATGGTCTCAAGAGTGTTTCTTTGAGTTATGACATAGGCCTTTGTGGGAAAGACTCCACCACAGCACACGTTTCCATATCGTATATGCTCAGCGACCATCTTAGGGAAGTGTATGAATGAATCCTTGCTTCATCACTATATGGGTCTTTGAAGCCATAAAAGCTTTTTTATGGATACCCTTAGAGACCTCCGCTGGTACCCCAACTTGGCAAGTTTATGTTAGCCACTCAGGTATGCCACCTAAAAATCACAATAGATCAATTATAAGGGACATTACCGGGAAAGCAGTTGGCTTGACTTGAAGGGACTTTGAGGTGAAGGGAAGACTGTTTGCTTCTAGCACTACATGTGTTCAAAGATCGACCATTTATGTATTCAAAACTTAAATAAGTCTTGGGTACAACGAGCTTTTGTTTTTCCTTTACAAGATATGGCTCCCATGACTTCCTAACAGGTACATGATCTGAGCCTCCATTTGTTGAGCTCACGGGTTGCACGATTTATTTGCCTGTATGGAATTGGTGTTGATTCCTGAAAAGATTATGGAGAGAAAATAGTGTATAAGGGTCTATCCACTTTGTACGAGTTTGAGATGTTAGAAATTCAAGTTGGGTTGGCCAATATGGATTGACCCGACCCAACCCATTTATTAATGGTAAAGTAAAATAAAATAAATAAATAAATAAAGAGTTATGGGAAGTTAAGAAACCTCCTAGGAGTGAGAGTTAAATAACTCCCCATTATCCTAATATTTGGGGGATTTATCTGTATATAGGTAAGATACGTTCTTTGACTACCCACAACTTCTCAAACTTCTCTCTATCAAAAGAGAAAGAATTTCTCTCTACAAAACACAAAAAGAAAAGGGCACTTAAATGTGATAAGCAGTCTTCAACCATTTGTGTTCAATATTTTGATCTGTGAGTTAAAGAGAGTGACATACATCACGAGATTCGGGCAATTCAGGTAAGTATTCACCTTTAAATTATGAATACTCCTTTTATTTTTATCACTTAATTTTTCATAAAAATGATTAATTTTTCATAAAAATGAAGATCCTTTCACAATAATATTATTTTCAATTACAAAAAAAAAGTCAATGATAGTGAAATGATAATGCAATTATTTCACGATCTAAAAACCTTGCTTGAAATTAGAATAATATAATACTGTATTTTGACAAGAGTCTAGAAACCTCATCAAATTTTCACATTAATCCAATCAATGTAAACCTCTCTTTATGAAAATCCTATTGTCGAAATAGAACCGGGAATCTATAAAATTAAAATAAAGATGAGAGAATTATTTACAAGTAAATATTTTTTTAATATGTGTTTGTGTGTATCTACAAGATGTACAATGAATTGCTTATATAGACAAGTGATGTATTGTTAGCAAGACAAAAGGACGTAACTATGGAAAGCTTATAATTAGGCAATATAATAATTTACAAAATATATGAGATACAGCAAATCATGTTAAATATATTCTATACTAAATATTTTCTAACAACTATCATGAAGTTAAGACATACTTCTTATTAACATTAGTCGACATCACATTTTATCAATTGTATCAACAAATAAGACAACTTTAAATATTATATGGGAAAAGACATATATGTCTTGAGGTGCATATATACTAGCCCTCAAAGCTAACATGGAAAATATTGTTTTCTAGAACAAAAAAATACCCAACGAAAGAAATGTAAAAGAACTACATTAACTAGCGAAAAAGAAAGAGATGTAAAAAAAATATCTATAGCCTATAGTTTCATTATGTTAAAAGAGAAGCTGCATATTGTTACCACGCCACAACAACTTTTTTCCCCTTTTGTTGAGGCCTTTTATTTTTATTTTTTTCTTCTTGTTGCTGCTATGCAGCTTTTTTTCTTTGTTTTGTTTTTGCTTTTTTTTCTTTATTTTATGAATTACGAAATTTTCAATAATATTATAAATCAAGAAATAAATTAAAATGTTAAATTACTAATTTTTATTTCTTGCCTTTACTTTCTATTTAGCTTTTTTCTTTATTGCCACTATGCAACTTCTTTATTCTCTTTTTCTTTTATTTGTTTCCTTCCTATTGTGTCTTTCCTTATTGTTTAATGATGTTTTTTGGTTGGTATGTGTTTGAGTGTAGCATTCGCATATTTTTATAAGGGTGTTTGAGCTTATTTATGTGCATTTAGTATATCATTTACGCATAGTTGTCAATATTTGAACATAATGAGTCTAAATGCATAAATGTTACACTAAGTGCTATATTTTGCATTTTAAGCGAATATTAGAAGGGTTTGAGCATACAAAAGGAAGACATGAGCTAAAGACGAAGACTGGAAGAGAAGCAAAGCAGAAATAAAGCAAACTATTGGAGCCAGTCGAGCATAAAGTCACTGCTGATTGAACGGTGCAAACAGAATGAAACTGCAACAACTAGTCGAGCAAAGCCAAGAGCCAGTCAACTGAGGGATTCGAGAATACACGAGGAAGAAATGAGCTAAAGACAAAGTCTAGCAGAGAAGCAAAGCAGAAATAAAGCAAACAATTGGAGCCAGTCGAGCATAGAGTCACTGCCGGTCAATCGGCGCAAACAGAATGAAACTGCAACAACTACTCGAACAAAGCCAAGAGCCGATCGACCATCGATCGACTGGCAAGACCAGAGAGCTCTATAAATGGCCCCTTTCAGCTTAAAATTAGAGGAGGAACTTATTTTCTTTAAACCCAATAAACTCTAACCTTAATCCCATTTCATCGACAGCCAAAAACACCATTCATACACCATACCAAGCAAGAATTGAAGCTTGTAACAAGGATTAGAAGATATTTGCCTTGGATTTGGAGCAAGTTTTAGAGGAGTTCTCTTTGTTCTTTCTCTTTTTCTTATATTTACAATGTTTGATTAGATCTTGGGTTGATTGTTGTTATAAATTAGGTTAGGGCTTTAAATAATTAATTTGTATTATTCTATGGCTCTTAATACATGCTTGTTTATATTGTTCTATGGCTTGATTCAAACATGTCTATGTGTTCAATAAAATGCTACAATAAAGATGCATCTATAATTTGTGAGTTAAATGTTCATATCTACTTATTTGGGTAATGATTAATTGTGCTTAATTTATGACTTCACTTGATAGAGTAGGCGTTAGCTTCAAATTCAGGTCATAGCATGCTCTGCTTAGTCGAGTTTAAGTGGCCTAGTCTTTAGCTTTAGATCTAGCTAATAGGTTAGACCCTACACTAGAGTATTAATCACCCACGTTAGTGTTTATTAATCGAACTTTAATGACACGTACTATTTAGGGGCTAGTCTTTAGCTTTAAATCCAAAAAAGAGGATAAGTACTAAATATGGATTACATAGGCTAGAAGGGATTAGCCTTTAGTTTTAAACCTAGCTAATAGGTTAAGCCACTAGTATTGGTTAAACTAGGAGACTCTCATTTCTAGTCTGAAACAATACTAAAAAGGATAGTCTTTAAAAGAGAACCCTAATCAACACAACGAGAATAGAAGTGCCAAGCCATAGATAGACCCAAATCACTCAATCACCATAGATCATTTTCCACCTTGTTGTGTTTTTTGGCCTTAGCTTGGCACTTATTATGCCTCCATAGTTTAGGTTTATTTCCTATTTTTCTGAGCTCCTTTCCATCCAAAAACAAACTACACATGTACATAGAGACCAAACTAAGAAGCCTTTGGTAAAGAAGATCCTACACTCATGCACACTATACTATTTCCAATCTGTGCACTTACGGGTTAAAATTTAATTGTAATTTTGCGCTTTATTTTCCACAAACCAAGTCACAATGATCATTTAACTTTCCTTTGCTTTGTATTGTTGCTTTTAAGAAAAAAATAATGTTGCTTACTTTAGTCTACCTTTTATATATATATATATATATATATATATATATATATATATATATATATATTTTAAAAAATAATAGAAATATATATTCAATAGATTGATAGTTTGATTTCTTAGCAAAATTAATTTACATTTAATTATTTGACTATCTAAACCATATAAAACATAAAATAAAAAATGTATCACACCTCCATGATGAGCGGGAAATTACACTAGAAATACATAAAATATTTCTAGACTAAGCGTAGACTAAGTATATTACATTAATATGTGCGTAGTTAATATGTAACAATTTAACAATAATTATAAAATCTTTACAAGGCTAACTATATTGAAAAATTTACCAACCTCCCTGTGCAAAGTAGGGGTGTAACACTAGTTCATACGATTTAATTAACCATATAAATTTAATATATAGATTTACAATCATTGGCATTTAACTTTTAATGATGATGCCAAAAGGGGAAGAAAATAGTTGTAATATCATGATATTGAAGTTTATATTGCCTAATGGTTTGTGACTTGCCTAATAGAATATGCATAATTTTAGTGGGAGTCTTAATACTCCTATGTTCTTATTTGGTTGAGTATGTTCTTAGGGAAAGTTATTAAATTTTTCTTACTTCCTATATCAATGCATTCATTGATTAATCACATAAAGGTTTGTCATCATCAAAAAAGAGGAGATTGTTAGTTATTATGTGTGTGTGTGTGTGTGATTAAGGTGCTTGTGATGATGCTTCTGATGAATGATTGATTTTCCTGTGATGAATCTAGCAATGAATGTTTGATTCGCATTTAATTCATTATGAGTATTATATGGCATATTGCATAATAGATCAATGTTGCTTAAGGAACTCTTGAGCTATTGTGTTGCTAATATGATTCGTGAGTTCATGAGCATTTGGAGTTATATTATGCCTTGGAAGAAGATCTTGTGCCACTGGATGTTTAAAATCGTTGAGCTTATTTGTCCTATTTTTGAAGACTTAGCGTGATAACATAAGGATGGAGATGAAAGTTATAAGGGACGTGGACGTAGCTTTGTTTTTTGTGAAGTTGCCTTTCTTTTGTCTTCGTGTCTTGGATTAGTTTATGATTAAGATATTATATGCTCCAAACTTTTTTTCAAAAATGCATGTGTTTTCAAAATGTTTTGATGCCTAAAAAGAATTTTCAAACCTAGTCTTGAAGAAAATTATTTTGAGCTTAAAAGGTTTTACTGCATTAAAAATAACACTAATCGGTGAAGCTTTCCAAGCTACCAAATGAGCTTGGACTCCTCCCAATAGTGAACATTTTGTTTTTGAATTGATGGCTACCGGGCAAAGCTTTCCAGGCACCTGGAGCAATGGGACTTCAACTAGATTGTACATTTTTTTTGAAAATCTTATCCAAAACTAGCCGTTCTTCGTACAGTCTCCTTCATAGCCTTTCATATAATGTTTTAAAGTCAATTTTGGTAAAAAATAATTGTGTCTAACAGCTACATTTTTATTTGGGCATGTATATACATACATACATACATACATATACATATATATATGTATGTATGTATGTATCTTCAAGTTTTTTTATAAGACTAAGGAAAAGAAAAAGAAAGATACAATACAAAGCAAGTGCTTCCAAATTTCTCTCAAGGCAACTGTAGGGCTTATATTGTAAACCCAAATTAGTTGGATATTAGGTAGATTAGTCTTTAGTGTAAGCAAAAACTTGAAATTAAACAAGTGGGTTTCTTGATTTGGGGATAAATCAAGGTTGTATGGTTAGTTTTTTGCTTAGCCAACTTTTGAAAAGCTCAAGGTGTTAGTGGATTGGTTGCAAATCTCGAGTAGGATACTTAGGGAGTTGATGTAGGCTTGGTGGCCGAACCATTATAAATCATTGTTGTATCGCTTTTGCTTTTCTCTTTTCGATATTTCTAATCGATGCAGTTCCACACGCTATAAGCTTCCGCAAATTGAAGAACTTTTCTAAGTCCATGAATTTATTTTATATAGCTCTATCTACCCCCTCCCTCCCCCTTCTAAAACTAGCTTGCTGCTCACAATATCCTTCATTCTGCTTCTAGAAATGGAATATTCTTTAAGATAAGACAAATCCTAATATTCCATCATCCAACACATCAAAATATATTATCTATGTGGAGCTCGCTTTCAATTAAGATGCCTATAAGTTCAATTAGGAAAATTGGGCTTCAAGAAACCTTTTCCTAATTCCTAACATAATTTTTAATTGAGCAATCCCACATAAAATTATTATTCCTCAATTACTAGCACTCAATAAGAATATGACTAGTTGGGACACCAAAAGATGTAATTACCTCGGCTCCCAAAATAAAGAAAATATCCTCACCATCTCTTTAGCAACATGAAGGCCACTTTGACCTTAGTCCATTCTACATAAGACCAAAGCCGCACTTCAAGGGTAATCATTGATTTTGCAAAAGCTTGTCACTCACTCAAGTGACCTTTATCTTCAACCTACCAACTTAAATGACAAAAATGTCTCACTATGTGTGCTCATAGTCAAGGCCAGTCTTCTCACATATACTATTACCTCCAAAACTACATCCCAACCTTGGAGTCTCTAGTTGAATAAAATAATCATCCATTGGTCATAGTTCTCTTAATCTAGGGTGCAATCTACAAGCCAAATGGAGGATATACCCCCAAAGGGTAATATTAATATATCTAGATTTATATGATTAAGCAGACAAATCCAAGAGGGCACATTGACTCTACTATTGCATATGCATGTTCTAATTAATTAAAATACACCGCCCAACACACTAGTTATAAGACCTATATTATCTATCCTATGGTGCATTAAAGTGCTACAACTTAACGTGGTTAGTTTATCCACACATGTTCAAGATTAAAAGCATTGGTCAATCAATAGTAGTGAGTATACTATCTTGTATCTTTAATAGTATGATTCCTAGAACAGACACTCATGGTGGTGCTATCCAATTACACATACTAGGGAATTAAGTTCAGGAAACCATCAAATCACTTAGGTAGATCACCCTGTCAAAGAGACTTGCCCACTCTTAGTAGAGTGTGCAAGACTACCATTTGGTTATGAACCAATTCATGATATCACTAAAGGTAGAATTGGATCTATTGTGTGTCTAGTCTCACTGTGCACCTAAGTTATTAGTTTATATCATAGGATCCGTACATGTATCAGTATACACAACAGAAAGGATATAATATGTAAACTGAATCATATCAACAATATCAGAAGCATAATATATCTAGTATCCAGCAAAAATTATTCACAAGTATTCTTTAAGGCATGTAATCCTAACACTATGACCCATCATATATAAGCCACTAAGCCTATACAAAAAAAGTCTTGAGCAAACTAGTTTGAAATAAAAAGTCAAAACAGAAGGTCAAATTTGGAAAGCTAAAGGAATTAGTTAAATGGAGACACTCATCTAATATTTCACCTACATAAAAGAAAAAGAGACAATTATCTATAGGAAAGAGAAGTACTATCAAATCTATATAGTCAAACCCTTTTAATAAGATACAACTTTTTTTTAATTTCGTTTGATTTATAATTACAGGAAATGGCTGGTCCAATTGTTGCTTCAATATGGAAATTGTAACCTGTGTAATAGTTTGATCTTGTGTAGACTATTGTGCAACAAGTAAGAAGTATATTGAGAAGCAAAACGAGCCTCTACTAATATGTGTTCAAGTAAAAATATGTAATGCAATGAACATGGATCAAAACATGTGACGTTAACATCTGCGTGACTCTCTCCCAACTAAGCAATCCTTGATTCTCAGACACCATGGGCTTGTTTTTATTTTTGAACTCAATTACCAACTTTTGGCTTAAAACAGGTACCACACAAGTAGGCGTTATTAGCAACTTGTTCCAGATCTTGGTGCAGGATAGAGTGTGGGCTTGTACTGTTAACTCGAGGAGAAGAAATGTCAGCAGCCATCAGATCTACCATCTCTTTGCCTTCACAAACTATCTTAACCTCACAGTACTCCGGTGCACCATTTAGTATCTGACCAGCTGTTCCACTTACTTTCCTAGACCTTATACTCCTTATCACAACAAGATAATGTGAAGTGTAAACATATCATTATATACATTTGTCTAAGAAAAAACAGCTTGGCATATATAGTGTGTTTGGAATGATCTTGTTTTAATATGCTTATCTTATTTAGATGAGGATAAATCTTATAAGATTTAATATATCTTATCACACGCATCCAATGAAAACTCAAAATAAACCTTACTTCTATAGTTTTCTGTTAGCATTATATAGTTTGATATAAATGTTTTGATGATGAAAATAATGGATTAATCTTGATTCATAATGATTTCACTGGCTATGATTCGTATAAACTCTATTGGTTATGTTGAATAAGCTTTGATTAAATAGCTATGAAGTGAATGAATGAAGTTTCTTATGGACTGAATGCTTCATATATGGATTGTTCTTTTGAGCTATGCTTTGAAAAGCTTGATTACACGGAAGCTCGTGGAAAGTTCGTGATCTTGAAGATACAACTCCACACAAAAAATCTCGAGACAAGAGCAAAGAGAGATAGAAGGCCGAGACAAGAAGTCATAAGGGGTATCGACACGTTTTCTTTTATTCTTGCTCTTATTGTGTATGACCTTGAAATTATTTTCTAAAGATCATGCTCTTTTCACATCATCCATTTCATAATCTTCAAAATGATTTTTTGACTTCCTAAAATTTGTTTTTGGAATCTTAAAATTTGTTGAGAAAATAATTGTTCGCACACTTAATCTTGGACAGTTTTTTTTTTAAAGGCAAATCTTTAACCTTCCTTTTTCTTTGAAATTGTTTTCATGTTATCAAATCTCCTTCAAGAATTCATATTGCCAAAGTCCTTCCAAGATGTTTTCAAACTTTCCATTCTAATTTTGAATCCCCATTATTGCTCTATTAATTGCTAAATAGTTGTGCTTTCAAAAGAGGTTTCAAATAATCAGAAAAAGACAAAAATCTGAGTTTTTTCTGCTAAAGGTCAAACCCTATAGCCAGGTTCCCGACTTGAGTTAATTTTAACAGCTCCTGAACTAATGTTCTCCAGACCCTACCGGACTCCCAGGCCGGATGACCAACCTAGGCAACAGGGGGTAGGCAGAACGTCAGAGAGTAGGCTGGATATACCCACCGGTTGACCGACCTTGTGCTGCTGTGTTTTCAATTTTGCCCTTTAAAACCTATTTTTGGCATGTTTTTCAATTCATTCTCACCTTACACGATTTCCTCCCTATCAATGATCTTCAACAACTTTTTCTAACACTATTTAAATATCATTCTAAAGCTTTTCAACACACATTTAAGTATTACAAACAGTCTTGAGCTTTAGATTCACTATTTCATTGAGTTATAAAAGAGCTATATATTTTTCATATCTATTAGGTAAGGTTTTGAGCAAGATTTGTATTCTCTTATATTATTATCAATCGTAATTACACTTCACAACTAGGATAGATTGTGGATTGAGTTCTTAGTTAGAGAAAAGTATGGAAATCCTTGGTGAGGTGTTTTCACTTGGGTTCTTTGAAGAGAGTGCTTTAAAGAGTTGTAACAAAGTTAGTTTATACTTCACCAATATTTGAAGGAGTATCTATAGTGAAGGAGGTTGAAGTCCTAAGGGGCGAATTCTTGGGCGGTGGATGTAAGCTTGGTAAAACCACCTAAAAATCTGCTGCATTCTATCTCTTTATCTTCCAGCTTAAATTACTTTCATATTACTTGTAACTTGTTTGATAAATTATTTGTGTGAAGTTCATTTACTTTCTTGAGTTTGAAATTGGTATTGTATTGAATTAATTTCTACAAAAGCAACATAATCTTAATTCACCCACCCCCTTCTTAAGATTATTTGTCCCATAACATTGTAAAAAATATGATGAGATTGGATTTTTTCTTTCTTATAAAATAAAAAAGTATAATTTGTTTTGAATTTTCGTAGGATACATGTGATAAGAAATTTTAAATATATGCTCATTTTAATAAGATAAGCATCTTAAAATAAGATTATAAGAAACAAAACAATAATATTCTCACTAATCTAGAGTTCTAAAAATAATAAAATAAAGTACCTTTTACTAGCGCCCAGAATCAATTTTCTTATGTTGAGGATGGGAATGAGGTCCAATATGGCCTTTGCCTCCATGTTACTCTCTATAAGTATGGTGTCCACTCTGACCTTTACACGAATTTTTTTTCCAAATCAAAGTTACCAATTAGCCTTGAAATAACTTTTACAAGCACATAATAATGAGGCATAGCAAACAAAAGTCTCTTGTACCTTAGAATTAGAACACACATTTATAAACTTTTGAAGATAATCTCTCCTCTTGCCTCTCTCTTGGGCCAAGTGGGTCTCCTTCTGTATAGGGTTCACCTTATCGATCGGCATCATCCCCACTGCCGATTCAGTTACATACATATCAACACTTGACAAGTTTATAACATCAATATCACCACGAATCACCAAAACAAAAAAAAAAAAAAGAAAAAGAAAAGAGATAAAAAGAAACAAGGGTTAGGAGAGCCGGTAAAAACAAGGGGAGAAACCCCATACAATTCAAATTACTTACAACAAAAGAGAATTCAAAGCAAGAAATGCAAAAGAAAACCAACAGACAACAAAAGAGGATCAGCAAACTTGTCTTCGTCTCCAATCCTCTCGGTAACCATCAAAGGATCCTCATCAATAGAATTTAATGCTTCAAAGTGATTTGATATGGCGTTTTTGGGACTAGAAGACATTTGATATAATTATAAAATATTTTTACATAAATAGCACTTTTGCTTTATCATTAGCTACCGTCGAGGGATCCATATTCCAATGGATTTACCTAATCTATATACACTACCGGGCCAATGGACTTATCTAATCTATATACAATTCATGCAACTCAAGGAACAAGTGCATATTGTAAAGTTATATGTCTATTTGTTTCAAAACATTATAAAAAGCTCGTGTGCTTTACTGTAGAAAATCCAACTAAAAATATTATACTAATAGTTCCCACTCAGTCAAACTCCTGTATCGGTTCCTAACTTATAGTGTATTTGCAATGATTTTATTTTAAGATATTTATCTTATTAATATTAAGATATATCTTATAATATTTAAGATATCTTATTACATGTACCCAATAAAAATTCAAAACAAACCATACTTCCATAGTTGTAAAAAATAATGAGGATGAATTACTTATTTCTTATAACTTAAAAAAGTATGGTTTGTTTTGAGTTTTTATAGGATACAAGTGATAAATACCTTAAATTTGATAAGATATATGCTCATTTCAATAGGATAAGCATCATAAAATAAGATTATAACAAACAAAGTATTAGATATCACAATTCACTAATTTTTTCTTTTTATCTATTTTCACCTTGCAACATCTTTCTAACTTCTCCTATATGTTAAATGTAAGCTCTTTTTTTTATTATGGTTTCTTTAGAGTTTTCACAGGATGAATTTGATAAGATGTCTTAAATCTTATAAGATTTGTGGTCATTTCAATAGAATAAGTATCTTAAAATAAGATTATGACAAATAGACCATTAAATATCACAAATTACTAATTTTTATCTATTTTCACCTTGCAACATCTTTCTAACTTCTCCTACCTATATGTTAAACATAAGCTCTCTGTTTTACTCCTCTAATAAAGTTAAGTAAAAATTGGCCGTCCTACATATAGGTAAGCTATCATGCAAGTAGCATCACACTTGAAATCAAGTACTTAACTTGGGCAGGCCCAGGCGTAGAATCACTAATTGGATTCTGAATCTGAAAAAGCAGTATACTTATTTGTTTATCCATCATGAAAGCAACCAAAATCAAACCTTAGAAGATTTTAGTTCAGTAGATATGTATTTTTTATTATATTTGTAATAAGTGTAAAAGAATAAAATAATAACTTTTTATTTTAGTTATGGTTTTAATATAACGTAATATTTGTTACTTTGTCAACTATAGTAATGATATTAGAAATTTTATATTTTATTTTTTGAAGATAATAAAAAAATTGTTATGTTTGAAAGTGTAACTAATATAAATTTCTACTCCACAAAAAACAAATATAAATTTGACAAATATATTTATTACATCTCAAAATGTAACACAGCTTAAATTTTACCTGGTCTATGCTTAAATTAGCTACACTTTCAATATATCAAGCATTAACTATACTTCTAAATATAACAAACATTAGTGCTTCCAAGTGTAATATCAATTTTTAATTACATAAAAAATGATCTTTATGCTTGGGCTAAGCATAATAATAAATTTTGTAACACTTCTAAATGTAACTTGGAATTATAATATGTGTAACTACTGACTTAATTACTTGTATTGTAGCAATGTAACCGTAATCAAATTTGGATCTCCTTAAATTACTACAATTAAAGAAAAAGTTATAATAGTGAAGATATAATACAGTTATCTTTCCAGCTACTACTCTACCTAACACATTAACAGGTTAATTTGAGGAAAGTCTAGTAAACTAACAAGTTAATTTGAGGAAAGTCTAGTATACCCCTTCATCATGGGAGATTTTTCATATACTGATTCCTACTTGGAAAAGCTTACATGAAGAGATGCTAAAGAAGAAACTGGGGAGGAATATAATGCCCGGAAATTCTAACACCGTTAGAGCACTTTTTGTCCTATAGTGTACAAGATATATATTTCTTCGCAGAAGGTCTTGCTTTTGTCGAAGTCACTGGCTGATCATTTACCTGTATCATTGACTTTTGTTGCTTTCTTCTTTCACGGTATTGCTTTTTTGGTCGGACAATTTTCACCGATTACTTTCTCCTTTTAGTAGTTCTTCAATGTTGATTGTTAATTTGATATCTTTTCGTCCTAGTACTTACCATTATAGATAACATTATGACATATTATTGCGTCATGATTGAAGGGATATTACTAATTCTACATTAATTACTAATAATGTTACGATATTATCAACGAAAGAGAATAATGATGTAGACATGAAACTTACGTGGTGTGGGGATTTGCTTCGTCTCAGGGAAAATATGAGTAAGAAAGACAACAGTAGAGAGTGGCTCCACGGAATGAGAAATAGTCCAGCGTAGAGCATCCATGCTTGTATCCTCACTTTTCCAGATTGCAACATAAACAACATCTCCGGAGTTGTGAAAATCAAACGAGGACACACTGCCCGAAACTTCTTCTCTAATGGTCGCCAAAGGAACACCATTCGAGTTGGCCTCAAATATATCACTTGAACGCTCTTCTTCAATCTCACTTATCTCAGAGCCAAAACTTGCCAACTGATTCTGGCCATTGTCATCAAATCTCTTACTAGATTCAGGGATGGAACCAGAATTTTGTTTTTGGTCGTCACGATCATTAAAATGCCCCATTTTTGCTTCGGTCTCTGTCTGTATATCGGATAACATCTCCTAGGTACGCAGAAATGAGAAAAATGAATCAACTCTAATCTTCAATGTTTTCTTCGAGTTGACTGGTTTTGTTTGTGAAGTTTCAAGGAACGGGACAAGAGAGTACCGGAATGGATGGCCCTATTATTTTTCTTGGCTTTTGGGCTTTTCTTACGACCACGGGAAATCAATGCAAAAAGGTGTTTGATTTTCTCCAACTTTGACTTTTCTTGCACCGCTTCGAACAAAAAGACATGCACATTTTCTTTCTTTTTCCTTTTTTTTTTTTTTTTGGTCAGGAAAGACATGCACATTAGCATTGGTTTTTTGGTGGTTTTTTGACAATGACTAAGTCACTGTCATTTGTGAAAAGCATCATAATCTTCATCTCTACTTCCTCTTTCATGTCACGAAATTTATTTTAAATAAAATTATATTGATACCATTCTGAAATTTGTTATAATATTTTTGTATTTATGATAATAAAGTTAAAAAAATTATCGTCATATTATTCGTTATATGCAACGAATTTCAACCATTGCTTAAAGCTAAAATTCTTGATAACAATTTGATCTATCTATTCTAATATCTAATTTATATACATCATTTTGTTAAATACTAGTCATAATTTTTACTTTTTCTAACTATTTATACTAAATATTAATTTCCTCTGATTCTAAAATAGTAATTTTGAAAGAAAATCATTTGCAATAATCTTTAATTGTTGCCATTTATTTATAAAAAATCTTTGCAATATAGAATAAAAAACTAGATAGCAAACAATGTTTAGAAAATATTGCATAAAATCTTTGACGATGAATTTTTAATATTTTCACTAGCTCAAAATGTGAGAGTAATATAAACCCTATAATTTCAGCAATGCACTTCAATTCGTACTCTAAGTTCAAGCAAGGACTAAAAGATATTTACCATAAAAAGATATTGATTTTAACTTCACATTTTTATCTCATATTACTAGACAACCATTTCACCTCTAATCTCTTTTGCTATGTAATAAACAAATAACGATACCCTTGCTTAACTTAATTAGTTTAATTGATGTTGTGGGTCTTTTATGTAATTGGAATTTGTTCATACGTTATAAATGCGTGTCAGTTGTTTGTAAATATCTATTTCTTCAAGGGTTTTGAACAATTATTGAGATGATATTTTATAGTTTTGGTCGAGAATAATTGAGATGATCACATCACATCACATCACATATTTCTTATCGGAGAAGAGTATCTTGTTGTCGTCTATTATAGTAATGAAGATTCCAAAGGAATATGCGAATCAATACGAGTATCACGGCTGAGAGAATTTGGTCGTAAGTCAATGCATGGACCTGGATTGCAACACGCACCCCGTCTTCACCAAACAACTTCTAGGCTCTGTCTTATTCGATTTTTAGATATTTAAAAATATTTTTATAAATTTAAAAAATAAAATTAATATATATTTATTTTTGAAAAGCTTTTAAGAATAAGCCAAAAGCAAAAGAAACTTTATATATATTAATTAAAATGCTTTAATAGGGTGCCACCTCAAGCATTAACCTTTTTTTAATATATATAAATTTTTATTTTTTTTAATAATCTGTTTCTTCTTTTACCGTATATTATAATTCAGGGGTTATCATGTGTCATTCTTTTGTTATCTTACACTTTATTCTTTTAAAAATTAGTTTTAATTTTTTTTAACAGGATAGAGGCATGCTTTCAAACATCATAGTAACTTTTGTTGCAATATATACAAAAATCTAATTGTTTCTTTAGTATTATTTTCATTTTGTTTCTTTTCATCTCTTTTATCAGACATTATTAATCGCCAGGCAGGCCTATAATGGCTCAATGGAGTATCATATAGCACCCCTCAAATATTGTAATATTTTTTAAAAAAAAAATATATATATATATATATATATATATGCAAATCATAGTTTTTCTTTTATATTTTTGTTTTATTAACTTTTTAGTATTTATTATAGTCTACGGACTACAATCATCAGATATAACGCCCGGTTAGTTATTTAATTTTTTAATATCGATTCCCTTTTTTAATTATAATGAGTGAATATACTTTATTAACAACTAAATAGTAAGATCAAGAATCTAGAACTCATAAATATTTAAATTGAAAAACTATATATTTAATAATAATAAATTTTTCAATGAATTTATTAATCTTTAACCATATAGTTTAACCATATAATTATTAATTACATGTAATATAAAATAAATAAATAATGTAACAGCTGCGGCATTGCGCGAATATTACCACTACTATCCGATACATTACCGCATGTGGCTTTTCCCCTCAAGTAACACCCCACCACTTCTCAGGACTACCTTAATATTATTATAGTTTGACAAATACTATTTGAACGACAAAAGTTATTATACAAAACTAATAATATTAAGGCTTAACAAGCAATTTTAAAATGTTAAAAATTAATATGAAATACTATTCAACTAAAAAAAATAATTTGAGAAAGAAATGTTTTAGATAAGCCAACGTATTGAAAGTTACCAAAGATTGTTGCTAAACAAAACTTTAGTATGCAGTATCCGAATTCTATAGTAAAGAGGGGTGTAATAATAATTGGGCCATGAGAGATTTTTTTCAGTATCAAAAAAGAAGGGGCCTCTTGATAGAGATGGGTAGAGAGGGGGAGCTTATACTATGCACCTGCAGGTGCACGTGCACCTACGGGATATGTATTTTACATGTTGTATAAGTGCTTATTCCTTTTTTTTTTTCTTCTTACAATGCTCTTCTCTCTTTTTTCTATCGTAACATCTCCAATTCAAACCCAAATCTCACAAAGCCTATTTATACTTGTTCAATTCATTTTTTCAAATAACTAACAAATACTATAAATCAAAATTGTAGATTAAATCTAATAAAATAATGAAAGCAACGACATTCAAAAGATTTGAAAACATTGAATCGGAAGCAACAACATCTAAAGGATATATGCTTATTTGTTTCTACTGATATGTTAAATGTAAATACAACCAATTTCAATTATAAATAGATATTTTAATGAATAATATATTACTGAATAAACAATAATAGTCTACAGAACAAACTCTTATGAAACATTGAACAAACAATAACATGCTATTACTACTGAACAAATAATAATAACCTACTAAACAAACAGTTATAGAATTCTGAACAAACAGTTATAGAATACTGAATAAACAGTTATAGAGTACTGAACAAATAATAATAGATTACAGACTACTGAACAAACAGTTATAGAATACTGAACAAACAATAATATATTACATATTACTGAACAAATAGTTATAAAGTATTGAACAAACAAATATAGAACACTGAACAAATAATAATTGCCTACTAAACAAACAATTATAGAATACTGAACAAATAATAATAGGTTACTCAAACAGTTATAGAACACTGAATAGGAAATAATATGTTACAGAACAAACAGTTATACAAAACTGACCAAACAATAATAGACTATTGAATAAATACCAATCCTTCAAATATATATATATATATATATATATATATATATACAACCATCAAAACTAATTGGTACGAAGATGCAACCCATTAATTAATTGCATTCACCACCATTTCTCGATATGAATCCAATCAATTGTTAATAATATCAAACCATCAACCTATTAGCAATATCAAAAAAATAATATTAACACAAATCTACTATCAAAACAGAGAAAGAGAGAAAATAGAAAAAAGAAAAAGAGAGAAGAAAAGATATGTACAGAGACAGAGGAGAGATGTATAGAGAAAGAGAATGCAAAGATTGAGATTTAAAGAGATAAGTGGCTCTCTCTTTTTTTTTTTAATATGTATATATATAGACATGTGTGTTAATATACCTGAAGGATCACATAGATAAAAGTGCACTTTATTGAAAGTGTATCTTGTAATTTGCCGTAGAGAGGTGATACAAGATATGAGGTCAAAGACATGCCTAGCCCACAAGTTGGCCCCTTTAAAACCCCATTACTTAGTAAGGATTTTTTACGCATGATACGAACGACTTCCTACTGGGAATCGTGGAAGCTGTAGAACTTCTCATAGAAATACAAAAACAATTAAAGCTTGAAGTAGAGCTTTTCTAAAGAAAAGAAAAAGATTGACAAAATATTTTTGCATTATTTGGAAGTATTTTTTTTTTCAAACATTACTACATATTTTTAAAATTTAATATTATCCTTAAAATAACTAAAAATTTGACACCTAAAATATAAAGTTAAATAATTAATTTTTTTGTTTTAAAACACTTTTATATAAAGTTTTGCTACTAAAAATTTTACAAATTAAATAATTAAAATTTTACAATAAAGTCAAACAAAATTTTAATGTTATCTTCATAAGCTAGTTTTGTGAAACGTAAATGTGCATTAACAATCTTTTTAGCTTTTCTGAGTTCGATGTTAACATTCAATATAGAGGCTGGGTAAGCAATATGCTCCAGTGTTAATTAACTTAGCATAAATGTTCACCAATGAGAACTCCATATAAATTCTATACTTGACTTTGAGACATCTATGATCTACATATTTGAGTTCTAAATTTTTTTCTCCTAAAATATTTAGAAAAGAAATGTTCGTCCCATTAATTAATGTTCTTAAATTTAATTTTCAACATTCATTTCCTCATTAGTTTACAAGAAAAAGAAGTACGTTAAATAAAAATATGTAATCCAACTTTATATATAATTAATACCATGTACTCACATAATATTTTTTTGAACAATATTAATTTCATTGATTAATATTTAATATATTCATAATATTGACAAAAACAAAAAAAAAATAATATGTTTTTAATAAATATACATGTGTCAATTTTTGTAATTTTTTCCCTAAGAAAATTTGTAGCAAAAGTTATAAATTGGTTTTCAAACTTATATGGATCAAACTTATGGTTATGTGATTCCAGTACAATTACGTAAAACTAGTTACCATTAATATTAATATTCGTGCATATAATATAATTATTATATGCAAAAATATCCCATTGGTCAATGTTTTCATAATTTATTTTTCAAAGCTCACTCTATCATTCACTTTACAAGTATTTTAACTTTAAATATAATTTATAACTAATAAAAAATTAATAATATATTAATAATAACTGAAAAAGTTCCGTCGATATTGCTTTTAATGGCGATTTTCTTGAACCAGTGCTAACACAGGTGGAGGCAAGTAATGTTGAGGGTGGGCACTGGCACCCTCTTATTTATTACTATCACACTCTAAATTAAGTTAGGGGTGCCAAATCCAAGTCTCCTAACTTTTTTTAATTGATGTATATTTTTGTTAATAATTAGTGGCTCCTCTCGCTGATTTTGTTCACATATTTTCTCAAAATAAAATTCTCTTTTCTCTAGCTTTTTCCTCCTTGTCCTGCCCTTCACGTTTCTACTGTTTGAGTATATTTTATCAAAGTGGCCAATGATGTATTTTTCCCTTTTTGAACATGAAACAAGATTAAAGACAAGTGATGATATTTTTTATAATTTGTTATTTTTTTTAAACAGGGCATTCATGAGATCGGTAAATTTGTAAAAAAAAAAATTTTAAGGAACAAGTTTTTTCTAACTCTAATGAAACGAATATTCAAGTAACATACATCTAAGGGGTAAATAATCTTGGGGGAGGAGGGGTGAATTAAGATTACAATAACTTTTTTTTTTTTCAAATTCCAAGTAAAAACAAGTATGTTCAATGAGGCAATTTATTAAACACTTAGCAAGTAATATATAAAAGCAAGTATAGTCACACAAGCAAATTATCAAACACCTTGTAAACACAAATAAGCAAAGTAAGGACAGTAGAGAGAATAAAAAAGATGACATTGGTATTTTTAGTTGGTTCAACCTTCCTATGTCCACTACCCAAGAATGCTCCGCTTAGAACTTCACAACACTTCAACTAGATGTCAATGCTTCTCCAAATGTTGATGAAGCACAAACTAACTAATACAACTCTTTGAAGCTTCTCTTCGAAGAACCTAAGTGTTACCCAAATTACGATTTTCCCTCACTCTTTGGGAACAATGTTTTCACAAACTAATCTAACCTAAGAGGGTGTAAAATGATGTAAAGAGTGTACAAAGTGATTACAATAAATGCTAAAGTATAAGTTTAGACTCAATATAAGATGACAAAAGATGAGTTCGTGAGTCTTTTTAATGAAGTGGGTGAGTTGGGTATATAAAGACATTCAAATAACGACTAGTTTTTGAAACAACACACTACAAGCTATTTATTCACACCATGCAAGTGACTTATTCACAGTTCATGATTGTCGTGTGCACATATAGCATTTAAGGTATTCATAAATGATGATCTGTTAAACTTTTTTTTTTTAAAGACTTTATTTTGAAGACATATGGTTAAGACATTCAAAGTACTTCATCAAAAGACATTTTAATCCACAAGCCAACTTTGAGAAAACCTTTTAAATCATGTTTGAAGATTAAAATTATTTTGAAAAGATAAACACCAAGAGCTAGAGCAAAGATGAACATATTTAAGGCAAAAGACAAAAATATTACTACTACCCCTTATATCACCTCTTCTCCATCCCTACGTCACTACACCATCTTCAAGTCTTGATCTTGAGATCTTTACATCTTTAATGCTTCAAGACTTCTTCTTCTTCTTGTGGCGATTAATTTGTTTCTTCATGAGCAATTCTTAAACTCTTCAAGCCTTGGAATCATGTGCAAGCTTCATCTTGATGTTCTAGCTTCTTCAATACAAGCATGCACCTTTTTAAGCTTTTGTTTACACCTAGATAAGGATCTGTTCATTTCAAACTCACAAGGTGTTCAACATTAGCATTCAACTCAAGCATTTGTTCACAACTTATAAGTGTATTGTTCACATAGTTTGTTTAAGTTGTTCACAAAGTAAACATGGACATACATCATTTATTCACAACATGTAAGCATAATGTTCACATAACCTATTAAAGCTGTTCACAAACCATAATCAACAACATGGACATACATCATGCGTTCACAACATGTAGGCAAAATATTCACATAATCTATTGAAGTTGTTCACAAACCATAAGTTTCATCACCAATAGCATTCAAATATAATTTCAGCTATAAAAATGTAAACATTCAATCCAAAAGTCAAACAAGTGTTGTATCAAGATATGTATCTATATTAGAACCAACACACTAGATAAATCCAAATTTTCTTGATTTGTTATTATCAAAATCATATATTCATGCAAAGAGCCAACAATACAAAATTACTCAAATAATCTGGAGGCGAGATCAACTCAGAGGATCTTCTAGTAATTCTTGGTTATGCTTTAAAACACTGTGTTATCATTTCTATAAAGATAATGTATTTGTAGTATTGATAATAAGTTGATTATTCAACAGGTTCAAAATCTGAAGCCACGCTAATGACAATTGTGAAACATATTTTTTAATTATGTAGTTATTTGTCACTTCTTTGTATGATTAAATATTTTTACTATATTGATATCACATATTTTTAATATTAATTTTTCATAATTTATATAAACAAATTATACTTAAATAAGTGTGATGTACTGATTTTTTGTGTGGTTTTGTGTTGTATTTCTATATCTATTTAGAGGTGTTTTGGTGCTTATTAGGTAGCCTTAGTATAGTATTTATACTATATTTAAGCATACAAGGATATAAGTGTACATAGATGAGCTTCTAAAGAAGGTATTATATTAAGCGCTTATTTCATGTGTTTAGGTGAGAAATGATGCAATGCTTGGAATGGATTTAAGATTTGATGCAGTGGCCAAGCTTGTAAAAGGGTTTCAAGGCTAAAAAGAGCAAGGAAAACATGTTTGGAGGCATGCAAACGAAGCTCGAAGTAATCGGAAGCGACTGAAGCAAAACCAAGTGAGATTTGAGCACAACACTACCCCTATTGGTCATCCCCCCCCCCCGGTCCTCTGTCGGTCGACCGATAGGGAGTTCGACAGAGGCAGAGAGTAAAATATTTTTGCTGGTCACTTAGCCCTCATCTTTCTGGTCAACTGATAATGCTTCTGGCAACACCCGAATGAGCTTGTTTCTAGCCATTTCTTGAGGAGAACTTTGCAGAACTTTCACATACTCTCTCACCCATTTCCGAAAACCCTAATCCTTTCATTTCCCACGTCTCACACATTTTTCCACACACAAAAACATGTTAGAATCAAGGATCTAAGAAGATGAAACACAAGGATTTGAGCATTAGCTCTTGGATTTTAAGGCATGGCTATAGATAAAAAGGTATCTCTCTTTTATTCTAAGTTAATCTATGTATGATTATAGCTGTGTAGAGTATTTATTTCTTGTATAATGCATTGATTGCTACTCTATTGTTGTGGGAACTTGATGAATTAATATATATATATATATATGTATATATATATATGTATATATGTATATATATATATGTATATATGTATATATGTATATATATATATGTATATATGTATATATGTATATATATATATATATGTATATGTATGTATGTATATCTATATATTTGTGTACGTGTGTATGTTTGTACTTAAGGTTTTGAATGGTTATTTCACTTACAAGTGTCTGTGTTTATAAAAATGCCTCAATGATGATGCATATATATATATATATATATAAGCTGCTTAAGCTCCAAACTATGAAGAGTAACTAAAGTAAGTAAAACCCTGATGGAACTATGCTTTACAACTGGAGAGAACACTTCATTAAAGTCAAGACCCTCCCTTTGTGTATAGCCTTTTGCCACCAACCATGCCTTGTATCAAGGACCTTCAACCCCTAGAGTACCTTCCTTTTTCTTATAAACCCATTTGCAAATGACAACTTGCTGTCCCTGGGGCAATTCAACAAGCTCTCATGTCTGATTCTTTTGAAAAGACTCAATCTTCCCACTCATGGCACCTACCCACTAAGCAAAATCTTTTCCAAATACAGCCTTCTTGTACGAATTTGGCTCATGTCCTTCAATTGTTTCAACAACAATCAAAGTATAAGCAACAAGATCAAAATTTCCATACCTTTAAGGCTCCCTTATTTGTCTCCTTTCTTGCCCAGTAGCAGTGCTGTACTTTTGTTATTTAGGCACATTTTGATCACTTACCTCGGTCGGCTGAGTCGGCTAAATTGGACTGCTACTACTACTAGATGGAATATTTGAAATATCAGTAAATACCTCCACATGCTATCTAACACCGTGGTCTAAACCAGCTACCACTTTCTCCTTTTCCTAGTCTAATAAATAAACTCATTAAATGTGACATCCTTGCTGATGAGAAAACCTAGAGACTTTGGATATATGCACCACAACATATTGTAGGAAATCGTGGAGACTTTCTCCGGGTTTCCCACACAAGATCAGCTTTAAAATTAAAATTTTTGAGATTTAGAATTATCACATAATTTTGCTCTGAAAGCTTTGCCTCGCGGAAGCATTGAGCTTCTACGCGATCAAGAATAGAAGATGAGGCTATTTTTGAGTTTAGGGTTTTTGGGAAAGAATTTTCTGACGTCAGGTTTTCACAAAAAACATATGTAAAAGAAATAATGAGAACTCTCCTTATATAGGGAGATATGGGCTTTCCATAAAGCCCATCCCTACAACCCAATAAGCCCAACTCTTTTGGCTTAGAATTATGAACTTAAAAATTCCATATTAAACCTAAATTAAATCCATATTTAATTTGTAAATAATAGCCCATGAATTAATTTTGATCTAGATGACTAATGCCAGCTAGACATAGTCAAAATTAATTACGTGACCCATAATAAGTAATTAAATATTATAATATTTAATTCTCAATTAAATATCTATAACATTAATTACTTGTAATATTATTTATTTCATAATTAAATAATAACACATTTAATTCATAATTAAATGTGATTAAGATTATTATAGTGGGGTTAATTCTCCAACTAATTTCTGACCATATGCGTGACTCCGTAGGTTCAAACTTAAATGGGTGATACAAGGACTATCCTTGTACTAATTGATGATACCGTCCAGTAACGGTTCCTGACGTCTAGACAAGCCGAATAGTTGCAAGGTAATATTCAACGAACCTAGACACTATGGTGGATTCCCTATGCCTTGGATATTCTGGAATAACCTTAGAGGCATGGTAAACTATCAAACCTCTAATCAGCTATTCCATGTCAAGTCTTAATCTCATCATGACGTAGCCATGTGACACATAACGCGGAAAGCTTTGGCCAAAGTCTTAATGAATTAGAACTAAGTAGAATATCATTCTCCTAATACCTGGAGCAGTCAATCCCATTTTGACCTACGTACTGACTTCGCGGCACTTGCCCACACCTAGTAGCCTTTCGTCACCGAATTAGAAATCTGGATAGTCTGGCACCAAAATGCGGGGAGTAATCTGCAAATATCTATGGCTTTCTCAGGTCTAAGGGAATACGACTGCCATGTGCACCACAAGCTATTCTTTGACAGTAAGGTACATACCACAGGATGCTCGTAAATAGAGTCATATTCAACGAGTATGTCTCCATACCTCACCGTAGGTCACACCGACGTCTCTACACCCATTGGTCATGAGGATAACTAACTCATGTGATGTACTATAACCTATGTTTGATAGAATCGATGTCCTAGAATTGATTCTATAATTTGGTTACGAACAAGGTTTAAGGACAATCGGGCTATTCCTCATTCATATAGCCTCATTAGGTCATCCTAAGGACTACGTCATGATTTAAGAACTGAGAAGAAGATGTATGATATGACATAAGGCCGAAAGTAAGACGTTTCATGTACAAATCAGTGCAAAATCTACAATAGACAACTAACTTTAGGACACCATTCCTAACACCTATAACCTTTCCTCTCGGATGAATAGCCTAGGAATATGCATTTCTTTGGCCTCGGCTCCAACTTGACATCTTTCACGTAAGCATATACAGGGCAACTGAACACCCCTAATCGAGTGTAATCATCAGGCTTACTACACCATTACTCAAAAAGAGTCTCAATCCAATAGCTGTGGATGGAGACCAATTCACCAAGTAGCATGCCATATTAATTGCTTTGGCCCAAAAGTCTTTACTCAAGCTAGAATTGAAGAGCATACAATGAGCTCTCTTCAACAGAGTTCTATTCATGTGTTCTATAACTCTATTATGTTATGGAGACCCTAAACATGTGCGGTGTCTCACAATGCTATGTTTCCTGCAAAACTCATCAAACTCTTTGTTGCAGTATTCCAACCCATTGTTAGTCTTAAGATGCTTGATTTGTTTACCAATCTACTTCTTAATCAACGTCTTCTAGTCGACAAATGTTAGAAGTGCCTCATCTTTAGTTTCTAAGAACTACACCCACACCATCTGAGAGTATGCTTTAATGAAAATGATATAGTACCTGACACCCTTCTTGGAAAGAACTTTGTTAGGACCTCAAAGATCAAAATGAATGTAATCAAGCGTACCTTTGGTATTCTCTTATCCCTTACTGAACTTCACCTGGTTTCTTTTCCAAAGGCACAATGCTCACAAAATTGAAGCTTTTTTATTCTTTGTCCACAAAGCAAATCCGTCTTGCTCAGTTCAACTCAAATGGCCCAACCTTTTATGCCATAACATGTGGTATCATTATTACTCTTCTCGGATGCAACAGCTGTAACACCTGTAACCATACTACCTTGAAGAACATACAGGTTGCCAATCAAGTTCCCTTTCAAGAGCAAAATAGAACCTTTGGTCATCGTTAATACACTATTCTCACTCTGAAATTTGTACCTTTTAGAATCCAAACGCCTAAGAGAAATCATATTTTTCTTCAATTTCGGTATATGCCAGTACTCAAGAGATCTTGTAATACCATTAAACATCTTAATGTTTACAATGCCCTCCACCTCCAACATAAAGTCATTGCCTAGAAAGACCTTCCTTTCTTTTTTTGTGTAAGAAGATAATCAGTCATGCCTAGGACACATATAGAATGTCACACCTGTATCAAGAATCCATTGATTTTGCTAATGTGATGCACTCACAGACAAAACATCCCAATACTACTAGAACTCTCTCCATCACTGTCAAAGTACTAATAAAAGTCTCTCTATCACTGTCAACACTTTCCACCATATCTGCTAAATTCTTTACCTTTTTGTTTCCTTTTTTTTAGCTCTGGACATTCTTTCTTAATGTGACCCGTCTCACTATACTCAAAGCAGGGGAGTCTCTTCACTTTTGATTTTGACCTCAACTTACTTTCTTTCTATCCGAAGATCCTACTTTATTTTTCGATCTCCTTTCACTGACTAAACCCCCTTCCCCTATGAACTTTCTCCCTATGTCCTGGGATATGCATTTGAAAATCCTTTGATTTTAGCGAAGCAATCATATCCTCAAAGCTAATTTTGTCCCACCCATACAATATAATGTTCACAAAGTTCATATACGAAGATGGTAAGGAGCGTACCAAGATAATAGCTTGGTCTTCATCATCAATTTTAACACCTATATCCTTCAAAGCAAAAACACAAGAGGTAAACTCATCAAGTTATTATTTTAGTGGTGTACCTTCTTGCATCCTAAGATGATATAATCACTTCTTCAAGTAGAGGCCATTCGTGAGAGATTTTGATGCATACAATTCCATCGAAGTATTCCAAGCCATAATTGTTGTCGTCTTCTTAACATTCTCCAGAAATACTTCATTCGTTACAAACATGTGCATTGCACTTAAGGCTTTCGCTTCAAACTCTTATTTCGCTGCTGGTTCCATCTTCCTTGGGATCTTTTTTCAATGACTTGTGAAAGTCATTGCATTGTCATAAATGCCTTGAATTTGATCCTCCATAGACTGAAACTCGTTTTCCTATCAAATATCTCGATTTCAAACTTTCTGTTTGTGAAAGACACCTTCGTTTGCTAAAATCTCACACTTCAAGATAGAATTTGGCACAACGGACAACAAAACAGATTCAGCACGTCGAAAAACCCTTAGGAAAACCCCTGGTCAACTTTGGTCGACACCGATCAAAGTCAAACCTATTGGTCAACATTAACATTATTCCCAAACACGTACTTTGAAGCAAAATTTTGGCAACATAGCCCAAAATCGAACTCAGCACATCAAAAAATGTGGGATAAGGCTCTAGTCAAACTTGGTCACTCCACGTTAAACCCCTGTCAACGGTCAAAGTCGAACCTCGGTCAACCTCGAGTCAAACCTCGGTCAACCTCGAGTCAAACCTCGGTCAACGCCTTGTCAGTTGGTCAAATTAGTTTCTTTTTTATCTTTGGACTAAGCCCAAACCTAAAAAATTCCACCTTCTTTATTCTTCCAGACTAACCCAAGTCCAAACCCAAAAGAGGAAAATTTATTTTTTTCTTTTAGACTAAATCCAAATAAAAAAAACACACACACACTCAAAGCCCAACCCAAGACCCAACCTAACCCAGTTCAAACAAGGCCTATCCTAGCCCAATTCAAAACCAAACCCAAAGCCCACAACCCAATCCTAAGCTCCTAAACCAAACCCGATCCACTTTAAAACTCAAATCCCAAACCCAAGAGCCAAACTCGACCCAAAACTCTAAGAAGACCCGTGAAGACCTTCTTCTTCACCCATCCTCAACCCAAGCACAAAACAAACCCGCCCAATGCTAACTCCCAATGCCGATCACCAACACTAGCACCGACGATGATCTTACCGAAGCATTCTTCGCCGAATAGAGACCTTGCTGAAATTGTCTAAGCACTATTTGGATGCCAAAAAACACATCGTCGCTAAGGTTCGAAACCCATGACCTCCTCGCTTCAAAGCTCACAAACTGGAGCTCTAAGCTTTGCACCGTCAATGCTAAATCGTCCACGAACTAGCGACTTCGCCAATACCTTTATTCAATCGATTAAGCCACTATAAAACCACCATTATCAATTTGCGCGACCTCAAACTTCAAGCCCTTCACCGACGTTGATTTCCTTCACCAGATGCAATGAGAAAGGTACCTTTGTGCTCCTTGTTCGATGACAAACATGACAGTATCAAGCTTAGATGATTTTGTTTCTTCGCAAGAAGATTAAAAAAAAACAAGCCTTGTCCTCTTCGACAAGCTTTAAGGCACTGTTTGGGTTTTACGAACATTGGTTTTATAAGGTTGTGTTTGGTTGTAGCAAAATTTTAATTAGAGTTTTGATTTTCTTTTTCCCTTAAGCAATGGAATAAACCTAAGCACTAGATACCATTTTGTTAGGGAGAAACACGCATAAACAAAGAACATGAGAAGAAAACGACAAAAGAGAATTATATAGTTTGGCCTTAAAGCCTACATTCACGAGCAGTAGAGAACAATTTTACTGTTGATCAGCAAATATTACAAGGCTCCTCATTTTAGTCTCTCCCACACATAATATAATGTGTAAACACCTATTTATAGAGCACATTACTTGTAGGCTAAGTAATCCCTATTTCAATTAAGGTAATTTGTCTAACTTTTGCCTCAAGAATATGGACCATCCTTTCAATATAATTTAACTAATAAATAATGAAATAATTTAAGATATATAATTTTGAAAAACCCACAAATTCTAAATTCTATCTACCAAATGATGGAACAATTTAAATAAACTTATCAAATCAAATATAATAATCCATGATCTTTTAAAATTGGATTCTCATTAAACCTTTACCAAGTTTGAAATAACTTGATCACCTAAAATTTCTTCAAACTTATCAACTATTTTTTAACATTCTAAGAGAGAAACATGCCTCCCAAAAGGAAAATCATCCAAAAAGTATGAATTTTTAAAATAACTCCTCTAAATAAAGGTCTTTTATCAAGTTATTAGATTTAGTTAGTGTTACAAATAAACAAAATCTTTCAATTTTAGTTATGTTTAACCAAATCTTTTAGCTTTAGTTATGTTTAAATTAAATATTATATGATAAATGAATTCTTCTAATGAAGAAAATATAAGTTATGATAAGCATTACTCTTACTAAAAAAATTTATTTAGTGTATCAAGTTGCCAAATTTAATTAGCGTTATTTTGAAGTCAAATCAAAATTTATCAAATAAAATAATGCAATAACTAAGATAATATATTAATAGTCCATGTGTAGAAACTCACATGACACGTTTTTATGTATACTAATCAAGATATTTGTTCTGGTGACAATTCGCTCAGTAACATGACTTGAGTTCATTTGCAATAAACATATTAAATTTCATTCACTATTTTGCCTACTATTGTACCCCTGGTACAGTTTTTGCCTAAATTAATTGTGAGTACTTATGAATCTTGTTCTTATGTTATTGATGTTAGAGGTTTTTTTTTCAAGTTTGCACCGTACTACTAAAATTTGTATGTATATATTGTTTCAAATAACAATGGTACAAACATTCCTAACGAGCCAAAAACACTCATTTCAGATGTATGTGCTCACTACTTTGTGGTAGTTGTTGCTTTTAATATGACCATTGTGAATTTATTCGTTTGGATTCACTGAAATGATTATCCTTGCTTTTCAAATCACATATCTGTGTTATCTTAGTTTTTAATGTTGATTGATATTTTGCCAAATCTCTATACTAACATCACCAAATATATTTTCACCTAATATAATTTAACCTAAAATTTTTAACTTCCATAATTCTACTTAAAATTTTCAGCCTTTTATTTTTCTTTTAAAAAATCACTTATGTGTTTTGATCATTTAATTTTTAAAATTATCTTGTTGATTCTTTGTCATTTTAAATTTTTGACAACTTTTTTGCAGAGAATAGAGGTCAAAGTAAGAAAATGAAAGAGGTAAGCAAATTGCAAATGAGCATCTTCAAACTTCTACATCTACTACTAAGAAGGTAACTTTTATTTCTTGTTTTTTTCCTTTTTTTTTTTTTGCAATGGTATCTTCATTAATTCTTATAAAATTTAAAACTTTTGCAGTTTTATATATTTTTCTAGAATCTTAATTATGTGTTTCAATCATTTGATCTTCTAGAATTGACTTTTTCTATTTTTTATTAGTATTAATTTTTTGACCCTTTTTTTTTATAAGAATCAGAGACCAGCAACTAAGCTTTTCTCTCAACCCTCATGCTTGAACTGCTGACCTTACACATCAGTGAACTACTAGACAAGACGGCACAGGTGTCTAGTCAACCCTCGTGCTCTCCACAGGCATAGGGGAAAACCTTTGCAATGATTGTTGTCGACTTCTTTTTTATGCCTCTTACGCAGACTGTGTTGGGATTGGTATGCCCTAAAGACCACTTGGACACTATTTTTCTGGATATTGTTATAATTATTTTTGAATTTCAATTTCCTACATTGTCTCTAGTGTAAGATTATGTGGTGCATTAGTAAAGGCCCAATGACACTAACTGAGAAATTGGGTGTGCCACGAGGCTGGACGCACTGTAGGTCCAAGACTAGACTTAGTAATGTCATAAATAAGTCCATAATCGTACGGTAGTGTTAGGCACTCTACCAAGATAAGGTTATAGTGAGCAAGTTCTCTTGTAAGGGTAGGTAGGTAACCTACCTAGGTCATTGGAGGCCTTTCCAGACTTGTCCCTTTAGTATGTGCGTCACACATTGGACCAGACCATTGTGAGTTAGTTTTCTCATAACTGTACTATCAAAGTCAGAAAACACAATACTCGTTGTTGCTAAATGACTAATGCTCTCAATCTTGAGCATATGTGAATGAACTGATGGAGTCAGGGTTCAGCACTTTGATCCACAATCAGTGAGACCTTGCTTGGCTAGGGTCAACAGCTCTATGCATTGGGTATTGAGTTCTGGTCAATTAGGACATGCATATGCAATAGTAGATTCTTTGTGCCCCATTAGTCTTGTCCGTATGATCATCTAAATCTAGATCTAATGGTATAACCCTTCGAGGGTCTATCAGTTATTTAACTTGTGGGTCACTCCCGAGATCAAGAATAATGTGACCAGAAAATGATTGATATCTTGGACAAGTTATTCCAAGGTTTAGAGCAGTTAAGGAGGTGATGGTACAATCAAAGGACTGACCTTGACTACGGGCATACATAGAAGGGCGTTTTGGTCATTTTGCTAAGTAGGACAAAGACAAAGGTCACTCATTGTTGTGACAAGGTTCTGACATCCAGTAATTATACTTGGAGTGCAGCTTTAGTCTTGTGGTGAAATAAACTAGGGTCAAAATGGTCATTATGTCGCCTAAGGGGAGGCAAGGGCATTTTGGTCATTTTGGGAGCCAAGGATAGTTATGTCTTTCGGTCTCTCCACTAGCAAAATATTGTTTTAAGCATGAGAAGTCTTTTCTTGAATATTTCCTTACTGGTCGATTGCTAAATATGTTTTTTTCATAAGAGTTCTAATTGCATTAGGATTCTTGGGAATAAGAAATAAGATTTGTTCTTAATTCTTATTGATCCAAGTTTTAATGTAGATAAATAGAACGTGTCTTAATCTCTTTCATAAAGCTTCTAGGTATGCGACATGTGACACTTGAGTAAGGTTTCCAAATTAGGATGGAGTTGCTATTTTTTTACAAGATAATTCAAATATCTTGAACTCGAAGTTTCTTATCTTGGAATATTCAATTTGTCAAGTCGTCTTGTAGTGAGGTGTCCACATTTGGAAAAAAGAAAGAGATAGTGGGCCCTGTATATTCTAGAAGATTTGTTGGGATTTAAATTCTAGAAGATTAGGTTAAGAGTTGGTTTTAATTTGAAACTCTTATCATCTAAAGATCTTTCACTTAAATTTAAATTCCTTAAGATAAAATCCTAGTCTACCTAGGAGTTCTATTGGTAAGAGAACTCTTAAAGGGGGTCAGCTAAGTCTGATAAAATGCAAAAGATTTTGTATTCCCAAAATATTGGAGACACGTATGTTCTTAGAGAAGTTTAGAAAAGAAATAATTCTCTTCTTCTTCTTCTCTTGATCAACCAAAATCAAAATGGACTTCTACAATTCTAAAACCAATTCTTTCACCAAGAATTTGGTTCGTGCTTACTGATAACATCTTCTCGGTCACAGAAGGGAAGATCAAGAGCATTTTAGGTTGTTCTTATAGAAGTCTTGGTGAGAAAAACTTAAGAGGACAAAAACTGTCTTTTCCCGTCATAGTCAGCGCAATCTCATATCCGGACTTGATCAGGCATCCATCACTTATTGGGTCGTACTAAAATTTTAGGAGGATGTTTTACACTTCCAGGGCTTCAAATCCAACAATTAGATTGTCGATCAGAGGTCTAGAAGGCAGTCTGATAATCAGTAAAAATTTTTTGGTTGTATTTCTACTCCAGAAGGTAAATTTGCTCTAATAATTTTACCTTGTGTTCTTGTTTATCTATGCATGTGTGGTATTATTGTATGCAAGTATTTACTTTTTTGTTGAGCCTAGCGTTAATAATTTAAAAATTGACCTAGAGGTAGTCTTGCATGCTCCATTAGAATCTTCAAGTGGTATTAGAACAGGCTACCGCTGCACATGCTTAGGATAATTGATCTAGCACACTAGAATTGAAAAAAAACGCTAGTAATTGTCTTGTGGGTGGAGAGAATATGCACATTTTTCAATGTGTTGCTTTCTGGAATATTTCTAGCCATGCAAGGATTTAATGTTCTCTCATGATGATTCGTATGTATGTTGTTTAGGATTGATGTACGATCATAATTGTATGATCATAGGATGGTTTTACATGTAATTAGTTTGCTAGAAAAATTTGTCGCTTCAGTTTAAAAGAAGCATAGGAATTATATGGCATGTGTTTTTGGGACAATTTATGTTTCTTTTAGTATTAGAAGCTTGTATACGTTTTCTAGCATAATTTCAAGTAATATTTCTTTCCATCAAAGAACATTACAAGCATTCATGGAAAAGAAGGTGATCAAGATTCATGGAGAGAGGCGTTCAAGGGCTTGGGAGAGCTAAGGGAGGTCTAAACCAATGAAAGAGGCCAATTTGGGCCTAAGGTCCATGAAGTAAAACATTGGCCAAGCTTAAGTTTTGGCTTTGGGCCATTATGACCTAAAGCATTGAACAGGGAGCCAACATGAGAGAACCATGTGCTATGGATGTTTTATATTTTTTGCCTTTATTATATGATTGCTCATATGTATGATTATGAGCATGCCCAACATCACATAGCCATATTGTCCACCTAATAGGGTTTAAAATTTGCCAAACCCTTAGAATTAGTTTTTAAAAACAAAGTTGATTAAGTCCTAACAATCTAAGTTGCTTAGACTAGATAATTGCAAAACAGTTAAGTCTAAAGATGCAAACTAAGATGGCCAAATTGGTTAGGATTTAATTTGTGGACTTTAAATCCTAAGAACCATATTGGACTTAACTAGATAACTTTGTAATGCCTACCGAAAGGTTTCTTAAAGATGAGATTTAGATCTAAACTCTATTTTGATACAAATGAAAAAATTTTGAAGAAATTCTGCGAAACTTTTTCACAAAATTCTTCCAGGATCAAACTCTTGTCAGTTAAAAATTTTTAGAAGAACACAAAAAACACCTGAAGTAAAGACGTGTGTTCTTGATGAGTAGCCTTGTGGAAGCTTGATCTTCCTCCTCTTTGTACGCAACCAAAATCTACTGATGGAGGCTAAGGTTTTTAAGGGAGGAAGAATTTTTTTTTTTTTTTGTAGAAAACTGATAACCCTAATGAATAATATATACAATACCTCTCCTTTTATAGAACAAAAAGAGTTGGACTTTCATAAGTCTCAGGCTCATTTCCTCTAACCCAATTGGGCCCAAACCTTTTAAACCCAATTAGGAATTAAATCATTATTTAATTCTTAACTAATTTAGTCCAAGATTTAATTGATGCCATATTTTTTGTACTAGCAGAAAATAGATGAAATTAAATCTTTGGCCTCTTAATAATTAATATTAAATATTTAATTCTTAATTAAATATTAAAACATAATAATTATTAATTCCTTTTATTTAATTCTCAATTAAATATTATAGATCAATCCATCAATAAAATTCTTGACCTTTTGTGTGACTCTATAGGTTCAAACTTAAGCTAGTAATACAAGGATAATCTTTGCACTAATCAGAGATACTGTTTAGCAACAGTTCCCAACGTTCGGATAAGCTGAAAGATTGCAAGACAACTATCAATAAACCTGGGCACCATGATAGATCTCCCATGACCCTCAATATTCCGAAACAACTCTAAGAGCATGGTCAACGTCAAACCCCTAATTAGTTATTCTATGTTAAATCCTAATCTTGTCATGACTCATCACAACATATCCTCATGACACATCACACAGAAAGCTGTGGCCAAAGACTTAATGAGTTAGGACTAGATGGAATATCATTCTCCCAATACTCGGAGGGTCAATCCTATCTTGTCCTGCACATTGGCTTCACAACACTTGCTCGTACCCAGTAACCCTTGGTCACCAAATTAGAAATTCGAGTAGTCCAGTAACAAAGTACGAGGAGTAATTCATAGGCCTCTATGGCAGTTTCAAGTCGAAGGGAATACTACAACCATGTGCACCACAAGCAATCTTTTGATAGTAGGGTAAGTACTATAAGATGTTTGTAAGCGAGTCGTGTTTAGTAAGCGTGTCTTTACACCCTACCTGTGTGTCACACCGGTGTCTATGTGCACCACAAGCAATCCTTTGACAGTAGGGTAAGTACTATAAGATGTTTGTAAGCGAGTCGTGTTTAGTAAGCGTGTCTTTACACCCTACCTGTGTGTCACACTGGTGTCCCAACACCCATTAGTCATGAGGATGACCAACCCATGTGACAAATAATAAGCTCTACTCGAAGGGATTGACGTCCTAGTACCAATTCCATTATTTGGTTATGAACAGATTTTAAGAACAATAAGAACTAAGCCTCATTCAGATGATCCTGCATAGTTGTTCTAAGGAACTACATCATGATCAAAATAAGAGAAGATGGTGCGATATAATATAATGGCCAAATATTATTAAGATAACTTGTATGTGAATAATTCTAGAAATACAATAGATGACTGACTTTAGGACACTATTCCTAACAAATTTTGTAACACAAAGAGGATTTACGTTCAAAGGGTGTTAAGATCGAAAACAAATTGTATCAAGACAAAATAGAAAAGTTTAAAAGCCTTTAAGTTAAAAGATGAGAGGGAAAAGAAGAGAACCCCATGGCTTTCCATTTCGGTTCATGCTAAGAGTGAGAGACATTAACCTCCCCATCGGAGGGTGTCACCCTACTCCGTTTAGTAAGATGAACTCAAAGTGTGCATTCATAAGGGTATTAGAGAGTTTGGCCACCCCATCGGTGGAGTTGTCTGCTATAGACCACCTCACGATATGTAGGTGATAGTCACCACCCTATCGGAGGCCTCATATCTAGAACATAGCGGGGAATGACACAAGGATTGATCAAAACACTCAACTCAAATAGTAGGTTCAGCCATCCTATCGATGGAGTTCTCTACAAGGTTTGAGAAGTCAAACCAAACAGTGATTGAATCTTACTTGGATAGTGTCTACCTAGATAAGTGACATTCAAATAATCGTGGCTTAACTCAGTTATTCATTAGTTCAGCCATCTTATCGATGTAGTTCACGTGATAGGACTGAGACACTATCACAATTGTAATTTTAAGGGTTTATCTAGAAAAAGGCATAAATGTGATAAGATAAATGTATGTTAGTCTTTTCCTTTCTACTGTCCATATAGATTACTTTTGCACCCATGTTTTAGTTCATATTTATTAATCGAAAGCAATTGTTATCTAGAAATCAAATGGCTTTCTTCAATTCACTAACTACTATTGTCAGAGAACACAAGCTCACTAGAGAGAATTTTGTTAAGTGGAAGAGGAATCTGGACATAATACTCACTACCGATGAGTACAAGTACATCCTCACAACTCCTTGTCCAGTTGTTATGGCCAACTCTAATGATGTTGTCCTTGAGGCCGAGCAAAAATGGCAAAAAGCTAACAACATGGCCAAGTGCTATATGTTAGCTTCTATGTCAGATGTTCTACAGAGTGAGCATCAAGGGATGGCGACAACTAGGGAGATCATGACCTCTCTATTAGACATGTTTGTTGATCAAAGCAAGCCTGCCAGACAAGCTGCTTTGAGGGAAATTATGACACTAAAATGGTTAAGGAAGCATCTATCAGAGAGCATTTTCTTAAGATGATGGATTGCTTCAATATAGCTAAAGTTCTAGGGGCAAACATAGACGAACAGCCGTAGGTAGACATGATCTTGAAGACTCTGCCTCCGTAATATAATTAGTTCAAATTGAATTATAACATGAACAAGCTGAACTTAAACTTGATGGAGCTAATGAAGAAGCTCCAAGCAGCTGAGGCCATTATGAAACCCAAGGGCCAAGCTCATGTTACGTAAGCTTCCTCTTCTGGTTTTAAACCAAAAGGTAAGAATAAAACCAAGAACAACAAGAGGAAGCAATTGTAGGGTAATGGGAAAATAAGAGACAAAAGAGTGGCGTAGGCTCAAATAGGGAGCAAATGCTTAGCCCAAAGAGAAGTGTTTCAAGTATAGCCAGAAGGGGCACTGAAAGAAAGATTGCCCTAAGATTCAAGCCCAAGGGTAAGCAGGTATACCACGAGCACTCTATATTGAAACTTGTTTAGTGGTTGAATCTACAAATTCATGGATTGTAGATCATGGAGCCACTAAGCATATTTGCAATTCTATGCATGAGTTTCAGGTAATGAGGGAGCTCAATAGAGAAGAATTTGCCCTTCATGTTGGGACTGGAGTGAAGGTCTGGGTAGCTGCAGTTGGAAAAGTTTCTTTAAATTTTCATGCAATAGGCAATTAGTTCTAAACAATATCTATTATGTTTTGGGATTTCGGAAAAACCTTATTTCTATTAGTCAGTTAATAATTGATGCTTTTCCAATTAGTTTCCATGCTGGTGTTGACATCAGTAGATATGGGAATTTAATTTGTTTTGGTAGAATGCATGATAATTTATTTTTCCTATATCCTATTACAACTGTAGCATTTAATACAGAGCAAACAAATAACCCGTTTAAAAGGAAAGTTCCTTAAACCAATATCACATACTTATGGCACTTGTGTTTAGGACACATTAGTCATAAATGTATAGTGAGGTTACTCGATGATGGACCTTTAGGTTTATTAGTACTCGAGGATCTATCTTAATGTGAGTCATGCATGAAAGGTAAGATGATCAAAAGATCCTGTTCATCTAAGGGATTGCATGCCAAAGAAGTGTTATAATTGGTACATACAGTTGTATGTGGTCCTATAAACAAACTAGCTCGAAGAGAATATGAGTATTTCATCATGTTTATGGATGACTACTCAAGGTATGGATACATGCATCTAATGCGACGCAAGTATGAATCTTTTGAGAAATTCAAGAAATTCAAGGCTGAGACGGAGCAGAAGTTAGGTAAATGTATCAAATCCCTATGATCTAATCGAGGTAGGGAATACCTCTCAGGTGAGTTCAAAGACTATCTCATACAGCAAGGGATTGGGGCACAATTAATTGCACCAAGTACTCCCTAGCAGAATGGTGTGGCTGAAAAGAGGAATCGTACCTTTTTATACATGGTTAGGTCAATGATGAGCCATGCATCATTACCTATTTCCTTTTAGGGGTATGCCCTAGAAACAGCGCCATATATTCTAAATGGTACCATCAAGGTTAGTATTTAGGACTTCACATGAGATATAGACAAGGCACAAACCTAGTTTGAGTCATGTAAATATTTGGGGATGTCCAACTTATGTATTGAGTAACAACCCTTCAAAGTTGGAACCAAGATCAGATTATGCATTTTTGTTGGGTATCCTAAGGGAACTAGAGGTAGGATCTTTTTCAATCCCAAGGAGCAAAAAGTGCTGATAAGCACTCATGCTAGATTCTTGGAAGAAAATATAGTGATCCAGGAGACACTAGAATCTAAAATAGCTCTGGAATCTCCTAGTACACCTGCAACTAGTTTAAACAAGGAAAAATAGCAAATTATTTCCATTGCACCGAAGCCTCGTCGTAATGGGAGGATGCCAAGGCAACTTGATAGGTACTATAGAGAGTCATTTCAGACTACTTTAGAGGATCATGTACAAGACCCCACTAGTTATCACGAAGCAGTTACCGATGTAGATGGTAGCCAATGGTATAAGGCAATGGATTCAAATTAAAATCTGTGTACTCTAATAAAGTCTGGGAGCTTGTAGAAGCACTCAAAGGGGGTAAAACCTATAGGGTGTAAGTGGGTCTACAAGAGAAAAAGAGGACTTGATAGAGAGGCAGAAACCTTTAAAGCTAGGCTGGTAGTGAAGGGTTATACTTAGAAAGAAGGGATCCATTATAAGGAAACATTCTCACCAGTAACTATGCCAAAATCCATTAGGATACTTCTTGCCATTGCATGTCACTATGACTATGAGATATGGCAGATGGATGTCAAGATAGCTTTCCTTAATAGGGAGATTGACTAGACCATCTATATGACTCAACCAGATGGATACATTGCCAAAGGTCAAGACCATATGGTTTGTAAGCTAATGAAGTCCATTTATGGGCTCAAGCAGGCCTCTCGTGCACGGAACATCAAGTTTAACCATGTGGTCAAATCTTTTGGCTTTGATCAAAATGTTGATAAACCATGTGTGTATAAGAAGTGTAATGGAAATGCTGTAGCTTTCTTAGTGATGTATGTGGATGATATCTTGTTCATTGGTAATGATGTGGGTATGCTGACATCTATAAAGGTTTGGCTATCAACTCAATTGCAAATGAAGGATTTGGGTGAAACTAGTTATATTCTAGGGATCAAGCTCCTGCGAGATCGCAAAAATAAGAGACTAGCATTGTCCCAAGCTCTCTACATTGAGAAATTGGTGGTCAAGTTTAACGTAACAGATTCCAAGATGGGTATGTTACCTTCTAGACATGGAATTACTCTATCTCGAGACCAATGTCCTAAGACACCTGAAGAGATAGAATACACGAAGAAGATACCATATGCTTCGAGTCTCATTTATGCCATGTTATGTATTAGACTAGATATCTATTTTGTTGTTGGCTTAGTTAGTATATATCAGTCAAATCCTAGACTAGAGTATTGGATTGCAGTCAAGCACATTATCAAGTATCTTTAGAGAACAAAAGGTTATATACTAGAGTACTATGCAGACGATATGACATCATTGGCCTATACAAACTCAGATTTCCAATCTGACAGAGATTTCAGGAAGTTTACTTCTGGCAACATCTCTACTCCGTCAGGTGGAGCAGTTTCATAGAGAAGCGTAAAGTAAAATTGCATTGTTGATTCGACCATCGAAGTAGAGTATGTAGCAGCATTTAAGGCTACAAAAGAGACAGTATGGTTAAGAAAGTTTCTATTTGATTTAGAAGTTGTACCTATTGTCCAGAGGCCCATAGTATTGTACTATGACAATATTGCTACTATAGCATAGTGTAAGGAGCCTAGAAATCATAAAAATGAAGCACATAGAAAGAAAATATCACTTGATCTGTGAATTCATTCAGAGAGGGGATTTAGTGGTAGAAAAGATTGCTTCTACAAAGAACTTAACACATCTATTTACAAAGACTCTTCCAGAGTAAGTGTTTAACACTCATGTAGAGTCTATGGGAGTTACGTTTAGAGGCAGTGATTTTTAGTGCAAATAGGAGTCTGTTAGGATTGGTATGCCCTAAAGACCACTTGGACACTGTTTCTCTAGATATTTTTATAATTATTTTGAATTTTAATTTCGTACATTGTCTCTAGTATGTGATTATGTGGCACATTAGTAAAAGTCCAATGACATTAACTAAGGAATTGGGAGCACAGCGAGGATGGACGTGTAGTAGGTTCAAGTCTAGACTTAGTAATGGCATAAATAAGTCCAAAACCATATGGTAGTGCTAAGCACTCTACCAAAATAAGGTTATAGTGAGCAAGTCTCTTTGTGCGGGTGACCTACCTAAGTTATTGGAGGCCTTTCCAGACTTATCTCTTTAGTGCGTACGTCACCCATTGAACTGGACAACTATGAGTTAGTTTTCTCATTATCGTACTATTAAAATCAGAAAACACAATACTCACTGCTGCTAAGTGGCCAATGTTTTCAATTTTGAGCATATGTGGATGAACTGATAGAGTCAGGGTTTAGCACTTTGATCTACTATGAGTGAGACCTTGCTTGGCTAGGGTCAACATCTCTATGCATTAGGTGTTGAGTTCTGGTCAATTGGGACATGCATATGCAATAGTAGATTTTATGTGCCCCTTTGGTCTTGTCTGTATGATCATCTAAATCTAGTGGTATAACCCTTTAAGGGTATATCGATCATTTAACTTGTGGGTCGCTTCTGAGATCAAGAGTAATATGACCAGAAGATGATTGATATCTTGGACAAGTTATTCCAAGGTTTAGAGGTGGTTAAGGAGGTGATAGTATAGTCAAAGGATTGACCTTGACTACGGGCATACGTAGAGGGGCGTTCTGGTCATTTTGCTTTGTAGGACAAAGACAAAGGTCACTCATTGCTGTAACAAGCTTTTGGCATCCAGTAATTATTCTTGGAGTACGGCTTTAGTCTTGTGGTGAAATAGACTAGGGTCAAAATGGTCATTATGTCGCCTAAGAGGAAGCAAGGGCATTTTGGCCATTTTGGGAGCCAAGGGTAGTTATGTCTTTCGGTCCCTCTACTAGCCGGATATTGTTTTAAGTATGAGAAGTCTTTTCTTGAATATTTCCTTACTGGTTGATTGCTAATATGTTTTGCATAAGAGTTCTAATTACATTAGGATTCTTGGAAATAGGAAATAAGATTTGTTCTTAATTCTTCTTGGTCCAAGTTTTAATGTAGATAATTAGAATATGTCTTACTCTCTTTTCTAAAGCTTCTAGGTATGCGAGACGTGACTTTTGAGTAAAGTTTCCAAATTAGGATGGAGTTGCTATAGTTTTTCAAGATAATTCAAATATCTTGAACTCCAAGTTTCCTATATTGGAATATTCAATTTGTCAAGTCGTCTTGTAGAGAGGCGTCCAATTTTGGAAAAAAGAAAGAGATAGTGGCCCCACATATTCTAGATGATTTGTTGGGATTTAAATTCTAGAAGATTAGGTCAAGAGTTGATTTTAATTTGAAACTCTTATCACCTAAAGATCTTCTACTTGAATTTAAATTCCTCAAGATAAAATTCTAATCTACCTAGGAGTTCTATTGCTAAGAGAACTCTTAAAGGGGGTCAACTAAGTCCGATAAAATGCAAAAGATTTTGTACGCCAAAGAAATTGGAGACATTTACGTTCTTAGAGAAGTTTAGAAAAGAAATAGTTCTCTTCTTCTTCTCTTGATCGACCAAAAACAAAATAGACTTTTACGATTCTAAAACCAATTCTTTTACCAAGAATTTGGTTCTTGCTTATTGATAACATCTTCCTGATCATAGTAGGGAAGATCAAAGGCATTTTGTGTCATTCTTATTGAGGTCTTAGACAGAAAAACACAAGAGGGCAAAAACTGTCTTTCAGGTTTGATCGGGTGTTCGTCACTTATTGGGTCGTGTTGAAATTTTATGAGGACGTTCTACACTTCTAAGGCTTCAAATCCAACAGTTAGATTGTTGATCAGAGGTCTAGAAGACAGTCTGATAATCAGTAAACATTTCTGGTCGTTTTTCTGCTCCAGGAGGTAAATTTATTCTAATAATTTTACTTTGTGCTCTTGTTTATCTATCCATGTGTGGTATTATTGTATGCAAATATTTATTTTTCTGCTATTCCTAGGGTTAATAATTTAAAATTTGACCTAAGGTTAGTCATGCATGTTCCATTAGATCCTTCAGACTGTCCCATTGAGGAGTATCAAAACCTCCCTGTCAAAATATACACTATGACAAAAGAAGATGCTTTGCCAGTAGGTTACGCATTTTCGCTGATTACTAGGTTTTCTACTATGCCAGGTTTAGAAAATGTGAGAAGATGGTTCATAGCGAAGAAGTTGACGAGCAGCTATGATATCTTTTGGCTTGGTTCAAGACACATACTTCTCAAACTTTCTAACTCTGTTGATTATAGAAGATTGTGGACTAACAGAGATTGGGACATGTTGGGGCATTCCATACACGTCATGAGATGGACAAGAGATTTTAAACCAGAGAAAAAACCCCTAATTGCTTCAGTACGGATGTCTATGGAACATTTGCCTACTCAATTTTATAATAAGCGGGAAGTTATTAAATAGCTAGGGTTTTTGGAAGACCTCTTCAGGTTGATGAATCTACAGCCTGAGGAAGTTAACCTAAGAAGGCTAGGGTGTATATATTGAAATGAATGTACTAAAAAAGTAGGCCTCAACTATTTGGATTCATGTCTGCAATCCTACAACTAATCAGAATATGCGAAGCTATATGCAACAAGTTGGGATTAAGGATATGCCACATTATTGTACCCATTGTTCAGTTCTTTGGCATGATAGAAGTAGTTGTGTGGAACTTGGAAAAGAACCTCCATAGAAGCCTGAGACAAAACAACATTCACAACATTGCTCTGATGTTCAAAATGGTGGAGAGCATGCCAATGATGAAAACATATAAGGAAAGAATCTAGTGGTTGAAATAACTGAACGTAATTGCCAAGGGGAAGTGTAAAGAATTGAAAAACCAGATTATCAGTTTCTTAATCCACATGACAAGGATTAAGGTATGTTCAAGGCTGTAGAAGATCGAAGATCCCAAGGTAGTAGTTTGAATGTTGTCCCTAGTCAGAATAAATTTGATACTCTTACAAATTTTGAGGTACGGCAATGTTCAAAAGAGCAAGAAATTGTAGTGCAAAAGTTTGAGACTAATGACAAGCCTATAAAGAAATTTAAAGCTAAAATTATTGAACGCTTTATATTTAGAAAAAAAAAAAAAAGCCTATAAAGAAAAGGTTTACCAAAGAATTGTATGGGGCTATCAATCAGTGGGAGAATAAGAGGAACAGAATGTGAAGAATATTAGTATATATATGAGAATATGGCATGTATTATATTATGGAAAGATTAAATATGGCATGTATCGTATTATGGTAAAGTTATCATTACAATTGTACGTGATCTTCTATATAAATATACAACATCCACCATCCACCCTTGTTAGGTGTGACTCCAATGTACATCTTTATGGTGTCATGACCTAAAGATTGGCTCCTTAAACCTATCTCTCCTTCGTCCTAACTATGTCAGCTTCTCAATCCTTCCTTTTGTCGACCAGCATCTCGATGACTACTGTTGTGTCATTTATAACCACAGCGGCAGCATCCTCCAGTGCCACGCTATTTGCTCCCCTACATATGGCCTATCCTACGTCGCCCTTCTTTCGACAAATCTCAATTGCTGCTACCTTGTTTCCTACGTAGACTGCCTTCTCCTCTACCACTGCTACTGCTGCTGCGTTCTCTATGCAGGTCCCTCTTTCCCCATCCACTTCTATTCTTACAACTCTCATGCCCCTTGCTTTGGCGTCTACAAGTCTCCAATTACCTTCACTAAGGGCTCGTTTGGATTGAATTTTTTCAAAAGCACTTTTTTTAACAGCTTTTGAAAAATAACTTTTTTTTTTTAGAAGCTGAAAATTCTGGCTTATAAAAAAAGCTGCATTTGAGTTTTTTTTTCAGAATTTTAGCTTTTTTGAATGACAAATCAAATAATTATTGTAAATTTAATATAACTTTTTTAGGAAAAAAAATATTTTTTCTTGAAAAAAAAGCCAATCCAAATAGGCCTAAATAGCCTTAATATTATTACTTTGGTCACTATCCGATTTGATGGTACCAATTATTGACTATGGCGTTCTCAGTTAGAACTATTGTATCCTTCACCTGGGTCTCTTGACTACGTTTCGTGGCTTCGCTTGGATAACATGGTTCCTACTTGGCTTAGTGCCACCTTTACAAGTGAGATTGTTGAAGACATTTACCACTTTCTTTCCAGCTGTGTTATTTGGGTTACTTTTGAATAGCATTTCTTGGATACCTCTAAGGCCAATATGCACGCCTTGTGCCTTCAACTTCATGCAACTCATAAAAATAGCAAGACAATGGAGGTGTACATGTGTGAAATCAAAATCATAGAAGATGCGTTGTTCAATATGGGTAAGCTAATCTTAGAAGATGACCTTATCACCATTAATTTTCATGGGTTGCCATCTGATTATGGCACGTTCGTCACCACTCTTGTTAATTCTGGAGAAGTATTGACCTAAAATGGAGTGTACATGAAACTCATAACTCAAGAAGCCAATTTTAAGCTGATGTCTCAATCGCCTGCTTCCACTTCATACATGGCATATACGGCATCATCTGTACTATCGAACCAACCCTCCATGCAACAAATGGAGGTGGTCGAGGGTCTAATTCTGGATCTTGAATGTTGAAACTCATGCAATAGAGTCATGCTCAATCCAATCAAACCTCTCCTTGCAGCACTGCACCTGGGTTGAGTTCTCCTGTGGCGACATAAACCCCTCTTCAGGCAGCTTATATGGGTTCTTCCCTCTCAGGTATTAGAGCTCCCTCTCATGGTTTGAACTCAGTCTGCTCTTCTTTTAATTTACCATCCTAGTATGAAGTTATTCTTGGTTGTACTCCTCTGCATACCCTATAAATTGTCAAATTTGTAATCTCTCTGGCCATGTAGCTGTCCATTGTCCACACTGCTCTAACCATGATGTTGTAGCCCTCGATCTTGCAAAGTCTTTTGCCACTATGTCTGTTAGAGAAGCTAATAATGCAACCTAGTACCCTAACTTAGCTGCCTTTGCTCATATGATGCCAAATTTAGGTACTTTTCACTCTCTTTCTCCATACACTAGTCACCCTAAAGTTTCGATTGGTAATGGTGTGTATTTACCCATTGAACATATTGGCACTGCCAATTTGCACACTATGGGTCATTCATTGGTTCTTTGTAATGTCCTTCGTGTTCCCTAATTGTCTCACAACATACTCTCTATTAAGAAGTTATGCGCGGATAATAATTGTCTAGAAGAATTTGACGCTACTTCTTTTTGTCTTAAGGACAAGACAACGGGACTTCCTCTTCTCACTTCCACCAGTCATAATGATCTATATTCCTTGCTGAGTCGTAGCGTCTCTTCTTTGCTGTTTGTACTGGCTGCTCGTAGCATGAGTGTTGACGTATGGCATCGTAGATAAGGGCATTTAAACTCTCGTTTATTTTCGCATTTAAAGAACACCAATGGAATAAAAAGTACTATTTTTTCTTCATGTATTAATTGTAGCTTCGGCAAAAATACTCGATTGCCATTTCAGCCTACTGAACATAGTGCTCAAAAGCCTTTACATTTAATACATTCTGATGTTTAGACATCTCCTATTTTGCCAAACTTGGGCTACAAATATTATGTAATTTTTATAGATGATTTTTCACACTTTACATGGTTATTTCCTATGATGCAAAATTTTGAAGTATTTGTCCATTTTCAAACTTTCAAAATTCAAGTGGAGAACTTATTTGACACAAAAATTAAGTGTTTTCAAAGTGATAGGGGTGGTGAGTTTGACAATCATACATTTCAGGAATTTTTTAACAAGCATTGCATTGTTTTTCAAAAATTCTATCCCCATACCCCTCAACAAAATGGTGTTTTTGAAAGAAAACAACGGCACATTAGTGATGTCCTATGTATATTCCTAAGTCACTCATCTCTTCCAACATCTTTTTGGCTAGATGCTGCTTATACTGCTGTGTTTGTTATCAATTGTCTTCCCTCCCTCACCCTACAAAATAAATCTCCTTTTGACTTACTGTTTCAATGCACCCCTAACTATAACTTTTTGTGGTCCTTTGGGTGTTCTTGTTTTCCCAATCTAACTGCTCAAGTTTCCCATAAATTGGAACTGCGTTCAATTCCTTGTGCATTCTTAGGTTTTGCAGATGGTTATCGCGGGTATCGTTGTCTAGATCCCAAAACTGGTAAGGTCTATGTTAGCCAACATGTCCACTTTGATGAAGAGCCCTTTCCTTACTTGTCTTTTGTCTCTCCCAAGTCAAAAGTACGCACCCTTCGCCCTCCCATTTCATTTATGGCAGTCCCTCAATTTTCCCCCTACGTATACATCTCCCTCCCCCAAGCCCCCTAGTTCCTTGATTACCCTGCGTGATCACCCAGTTGAGCCCATGCATCTCTCCACTCCTCGTGTCTCATAAGACATCTCAACCCTTTCCCTACCCGTCCCCATGTCCTCGACATCCCCTCTCTCGTCATTTTCCACTTCTCACACTACTAATTCAGTAGGTCTTTCATCCCCCTTGTATCCTCTAGTAGTGTCACTCCATCGGTCTCCTCTAGTAGTGATGCTCTATCGTTACCACAAAATTTACATCCCATGCAAACTTGCACTAAGTCTGGGATTCAGAAAAAGAAAAATATTCTTTCTCTAGCTGATAACACTAACACAGATGAACCTATTTTCTTTACTGTGGCGTCTCATAGTGTGCATTGGCGTTGTGCCATGGTAGAAAAGTTTAATACTCTTTTTCATAATAAAACATAGGAGCTTGTGCCACTACCATGAAACAAAAATTTAATGGGATGTAAATAGATTTATTTAGTGAAGTACAATTCTGATGGTAGCATTGAGCGATATAACGTTAGACTTGTAGCCTTGGGGTTTCACTAACAGGCATGTATAGATTACAAAGAAACCTTTAGTCCAATTGTTAATCCTACCACCATTCGTATTATCCTGACTGTTGCTCTTACTAGGAACTAGCTAATTCATGAATTAGATGTCAAAAATTCCTTTTTACATGGTCTCCTCACTACAAAAATCTACATGAAACAACCTCAACATTTTGTTGAATCTCAATACCCCACGCATGTGTATAAGTTGAAAAAGGCGCTCCATGGCCTTAAACAAGCGCCTAGGGTGTGGTTTTAGTGGTTCAATTCTTTCCTTCTTGCCCATGGTTTTGTGTGTCATCCTGCTGATACCTTTATGTTTATTTATAATCATTCTTCTCACATGATGGTTCTTCTGCTATATGTTGATGACATTATTTTGACAGGCAGCTCTCTTTCCTTAGTTTCTCAATTCATCAACACTCTTCAATCTGCTTTTGCCATGAAAGACCTTGGAGATCTTCATTATTTCTTAGGCATTCAAGCTCGTCGTACCTCATCTACAATTCTTCTTGATCAATCCAAATATGCTCTTGATACTTTCCAAAAGTTCTCCATGGCTGAAGTTAAACCGGTCAAAACTCCTTTTCTTTCTAAATCTCAGCCTTCACTCTTGGATGGTGAACCTTTAGAGGATCCGATTGTTTATCGTAGCATGGTAGGTGCTCTTTAATATTTGACTTTGACTCGTCCTGACTTAGCTTTTACAGTGAACTTAGTTAGTAAGTTAATGCATGCTCCGAGGAGCTCTCACACACGGCTAGTCAAACATATTTTTAGATTCCTTAAAAGAACAGTTGGCCAAGGGTTAGTTTTGCATGCTATTGATAATCCCTCTCTAGTTGATTACATAAATGCAGATTAGGCTGGTTGTGCTGACAGTCATCACTCCACTAAAAGTGTCGCTTTATTTCTTGGGTTCTCACTTATTTCTTGTCAATCAAAGAAGCAGCCTACTATTTCTCATTCAAGCACTAAGGCCGAGTATTGTGCTCTTGCCTATGCCTTAGCTAAGACTTATTGGGTGCGGCAGCTATTGTGTGCCCTTTGTGTGGTTGTTCTTGTACTTATTACTCTCTTTTGTGACAATATTTCATCTACTTATCTCTAAGTGAATCTTGTTCTCCATGGGCACACCAAGCATTTTGAAATTGACTTTCACTTTATCAAAGAGAAAGTAGCTCAAGGTGATGTCATTGTCAAGTTCATTCCCACTGGGTCTCAACTCGTTGATATCTTTACAAAGACCTTGTCCTCTACTCGATTCACTAAGTTGCAATCCAATCTGCCCATGCTTTGTCCCATCTAGATTGAAGATGGACATTAATGTATATATGAGAATATAACATGTATTATTTTATGGAAAGATTAATTATGACATGTATTTTATTATGGTAAAATTACCATTGTAATTGTATGTCATTCTCTATATAAATATACAACATCCACCCTTGTTAGGGTGTGATCCCAATATACATCTTTAGAGAACACACACACGATAAAGGTTAATTCGCAGAAGCAGAATATCGTTAATGTCAATACAATTAGGGGTCAAGATGTGACTGGGATTCAAATATAGGGTCTTTTCTCGAGACTTGGGTTTTTGCATAATAGAAGTTTAACACAAAATAAGGAGCCTCTGACAAAGAAGAAAGGAATTAATGAAGTTACTGTTGGCTCAATTGTTCCTCTAGAGGATGTTGATATTTCTAGGGGGTTTAGTTCAGAGCCTACAGAAGAGGTTGAATGCGAAGAGGGGAGTTCCTCTCATCTAGAGCCACAGCAGTAGCGATTATTTATGAAGAGAGCAATGGAGCAAGATCTGTTTTCCCATATTCACAGGAAAAATTGGGTAAAAACTAAAAGTTCATGGATGAGTTTGGGTTTTAGTGTAAAACTCATGGGGGCAAATGGCTTTATCCCGAAGGTCTGTTGATGTTCCTTTTCAGGTGCTTGAAGCCGAGGAGATCTCAAAGGCCTGTTGAAGCACCTCTATGGCAGACTGCAAGCACAGAAGCTAAGGGAACGATTGCCCTACGGAGGAATGCCCGAGTTTCAGAGCGGAGGTGAAGAAGCTTTCATTCGACAAGAGGAAGCATCGGGGGAGGATGGAACTCTACTTTACATAAGCTATTTAGAGCGATCCCCGTAGATTTTAGAAAAAAGGGAAATAGCAAGGAAAGACCTGGACTTTGCTACAGACATACCAGGGAAGACTCTGACTACTAGCTGTAGGGATCCCGTAGGCCTCACATTCGATTAGGGAAGGCAGTCCCGAGACTACAATAATCAGTGGACTGCTCGCCGCATTGATTCTTTATCCCCGGATGGATATTGATAGATTCCTAGTATCGACAAATGCTTGAAACCGAGGAGTAGGAGAATATGGTCACGTGCGGAAAGAAAGGAAAAAGGGTGGTAAACCTTGGGCCGTTAATGTTGAGGAGCTATTACTAGGAGCAAAAGTTTGTCTATGGTTCAGTTTAAAGACTTTTAACATAATGTGCTTAATGATTAATACACTCAATCACTCATATGGAATTTGAGGGTATTTTAGCCCCCAGGAGTTTAAAGAGGCTTCCAACCTTATTAAAACTCATAAGATTAATTTCCTTGTCATCATTGAACCAATGGTTGATGCAGATAAATTGGATTTCTTCAGTCATAAGTTGGGTTATTTGCACGCGACAAGAAATGTCAGGAATCAGGTGCGGTGCTTTTGGTTATTTATTAAATTAATGTAAATTATTTATCATTATATTTCATTAATTTTTTTATTTCACTATTATTAATTTAATTTTTTTATTATTTTGTTAATTTTTAATTATAATTGTAAGTCAATAAATATTAATAATAAAAATAATGAGGATATTTTTGCATGGCAAAGGAAGAAACAAAAGATTTTAACTTCTATGCTTAAACCCATAAAACTTGTGTGACTTTGGATTCAAAAAAGTTTCAACATAAAAGCCAAATAGGCGAACGCCCTCTTTTTTAGGATAGACTTTCAAATTATAATAATCAATTTAGCTATCCAAAATGAAAAATCAAACTAATGATGCAGGGTACTTAGCCCATTGTCACGCAAAACTTGTCTAGGCAAAACTTGTTTCACGCAACTACATGGTTGAGTGCTCAAACGATCATGTCATTCACTCACATGCTAGGCAATGCTACCCCCCCACAAGGCCCCCAAAATGTCCCAACCGGAGCTTCAGCTAAGGTGCTGAACACTACTTGACTTTCTCAGTTGTTAACTTTTCAACTCCCCTTTTTTCATGAACACTTTCTATAGCCCACAAAATTTTTCAAAATTTGTATATGGGAATGTATACATGATAGCTTATAATTCATAAATCTCTATAAATGCTACATAGGAGTTGAACTCTTTCTTCTTGGCCACATGTTGACATTAACTAACAAGACTCCTATATATAAAGTATAAAGGGATAAAAAGTTCTATAAACTTTCCATGTGGCAATTCCACATATAATAAACTTTTAATAACTAAAGCTAATCTCAACATACATTAACTTTAATTAATAATTTCTCATTCACTTTAAGTCCATTTTTAATATGTAAATATACCATGCACATCTACTCGCAACAAGGAATGTAATGGTGCCAAAATATGATCTTTTAACAAGCACGGTCGACCCAAATATTGAGTCTAAGTGGCTTTCACCTTCATGTCAAAAACCACAATGCTAACATTTAAAGTTCAAGCCCTTAATTTCATATTTTACAAAATTCAACTCCTAAAACTATCATTTTTCCAATAAAAAAGTAAAAATTTGATATTGCAATGATATAACAAAAATAATTGACTAAAATTATATCCCACATATGATCTTAATTTAGGCAAAAATTTGCACGGAGTAAAAAAAGGAACACAGTATAATTTGTGATTCAAATGGGAACAAGACCAGTACCTACAAGATGTATTTCCATTGTTAACTCTTATCTATCGATAAAGACATTAGTCTTGTAAATTAGGATATCACTTCGATCCAACTTCTTCTTCATTTTTTTTTTTTTCGACAATGGAAATCTAGCTAGCAAAGTTTGATTACAGAAACAACCAGTAGAGTCCAATCATCATCGAATGCTACGTTCTCTATACTAAGTACTTGTTAAGTTGATGACACTCATACAAAGCAAAAAACTTGACTCGAACCCAGGTGATGAGCAGTATTTGTTTTCAGCTCTTATAGCTAGAAAACCACTTGGATACATTTATGCACCAGTAAACACGTACATCCGATCGATAAAATTATGTCAATGCCTTCGTGCTGAAGAAACAGGAAGTGTCATGTCACCGAAAGATTAAGCTGAAAGTGAAGCATGGCTTTTGTCTTCGTCAATTTTATTGGACAGGAAATGGAAATATGACACATTAGTATATGAAGAAACTTTAACTACTTGAATTCCACCATCTCATATATTTAAATAGCCTTAACAATGTCAACCATTGTAGGGACTTAATTATATCTGAGTCATAATAATTAATTATATTAGCCCATTCAGATTCAATCATTTCATCTTTTTTTAATTTAAGAGATATAATTAATTAATTAAATCGTTGAAAAGTCAGAGTCAAAACTTTGCACATAATTGTTGGTTGTTAAACCGTGGTTCACGTGTACATTACTGCAGATGAGGCACTCTAATTGGTCTATTTACTCACTTTTTGGAAAAACCATTGTAGGTTTACACTATCCTATAAATCTCGAGATATGATTTGCGACTCAATACATGTTTTAAAATATTTAAATTTTAAATAATATTTAATTTTTTTATGTAAATTCAAACGGTATTTAAGTTTTTGATACAATAAATGATACGAAGTTAAATCTCAAAATTTTTTATTTAACTTTTTGATATGATAAATGATATAAATTTAAATTTAAAATTTTTTTTATTATAATAAGCTGCTACAGAAACAATTTACCTAACTTTAATTTCACCCGCAAACGAAAAACAAAGGAAAAAGGAAAGAAAGAAAGAACCAATCTGCCTAAACTGTAGGAGCTCGCATCACAACTCATTGACATTTTGGAATTTTTTTTAAAAGTACTTTTCTTTTAAACCTTTCTAGAAAATACTTTTTTAAAAAGTTAAAAATTCAAATTTCTAAAAAAAAAATCTAAAATTGAGTTTTTTTTTTGAGAATTTTTATTTTTTAAAAAATTAAGTCAAATACTTATTCCAAAAAAAAATATATTTTTTAAAAAATTAATTTTAATTACAAAAAATCAATTCAAACAAGGTTTTCACTCTGCGTCATGTCAAATATTTTTCCCCCTCTAAAGGTTTGTTAATAAAATCAATCATCGGGTGATGGCGCCTTTCTTTTTTCTTTAGCTTTTTTTGGGGCAAAAAACAACCCAAATGCATACAAAATCGTTTCCACTTCTACAACTTTGGAGAGTTTAAATATATATACTTTATACTTTCGGCTCAAACTTATAAATTGACAACCACATCTTTTTTACGCAAACACTTGTCCTATCAATTCCGTTATAATTTTGATTAAAAAGAATTTCCGTTATAATTAACGTTACAAGAGGAAAATTTCAAGTGGTTGCATGATTATAAGGTCATTTCAATGATTATGCCCATCAGCCTATCTATGGATCGGGTCCAACGAATACTTAGGGTTTGTTTGAATTAGTTTTTTTTAAAAAATATATTTTTTTTTTTTCAAAAAAAGTTACATTAAATTTGTAATAACTATTTGATTTGGCTTATGAAAAAAACTCAAATATAACTTTTTTTAAAAACTGAAATTTTCAGTTTCTAAAAAAAAATTATTTTCCAAAAGCTGTTAAAACAGACGCTTTTAAAAAAAGTCAATCCAAACAGGGCCTTATATGGGGAAAAGTAAGCCTGTTGACCATATAGTCATTCACATTGCCTAATTTAGATTAGGAAAAGTTACCTAAATCTAGTTTAGGTTACCTTAATCCATTATTTGCCTTTATTAACGCTGTCTAATTTCATTAGACTTGAACATACAAATAGAGGGCTCATTAAGGCACGAGACACAAACTAGTGCATACGTATTCTCTTTCATATAGTAAACTCCTCTTTGTAAAATTTCTCTACAGTGTGGACACCACGTGAACACAGCTTCAAGAGGTATTCTTCTTCAGTAATTAATTAGTATTAGTTTAAAATAAATAGATCGCTTAGAATTTGCTATTTTACTTTTCTGTTGTGTAACTAACTCGTAGCATATCCAATATGGAGATGGAGAGGAAATCAAGGATTTTTTTAATCCAATGATAGGATAAAATACTAAAACAAGTCAATAAATATTGGTTAATGAAGTAAACCATATCAATCTAATTTAATACACTGGTCCTTCAATCAACAATAAATGTGGCATTAAACGTACACCAAGCATGCTTGTAGTAATAATACGGTTCAATCATGCACGGGATACCTTGTGATAGAATTGAAAATAGGGACATGGCATAATTAATGAATTATTTATGTTGCTATTCTATAGGTGTTGAGAAGGGCGTGTGCTATGCTATGTATTGATATTTTGTGGGTCCCCTTGTTTGGAATATTTTTGTTTTTATTGTTATATTTTTGAATTTGTATTCCTTAATTGTTGAATTAATGATCAAATGAATGTTGTGTTTTGGACCAAAAAAAAAAAACGTGAACTATTTGTATAACATGATGGGTTTTTGATAAGAGCATGTTTTGGGATTGCCTTGTTAGAATTATGGCCCATACAATCAAATAATTATTTATTTGATATTAGTTATGAGTTTAATAATTTAGATTAATACTTTACTTTTATTGGCCGATGAAAAGGTATCTTTCTTGATAAGGTGTGTTTGATGGATTACACTCATTAATGTTTTTACTTCTTTCATATGAGAATCTTCATCAAATGACTACAATGAAGGTGTGTTTGATGGATTACAACTCATTAATGTTTTTATTTCTTTCATATGAGACTCTTCATCAAACAACTACAATGGATCAAGGTACATCTCTATTTCTTGATTAGTGAAAATCATGAAGTTCCAAAGATTTTGAGTATTTAAAGTGTTCATGTACTATTGTTTCACATAATTGACAATAATAATTCTTAGATGTGGTTAGACAAACCTTAAAGTTCATACATATATATATATATATAATTTGGTCCTCTATATACATGCAAAATAAAATATTTTTTTCTCTATTACAAGCGTACTTAAAGAATAAAAAGTGAAAGAGAGAAAAAAACTAGTGTTCTTCTACTTTCCTCATCAGAGTCTTCATGAAACGAATACAAATGGATCAAGGTAAACATCTATTTTTTTTAATTGTGAAATCATAAAGTTTTAAAAATCTCGAGTACTAAAGTGTTTATGTATTATTATTCTGTATAATTAAAAACAATAATTCTTACATGCCTTGTAATTTTGGCGCAGCCGAACTTTGCTTATGAGTATCGGAATCTCAGTATTATCACTTGCTTAGCAAGCAAGAATTTCCTTCTATAAATTTAAAATTTTTATTGATAATACATATATATATATATATATGCCACATCAAGAAGAAAAATAGAAAAAAAAAACTAGTATTTTCCCCACCAAATACCACATCCATAATCCCTTAGAAATCTAATAATTTTTTAGAGCATATATAAAAAGGTTTAATTTTTTTTCCCTTTTCTCTTTTTGGTCATTATAAAGAGTCATAGTCCTCTGTCTCTCTTTTCCTTTTTTTTTTTTTGGGTAAAATACACTAGACCCCCTATGGTCGATCATAAGTGCAAAATACACCCCTGTGATGCAAAAAGTCTCATAACAGACCCGTGTGGTGAGTAAAAGTTCCACACATACTCCTTAGTATTTACATTATTCCTAACTGTATTAAAATTTACATTAAAAAAGATGTTAATAGCCTTGCTTTACTTGTTCAATTTTCCATCATCTTCACCATTATTATTTTATTTTTAGTTAAAATTTTTTGATAGACAAATATTTTTTAACTTATTTTTCTATGTTATCAAACATTAAATACTAAAAAAATATTTTTGCAATATTGAGCAAATTGTAGAAATCTAAAAATTACGTTTCTGTGTTGCTTTTATTTACTTGCATTGAAATCTCAATTTTGTGTTTCAATATTCAGAACAAATGACCTTTTTCTATTTATTGAGCATTGGTTTTGGTTGGCTGAAAAAATTAGTATGTCACGAAATAAGTCCTAATTAATCTAAAAATATAATGAAATATTCAATTCGATAATAGTTACGTTATTGAAGCTCAACTCTAGCCAAACCAATGAGGTTAAAGCTTTAACATTTTCGACCATTAATGATCTATTTGTTTGCAAAAAGATATTTCTTAAAATATATTAAAAAATATTTTTTAAGTATTTTGTGTTTGATAACACCAAAAATAAATAAATTAATAAGAAAATAATTTTCTATAAAAATTTTAATTGAAAATAAAATTACAATAATAATAATAACAACAACAGCAACAATAAAAGAAAATTGAATAAATGAGCTAAGGTTATTAATGTCTTTTTTTTGTAAATTTTAACACCGTTAGTAGGGATATAATTAGTAAGGGGCATACGTAAAACTTTTATTTATCACAGGGATTAGTTGTGGGACTTTTGACATTACAGGGGTATGTTGTGCACTTATAATAGACCACAAGGAGGTTTGATGTATTTTATTTTATTTTATTTTTTGGTTCAACTAAGGAGATCTAATTGAAAAATGAGACAATAAACAAATTCTAAAAGATACTACATGAATTTCCTTTTTTTTTTTTTATTGGTTGTTGAAAAAGATACTACATGCATGAAAGGCAAGAAAAGCAAGGGCCTATAAGAGTCAACATTGGTGGGGTTTGGGATAGGCAAAGTGTACGGACATGAAGCTTCCTTGGGTGGGTAGACCAGTCACACCACAAGCAGGCCCTCATCGGATGCCCACAACAGCTACAACGTCAGAAAGCACATGGTGCTTTCTTAAAGTCACAAAAGTAACGATTCAGTAGAATTAGATTTTTAAAAACAAAAGACATGTTTATATTAAATAGTACCCAAATATATTTATTAAATTTGTGAGTATATACTAGTTTATTTTATAGTTCTGACTTTTTCTTTGTTACCCTCAAAATACTTTTTCTTTGTTCGTATATTCATTACCCCTTTTGAATCACGAGAAAAAGATAAAAGAAAATTTTGTGCATGTCTCATTTATATTTAAGATTAAAAGAGTATTTATGTGATAAGAAATTTCGTCACTTTGGAACCGTTAGTTTGTTTGTAGCGCATGTGAATCACAATTACAACTGTCTCGTCAGTTATTTTGTCTTTTTGAGTATTAAATATAATAAATAAGTATGACTAAAATTTTTTTATAAGTTTAAATTTTTAAAGGAAATAGTAATTTTAAAATTTGGAAAGGCCTGCGATCATATACGGGAAAAGTGAATTTCTCAATTGAAGCAAAAATAAAAACGAGAAAAAAGAAAAAGAGAGAGGAAAAGAAAAAGGCCAAAGAGGAAAGAGAGAGGAAGAAGATCAAAGTGAAAAAAGAGTCAGCATCAGCAGGGGGCTTTGCCTCATTGCCTCTAATGAATCTAGATTCTTTGTAGGAAAAACAGACAAATCTCTCTCTCTCTCTCTCTCTCACACCAATGACTACACTTAAACAAAGCTAGAATCTTTACTTGTTCTTCTTGTTTCATTGCAACTAACCAAGTCAACCCAAAAAAGAAAATATAATATATGCTTATTTTTTGTTTAAGTATATATATATATTGAGTTCATTGCTGAAGATTTTCTTGTTTGACATTTGAGGGGGAAAGAGAAAGGAAAAAGAAGAAATGGGTATGGTTTCACAAGAAGCAATCAAGCAGTTTGAAGCATTAATGGAGCAAGGTCTCTGTCCTTTTTGACCACTCATTTCTTGCTCTAACGCTTTCCATTATATATTTATCTATTAACTAACATTTTGTTTGGTTTATTTTTTTGTTTTTGCAATTTTGCTGCAGTTGATGAACCTCTCCAGAGAACTTGTCAGGTTCACACTTTTATCTTGTCTTTACTCTCTCTCTCTTTTTTTTTTTTGGTGCTTTGCTGCTTCATTTGATCTGCCAGTCAATATATATGATAGATAATACTTTCCTCCTTTGTTTTTTCTTTTTTATTTCTGTGAAGTTTTTTACGTATTACTATTAACATTGTGATGCTCCATTTTGGTGGGAGACTTGATAATAGTGCTCTATAAGTTAATGCCTAGCGCCTGTTTGAATTAGTTGTTTTCTATTTTTCTTTTTAAAAGGAAAACATCACCTTTTTTTTTCTTTCACAAAAGGTTACTTTTTTGGCCATAAATATTTGGATTGTCTTTCATAAAAAGCTGAAATTGAGCTGTTCTCTATAAACCAAAAATTTGAGCTTCTCAAAAAGCAAGTGTTTTCAAAAGTTATGAAAAAAGGAATCTTTTAAAAGCCAATCCAAAAGAGTCCCAGAATGAATTAAGTACTTTTTAAGTCTATGATGCTAGTTTCAAGGACCAGATTCTGGGTACGCCGTGTGTCGAATATCATTAGGTGCATTTTGTTTTATTTGATTTTGTTATTCTTTTTGCAATTTTACTTGTATTTTGTGCGTGTGAGGCGTGTGAGGCGTGTTCTTGGTGCTCTCACCATTTACTAGAATTTAGAATGTTGATTCTTCGTATTGTATAAATGCAAACTGTAGTCCCAAAAATTGTTGTTGCTTGAGAAATGATATACAACAGATTTCTTTCTTCAAATTTCCTGTCAATTTGATAGCCATATCTGTGTGGAAGTGTCACTTCATGTAAGTCATTTATTAGGTTCAGTCATCTGCTCTTTGTTGCGCAAGTGGAAAAAATTACGGGATAATAAGGTGCTTGGTAGAGGAAGCCTGTTGTATAAGGTCCTAGATAGAGGAAGCCTGTTGTTGGTGATACCATATCTGCGAAATAGATATTAATGAAGTCTAAAATTGCATAACTTGTCATCTGTTTGTAGAATATTCATCAAGGGTGCCCACCTGAAACCCTTGGGCGTTTCCTTACAGCGAGAGAGGGCAATGTTGAGAAGGCCCACAAGATGGTTAGCTCTGGTCCTTTTTCTTATTTGCCTTTGATTGTGGAATAAGTTTATTACTTTATGTATATTGAGTTATCAATTTCTAATATGATGATGCCAATTCTTCAGCTTGTGGATTGCCTAAAATGGAGGGTACAAAATGAGATTGATGACATTTTAGCGGTGAGTTTCGTATTATTTGGATTTTTTGATTCAAATGGGTAGTAGGAGTAAGCTTTCAATTTGATGCATGTATTTGCCTTCCCAGATACAACTAAGGTTGCTCATGCATTTGAGCATTTTCCATGTAAATCTAATGCTTCCGGGAGGTCTAAAATTAGCTATCGTGCACGTGCATTGGCAATAATTGTCTGTTGCCAAGCACAATATGACATTTCTTATTTACTAGTACTTTTGCTTGAAATTAATAGAACTTATTATTCTCATCAAGAAAATAAAAGGAACTTCTTATAGTCAATTATTTGCTCATAAAGAATGGCCGGACTAAACATGGTGGAGCTTACTATGTTTGGTTTTGCATTCAAGCATTTCCCGTGGTCTACTATACTTGCAAGCCACCAGAGTACAAGCACCATTTTGTGGCTTCCTAATATGGCTAGTGGAATTTGTTGTTCTGTGGTATGAGATACATTTCACTAAACTCAAAATCAACAAAAGAGAAGGGCCATAAGTGCTTTCTTGTATGATTGTTCGAGTGAGATTGTTATTTAACATTAGATAGAACCTCATGGCATGTGAGATCCAGAAACCCGTTTTACAAGCAATACACATCACTCCATTGTGCCGCCACAGAAGAAGTCTTTGAAATCAAAGGCTTGTATCGCTGACTGTGAACAGTGGTGCTATCCTAGTGTCAATTATGTTTATAACTTTATGATCTGTGAATTATTTCTTAAATAACTCTATACAGATCTTAGTAGCTAACAAATGTTTCCTTATTGTTATCTGTGGTCATCTTGAACTGCAGAAGCCCATAACTCCTACTGATCTTTACAGAGGCATACGTGATTCACAGCTGATAGGATTATCAGGTTACACAAAAGAGGTACTTAATTATGCGTTCATAATCTGGCGTCTAGCTTCACATTGTTGTTCTCTTTTGCTGTGCTACCTGGAGAAATTCAAAGTTGATCAACAGAAGAATACTATAGTATTATTGATATCATATCTTGTGCTCTTTCTGTTGTCTTGAGTAGGGGCATCCAGTTTTTGCTATTGGCGTAGGTCTGAGCACATTTGACAAGGCATCTGTAAGGCTTCTTCCTGTCAACTCTATCTTCCTTAACTAATATTACCATCATCTATAAATTAGTATACATTTACCAAACTAGTAAGAGTTTAAATACTGTCTATAGGATGTGTAATCTAAATATTACAAGGCCAAGGTGTCATCCACTGGTTGTTAATCACCAAACGTCTTGAATATATTATTTTGAAAAGTTTGCTGTCCGTTGCCAACTATTGGCAGCAAGTCTCAGACTTTTCGTGTGACACATAAGGATAATGGGTAAAAGAAATGACATGCTAACATCTGGTATTCTCGGATAGTGAGAAGATTATGGTTTCTAAAGCTGTACTTTTGCTCTTCATTCTAGGTATGTGAATTAGGAACCTCTACAGACATGGTTGCAATATCTGTGATGTTTGTAGGTGCCATTTGACACATATGTGAAAGATGGTTGCCTCAGTGATATGCGTGTTTAAGAGTTCAGTTCCTCAAGTATGATCGGGATCACAACTACATAAGTATTCTTTCAGTTGGAAATACCAATTAAGAATGCAATTAGAGTGTACAATAGTCAATGCATTCTATCGAGGCTTGAGAGATAAACAACCCTTCCACCATATTTAGATATTCTTAGTGTAGTCTCGAAATACTATTCCCAAGTCATAGTTTCTATAACTGGATTACCCATTTGCAGCGATGACATGGCAATGGTGTGACATATGTTTTGATTTTGAAGTCAGAAAAAGCAGGACTGACTTTCTATTGCTTGACCACCTCATGCACTTCTGCTGATGTGGATATGATTAACTGGACAAGTTTATATTGTTAATATTGTCAAGACAAAATGATTGAACTTGTCATCTCTGCTATTTAGAGTTTCTTCTGCTTTCATTATAAACAGAGAGTCAGGTAATTGAACTTCAAAATTCCTCCCTTTTTTCCCTCTAACCTGAACTGGAAACTTCTGCATTCAAATATTATATTGTCAATGTTGGAGCAGTATATGGTTTTTAACAAACATACCAACCAGTTAATTATCCATTAATCTAACTTTTTGGACTAAAAAATTCTACTTCTTCATTTCTGTGTTGAATATATGTGGTGTATATTTACAAAGAGCAAGGAGGGGGAAAGGATTGTTGAATGTATTAATCAAAATTGCTTTTCCTTGGTATGTATTTGTTCTGATTTCAGGTCCATTACTATGTACAATCACACATTCAGATCAATGAATATCGGGATCGTGTAATTCTGGTGAGAAGATATCTGAGTTTCTTAGTTTCAGTTAACTTTTGGTAAAACCAGACTGACTTTGAGAATAATGGTAGCCTTCTGCAAGCAAGAAGTATGGGAAGCATATCAGCAAATGTGTGAAGATCTTGGATATGAGTGGCCTGAGACTTTCTGCATTGAGCCATATAAAGGTACACTTACAATAAAAGAGTTTGTTTGTTTGGTTTGGAATAACAAATTCTTTAACTTTGAGAGGGGCTCACACTAACTTCTACTTTAGGTCTTGACCCTTTCCCTATCCAAACATACAAAAGACTTGTTCTATCTTGCTTCTACGTACTAGGAAAAACCTTTTTTTCCTGGATAGCTATACATGGTCATAGATGAACTGTGAGCTAACTATTAGAAACCAGTATTATTAATTAAAGCTTGTGGTGTTCTTTCTTGCAGTTGTTGACGGTTATTTCTTCAATCGATGACTTGAACTATCCAGAAAAGACGGTTACCTATTACATTGTGAATGCTCCTTATATCTTTTCAAGTTGCTGGAAGGTTTATTCCCTGATTATATCTGACTTTTTTTAATCTTTTTCTTCTCTTGCTCAAACGGCTTTTTGCCTTTTCTAAACTGTAGTGGCTTTTTTATGCTCCAAGAATGTAATATCTTGATTATTTATCAGGTTGTCAAGCCTCTTCTTCAGGAGAGGACTAGAAGAAAAATTCAGGTGCTGCCTGGCTGCGGAAGGGATGACCTACTGAAGGTAGCTGTTTGTGCATTATCCAAGAATTATTGGTGTTTTAGTCAACCATAAATTGGTTATGAACCTACTCGATGCTGAGAAGTATTGCGACCTTGCCCCTCTTTTTGCAACGTGCTTAAATTTCTGGTTCACCCTTAAAGTGGAGCAGGAACACCTTGGAACTGTTAGATACTAAGGAAAGAAAGGGTGGATGTTCAATACTATAAGTAATCCAGCTATCTGGACTATTAATACGGAATTATTGATGAAAAATAACTTCAACATGTGTTAGAAATGTAAGTGTCTCACCAGAATCTTTCTCCGCCATTTTGATCACGAATTGGTTGAAGAATAATCACGTATTTAAGTACATAGAGTTGCTAGGTGAGGATTACACCTGAAATTTGCACATTAGAAATAAAATGCAGCTAGGGCATGGAATTTCCGCTTGAGTTAATGCACATATCAGGACATATATACCACACCTACCTTGTGGTGACATCACAACTGCTCTAGCAGAACCAGCTCTATAACCTGTCTTCATTTTTGTCCTTTTAATTGGTGGGTGACCTAATTTGCCATCTTGAATATTTGGTGTAGATAATGGACTATTCATCTCTCCCACACTTTTGCCGTAGAGAAGGTTCTGGCTCTTCTGGATACTCGGGCCGCTTGGCAGACAATTGCTATTCCTTGGACCATCCTTTTCATCAGCAGCTTTATGACCACATCAAGCAGCAAGCACAGATACGTCAACCTGTCAGGCCATTAAAACAGGGATCTGTGCATGTAGATTTGCCTGATGCTGCAACAGAAGGTACAGAAATCGTCAAGAACTTGCAATCTGAATTACAGAAAGTCAGTAATCAGGATAAGCTTGCTGAATCTTTAGTTGACCTGAAAGTCGATAACAAGCGAGCCTGAACAGTTCATTTCCCTTCATAGTTCTTATTGCGAGCTGTTTGATCCACACCACGGATACAGCTATGCATTCTAACGGTTACAGATTCTCAACACAATGCAACAGTGGATCACTTTGTGCCAATCAGCCTTTTCCTTGTACTTAATAGGAGTAAGCACAACATATTTAGTCTTAGATAAGCTGGGAAGAAAACTATACTGTCCATCTATTGTGACTGATGAAGGTGAAATGGTCCTTGGAATGGATGAGATAACAAGTGAAAAAACTTTTCACATAATTATTGGTAAGGGAATGTAATGCTGAACTCATCGTTGCAGATCTATACAGCTAATATGATGTGTAAATGAAAATATAGTATGAGTAATATTAGATGTTTGACCATCTCTTTGTCGTTTATACTATTGGCCACAGGCTAATATGTTATGTACATGATAGCTCAAATTCCAAATCATGACTACTTTATCATGGTTCACTCGTCTGAAATGCTTCCTGGGCTTCTTGCTGTTGTCATGCCAAGTGCATGTTGTGCATGTTTTAAAATTTATGGTCAAGTTGTGCTGTTCTTATGCTGCTATACTTGAAAACAAAAATCTCATTTGCTCTAGATATTACAGAGGTAACATCCTGTATACAGTTTCTTTGAGAGCTACATATAGTTTTCTACATTCTGCCGCTGCATCTGTGCACCTTAAAGACTATATTGCTAACAGAGTTATTTGAAGGGAAATCCTTCATCAGTTCGGCGAAACGACCATGCTGCCTAGACACAAAAAGTTGGCTCCATATCACCCGCCATGTGGGTTGAGTGGTGCCGTTTGCTTGACTAAATAAATTCATTGAAGTATACAGCTCCCCAGGACTACCAAGGATGGTTATTATTCTGCCCCTTCTTGGATGTCTGAAGGTTCTCCAGGCTCAACGAGTTCTTTTTCACGCCACTTCCGAAGTTCCTCCTCCACTACCTGTTTGGCAGCATCAGCCATCTCTGCTTGCTTCAAAGCATTTTCAGTGGCCTCTTTTAAATCCTCATTCTCTTTCAGATACAACTCTAACTTCAAGAGCGCTTCTTTCTCGCTTGCTCTAATTGACTCCGCTTGAGCCATGGCCGTTGCAACTTTTATATCAGCATCGGACTTGGATTGCTCAACTTTCTTTCTTAATGATTCATACTCCTTAGTCGACAATTTAATCTTTCCACTAGACTCTGAATTTGTAGCATGGCCATCACTACTCGATGAATTATGGATCTGATCATCTGCTTGCTTCTCTGCTGCCTTTGCTTCTTCAGCTTCTTTTAATGCAACTTGCAATTCTTCTTCCGTCTCTTTGGCTGCAAGTCGTGCCATTTCAGCCTCATGCTTAAGTAAAATAATTGTTCCTCTCAATTCTTCAAAATCTTTTCTAGCAGCTTCAGTCTCTGCTGATAGTTTTTGGATGGCTAGATATGTCTCATCAGAATCATCTTTCAGTTTTATTTTCCCCTCATTAAGTGCATCAAGCTCTTTTTTTCCATTTTCAAGATCAAGTTGCAGTCTCTCAGTAGCTGATTCGGCTACCAATGCTGCATTCTCTAATTCATAACGCTCCTTCTCCACCTCCTGCAGTTCCAGCTTAAGGGAATCCACTAGGCTTTTTACCGAGCTTTCTTCAGATAGTATTTCTTGCAGATTCTTTTTTGCAACCTCAAGCTCTGAAGTCACAGTTGTCAAAGAACTCTGGTCAGAAGCGCGGATACTACTTAACTGGTCTTGTAAAACTGTGATTCTCTCATTAGTCTCTTCAAGCTTTTCCTCGAGATTCTCATTGAGTCCGGATTCAAATTCTTCCTTCAAAGATCTACTTTTCTTGTCAATTTCATCCTTTGCTGTTTTATGAGAACGTAATCTAGCTTCTTTTTCTGCAATCTGCTTCAAATGTTCTTCTTCTGCTTGAAGAGAAGCACCCTTTACTTGATTGAGTGTGTGGCAGATCGTACTAATTTCTTCTAATAGCTCACTTACCTTTCCTTGCATCACTTGACAGTTATGCTGAGCTTCTGCTGCTTCCTGAACTGCCCTCAATTTTGCTTCCAATGCTGCATCAAAGTCCTGTCTGAGGTTTGTGAGCTCTTGTTTCGCGAAAATAAGTTCTGCAGTAGAGGCCTTGTACTGATCTCTAACATTGTCAACATCTAGCTTCCAAGCATCTCCACCTTCTTGGGCTTTACTGGATTTCTGCTTTTCAAGTTCCTTATGTCTCTTCTTTGCTGCCTCTGTTGCAATAAACGCGGCTTGTTTGGATTCGCTCAATGTTTCAAGCTTATTTGTCAGCTTTTCCACGGTTCTGTTGGCCTTCTCCAGTTCACGAAGTGCGTGAGCTTTTGTGGCTTCTGTAGTACTTACCTGTTCTTTTAAGCTCTCCAGCATTTTAAGGGTCAAGTGATGCTGTGTCTCCTTCTCAAGCACCCTCTGTTGTCAAGGAGAAAGTAAGCAACAACGTTAAATGTATGCTGCATGGAAATTCATTTAGGCTGGAGCCGTTAAGATGCAGGGGCCGGGCTAACATTAAAATAAGAAAATTGATGATATTAAATATTTTAAATATAAATAAGTATAAAATTTATATGACTATTGAAAAATTATATAGTAATATGTAAAAAGAATATTATTGTCAAAAATAATATACGATTCCATAAAGGAAAATGTAGTTTTTCAGTCATTGTTGGGTTCGTCTCTCTTTTATAAAATAGAATTTCTAAATTATCATATTAATATGAACATTTATATAATATCTTTTTAATATAGACAACCGAGTTGGGCTCGTCTCTCTTTTATATAATAGAATTTATAAATTATAATATTAATATGAACATTTATACAATATGTTTTTAATATAGACAACCGAACTATGTGTAATAAAACAATTTTTCGTTAAAATAAAAATTTTACTTTCAAAAGGAAAATTCATTCTATAGTTGTTGTTTAGACATGAAAACCAAATATAAATTACTACCTTCAGAGAAACTATGAGCTTCTAATTATTGTTCAATAGATGTATCTACTCACAATGCACACTCTGTATCAATTTATGAGCTAAAAATAAGCTATTGATTCTTAAAATTTATCATTTTGTTGTTTTAAACTGCTGTACTAGATTAGTTTTTAAGTTTCATGTTAAGCTACTGTACTAGATAAGTTTTTAAATCGTGATGATTTACAGTAATAGATTGGTATGCCTTGAAGATAGTGACATTAATATCAAGAGTTTATTTCTATTTCATATTCTTTCATCTTTGCTCAAATATTTTTAACTAATTAGACAAAAAATTAAAGCTAAAAGTCGACTTAATGACATAATGTACCTAAGTTAAGAATAATTTCATTTAATGAAGAAGTTTCAAACATATCTTTTTTTGAAAAATCGAGAAACATAAATTTATTTTTAAAAGAATATAAAGGATTGGAGAGGCCGGGGTCCCCTTGGTCACCCCATGTAAAGTAGGGTCTTGTCGGGTCTATTACAATTCTAAAAGTATTCTTAAGCTGAAAAATTAATTTAGTCTCCGTTGAAAAATATTAATGGGGTTTTTGCTTATACCCCTCATATGTTTAAGTTTAATAATACTACTATTTCACAAAATAGCAAAAATACTTCCGATGTTTTTACAAAAACTGCAAACGTATCCTGAAACCCAATTTTTTGTTAATTCATTAATAGATTTTGCGAAATGCCTATTTTACTTCGACCATATTTTAGTATTTATTTTGCCATTATTTTATTTAAAAAATAAAAACAAAGTACAAAAATTAAAATAGTTCTTTTATTTTATTTAAAAAATAAAAACGAATTAAAAACTTCCTTCCAACCGCCCGAACCCCCACGCCCCAGCGCCACCACCGTAAACCAACCTCACCCCCATACCTGCCACCCCCACCACCCATCCCTAGCCGCCTTGACCACCCAAACCCTATCTCCTCCGACGGCCCATCCAGTTCCACCCTAAACACCCCCCCACACCCCTCGACCAACCCCCACCGACACCCTCATCACTAAAACTTGGTACCATTAGCTTCTTGAGCTTGAGGAGAACAAATTGGTGGTGTTCACGTGACCGCGGCTGTCGAAATCTCGCCAGAAAAGGAGGAAAAAACTTTGCGACTCTACTGTTGACGGTAGACGGTGGCCGGAGTTGGGACGATTAATCAAACAATTGTCGTTGGTTCTCTGGCATCGCTTCGATAGAAGATCCATTGGTTGGATCAACGTGAGGAGTTGAGTGGGTTAAGCTTGGTGTTTGGGTTGAGGACTTTTAGTACATCCTCTCATTTCTTTCTTGAAAATCATAGCAGAAGGGGTGGTGGTGCGGGCCTTGGAGGGGATGAGGCTGGGGAGTGGCAGCGGGATGGGGGTAGGGTCGGGGGTGGTGGCACTAGGGGGACGATTGGGCGTGGTGGTGAGGGTTACTAGGGGTAAAGTGGTGGTAGGGGTTGTTGCGGCTGCATCGTAGTGGTCATGGTGTGTAGGTGGTGGTAATGGTGGAGCTGCGTGGTGGTGGGGGTGGGGTTGGGTGATGTCTGGTGGTGGCAGTGAAGAGGATGGGGTGGGGGTTAGTGGCACTAGAGGGGATGGGGTGGTAAAGTGGTGGTGGGTGCTGTGTTGTCGTCGTGGTGGTAGTGGTAAGGGCTGTTTGGTGGTGGTGGTAAGGGCTGTCTGGTGCTGGTGGTAGTGGCGGAGGGGATTTTTTTTTTCTTTTTCTTTTTTTGAGAAAGATGATGAATAAAAAAAATTAAACACAGCGTGCAATTGAAGGCAAAAAAACATAGCCCAACTTCATTTTAGTGAATTTTGTACAATCGCAATTAAAATGGATGGCAAATGTGATGGGAGGGGTGTTTTTGCACCAAAAAAACACACAGAATATTTTTATTATTTTATGAATTTAAGGACTAACAGTGTTATTAAGTCTATGAGCCAAAAAAACCCAATATTAATTATGTGTATTGAATCCTTACAGAGTAAAAAATTCTAGATTAGTCTCTACAAGTCAATCGGAGAGTGAAGACTCCTAAAAAAAAGCGACGGACAAACATTCACTGTATCTAAGACATTGAAAGCACACAAATGCAGTAAAACATTATGAACATGAGAAACATAAAACACTAACATGATTAATCACACCTTTCTAGAAATCAATAATATAGAGGTTAACCCTTTTAAAAAAAAAAATAATATAGAGGTTGGCATAGATTATTGTACCTCTTCAATGGGGTGTGTCTTATGTACAGGTGGCGTAGTCTTGGGGGAGGCTCCTACTTCAACAAATAGGCTAAGTGCAGCTTTGACAGACTGAAATGGTGCTCTGGTGTCAATTTCTCCAACTTCTGCTTTAGGAGAAGCCTTGCTTCCTGGAGTTCCTGCACGTCTTGGTGAGCCAACGCGGCCCGGAGAACCCGTCGACCTTGGCGAAGCTGTGGCATTCTGCCGGGTTCTTATGCTAAAGCCGAACATTGTACAGCTTCTGATATAGCCCATAACACAAAAATGAGAATTATGAAAAGTGTGATGAATTACAATCAACTGACCATGTTTAGCTATATAAAAAAAAATAAAAAATTGATCACGTCAATTATTTGATATTAGTTTTGTTACTCTATATGAGAGGAAAAATATTTAAAACCGGTCTGCCCACGCCACCCCTATGATATATTAGCGGGCTCCACATGGATTTTGGTCTAGTGTGTGAGAGGAGTGATGAGAGGAGCGATGTGGGTGGTGCTAGACCGGAGACTTTCCCATGTAAGAGGTATTGCCATGGCCTCAACCCCGTTTGCCTCCCAGGATTCTAGTGTTTCTTAAACCCCAGTCACTTAACAGGTTAAGAATACTTAATGCTTCTCTCTGTGTTTTCCTTTTTCGTGAAAGATTCTGTAATTTTTATTCTTCTTTCTTATAACGAGGACCAGTTCACTTTAAATAATTTTATATTAGATTCACTTTAATGATATAACATTTGCAGCAGTGTGCCTCTCACAAATATTTGTGATACAAGATATATGTTCAAACTTAAAACCTTTGGTCACAGCAAGTCATTACCCAACCATTGTATTTAATCTTTGGCCGATTCTTGTGTTTGAATTGACTTATGCTGTTAATAGATGCTTACCTTATTAATAGGATGATCTTATTAACAAGAGGAGAAAATATTCGTTGTCTTTTTTTATCTTATAACATATAAGACATCCAACCACAAGTATCTTATAAAAACTCAAAACATTTTATAATAAGTTTACACCAAATAGAGCATCAACTTAGTTTTCTACCTCTCTCTTTTCTAGCTCAAATAGGGCTGATCTTTGAATTTAGGCCACGAATATACAAGACTTCATCACCACCAACAGTTAGGAGCGGTTGGACAACAGCTCGTTATAATTGAAGGTTTTCAATTCACAAATATTTCCTCTCACCACCTTTACTATTCTAAAAAATAGTTAGTTTGTGCCATTGTAGCACAAGTTTTTTTTTTATATGACGAGAGAAATTCAACCAGCAAGTTCAACCACTGATTGGTATATCCTGAATTCAATGGCCTGCTCCAAGACCATTGAACTAATCAATCAAGTCATATTGATACGATTGCAAATGTACACCAATAGTTTTAACACATGATTCCTCGTATCTTACGGTTCTTCTTTTGTTTTTATCCAACACGTTGAGCCTCCCTGAAGAACAATGGCTTTGTAAAGCAGGCATAAATTAAATGATAAAAGAAAGACAGAAGGCAGGCTCAGTTATAGCATAAAAAATCAGATGGTTTTTAAGCCTGCGCATATCATTATATTCAAATTCCATACTAGCCGACAAGGAAAATAAATATTTCGATGGCAATACGTTAATAATCTACAAGGACAGAAGGAGTTATGCCAGCTTTTGTAAATACCTTCTCAAACATTCCTCACTATATTTTCTTTTCAACAAATTCCATTTGGATTTTCAAAAAAATAAAATAAAAACATTCATGCTAAACGTTACTTTCTAAATATTGAGGCAATGTATCTCAGGATTAAAATCGATCAGACCCAAAGGGGCTACATGAAGTACTCTTTTTGGAGTTAAAACTTTTTTTCGTAGTTCAAAAAAAATCTCTCTTACTTTTTATTTTCGTTTTCCTAAAAAATTAATGCTATAATTCGCATTTTAAACATGCATAAATACAGAAAATGTCAGGTATAACGCTAAAATCAAAAAGCTTTCATTTCTTCAATATATATTCCATAAGCAGTGCTTTTTAATTGCAAGCAAGATCAATTGGATATATAGACATGTATACACATACACACACACAAACACACACAAAAGAGGAGATAATTTACCTTGATTGATAGATGTTTCAATCACGAATGGACGATCAACATTGATGTATTATCAACATGGCAAGGAAAATGATGATCATGAAGAAGAAAATTGTGATACACCAAGCAGCTTAAATGGGCTATTTGCTTCCGTTTTGTTCAACAAAGCCAAAAAGTTGTGAACTCTTTTAGGGGATGCAATTGAAAAGTTTTGAAGTTAATTTCTTTCTGAGAATCTCTTTTATTATTAGCTTACGTGATGAGAGATCGTTTTTAGAAACTAATACAAAACGTTCACTTTTTTTCTTTTTCTTGATTTTTTTCCAAACTTCTTTTTCCGTTTTGAGAGTTGTAGAGGTATTTACGGGGTCTCTACAAGGAAAATGGCTGCTGTGGCATCTAAAGGAGAAAGTTTGTCATTTACAACCAACCAATTGTAAGTGAAGATGAAGGACATACTATTATTTTGTGGAAGGTTATCGAATTTTTTATTTTTTATTTTATTTTTTTATTTTTATGTATACATGGGGCATTGAGTGCAGAGGAAAACTTCCTTACATGACAGGTAACAAACAAGCTTATACGATGCATAAATGTGATAGTTTGATTGGTTTAGACGGCATGGTAGGACTTAATCCTTTTTTTCATAATAACGAGTGGATGTCATTTTCCTCATAGGATTTAATTCTCGATGGGGATTGGTATGATAGAATGAATAAATTTAGTAATAATATGTGATACTTGGTATGCTTTGGATAAATTATTTTAAAGGTCACTAAACTATTTTGCTAGTTCCGTCATTATTTTCAAGATATATTTAAGTCTGAATTTCTTATTATGTTATAAAAAATTTATTTTTCATTCAAAATATTTATTATATCTATTTAATAATAAAAATTTATTTTATAATAAGAGGCCAAATCATATGAATCTACCTTCTCATGACGAACGTGCTCCCCCTCGTGATCATAATCAGCATACTGTTACTACAATTTTTGTTTTTTATCCAAAGGAAAATAAAAAAATTGACTCGTGATCATAATCAACATATTGTTACTACAATTTTTGTTTTTTATCCAAAGTAAAATAAAAAAATTGAGGACAAAAAAATTATTGTAATTTATTATCTAATGAAAACAAAATAAAACAAGCAAAACTAGAAAGAGATAAAAGAGAGAAAGGAGAGAAGAAAAATGAAATAAAAAGAATAAAAGAAATAAAAGAAGATTGAAAATTAATTAAAAACTAAAAAGGAAAAAAATACTCAAATTATTAATTTTTAAGTTTTTATGTTTTCACCACAATTGTTAAGTTTTTTTTTTTAATGGAATGACTAAAATGAAACTATTTTGAAAAAATTAATAATCTTTTTGAAACTAAAAATAATTCGATGGTCAAAACAGGACTAGTTTAATAGTTCAGTGACTTCTAAAATAAATTATCCGGGAAATAATGATAGGAATAGATATATTGATTTCAAACCCATATTTGGTAAGTAGAATTCCAAAAGACTATTACGAATAACTTATATAAAATGAAAGAGTAGCCTTGTGTTATGATATATATATTATTGTAGTTGTAATAATAATAATAATAATAATAATAATAATAAATTACTTTTAAATGTTCAACTTTTAGTTTTTAAATTGTTAGTTTTTTAATTTATAATTTTTATTTTTTGTCCTTTTAATTTTTAGTTTTCTAAACTTTTAATCTTTTAACTTTTTAATTTTTTAATTTTTTAACTTTTTAACTTTTTAATCTTTTAGTTTTCATTTTTTATTTTTTGGAAAAAAGTACATTCTTTTTATAATAATTATTTAGCTTAGCTTTTAAAATAGCTAAAACTCTAAGAAAAGCTCAAGTACAGTTTTTTTTTTTGAGAAGCCAAAATTTCAGCTTCTCAAGAAAGTACTTTTTTTAAAAGTTGTTAAAAAAATGCTTCAAAAAAAATATAAACGAGCCTCAAAAAATTATTGCAAAAATAATGTAATTTTTCAAGGAAAAAAAAGTGTCCAACACAGGCCCTAAGAATGACAGAGTTTTATAGTAAAAATGGTTGCAGAACTCTTTAGAGATGCTGAGTAATTTTGGATGTTCAATTGCAAGGGTTGATGCTTCGATACTTCTTGGTCCAGTTGGTGACCACCCTAATCTTCAAGTTAAATAATTATTACATAAAGAATGTACTTAGTGGTTAAGTGGATGATCTACTTCTCACTGCAATAATGTCCTCTGTAAGAGCTAATTATCTTAGAGAAGATCCATAGTAGCACAAAAGATCTATTACGGTCAACAATTGACTTATACAACTTGAACTAATTCATGAAGGAAAAGAGATGTTTAGGGCTGAGATATGAGAATGATATACTTGACTAGTTCTCTTTGAATGAAGTAGCCAAGCATTATTTGCTTCTCAATATATTCTGTTATGTATAAAACATAATTAGTAATAGACATTTCATCCCTCTTCTAAGTGTCAGAGATAGCATATAAAATTTTATGTCTCTTAGCACTATTAGATATGCTGGAAGAGACATCCAACCTTTGAATGTAGATTTATAGCTAAGCAGTTGCACATTGTGCTATGAACACAATCTTTTATTGCAAACTTCATATCCTAGTAAACTAACATTCTATTATAAACTAATTAATGATCATCCTGACACTTGGTAACAGTCACTAAATAATTGATTCCATTTATGCTGAGCTTGATTAGAGCATTTGGAACACATTCATAATCATGATCACATCATTATCTAGTAGTGATTTAAGTAATAATTTATTCAGATATGTAAAAGCAAACAACAGATGTAAAGAATCTAAACATGTTAAGGTTAATGTTTAAAGGATTCTCCCTATTTGTTGAGACTAATAGCCTCTACCTTCAATCCGAAGAGATTTCTTGATCCAAATCCCTTTAGCAGGTACAAAGACCCAAATAAGCTGTATATGAGCTTGATAGAGGTTGGCCCATCGATGGATATTATTTAGTAGGTTTATAATCAGTTACTTCTCCAAACAACTCCTATTAATGTCATTTTGCCCCAGGCAGCCTTCGGCAAGACGGAGGTCCTTAATTGAAAGGTCGAGTTAGGTCAAATCATTAACATGTAATCTCAAAGTCCTCCTCCAAGCCCAATGAACAAGCCTGACAAAGGTCTGTGAACCTACTCTCTGTCTTGAAGGAATTCAAAGGGCCTCATATAATGAATAATAATCCCAGTACCCTAATAAAAGCCAAGCCTAAGGGCCTCCAACGTTTATTAGAGTGCTGGGCCCATTATTATTTACTTTAATGGAGGCAATGACTTGGGCATCTCTATGTCCAAACTACTTAATGGATCTAACAATTTAGAGGATTTAATTTAAGAAGCGTAGGCATTTGGATAGCCAAACTATTAATTAAACTAATTAATTAATAATAATTGGCATACAGAGTCATGCAAACTAAATTATTAGCCTTCTAGTTTCGAGGAACCTGGACAAGGTTAGACCCTCTATCTTGGTCTTCAACTCCTTGTCATGATCGCGAATTACTATTAATTACAACAATTAAAAGAAGAGCTCCTTCTAAAGAAGGGAATACATCACTTAGGAGAGGGAATTAAAACTAGAATTGTAGACAAGGTTGGTTCGTAGGCCAAATTTAAAACCAAAAACAATTATGATAATTGATATACAAATATGTAATAACATGCATGAGACGCAAGCCCATAAACACGCCAAAATATATCATACATCTTAAACAAAAGCCATAAATTAATTTCATAATTTTATCGTACAATCAATGGGCTGATTTAATCGAATCAAATTGATCCCTCTTAATTAATTAAAACCTCTTTTAAAGTAATTAGGATCAAAATCACAATTTTGACAAGTTGGGTAGTTATCCAATTAGAGAAAACTCTTTTCCAATTAATTGGGGTGGGCAAATATAATTATGACTACTCATGGGCCCTTTTCTAATTAATTAAAACTTTTTTTAAGATTCTTTAGAGTCAAAATCAAATTTTGATTGTCTTTAGGTCATTATACAATTAATTAAAATTGCTTTCAAATTAATTGGGTCAAAATCATAATTTTGGAAAGTTAGGGGATCATTTCTAATTAATCAAAACTATTTTAAATTAATTGGAGGAAAGAAACATTTTTCAAAAATTTTTGAGCTTACTTCAATTAATTAAAGCACATTTCCAATTAATTGGAGCTAAAAACAATTTTTAACAAATTAAAGGCTTCATAATAAATATATTATATTTTGATTTTGTCTCTAAGTGATATTACTTACTAATTCACTTACAATAATTAACAAATATTTTATTGATTTGTAATTTGAAATAACTTATTTCAAATTATTCTTCACCCAAATCTTAATTTTAAATAATACTTATTTAAAAATTAACCTTGGCTAAAAGCTTGATTAATTAGTCACAACTGGTTAATTATTTATGAAAACCCCAGAAATTAATTCAATTAGGTGCAATATTTAACTAATATAAACCAATATGCATAAGCCTATAAGGTTAAATCATTATGGTAAATAAAATAGACTAATGAGAATAAAAAAAATAAAAAAAATTAAAAAAATAACTAGTGGTAAAATTAACTAAATGTAAGAAAACAAGAACTAATTAATTATATGAAGATTCTGTGGAGTAATTATATGATGGATAAATATTGCAAGCATGGGCACCCTGTGGATGGTAGAGTTAAAATTTAGGATTCTCTAACTTGGAAGAGATTGATGAATATTAAAGGTAGAGCAGAGGACTTTATTTGGTGAAAGATTGGGAAAGGTAATGTTTCATTCGGGAAAGATGCTTGGATAAGGGGTGCTTATCGAATAAGCTATAGTTGGAGATAGAAGATCATCTGTTGGTGCAAGAACTATGGTCGAATAAGGAATGGGACTTTAACAAGTTGATTCATGTTGTCTTGCCTGATCTCATGCACAAAATCATGGAGATTTCTATTGCTTCTGAAGATGAGGACACAACTTTGTGGTTACTGGCGAGTGATGGCAGGTTCTTTGTTAAGAGTGCTTAGGAAGAGATCCGCCAAAAGGGAGTAGTGAGTTTCATGTTTAGCCTAATTTGGCATAAGTTTGTGCCTCTGAAAATCTCTTCTTTATTTGGAAGATGCTTTTTGGATGGATTTCTCTTGATAGTAAGCTTCAACAAAAGGGTTTTACTCTTGCATCCCGATGTCACTGCTGCAAGCATGTAGAATCTGTCGAAGATTGCTTTGTTACAACTCCTAAGGTGCAAAGCATTTAGAGACATTTTGCTTCTCTTTTTGGCATCAATATATCTCACTGCATTTTCGTTTGTCAATTGCTTGTTGCTTGGTTTTGTTTGACTAAGACAAGGGGGGCTGGACATATTCGTTGTTAGGAAATTAGGATGCGTAACACACATTCATGCAGAATTAAAGCAGGAGTAACGAGAAAATAATACACATAATTAAATGTGGTTCGGCCCTCTGCCTACGTCCACGAAAACCTCCACTAGATAGAAAAGAGTACAAACTCAAGAGGACTTTTTGCATGGCCCGAAAAGTCTAAACCCTCCCTTACGGCGTTCTTACAATGGCTCTCTCTCTCTCTCTACCTAGACCTATTGCAAGACACACACTTTACAACTAATGCAAGACTCTCATTTATAGAGGAGACTTCCTTGTCCTCCAAGACAAGGGTTTCCTAATCTATCAATCCTTTCATAATTAAGACCCTTACCATAACTAAAATTTTAACTCTCATTATTACTCTTTCCTAATTTCAATATGGGCTTAGTCCTAGCTCTTGAGCCACAACCTAACAAATTCTTCCCTTAGCAAGAAGTGCCAAGAATCTCCATAGTAGGCAAGCACTTGTCACATTCATCTCTTAGCACGGTGCATCCCTCCAAGTACCACACGTGCTTCTCGTTCTTCCTCCCTTCAAGAACTAGTTCCTCTCCACGATACACTTTGTAGTAGTCTCCTTCACCAACGTACTTGTACCCTCTTGACGTTAACTCACTCAGTGAAACCACGTTGGACACACAAGACGGCATATACCTCACATTGGAGATGGTCTTAATAATACCATTGTTGAGCCTCAGACAAAGTCTCCCAATGCCAGCAACCTTCATCTTCTGGTTGTTCCCAACAATGATGTATCCAAGCCTCTTACCCAAAAACAAAGTGTCGAAACTAGCTCTATCATTGCAAACGTGAAATATTCCCGCTGAATCCAACACCCAGTCAGTCTTCTTCTTTTTCGAGCCTTCATTAGCGTCCCCATTTATCGCCATCAATATAGTCTCTCTACCTTCACGATCATCACCCTCAACAAGGTTCATGGAGTCCTCACTATACACCTTCTCCTTGCCCTTAGATCTCCACTCTCTAAGGCTCTTCATGTCCTCTCTCAATCTAGGACATCTTGGTTGGATATGACCCTTCTCTCTATAGTAGTAACATTCTCGATTGTCTTCTCCATCCCGAGCTCGGCTTTTTGATCTCGATCTACCTCTGCGAGAATTCCCTCTTCCAGAACTCCTCCCTCGATTGAACCTTCAACAGTTAGTGCTTGATCTCCACTAGACACACTACTTCTTCCCAACATTCTCTTGTTCTCTTTCAAAAGCACAGTCATTTCGTTCAGCTCAAGAGCCTTTTTCCCAACAAGGATTGATTGCATGAACGGCTTGTACGACTTCGGCAAAGAAGATAGTAGTACGAGCGCTTGTTCTTCATCCGTAATTCTCTTGTCAAGCTTCTCAACACTTATGTGCTTGATCACTAACTCGTTGAATTTGTTGAAGTGATCATGGATAGCAGTTCCTTATTCCATTTTAAATGGGTAGAGCTCCGTCCTCAAACACAATCGGTTGGTGATCGACTTGGACTCATAAATGTTCTCTAACTTGTTGAACACACCGTTCACCATCGTCTCATCAATTAGATGACATTTAATTTGCAGTGCTAAAGCTAACCGAATGGTATTTACGGCTCTTTGTTGTAGGGACTTCCGCTTCTTATCATTGACTTCATCCAGTTTCACCTCTTCTAGCACTTTATCAAGTCTTTGCTGCACCAAAAGGTCCTCGATAGTATTCCTCCACAAGTTGAAGTTCATGCTCCCATCAAACATTGGAATTTCAAACTTTGTATCGATCGTCGTCATGGCTCCTATATACAAATTCGCTAAAACTCAGAAATTCAACAAGAATTTGGTAAAACTGACCCCAAAAATGGATTTAGGATGTCAAAAAATGGTGGGGAGATCCTCGGTCAACGCGGTCAAACCCCTGTAACCCTTTGGTCAATGCTGGTCAAACCCTCTATTTGACTTTTTGACCACAAACTCACAAATCTTGACCTGCTTGTATCTCACAATCCGACCGTTGGATCGTCGCTAAATTTTAGAAACTTACTCTCCTCACCGCAATGAACATATAGCAATAAATGGACCATCAATCGGATTCTGGTAAAGCCTTCAAACGTGACCAGTGGATCTGTGAATTTTTTAATTGCTCTTTGGCATCTATTTTTTCGTTTTTCTTGCAAGCTGGCGTCCTCCCTCCAACCTAGCTCTAATACCACTTGTTAGGAAATTAGGACACATAACACACACTCACGCAGTAAAATTAAAGTACGAGTAACGAGAAAATAATATGCATAATTAAATATGGTTCGACCCTCTGCTTACGCCCATAAAAACCTACACTAGATAGAAAAGAGTACAAACTCAATAGGGCTTTTTGCACGACCCAAAAAGTCTAAGCCTTCTCTCACAGTATTCTTATAATGGCTCTCTCTCTCTCTCTACCTGGACCTATTGCAAGACACATACTTTACAACTAATGCAAAAGTCCTATTTATATAGGAGACTTCCTTGTCTTCCAAGACAAGGGTTTCCTAATCTATCAATCCTCTCATAATTAAGACCCTTACCATAACTAAAATTTTGACTCTCATTATTACTCTTTCCTAATTACAATATGGGCTTAGGCCCAACACTTGGGCCACAACCTAACATTCGTATTGTTCTCCCTTTGAGTATTCTTTGGTGTATTTGGTTGGAAAGAAATTATACTAAACATAGGGGCATGGCTTTCATATATACTAATTGTATCAAATAGAGAGTCTATTATTTGATTGGCCAACTAAGCCATGCAAGGGTTATTTCTACTAATCAATGGAAGGGAGGTAGCGATCTCTGAGGACATTTCAACGTTAGTTTAGTGGTAGATAATGTCAAGCAGCCACGCATCATTAGGTGGTTTAAACCTCCTATCGAACACTACAAGCTTAACTTTGATGGGAGTGTCAAGGGTGAACAACAAGAAGCTGGAAGCGGATGAGTCTTAAGGAAGGGACATGGTAATATGATATTTGGTTTTTTCGACCATTTTGCTATCCAATCTGTTGTTCTAGCAGAACTTAAGGCATCAATGTGAGGGCTTCAAATTTGCATTGAGAGAGGTTTCAGTGATATATGGGTGGAGATGGATTCATCGACGATTATTAAACTCCTGCAGGTGGTTCCCTATTCGTGGGAGCTCTGCCATGAATAAAAGCTAAGAAGTTAAGGGAAGATAGTCATTCGGCTATCTCTCATATTTGCAAGGAAGGTAATTAGGCGGTGGATTTGATGGCTAACAAGGGGGCTTCTGCAAATGGACAATTTAATTTTTAGCAAAGCAATATATTTCCTACCTTTCAAGGTTTGTTACGCTGCGATAAGATGGGTATTCCGAACATTAGATTATAGGTATTTTTTTTTTAAGGACAATAAGTACGACCTTATTTTTGTTGGATTTGTCTATACTGTAAGGGTAGGGTAAAGTACTACCTTGTTTATGGCCTTTTTTTTTTTTTTGGCACCTGCATTCATGTTTTACTTCTCTTATGCTCTATGGTTGACCTGTCAACCATACATGTCTCGGAGTAGATAAAGGGTTAGGTATTCACACCCCTCTACTTTGTAATTTTATTCTTTTATGGAATAAAATTTAAGGTGTGCCGCCCCATTTTGCCCAAAAAAAGAGCTAATTAATTAAAGAACTTAAAATTACAAAATTAAGTTTTTGGATTTTTTTAATTTTTATAAAAGAGAAAAAGAAGAAGAAAATATGAAAACAAAAAATAAAAAACTTCCAACAACTAGAAGTTAATTTCCCACCAATAGCGCTAAAAATTTGATCACGTTGTTGTATGGCCAAATATTAATAGTTAAATTAAGCAACGACAAGGTTATAATTATTCATCTTTGTTATGCAAATGGCAATTCAAGGGAATCCTTGGCATTGTTGTTAGGAATTGATGAGAATAAAAATAAATTAAAAGCGATAAACTAAGAATCTAAAATAATTAAATTAAGAAACAAAAATAAAGTGTCATTCGGATTAAACTAAATTAATAGAAATCAATAAGCTAAAATGATGAAAATTACAAAGTCCATTAATCACAAAATTGAGAGAATTAAATTTATAGAAAAATGTGATTTGGAGTGACAGTTATTGAAATCTTTTATTCATGTTCATCAATTTCAAGTTTTCCAATTAAGCACATGAGATTAGGCTACAAACTCTAATTCATCTAGATTAATTAATTAAAGTTGTTGAGACATAATCTATCTCAATGGCATAAATTATCTCCCACTTTTCCCTAATTAATTAATCTAACAAGTCTTAGATTAAAAAAAAAAACTAACAAATTTTAGAGAATTAATTGAAACTACAAAGGTATAGGATATCTGAATGGCATAACCTATATCAATCTTGAATCAATTAATTAACTCTAGTCCTGTTAATTAATCTATATTCATACCCATGAAAATCTACAAGATCTCTATTTGGCCAAAAGTATGAATTCTTAACCAACAAAAATTAGCTGCAAATATAATAATAATTAATCAAAAAATAATATACAATAAAGCACAATTACAAATAAATTAAATAAATTCCAAAACATCAAAACATGAATAAAATCAATCCTTAACTATCAGCTCAAATTATGGGGATCTAGTTCATAATTAAGTTCAAAACAAAAACTGAAAAAGAATTGAGATAAGAAATGCATATTGTATTATTCTTAGACAAATAAGTTGATGAAGTTTTTTGTCCCAAATTCTCCTCAATAGTTGCTGCACAATTTTTTCTTCAATTCAACCTCTGCAATATTAGGGTTGAAAACTCTAGGTTAAAGTCCGCTTTTTGGTTTTGTGTTATGGATATTTATAATAATGTTAAATTTCTTTCCAAATCCCACTTGGAGTAGGTAACTGCTGCATCTGTTTTATCCTCTCATTTGACTCATGTGTTTGACCATCTGAAAGACAAGTCTAGGCCAAGCTTAAAACGTAAAAGTTGTAGGCTTATGAATTAGCTCTCCATAGCCACAAGAATCACATAATTTGGACCTCTACAGCCCAAGTTATGCCCAAAATACCAAAATATGCCCAAAACACATAAGAATTGGAAAAGTGGACAACATAAGAATTGTACCCCTGCCTTTTAGACGTCCAATAGCTCAAGAATCACATTATTTTGACTTATAGAGTAGGAGTTATGAGCAAAAAACCAAAACTGGTCTAGGAAAAGAACTTTCCAAAAATTACTTTAAAGCCAATTGCCATTTTGATTCACCAACGACTTCTTTTTGCAAGAAAGGCCAAGAGTTATTTATTTTCTCTGGAAAATTGGTCCTTGATCCATATATTTGAGCCCAATACTTCTCCGTTAAATTAGCTCAACTCAAATTATGGTCCGAGTCTAACTTTAATTGCCTTGAATCTATAGCAAATTGCTCTTTTAAGCCTCTAAAATATATTTTCTCCACCTGAACAAAACTATATTAATTCACAAAATGTATCACTTTAATCACTTTGATATACATAGTTGCATGCAAAAGAGTAGAATTTAATATAAAATATGGAAACTCATCAATGATGTTGCGTGTGATCATTTCATCTACTTATCTCTTCCTTGTTTTTGCAAGGTTCTATGCTTTACTGATATTCAAGAGGTTGGATATAACTCTTACGACATCACAGTCAAGGATGTCGCTATTTTTCTATCTCATTCTATAATCTTTTACCCTTCCATATGCCCCTTTTTGTGTTTTTTTGTCATTTGCTTATTATGTTCTAATTCTTTCTTTGCTTGAAGATAAGTAAAATTTAGGTTTGGGGGTGTTAGGGTGAGAATGGCCTATAATGTGCTTTCATGGATATGTGTTAATAAGGTGAAAAAATATGGTAAATAAAAAAAAAATTGTGCATATTAGCTTAAATTGCATAGATAATTTTGTCTTGATAGTGAGACTTGCATGTTTGGTGAGTCAATTTTTGGTGTAGTTGTTTTACCTTAGCATAAGCCCCTCATTACTTGCTTAGATTGTTTCACTTTTCTATAAGCGGCATAAGGGTGATTAATGGGATTATAAAGCAACTACATAAGCCTACATTGGACTTGGTAGAAAGCTTGTTAAAGTGTCATTCTATTGTGTTAAATTGTGACAATATCTTATTTGTTGTGTTTGCTTACAGGGTTAAAAAAACCTAGTAGGCATAAACATGAAAAGTGAAAAACAAAAAGTGTGTCAATAAGTGTCAAAATGACACAATTATTTTTTTTTTCTTTTTTGTATTCAATAAGGTGGTTGGTGAAACTCGAGTCAGTATGTCCAAGGGGAACTCTTCCCCTAATACCCTAAGTCTTAAGTGATTGAGATGTACTGATTGAAAGCTCACTACATGGGGGTCTTAACCACTATTAAAGTAAAATGCGTGAAAAGCAAAAAAATTATCAAAATGTGGAAAAATTTATGGGGACAACATTGAGCTCTTCTTATATCTTGGTTTAACATAGAAGAGTGGCATGAATCGAAATCATTTTGGGTATAGTGAAGTTTTGTGGAGTCAACTCTCAATTCTTGTTAATTATCTAATGTGCTTCTGGCTAAAAAAAGGTGATATGATTGAAGTTGAGTACTCGAGGGGTATATGCTATGATTAGTAACTTCTACTCTATTTGCATTCTTGGATGAGTGATTTTCGTCTCATTGTTAATTGATTGTTGTTTATGTAGTTCTTCTTATTATGCTGAATTGAAATATGGTTTTGAGTTTAAGTGTTCCTCTACTTAAGGACAAGCAAAAGATAGGTTTAAGAGTGTTGATGTGTGATGTAATTCCGGGGTGTGACCCTTGAAAAGCTCACAAGTGCAAGGGTCGTATGTGGTAAAACGTGCAATTGCAAAGTTGTATCCTCAGGAAGGTTATAAACCAAGTTTGCTTCTATAATCTTGTGGGTGCAAATATCTTAAGAGGGGAGGGGGGTGAATTAAGATATAAATGCTAATTTTCGTTTTTAAAAATTGCAGTAAATTTACAACTCTAACAAGCAATATATCAAACACAATATAGGCAAGATAATTAGAATGAACTTAAAGGCAAAGAGAGGAGAGACAAACGATTTTTAGGTGGTTCGGCCAAGCCTACGTCCACCGCCCAAGGAATCTCCCCTTAGGACTTCAAGAACTTCCACTAGAATGCTTCTTCAAAACTTGGTGAAGCACAAACCAAGATTTTACACCCTCTTTGAAGTCTTTCTTCAAAGAACCCAAGAGCTACACTCTATAGGATTTCCTCACACTTTACAAGCTAATAATGGATATTTCTCACAATGATTTAAGCTCACAAAGTGTGTAGATATTCAAAGTATGACAAGAATTTGAATCTGAGAATTTCCTCAAGAAGAGAAAATGATAAGCTCTTGAAAGCTCAAAATATTGCAAGAATTGGCTCAAGAAGGATTGAATGATAATAAAAGCTTTAGCACACTTCACTTGATTGATTAAAACTTGTATTTGAATGCGTATTTATAGAGGATTGAGGGTTAGGGATTTGGTAGGTGAAAGGGGGTTGAAAAAACTCGGACAGAACGGTAAGAAACGACTAGTGCATTTATTACAGCCCCGTTCAGCCGGTCGACCGGCTTGGTCGTCCGGCTTGCCTTTCACCCTCTCTGACTAGGCCGGACGCCTTAGCCGGTCGACCGGCTAGGGGGTCCGGCTTTTACCTTCACTCTCTGAATAGGCCGGGCGACCACCCCAGTCAGCCGGTCGACCGGCTTAGGGGTCCGGCCATTCCAGAAATGAAGTAAAGCCAGATTCCTTTGAAAAAAACAAGCTTAAGTGTATTTTCACAACTCCAGGTAATTTTGTATAAATATGTAAACACGTGTTGTGAATGAAAACACCCCAAAAACTCATTTTGACTCAATATATGCATTCAAATACATTTGTGCATATTTTTAAAAGTGCAATACTTTTTTGCAATGATAAGGAAAATTGTTTTGAGCCAAGTCTACACAATATAACGGCATTTCACAAGAAGAGCAAGAAAAAAATAAGTCCGGTATCCCTTATGTCTTCTCTTCTCCTCCTTATGCCTTCTCAACTTTTCTCTTCTCCAAATGATCCTTTATGCACATCTTCATATTTTCCAAGCTTCATATGATATTCTCATTTCACAAGAAGCTGTTTAGTCAAATGCATATATATATTTTCATCATCAAAATCAATAAAGAATATTTAGCTAACAAATCTAATGTGTTCTAAGAAGCTACAAACAACTAACCTAACTTCTTTTTTTTAGTTTTTCAAATTGAAAGGAGCTAAAGACAGGAAAAGTAAGATTAAACTAAGGAAAGTGTAATTAAACTAAGAACTGTGTGTGCGCAATGGAGGAATAGAAAATCAAACTACCTAAGAGGATTAAACACTAAAGGGAAAAAGCTAGGGTGACTCTTACTTGCTTGTAGGCTCTTTATACACTTTTGCTAGGGCGTGAAAGATGGGCTAAAAGGGATCCTAATGCTCAAGTCTAGATACCTAATTAGCTTACCTTATTAACCTTAGAGTCTAGGTAGGCCTCCCTAGAGCATAGCTTGGTCCTTGTGACCTAAGAGTTTAGGGCTAGCTTACAAGGCATTCTAGGTAATGATGATTATCCTTTACTTAGTACTTAAGCCATTAGTTGGATTCAGAACTAAAACCTAAGTGGACCTAAGTAGGATTAGGCTAATTAGAGTCTGATAAGTTGGGTTTAAAACTAAAGGGCACTTAACTTAGTCTAAAATTCTAGGTAATGATGATTATTCTTTGCTGAGTACTTAAGCCATTAGTTGGATTTAAAACTTAGACCTAAGTGGACCTAAGTAGGATTAGGCTAGTTAGAGTCCTATTAGTTGGGTTTAAAACTAAAGGGCCCTTAACTTAGTCTAAACACTAATTATAAACCAACAATCACTCACTACTTCAAGCCTTTAAGGCATTAAAAGCTTATTTTCACATATGCACAAAAGGTGAACTTCTTAATTACTCATAGACAAGTCAATTAGAAGCCATAAAATTGTGTTGTAAGTTGCATACAAGGAGGATTTAATGTGCTTTGATCTATTGAAGCCATAACTTAGACACATAGACATGTTTAGAGCTATGAACATTCATTATGAGCAAGCATGCCAAGTAGAACATACACTTTCAATGAAACAATACTTATGAGCCAATAATCAAACATTTCTTTAAGCTATTATGGCAATTTAAACTTATTTCATTGCATACCAAAAAGGCGTCTTTTAATATACTTATAGACAAGTGGATTAGAAATTATATGGATGATTCATAACTAGCATACATTGTTATTCTTGCTTGTTTTCATCTAAAAAGAGCAAAACATAGGCATGAGCTCAAGATCAAAACCATGGCCCTCTTTCATGAATAAAACCCTAGGTCTATCATTCAATCATCCTAGAAAGTAGAGTTATAGAGATATGAAGAACAAGCAAGCACAACAATGACAAACACTTTCCAAGAAGCATTTGAACAAACATTTGATAAACAAGAAGGAAATAACCATTGAATCATTGAAAAATAGTGTATGTTCCATCATCTTTCAAACCCAAGAGTAGAGTGTATTTACAAGCCCACAATCAAGTATTCATCCCCCTATCAAAATCTACTCAATCATGAAAATAGCAAGAACAAAGGAAATGAGAAAAAACTTCCTTAAGTCCTTGCTTTGCATTCTTGCTCAAGTCTTCCTCAAATCTCCTCCAAAGTTTGTAATCAACCTCAAATAAGCTTAAGTTTAAGGTGTTTGTGTGTGGATTAGCATGTGGAAGAAAGGGCTAGGGCTAGGGTTTTAGTGTGTGAAAGTGTGTGTGCGTGAGTTGAAGAGGGGGTAATTTCGAGCTGTTGCTTTAGAGCTAAAGAAAAAGAAGAGTATGATGTGAAGCAGGAGAGATTGAGAGAGTGAGCTTATGACTAAGGAGAGGGGGGGTGCTTGGCTTACCTTATTATTTTTTTTCCTTAGCAGCTTGTGAAGTGCTAAATGCATGGAGGTGGTTAAAAAAAACCTAATCTTACTCGTACATGTAATTTATATATATGAACCTAACCTAATAACCTAAGAATTATCTCTATAATTAACATACTACTTTATATTTATAGCCTAATACTATATGCTATTAGTAATACAACACCAAAGATAAAATAAAAGAAAAGAAATCTAGTACAATACACATATATAATAAAACATAATATAATCTAACCTAAATCTATATTATACTATAATATAATACTATATTAATTCTAATTTAAGAATACCCATTCTATTCTAAACCTTTACTAATACCATGCTAATATATATAATTACTAAGCACTAATATAATTACTAATAATATTAAGTAGTATAAATACTACTACACTAACTATTCTATAAAACTATTATATTATTATACTAATAGTAACTAATATATATACTAATATATATATATGTATGTATATATATAGATATAAAACTATATTACTAATAGTACTAACCTATAATATTAATATATACATATATTAAACTATTACTAACTTATATCCTAAAAAGAAAAGAAAACTAAATAGAAAAGCTATTATAATGCTATATATACCTATTACTAGAGTAAATACTAACTACTTAGTATTGAAATAAAACTAAGATAACTTAGAAAAGAATAAAAGAAGTAAGAAAAGTCATGGCATTCACACACATGCAATACTGTTAAGCTCTTCAAACAATCAACTTGAGCACCAAAGCATGTAATTTACACTCATTAAGGGCCTGTTCGGCAAATTTAACTGTTAGAGTAGCTGATAGCTGGTGGGGTAGCTGATAGCTGTTGTATTTTAGTTGTTAGTGGATAGCTGTTTAACTAGATGGTTGAACAAAATGTGTTCGGTAAAATTAGCTGTCAGATTAACTGATGAATGTTAAATGACGAAAAAAGACATTGTTATCATGTTATTATTATTGTTATTATGATAATTATAATTACTAATACTATTATAGGAATAAGATAATATATTTCATAATTAGATATTTATTTTCATAATCATATTTTAATATTAAAGTATAGCTAATTTTTTGATAAAACGGTTATATCAATATTACAAAAATTAATTTTAATAGATTCAAAATTATTTTGTAAAAAAAAAAAGGTACAAGTAAACTTATGCTTTTAGTAATGTTGATTATTATACAGAAATTGAAATTTATTTTTATATTATTTCTTATTTATTTTTGTGAAAGAAAAGGTAAAAATATACAGAGAGATTAGAGAGAGAATAAAAAATCAAAAAGTGTAAAAAGGGTAGAATTGCCAAAAAAAATGAAAAAATAAAAGCTACCTGAAACGCTAAAATTTTTAGCTTTTAAGAAACGCTAAAAGCTACCTAAAAAGCTGCTTGAAATGCTAGTTTACCGAACAACAATAACTTAGCAAAATAGTATTTTGACCAGTCAAAACGCTACACTACTTGAAAAGCTGTTGTCGAACACACATTAAGACATCTCAAAGCTCATCAAGAGGTCAATATCATTACCAAAATGCACATACACATCTCCAATCATGCACACACATGCAAACTCCATTCCAATACACACTAAAAGTATGAAATTAGGGCATTAGTGAGCTATTCATGCATTTGGACTTGTAAAACACAATTATCACCTCTTCATGCACAAAAATGGCTCATGAACGCATAAAAGGAAATCCTAAAACACCTTTAAAACATACAAATTGCCCCCAATACTCACACACAAATCAAGACACATCAATGTGATTATACTTCTAGTACTTATTTCTATGCTTGTTAGAATTAATTATATGCATTATTGAAATATTTAATCACTTTAATTGTATTTTTTGTGTAGGCAAAATAGAAAAAGAAATTGAAAAAAAGTAGAAGCAAAATTTTGAAAGATGGCAAAGAAAAGGAAAGAAGATCTTTTCTTGGAAGTGAAGACTTGAAGCTATCAAAAAGGAAAATTTGGAAATAAGAAGGAAAACAAAAAAAGAAGAGGAAGGCCAATGAATTTTCGACCAAGACAAAAGAAAGGCCTAAATTGGCCAATTTTAAGCAAAAGCCCTCGTGAGGCCGCATTTAAGACCTCAAACGTCTTTTCTTTGTCTCATATATAAACACACACAAGCATAATTGGGAGAATAGAGGGGAACGAAACAAGCAGAGCAATGGCGGACGTGTTCATTTCCGAACAACTTTTATTTTTTGATTTATTTTTGTTTTCTCTTTCAATTTTTTTTTCCAGTTTGAGAGAAGAAAATACCTACAAGTTCATAATCAAGCTACAAACAACTAAAAACAAGTTTAAACCAATTTTATAGGGAAGCTTTTTGGAACTTTCTCTCTTATTCGTAATTTATTTTTGTTAAACATCGAAAGAATTTGTTGTTTAGGACAGGATTTCAATATAGTAATTCTAATTTTGTGGTCATCAACTTGGATGGATTATTTTGATGTAAGTTATTTATATGATTGATGTTTTTTAATATTTGTTATATCTACTATTTTGTTATGCTTGTCGCCAATGTTTGGTAAATTTCTTATATGCAATCATATAAATATTTGTGTGAGTTTCATTGCGAAAAACTATAGGTTCTCACATAGTTAATTAATAAATTGCTGTAGGATTTTAAGATAAATCTATACTCCAACCAAATAAAGCACTTAAGGATAGAGTTGCACTTTAAGTTAGGATTAATTTATTGATTAATTAATTTTAGGTGTTCTATTAATTAGGCTTGTAGTCTAATTTCCATCAAACCAAGAAATCCTAATTTTGAGCCTGAAACTTTAATTTCACATAGGAATCTAATCCATGAACCTGACCTGAAAGAGATTTCAAATCTTAATTTTGGTTTTTGTTTTTTTTTTCATTAGTTTTATTTTTAATTTAATTTTAGTTTTAGTTAATTTTAGTTCACAATCAACTTCTTAATAAATTTTCTAACAACCACTTAGGCACTTTACGAGTACCTTTCTACGAGTTTCCAAACATTGCTTCTCTATGGATTTGACCTTGCATTTTGTGCACTGCATTATAATCACTCATGCACTTTCAACTTAAAACTTGTTTAGGATTTGCACTAAATTTCTTATCATAAATCAAGCACAACAACTATGATGTTACGAAAAGGACACTATAAAATAACTTGTCACAATTGAATTCTTGAAGCAACTGGTGTTAGCTAGCCTGAATGTCATATTATTTGTTTTATTAATGTAAATATGTTTAAACTTTAGTATATCCACCGAAAGCACAAAAGCACAAAAAGCCCAAAAAAAAAAAGGTACTAGAAAAGTCGACGGTTTCACCTCAAATACAAGAAGTGCCGGCAAATCCCATATACAACGGCGATTTTGTTTATTGTATGACAAACATATAAAAACCGCTGGAAAAAAGCTTGTTAGTGGCGTTTCAAGAACCACCAAGAATAAGGCTTATCAACGGTGGCTTTTTTCTGCCAACATACACTTGCTGGAAAATTTTTATGTTTAACCCTATTTTTTAATTTGCTTCCAAAACTAACCAAGTTTTGAAAGGAATTGCAGATATAGACTTTTCAAGTTTTAGAAGCTCGAGTTCGAACTACGAAAGTTTGAACAGCTCCCGGGTACACAACCAGAGTTTGAAAATTCGACAACGAAATTTGGAAGTTCGCTTTCAAGAAACTGAGAAATAGTTTCAAATTTTTCGAACAATGGAAGCTCAATTTCGAACTTCATAAGTTCGACTAACAACTTTCAAGTTTTTTGAAGAATAGAAGCTTGATATCAAACTTCACAAGTTCAACTGCAAGCTTCTCAGAATGATGATAAGGCAGACTGACCGTTTTCGAACTTTGGAAGTTTGAATGCACTCTTACCAAAGTAACTCCCATAGCGCGTTAAAAACACAATTTCGAAATTTGAAACCGAGCTTTAGAAACTCGATTTCGAACTTCGGAATTTCAAAATAGTAAAATCAAACTTTGAAAGTTCAACATCTTGCTTCTATTCCTCGATTTTGAACTTCGGAAGTTCGAAATATCCCCGACCCCGACCTCTCCTCTCTTATTTGAAATCGTCTTCCTCTCTAACCCTCTCTGATCTCTCTCATATATTTGTACTATCCAATCGGAAAACTACAAAAAACAAATTTCCACATCCTAGGATTTACCTAAATCTTGTAAGTTTACTTATTTTCTTTTTCTTTTGTATCGGATTTATATGTTGTAATGTGTTTGTTTGTTTAATTTCTATGTTGATTAATATGTTAAATTTTGAAATTAGATTGTTCATGTGTTTGCATGTAATTAATTCGGCTATGTTGTTTAATAACTTACTTTTATTTTTTTCATGGTTTTAGTAATCTAAATTTACGAAAATTAGAAAATTAATTAATAATTGACATTAGGGTCATTGTGGTGTTTTATGATTAAATTTTGGAATATTAATCATTTTATGATGATGGGATATATTAATTATTGTGCATATAATTAGTATGAATTTATAAATATTAGAAAATTTCAAAGTTCTAGCTATTTAATTAGTATGAACTTAAAAAAATTAAAATAATATGAATTTATAAAAATGAGAAAATTAAAGTTGTAGGCTTATAATTAGTAAATGACGCTAGGGTTTTAATGGAATTTTATGATTAATTATTCAATTAATAATTAATCTAAGATGAAGTGATATGTTAATTAAATATTAAAATTGTAGTTCTAAACTAATTAGTATGAATTCTTTAAAATTTAAAAAATGAGAAAATTAAAGTTATAGGGCATATTGTCAGTAATTGAAGTTAGGGTCTTAGTGGAGTTTTAGGATTAATTACGTTAATTATTAGTCATTTTAAGATGAAGTGACACATTAATTAAATATTAAAGTTGTAGTTATAAACTAATTAGTATGATTTTTTTTAAAATTTAAATAATATAAATTTAAAAAAATGAGAAAATTAAAGTTATAGGGCATGTAGTCAGTAATTGAAGTTAGGGTTTTAGTGGAGTTTTAGGATTAATTATGTTCATTATTAGTCATTTTAAGATGAAGTGATATATTAATTAAATATTAAAGTTGTTGTTCTAAACTAATTAGTATGAATTTTTTGAAATTTAAAGAATATAAAGTTTAAAAAATGAGAAAATTAAAGTTATAGGGTATAAAGTCAATAACTGAAGTTAGGGTTTTAGTGGCATTTTAGGATTAATTATTCTACCTCCTATTAATTTTATTGTTGCAAGGCAATAGTTTGATTTACATTCTTTTTGTTTTTTTATCATGTAATTAATTTTATTTGTTGTGCAAATACTTACTTATACTTTTTTTTTTAGTTTACTTAATGATCGTAGGATCTATGGCTCATAGACCGACTCCTAACGATAGTTCAGTGTTATGCTATTACTATGACTACTGGGTGAATTATTTATCGTCACCCCGATAATTAGAGGAACACAATATTTATAGGAGTGATAGAGAGTTATTCTTATGGACGGAGCATCGCACCGTGCAGATGACTTTGCTTAGAGCTGGATTTTTTAGATGTTATGTGGTGTGCTTCCATCAGGTTGACAATTCTCTTATTACTGTCCTGATTGAGAGGTGGCGGCCAGAGACACATACATTTCATTTGCCTGTAGGCGAGGCCACGATCACCCTCCAGGATGTCGCCGTATATTAGGGATTGCCTATTGTTGGCGAGGTTGTCCTGGTGCTCAATGATACTAGTCGAACTCTAGAAGAGTGGCGAACACGTATTCATCAGTATGTGGGTAGATGTAGATTTGGAGAAAATTAGTGGAAATTCGATTAACATACCCTATCTGAGGGAATTGTATGCAGCAGCAGGCACTTCGGAGAATCCTGAGGTGGAGGAAGCAGAACGACGGGCATGTTTGTGGATATTTTTATTTTTTGGTACCAATATGTTCACTGATACGACAGGAAATAAATTATCTTTACATTGGTTAGACTTTTTGATTGACTTTGATCATATCAGTGATTATAATTGAGGGTGGCATGCCTAGCGTATCTGTATAAATGGCTTTGTAAGGCTTGCTGTCGTGATTGTAGGGGCATGTGCGATGCCGTGATGCTCATTTTGGTATTACACTTAATCATCTCTTTGTTGTTAATGATATTTTAAAATGTATTCTTTCTTATAATATAATTATCTCGTGCAATGTAGTTTTTTGCCTGGGATAGGCTCACAGCTTTTAAGCCTACACTGTGTGAGCAGACGAATAGGCACCATCAGAGAGATGGGAAAGCTGTTCACCCTCAGTTTCCATTGCTGGGCCTACCACGCTGCTGCATGTTCTTTGCGAGAAAGGATTTGAGGTGGGTCGCGGGTTGGGCGGGTTTGAACGAGACGCTGGACATGGTTGACCATTTGCAGCCCGGCGAGGTTCGACGAATTTTACTTCTCATATTCGTACTTATTCTTGTTAATTTACGTTGTTTGTTTTATAAATTAATCATAATTGATTGTTGTGTTCACAGTTTATTTGGCAGTCATTAGAGCACGCAACAGGGGGTTTGTCACATTATTATCTGCAAAACATGAAGGCATGGTGAGCATGCGTACCTCTTATTATTGGTAGACGAGTTGAGTGCACTGTTCTGACCAAGTGCTTTGGTAGTTCGGCATGCGGCAAATGATCCCTGTAAATCCACTAGCGTGGCAGAAGCACCGGGACGGGAAAGAGGAGATTACAATTGCACAATATAATGAGGCAGTCGACATGTGGGCCAATTGGCAAAACACTGTTGTCGAGACGGAGTTAGAGGACTTTCCCGATCCTGGAGCTTTAAGGGTGTACGTGAGATGGTACTGAGGGATAACCATACTACATGCCGGACACCCTGGGACTAGTCATATGTATGACAGCTATGTTGCGTCAGCTCACGATGAGAACAGTTTGATTAGTGAGATATCCATGTTTTTCAATTAATTTGAATTAAGTTGGGATTAATGAAATATCATTTGACAATAATTGTAATTTTTTGTTTAGGTGGTATACGCTCAGCATGTAGTTAACCATAGTGGCAGCATACTACAACAGTACGAGGCAGGAGACTTGCGAGTAGATGCTGCTACTTTTGAGGCTGTGATGAGTCATCTGCAGGTCCTGTGAATCAGAGGCTAGGCCGTACTTCAGCAGACCCAGCATGAGCACCTGTTAGATGATAAGATCGCCATGTATGAGGTCCCACGTCCGCAACCGCCTCCACAGACGTATCATCGGTCCGGACACCGGGGCTGTTATCATCATCCCACTCAGGAGCCCAGCACTTCGTACACGCCGCTGCAACATGGGAGGTTTAGCCAGTTCAAGTATGGCGGTTCGTCACATTAGGAGCCTAGCACTTCGTACACGCCACCGCAGTAGCCCTTACCAACCAGTGATCATTTGGTAGATGAGCAGACTGCTGAGCTGCAGCATGAGGAGGAGTATCTACTGCGCCGTACTCATAGACGCACGCAGTCACCGCATCCGGCGCCACGCGTTTTACCTGAACGGACCACCAGAGGTCGGAGGCCCGATCATTACGCACTGTCCTAGTATTGATGTAGTTAAACTAACGTTTTACATTTCAAACTTATTTTATTATTCGATGTAATTGAACTTACATTTCATATTCATACTTATTATTAGGACTAATATAAATTGCGTTGATGTTGACAATATTTTGAGATGGAAAGATTTGACAATATCTTAACATGAAAACATTCTACAACATTCACAGGCCCATTACATGAAAAAATTCTGCAGCATTCACAGACACATTACATTCTACAACTTCATTATAACTATTAAAAGCTATGCATTTTGTCTTGGGGGCAATTTGGAGCAGTATGTCTTGGGTTACGGCAATAACCACACTTTTTTCTACCTACTTGGTCGGAGTTGTCCATCTCGTTTAGTATACGTCGAGCTCTTTCCTGCCCATGTCTTTTTTCGCTCACTCGTAATGGGTTCAGGAGTAACGTCCATCTAGGTCCTAAAGACCAGTAAAATTCATGTCCAAGGGGTTGAAATGTCATATTGTATGTCGCCTTGAATGCCTCCACCGTATAATGCCGATCGACCATGGTTGAAGGGTTTCCACCCTTAAAACGGGCAACATTTTGGGCATGAGAGCATGGCATATGATTCGCTATCTGATGTGTGTCAATTGTGCATGTTTGTATCTAGTTTTTACATGCATGTTTAGAGGTGTTTAGAGCATAATTGAGTGCATTTAGTATAGAGTTTATGCATAATTGTTTATATTTGTACATAATGCATTTTGATGCATAAATGCTACACTAAGTGTTATATTTCATGTTTTAGGAGTGTTTTGGAAGGGTTCAAGCTTACACGAGGAAGAAATGAGCTAATGAATGAAGACTGGATCAAAAGAAATGAAGAATGCATCATTCTGATCCAGCCAGTCAACTTAGAATAAGAGCCGGTCGACCGTCTAGGTCGATCGGCCACTCCAGAGAATAAAGAATTTAAGTTGGTCGAGTTCCTCAAGGAGCCGGTCGACCGACTAGGCCAACCGGCCATTCCAGAGAGCATCATGATTGAAGTCGATCGAGCAAGAAAGAGGAGCAGGTCGACCGGCTAGGTCGACCGACTGTGCGCAGAACAAATCCATAAAAAGCTCATTTCAGCTGATTTTGAGGGAGGAACTTTTATTCTTAAATCCTAATAAACCCTAACCCTCTACTCACTTCACAAAACACCTTAAATCACCATTTAAACCCCACACCAAGCTAGAATTGAAGAATTAAACAAAGATTTGAAGGATTTGTACGGATTTGGAAGCAAAAATTTATGGAAGTTCTTCTTGTTCATTCTCTATTTCTTGTAAATATGTTGCTAGATTAGGCTAGATTTAGGGTTGATTGTTGTTGTATATTAGATTAGGGATTTGAATAATGGATTTGTGTAGATCTTTGGCTCTTAATACATGTTTGTTTACATAAATTTATGGCATGATTCAATATGTCTATGTATTGGAAATCAAACATGTCTATGTGTTTGTTAAAATGCCTAAGTGAATATGCATGTGTTATTTGTGCTTCAAATGCTCTTATCTACTTATATGGGTGATGTGATTGTGCTTAATCTCATGGCTTTGCTTAGTAGAGTAGGCTTTAGCTTTAAATCCAGCTAATAGGTTACATGCTATGCTTAGTCGAGTTTAGGTGCTAGTCTTTGGTTTTAAATCCAGCCAAGCGGATAAGTTAACCTAGACTAGAGTATCCCTCACCCACGTTAGTGTTGGTTAATCGAACCTTAATGTCACGTAGTGTTTAGGTACTAGTCCTTGGTTTTAAACCCAGCTAACGGGTTAAACCACTAGTATTGGTTAAGAAAGCCCCCGATCAATACAACAGCAATAGAAGTCCCGAGCCTTAAATAGACCTCATCCACTATCATAGCCCAAGTCTTGTTGCAATATAATCGCCCTAGATCCCCTTCTTCTTTATTAGTGTTTCCTTCTTTAGTTTGGCTCCTTTAAGCTCCTCCATAAATTATTTTTTATTTTTCTTTTTCCGAGCTCCCTTCCATCTTAAAGTAAACACACTCACGCACGTAGCTAATTTGAGGCACCCGAGCACATAGAGACTAAACTAAGGTAGCCTCCCTGCGGAGACGATACCCGCACTCGAATCCACTATACCACGAACAATCCGTACTCTTGCGGGTGTAAAACTCGATACGCACACATCAAGTTTTTGGCGCCGTTGCCGGGGAGGCACGGTATTGGTTGTTTGTGTGCTTTTGTGTTTGCGATTGGTTGCTTGTGTGTGCACTATCTTTACTTGCTTTCCATTTTTCAAAAACTAAAAAAAATAAATTTTGAAAAATAAAATCTCTGAAAAAAAAATTTTGAAAAAAATTTAAAAAAAATTGATTACAAAGAGGTTTTACTTGTGATTCATTGACTATAACCGATCCTAATGCTTCTTGGTGGTCACTTGTATCCTCTTCCCCACCACCCGAATATCTCCTTTATGCATGTCGCTTGTGTGGAAGTTTTATGCATCCTACTATTTTATGTCCCCACGAGAATTCCCCATCTAGGGCTAGTACTACTTATGACCCCCGTAGTCATGTATTATCTCATGCATCTTTATTTAGTAATCATGACTATAGGGATGCATATTCTTGTTATTGCAATCATTGTGGTAGCCGTGCCCATTTTTCTAGCACTTGTCCTACCTTTCACCCTTATTCCTGATTGCATGCAATGCCCTATGCCCCTAGCAATCATACGCCCATGCATGCATTTACGTCTAGCTATCATGATTCTAGGGAGCAACATCATGCATTTTCACAATGGGGCCAAGATGACTCTTTATTCCATTCACCTTCTAGTTTCAATTGTCTTTCTCCAACACCTTCTTTTTCCACCTATTTCTCTCCCGAGTTTTTTAATGGTTATGCCTATAGTGATCCCAATCAAGATGCTTCCCATTTCTGCTCGGTTGAGCCATCTTTTTTTAGGTTTTCTTCTCAGGAGGAAACACTTGACTATTTCCTATCCCTTATCCAATCTAACCAAGAACAACTAGAGAGTTTGAAGTGAGAATGCTGAGATACCTTTAGAACGAGTTGAGGAGATAGGAAAGAAACCTAGAGATGAGAACAATAAGGGTGAAATTGATGGTGTTTCGGAAAGGAATTTAGAAAGAAAGGTAGATGGAGAGATCACATCTTGCAATGAGGATGAGAGTGAGCATGATAGTAATTTGGTTCTTAATGACTCTTATGGTTATGTTTTAGAGGAAATTGTACCCTATCCTCTTGCGCTTTCGTCGCCACCCAATGAGTCATATGAACCTAACCTTCCCTCTTTTCCTACATCACCCACACACATGGAGGTTGAGTCTTATGTCGATAGTACTCAATTGCATTTCGAGTTGGCATTTAAGGAGTTTAGCACGCATTCTTCCCTTAAGCATTCATGCATACATGATGAGGAATCCGTTAAGTCCCCTTTGTCCCCTCCATTTCTGCCTACCCCTTGTGAAGAGCATGATGAGAAGATGACGACCACTAGTGATAAATTTGTGGAAGCATTTGATGAGATCTTTGCTAGTGTGGATCTAAAGTCATCTATTAGGGAGAATAAAGCATCAATTTCGGAGTCTTTAGACGATAAGTCTCTTGGAGTTAAAGATTGTTGTGTTGAGAAGAATGGCCACTCCAAGAAGACACTTAAGAAAGAAATTGATGAGCTTGAAATTGCGATCTATAGGTCTTTGGGTGTGTTTGATGAATCATTGTTGATACCTTGTACTACCCTCTCCACTAGGGAATCGATTGATGAGGTTAAGCATTTTTTAGATGAACATGAACCTTCCCTTGGTGTGAGAAAGCCCATTAAGATCGAATCCACCCCTTGCGAGGAGTTAGAGCTGCGTAGGCTTAAACATGTTATATCTGGTGGAGAGGAAGAGTGTAGTACTTTATCATCCCTTACCCTTGCTCCTCCTTCTCCAAGTGTCGTTCCTACTCCCCTTTTCTATTCCGTTGAATCTCCATCTTTGGAGCTCACGTTCGTGCCTTTATGCATAGAACATTTTCATCTAGGGTTAGAAAGCACGTTTTCTATGTTGCATGCATTAAACCTATCTTTGACCTATGGGGAAGGTGTGTTTCTAGCCCTTGATTATGAGAAAAAGGCAATGGGGTGGTTAGTTAAAGAGCAAGCGGGCCATGATCTTCCATGTTTATGCATGACATCTTTCACACTTGCACACACATTTTCATTTGATGTTTCGGGGTGGAATCTTGAAAAGGGTTGCATTGAACATCTATTGCCCCATCATTTATTGCATGACCCTTTTCCTTCTACTGTCTGTGCGTGGTTGAATATCCGGCAATTTGTGCCTCGCAACTTTAAACATGTTTTACTCTAACATTGGCGCCCAGCTGGAGGCGTTAAATCCAGCGCTACTAGGAGGCACCCTAGGCTTGTTCATATTTTTATTGTTTTTCTTGTATTTATTTGCCTTTGCCTTTGTATATAGCAGATTAGCTTTCTTGTACTTATTCTTGCTTTGTACATAATAGATTAGATTGTTTTTGTTTATCTTATCTTTTGATATTTTAGGCTTTCTTTTGTTTGTTTTCATTCTTAGTAGGTTAGATTTTTGCTTCCTTACTTGTTTTTGCTCATTTCCTTCATTTGTGCATCAATCCCTTACCCCTTGTTTACGTCCTTGTTTATAATTTCAAATGTCAATGTGAGCTTGCATAGCATATCTTCTAATCTCTTCTTTGTTTTTTTGAGCATTAGTGCTTTCCACAAAAGATAGAGGCTAGTAGATCATTGGATTGTCTTTGGCATTTGCGGACTACATGGAAACAAGGTTGTATCTATCCATCTTTTACTTGTCCTTATCTATCCCTCTCCGCATTCCCCATATTTGTTTCATGTTAATTGCTTGTCGTGTGGCTTTGTGATTGTTGCTTGAGGACAAGCAAAGTTTAGCTTTGGGGGTGTGCTTGTTCATTTACTGTTTATATCATATATGGGATAGATTTGCTTGCCATATCTTATTTTTTCTTAAAATATGTTCAAATTTTTCAATTTTTTTTCACATTTTGAGTTGGTTTATCTCCACGTTGGTTGGAGAGTTGGCTTTTGCTATTGACTTAATTGACTGGAGAAGATGAGAGTGTATTGTGGGGAGTAAATGAAGTGTGGGGTATGACCTAAACTTCGAAGAGAATTCTTTTGAAAACTGTAGGGAGTGAGTATTTCTAATAATGCACCTTATAGTTTTCCCACAACTTGGTTGGAAAAAGTGTTTTTAAAGGGTTGTTAATATGAGTGCGCATTCCTTGATTGGTTCTTTTAGTGTGCCTTAGCCTTTTCTTTTTCCTTTCTTTTTGTTCTATTTATGTATTGAGAAAAAGTGCCAAAAAAAAAAAGAAAAAAGAAAAAAAAATGCAAAAATGAGAAAAAAATGAGAAAAAGAGAAAAAGCCAAAAGGCAACAAAAAGATTGAAAAGTGAAGTATGTTGAATAAGTGTCAAGTGACTTAATGTCAATTTGACACAAGTATCTCTTTTGTTTTTTTTATTTTTATTTTTTATGTATTGTGGATAAGGCTCTTATGTCAATGTGAGCCATTGTGATGTATCTTCTCTTCCTTGTATCTTTGGGGCTGAGTGCATATTGGGAGGCCATGTTAGTAGATAGGGCATAAAGTATCAACATCCCGAGTGCATGAGTTGGAATCCTAAGTTGTGGCGGTTCTAGCTACTTGGTAAATTCCAAAGAGGTGTAAAACCCCTTGTGATCAAAGGGAGGATCCGAAAAAGACTAGGGAAGCCTTTACATGAAAGGAATGAACTTTTATACTTCCTTAAAGGCAAAAAGATATCAAGTCAATACAATTGGTAACTCTTTGAAAAGCATGTGGATAGACTTGGTTTAGGCTTGCTTGAGGACAAGCAAAGAGAAGGTTTCGGGGTGTTGATGTGTCTGAATGCATGTTTGTATCTAGTTTTTACATGCATGTTTATAGGTGTTTAGAGCATAATTGAGTGCATTTAATATAGAGTTTATGCATAATTGTTTATATTTGTACATAATGTATTTTGATGCATAAATGCTACACTAAGTGTTATATTTCACGTTTTAGGAGTGCTTTGGAAGGGTTCAAGCTTACACGAGGAAGAAATGAGCTAATGAATGAAGACTGGCACAAAAGAAATGAAGAATGGATCATTCTGATCCAGCCAGTCAACTTAGAAGAAGAGCCGGTCGACCGTGTAGGTTGATCGGCCGCTCTAGAGAATAAAGAATTTAAGCCGGTCGAGTTCCACAAGGAGCCGGTCGACCGACTAGGCCAACCGGCCATTCCAGAGAGCATTATGACTGAAGCCAGTCGAGCAAGAAAGAGAAGCCGGTCGACAGGCTAGGTCGACCGACTGTGCGCTGAACAAATCCATAAAAAACTCGTTTCAGCTGATTTTGAGGGAGGAACTTTTATTTCTTAAGTCCTAATAAACCCTAACCCTCTACTCACTTCACAAAACACCCTAAATCACGATTTAAACCCCACACCAAGCTAGAATTGAAGAATTAAACAAAGATTTGAAGGATTTGTACGGATTTGGAAGCAAGAATTTAGAGAAGTTCTTCTTGTTCATTCTCTATTTCTTGTAAATATGTTGCTAGATTAGGCTAGATTTAGGGTTGATTGTTGTTGTATATTAGATTAGGGATTTGAATAATGGATTTGTGTAGATTTTTGGCTCTTAATACATGTTTGTTTACATAAATTTATGGCATGATTCAATATGTCTATGTATTGGAAATCAAACATGTTTATGTGTTTGTTAAAATGCCTAAGTGAATATGTATGTGTTATTTGTGCTTCAAATGCTCTTATCTACTTATATGGGTGATGTGATTGTGCTTAATCTCATGGCTTTGCTTAGTAGAGTAGGCTTTAGCTTTAAATCCAGCTAATAGGTTACATGCTATGCTTAGTCGAGTTTAGGTGCTAGTCCTTGGTTTTAAATCCAGCCAAGCGGATAAGTTAACCTAGATTAGAGTATCCCTCACCCACGTTAATGTTGGTTAATCGAACCTTAATGTCACGTAGTGTTTAGGTACTAGTCCTTGGCTTTAAACCCAGCCAAGAGAATAAGTTCTAAGCATGGATTGCGTAGGCTAGGAGGCATTAGCCCTTAGCTTTAAACCCAGCTAACGGGTTAAACCATTAGTATTGGTTAAGAAAGCCCCCGATCAACACAACAGCAATAGAAGTCCCAAGCCTTAAATAGACCTCATCCACTATCATAGCCCAAGTCTTGTTGCAATATAATCGCCCTAGATCCCCTTCTTCTTTATTAGTGTTTCCTTCTTTAGTTTGGCTTCTTTAAGCTCATCCATAGATTATTTTTTATTTTCCTTTTTCCGATCTCCCTTCCATCCTAAAGTAAGCACACTCACGCACGTAGCTAATTTGAGGCACCCGAGCACATAGAGACTAAACTAAGATAGCCTCCCTGTGGAGACGATACCAGCACTCGAATCCACTATACCACGAACGATCCGTACGCTTGCGGGTGTAAAACTCGATACGCACACATCACTATCCACTTGCCATATGTACATGTTCGTCCCACCCAATCTATCTCTTGTTTGTTGGGAACATCGTCCCATCGTTCTAGCATTTGACCGACCTAGTACCACTCATCTAGTCTAAGTGAATGCAATCGCAGTCGGTGTAAAGATGTCTCCCACTTTTCATATTTTTCTCTCGCTTTATCCGTGAGAATACGACTATCTCTCTGCATGTGCGTCGCATTTGCCAACCTATCTTGGAAATATCCCTTTAGCTTCAAAAATGTGCTATTTACTAGTGTTGTAATGGGTAATCCCCTGGCTCCGACAATAACACCATCGAAGCATTCAACATTATTTGTCGTCAGCACTCCCCATCTATAACCCCCATCGTGGCTCAAGGTCCACGAATCTGCACCAAGGCCAGATAACATCTGGTGCAACCGTGTACCAACGCCAATGGGTCGTGGGTCGATATTACGAATAATGTCTATGGCAGCAATGTGCTTGCGTTTCTGGCTTTCTTTTCCAGCTATCTAACACATGTCCTTTGCGATTTGGTTGTGCCATTTTTTCATCACATTGCTTTTTAGATGTCTCAAGCAAATATGATGTTTCACTTGAAGTCAGCCGTCGGATGTTATTGTATTGGTAACAGCCGTGATTTCTGCGTGCCGATCAGACAGAATGCACATTGTTGACATATTGCTTAAAAAACATTCACTTACCTTCTCCAGGAACCACCTCCAACTATTTGTACTCTCGCTATCGACTACGGCAAATGCCAACGGCAATATATGATTGTTGGCATCTGTCGCTAAGGCGACGAGTAGGTGGCCCTTGTCCTTTCTGCCCAGATGTGTTCTGTCCGACGACTGTATAAGTCGATAGTGCCTCCATGCCATGATGCATGAACCAAAAGCCCAAAAAACATAGTGGAAAATTTTTTTCTATTTGAGTTAAACCCTGGGTAAACTTGTAGTGGACAACGGTTCCAGGATTCTAAGCAATCACATCACCAAGAAAGCATGGCAACATCTTGTATGACATGTCCCAGTCACCAAAAACTAGTTGGATTGCCTTATTCCTACCACGCCAAGCCTTCCCATATGTTATATCAACATTTAACGTCTTCTTTATACAGGCTTGGACAAGACATACCTCGAAGTCAGGCTTCTCTACAACAAAATGCCTCACTATGTAATCGACCAGACCAGATGTTAGATTTCTATGATTTGGCCCACATTTATCTCCCATACAAATATGCATGCTTTGGTGCCTTGTGATCTCGAACATCTTATGCATGGATTTTTTTACTGCATGGACTTTCCACTTGCATGGTGTCCTTGGATTGCTCAATTCGTAGCAACGTATGTCCTACAAGGACTTATTCGACTTCATCACCCTGTATTCTCGTTGATGTTTGATCATGTTTTGTTGGACAGGCCTTATAAGATCAACCTTTTTCAGGAATACCATGCGTTTGGCCAACTCCATCCATCTCTCGTCCCATATTGGTCTCTCTATTAGAGGCTCCTTTGAAGTGATGTAATACTCTGTCCTAGCTATGTGGAAAGCTACTAGTTCTTCCTACTCTAGCTCCGGCTCAAGCTCTTTGCCATTGCCTGGCCCCATCTTAATCTCTTCGTTCTGATAGTTTAAACTTTCCACTAATACAACATCTTTCTTGTCGTTCAACTGAACATCCTCATCTTCTTCCTTCGGTTTAGAAAAAATTGAATCTGCTCCTACCTTAAACATCTCCAGAATGTCACTGGCTTGAGAGGGTCCTCCAACTTCAAATGTGGAGCATGGCGGTAGAGAAAGGGAAAATATGGCAAACTCCGCCGTTATGGTTAGAATGTCGACCTCCGTGTTGACATAATAAGGTGGTTCTACGTTCAAATCTAACAAATCAACAACAACTTATTGTAATGTTGGTTCTTCATTTAATGGCTGTGGGTTGTACATGACATCACTTTGCACGTCTACAATGACGTGTGCACATCGCTTATTCATTTCCATGCAAGCTGTTTTGTACATGTCCTGTACATCTTCGTCGTCCTTAATGCCACTCGGGAAATAATATATTTGCTGTAGGTTTGTATCCTATTTGGAATCACGATAACACAAATCAACTCTATCAATAATAGGCCGCAATTGGAGCTTCCTGAATATACAAGATACAAATTAATTGTATGTAATTTCGGGATGAATTTTTATTTTACGTGGTAAGTTTGGACCTACGTAGTTGAGCCCATGATCTTTTTCAATGTTATGGCCACCATAATAAATATATAGTAACCGTATCAACATTTGCATTCATCTTTTTGAGCAAAAGAACATGTATAACATGACTTACGTATGAATGAGCTGGAGAAGAGAGGGAAGTGAAGTGGGGTTATGTAGCAACAAATTCGAATTTCGAAAATGCTGCATAACTTATCGTATGAAAGTTTAGAGGGTTAGTGATTTTGGAGTGAGCCGATGAAGGGAGAAATGGAGTGTGCTTATATAGTAACAAATTCGAATTTTGGAAATTTAATTTCGAACTTCGAATTTCAGATTCCCTGCCACTCCATCAAATCGTTAGAGTGGGTGAAATATAGGTGGAACCCTAATTCGAACTTCGAAAGTTCAAAATAGTACACTTCGAACTTCAAAAGTTTGAATTCCCATATTATTCGAACTTCCGAAGTTCGAAATCCTACCTGTCTAAGATTCTTTGCCTTCCATCACATCGTGGCAGAAGGAATCCATCACGTGGCCACACAGGAATTCGAACTTCCTAAGTTCAAATTTATGATTCCCTACCCTGCCTTCCATCACATAATCGCAAAAGGAATCTTGCAAACCCTAATCGAACTTCAGCACTCTGATTTCGAACTTCAGAAGTTCGAATTTTATCTTCGAACTTCCAAAGTTTGATTTTGAGAATTTGAAGTTCCATCAGTGTCTGCTACAGATTTTCGAACTTTGGTAGTTCAAACTCAAGCTTTTAAAACTTGAAAAGTCTATATCTGCAATTCCCCTCAAAACTGGGTCAGTTTTGGAAGCGAATAAAAAAATAGGGTTAAAAATAAAAATTTTCCCACTATTGCTAGCACTTAAGACGATAGTGTACGGCATGGCAGTTGTATTATCACTGGGAAGTCTTCTAGCGACGCTTAAAACAGTCAGGAAAAGCTCCAAAATCCGCTAGCAAAGCTCAAATTTCCAATGTGATTTGTTTAATTAGTCGATTATCTCTTGTGGTTTATCTAGTCAGTTAATTATTTCCCTCTACGTTTTTAAAATTTACCACATTGCCCCTGTAAATTTCAAAAGTGATACAATTAGTTCTTTTTTGCATTATTATCTAAATATTGTTAGCTAAAAATAAGGATTTTTCGGTGAAATTATATAGTAGCTTGTAAGTTAAAAAAAAGTGCATACAGTGCAAAATAAGTTAATATGAAGAGAAAATAATAAGGTAAGAGATTATATGCCATTTTTTCAAAAATACAAAATATATAATGTAAATCATCAACTAATTAGACAAATTATAAAAATTAATAATAATAACTTACATTGTACCCCACAACTATGTATTATTGTCAAGAGATGTGTCTTCAACAATTCACTTGATGACCAGTGGTAGATCAAGGATTTTTAATTAGGGATTGCAAAAACATATTTACACCAAATTATAATTCGGTTAAGTTTTAGATCAAATTACAAAATAGTCACTTTTAAATAATAAATAATTATAAGCTAAAATATTATATATCAATAAAATTTATTATTGTAAATTTTCAAAATCACTAAATACAAATAGACTTTTATTTATCCATTTCGATATCAAGTTTATTTTTTATATGTTGAAGTCTAGATCAATAACAAAAAAAAAAATAGTAATAACAATTATAATAATAAAGAATAAGAAAAGCATATTTTTCTTCAATTGACAAGAATGAAAGAAGCAAGTTAATTAATTAATTCACCAAATTAAAATACCAATAATATCCATGCAGACACAAACCCCCTACATAAAAGTAGTTAAAAGCTAAAATCAAACTAAAGTATAATAACTTGATTCACGAGGTGAAAGGCTTTGTGATTTTAGTGATTGCAATTAGTGAAAAACAATGTAATTTGTGAGAAATAGCCTAAGATAATAAACATTTAGATAGTTTAAAAAAAATTTAAAAAAAAAGTGCTTTATCAGAATTTTAAAATTAAAAAATAAAGTGATTTGTAATTATATAAATGTAACAACCTAATTTTTCTAAATGTGAGTGGCGGCATGCTAATAAGTTGATGAGTCTATGGTTTTTCTTTTTTCCTTTTTTATGTGGCGTGCATGCTCTGGTTTTTGCGCATGACAAGAATAGAAGCCCTAACCTTTTCCTTTTGTTAGAATGCACTTCACCACTAAGCCATCTTAAGATGTTTTGCTCATCAAGGGGTGGCAAAAGTACATATTCAAATGTATTTAACTAATAAAAATAAAAATTAAATAAAAAAATTAAAAATTGAGGGGGCGACTGTCACCATGCACCTCTACTACAGCTCCGCCCCTATTGATGACCTTGGAGGACCCCAAGCCTAAATATGTAATAACATTATGGCCGAATAACGTACAAGTGCATCCACAATGATACAGTGCATGTTCGGCAACAACTTTTCAAGTAGCGTTTAGTATTTTGACTGATCAAAATACTATTTTACTAAATTATTGATGTTCGGTAAACTAGCGTTTCAAGTATCTTTTAAGTAGCTTTAACATTTCAACTAGCGTATCTCAAAAGCTAAAAATTTTAACCTTTCAGGTAGCTTTTAGCCTTTCATTTTTTTTTTTTGGCAATTCTACCTTTTTTTATTTTTTGATTTTTCTATTTTTTTCAATCTCTCTTTATATTTTTACCTTTTCTTTCGCAAATATAAATAAGAAGCAATATAAAAATGAATTTCAAATAATCAACATTACTAAAAGCATAAGTTTTATTAGTACTTTTTCTTAACAAAATAATTTTGAATCTATTACAATTAATTTTTGTAATATTGATGCAAATATTTGATCAAAAAATTAGCTATACTTTAATATTAAAATATGATTATGAAAATAAATATCTAATTATGAAATATATTACCTTATTCTTGTAATAGTAATAATAATTACAATTATCATAATAGCAATAATAATAATAACATGATATCAATATCCTTTTCCGTCATTTTACATTCATCAGCTAATCTAACTGCTAATTTTACCTAATACATTTTGTTCAATCAGCTAGTTAAATAGCTATCCGCTAATAGTTAAAACACAACAGCTATAAACTACCCAAACAACTATTAGCTACTCTAATAACTAAAATTTTCAAATAGTTCCACAATCAATGTCTTGGGGTCTTTTCCACATTGAACTGATTCCCTTAAATACTATATATAATATTCCTAGATTTTTATTCTATTTGGGCACTTTAAAGATAACATACACTTCCTATTCTAAGCAAAGGATTCAATATATTTATTCGTGTTATCTAAACTTCAATAAAGTAATCCTTTACGAATATGATCTCAAGAAAGAATATGCCAAATAGTAAAAATAAATTTCATATTATATTTGTGAGCTAATATGTTAACAAAAAGTTAACTCACCATCGGATCGTAATCGTGCAAAGCCTTTTCATCGATTTTATCCTCTTTAAAGAAACTGGTATACAGGGACCGAGAAATGCTCAGTCGTTCGTGCCCGTTAATTTTTTTGATTATATGTTAGCATATTAATAAAGAAAGTTAATTGTACATTGTGTATGAATAAACAAATGTTTTGGGTTTATTGATTTCTCTTAATTGAATAAATATACCTACTATAAGTTCCCTTCCAGCAATTGGCAATAGAACACATAAGAATAATGTCTACATAAACTAAGCTTTAAGTCCTTTAACTTTTAGCAGTAACCTATTACATACTTGGACAACATTCAAAACACCAATTTGACTTCTAAGTTCCAAAAATTGAGAGGCTATTAGACAATAGAAAATGTTCCCTAGAGTCATTTAAATAATGATCCTTAATGTCTTGAAAATAGTGCTAATAAAACAATTAATCTCTTAATATTTACCATCATAGCAAAATTCATCATAAGGATCAAATATAAAGAAAACAATGACTCCAAATCTATATTTTGATGCAAAAAGTTGACAAGAACCTATCATGGATCTCACTACGTACGTGGTCTAAGAAAAGATTTAAAGATTTCACATCAAAAGCTACAAAATAAAAGATATCTATGTTAGTTAGTCAATTAGAACATATGCATCATTTCTTGCATCAGGAAATAGGACTCAATATTTCTTCTTGGACTCCTTTGTTGGCACTTATTCAAGCATTTGTCCAATAAAGAGTTGGTTGATGCTTGAATACTAATACACTGAATCAAGCAACTTCATGTTTAGATCATCAAGAATATAGTTGTAGATAAATGAAGACCTGCACATAATCTCAAACATTTACACCATTTTCTGGAGAGAATATGCGTAAACAAAGTATAAACCATTAAGGATCTAGAATAAAAACATATAACTATACGTTTCAGGAGCAGAGAACCCAATCAAGATCATAAATTCTATAGTGAATTTTTCCCCGGTTCACTCAACCAGAAAATGCGAACTTTTCATTCAAGGAAATGACAACTACCATTCGAGTTGGGGGAATCTATGTTAACCATTATAAAGTTCAAGTTTTCTAATTCATTTTAGAGCTTTACCCAAAAAAAAAGCGCTTAGTTCTATCTCTACCCATCTATAATAAAGAACAAGCAATAATGGGCATGGTAATCATATCAGTATTGCAAGTACAATTTCATTTAAGTACTGCATGTCTCTATCTATATCTTACATTTACAATATTTAGTTTCTATACGTGTCCAAAAGTGGCATGGAAAGACATTTGCTACCCTTTGGAGGAGGGGGACTTGGCATTTGGAAATTGGAAGACATCAACAATACTTTCATGCTTAAATGCTTTTGGAGGATTTTAGCCAATAGAGAATCTCTTTGGAGACGTTGGGTCTTTGCTAATTACATCAAGGGAGAGTCTATATGGACCACTACATGTGCACATGATGCAAGCTGGGTTTTCAAAAGTCTTTTATCATTTCGGGACGAAGCTAGGAAGCACATCAAATTCATTTTGGGATACAGTAATCTCACATCCTTTTGGCATGATTGTTGGCACCCCGTTGGCGTTCTTTCCCCTCATTGGAGCAATGCGTTTTCTCACCCACCTAACTTTGCAAAGGTTAGTTCAATCTACCACAATGGTTCATGGATTTGGCCTATTTACTTGCACCAAATCAGCCAACCACCTTTTGACCTTGAGAATGGAATTCTTGATAAATGCATTTGGTCTCTCTCCCCTGATGGCTCCTTCTCCTTTAAACACACGTGGAAGCATATCGGACACAAAAAGGAGAAATTCGAGGGTTATAACATTAGTTGGTTCAAAGGCTCTTACCCAAGACACAGTTTCTTCACTTGGCTTGCACTCAAAGACAAGCTCAACACTAAATACAAACTTCTTCATTGGAATGTGGATATTGATCCACTATGCACTTTTTGCCATCTTGGTTGCGAGACAAGAGATCACCTCTTCTTTTCTTGCAGTTTCACTCGAAGAATCTAGAGGCATGGCTTCCAACTCATTGGAGGTCCCTAACACATAATCGAGTGGAATGATATCATTGCTTATATCACCCCATATGCCCTTGAAAATAACTTGAAGGCCACTATCTTGAAGCACTTCTTTGGAGCGTGTGTCTATCATCTTTGGCTTGAGAGAAATAGAAGATTCTTCAACAATGAAGCAAAGACGGAGGAAAACATTTTTATCTCCATTTACAATAATGTTAGATGTAGAATTACTGCTGGTAGAAAATTCCCTTCCACTAGATCAAATATCGTAATAGGAGATATGTGGAAGCTTGAAAATATGTTTTCATTAGGCAAGTTGACCTTGCTTGTTCCTTTGTGAATGTTTTGTACAATTGTACTTTTTGCATATAGTAATACAAACACACGTACTTGCCTCGCAAAAAAAAAAAAAAAGGTGGCACCAGACTAATAATTCTTTCCAAAACATCAAAGAATATAGACAAACTACGAGTTTTAGAAGCAGAGAACCCAATCAAGATTATAAATTCTACACTGAATTTTTCCCCTATTTACTCAATTAGAAAATATAAGCTCTTCATTCAAGGAAATGAAAATTACCATTCAAATTGAGGGAAATCATTGTTAACCATTATTAAGGCAGTAAGTAGTTCTCATTCTGGTGCAACTCTCTCTTTCAAAAGGGTACATCCAGATTCAACTCAAGAACAAATGAACATGCTTTACTTCCTTTGTATCAGTTCTAAATGTGATTAAGTACTCTCAATTCCCCAATTCAATTCCTCAGTTTATGAAGGCTCCAACAATAACGGCATACAAGCTATACCAATACCATTATATTAAGCATATATAGAATATCTAAAGCTCCACAACATCCTAAAAGCACATTCAGAAATAATACTCTCAAGTTTTTATTAGTAGACTTGAATCACGCCATAGACCACTTTTCTATTATCCAAACCTCATCTACTTAAAAGGAAGAAAGGATCTTCTTCCAAAGACTACAAGCTACCACCACCCTATTTCTACTCTATATCATACAATCATTGCATAACTGTTACAAGTGTTTTAATATGCAAAATATATTAAGTTCCTTACTATTTTCTTTTTAGTTATTTTTCTACTTGCATGGTTAACTAAATCAAGTTTCTAAAAATATTAGTAAAACATTCAAATCTTATCTACAACATGCATATTATTTAATTGATGCTTCCTCTAACCATCATCATAACTTAATTGAACATAAAGGGCCTTCTTTTGCCCAAGGGAGATTCTTGATTTTGTCCAACACATAAAGCAGTGCACATTTTTTTCCAAAAGAAAAAATTCAACAACTAATCCAATAAAATGAACACCTTACAGGAATATAGCTAAGTTACTAGAAAAAAGTCAATTTCAGAAGCAAAAGATAACTCTAACAACAAACCAGGCCTATCAATTGGAGTAAAGGGAGACCTCTTTGTTCCTCTGATTAAGACATCCTTCTTCATAGTGCAAATGATCTAAATTTTATCAGTAAAAGAAGGGTCAACATCTTTTATTTCAAATCCTCTGCAAATCATTAATTTTGCAATGCGATAGTGGTACCAAACCCTCTAAGCAATTTTATCAAAAATCTTGTGTTCACTCACATATGTACAAATGCACTGCTCTAACACACACTAATTGTAGCTAAATATACCCACACACATCTCATAAATAGAAAAATCATTTCTCTCTCTATAACCCATCCCATCCATTTCTTAAGCCTTTTCATGTCTCTTTTACTATTTGTTTGAAGAAGGAGATGACATCTCAAAGTACCCATGCCCAAAACCAGTAGACAATTGTTGAAATTTTGGAACTACATGACCAACGTGTCATGATGCAACAAGCAAGTTAACAAAGCAGCTTATGTGTTCGCCAAAGCAGCACGAACAAGTACATTCATCAATTTACGAAGAAATTGATTAAAAATATAAATTGCCAATGACATACTTAAAAAGCTAAAGAAATTTTTATAAACTTAAATCCTATTATTAAATTTCAATAATGAAGCTAACAACATCATTAAATTAGATGGAGATGTATTCATTTTCTTACCCTTTTTGAACCCCAATCACCTTGTCTCCCACCCAGCCGCCGCCACCTCAGCCTTCACCACCATATCCTTGACGTCCCTAGTCAAACCTAGAACCACCCCTTTCAGATGCATCACACCCAAACCCAAAAACACTACCTTGATCACCATAGAAACCCAAAATCCACAAAAAAAAAACCAAATAAATGTTTCTTGATTGGCTACAAATTTTCTTATCTTTCACTTATTGCTTTACACGTCAAAAACAAATGGCAGAGAATGCAGTAGGTAGCACCAAGGGATTGCAAGATTAGGACGTGGCGTCTGTAGAGCAAACGACGTCGTTTTGGTGGAAATAAGAGGTGTTTTTAAGCTTTTGATGAACGACAACGTTTTGATGGAAAAGGTGGTGAAACGTTGTCGTATATATGAAGAAGAAAGCCGGCTATTCCTTTTTTTTATATAGTAGTAATAATAAAATATATGTCAACAATAAGTTACAGAGATGCTAAAAGAATTTAAATTATATTATGATGCTTCATTCACATAAATAAACTTATACTACGTTCATAATTTTTTGATAATAATTAATGATATGAAATGTCAATATTGTGTCATACTTATGCAAATAATTTAAATTGTTCTTATTAACCACACATGTTCAATGAGTTGACCAATATCTGAATTAGTGTTCTACTAAGAATTAAGGTCCATTTATCGAGTTGATACCACGGTAGGGTTTAATATTTTTCTCTTTATACTCCTCATTTGGTATGAATGACTTGGAAGAAATGGACATTCATGACATAATAGAATTCAAAGCAAAATGGTCATGGAATACTTATTCCTTTTAATTTTGTTTGGTTAAAAACATAAAAGAGTCAAAATGGAATAGCTATTTCCTTTATATGCTTGGTAAAATTATTTTAACAAATTAGAGTGGAATGAAAACTAATTAAATTAATCAAAATACACTTATTCTTTGATTTGATATAAATTTAAGTTTATGCAACAAAATTAATTTTTTTATGCAACTTCAAAAAGGCGATATATCTAATATTATATCATAAATTTATAAATATTGTGGAACACAAATGGTTATTGTCTTGTTAATCAATATTAGTATATTGTTGAACAATTTAAAAGAAGAATAAGCTAAATACAAATGTAATATCTTCTAGTTAGGAAAGAGTCAAAATCGAGAGAGACACATGTATTTCTAATTTCTTATATTTTTAAGTTTTTTAATTTTAATTGTTTAATTATTATTTTTTAACTATATATTCTCAAATTTTTAAATTTTTAAAATTCTAAATTTTAAATATTTATATTTCTAACTTTTTAATTCTTAATCTTTTTGTTTTTTTTTAAACTTTTTATTTTTAGTTTTTAACTTTCTTTGATAAACAATTGAGAAAGTAAATGAGAGATAAGGTATTTTTGTGATCTTTAACTTTATTTTTTATGATTTCATCTTTAGTTGGGTTATACTCATTAAGGAATGGGTTTTTCAAACATGTTTTTGGAAAGCTCATTTTATGATAATGGAATTTTCAACTCTAATTAGTCCTACCAAACTTAAGAAAAGGAATCACAAGCTAGAATGACAAGGCATTTTACTATATCAAATGAACCCTAAAGAGAAATAGCTAATTTAATTTTTTTTTCTTTTTTACTTTAAGAGATATTTTACTCCATTATTCTTTGTATGAAAGTAGTAATAATACTATCAAGAAGGATGTCACAACATGATAATTAAAAAATTGACATTACCTAAAGTTAGCCAACCCCTCCATAGATTGACTCATGGTGGCAATAAACATGAGAAACTTGGACATGGTGCAATCTTATTATGGTTTACTAATATATGCCGTAAAATGTACGGATTCCAATGTAAATTTGTTTTATCTCTATCTCTATCTCTACTACATTAAAAAGAGGGATTTTTGCAAATTATACTGTTCATTAGTTGGTCGTCTGAGTAGGATAGTCATTGTACCTATGAATTAAAGGGTAGAATAATAATTTAGATCATACTTTTAATTTTTTTTTCCTTTCGTTTGTTTTTACCTTCACAAACAACCAACCCCTGTCACCTAATTCTTTTTCCAGCAGGAGATGTCAAATGAAGAGCAACTAAAGCCCATAAGTAGAGATAGTTTCATCAATTATAGCAAAAACAAAGGTAGATCGAGGCCATCATGCGCCTACATAAACCCTTCACTTCACCCCTTTCTTTTTAACTGCAAAAGCCTAAAAATTTAAGGAGAAATTGCATCACTTATGAATAATCAAGTAAGTAGTAAGATTCTATGTTAGTTATTAATGCTTTTAGTTCTTTTATATATATATATATATATATATATATATATATATATATATGTTTATACATGTAAATACATCTGTTGATATATGTTTGTAAAATTGAAAATTTGGGTTTAAGTTAACCTTGAGATAATTATCATTAATTGCAAGCTTATTTTTTGCCTATAACCAGCTATTGAACTTCTAGGTATTTCTTTAGGCATGCATTGAGAAGGTTGTTACAATTGTAATTTGTGAAGTGAAGATATGATGGTAAAATTTGTTGATATTGAGTCATGTGAATTGAAGTGATAATTGGAAAGTAGAATATATATATAAACATGATGGGCATTGAGATCACTAAAAATAAAATATTAATTCTTATCTCGCGAATTTAAATAGAGTACTTGGTGAGAAAAGGGTCGAATACATAGGGATTGGGGGATTAGGACTTGCCAAATACACTAAGTAGATTAATCAAATAAGTTACAATCAAAGAAAGGGGCAATACGGAAAAGTAAAATAAACAAAACTATCCAGCACAGTGGTTCGCTGAGCATGGGCACGCAGCTAGGCAGAAATTCAAAAAAACGTAAACAAAATAAAAACGTCAAAAACACGCAATCCTACGTTAACGTAAAACTGGAAAAACATGAAATCAATAAGAATTAAATCTAGCCTAAAGTATAATCACAATTTCAGTTAACAAATCCAATCCTAGATGCAAAGATACTTCCAACTACTTTGATTAGTTATGGTTATTGGCTAGCCTAACAACCTCATATTTCTTTACAGTGTTGATAAAGGTTTAAATCCTTTACAATTTTTCCCTGTTATCGCCTTACCTATTAGACGTTTTAACCCCCAAAGATGCCCGCAAAGTCTATCTAATGGCAGCAATAAAATCTAGAAAGACCTGATTCTAAAAGTCAACATTCTCACGATAATCGCTCATTTAGATTGCGTGATTACATAGGAAACCTTAGGTTGGGGAAGGTGCTTGTGCGGTTGGGCACTTTGAATTAGAGATCTACAAGACAAGAGAGCAAGTTGGGGAGTAACAGGGAGTGGGGAAGGTGCTTGGCCACACGTCGCTGCTAGTCGCGTGGTGGAGGGGTTAGTGGTTATGGTGGAAGAAGGTGGTGGGTTTCTCTGTGTGTGTCTACGCCTAAGCCCCCAGTGCTCATTCTTTTCAGAAATTAGCTAAAAAATTCATCAAAATTCCAAAGTAAATCCTACTTGTAAACATCAAAGCACTCATAGAACATCTTCAGACCAAAGGTAGGATTCTCAAAGAAGAAAAAGACCAAAAATAATTGAAAAAATCTTTTAAAAAAATTGGAAAAAAATTTGCCCAAAAAAAAAAAATCAACTAAAACACATTAAAAAAACTTAAAATTAAAATTTCTAACTCTGTGGTTTGCCTCCGACCAACGCTTTGTTTAACGTCGTTGGCTCGACATAACCAATTCATCTAAGCTTTGTCCAGAGGCTTTTCCCGCTCAATTCTCTCACAGACGGGTCTCAAATGATGTCCATCAACTTTGATGACTTTGTCGTTGTTCAAGCTCTTCACTTTAACTGCACAACAAGAAAACAATTTAGTAATAACAAAAAGACCTACCCATTTAGTCCGTGGGTCATCGAGAAACAATTTAAAACCAGAGTGATGATATAAAACTTTTTGTCTCACTAAAAATTGTTTTCCATCAATAACTTTTTTTTGCAAACTCTTTTTCTTTTCCTTGTGAATTTTTGCCTTCTCACGAGCATTGCTTTTCTTCTTTTCCAACTCTTGGGGCTGTAACTTTCTATGTGCACTCCTCTTATCCATCATAGGTGGACTCAATCGGTTTTGAATTTCTCCCTTTGGCTTCCCTTGATTCTTCCGCTTGGCAATTGGTTCCTGCAAGTTAGTACTACCTGCAAAAGTCTTCGTAAATTCTTTCGGCTTTTCAAGAGAGGGACTTTCACAAGAAGTAACACTTAGCTCATTATCATCAACTATAGCTATAGCAAAGCTAAAGCAAAAACACAAGACACCTTACTAGGATTTTTCATGTCATTATAAACATCAAATTTAACAATGTCTCCATCAAACTCCATAGTGAGAATATCTTTTTAGTCCTAGTTGTACCAAGGAATGATCTTCCTAGCAAAATTTCATAAGACTTAGAAGATGGATCTTTCTCCATATCAAGCACACAAAAATCAGCAAGAAAAACCAAATCATCTACACGCACTAAAACATCTTCTGGGACACTTACAAGATAAACCAAAGATCTATAAGCTAATTGAGTAACAACTCCTGTTTCTTTCAAAAGGTCCTACTTTCGGGGTCCCATATTCAAAGCAAAATAAATGGACTTAGGCATGACATTAATGGAGGCTCCTAAATCACTCATAGCTTTCTTAATACCTAGAGACCCTATTTGACATGAAATAGCAAACATACCTTGGTCATTGCACTTTTGAGGCAAATCCTTTTTAAGCACGACAGAGACATTCTTCCCTACACTTATTTTTTCATTCCCATTGAGCTTTTTTTTGTTAGTGCATAATTCTTTTAGAAACTTTGCAATTCGAGATATTTGCCTAATTGTATCAAGTAAGGGAATATTTACCTCTACCTTGCGAAAAAGCTCAAAAATCTCCTTCTCTTCCTTCTCTCTTTTGGACTTTGTGAATCTTTTGGGGAAAGGAGACTTAACCACCAACTCTGTACCATTTTTAGCTCTGTTTCATTGCTGTCCAGCACCTTTTCATCATGTTGTGTGCCTTCTTTTTTGATTTCTTTCTTTGTTTCAGGTGCTGTCAACTTTGCGTGCCCACGCCTAGTCTAACAGTGGCTGTCCAACAGCTCTTTTTCACTTCATAAGGTGATTACACATGCATTTTCCTTTAGATTGGCAATCATTTGAGAAGGTAATTTACCACAGGACTTTAAGCTACCTACGGATGTTGTCAATTGGCTTATTTGTGTCTCCAAATTCTGTACGCTTGCCCTCGTTTCTTGTTGAAATTATTGAGTGTTAAGAGCAAGAGATTTCATAATATCCTCAAGAGAAGTACCTGAACTTGAAGGTGTGAGCTTCGATGGTGGGGCTGGTCGGGGCTGGGAGTATTGCGAATTTGGCAAATTAAAATTTTTTGGCCTTGCTCCATAGCTCAAGTTTGGGTGATCCGTCCAACCTGGGTTGTATGTATTTGGAAAAGAATCATATCTTTGCTGTGGTGGACCGGGAAGCCCTCAAATAGCATTAACGTATTATGGATCCTCTTCCTGGAGTGTAGGACACATATCAGTTGGGTGTCCCTCCATGGCACAAATTCCGCAAGCTTTTTGAATTGGAACACTACTACCTGCAACCAAACTTTGAACAAGAGAAGTTAGTTGAGTTAACTTTGAACCGAGTGAAGAAACATTTACCTCATTAACTTTTCTCGCAGGCTTGTATCTATTCCCAAATTGTTGTGAATTTGCAGCCATGATGGAAATTAAATCTCTAGCCTCTTGAGGTGTTTTGTCAACGATTACTCCCCTACTAGTGGTGTCCATCATTCTTCTTCCAATTGGAAGCAATCCTTCATAAAAATATTGGATAAGAGATTGTTCGAAAATCCCATGTTGGGGGCAACTTGCACAAAGTCTCTTAAATCTCTCCCAATAATCATAAAGCAACTCCGAATCCCTATGCTTGATGGAACAAATTTCCCCCATAATTACCGTGGCTCTAAAAGCTGGAAAGAATTTGTCAAAGAAAGCTCTAGCCATATCTTCCCAAGTAGTGATGGAATTAGATGGAAGCTAGAACAACCACTCTTTCGCCATATTCGCAAAGAAAAAAGGAAATGCTCTTAATTTAATTTGGTCCTCCATTACACCATTAGGTCTCATAGTTGAACAAACTATATGGAACTCCTTGAGATGCTTATGGGGATCTTCATTCTCCAACCCATGAAAAGTGGGTAAAAGACGAATTAATCCCGATTTTAGCTCGAAATTAACATTAAGCTCCGGATAAGGGATGCAAAGAGGTGGTTGATTCAAAGGGACAGTGACTAATTCACGTAAAGTTCTATTATTTTTTGCCATCTCCTCTTCTTTTTCAGACTCACTAGATGATCCGACAAAGTTTGTGATGTTTTGGCTTGTTTCTTAAGTTGTTTCCACAACTTTGTTTCTTAAGTTGTTTCCACAACTTTGTTTCTTTTTCCAAGCTCGTTGCGGTCTTTTCAATCTCTGGATCAAAATGCAACTCACTTGTAAGATCTGACTTGGTCATAAAAAAAACAAAAATTTCAGCACCAATCCCCGACAAAAATAAAATACCAATTCTTATCTCGCAAATTTAAATAGAGTACATGGTGAGAAAAGGGTCGAATTCACAGAGATTAGGGGATTATGACTTGCCAAATACGCCAAGTCGATTAATCAAATAAGTTACAATCAAAGAAGGGGGTTTTTAATACGAAAAAGTAAAATAAACAAAACAGTCAAGCATAGTGGTCCACTGAGCGTGGGCATGCAGCTGGGCAAAAATTAGAAAAAACGTAAACAAAAATAAAAACGTCAAAAACACGCAATCCTACATTAACATAAAACTGGAAAAGTAAGAAATCAATGAGAATTAAATCTAGTCTAAGGTATAATCACAATTTCGGTCAACAAATCCAATCCTGGATGCAAAGATACTTCCAACTACTTTAATAAATCAATTATGGCTATTGGCTTGGCCTAACAACCTCATCTTTCTTTACAGTGTTGATAGTAGTTTAAATCCCCTACGATTTTTCCCTGTTATCGCCTTACCTGTTAGACGTTCTAATCCCCAGAGATGCCCATGAAGTCTATCTAATGGCAGCAATAAAATCTAAAAAGACCTGATTCTAAAAGTCGACATTCTCGCGATAATCGCTCATTTAAATTGTGTAATTACACAGGGAACTTGGTTACCACTATTCTTAGATTAATTAAATTAATCTAATTGGCTACCTATTATCATGCAATTGAATAACCGCGCACAAAATTAAACAATCGCAGAACAATATTAATTCTTAAAATAGTAAATACACAAATATCAAAATAGCATGAAAGGAATAAAATAATTAGATCTCACGGAATTGAAGAACCAAAATCTTGATTAACCCTTGGCTAGAAAGAAGTTTAGAACTCCATTGTCATGATAGTGGCACCTAGGAAGATGAAAATATCTTGCTAGAAAATTATATATAAATTCTGGATCCCCTTATGAATCGTACGTAAGAAAATATATAGGAAAAATTTCTAACTGGAGTCCTTATCGAATAAGGAACCTCTTTAAAGCTAAGGAAAATAAAAAGATAAAAATTCTTAATAAAAGTCATCTAGAATTAATGTCCTTCCTTTCCAAAATATGACAAGTTTTCAATGCTAATCCTTTCCATAAGTGCTGGAAAAATATCTCCAGTCTTGGTCAAAACTCGGTCAATCCCGCGTAGAAATTACATAGTATTTTCCAAGGTGACAAAATCAATTTTATCAGCTACAAATACGTCCAAAAGTCTCTTGAATCCATATATAATGCATCAAACTCCTTTTCCCAAGTATTAACATGCAAAAATACATCAAAAACACTAATTAAGGAGCATTTAATTCAAGAATTAAGCACAATTAACTATGAATTAAATGCTTATTTCGGGCTTATCAAAATATGTGTCACTGTTGCTTATGGAGATGAGTATGCAAAGCTGCATTTGATAATGAAATTCTAACAGTAATCGTAAGAAATGTACAAGTTGAATGTTTGATATGTGGTAATTTATAGTTATTGGTCTACAAGCTGTGAATATAGAGCTTATACTTGTCGTTTGTTTCTTTTCCTGTCCTCTTTCTCTAGATGTATAGTTGCCCTCACCCTCATCTAACCCATGTCATCCTCAAGCAGAAGATGGAATGAAGATCATTGACAGCGTATCACACTTTCATCAATTATAGGAAAAAGGCACAGATAGTTGCATGCGAGTTTGAATCACAGAAAGAGGTAAGTTTGATTTATCTATTCTTCTCAGTATTTATTCATTTGGTCAAAGGAATTTTCATTAAGTAGAAAATAAATACCAGTCAGCCAATGCCTATAAGCTATCACTACATAATCAGAACAGAGAATAAAGAGAAGTAAGCCATGTTCTCATCATCGTGGGTGTCTTTGTCCTCGGTTGAATTTTCTGGGCGGAGTAGGAGTAGGTTGAGTTGTGGTGTTTGGTGGTGGAGCTAAGCATTTGATAAGGGGATTGCTTTTGGGTTGTTTTTCCAGAGGAAAGTTGGTGGAGGTTGGGGTATTTTGGGTTTCTTATGGTTCATTTGGATTGGCTTTTTTCAAAATCGTTTTTTTAATAGCTTTTGAAAAATAATTTTTTTTGATAAGCTAAAAATTCTAACTTCTAAAGAAAGTTGTATTTGAGGTTTTTTGGAAGCCAAATTAAATAGTTATTACAAATTTAACGTAACTTTTTCAAGAAAAAAAAAAGTATTTTTTTTTTAAAAAAAAGGTCAATTCAAACAAGCGCTTAGTCTTGGCCGGAGCTCTACAAGCAGGTTCAAGAGTTTTCTTGGCTCTGTTCTTGATCATAGTGTTAGGTTTTAGGCCTTGAAGTTGAAGTGGTTTTCTTGGTTACACGTACATATGTTTCATGTCTTCATTTAACGCTTTTTGGTTACAGTCAATGAGATAACATTCTTTTATTGCATTATGTCACATTTGAAATTTAGTTTATTTGTTCTTTCTCATATGCGTACAATATAATGTGGCTATGATTTTATTTAGTTTGATTATTTATCTCTGTATTATAATCCAAAGAAAAAGCACGATTTGTAATGGAGCCGTAATCTTTGTGGGAATCATACTATTAGTATCTAATAGTGTGATCTCTATAACTTACCTATAATCATATGAGCAGAGTCTACATTGTTTACATTTTAGGATTGATGTATATATCCTTTGTGAACTGTTTCAGGAGAAGCATTTTCTACGTAAATCTCTTGGAGTGCAATCCGCGTCATCATATCCAAGTGCAAATACTACATGTCTTCCATATTATATAAACTTTTCTTCCTCTACCCTATTACTCTGTTGCTTGATGTATTTACAACGTTATCAATTGGATTCCACTTCTAAGGTCTAATTTCGCTACAGCTCCTGGGCTACTGCTTTCAATTTTGCTGCAATGAAGTTGGAAATTTTTCTTAGTTTAAATCTAGGGTGTATTTTGGCTCATAAGTTTCTTTTTTGTAACTTCAATGTGTCATTCTTGTGTTTATATAACAAAGAATAAAGTCAATGACTTGGATTACATGTATATAGATTTTCTTATATATTTGTTTTAGTAATAGTATTACCTGGGTAGCCTTTCTGTGTACTAGAGGCATGCATAAATATGCAAATTAAGATGTATTATTACTTTTTATTTATATTTTTATTGTGTCAAAATTCTATTTGTTAAACTATGATTTATATAAGTATTCTGTAACACATTGGGAAATGAGCACGGCCCTTTTCAACTAGTAATTATATATATAATTCTTTTAAAAAAGAGAAAGAAATGTTGCATGGTATGACATGTAATAAGAAATAACAGTATTACATGGTGTAACTCGATATATAATATCATTTTCAATAGAAGAAGATAATAATTGTGATTCTCCGGTGTAATATACAGTATTCTATTCTTTTCAGGCCCACTTTATAAAAGTTCTCTTCCAGGTCAGCTCGTTGTATTACAAAAGCAAGACAATTGAAACCACGTGCATGTTTGTGTCTATCAAATGTAGTGGCGTGATATTCTCCATATCTCGCGGGACCCGCTTTCCACAACTCGCGAATCGCGATCGACAAATTTGTGTAGCTGAAGAACATTAAAATTTTCAGGTCGAGAAAATAAATTAAATGGTTACTCTTTGTATTTTATATTATATAAAACTTTTTATGCTTTAAAATTGTTTAATATCTTTATATTTTAAACAGTACTATACAATGTCCTGTATTATTTATAATACAAGAGATATCAATAATATTTTTTATAATATAAAAATGAGAGAGTTTTAAAATTACAAAAGTTTTTATATAATTTCAATAAAATAGAGAGAATAAAATGCATTTTGTGCATACTTAAAACACTAAAGGCTTGGATTTTCTCTTATTTTTTATTCTTTTCTATATGTATAAGGAATTATTCAAATGAGATTAAATTCATCCAAATCCTTTATTTTAAAATTCAAATTATTTATTAATATCTGTCTTTCTTCCATTTTGATTTGAAACAAAGAATCGGATAAATTTAATCTCATTTAAATAATTTAAATCATTGCTCATATATATAACAAGGAATCAAAAATAGGAGAGAATTCAAGGGAGTCGTGAATAAACATCAGCTGAAGATCTTCATCAAATTAGTCACTCAAAAGAAAAGATAAAGTTTTATATTCCAATCGTAGTGCTTGAGCTTAGAATAATATATAATATGTGTATAAAAAATATTCTTATTGTGTAATCATTGTCTCAGAACTGGCCAATGAGGCCAACATGAATGACAAGCCGAAGGCACAATCAACAGGGTAGCAGACATGACTAATTACCAGCTTGCTAACACATGACAACACTAATACAACAAAATAGTTATAAATTGAAGATTCAGAGTTCATGAATTAAATATAAAATAAGATCAGATTAAGATCCTCTTCTAACTCATATTTGATCTAGCATACCTCGACTAGCTAGGCCAGAAAATAAGCGAGCAGAACAAAAATGAGACGATCAGCACATAAGCAGGATTTGGATGGAGGAGCTGGACACCATGCAAAAGCTGAGTAGGCTGAAGAGGCGCTTGAACGCCGTGGAGAATTTCTTCCACCTGCACGCCCTGCATACCCCCCTCCGCCTCGAGCTCCTTTGGCCCTTGCCGCCGCGACGGAAGTTATCATGAAGGCGACGAGCGTCAGCACAAGGAAAAGCTTAACAACCATGGCCATCCTCTTCATTTGCTCTCTCCAAATCATCAAAAGGAAGCCTGAAGTTGACTGAAAATTAGCAGCACACCACTTGTATTAAAAACCTACACGCACAATCGACCCTTGTGCTTTATAATACAGAAAAAGACGAATAAAGCAAACCATTTCTTGTATTAAATTATTAAAAGAAAGCATTACATAAGCTTCCTATTTTAAAATTATCTTATCTGTGATGGAAAATCTTCCTCACTGTAGTAAGTATTTCAGAGCCATCTCTTGTAGCGGTTTTTATTTAAGCAAAGACCAGCTCAATTGAATAGCCATGTGAAGGGCTAAAAGTTAGATTTTGGGAACAGAAAGTGTATAAATACCTTTTGTGAGTTGTAACACAGCTTTTTTTGCTTCTTACGTCGCCATCTAAGGACCGCAAATACATTTGCCCCATGAAGTAGCCTGCTATATTTAACCTATATGTACCAAGATGTCGCTGCCATGGCCAATGCAACCACTAAAAATTATGTTGCATTCTTGTGTGTGATTGATTGTTCTAGTTGTTTAGTTCTCAGAACACTTAAAAATTATACACCCATTTGCAACGGATTAGGGTTGTCTTATTTTTCAATTCTCTCATTTCTCGGTCACTAAAATCATTCATGTTGAATTCTTTTTTTTTTTTTTTCCTTTCTAAATAGGATCATGAGGGGTTCCCATTTACCCCTCACCATGACTTTAACTCAAGATTTATAAATTTCAAGTGAGGAGTGCTACCACTAAACTACACTCTCTTGTCTTATTATTCATGTAAGATAGTGACTCTATTTTAGATTATTTAGGATATATAAGTTTAATTGCCTAAAAGATGGAGATTTAAATCGTATTAGGATTAGTAATTATCTTTTGTCCTGTATCCTATTTCCACACGATTTGGATTCTCTCTATAAATACTCTCACTGTTCAGAAGACATAACTTTGAATACCGCATTCTTATTGCATTAGCATAGGAGAGAGTTAACATAGATATTGAGAGATTCTCTACTTTTTTTACAGAAAATTTGTAACCTCTTTCTATCTTACATTAATTAATATATTTTGTTGCTCTGTGGATTTTGGTATTGTCGAACCATGTAAATTTTGTGCATTTCTTGTATAATTATTATTTCTTTTTGTTTTTTCTCTCTTATATCTCTATCGCGTTTGTCCATTAGTGCAATAAGTGATATTAGAGCCACAATTATCACATTTAAAGAGATATGGGAGGTGAAAGTTTAAGTTCAATATCAAGAGAGATAACTGCCAAAGGTGTTACCCAAGTATCTAGTGCACAAATATCAAGGATGGCAACCTTTATATGAAATTGAGAAGTTCAATGATAGCAACAATTCCAATATATGGCAATGTAAAATCATGGATATATTAGTCCAACAAGGACTAAACAAAATTACTTTGGAAGAAGAGCTTGCATACATGGAATATACAGAATGGGCAAGTTTAGTCGTATGGACTATAGGTCAACTTGACTATTTGTGGTGAAGGACTTCAAATATTGATAGCCCTCGGCTCTTGAGCTCTCTTACTTTAAGGTCACTTGCTCTCTATGCTCTATTTCTACCTCACACTCAATACAATAGGGAAAGCTCTTTTTTATAAAACACAAGACTTCATATATGGCAGGACTCCAAATATGCCAGTGTAGGAAATCAGGGAGATTTTCTTTGGATTTTCCGCTCAGGATCAAGCTTTTTACAGTTAGAAAATTTTAGAAAAGATACAAGATGACCTTGAAAAATGTGCAAAATCTCTCAAACTCGTTTCCGAAATCACCTTGCGGAAGCATCGAGCTCCTCCTCTTCGTACGTGGTCAAGAATTGTTAGAGGAGGCTACTTTTTGGTTTAGGGTTTTTAGGAGAGAACTAACAAGTCATTTTTAGGTTTTCTCAAAACCATCATCTTAAGAAAATAACATGAACTCTCCTTTTTATAGGAAGATACCCATAACCCACTAAGTCCAACTCTTTGGACTTAAAATTGTGGACTTCTCAAATACATATTAAATCACAAATTAAATCCACATTTAATCAATAGCTTGTGAAGTAATTTGATCCATATATCTAGTGCTAGCTAGACATAGTCAAAATTAATATTGTGACCCATAATAAATAATTAAACTTTTTTTATTCTCAACTAAATATCTATAATATTAATTACTTATAATATTATTTAGTTCATAATTAAATAATAACACATTTAACAAATTAAATCCACATTTAATCAATAGCTTGTGAAGTAATTTGATCCATATATCTAGTGCTAGCTAGACATAGTCAAAATTAATACTGTGACCCATAATACATAATTAAACTTTTTTTATTCTCAACTAAATATCTATAATATTAATTACTTATAATATTATTTAGTTTATAATTAAATAATAACACATTTAATTCATAATTAAAATGTCTGCTATTATTATAATAGTGTCAATCCTCCAATTAATTCACAACCATATACGTGACTCAGTAGGTTCAAACTTAAACCGATAATACAAGGACTATTCTTGTACTAATCGGTGATATCATCTAGCAACGGTTCCTGATGTCCAGATAAGCTGAACAGTTGTAAGACAATATCCAACGAACCTGGGCACTATGGTGGATTCTTCATGACCCTCGATATTTCGAAATAACCCTAGGGGAATGGTAAAACTGTTAAACCCCTAATCAGCTATTTAATATAAAGTCTCAATCTCGTCATGACTCATCACAACGTAACCATGTGACACATCACGTGCAAAGCTTTTGCCAAAGTCTTAATGAATTAGGACTAAGCAGAATATTATTCTCTTAATACCCAAAGTGGTCAATCCCATCTTGACCTATGTACTGACTTCGCAGCACTTGCCCATACCTAGTAGCCTTTCGTCACCAAATTAGAAATCCAGATATTTCAGTACCAAAGCATGAGGAATGATTCGCAAGTCTTTATAGCAGTCTCCAGTATAAGGAAATACCATACCATGTGCACCACAAGCTATCCTTTGATAGTAGGGTACGTACCATGGGATGCTCGTAATAGAGTCAAGTTCAGTGTGTATGTCTCCACACCTCACCGTGCATTGTACCAGTGTCTCCATATCATTTAGTCATAAGGATAACCAACTCATGTGAAGCACTATAACCTATGCTTGATAGAATCAACGTCCTAGTATCATTTCTATCATTTGGTTATGAACTAGGTTTAAGGACGACCGAGCTATCTCTCATTCTCAAAGTTATATTAAGTCATCTTAAAGACTGTGCCATGATCTAACAATTAAGGAAAAGATGTACGATATGACATAAGGCTAAAAGTGAGACAATTCATGTACAAATCAATATGAAGTCTACAATAAATGACTAACTTTAGTACCTTATTTCTAATAGCCAAGACTAGAAATATGGAAGGACTATTAATTTGGCCAAAACTAGGATCCATAAAGCCCATTCAAAATATAGGCCATATTCCTAGAAATCTCTACCTTGGACTGTATTCACTCCTCATCCGCAACTTTGAACTCCCTTTGCTCCAGCTACCATCGCCTCATGGAAGGCCCACTACTATGCATTGCCTATGCCTCTCAAGTCCCTAGCTACCTGCTAGAACTTGTCCAGATGGTATCTACTTTGTCTTACCACATGATCACCCTAAGATCAGACCAACATCTATAATGTTCTATAACAATCTAAGGAACTCCTCTGAGCGCTCACATCACACTTTAACAACCAATGCCATCTATTGCTTCACCTCTTCCTCAGACCGGTGAATGTGATAAATGCTCCTCTTTACCCGCAATACCAATTCATTGTATCTCACTAGGACTAGGACCATTGACCTCTATAAGCGCCTCGACTATGTACACTCTTCCCATTAAGACACTTCAACAGCCTTTAATGCCAATCCCAGAGATTCTCCTACTTATCTTCTCATCATTAAGTACCACATTATACTGCCAACCTTGAGACATATCCGTCTCACCTAATAAGCGTCCTCAATTTAACTACCTCCAGCCATCTCCTAGATCACTCTCTAAGCTTCTCCATAAGCTCTACAAGTTCCATGGCACCATAGTCTAAACCAGCTCCGAGATACAACTCCCCAAGTACATCCACCTGTTAAGTCACCAAGACTGACCTACCATTACTACACGAAACTCCTAAAGCATCCATCCAACTCCACCTATTCCCCTATTGCACGTTTCGACTCAAAGCAATAACGAGAAAGCATCAACGTTCTTCGAGAAAGCACCAACTTTCTCCCAAAGAGTTCAGCCAAACTCTTTACGCAATCTTCCAACCTATGTCCACCTCAAATTTTTAACCAGCCTCCCACTAGACGCCTTGTTGGAACACTCATCGTCTTTATTAATTACTCAGTGATCACCCACAAGTTTGGGAAACTCTACCTTGACATGTCAGGATTTCTTGCATTAGAAACAAATTAGTTCTTTATTTACTTTAAATTTACTTTCCTTTTTCTTTGGTGGTCTTGTTGAGTTGAATTTTTCCTAGCTCATAAAACTCTTGAACATGGAAAACATTGCCATCTCCTCATCTTCTTCACTTTCTTCTACTTAAGTCATCTTGTGGAGTGGCTTTGAGTGCAATCATTTTCACCACCTTTACTTGTTCTTTGTACTCCTTAACCTCCAACTTATGAGTTATGAGTGATTGAACAAGCTCACTCAATGGTAGCTTGTTTAAGTCCTTGGCTTCTTTAATAGTTGTCACCTTTGGTTGTCAAGACAATGGCAAGCATCTTAAAAGTTTCCTAATAAGCTTAGAGTTTCCATAAGATTTTCCACTCTTCATGCTCAAAGAGGACTACATTCTTGATTTTTTAATCTCCAAATAATCACCAAAACAAATATGCAATATATAGTCAGGGCAATTATTTAGTGTTCATCAAGAATATATCAATTATTTAAAATTATCAAAATAAGTAAATAAGCAATAATTCCAACAACCAAAAAGATTGCAAGTATGAATTTTGAAAATGAAATCCCCCTCTTTATAGAGATAAGCCAATGATTCATAAAAAATTACAACCTTCCCAAAACGCCACTCTTGGGTATGTGAAACGTCACATCAGTTACGCAAAAAAACCCATAACATATGCAGCATGTCTGACAGACATTTAATGTGGACCAAGATTGGTCTTCACCCAGAAACCCTGACTCAAAGAAGGCGCCAACTCATGTTGCACCTAGGATCTCCACTTGCAAGACGCCAAGTCTATCGGGGCTGGGGCTGGGTATAAGTATCTTGGGGTATGTCTTAATTCAATCAAGGAGTGAAATTCCTACATTGATTCTATTACACCAATCCTACTAAAACATTGCCACTTGGATAAGCTTAGTAGAAGCCATGAGTCATCCAAATTCCTTCTACTAGAAGCCTATATATACGCACTAGCGTAACAAGCCAAAGATAGGCATTTATACAGTTCTTGAACCTTTCCTTACTCAATTCTAGTTTGATCTATCACTAACATGAGTATCAGAGTCTTTTTAGCCAACACCGCACCGATGTCTCCCTTACCTCTGATAGCTCATCCCTTTATTATCCAACCAATCTACACGTTGCACATCAAGGAATTTAGACACGGAAGATTCACCGATAATCTCGGAATTATCAATTTGAGTTCTTAATATCTCATTTTTTTTGCATTAAACAAGTAAGATTTGGAACTTTTAGTATGTATTGCTAACAAAAGTATTATTATTAATTTGAATAGTATTTTATTAATGTTAAATATGATAAAAATGAAGAATAGTATCTATACTAATATACTAAAGCAGAACCGTTACACTACACTGTTGCCAAGTGTCGCTTTCAATCTACTGCCCTGTGTTGCTTCACATAGACTTATTCAATTTATTTTTAAAAAAAAAGGATTTTTGCTTTAAAAATATATTCCCCCCAATTACTTTTTTTGTTTCCTTTTTTTTTCTGCCACTTTCTAAATTATGGTCTTTGAAGTTGAGTCGACAGTAACTATCCCTTAATTATTCTCAATTCTTGCCTATTTTATTTCTATAATTTCTCCATAATTTTAGAATCAAATATGTTTTGAGTTACTGCAAATTATATTTGGAATATATAGTTATGTTACCAAAATTAATTTATGATTTAAATAATTTCAATAGTGTTCAAGATATTCATATCCTAAATCATGTCGTGATCGTTGGTGACGGTTTTCTTTCCTTCCATGCTTCTTTTTTTAATATTTATAGTCGTAAACATACCCATATTTGTCCCTAATCATACTTTAAAATTAGGATTTGTTCTTATGTTGTAAATTGTATCAGTGACAAATTATAGAAATTATTGAATATTATAAGTTGATATCGATACATCAGGTCTCCGACACATAAGGAGAGATTTGGCGTTGAACGCATATTAAACATCAGAGAGAATGATTCGATTGGGTTAGGTCATGGGTTGGTGGCTAGATCGAGCTTGCTAATCGGGTGAAAAAGAAGACCAAATTTTGGGGCTTAGTTCTTGTGCGTTACGGTGCAAGCTAGTTTTGGTAAGATTGGCTAATCTTGGCCTTTGCATCTTAAGGAGATCGTAGATCAAGGAAGGATTGATCCAGTGTGATATAGCGCAAGCAAGGAGGCATGGACTAGCACTTAATTGGCTATTGTGAAAGGTGCTGATCTAGTGTATGCCCACATAAGAAGTACTTGGTCAAACAAAGGGATTAACCAGTGTTAACTGAGGACTTTTAGGGGTTTGACCATGAAAGATCTAATGGAGCATGCAAGACTAACCCTAGGTCAAATTTTAAATTACTAACCCTAGGTGCAGTGGAAAAAAAAATACTTGCGTACAATAATACCACACATGCATAGATAAACAAGAACACAAAGTAAAATTGTTAGAACAAATTTACATCTTGGAGCAGAAAAACGACCAAAAATTTTACTGATTATCAAACTACCTTCTGGACCTCTATTTGACAATGTACCTATTAGATTTGAAGGCCTAGAAGTGTTGAACGTCCTCTTAAAATTTCAGCACGATTCGATAAGTGATGGATACCCGATCAAGCCCGGATCTGAGATTGCACTGACTGTGACGGGAAAAAATAGTTTCTGTCCTCTTTTGTTTTTCTATCCAAGACCTCTATAAGAACGATCCAAAATGCTCTTGATTTTCCCTACTATGACCGGGAAGATGTTATCAATAAGCAAGAACCAAATTCTTGGTGAAAATATTGGTTTTAGAATTGTAGAAGTCAATTTTGTTTTTGGTCGATCAAGAGAAGAAAAAATTATTTCTTTTCTAAACTTCTCCAAAAACGTATGTGTCTCCAATTTCTTTTGGCGTACAAAATCTTCTGCATTTTATAAAACTTAGTTAACCCCCTTTAAGAGTTCTCTTAACAATAGAACTCCTAGGTAGACTAGGATTTTATTTTGAGGAGTTTAAATTCAAGTAGAAGATCTTTAGGTGATAAGAGTTTCAATTAAAACCAACTCTTGACCTAATCTTCTAGAATTTAAATCCCAACAAATCTTCTAGAATATGTGGGGCCCACTATCTCTTTCTTCCTTCCAAATTTGGACGCCTCCCTACAAGACGACTTGACAAATTGAATATTCCGAGATAGGAAACTTGGAGTTTAAGATATTTGAATTATCTTGTAAAAATATAGCAACTCTATCCTAATTTGGATACCTTACTCAAAAGTCAGGTCTCGCATGCCTAGAAACTTTAGGAAAGAGATTAAGAGACGTTCTAATTATCTACATTAAAACTTGGACCAATAAGAATTAAGAACAAATCTTATTTCCTATTTCCAAGAATCCTAATGTAATTAAAGTCTTGTGGAAACACATATTTAGCAATCAACCAATAAGGAAATATTCAAAAAAAGACTTCTCATGCTTAAAACAATATCCAGCTAGCAGAGGGACCAAAAAGTATAACTACCCTAGCTCCTAAAATGACCAAAATGCCCTTGCCTCCCCTTAGGTGACATAATGACCATTTTGACCCTAGTCTATTTCACTACAAGACTAAAGCTACACTCCAAAGATAATTACTGGATGCCAGAAGCTTGTCACAACAATAAGTGACCTTTGTCTTTGGCCTACTAAGCAAAATGACCAAAATGCCTTTCTATGTACGCCCGTAGTTAAGGTCGGTCCTTTGACCGTACCATTACCTTTTTAACTACCTCTAAACCTTGGAATAACTTATCCAAGATATCAATCACATCTTTTGGTCACATTACTCTTGATCTCGGGAGTGACCCATAAGTTAAATGACTAATATACCCTTGAAGTCTTGTACCACTAGATCTAGATTTAGATGATCATACGGACAAGACCAAGGGGGCACATAGAATCTACTATTGCATATGCATATCCCAACTGACCAAAACTCAACATCTACCGCATAGAGCTATTGACCCTAGCCAAGTAAAGTCTCACCCATAGTGGATCAAAGTGCTGAACCCTGACTCCATCAGTTCATCCACATATGCTCAAGATTGAAAGCATTGGCCACTTACTAGTAGTAAGTGTCGTGTTTTCTGACTTTAATAGTACGGTTATGAGAAAACTAACTCAAAATGGTCTAGTCCAATGCGTGACACACACACTAGAGAGACAAGTCTAGAAAGGCCTTTAGTGACCTAGGTAAGTCACCTTTACAAGGAGGCTTACTCACTATAACCTTATCTTGATAGAGAGCCTAGCATTAACATACAATTATGGACCTATTTATGACATTGCCAATGATTTGTTTGTTATAGTTTTATTTTAAGATGCTTATCTTATTGAAATAGAGGGAAATCTTATAAAATTTGAGACATCTTATCATGGATCCTTTAAAATTTTTAAAACAAATCATACTTTTTGTCTTATAAGAAATAAGCAATCCATCCTATCTAATTTTTTAGAACTATAAAATGTATGTTGCATGTGATAAGATATCTCCAAATTTCAATAGGATAAGGATCTAAAAATAAGATTATTCCAAACACACTATAAGTCTAGACTTAGACCTACTACGCGTCCAACCTCGCTGCCCACCCAAGTTCTTAGTTAATGTCATTGGGCCTTTACTAATACACCACATAATCATACACCAGATACAATGTATGAAATTGAAATTCAAAAATAATTATAACAATATCCAAAAAAACAGTATCCAAGTAGTGTTTAAGGTATACCAATCCCAATAGACCAAGGGTTCCCCAACATTTTTCAACATCTTGAATTTGTTTTTAGGGGTCAGTTTTGTCAAATTCTTGTTGGATTGCTGAGTTTTAGTGAATTTATGCATATGAGCCATGACAATGACTAGTACGAAATTTGAAATTCCAATGTTTGATGGGAACATGAACTTCAACTTATGGAGAAATACTATCTAGGAACTTTTGTTGCAATAAGGCCTTGATGAAGTGTTGGAAGAAGTGAAACCAGTTGAAGTTAACGATCAAAAGTGAAAGTCCTTACAAAGAAAAGCCATTAGTACAATCCAATTGGCGCGAACACTGCAAATCAAATGTCATATGATGGATGAGACGACGGTGAGCGGTGTGTTTGACAAGTTGGAGAACATTTACGAGTTGAAGTCGATCACCAACTAATTGTGCTTGAGGATGGAGCTCTACTCGTTAAAGATGAAAAAGGGAACCGCCATCTAGGATCACATCAACAAGTTCAATGAGCTAGTAATCAAGCTCATAAGTGTTGAGAAGCCTAACAAGAGAATTTCAGATGTAGAACAAGCAATGTCGCTCCTATCTTTCTTCCCGAAGTCGCACAAGTCGTTCGCGCAATCAATCCTCATTGGGAAGAAGACTCTTGAGCTAAATGAAGTGTTTGCACTCTTGAGAAAGAACAAGAGGATGTTGGGAAGAAGTATTGCACCTAGTGGGGATCAAACACTAGCTATTAAGGGTTCGAATTGGGGGAGTTCTAAAAGAGGAAATTCTCACAGAGGTAGATCGAGATCAAAAAGTCAAGCTCAGGATGGAGAAGATGATCGAGAGTGCTACTACTGCAGAGAAAAGGGCTATATCCAATTGAGATGTCCTAGGTTGAAGGAAGACATGAAGAGCCTTAGAGAGTCAAGATCTAAGGGTAAGGAGAAGAATTATGATAAGGACTTAGCGAACCTAGTTGAGAGTGATGATAGTGACGGTAGTAATAATTGTTTTATGGCAATAAATGGGGACGTTAATGGAGGCTCGAGGAAGAGAAGTCACTGGATGTTGGATTCAACTGGACCATTTCATGTTTGCAATGATAAAGCTAGTTTCGACACTTTGCAATTGGGTAAGAAGCTTGGACACATCACCTGTTGGGAACAACCAAAAGATGATGGTTGTTGGCATTGGGAAAATTCGCGTGAGGCTCAATAATAGTAGTATCAAGACCATCTCCAATGTGATGTATTTGTCGTCTTGTGTGTCTAACATGATTTCACTGGGTGAGTTGGTGTCAAGAGAGTACAAGTACATTGGTGAAGGAAACTCTTGTAAAGTATACCGGGGGGAAGAACTAGTTCTTGAAGGGAAGAAGAACAAGAAGCACGTGTGCTACTTAGAAGGATACACCGTATATATGTTAACGCGTCATAATTTCCTAACAAAATCTTTTCGACAGAATTATACGTGATAATACTCTTTTCCATTACATCAAATAAAATTATAATAATTTAGGACAAGTTGATTATGTTTAATTATATTTATTTCTTATTTTAATTTTATAAAATTATTATTTATACACTTGTTATATCAAATTTATATCGCTTTGTGTGAATGGCTCGAGAGGAAAAAATTAGTTCTATTTAAAATAATAAATTTTCTTGGTCTGGAAAGCAAATAGATCAGAAGCTGCGATTATGACAATGCCATTAACCGCGCGCTTTTGTGGCGGTTCACCATAACAGCCATTGACGTTCATTTGCCACACAATTACAAGGCGTGGCAAAAACCTTTTGTGATGTTGGCTCCAATGACTTACATATTTGGTGAACTACCATTTGCATCATTTGGAACCATGAGGAGCCGCTGCTAAAGGTTTAAGGGCCTGCTTGGAATATTCTTATTTTAAATTTGAAGTTTAATATGCAATGGTACAAGAAATAAGTGTTTGATATTATATGACTATTTGGTTCGTAGTTTTGTTAGTCTAAGTTGAGATGTCGTTATAAATTGACTTAGTAACAATGTTCTCAACTATGAGCCATGAAATTATAATTTTATAATTAAATAATAAATTATAAAATATATATTATAAATTAATTTTTAAATTTTTATGTTTTTGCATTTATAATGTTTTAATTTGTAACTTTCTAATATTTTTAACCAATTAATCTCTTATTTTTAAATTTTAAATTTCTTAATTTTCAATTATAAAGTTTTAGATATTTCAATGTTAAGTTTTCTAATTTTTAGTTTTCAATATTTATTTTTCAATATTTCAATATTTTAAATTTTTATTTTTTAATTTTTAAGTTTAAACTTTTTAATTTATTTTTTATTATTAAATTTTTAGTTTTGTTGTTTTTATTTTTATTTTTTAAATTTTTTATTTTATTTTGAAAATTTTTTTTAATTTCTTGACTTTTTAATTTTTATGTTTTAAAATTTTTTAAATTCTTAATTTTTTAGTTTTGAATTTTCAATTTTTAAAATTTTTAATTTTTTTTTCTAATTCCCCCAACTTATTTTTTGTAACTACAAATAATACATCTTATGAAAAGTATTTTGTAAATAACTTATGATAAGTTGACAACAAACAATATTATTTTACATAAGTTATCAAATAAGATAAGTGTCTCACAATAAGACCAAACCAAACACAACATAAATCAGCTTTACTTAAGCTTCTTTTTCTTATTTTTGTAGTGTCGTGTTTCTATGTTTCCATTTTTTTCCAAGTTTTGGCGCCATGTCGCACTCAAAAACTAACGAACACGTCACACTCAAAAACTACAAAAAAAAATTTATTTTGTATGTTGTACTTGATATTTTTGTAATCTTGTTTTTTGATATTAATATAAATTCTAAGTTTGTTCTTGACCAAAAAAAAAACTAACGAGCATGGTCGCTTTGGTAGGCGTTATTCAAAGTTATCTCGACTGGAAGGACCAAAGGAGAAAGGGGAAAAAAAAAAAAAAAAAACTTAAAGAAAAAAAGAATGGAATTAAAGTTGGCAGTTTATGCAATTCGCTGGCTTTCATTCGCATTCTTGCGTTGGGTTCGAATGGCATCGACCCATTGCTCAGCCAGCTCCGCATTCTAGGCGAAAATCTTTAGACCATATTGGAATCAGTTTTAAAAAATAAATTTTCATTTTAAAAAAATTGTTTGAAAAAGTTGTTTTTGTTTTTAGTTTCTAAAAATAGTTATTTTGAAAACAAAAAATCAAAGAACAACAAAAGAAATATTTTTAAGATCTTATTCTCAAAAACTCTACAAAAATAAGGAGAAGTCTACTTTATTTATGACAATTTTGTAATTAAACTACCATTACAATGACAAATACTTTCTTTTTAATGTCTCTCCACTTTATATCTATTATACCAAAAAGTTTTCAGGTAAGCGTTTTAAGGCTTTTGTTATCAAAAACTATCTTTAAATTGTGTTTTGAAAAAGTAATTTCAAAACAAAAAAATAAAAATAAAAACAAAACCAAAGTAGCCCTTTACTTACGGAACGTTTTTGAAACCATACCAATTGCGAAATTTGATTTTTTTCTTTTCTTGGTATTATTTAATTAAAGGAACAAAAACCCATAATTAACTACGTACTGTTCTCACAAGGTTAAGGATCCTGGAAACTGCAATAGGTCAGCGCTACACATGCAAGTAGTTATCTCTAGATGGCCGTGTAAGAATTTGTCGATAAATACAATAAGATAACGAACACGATTTATCAAACGTTATTAATATTAACGTCCAGAATGTAAAATAGCCTTCCATTTTTTTTTTTCCCTTCCAATCTTATCCACTTTTTTTTTTCTATCTTATCTTACCCTGATTTTTTCCTCAATCTTATTTATCCCAGATAAATTTTTGTACAACATTTTATCTCGATAAATTTTTTTATGTAAATAATTTATTATTTTTGTTTCTTAATTTTGTTGACCAAAAAAATCTTTGAATCTACTAAGAATATATGTTTGTTTTATTGACAAAAATAAATTATTAAAAAATTATTTTTATCGTCCTTTAATAATAAATTATTATTGTAATAAATATATATATATAATTATAAATGAATCGTCTTATTTCAATATTATGACCAATAATAATTATAATAATCATTAAAATAGTAACAATAATAAAAGTAATACACGTCCTTTTATATAATTTTACATTTATCAACTAATCTAATAGCTAATTCTATCAAACACATTTTTTCTAATCAATTAATCAAACCGCTATTAATTAACAAGTAACAATTAAAATTTAATAGCTATCAATTATGTAAACAATTATTTTTGCCGAACAAAACCATAGAATAAGCGTGTCAATCAACAAATAATAAATAAAAGAATCTGGACTCAAGCATGCAAGCGGAGAAACGAAACGTAAGCGAAGAATGACACGGCCACGGGGCACCAAGCAAAAGAGGCAGCCGAGCTATCGCTAGTTGGATAACCATTCGGTGAACGACTGCGGACATTGTTCCTGCCGCCGCCGCCGCCACCACCTTGTCCACCGTCACCCGCCGGTGTACCTCCAGAGTCTCCATCTTCACCTCCGCCGCCGCCTCCTGCCCCTGTACCACGACTAGGACTTCTGCCACCACCAGTTCCACCACCACGCGGGCTGCTGCCCCCGGTACCCTTTCCTCCACCTCCAGTACTTCCACCACCCTTTGCTCCACCTCCGCCGCCACTACTGCTGCCTCCACCCCTGGCTCCACCTCCACCTCCACCTCCACCTCCTCCGCCGCCACTTGGAGGCGCTACGGCTAGAGTTATAAGGAGGCATATGATAGTAATCCCAAACAGAAATTTCACATTTCGCTTCATCTTCAAACACTAGTGAAAAGAAAAAGGAAAAAAAATAAAAAACTTTAATGTTGTAATGAGAATCTCTTTAGTATGAAATTGACGGGGAGTAGTAATACACGAGAAATACGGGATATGAATCATCCATTATTACAACGTACCTTATCTATTTATAGCTTAGTCTCCAAGCATGGTTACGTGTTAGAAAATAGAAATAAAGTAAGAATGCACGACACGCAAAGAAATCAGGCTTAATTTTGGACAAGGTGTGAAAATATTATTCAAGCTGGCCACTGTGACAAAATGGTAAACCTTGCAAGGAGCTGAAAATTATATTCCAGGCGCGTGTTAGTTATAAAATAGGATTTCTCTTTAATCCGTCCAAAACCGTACAAATTTTTGTTTTATACCTACTAAATTTTTTATGAACCGATAAATTTTTATTTTAGACTTACAAGTTTTTCTATAAACTTATGTTACTAATTTTTAAAAAGGTTGTATAAATTTTTGTTCTAAAGCTACAAAATTTTGTTTTTAATTTATAATTTTTTTAATAAACTGATATTACTTTAGATGAATGGAAGAGCTTTCCATATAAAATATATAGAGAATCATGAAATATTAAAATCATAATCCAATCAACATGGGACGCATTATTAGCTGTGGTTTTGCTATAGTCTAATTAATTGGAACAATGAATAAATTGTTGACTTTTTCAGGCCCAAAGAAGAGGTCAAACTCCGCATGCAAATTAGTACGTAGTTGACTTTTCAAATTAAAAGTTGACGATCAAAATTCTTTTGTTAAGTTTTGAATAGTTCTCAAATTCATGGCATTGCATCTTCATCTTCCATGAACTTCTGCTAGGTGTGTATATGGTTTGATTTGGTTTAATTTAGATCATATTTCAAACTAAATTAAAACTTGTTCATTTTCATTTGAGATTAGAGGTTCAGCTGCTCTTATTATCATTTTTTATATATGAAGGAAACATTTGTATCATTTTTTATATATGAAGGAACATTTGTATACATTGAACTTCAGTTCATTTTTAACCATCCCGTACACACCCTTAACTTCTGCATACAGAAAATCAAAACCAATTTCATTTCGACGATCTTTGCGTGAGTTTGAATAGGAAATGCAAACCAATTTCACTTCGACAATCTTTCCATGAGTTTGAATAGGAAACGCATCGTTGTGCAGTTTAGACATATACGAAGAGCTTTCACAATAACTTACTTTTCGTCTTCAAAGTAATGTACTTTGAAACATTCTAATAATTGAAGACACTGTTGATATCGGCTACGCGTGACTCATTCTAATAAATATGATTTAGTTGAAATATATTAATATCTAAATTTAGTGACCCAAAAACAATACTTAAAATCCATATTGTTATGTAGTCAATCTCCCATGTCAGCCAAGATACAAGGTGTTGAGTGACTTATAAGCGTTCAGAGACTTTCCCTCACGGCATCGTTTAAGGACAACACCTCCCTTCACTTACACAAACAGACGGGAGAATACTTTGTGGCCTCGAGATGGGTGGACATGTGAGAAGATCACAACATCAGTTGACACTGTTGTAGAGGGTCTTACAATTAAGATTACACTTTAGAGACTTGTAGTGTAATCCCTCTAATCGAGTGGGCACCAATGATAGTCTTAGAGTGATGCAAGGGTAGGGTTTTTGCGTATATGAATGTGTTGTCTAAGGACACTTTCAGGATAAGTGTCAATTCGGAGTTATCAAGCAATAATGCAACTATTTTCTAGAGGAAGAAAATTTTATAAGCGAATTACATGTAATATGCTCTATTTTTCAACTAAAAAAAATTTATATAAACTCTCAATTAATATTATAGACATATTATAGTAGTAATCAATGAAATGAATATTGATCAAAGAAGTTTATTTAAGTGCATGTTATAAACTATATTTAGACACACATACACACATATATATAATAACTATATTATATAGCCAATCGGACATTTTTACATGTATGAATTATATTATATGCAAGGAAATTCATCTTAATAGTATAAGTAATATATATACATACATATATATATATGTATGTATGTATGTATGTATGTATGTATGTGTGTGTATAAATAGTTTTTTTATTTTTTATTTTTTGAATTTGTTGATTTTTTTTAAATTTTGAATCAATTGACTAAACTCAATATGGTTGCAGATTAGTAGTTGGGCCTAGATCATTACAGTGTGTACCAAAACTTGATTATATACAATTGTATGTGTTTGTGTCTATATATATACCAAAACTTGATTCTATGCCTGAGAATGAAATATCTATATAAAACGTATAACTGAAATCAACAACACAAATTTATATTGTTAATTACTTCACAAAAGTAAGTTTATCAGAACTACACATACCTTGCATATTGCATTTGCAAGGAAACTAATAAAGAGCTCATACTTGATTTAGGATAAATACTTGCCATGTTAAGCATTAAATTTGTGTTCGACTCTAACTTTCAAAACCTAACCTTTTGACTCCTTGAGGATTTTAAATCATACTACACAACTATTAAATTAAGAATCTTAGATTATTTGAATTTTTTTATATACATACTAAAGATTATAATCTAACTGGATGATACATTAATGTCTTAATATATATTAGTTAACTCTAGTAACATTATTTGGTCAAAAAATAATAATAATAACTCTGGTAACACTACTAAAGCCCTGTTGTTTAAGGCCCCGTTGTATAATTTCTTTTCAGGTAGAAACAGTATTTTATTTAAGGGTAGAATATATCAAAACTCCTTGTGGTCTATTATAAATATACAGCATTCTCCTACGGTCTCAAAAGTCTAACAACAAGCTCCTATGGTAATTAAAAGTTCAATGCACACTCCTTACTGTCTATACTCTTCTAACGGTGTTAAAAATTTACAACAAAAAGATATTAATAAATTTACTTATTCAATTTTCTATTCATTCAACGCAACTAAAGGATCCAATTTGCAACTGATTGAATTTGGAACATGACATGTCAAAGGTCGATATATACTTCCATCCATTTATTTAATTTTGGTTATACTTTAATTTATCTTCTTTTAGGAGAAATATTTGAGTGAGATAAAATTTCAATGCAGTTGATTTACTAGGTAAGAAGTAATAACGAAACTAAAAATAAATTATGGGACGAAAAAGAAAATTCAAATAAATAAGATAAGTTACTACAGTTGTAGATGAGTAATCCGTATTGAGAGGTACTTTCATTTGATTGTATTATCTAAAGGATTAATCATTTGCAAATGGATAGAAAATTGAATGAGTAAGGTTATTAAGAGAGTATAGACAATAAGGAGTGCATGTAGAATTTTTAATCACTCTAGGAGTTTGTAGTAGGACTTTTTATACCATAAGAGAGTGATGTGCACTTTTGGTAGAACACTAGAAATTTGGTATGTTTTACGCTTTTGTTTAATTATTATTATTATATGATAAAATATTTTTAAATATTTTATTTTAATTGATTGGAACTCGTCAGAGCAGCTTGATAACATCAAATCTCTACCTCTTTAGGAATGTCAAAATCTTTAACATATTACGTTCTATTAAGTTACCACCACATTTAAAATTTTGAACTATTAGAGAAAGACTTAATCATAGTATTTATTATTTTCAATACATCCGTTCATGTGTTGGTTATTGTGAAACGATGGACATTCACCAAGTCAAAAAAAAATGGTTTGGCTTGCAATAATGATCATTGAAAAAGAAAGCAAAGAGAAACAAGACTCTACATATATTATTGGAAATCAGCAACATACGAGATTTAACTCTGACTAAAGATTTTTTATTTAAATTTTTCATTTAATGTATTGTCTCCTGGCCTCGGTTATAAAAGGCCAGAATTGGCAGTGCATTTTATTAAGGAGGGTAGTACAAACATTTCAAAGAGAAATTCAATAGAATTCAAATTTTATCTATACTTTCTTTTTATATACTTTTTTCTTAGTTATTTTATAACACGTTATCAGCAGGAACCTTTGCCAACAAGAAAATCTAACAATTGTTAAAAGGGAGCATAACTCTACAAAATTTCAGTAACGGTTCTTATTTTATTATATTATGTCTATAGAATAAAGTTTTTTTTAATACCCTATTTATTTTACATTGCATTTAAAAAGTAAACTCTTGTTAAATTATTTCGTTAAAATATTGGCATATTCTCTATTTAATGAAATATAAATATAAATATATATATATATAAAGAAAATAACAAAGACTGTGATTTTTAAGACTCAACTATCGTGACTTCTAGGACTTGATTACCTTGACTCTGAGACATGTGATTATTATGACTTAAAAAAAAATGATGATGACCTTGACATAAACAGTGATATAATTATATAACGATTAACAATAATAATTATACTAACATGTTATTTAAAATTGACATATTATATTATATTATATCATGCTCATAAGTTTCATATGTCATATTTGTAATTTATTCCTACGTGCTTATATTTATTGATTTACAAGTTACGTCAGGTAAATATATTATTATTTCACTTACTAATTTATTTTTCAAACATGGTAGATTTATAATGTCAAATCTCATGAAGCTTGAGTTTGTGGCCTTGATATTTCTAGCAACAAGTATTTATCATGGATCTTGGATGCCGAAATACATCTCAATGGCAAGGACCTTAAAGAAACAATTAAAGAAAGAAATAATGCATTCTTATAGGATCGCGCTAAATATTGATATTCCTTCGTCATCATATTCATGAAGGGCTTAACGCTAAATATCTTATAGTAAAGGATTCACAAATTCTTTAGCAAAACTTGAAGGAAAGATTTGATCATCATAAAATAGTGATCCTTCCTAAAGCTCACTATGATTGGATTCTCACAGGATTTTAAAACTGTAAGCGAGTATAACTCCGTTGTATTTAGAATTACTTCACAATTGAAATTATGCGGAGAAAAGATGAAAACATATTAGAAAAGACATTCTCTACTTTCCACGTATCTAATATGCTCTTACAACAACAATATAGAAAGCGTGGTTTCAAAAAATATTCTAAGTTAATCTCATCTCTTCTTGTTATTGAGCAAAATAATGAGCCCTTGATGAAAAACCATCAAACACAACCAACTGGCTCAAAACTATTTCCTAAAATGAGTGAAATTGTATCTCCTCAAAAGAATGTTATATCATCAAATAATTATGGTCATAAGCATGGTCATGGTCGTGGTCGTGGTCATGGCCATAGTAATAGATATGGTAATGGTCAAAATTTTCATAAGTCAAAGGGACCAATTTTCAAAAGACAAGAAAACCACGACAAAAGAAATAATCTACAAAATAAATATTTCCAACATACTAAAAGTACTTGCTATAAATGTGGCATGAAAGGACATTGGCATCAAACATATCGTACTGCTAAACTTCTCGTGAATTTTTATCAAGTTTCGTTAAAAGAAAAAGAAAAAGCTGTAGAGACAAATCTTGTTAAACCAAATACTCAAATAAATTACACATACCTTAACTGCTCTAACTGCTTTGAAGATACTACTGAAAATATTGAGCAATTGATTGGTGATGAAAACGTCCATCCAAATTAATCTTTATGTAAAAATAAAACGTCTTATTATATCGAACTGTTTGTCACTTTAATATTTAATTTTAGCTCAAATGTAATATTTATCTTTTATGAAATGAATGTCATATCTTTGCTAATATTTATATATTTTCTTTATTACTATTGTGAAGAACTATGGATTTGTATCATATCAATGATGGAAAAATATGTTTGGCATATAGTGCTACAACACATTTTGATATGGGCTTATTGTATTCAAACCATACACATCCTGCATTAATAGGGTATGTAGATGCTGAATATTTATCTGACCCGCAAAAAAGATAATCCCCAACTAGATATCTCTTCACATATGGTGGTACAGTTATTTCCTGGCGCTCAACAAAGCAGACTATTGCTGCCACCTCCTTAAATTATGCTGAAATACTTGCACTACCTGAGGCGAGCCGAGAATGTATATGGTTAAGGTCTTTAACTCAACATATTGAAAGGGAACGGAACATTTCAGCTAATAAAAGAGGACCTACTATATTATGTGAAGATAATACTACACACATTGCTCAAATTAAAGGAGGCTACATCAAGGCTAATAGAACTAAGCATATCTCACCAAAATTCTTCTTCACCCATGAACTGCAAAAGATAAGTGAGATCGATATTTGCCAAATTCACTCAAGTGAGAATTTAACAGACTTGTTTACAAAAGTATTACTTACAATAACATTGGAGAAATTGGTACCCATGATTGGCATGTGACGACGTAGAGATTACTCTTGATTGTCTTTATGAGAGAGAAAATTATACACGCTGTACTTTTTTTTCCTTAGCCTAGGTTTTGTCCCACTGGGTTTCCCTAACAAAGTTTTTAATGAGGCAGCATAAAGCATATAATAAGGATATTGTACTCATTTCCTTTCACTAAGTTTTTTTTTTACTGGATTTTTTCTTGTAAAGTTTTAGCGAAATATATTCTTGTGATGAATGTTCAAGAAGGAGTATTATGAAATGATGGACATCACCAAGTCAAAAAAGAATGGCTTGGCTTGCAATAATGACCATTGAAAAAGAAAGCAAAGAGAAACAAGACTCTACATGCAACAATGGAAATCAACAACAGACGAAATTTGGCTCTGACAAAAAATTTTTCATTTAATGTATTGTCTCCTGGCCTTAGTTATAAAAGGCCAGAATTGGCAGTGCATTTTATTAAGGAGGGTAGTACAAACGTTTCAAAGAGAAATTCAATAGAATTCAAATTTTATCTATACTTTCTTTCTACATACTTCTTTCTTAGTTATTTTATAACATAGGTTAAGTTTTGTTCAATTAAACTTATCTCCCTCCCTTTTTTTTCTTTTTTGCAGTGAAGTTCGCATATTAAAGAAAAAATTTACACATATGGGCAAAACAAACATGTGACCAATCCGAAATAAGGAGATACGGAAGTCCAATCCAAAGAGTGAATAGAGAAACAAATAGGCCCAATCAAACAGTTTAGAGAACACCAAGAAAAGCCCACAACCACAAGTGAACAAATTCAACAAAGAAACCGCAACCGCAAAGGCGGCTGTGCATGCAGGACTGAGCATAGGATGCAAGATATACTGGACCGAGATCCTATACTGCGAAGCCGGCTTTGCAAAATTGCATGGATCCACCATGAAAATGTGCCAACTACCGAAACGAAATGTTTTATACTTTGAAAACTTAATAAGATTCCAATCAAATGATCATGTTAAATAAAGTTTAATAACTATTTGAACTATTTGTTTTGTCAATTTTTATAGGTCCTTGCTGTCGCCTGGAGTTCTTCAGTATACAGCGCAAAACTGGAGCAAACTCGGCAGATCTTGTGGTACAGAGAAAATGTAGAAAGGATAATACCTCTTCTTACTCCAATAGTTGTAAGATGTCAGACATCTTGCTAGTATAATAGTCTGGTCGGATATGGTTCGAGTGGTCTTGAAGAGTTGATAGATTGGTAACACCTGCAAGCATTGCAACTACAGAATTAGTGACAACTTTTTCTTTCGCGATCGTCTTTGCTGCCCTAGTTTTGGTGTTCTCCCGGGCGGGAAGGGAGGAGAGGGGGAATTGCGAGATGAAGTCTTTCTTATTATTCCATAGTTCAACTATAGCACAATAAATTTGTAGATTTAAGGGGCAAAGAGTTAAGAGCAATTCACATGGGTTGAAAGAGGAATCCTCAACCTGAAAGAACAAGGAGGGTTTTGCAGCCAGCATTCTGTCCGAATAGAATGTCAGTATCTAATCTATCACCAACCATGCACATTCTGGAAGGTGAAATATTGAATCTGGAACACAGGATTGAAAAAATTAAGATTTGACAGCCTCTAAAATATATAGAGTTCTGAAGTAAGCTCCCTGCTTGGGGTGCTTTTGCAGCCTGAAAGTGTAATTATATGACAATAAGAAAAGGAACCACATAAGATTAAGATATATCAACTTGTAGTCAGACTCCTTGGTAGGGAAACTATATGAAAATTTACATGGCAACGAGTGTTTTGCTTACTTCTCAAGTAAGAAGTCCATCATAAACGTTGATGGTTTTCCAACTACAACAGGCTCCTTTTGAGAAGAACCACACACTGCTGCAACCATACATCCTGCCCCTGAACCATATAATGAAATATATATAGGGATTAGGATTAGGGTATAACTCAAGTGGTTGAGCCTATCTCCTCCAAAAATAAGGTCTTGGGTTCAAATCTCATGAGGATAGGGATATATATATATATATATATATATATATATGTTAATACAGGAAAGCTAGAAGCAGTAACTTGCCAGGCCATTCTTGTCTGTCAGTTAGATTTCCTGTAGCATCACGGTTGGTTGCAATGAAAAGGCATCCAGGATTCTCACGTATGCAGAGAGTTGCATACCTGCAGAAATGTCCATTATTTAGTTTAAATCAACTCAGCTAGTTATTTAACAGGATGCACTTGTCCTCAAAATGCTGTTAACAAACATAGCCAACCGAAAAACTTCCTTTTAATTAATTTTTTCTGATGAAATATGACAAATAAATTTCTCTCTCCCATAGTTGCGCATCCTAGAATGTTTGCAGAGTTACTCTTGCAGCATATCATAAGCTTTTAGAGCCATTATGGAAAACAGGCATCTTCTCATATAGTAAACAGAATAAATGCCTACTGAAATGTGCTTATAAGTATTGAAGATGAGGGTTTCTCCAGAATAAATGCTTACTGAAATATGGCTAAAAGGATTGAAGATGGGGTTTTTCTCAAAAAATAAAATAAAATAAAATAAATTGAGAAATAAAAAGGAACAAGCATGAGTATGTGAGAATCCCGTTAAAGGCTCATATGGCAATATATCTCTTTTATATCCTAAGGGCAAACTCATATGCGACTAAAAGATGTCCACCATACAAAACTGAAGGAAGAAAGAAAGAAAAGGGAAAAAAAAACTTTCATGATTCAAGAGGTGGGGAAAAAAAAATCAAAGAAATCTGAAGCACAGATGTACTGCAAGTTTTCTTAGTGAGCCATGTTTATCAAGCGACACTTGGGAAGTATGTGTAAGGAATATTGAATTTACTGTAGTTTAAAATAATTTATGTACTGATCAAGGCCAACAACAACAGCTCCAACCTGGAAAACAACATCCAATATCTGTAAGAACAAAAAATTAGGGAAATGGACATGTTTCAATTAGATAACAGTACATTACACTCTTATCATGCTCGACAACATAGTCCGGTTTCAGCTGCGCACTCTTTTTCCCATCTTCCTGTAAAACAATGCACTGTTACCCTGTCGAAAGCTCAAAAAGCAGTGAATAAGGAAGTGCAGTCGGGAGAACTTGTCCATTCTTCTCATATGAACTCAAGTATCACCGTGAGAATTTGGAAATTGAGAATTTCCAGTGAAGGTATAGAGTACTTGAAATGGAACTCAAACATAACAGTGTGCTATTTCAGATTAACAGATCAGAGTCCCAATAGCTAAAATGAGAAGAGGACACTACTGATGATACGAGCTTCCTCAACTTTCTTGCCTTCCCGTAAAAATCTCAATGTCTAGTCCAGTGTGTGATATTGAATACAAAGCTAATCCTTGAGAATGTCTGATCACTCACAGCTTCAAAAATGTTCAAAACGATATCAAACGTATTAGAAAGCAAGATAAGCCTGAGATGCATCACAATATTGTCACTTTGGTGACGGTAAGCTACGTGTAAATGAGCAGATAGACAATAAGCAATCCTAAAGAGGAAGCACTTTGAAATAAGTCCCAGAATGATTTATTCCTCCTCTTGCGGAAATGGGAAGAATGGGAAAAAAGGGAGCAGGTAATGATTCACAGGTTCTATAAATATCAGCACAGGAAATACAATTATGTAGAGAATATTATTAGAGATTAACTCAAGAGTATTTTTGGGGAAGGAAGAAACTAGACAAAACTTCCAAACTCTAATGAAAGCCACTAGAAGTTGTTAGGATATAAGCATATAAGTTTATATATGTCAGAGATTTTGAAAGCAAATAAATCTTACTGGGCCTCCAAGGCCAGTATAACCAGCAAGGTTCAGCTCTTCCAATATGCCTTCCTCACCAACTACATAAACCTAGAACAAGAAATTTCAAGAGTAACACCATCACCTAACTATCTCCAGCAATATAATGAGCAGAGAAATTGGTCAAATCAACATCATAAGGAAAGTGATATCCAGAAGAATTGTAAGGTAAAATTTATATCCAAAAGAGAAGATAAAACACAAAAACATCAATAGAATAGAAACTTGTAAATGTTTTAAAGAATCCGGTGTAAGATGGGGTGCTTGATAAGTTGAATTTTACAAACAAAATCAGAATGAAAACAAAGATCAAGTCAGGTGTCACATATAAGTGACTCTGGGAATCTTGATTGCAGTTTGGAGAGACTTGGATTGAAAATGTTCTCCATCCGAGAGTCAGTCCTCCCTGGAATTCTTTGAGAAGCACAATAGTTGAAAACCTGTTCAGTTTAAAATCTGATATATAGAAAGTGAAAATTGGCAAAGGATGCATTAGATCTTGATTACTAAAAGAAGTGCACTTTAAATCAAAATTGGTAGGTCTATAACTTTTTGCTTTTCCTTTTTACTTATTCAGTTTAAGAAGCAAAGTCTTCATCTCAGATTTATATATCACATTTCTTCATTAATAACTATTCTGATCAAGCATTAATAAGCCCATATCTGCAAAATTATGGTTTAATTTTGTAAATTTGTTAGTTGCAATAGTGATGACCACAGGCTGCCAGATAATTTGAGTACATTTCTATGCCTCCAAGCCCCACTTTATAATCTAGCACTAGTTGCTCTTGCCTTTGTAAGTATTACAGAACTTGCAACTAAATTGTAGAAGAGGCACCCACCTTCTTATCTTTAGGGAAGTCATTGACCTTCAAGTACATAGCTGCTGCAAATGATGAGGAAAAAATTTCATCCTGCAAGAGTGAGAATTTATGAGCACTTTACTTCGTACTGCAATTCCATACATATAACAAAATACAATACTTGCTGTGCACACCTCAGTTACAGGAATTCCAAGGGAGTGAAACTTCTTAGCGTTCAGCCTCCTCGATTTGGTTGAATTGTTTGTAACAAAGACCAGCTTCTTCCCCTGAAAATGGGTACAAATCTTACAAGCATGCACAGACATATCCAGAAAAAGAAAACTCTAGATTCACAGCACAGACAGAGAAAACTAGAAAGAATAAGGAAGATATAACATATATAGTCTCTGTATCAAATTCAGTGTCCACTTTCATTTTTGAAATGACTCAAATGTATTCTGCACACAAAGTAGAAATTTACCATCTTTGAATTACTAAACTACATATATATACTTTTCATTTCATATTTCCACTGGTTGTCATACATAAACTCAAAATAGTAGCAGGTAACCTCAATTAAATGAATATATCTTTTCAACTCTTAAAACCATACGGTGTAACACATTAGTTGTAGATTGAACAATCAATTTGGATGAGAGTATAGATATATAGAGCACTTGGCTACATATACTTGAGATCACATTTACAGGGTGTTTGGCTAATCTTATTTTTTTGTCAAAATGGCTTATAACCCTTTTACAGCATCCAAGCTCGATGTGGGTAATTGATTAAACGGTTTACAAGTTAGAGCTTAGAGGAAAGATGCTTACTTCAAAAGATGCTTCATTTCAAGGAAAGTTTGGCTAGCAAATTTACGCAACCAACTTTACCTCTTTATATTATTCTTTTGGAATTAGACTTCAAACTTATCACTCTGTCAGCTTACTACATCCTCCTTTCAAGCTAAGCCAAGCACCCACAAGGTACAAAAGTCTATATTAGAAAATTACTAAAAGATAATGGATTGAGTCAAATGTTATATGTGTCCCACAAGATTTAGTTAGAGATCATAGTACCCCCATAATACTGGCCTCAATTTGGACACTATCAGGTTAAACTTAAACTTAACCATATTTTGCCATGAACAACTATAATTTCATACTCATTTTATCAGCTAGCCTCTTCAACTTATAGATAATGTCAAATTCCTGCGCCCCCCCCCCCCCCAACACCTTCCAGTTATCAAATTGAGTATTGCATCTTTTGGAATCTGCATATATTATAAAAAGAACCAGTAATCAAGATTACATTAACTGTTTCTAATCTTCAAACAAATTACAAGAGAATGTAATATGCCCTTCTTTCCCCGTTATTCCCAAATGATCTAATATATAAACTCTCAGTCATAGAAACAGCCAGATGCATGAGCTTTGTCTCTAACACACTTCTCACCTAAATGCACCCTCGCATACATCAAGTCACAAAAACTTGATTGCATATAGACACTCCCGTGATTCCATGATTTGGTAAAGAGGAAAAAGAGCTAGGGAATTTGGTCTATCTGACTTCGGAATCGGTAGCACTAGCTCCCTTTAACTGTATTATAAATTTATGATACAAAATGAATTCTATCCAAAGTATGCTTGAGTACTTGTTCTTTTGATATAAATATCTATAAACAAATTTGAGGTCACAGTTAAATGATAAATTCGCTGGGGGCCGGCCGGTGTGCAACCTGAACTGGCAAATCGGAGATGATAGGCATTTACCATTGTTGAGGCACAACATGTTTCTCATTTAATCAAAATAGTCATTTAACTGCAAGCTATCACCATCGAAATTGAGCTAGAAACTGAATCACTCCCAAATCCAAATTCAGGGAGAAAATCAATCATTTCAAAAGTTCCCAGGTATCGTGATATATAACCCATAGTTTGATTCAGAAAAACTAAAATGCCCAAGCAAAAAGACCAAAAAAAAAAAAAACAAAAAGAAAAAAATCACACACACACACACTCTCTCTCTCTCTCTCCCTCTCTCTAAAACAGGCTATAGAATATACTGAGCTTTTGGGTCAGAGAAGTCAACTCTGTGACCACAATGTAAATACACACAACAAATTGCAAGCTAAAGCAAAATCAAATCTTGAATCAAGAAAGGAAAAAGAAGTCCACCAATATGCATATATGCACACACAAACAAGCATAAGCAATACCAGAAAGAGCTTTGTTTACCATATCTCGAAGCTTTTGCAGTGTCTCTGATACCCCATCTATCAGCGTGTTTCCTTTCCATATCACACCTACAAATATTAACCAAAAACCAATTCAAAGAGACTCATTTCCAGGTTGACTATACGAATTTGATGCTCATTCTTATCAAGTGCCGAGCCATCTCCTCTAACCTACTGAAGCAAGATTTAAAGCGTTTTTTTAACACTCTCAAAAAAAAGTGCTTTTCTGAGAAGCTAAAAATTTCTGGCTTGCAAAAAAAGTTGCATTTAATTTAATTTAATTTTTTTTTTAGTATTTCAGCTCTTTTAGGAACTAAGCTAAATGGTTATTGTAATAAGACAGTTTTCACTAAAAAGATAAGTGCTTTTATTGAAAAAATTCAATCCAAAAAGGCCCTTAGTTCCTCTGTGTCTCTTAAGTTTATACTACATTCACTGATTCACAACTAATTTCAGCCATCATCAGATCACAATACAAATATATCAAAAGAAAATAAAAGAAAAAACAAGCATGTATTATTCTCAAAAGCATGCATATCATTACACGGATACATATACATATATATATATATATATAGACACACAGAGAGGATTTACAGACCATCGCAATCGAAAAGGAAAGCGTCGACAGACGCTAAGAGGTGTGTGACGCTGTCAGATGTAAGAAGCTGAGAAGCAGAAGCTTCATTGGTGGATCCCCCTTTCATCTTTATTGGCTCTTTTTTTTTTTTTCTTTTTTTTTTGGCTTATGCTCCGCTTCTACTTATTTGCATTTGTATATATTTATAGAAAGAGCAAAAGAATAAAATATTTAAAAAAGAAAAATGTGCGCACATAGACAAGGTGCATTTGCGAGCTTCGAGCACATTTTGGACCGTCGCTTGTTAAAGATATACAATTTCATTGTAAATTTAATATAAACGTGATATGTCCGGTCCCTGGGATGTCCCCGCCGTAATGGTTGAAGGCGGACGCCTAATAAGCACGAACAAAATACGCAGACACAGTACGAGACATAATGTGATATGTTGATATTATTTTTTTAAAATTAAAATACGACACGATGGGATATGTTATATAACATATATTTCTATTATGTATAATGAATAGCCATCATTTTTATCATAAATAAAAGAACAAACAAAAATAAATACTTGACATATAACTTATCATAGAAAATCAAAAGTTATAAAACTAACATGTTGATAAATTATTTCCATAGCTTAAAAAGATACTGTTTAAAACTAACATTTGATTCATCTAAGGACACGTACTAAACACTTTACGTCATATCACACAAGCAAACAACGTATATGTATGTAGTATGGTGTCCAAGGAAGGTGTTGGCCACTTTATTGAGTGATTGTTCTGCATCCGCTGGACAAGTATTGGGAAAGTGTTAGGCAAGTGTCAAGAGGTGTTGGTGGAGTATTCGAAAGTGTCGTGAAAAATTAATAAAAATTAAATTATTGGACACGTGTTGGGAGAGTATTAGTGTTCGACAAGTGTCGGACACTGGGACACGCAAACTGAGGGTGTCAATGCTTCATGAGCAGACACAGGTCATAATCTAGGTTCTAATCCAGTCTCTTATGCTAAATTGAGTGTCTTTAATTGAATTGGTGCACAATATTGGGGACGTACCGTGCACCGAGTTTTGCCAGTTGGTGGTCAGGCTTCGCTAACTGAATTTTTCTTATCATAAAAATAATGTGATATGTATCATAAAAAGAAAATAATATAAAAAAATTATATTTCTGCGGTTAAAATATATGACACGTAATTTACAATTTTACGATAAATTAAATGTTAAAGTGTTGTAGTAATTGTTTCATTTTAGAGGAAAAAGAAAAAATGTACTCGTGATCATCGCCCGGTCGAGGGATGTGTCTTTTGTTTATTTCCACTTAGCCTTTTTCTTACATGAAAAAGAAATTGCATTTCCATGGTTGAAACATGTGACATGTAATTTATAATTTTTTTGCTGAACTTATTGTCAATATATATTTAGTAATTGTTTTTCTGAAAACGAAAAAGAAAATGACTCACGTGACCATCGGGAACGTGGGATGTGTATCTTTTATCTTTTCAGCTTGGACTGTTTTCTGACATGAGAATAGAATATGCTTTTCGCACATGATTCCTCACATAGTATTTTGGAATAATAATTGTACAGATGGAATTAGTTATTATCAATCCAGCATAACTATTTTATCAGATTTAAATCATTCTAAACTAGGAGATGATTCACAATTCAATGTTTATGGTATTTTTTTTCTGTTGTCAAGATAGGATTTATATTAACAACAAGAAGAAGAGTACATAGAAAGAAAACCTAAAAATACAACAAACGATGCTATAGACGAAAAAATTAAATACAAATAATATACCTAAGAACAAAAATGAATAAGTCCTAACACAAAAAAAGAAACTTATCATAATTTTAAGAGCGATCCAATCTACCACGCGTTTGGCACGACCAACGACATGCATAGTTGTATAGCCAATATTAGAATATAGGAAATAATTCCGAACTAAAGAGATAAGCCTCCAAACAGAATTCAAAGAAACCCAAATAATAAAATAGACTTGTACTAACACTAAAATCACCATCTTCAACTTGAGAGGAAACAGCAAAATTGGACCTTTAGAAAAGAAAATAAAGGACAACAAAATCCAAACCATTCTAACAACAAGTTTAAACACAAAAAAAAAAAGAGAGAAACAGAGAAAAGAGATATAATATATAAAGAAGAGAAAGACAGAAATGAGAATGGTGCTCCGTCCTTTAAAGGAAACAGAGAAAAGAGATATCATATACAGAGAAGAGAAAGAAAAAGAAATAAGAAGGATGCTACTGGCCAAAAGCCGTAGCACCCAAAAGCCAAACAAAGTTGGCGAAAGGGTTCTCACGGAAGAGGAGAGGAAATCGACTTTTTATTACAAATATCTTCAAATTTTATATTGCAAAAAAGTTCAGATTTAACTTTTTCTCCCCTTCCACTACAAATGTGCTTTAATTATAAATACATATATATATATATATATATATATATATATATAAGTCTAAGCCTCACGCATCGTACAGCTCTGATATATTTTTATGTTATATTTTATATTATTTAGATAACCATATATCAAATGTTAATTAATTTATTAAGAAAATAATCTATCAGTTTACTAATATATGTTTCTTTCACTCTTAAAATATTTTCTAGGTGTTTGTTTGGACTTGTTGACATATAAAGTAATTATAAAATATTTATACAATATTCTCATTAGCTAAATTACATGAAAATATTTTATTTTTTTATATTTTTTACAATAACTAAAATTTTTAATTAATTTATTTTGAACACCATAAATTAGAATATTATTTTTCAAGAAAAAGGACCTATTTGGATTGGCCTTTTTTTAGGACTAAGCAATTTTTTGCCTTAAAAAACTTATTTTTTTTGCATTAAAAAACTTAATTTTTTTTTGCAATAACTATTTGGTTTAACTTCGAAAAAAGCTGAAACTCTAAAAAAAAATTCATTTACACCTTTTTCCTAAAAGCCAAAATTTTTAACTTTTCATAAAAGTACTTTTTTCAAAAGCTATTAAAAAAATACTTTTAAAAAAAGCCAATCCAAACAAATCCAAAAGTTGATAACAAACAAAAAGTACTCAGTTATCCGTAACCTTTTATCTACTTTCATTTTCTTTTAGAAAAGAAAGAAAATTTTAAAATAAAAGGGAAAAGAATAAAGATTCACCCCATTGAAAAATTTCCAAACGCGAAATTAGAAATCCTATGATAGTTAACTTCCTCAAAGTTATAAGATTTGCCTACGTTTTCAAGTTCTTTTGCAAATTAATCGACTATAGATGTGTATAAATTCTATAAACACCGAATTCATATTAACTATAAATATATCACTGCCATTTAATTCCTATGCGATCAGAATCCCTATTCGATCAAAATAAATTTTGTGCCAAAATTAACACGAGTCACATTCCTTTAAAATCAAATCAAACATAAAAAATCATAGTAATCTCAATGTACGAACTATTACATTGTTTATAATAGCAGACTTTTGCACAATGTACACTAAAAACAATAAATAGAATTAGGAATTACGCCACATATTATATCATTAAAACAAATACTGTACATGATGTTCGATATAAAGAATTTCTGATATTAATCCATATATTGAAATAACTTGAAAGACTTCATCTCGATAACAAAAACTTAACTTCATGTATATCAATCTATATCTACAAGAAAAAAACCTGTTTGTCCATTGCTAATCCTCGCTAAACAGGGAAGGACGATGGATTGGCAACGGATTAAGCCTGTCGATAATTAGCTCCTCGCTAAATTTTAATATGTCATCTTTCTGTTGCTAAATACGATGAACCTCGGTCAATAAATAATAATGACGACGAACAATCCGTCGCGCTTGTCGCTAAATTCCATCGCAAATAACGACCAAAAATTCCTCGCTAAATTCTGTCGCTAGTAACGGCGCACCTTCTGTCGCCAAATTCCGTCGGTAAGACTATTTTCAATAGTTCTCTTATTTTTTTTTCTTTAAATTTAAGTAATTTGAGTCATTTTTTTATAATTTAAGATCCCTTATTTTCGGTTCTACTCTAACAGCTCTCTTATTTTTTTTATCAAACTCTCAGTTTAATGAATCCTTATTTTAGTTTTACTCTAACAACTATTCTATTTTAAAATATTACAATCTTAAAGCTATAAAAAATAGGGGATGAGATTTGGGTTTTAGCTTTAGGGGATAAAAAAACCCCTTATATATGGGTGTTTTGTTTTGAGGTTTTAAAAAGACTCAAATTTTGAGATAAGATAGGAGAGCTGTTGGAGTACATTAACACTAATCACTTCTCAAAATATGAAATTTTTTTTTATGTTTAGAGTTACGGTTAGAGTAAGCCTAATATCGACAAACTTTCGCTCGCCAAATTCCATCGGTTTTAATAATGCATTTATGTCGCTAAGTTCCGTCGCTAATCACGATGCGCATTCCATCATTAATAACGATGCACATTTCAGTCGCTAAATTCCACCGTTATTTAATTTTATAATTTTTTTAAATCGATGTATACAATAATATTTTTACAATTACACCTGTATGATTTAAATAAATATTACAATGAGATAAAAAGAAGAAAATTAAATTATATTAAAAAGATATTGTATTTAGAATATAATACATAAAATTTTTTTCTTAGACTACAAATTGTCTAATCTTGTCTATGGCTACTATGCGCTTCACTTCTATCATGTTGACTAAGTACCCGTACACCACTCGTGCCAACATGACAAACTGTTCCTGCATGGTCGGCAACATATGGATTTCTTGTGCCATTACCCGCTCATGTTGCACATTACTCGCTCTTGTTGCCCCTGTGATCCCAAATACAATAAACACAATAACAAACACATATATGGATCCAAATTTGTATAATAATTCCTCGTAATAATTATATATTAAAACAAAAAAAAATATAGAAATAGTATAAAAAGTTAACCGTTTCACTTATGTCTAAGCTTGCTTACTTTTTAGTTAGTTACTTCGTTACTTACTTACTTAGTATTTATTCGTCAAAGCCTGGGGCTCGAACACCCTATCCATCGGAGATACACTTGTAAAATTCTAATGCTGCCTAACACAACCTCATCAGTACGGGGCCATTAGGGCAAACAATCAAAGGGCATCACATCGTCTTCAAATGGAGATGGAACACTTTTCCTTTTTTTTAAAAAAGCATTACCTAAAATAGATTTCATGCGCAAAAGACTAGGTAAGACAATTTTCCCTTTTTAAACAGCATTACACAAAACAGAAGATTCCCCCTATAAAAAAAAACCCAATTGACTTGATCATCGGAGAGCCTTTTGTTGGCTTCACACTAGTGCCAAGCTCTCTTATTTTGCAAGAGCATTCCCTCACTAGAGTGTATCCGACTGGAGTTCAACCATCTAACTAGTTCTTTAGCAAAATCAACATTTACAACTTTTAATTATTTACAAATCGCATATTATATAGTTTATAAAATTTTCACAATTCTTATATTCTATGTTTAAAAGTTTACATTATATGTACACTAACGAATATTTACAAGCGTTAGATTTTGTATTTGATGAGTTTTATACCATATTTAAAACTTTTATATCCTATGTTCATAATAATTATATTTTACATTCATGACTATTTCCATAACTCTTATATTATGTGTTTATAGAACTAGCAGCTCACGAAAGCTTCTTCCTTACCCGACGCACAACCCAAAGGAAAGCTTCAAAACCCGCTTCGCCAAACTCAAGATCCAACCATCGGATCAATGATTAGATTGCTCAATCTTGCTCGCCTGACACTGGAGAATGTGCTACCATCACCCGATCACCCAAACCACCATCGGCCACTGTCCAATGCCTTCTAGCAAACCCACTTTTGTTTGCTCATCATCAATTCCTATTCCAACTATTCCAAGCAACGTGACTGGCATCAACAACTTCCTTTTGTGCTCATGAAGTCAATGTTATCTTCCACCGACGTTTTCGTTGCTTTGGCGATTAGATTCAAATCAGGTCTAGACATGTCTTCTTCGGCAGAGGTGATGTTTGGTGTAGCTAAATCGTGATTGCAAGGGGTGGTTTGAACCATAGCGCTTTGAGGAGTTGAACGAATTTTTCTAAATATGTTCATGCGTCACACGCGTTTGACGGTGTACGATGCGAGTCTGGTGTACCATAAATAGGAATGACAACGAGACATGTACCTTCCCCGGAAGCTTTTCCAAACTTGTTACTTGATTAATATCCCAATTTCAAATCCCATCCAGAACCCAATTAGGAAATGAACAAAAACCCCAAAATCGGAACGTCCTATTACCCGCAAAACTTGAAACGTTCCAGAACCCAAAATTTTGATATTAGTTATTTGTCCCGAACCTAAAATCCGATTTAAGCTTTTGTTTTTGCCGATAAACCAGATGAAACATTAATATATATTCGACATTAAAAGGAAAAAAGAATCTGATTTAGACTAAAAAATGCACAAATCCAAAATAAAAAATACACAGAATACAAATCAAGAAATACATGCAATTAAACAATAAAAGAAATCACACTACTCAAAAGTTTAGGCAGATTTATAAACTAAACACATACACATCTATATAATAAAACAACCACCAATCACCCAAATTACAAAGCCTTAACAATCAACAAAAAGTCAAATTCAGCCAACCACAAATCTAATTGGATATAAATTCAAGCAACGGAAGAGCTTCTAAATTCAAGCAACAAACAACACATAATCCAAAAGTCCCACATTTTAACTCAACAACCTCCTTCAAACTAAGTGCAAGTAGATTCTTCGTCCTCAACTACAACTACGGACGTCATTTCTGAATTAAAAGAATTTCTTACGATACAAAAACATATAAATATAATAAAATAATAAAAACCAAAATTTAATATAAAAAATTCATAACATAAAATATTTACCTTCAAGCTCAAACCAAAACTAATCATGTGAACATATTAAAGCTTTTAAAGTCTTTTGGTAAAGCCTACTTTGATGAAAACTAAAAACCCTACCACCTGTGTTAAAAGCAGATTCAAATGTCACCATGGAAACTGGAATTGCCAAAAAATCTCAAGCAACCAATTACAAAGTGAGAAATTTTATCCCACCAGTCTTCCACCAACCCAAAATATCAAAAGCATCCACATAAGGTATCGCACCTTCTTTTATATAATAATCAGATTTGGACGTCACATGAGAAAGAATGTCTTTGGTGGATCAAAAATTAAGTAAATCAAGTGATAGTGTTGAAACAAAAGAGCAATCAACAGATGATTCATCAAAAGTAGGTCCATGCATTATTTTTGAACTCGCATACTCATTCAATAAATCATAGACTAACTTCTTCACTTTCAACCTTGGTTTTGTATTCTCTTTCATTACAAATGTGCTTGAAAAAGCACTCAACCTTGAGTTTTCACCTTAGATCTAAAATTGCTGGAATTGTCATCACATCACCTATCTCCTCCGAATATTTTTGACACTTTTTATACATATTTGAAGCCATATCACAAACAATGTTATTAGTTGACGTCATCCAATCACACAACAGCTTCCTAGTTGATGGGTGTCGAAACCACAAAAAATAAGTTCCAATTTCTTTCCTCACAAATTTAATTTGAGTACGTGGTGAGAAAGGAGCTAGTCCACAAGGATTGGGTGATTTAGAATATGCTAATTATGCCAAGCAGATTTCAAATAAGCTGCAATAAAAAGAAGGGTTTTTAATGTGAAAAATCAAATTAAACAAAACTGTCCATTACACTAGACAACTAAGCGTGGACACATAGCTAGGCAAAAAATCCAAAAAATGTAAATAGCATCAAACCAAAGCTATAGTTGCAATCTGTACCTAAATAAATTTTGGAAAATTAATATTAAATGGGAAATTGATGAGAATTAAGCATAGCCTCGGGTTTAACCTTAGTTTTGTTCAACAAATCCAATCCTAGATACAAAGATAACTTCCACCTGTTTTGATAAATCAGTTATGGTTGTCAGTACGGCCTAACAACCTCAGCTTTTCTTATAGTGTTGATAACGGTTTAAACCCTCTATGATTTTTCCCTGCTATCACCTTACCTATTAGACGATCTAACCCCCGGAGTTGCCCACAGGGTCTATCTAATGGTAGCACTAAGTTCTAGAAGGCCTGATTTTAAAAGTTGATTCTCTTGCAGCAATCGCTCAGTTAGATTATGTGTTTACACAAGAGACTTAGTTACCACTATTCTTAGATTAATTTAATTAATCTATTTGGCTATCTATCATCAAGCAATTGAATAATTGGGCCATAATTAAATAATCACAAGACAATATTAATTCTTAAAATAGTAAATACACAAATACCAAAATAAGAGTGAAAGGATAGAATCAGTTAGATCTCACAGAATTGAAAAACCAAAATCTGAGTTAACCCTTAGCTAGAAAGAAGCTTAGAACTATAGACATGTTCTCTACATAAATTCTAGATGACTCTATGAAATGTTCATAGAAAAATATATAGAAGAAATTTCTAACTAGAGTCCTTTTCAGATAAAGAAACTCTTTAAAAGCTAAGGAAAATAAAAAGGTAAAAATTCTTAATTACAATTCTTAATGAAATAAAAGTCTTCTATAGTTAATCTCCTTCCTTTCCAAAATATGGCAAGTATTTAATGCAATTTTTTTCCAAAAATGTTGCAAAAATATCTCTAGACTTCGATCAAAGCTCAGCGAATCCCACATAGAATTTGGATGGTGTTTGCCAAGGTATCAAAATCAATTTAATCAGCTACAAACACGTTCAAAAGTCTTTTGAATCTATATATAATGCATTTACCTGCTTTTTCCAAGCATAATCATGCAAAAACACATAAAAACACCAATTAAGGAATAGCATCCAATTCCTTAATTAAGCACAATTAACTATGAACTAAAGGCTTATTTCGGACTTATCAAATTCCCCCACACTTAAAGCATACTTGCTCTCAAGCATGAAATCAGTTACGAACATAGAATCCACATGAAAGATGACCATAAGGATTGTTTTACAAAGTTAAAATACTAGCTTTTCAAAGCCAGGAACAAACCTATTCATGAAACAAAGCAACATTTTCAAGCATAAAACCAATGTTGCTTCATTTTCTTTTCAAAACCAGTAGCTCATTTCATGAAGCATACATTGCCAAACATATTCAAACCATGCAGCATCAAGATTCTACTTCACATTTCATCCTAACAATTAGAGATAATAGCAATCAAGCATCCTTCAACTTATGCCATCATTCAACACAAGAGTAAATCCATTCAAAACCTCATTCTCTATACAAGTCATTTAACCACAATTAGCTCAAGTATTACTACATGAACAAACAATCAAAAATACTTCCTAAATACACAAACCAAGCTACTTTCTTTCTCATCAATCATGCAATGCTTCAACCTTTCAACACAAAAAAGCTTTACACTCTAGAAACTTTTGTAGCACTTCAATTGACAAGACTTAACTCAATAAAAAAGTTTTCAAAAACCCGACTTTTTAGCAAAAGAAATCCCCTAAAAACAGTTACCTTTCAGTAAGAAAACATGGCCATGTTTAGTATTTACCCAAAAAGAACTTCACCAGAAATTTCCACTAAGTTTCAAAACAACCCAACCTCCTTACAAAGCAAATATAGGCACACAAACCTTCAAAAGTCCTTCTATCACAACTCAAAGAAACTTGAGAAGGAAAAAAGGTAAGCTAGTTTCTAACAAGACAAAACAATTACCACCACACGTATAAGTTACCTGTATAGCACTCAAACACTATGTAAATGATCCTCGTACTAGTTAAAGCACACACAAAAGATTATAGTCAAGTATAATTATGCCAATGCAAGAAGAGAAATCAAAAGCACTTGCCCTGATGTGCAATTTTCCTCAAAAACAATAAGTTTGTGCCTAGGCCCAGCTATTGAAAGGCCGGATTACTTCAACTGATATCAATCACTTTTTACACATAACTTTCTTTCCTTGCCTAAAATGTCACTCAACCTTTTTAATCATTGACAAACATTTATGATAAATGTCCCGGTCACTCACAATTCTAAGTGGCTACTAGCTCTACTCATGGTCCCCTTCTTTTTTTTTGGAAGACCAGTGGAATAAGAAGGTGCTTATTTAATTTAATTTCATTCATGCACCTTTTTCACCATTTAGATTTCAACACTTTTGCATGGGTGACCTTAACTCCGACATAAATTTCATATGCACGAACTTTTTCACAATTTTACCACAGAAAATAAATCAAGATAAGTACCCATCAAACTCAAACTAAGCATTGGCTTCCAATTTAAGTGCACACACGTTTAAACCCAAGTTCAGATTAAGCAAGGTTCAAGTATGACGTGTTTAAGGTAACTATCAAGGAATTAAATACAATGGGGATGGATTTACCGCATGTACCAACTTACCGTTGTAACTAAAACAAATTTCCCGAACATGGGGACTAGACTTTTTCCAATAGAGATGCCAAGTTCACACAGAAGAAAGTTGAGTAAAAAGAAAAGTGGTTTGATAAAAGAGATTTCAAAAACTTACTAGTTTGGCTATTAGAAATTCAAAGAAACATGTAACCAAAGACATTAAAGGACTCTAAAAGAAACATTTTTACAAAACACTTAAGCAAATTTTTTTTTCATTTTTCTGGTTTTTCTCTTCTTTTTTTTTTCCATTTAAGAAGACTCAAAAAGACTCGACCAATACTAAGTATAACAAATATGTTCACAAGACTCAATATGCCACATTAAAAACACATCTGACCATCCAAAAGACTCAAAATAAAGGACTAAAACAAGACATTCCTCCCCTCCACTTATTACACAAATTGAGGACATTCCTCCCCTACACTTATCACACATATTGTCCTCAATGTGTAAAGAAAAGAAAACAACAAACAAAAGAAAGATAAAACAAAGTTAAGAAAAAGGAAAAAAAATCAAGAGTACTTCCCTTCAAAGAGATGTGGGAGGTGGTGCAACTAGCTATCATTCATCCAAGTAGGGCCATGGTACTCAATGAGATTAATCAATTTTTTAAGCTTTGATCTACATAAACAAAGAAACACACCCTTCTCCCCTTTTGGGTTAAATCCAATCATGAATCAAATTAATTCTCATCTAAAAAATTGTCTGAAAGCTATGCAAGTATGCATTAAAGATTTTTTCATCTAACCCTCATGATTTATAGGCAAAAATAACACCTAAATCTTTGAAAATAAATCTTCTTGAGGTGTTAAAAATGTACTTTTATGATAAACATGCCTAATGCTCAAATAAAACTTCTAACAAAATTCATAGTAATCATAATAAACAATCTCCAAGTAAGAAATCCAACCAAAATTGCCATAAAGTCCATCGACCACATTATTGAAAAAACAAAAAGTTCCAAAATCTCAACACGTAAAAATTTTCAAAAATGTAAGGGGCCGCGAAATACCTCTTTTGTACCACCAAATTTGAAAAACAAAGTAGAATACTTCGCAAAAATCAAAATATGGAGCATGCGAGGTTAGATACTGATGTGTTTGTTTTGTGTGTGCTTATGCATTGGATATATAATTTTTTTTTGAGGTGTTTTGAGCTTTATTTAGTGTAGTAGTACAGCATTTAGGTCATACTTGTGCATATTAGGGTTTACATGTTCATAGTTGCGGTTAGAACTTAAATACTGCACTAATGCGCATTTGTTGCTTGTTTGAGGTGAGGTTCAGAGAGATGATTGGACTTTAATTGGAGGCATTTGGGATGTGGATTAAAGCCAAAGGGGTTTGGGACTTAAACAAGGCTTGAAAGATGCATTTGGAAGTGGCCAGACAAAGGAAGGAGCGACCGAGGCGAAACTGAGCGCAATGGGAGCCAAATTCAAAGCTTGCAACCAATAAAAGGACATGGACAAATTTTGGACATGTTTTAGGGTGCAAAAGATGGCTTGGGAGATCCCTGACTATGATATGAAGCCATAGAAAAAATGATGCACGAATTGGAGCCAAAATGAGTAAGATATAAGCATTTTACTATCAAGACCAGTTGAGTTTCTGTCAAGGCCGATTGACCTAGCCACTGGTCAATCGGGTAGATCAGAATCTTGGCCAGATGAATTAGCCCCAAAGCTGGTCGACTAGCTGGGCCCCTGGCTACACGCAATTTTAGCTCTGTTTAAGCCATTTTTTTAGCAACTTTTGAAGGAGAACACCAACCTTTTCTCACATCTACTTGCCAAAACTCAAAATCCACTTAAAACCCACCTCACACAGTAAATCCCACATCAATTCCATCCATAAACATGCTTGGATTTGAAGATCAAACAAGGATTTGGAGAGTTTTGGAGCAAGATTTGCAAAGAGCAAGCAAGGATAATAAGGGACCTCTATATTCTTCTCTTTATTCTTATCTATAATTTGTTAGATTAGCTCTGGATTAGGGAGGATTGCTATTTTTGTAATGGATTAAGGATTTTAACACTTGTTTTGAGATATTGATGGTTGAATATACATAATTTTTTCTTACATTTCTATAGCTTAAAATTGAACATGACAAGGTGTTTGATGAAATGCCTCTATGAGTTTGCATGTGTAATTTCTACTTAGATGCTAATAGTAGTGGCCTTACCTTAGCCTTAATCCATGCTAATGGCATGAGCCTTACTTGTAACTACGTTTGTGTTGAGTAATTACGTTATTAATGCCTTTAATATAGTAGGTAATCACCTCAAGCGTGAAACATGGCTAAAAGGGTACCACTATCACTTGCTTGACCTAAGTGACTTAATCTCTGGTTTGAAACATAACTAAAAGGTTAGACTCTCTATTAGGTCAGTAATAAACACCCAAGGGACTTAGAAATAGACCCAAAAGCCATAGCTAGCTAGGACAAACCTATACTTCTAATTGGGCCCAGTTAGGGATAGGATTGCACCGATAGTTAGATGTGGTAAGTCTAGTAATCTAAGCCTACAATTAGAGTAATCAAACCATCAATAACCTCAAACAAAGTTAAGAAGCCAAATCCATTCCGAAAGAGCAATCACTCCTAAGTTCCCTCAAAACTTTGTAGATCCTCACTTCCATAGCTTGTTTATTCCACCATTCCCATTAGTCAAGTTTATTTTCCTTTAGTTTAGGTTTAAATTAGAGCTCCAATCAATCCAAAAACTCAGAAAAAGTATAGATAGGACCACACAAAGCTAGTGCAAGACGCACTTTTACATTAGAACCGCACTTAGATAGCCTTCCCGTGGACACAACCCCGCATTTACACACGCTATACTATCGCAACCCATGTGCTTGTAGGTAACACTCTTAAAGGTTTACGATCAGATACCATGAGTCCGAGACCTACTATGTGAATGAGTGAATTGAGGAGACTTTAGAGGATTGTGAAGAGTTTGGGCTACGCGTCACCGTCTCTAGTCAACCGCCAGTGGCTGCCGTTCTGCCATAGGGGATCACAGGTGGGGAGGGGTTGGGTTAAGGGTCGGGTATAATATGTGGGGTGGTTAGGGAGGTGTTTTGAGATAAGGAAGGAGGGTTTTGGCATTGGAAACTGTGTGGCCAATGTGTAGATGGTGGTGGTGTCACTGGCAATTGCGAAGGGGTGGTGGATTAGATTTTCAACTTGTTCCTTTGGCTATTGATGGATGGTATGATATTTTTTCGGATTGCTTTTTTTTCCCCATGTGTTTTTGTGAAGTGGGTTTGGAAAATCTTGAGTGATTTTGGTGTTTGGAGTGCTGGTTATGGTGGAAAAAGGTGGTAGTAATGGAAGACTTGGTAGTGGGTTTCTCTAGAGAAAAAGAAAGAGGCTGATTTGAAATAAAACCAAGGTTAACATTTTTAACATAAAGCCTTATTAAAAATAAAGTCTTCTGTTCCTGCGTGCCCATGCTTAAGCCCCCAGTACGCCATTTTTTTTATAAACTAGCTTAAAAATTCACCAAAATTCCAAAGCAACTCTTACCTATAAACATCAAAACTCTCATAGAACACATTCAAACCAAAGTTAGGGTTTCTAAGGAAGAAGATGATAAAAAATAATAGAAAAATTCCTAAAAATTTGGAAAGAAATTGTAAAAATTAGAAACTAACTAGAAAACTCAAAACTAAAATTTCTAGCTCTATGGGTTGCCTTCCACTAGCACCTTTATTTAACGTCATTGGCTTGATGTAGCTAATTCAGCTAAACTTTATCCGAAGTCTTCTCTAGCTCAATTCTCTCACGAACGGGCTTCAAACGCTGTCTATTAACTTCGATGACTTTGTCATTGCTCAAGCCTTTTAGTTCAACTACACAACAAGAAAACAATTTAGTAACAAAATGACCTATTCATTTAGTTCGTGGATCATCAGAAAATAATTTAAAACCAAAGTAATGATATAAACTTTTTATACAACTGAAAATTGTCCTCCGTCAATAACTTTTTCGTGCAAGCTCTTTTCTTTTTCTTGCAGATTTTTGCCTTTTCTTGGGCATTGTTTTTCCTTTTTTCCAATTATTAGGGCGTAGTTTCCTACGTGCACCTCTCTTATCTACCATGGGTGGATTTGATCGGCTTTGAATTTCTCCCATTGGCTTTTTTTATTCCGCCACATGGCAATTGGTTCCTGTAAGTTAGTGCTACATGCAAAAATCTTCTTAAATTCTTTCAACTTTTCAAGAATGGGACTTTCACAAGAGGTAACACTTAGCTTGTTATTATCAAACATTTCTAAAGCAAAAACACAAGACACCTCACTAGGAATTTTCATGTCATTACAAACATCAAATTTAACAACGTCTCCATCAAACTCCATAAGGAAAATACCTTTGTGTACATCAATTTTAATTCTAGCTGTACTAAGGAATGGTCTTCCTAGCAAAATTTCAAAAGACTTGGAAGACGAATCTTTCTTCATATCAAGTATATAAAAATCAGCGGGAAAGACTAGATTTTCTACTCGCACTAAAACATCTTCTAGGACACCTTAAGGATAAACTAAAGACCTATTAGCTAATTGAATCACGACTCCTATTTCTTTCAAAGGTCCTACTTTCAAGGCATGATGTTAATGGATGCCTCTAAATCACACATAGCTTTATTAATACCTAGAGAGCCTATTTGACAAGAAATAGCAAACATACCTTGGTCCTTGCATTTTGGAGGCAAATCCTTTTTAAGCACGGCAGAGACATTCTCCCCCACACTTATCTTTTCATTCCCAACAAGCTTCTTTTTGTTAGTGCACAATTCTTTTAGGAACTTTGCAATTTGACGTACTTGCCTAATTGCATCAAGTAAGGGAATATTTACCTCTACCTTGCAAAAAAAGCTCAAAAATCTCCTTTTTTATTCCTTTTCTTTTTTGAACTTTGTGAATCTTTCAGGGAAAGGAGGCTTAACCACCAGTTCTATACCATTTTTAGGCTCTGTTTCATTGCTATCCATTGCCTTTTCATCATGTTCTATGCCTTCTTTTTCAATTTCTTTCTCTGTTTCAAGTGCTGCCAACTTTGCCCATACTTAGTCTGATAGTGGCTGTCCAGTAGCTCTTTTTCACTTTGAAAGTTTTTGCTCATGCATTCTCTTTTGGATTAGTAACTGTTTGAGAAGTTAATTTACCACGGGACTTTAACCTACCCACAGATATTGCCAATTTGTTGGCTCATTTGGGTCTCTAAATTCTTTTTGTTTGCCCTCGTTTCCTATTGAAATTGTTGCACATTAATTGTAAGGGATTTAACAATTTCTTCAAGCGGGATACTTGAACTTGAGGATGTGGACTGTGGCAGTGGGGTTGTTGTGGGTTTGGCGGATTAAAATTTTATGGCCTTGCTACATAGCTCAAGTTTGGGTAATCCCTCTAACCTAGATAGTAAGTATGTGAATATGGGTCATATCTCCCATGTCATGGACCAGGAAACCCTCCAATAGCGCTAACATGTTGTGGATTCTTTCCTTGGAGCGTGGGACACATATCAGTTGGGTATCTTGCCACAATGGAAATTCTGCAAACTTTAGGTGTAGGAACGCTACCACCTGCAACCAAACTTTGAACATGAGGAGTTAGTTGAGTTAACCTTGAATCAAGAGAAGGAACACTTACCTCATTAACTCTTCTCAAAAGCTCATATATATTCCCAAATTGTTGTGAATTTGTAGCCATGATAAAAATCAAATCTCTAGCCTCTCGAGGTGTTTTATTCATGATTGCTCCTCTACTAGTCGCGTCTATCATCCTTGTCTCAATATGAAGCAACCTTTTTATAAAAGTATTGGATAAAAGATTGTTAAAAAATTCAATATTGCAGGCAACTTGCACAAAGTCTCTTAAATCTCTCCCAATATTCATAAAGAGATTTGACATCTCTCTGCTTGATGGCACAAATTTCTCTTCTAATTACGGCGGCTCTAGAAGCTGGGAAAAATTTGTCAAGGAAAGCTCTCGCCATCTCATCCCAAGTAGTGATGAAACCGGATGGAAGATAGAATAACCACTTTTTGCAGCACCCGCCAAGAAAAAAAGGGAAGGCTCTTGGTTTAATTTGATCCTCCGTTACACCATTAGGTCTTATAGTTGAACAAACTATATGGAACTCCTTAATATGTTTCTAGGATCTTTATTCTCCAACTCATGGAAAGTGGGCAAAAGACGAATTAATCCCGATTTTTAACTCCAAATTAACATTAACCTTCATATAAGTGATGCAAAGGGCCAATTGATTCAAAGGGGAAACAGTTAATTCATGCAAAGTTCTATTGTTTTTGGCCATCTCCTCTTCTTTTGGACTCACAGGATGATTCAGACAAAGCTTGTAATGTTTCGACTTGTTTCTCAAGTTGTTTTCGCAACTTTGCTTATTTTTTCAAGCTCTTTGTAGTCTTTTTAATCTTGGGATCAAAATGCAACTCACAATATGACTTGGTTGTAAAAAAGAAAAAATTTGATGGGCATCAACCATCAAAAATAAGTTCTAATTTTTGACCTTGCAAATTTAATTTGAGTATATGGTGAAAAAAGGTCAAGTCCACAGGGATTGGATGATTTAGAATACGAGCGTTATGCCAAGTAGATTAATCAAATAAGTCACAATAAAAAAAAGTGGGTTTTTAATGCAAAAAACAAAATTAAACAAAACTATCCAGTACACTGAACCACCGAGCGTGGGTATGCAACTGGGCAGAAAATTAAAAGAATGTAAATAATAGTAAACCAAAGCTACAGTTGTAATCTATACATAAATAAATGCTAGAAAATTAATAGTAAATGGGAATTAAGCCTAGCGTCAAATTTAAATTCGATCTTAGATGCAAAGATTACTTCCACCTATTTAGATAAATTAGTTATGGTCGTCAACACAACCTAACAACCTTATTTTTCCTTACAGTGTTAATAATGGTTTAAATCGTCACAATTTTTTCATGCTATCGTCTTACCTATTAGACGGTCTAACTCTTGAAAATGCCCGCAAGGTTTATTTAATGGCAACACTAGGTTGTAGAAAGACCTGATTCTAAAAGTCGATTCTCTTGCAGTAATTGCTCAGTTAGATTATGTGTTTACACAAGAGACATAGTTACCACTATTCTTAGATTGATTCATTTAATCTATTTGGCTACCTGTCATCAAATAATTGAATAATTAAACCCTAATTAAGCAATCACAAGACAATATTAATTCTTAAAATAGTAAACACACAAATACCAAAATAAGAGTGAAAGGATAGAATCAATTAGATCTCACAGAATTGTAGAACCAAAATCTGAATTAACTCTTCGTTAAAGAAGTTTAGAACCCCATAAACATGGAGTAGACGCCTAAGAGAACAAAGTTTTTTGTTGAAAATATTCTCTGAATAAATTATAGATGATTCTATGAAACGTTCCTAGATAAATATATAATAGAAATTTCTAACTAGAGCTCTTATCAGATAAGGAAACTCTTTAAAAGCTAAGAAAAATAAAAAGGTAAAAATCCTTAATTACAATTCTTAATGACATAAAAGTCTTCTATAGTTAATCTCTTTCCTTTCCAAAATATGGCAAGTCTTCAATGCAATTCTTTTCCAAAAGTGCTACAAAAATATCTCCAGGCTCAATCAATCTCGTGTAGACTTTGCATGGTATTTTCCAATTTGGCAGAATTAATTTTATCAGCCACAAACACATTCAAAAGTCCTTTGAATTCATATAGAATGCATCTACCTCCTTTTTCTAAGCATAATCATGCAAAACACATGAAAACACCTATTAATGAGCATCTGATTTCTTAATTAAGTACAATTAACTGTGAATTAAAGGCTTATTTGGTACTTATCACTAATGTTACATATTTGAAAAAAATAAATATTGTAAGTCGAGTACAAAGTACACGAGAACAATTTGGTAAGATTATAAAAAATCTTAAGCTCATAACAAATAAGCTTAGCCAATTCCCATTCTCCTTCAAATGGTAGAGTTTTGTAACTCTTATCTCTGGCACTCAACGTTGCAAAGACATTCATATATTCAATGGCTGTATCAAGCATCAAACAAGTTGAGTTCCATCAGGTCTTAACATCAAGCACCAATTTTTTAAAACAACTTAACTTCATGGAATGAGCCATATTTTCAAATTTTTTAACTCTATATTGAGAACCTGACCAAAATACAACACTATGACAAATATTCTCAATCACATTTTCAATAGTAGACATCCCATCCTTCTTAATTAAATTCAATATATGAGCGCAACATTGCATGTGAAGAAGTTTTCCATCAAACAAGGCATGTCTAGACAATTTGTTAAAGAAAAAACTCATCATGCCATTATTTGAGCTGCAATTATCAACTGTTATTGTAGAGATTTTCTCTTCCAAATGCCAACACATCAAGCCATCAAATAAATTCTCTGCTAGAACTTCTCCAGTGTATGGTGAATGCTCATAAACAAACCTAGAGGTTTAAAAAAAAATTGAGTTATGTACATAATTATGGACTATAAAAAAAGTTAAGTAATGCCCACATACCTTAATAACTAGCTTTACAACTTTTAATTGTTATCCATAAAGTGTCAATGATGCTCATGTGCCCTTTTTTCTAGTTAGAAGTCCACATATCTATTGTGACAGCCATTCTAGCAGTGATCCGAGAAAACCAATTTCCCGACTTTCTTTTTCAATGTCATACCCCTCGAATATATCACTTTTAATGGTATTATGAGATATTATCCTGAAAATTGATTGTAAGGCTAGCCACAAACCTTCTAAAACCAGTATGCTTTACAATAGATGACAGATAGTCATCCATTATTATTGCATTGGCCAATTCCCTCCTAAAAGCTTCTTGATCAAATGTGAAATTAGCAAATTGTACCTTTCCATTGTTTGTTATTTTAATCACAATTTGCTTTTGACACTCTATAGATGTCTTAATAGTCAAATTACTCTTTTTTGAACAATGACTCAAGTGATTATGTAAACTCTTTGTGCCTTTGTCATTGCTAGCTCTTAGACAGACTTTACAATAATTACATGTAGCCCAATCTTGCCCATCTCTCCTTATTTTCACCATATGATTCCACACTTTACTCATCAACTTACGTATTTTAACAACAAGTTTCTCACTAGGTTGTAAAATAGTTGCAACGCTAGAGCTTCGTTGTTTTTGGCTAGTTATGGAAGGGGCTAAAGTTAAGGTAGGGCTGAAGCTAATCGTGAAGTAGGGGTTGAAAGTGCTAAAGGTTGATTACTGGGGCCTGTTCTTGTAGGCATTAAAGCACTAGGTGGAATAATGTCATATTCATTACTTGATTGGCCATCTTGACTCAAAAGATGGACACTCACACTAGGATCTGATGACATCACCTAAATAAAGGTATTTAAATGCATACATTGTAGAAAACATAAATTGCATATGAAACATACACCAATACAGTACAAATTTTGGCTAATGCAACAGTACACTTAAGATGACAAATGAACAAATAAAGAATCAAAACTTGTAATAGAGATTCAATCTTCATTGGGCAAATGATTAGAAAAAAAATATTATAAACAACAAAATAAGAAGGGGAATTAGAACCCCAAGAAAAACCAAACAAGTTACTAGGCAACAGCTAGTAGTTACTTAACTAAGATAATCAGACATCCATTTCTCATGGTCCTGCAAAAATTTATGGTCCTGAACAAAACCCTTCTTTTCTCTCTCTCTCTCTCTCTCTTTTTTTTGTCGGAATAGAACCTCATTTTCAAATGCATTCATTTTGGTAACTATTTAACATACTTGCCTAAGAATCTTTTGAGATGGTTTGTGCTACACACATGAAATGGTTACATGAAACTATTTGCATTATCATTAATTCAATTTAGTCAAAAATCTTAGAGTGTGAATCTTCAATGGAGAGAGTGAGATATGTAAAAGCCATAAATCAAACAAAAAACTGATTTCAAAAGCCATAAATCAAGCAAAAAAAGAAAAACTCTACTAATTTAAAAATAAAACAAATGAGTAAACAAATCCTGAAAAAAAACCCCTAAGATTTGAGAAGAAAAACGAAACGATACCTAATATTAGATGAACATTGCCGCCATTGTAGGTGTGTTGCCATGCGTGCTTTAGAGAAAATGATAGCGCAGATTGGCAATGAAGGTTCTAAATCTACTTTCACTGTTCAAAATTTAGATGTTGCCCTAATTAAAACTAAAGTAATTAAGTAATTTTTTTAGGCGAGCGTCAAGTGGTCACCTAGTAAATGACAACTCATAAGTGTAAGATCTTTCTCATATTTTATATATTTATTTTATTTTACTTTATTTCTATGTTTTAAGTAATATTTTATGATATATTATGCAATTAATATAAATTATCTAACTTAATAAGAAATTAAAATTTATATTTTTTAAATTTTAATTAATAATTTAGTCTTTAGTTACCATTACATATTTTTAATATAGTCTTAAAAATTATGTATATAGGAAATTGTTATTTGCTACTTCTATAAGTTATAACTACAATTAACATAGTTTTATAGTATAATTCTCTATTTTATTATAAAATTAGAATTAACATAGTCTTATAGTATAATTGTCATTTCTCATTATAATTAGTATTAACATATATTAACACTTAGTCCAATTCAAATTAAGTCAACTATATAACAAAAGTTAGTACTTAATTCTTATTGTAAGGATAGGAGTCCTATCTTTTTTTTATTGCTTTCCTAGTTTTTTTTATTGATAGTATTGGTCATTTAGTAGTACTAAATGACTCTTAGGTTGCACTGCATCTAGTCAGTAGGTCTTGCATGTTGTATTAAGGTCGGGGTTGTCCAATCTTCATATTAGGTGTAGATTGGAGGTTAGGTTATTGCCCTGCCTCCTCTGTTTATTTCTTTTGTTTATTAATAAATTCACAGGGGTGCCGCCTCCTTTTCTTAAAAAAGAAAGTCAGCACATTGTTTAAGTCTAGTACAATTCAAATTAAGTTAGTTATATAACTAAAGTTAGTGCATTGTTTTGTATAATTCTCAATTTCTTATTGTAACTACAATTAATACATACTAATATCTAGTATACTTCAAATTAAGTTACCATATAACTAAAGTATTAGAGTTAGAACTTAGCACATTTCCTTGAGTCTAGCATAATTTAAATTAAGTTAGTCCCCAATCCGAAGCATCCAACATCCTTTTTCCATTCATATAAGGATCTAATCTTATAATACTAATTAAATTAGTCGTGTAAGACGTCTTTCTATTTCAATATGATAAGCATCTTAATATAAGTTTATTCCAAACACACTAATTAGAATTCTCAAAATTCTTATTACAATTCTAACTAATATAATTTCTTGTACAATTCCAATTAATAAGTTTATAAAATGAATAGTATAATTATAATTAACTAATAAACATAAAATATATTGGGATATAATATAAACATAATGAGTTAGATTCTTTTGGTATATACAAATATGTCACACACTACCAAAGATTTAATAAGAGTTTAGCGTTAATTTATAGGAATTTTAAGTCCTTTAGAAGGTTAAAGGGCAAGCTAGGTCTGTTAGGAAAAACTGGTTAACCGACCTGCAGTCCCTAATAGGTGTTTCCCCTGTTGTTTCAAGAGCGACCTGTGCATAACACGTGACTTTCTATCGTTCTCAATAGGGCTGATGACGCTTGCAAGAAAAAGAGATAGATAGGTAATTGCCCCTAATCGGGTATGAACTCCTCCCTTCTATGCTCTGTAGGTCTTTTGTTACCTAATTTCTTGAAACACGAAATTGCTCCTAGTCTTTACCCTAGAGATGTTTCTTCACATTATCAAAAGGAAATTGTCTCTTTGCTTAAGCATGAGATCCAACAACTATGATTACACTTTCATGTCTTGGATTGAGCTTTCTCACTCTTTCTATGCCTCATTCTTGGCCCACAACACACACAGAGCACTAAAGTTCCCGTGGCAACTCAAGCTAGGATTCAAAGCTAGGATGAGTAGATTTACCGTGCCAAGTCCTTTCCTATTCTTATACCTTGTATCCGAAGCATGAAACTTTTCTTTAACTTCTCAGTGTGAAACTTCTATTTCACTCCCTCATTCCTGACATCCCCTAACATTGACAAGGCAAGAAAGAAGAATGCTCTTATCCCTTCTTTGGCAAAGATTACTCGCTCGCGATATTGTCTTTGCTAGTTTCATTGCTGGCTCTAAGCTTGACTACATCCTAATAACTGTCTGTCTGCCTACCAAATATGAAAAATTATGTTATCTTAGTAGTCAAATTTCTCCATCTGTTGCTCTACATCGCGATAGACCAATTGCTTGGGTAGGAAATAGAATAAAGATACGAGCTACTACAGAGCGATCTCGTCCTTTTTTGCCAAGGAGGGTGTCCCCTATTGTCAAAGGATAGATCATTAGTTGGAGACAAAGAAAGCATCATATCACAGCACTTTTCGAAGATCATGTTCTAAAGATAACATACACACACACACACACACACATATATATATATAAGAAAGTTATTGTTTTGTGATCTTCGTCTAGAAAGGTGGCCCATACCTGATTTCAATGTGACGAGCCCAGCCACCAATTGGAGGGAACAATATAGTTGTTAACCTTTAATAATGCTTCACATCCAAGCCTCCTCTTTCACACCCAACAAGCAAGTCATTTGAATATTTGTTAATGTTCATATGCCACATCCTTCTATGCATCCCTGGAACTAGTTTCACTCATATGTGACAGGCCTTAGACCTACTGATCGGTCTTACAATAGGCCTTAAGGTAGATGAAAGACCAGTAAAAATGGTCACAAACTATACCTGGCTTGCTTTACGCATAGGCTATACAAGCTTAGTCCTAAGAGTGGGGATTTCTGTAGATGCAAACATCTTAAGAGGAAGAGGTGAATTAAGATATCTAATAATTTTTGTATTTAAAAATTTACCAAATAAATCATACAATGTCTCTTAGGCAATATATCAAACACAAGAATATCAATACAAGCAAGTAATGGAAATGAAGAGTAAAAGAGTAAAAGGACAAACGATTTTTGGGTGGTTCAGCCATGCCTACATCCACCGCCCAAGGATGCTCCCCTTAGGACTTCAATGACTTCACTAAAATACTTCTTCAACTCTTGGTGAAGCATAAACCAAGCTTTACAACTCTTTGAGACCACTTCCTAAATCACCCAAGAGATTCCATCTTTAGGATTTCCCTACACTATTTTGAAAGCTTTAGCAAATGTTGTCGTAGGATTTTCAAGCTATTTAAATGTGTATACAACCAAGAGAATTGTGAAATAGATGAATGATAAAGTGGTTCTTCTCAAAAAAAGATATAGCAAATGAATCTCTTGAAAGCTCAAAGATTTCACAAGTATAGCTTAAGGATTTCAGCAATAATATGATGATTTCAGATTTTGCAAGCTTGAATTGATGATTTTAAATGTGTTTGAATGTGTATTTAAAAAGAGTTTTGGTGTTAGGGTTTGGTCGGTGAAGAAATGAAAGAAAATGGGGCTGAACGGCAACAAAATAGCTAGTGCATTTAATACAGAACCCCGCTCAGTCAATCAACTAGCTAGGTCTACCGGCTTGCCCCATTACTTCAATGACTAGTCTGGACGTCTTAGCCAGTCGACCGGCTAGGGGGTCCTAATTTTCCCCTGCTTTTCTGTTTTGGTCGGGCAACCTCCCTAGTCAGCCGGTCGACCAACTTAGGGAATTCGGCGACTCCAGAAAGCTGAAGTAAAGCCAAACAAACCTAAAACATATTTTAAATCAATTTTAGCAAACTTTCATAACACCAAATCAACTCAAAACACTTTGTAAATAATTTTTCAAAGCTTAGAAACATATCAAATTCAAACCATTTTTCATTTTATGAAAAATAATGTTCATGAGATTTAAATTGTTTGTATCATAAAAAAGAAAAGTTAAAGCTATTGCTTGCAATTCTAAGCCATTTCACAAAGGAGCAATACATCCGGTACCCCTTATGACACCTCTTCTCCACCTTATGACTTCTTATCATGTTCTTCTTCAAACTTTGAGCTCTTTGGTAGATTAACCTTTTATGCACTCCACGGCTCATTTTCTTGCATCTTCCAAGTATCTATCTTTACAATGCACATTTGACACTCACAAGATGCTTTTAGTAAAATGATCATATCAAAGCTCAATAATGCATATTTAGTAAAACTATGATCAAATTTTCATCATCAAAATCAATAGTAAATATCTAGCCAACAATCTCTCCCTTTTTAATGATAATAGATTAGTACTAGAAAATTTTGAGATCTAATAATTTTACTCCCCCTCAATATAAGGATGATTTTCAACTAAAAGCATATTGTGAGACATACTCCCCTTTTCAACTTTAACTTATGCACATTTAAACAATAAGCTGAACAATAAGCCTCATAAGCATATTTATGCACTATTGTTTAAGTCAAGCAAACTTTCACTTCATCATAAGCATACCCATGCGCTACTCATGCACTACGCATTTCTCCTTCTTTAGCATCATCAAAATCACTAACATGGGGACAAGACCATGAACGTACGCATAATAGCTAATTAATGCAAATGAAAAAGAATAAAAGTTAAGTTATGACAAATTGATGATCCATAGAAAAGAACATGAAAGCTATAAAAGCCAATAAGGGCCCCAAAGTGCATAATCCATAAAAATAAAAAATAAAAAAAGAAAATCAAACTAACTTGAGTGGCAAAGGAAAAGTATCATTTCGGAAAATAGTAAGGAAATTTGTTCAAATTGTGAAATTTTTGAAAAGGACATGGTAGATTCAAGATGCACGGTCATGATGATCCTTAAAGTACTCCTTCATGTCAAAGCACTTGCTTGCTATTTCTGTATCAATATGCTCTCTCCATTGGGTAAGGTCAATCCATTAATCAGTCTATGCATTCATTGTTATTTTAATCTCCCCCATCCCAGTATTTAAAGCTTGTAATTGGGTGAGAATCTGTGCTATGACTTATGGATGTTCTTGTTGACCCATAGAGCTAGAGCCTGTACCTCTCTGCATCTCAACCCGTCTTTGTTCATCAACATGTCTTTGTGCTCAGGATTCTCTCATCACTCTTCTAAGAGTAACATCTTCAGGAGCCATGTCTTCATCTTTTAACGTGCTAACAATCATAGGAATTGTTCTAGGTATGCCCATGTCAACTCCACCTTGTTGCTCTTGCTCCTTTCTTAAGGTTGCATCTAAAGCTTTTTGAACCTCATCTATATGTTGTGCTTTGGGCCCAAATACTGGTTTACTAAAAGTTGTTCCATCACTTGACCTTTGCTTGATTTTCTGCTTTACATCATTGGACAAATTCGCATATGTAGCTCAATTTATTGGATTTCCATTATACCAATAAATCCCCATGAAGTTCATGTATTGCATATTAAAATTCCAAGCAAATATCTTAGCTGGTTCTTTTGATGTGATATTGAAATGGTCAAAGATATACATGAGAGCCATACCATAACCAAGGGTTGTTTTTTTTCCACCATCTTTCCCACTTATGCGTGAGGAAAGGTAAAGCAATCTTAACACTGGTTGAAAGACTATAGATAATATATGCATCCATAACCGGAATTTTTTTTCATCATTTATATTCCTAGGAAGTAAAACTTCACTAATCACCTTAAGAGCAATTCTCTTATTTATATCTACATCCTTTAACAAAAGGAGAATCAAATCTGTAGATTTTGGGCCTACATACTTCCACATATATTCAATAACTTTGCCCAGTTACTTGCTGCTTTATCCGGTCAAGCCATCCTTGGCTATATAATGCTTTTCCTTTTCAACTGGCAATCCAAAATTTTCTTTTAATTTCTCTTCAGTCAATATGAAACTTTTATTGCATACAGTTTGATTTGAGTTCAAGCCTAGGACTTCTACAATAACCTCAAGATTTTCATAGAATTCTCTAACTACATTGACTTTTACATCACAATGTAGATGCAAAAACATATACCGACCTTGACCATCAAATAATTGCATCACATTAGCATGAACGAAATCTGAGTCAACGAGAAATTTACTGAATATCATAGTGTGTTTCCCTTGAATCTTTGAAGCGGATGGAGATAGTGATTGAGTTCCTGCCCTTTTTCCCTCTCTCTCACGTTTGTGATCTCTTCCCCTTGAATTCATCATGATTTAGCGTTGTTTTTGAAAAAATTGAATCGGTGAAAACTTGTTTTTTTATGCAGGTTTTAAGATTATAGAAGAAAATTTGAAATAGAATGGTTGAAAATTTAGGATTTGAATGTGGGTTTGAGAAAGATTTTGAATTAGGGCTAAGAGTTTTTTAGAGGAATTGTGAGATGTTGGGGTAAAAAACCCCAATTTAACTCTTTTTCGCATTCAGCCGGTCGATCGAGTATCGACCAGCCGGTCGATCGAGTATCGACCAGCCGGTCGATCGAGTATCGACCAGCCGGTCGATCGAGTATCGACCAGCCGGTCGATCGAGTATCGACCAGCCGGTCGATCGAGTATCGACCAGCCGGTCGATCGAGTATCGACCAGCCGGTCGATCGAGTATCGACCAGCCGGTCGATCGAGTATCGACTAGCTGGATTAGAGAGCAACAAAAAATTTTAGCATTAAGTCAGGCATCTCAAGGCTTCAACCAATTGATCGGCTAGGTTAGAATATACACAAGCATATTTTTTTTAATTCCTGAGCCATATAAACACACATACATGCAATTTAGCCACTTTTTATCATGCCAATTTCCCTTCTAATCTTACAAAATTGATCCTCATTCAATGATTTAGTAAAAATATCAGCAACTTGATGCAAAGTGTCAAAAAATTCAAGTATAGTATCATCTTTTTGCAAATGATCTCTAATGAAATGGTGCCTAATCTCAATATGCTTAGTCCTAGAATGTTGAATTGGGTTCTTGGTGAGATGAACTGCACTAGTATTATCACAATATATGAGAACATGATCATAATGCAAGTCATAATCAAGTAAATTTTGTTTCATCCACAAGATTTGAGCTACACAACTACCAGCTGCAATATATTCGGCTACAGTGATAGAAATCGCAACATTATTTTATTTTTTACATGACCAAAACACTAAAGAATGTCCTAGGAATTGAGAAGTTCCACTAGTGCTCTTATGAGCTACCCTACATCCAGCATAATCAGCATTAGAGAATCCACATAGGTCAAATGAGGTTCATTTTTCATACCACATGCCTAGATTACTAGTTCTTTTAAGATATCTAATTATTCTTTTTACAGGAATTAGATATGTTTCCTTCGGATTAGATTGAAATCTAGCACATAAGCATACTGCAAACACGATATATAGTCTAGAAGCAGTAAAATAAAGTAAACTATTAATGATACCTCTATATTTTTTTCATCTACCGATTTACCTTTCTCATCCTTGTCCAATTTTGTTAAAGTGCTTACAGGAGTCCCAATCTCTTTTGCATCTTCAAGCCCAAACTTTTTGATAATTTCCTTAGTGTATTTGGCTTGATTGATGAAGATACTTTCCTTTGTTTGCTTGATTTGGAGTCCAAGGAAGAAGGTCAATTCTCCTATCACACTCATCTCGAACTCCTTGTGCATACACTTAGAAAAGCTTTCACACAAAGACACATCAGTAGCACAAAAGATTATATCATCAACATTAATTTGTACAAGTAAGATATCATTTCCTTCCCTTTTAATGAACAAAGTGGAATCAAGTTTTCCACTTTTAAAATCATTTTCAACAAGAAATCCACTAAGTCTTTCATACCAAGCTCTAGGAGCTTGTTTTAAACCATATAATGTTTTTTCTAATTTAAAACATGGTTTGGAAAGCAAAAATCTTCAAAATCGGGAGGTTGTTCAACATATACCTTCTCTTCAATAAAGCCATTTAGAAAAGCACTCTTGACATCCATTTGGTAGAGTTTAAAATCTATGTAACACGTAAATGCAAGTAACATGCGAATGGATTCAAGTCTAGCTACAGGGGCATAGGTTTCATCATAGTCAATACCTTCGTCATGATTATACTCTTGAGCTACAAGTCTAGCCTTGTTCATAGTCACTACACCGGCTTTATCTAGTTTGGTTCTAAATACCCATTTGGTTCCAATCTCTGGTTTATCTCTCGATTTTTTAACTAATTTTCAAACTTTATTTCTAGCAAATTGATTTAATTCCTCTTGCATGGCTATTATCCAATTTTCATCAAGTAAAGCCTCTTTAACATTTTTAGGTTCTACATGAGAAATAAATGCATAATGTTCACAAAATACATTGATATTATGCCTAGTTCTTACGCCCTGAGATAGATCACCAAGGATTTGATCTTAAGGGTGATTCTACACGAATTTCCAACTCTTTGGTAGATCTTCATGAGTCTCTTTTTCTCTCAATGTTGCCTTCATTTGAGCATTGTAAATTTTCTTTCTTGGCTTGCGACTCCTTTTTTTTACGTGTATCTTCTTGTTTTGTTGGAATTTCTTTGTCTTTTGGAGATGGATCTTCAAGTGTAATCTTTTCCAAAAGATAACCTAAATCATCAACTTCCCTTCTAAGCTCAAATGGGTTAGTCTCATCAAATATAACATGCATTGATTCTTCCACAAAAAGAGTTCTTTAATTATAAACTCTATAACCTTTGCTTTTAGTAGAGTATCCTAAAAATATGCCTTCATCCGATTTAGTATCAAATTTTCTCAAATGATCTTTAGTATTCAAGATAAAACATTTGCAACCAAACACTTTAAAGTATGAAATTTTAGGTGTTTTTCCATGACATATTTCATATGGAGTTTTATTCAAAATGGGTCTAATTAAAACTCTATTTTGCACATAACATACGGTGTTACGGCTTTACTCCAAAAATATGTTGACAAGTTGTGTTCTTTTAACATGTTTTTACCATTTCTTGTAATGTACGATTCTTCCTCTCTACTACTCCATTTTGTTGAGGAGTCCGAGGGGCCAAAAAGTTGTGTTCTATGCCAAGCTCATCACAAAAATGCATAAAATGAATGTTCGCATATTCCATGCCATTATCACTACGAATGCAAGTTACAAAATAACCTTTCTCATTTTGCACTTTTTTACACAATATTGCAAATTCATTGAAGGCATTATTTTTGTGTGCAAGAAACATGACCTATGTAAACCTAGTGTAGTCATCTACTACAACAAAGGTATATCTAGAACCTCATAAACTAGCCACATCAATTAGTTCAAACAAGTCTATATGCAATAATTGTTTAGTTGAAATTTTGTTGAGGGGTTTGAAAGATGTTTGTGTTGTTTCTCTAGTTGACATGTATCACAAACTTTGTCCTTTTCAAATTTTAGTTTTGGCAAATCTCTAAAAAGATCATGTTTTTGATAAATCATTTAATAAACTCATGCTAGCATGCCCTAACCTTCTATGCCACAACCAAGCATTGTCTTGAACAATCGATAAACACTTAACATGTTGGCACATAAGTTAATCAATTTCAATGGTATAGACATTTTCATTTCTCCTAGCAACAAATAACTCATTATCATTACCACATTCATGTACAATGCAACTAGAGGATTGAAATTCTACTTTATGACCTTTATCACATAATTGACTTATACTAAATAAATTGAATTTAAGACCTTCTACAAATAAGACATTGTGTATAGCAAGATAATTTTCATTACCAATGCTACCTTTTCCAATTATTTTTCTTTTGCTATTGTCACCAAAGGTAACATCTCCACCTTTATTTTTCTTCAATTTATAGAAGAGTGATGAGTTCCCTATCATGTATTTGGAACAATCACTATCCAAGATCCATTTCATCTTGCTAGTTTTACTCTAATTGCATACCTACACACATGAAATTCAAATAAAATTCTTTATTTTGGGATCTCCAACACCTTGGGTCTTTGACGTTAGTATCAATTTTTGGCCTTGACAACCCATTTGGGTCTTTGCCAATGTGAGACATGTGATCCTCTATCACAAAGTTTTTTAAAATAACAAGAAGTTGATACATGTCCTTTCCTTTCACAATATGTGCAAGTGATGTTTGGCTTTTGTGGAATAGAGGAAGTAGAGGTAGATGCCTAGACAAAATAAGTTTTAAAATATTTTTGGTTAATAGTTGGCTTATACCCAATTCCACTTTTATCAAAAGCTATCTTTTGGGATCCAAGAAGTTTTTCAAAGTTTTCTTTGCCATTTGTAAATTTTTGAATAACTCTATTTAAATCTTCATTTTTTGTTTTTCAAATCCTTTATTTCATTTTCAAACTTTACAAAATCTTTGGCATATGAATCATTTTCTTTCTCCAAAATTTCAATTTTCTTAATGAGAGAAGAATTTTCCTTTTCCAAAATTTCTTTTTCATCATATGCAAGTTTTAGTTTTCTATGCATTTGCTTGTTTTTCGCTAAAACTAATGAAAAATCATCATATAATTTTGCAAATGCTTCGCTTAGTTCCTCAAAAGTACACTCATTTTCTTCCTCCTCACTAGACGAATAATAAATAGATGGAGAAGATTGTACCTCACCCTCAGTCGCCATGAGACAAAAGTTTGCAATCTCATGTTGTTCCTCCATGTCCCTCTCACTCTTGGAGGTGTCCCAGTTGCCTTGAGTGGTTTGCCTTCTTTCTTCTTTCAAGCCATTAGTAATTTCGGTAAATCTAGAAAACATTTGCTTAACATTTTCGTTAGGAAGCATTTTGAATAATTCATATTTATAAACAAGCGTAGCAATTATAGACACCTTAACTTGGCTAGTACCCTCATAGGTTACTTCTAATTGATCCCATAATTCTTTAGCCAAGGAGCAACCTATTACTTTAGCAAACTCAGTGGCATTCATATCACTAAACAAGTAATGTAGGGCCTTTTGATTCAACTCAAATAATTTAATATCTTTATCATTCCATTCATTCTTGGGTTTAGGCACTCTTCTATCCCCTTCTAACTTAGTAGGTAAGGTAGATCTATTTTCTATAATCTTCTAAGCCTTATAATCATGTGATTGTATAAACACTTTCATTCTCATTTTCCAAAAGGCATAGTTAGTTCCATCAAAAGGGGGTGTTTACTTAATAGAAATTCCTTCTACATTTGCTAAATGTGATTTTATTAGTTGTTAAACTATAGGCAGAACCCTAGCTCTAGATACCAATTGTAAGTGCAAATATCTTAAGGGGGTGAATGAAGATATCTACTAATTTTCGTATTTAAAAATTCACCAAATAAATTATACAATGTCTCTTAGGCAATATATCAAACACAAGAATATCAATACAAGTAAGTAATGGAAATGAAGAGTAAAAGAGCAAGAGGACAAACGATTTTTAGGTGGTTTGGCCGTACCTACGTCCACCGCCCAAGGATGCTCCCCTTAGGACTTCAACAACTTCACTAAAATACTTCTTCAACTCTTAATGAAGCACAAACCAAGTTTTACAACTTTTTAAAACCATCTCTCAAAAAAAGCAAGAGATTCCCTCTTTAAGATTTTCCTACACTCCTTTGAAAGCTTTAGCAAATGTTCTCTCAGGATTTTCAAGCTATTTGAGTGTGTATACAATCAAGAGAATTGTGAAATAGGTGAAAGATAAAAGCGGTTATTCTCACAATAAGATATAACAAATGAAGCTCTTCAAAGCTCAAAGATTTGTCAAGTATAGCTGAAGGATTTAAGCAATAATATGATGATTTTAGATTTTGCAAGTGTGAATTGATGATTTTAAATGTGTATTTAAAGAGTGTTTTGGTGTTAGGGTTTGATAGGTGAAGAAATGAAAGAAAATAGGGCTGAACGGTAACAAAACAGCTAATGCATTTAATATAGAACCCGCTCAGCCGGTCGACTAGCTAGGTCGACCGGCTTGCCTCGTAGCTTTACTGACTAGGCTGGACGCCTTAGCCGGTCGACCAACTAGGGGGTCCAGCTTTTCCCCTACATTTCTGTTTTGGCCAGGCAACCTCACCGGTCAGCCGGTCAGCCGGTCAACCGACTTAGGGAGTCTGGCCACTTCAGAAAGCTGAAGTAAAGCCAAACAAGCCTAAAACATATTTTAAATCAATTTTAGCAAACTTTCATAACACCAAATCAACTCAAAACACTTTGTAAACAAATTTTCAAAGCTTAGGAACATTTCAAACCACATGTTTGAATAAATCTATGCTTTGTATGCATTCAACCCATTTCACATTTTATGAAAAATAATATTCATGAGATTTAAATTGTTTGTATCATGAAAAAGAAAAGTTTGAGCTATTGCTTGCGATTCTAAGGCATTTCACAAAGGAGTAATATATTTGGTACCTCTTATGACGCCTCTTCTCCGCTTTATGACTTCTTATCATCTTCTTTTTCAAACTTTGAGCTCTTTGGTAGATTAACCTTTTATGTACTTCACGGCTCATTTTCTTACATCTTCAAAGTATCTATCTTTGCAATGCACATTTGACACTCACAAGATGCTTTTAGTAAAATGATCATATATAAGCTCAATAATGTATATTTGGTAAAACTATGATTAAATTTTTCATCATCAAAATCAATAGTAAATATCTAGCCAACACTTTCTTTCAATCTAATATCGAGTTTATCTCGGTAGCCTATGGATGTGGCTTGCTTTGGCTGAGGCATATAGCATCCAATTCAAGTATAATCCTTACTCAAGGATGGCACCTTCTTACCAAAATACATTTACCCTGTCGTCTGAACTAAATCAAAAAGAAATTCCCTTTTGCTTGGTGTGGACTCTGCCCCTTTCCGAGAACAGGCGAGAAAGGTCAAATGAGAAAAAGATGGGAAAGAAGTCCCATGAGAAGTCCAAATTTTACAATGAACAATGCACCGCATTTATATCAAATCTTAGCTTGCAGGCAAGTTGTTAGGGTTCAAAGTTCAAACTTTAGCAAGAATAGATTCACAATAATTTTTTAAAAATACATGTATAAATTAAGTTTTCAAAGACTAGAGAGTTTAGAGTTCAAACCTTAGCATAAATAAAAAAGGTTGTTAATCTAGTCATATTTTCTTTATAATTCTAACTAATATGTTTATAAACTTAGTAGTATACTTTAAATTTAACTAATAATAAATATTACAAAAAAGTTGTTAACCTATTCATGTTTTTTTTTATAATTGTAATTAATATGTTTATAAAATTAGTAGTATAATTTAAATTTAACTAATAATTATAAAATTTGTTGGGATATAAATTATTTTAAGTTAATTTGCTTTGGTATATAGAAAATGTCACACATAGACATAAATTTAATAATAGTCTAGTGGTAATTTATAAGAACCTAGAGTATTTAAAGAGTAAAAGATTAAGGGTTGAAACCTTCCTATTTTAATTATATATACATATACATACGTGTATATATATATACATATATATGTACACATATATATGTACATATATATGTATATATATATGTATATATGTATGTATATGTGTATGTATATATGTGTATACATAATGTTCTGGGCACTCGGTACTGGAACCCGGATAGCTTACTCGAGTATTCGCAAGTACTCGTTAATTACCTAATATCGAAATTGATGATGACTCTGTAGCTTAAGGTTCTGGTTGATCCCGAAACGGATCCTATCAAATATTTCTATTTTTCATTAGAATTATTCATATATGTCCTATGAATTTCATTTCGCACTGGAAACTATTCGAGGAGTTCGAATCCATTCTGTTCGGATATTGATTGGTCTTAGTTTGACATGGTTTACATGTTATTGGTTCTTAGAAGAGTTAATATTTCTATTTCCGTTGATTGTGTACGGACAAAATAAGAGTCCAAAGGCAGGGTAAGAAGGGTTACCCGGTTCCTAGAAACCAAGTTTTGGGACACAAGTGCCCGAGGGTCAATCGCATTCCCATCTCACTTGGGGTATTAAAAATTGGTTTTGTTCTCGTTTCAGGTTCTTAACTGTATAGGATTTAGTTGGTTTTAAATAGGTCGGTTGATGCCAGGTACTCACTCATCCTACTACTATCTTTAACCATAAAATTTGGTGGAGTAAAAACTATTTCATTCTTATTCCGGATTCTTAATGGGATGGGATTTAGTGGGTTTTAAACGAAAAATCGTTCTGTTCTCCTTCCAAATTTTTAAAAGTACGAAATTTAATGGGTTTTAAAGGAGTTAATTGATGCTGGGTATCCTCTTGTCCCACTACCATCCTTAACCATTAAATTTGCGCTTAAACAACTATTAACTGCTCAACAATTATCGGTTAACATGTATCTATGTCGAAAATCTTTTTAACGCATACACATACTTTATGCAGCGCCTCTATCATGCAACCCGAGATAGGCATGCCTACTCAGAACCATGCGTCGCCCTTAGCGGGTTTTACATGCGCTCTGTTAAAAAAAAAAAAAGGAACAAATCAGGTGCTGCAACTCAGGCTGACAAAGCTTTGACCCAAAAAAAAAAAAAAACCTTAGCCTACAAAGAGGAAAGAGAAAAAATAAATAAAAGTTTAATTTTTTAGTTTAGTTTCATTTTTTATATTTTTTATAAATTATTATTTAAAAAATATATATTTAACAGGGTCACAATTCTTATATTATACGTTCTTAATTTTTACACTATAAATTCACAATTTTATATTTTTATAATTTTTATATTATATGTTCACAATTTTAATTTTTTAATTATTTTAATATTTTTCATTATTTACATATACATGTTCATAGTCTTTACACCATATGTTCATAATTTTTATATTATATATTAATAATTTTTATACTTTCACAATTTTTATATATTTCATTCATAATTTTATACGTTTATAATTTTTATATTACATGTTCACAATTTTTAATTGTTTACATATTTCATATACAAGTTCATAATTTTAATACGTGCGTAAAAATTTTTTATTATTTTAATTTTTTATAATTTTTATATGATATGTCCATAAGTTTAATCATTCAACATTCAAAACTTTTACATTATATATTCACCATTGACAAATAATATATTCGTAACTTGTGACTAATACGTCACTGCAAATTACACACATGCACAATCTTGATCGCAATTTTGAACAAAATGTTCATCCTTCAAATTAGAAAAAAAAAAATTGACTCCAAAATACAAGCCACCACCGATGACCTCCACCGCCACCGCCACCGCTGCCGCCACAAAAACCCAAGCGAAAATCATTCTTATTCCATTCCCTAATCAGAAAAAAAAAAAAACTCCAAAATGCAAACCGCTGCCGCCACCACCACCACCAGTGACGACCTCCACCACCGCCGCCGTCAGAAAAAGCCCTACCCATATCGCAATGGCTGTAAATTCTAAGGGGGAACTTTATAGCTTTCCTCGCAATGTTCATTAGTAAAAAATTTTTTAAGAACAGACTAGTCGTGACCATCTGACTTAATACAGGATAATCACCCAGGACTTGGTAGAATTTTGCTTGAGGTAAAAAGGATAATGGATTCATACATCTCTCCCTTAGGACTGTGTTGGTTTTTCTGTCCTGTAAATGTGGTACTCCTACTTGTAGTAACTTTTACTTCCTTGGACCACAAAGAAAGGAAGGGGGGGAGGGAGAAAGGTAGGGAAGGATGGAGAGATAGGAATATGGGGATCACTGATACAGGAGACTTCTGTGCTCAAAACATTTTTCATCTAGGGCAGGCAATATAAGCCTGGCAACCAACTGATGAGTATGGAGATGCAATCCATAGATGATAATATTTTTTACTTTTAAATTCTACTCTGAGACACTAAATTTTAAGGGGGAACTTTATAGCTTTCCTTGCAAAAAATTTAGTGGTATGTGGGAAATATATTAAAACATCTTTAAGCCATAAATTTACTTCTGACATTAGAATAACAGTGATAAATAGGATGTTTCCAGCACCAAGAGTCGTTGGTTAATTTGGTCCCTCTGACCAATGTCCATGATACCATGTCTGTGATATTAGAAGAGTTCCCATTTTAAATAGATGAGGGTTAAGTTTTAGTGTCTGCTCCGAAATTATGAATCAAGGGCACTTCATACGACTTCAGCAGCAAGATTCATTTCTTGATGCTTGAAAGAATACAACTTCAGCTGCAAGATTCATTTGTCAATGCTCTTGAAGGGATCTGGAATGCATTTTATATCATTAGTTCATTGAGTAAAATATTTGAACAAATGCCCTGCTTGTCTTGGAATCCAGAGCTTTCTTTTTGTGCTTGAGGAACAACCACTTTCAAGTCAAGGATTATTTGGAAAATGTTTAAGTAGGTACACAATGAAACCTATCCTTGGCCTTGTGCATTTTGAACTAGGTAAGAAATTTGCTGTCCTCTCCCCTGAGCTGGAAACAATCTTCACCTGAAGAACCATGTTCTTAAACAATGAAGTTGGGTCAGTTAGATACAAGTAGTTTTGTTTTTCCCAATTAATAACTGGTATACTCTGCAATTATTGCAAAGAACAAATTAGTTATTATAAGTTATATTATGCAAAGATACTCCAATTTCAATCTTTTTGTTGTATTTGGAAACTCATCCAGGTTATTGCTGAAAATTTATCTGAAGAAGAGATCAAAGGTCTGAAGACAATGTTTACAAATATAGACACAGACAAGAGTGGCACAATTACCTATGAAGAACTAAAATCTGGATTGGCTAGGCTAGGGTCAAAGCTTTCTGAGGCTGAAGTGAAGCAATTGATGGAAGCTGTAAGTCTTGCAGTGGAGACAGCTCATTTGATCTTTTCTTGCGTCCCAATGGCTAATTATGTTTTGCTTTCTTTTTCAGGCTGATGTGGACGGAAATGGAGCAATTGACTATATTGAATTTATTACTGCCACAATGCACAGACATAGACTTGAAAGAGATGAACATCTGTATAAAGCATTTCAGCATTTTGATAAGGATCACAGTGGGTAAGTCCCTGTTAGTAAGTTGTCAGCTTGGCATGCTTATATGATTTCTGACTAGGATCACATCGTTGCAGTTTCATAACGAGAGATGAACTTGAAACTGCTATGAAGGAATATGGTATGGGTGATGAGACTACCATTAGAGAGATAATTTCAGAGGCGGATAAAGATAATGTAAGTTATCATGTTTCGACAACAGAACCTAATAATTATTCTATGGGCACAAGTAATATACCGACTCTTTTGCCCTACACAGGATGGTCGAATTAACTATGAGGAGTTTTGTGCCATGATGAGAAGCGGAACGCCACAACCTGCGAAGCTCTTTTAGCATGCTGAAGCAGGCACCATTACCAAGGAGGATATATTCTCATCATTTCCTCAGTTCGTTTTGCTCTATACTCGATCTTTGACAGTGTTGACTACTTCAAAAGACTGCACATAGGAAACGTGGAGCTTTAATCGAAATTATCAGTCTTTGTGAATATTTAGTTCCATGGTTCTGTCAAGCACAATTATATTTTTGCTGATAACCTTCTCTTTTGATTTGCATAATGAGGTAATGAGGTGAGCATCAAGGACACTTAAGTTTCATTTTGTTAATGTTTTCATTTTCGGAAAGATATTTTAGTCACAATACATGTATTTGTTTCTTTATCAATTGGAGTGCCAAGTTGAGTTGGCAGTGTGCTTTTGCTTTTTTGTAATGGTAATGCCCAAGAAAGAAAAGTAGTTGTGTCTCAATGATCTTGATCTCCATTACATGAATCTGAATGGGGATGAAAGGAAAATTTTATACACACTTTCTGTATTCACACTTTTTAACACTTGCGTATAAAGACACTTCTTCTTCTTCTTCTTCTTCTTCTTTTTCTTCTCCCCCTCCCCCTTCCTCCCTTCCCCACCCCACCCCAGCCCCCACCCTCCCCCTCCCCCTCCCCCCTCGCCCCTTCTCGTGTTGTAAATGTAAGGAGTTCATGTTTGTTTCATCTCTATCTGTGTATATACTAAAACTGCATATATTAAAATTGAAGGAATATTTGAGCTTGACATGTCAGTTTTCTAAATGGATGAGAGCCTGGCACACTCAACTTAAAGATTATTTTATAGTTTTGTTATATATTTTTAATTCTTCTAATATAATATAATATAATATAATATACTGGATTAATATGAGATACAAATGTTGAATTTAATTACAGGGAATTATATATTTAATCAAATGGATTAATTTCAAATATTATATACATAATAATGATTTCAATTTAGGAGTAGATACTATGTATATGATATTATCTACAAATATGACAATTAAAGTGGCAAAAAAAATTCATATAAGAACTACAAATATGTTGCTGATATGTCAAAAAATACAGTTACAATAGACTTTTATTCTTAACTGTTACAGTCAGTGTGTAGACTTCATTAGTTTAGAGATATAATTTTTGAATTTTAAGTCAACTTTTGATCTTTTTTCATTTATGATTTATTAATAAAATTTAGTTGATAAACATTGTCAATATGTCTTATTGTTAATTAATCAAAATTATTTTATATATAACAACCAAAGCCAAAACAATGCTTCTCTCCAAAAATGAGGTGTACTACATTTTGCTATGTGGCATCATTTCTATATCTGTTTGCTTTTACCCTTTTTTTGAAACTCGACAACCTATGGGATTCGAACCTAGGATCTCATATATGTTTGCTTTTACTTGTCACATGTATATCATGCAATATTGTTCTTATTATATTATTAAAATTATATGTACACACAAAAATCTATGTAATAACCTTTTTAGTGCTTTTCATATATTTTATGTACATAAAAATGATTAATATTGAAAACTTTATCAAAAATTAAATTTACAAAATATCGTTATATTTTATCTTTACAAAACTATAAAAATCTATATATTCCATTTTTATCTTTTATTGCCTCACACCATAATTCTATCATTTTTTTTTCCAAAATGAGTTAACCTCCAATAAATATATCATTCATCTTTTATGATTTTTCTTTTCTTGCATTATATTATTTCTCATTTTATTTTCCTAGTTAAATAATTTATTCAATTATTATATATCTTTAATAAAAATTATTAGTATTAAAAAATTATCAATAATTAAATTTTACAAAATATAATTATATATAATATAATATAACCATGGTTGCATTTGATTGCCCTCTTCAATTTCATACAACGTTGTCAAGGTTTATATTCAATTCCTGCGTATACATCCGATGGCTTAAAAAATAGTTCATATCATCTAACGCAAACTTCTAACATGTTATTTAGTGCAAATACACATGAGGACGCCTGCATATGTTGTGTTAAAGTGTTTTTAAAGTATTCATGCGCTTTTTAAATGTTTTTATATTTTAAAAAATTGCTTAGAGAATTTAGTTTTTGTAAAATGGAATTTGGAGCCAAAATGATTTTTGAAACACAATTAAAATTTCTGACGGTAGAGGGATGCAGGCAACTGCATGAGGATATATGTCGCCGATAAGTGAGATGTGAATTGTATGCGGGATCCCCTATGATGAAGCTCCACTAGCGTCGATGCTTGACTGCAAGAGAATTGCATAGTTTTTTGATGGGAGGGGCATCCGGTCGATCGTTATGATGGGGTGTTGTTACGTGAAATCTTATTCAAAATTAGCTATTTTTGGTACATTGGTACAACTTTATCCACTCTTAAACATTCAAATTTGAAATTAAGTCATTTTTAAATGTATCTAATAGATATATTTAAAAAAATCATATTGTTTGCTAGGGATAACCTTCATTAGGTCCATAAGACCTTAGCCTGACAAAGAGGAAAGAGAAAAAATTTTTTTTAAATTTTTTAGTTTAATGTCATTTTTTATATTTTATTTTTAAATTTTAAAAAATTTAAAAATTATTATTTAAAAATATATATTTAACAGGGTCACAATTCTTATATTATACGTTCTTAATTTTTACACTATAAGTTCACAATTTTATATTTTTATAATTTTTATATTATATGTTCATAATATTTAATTTTTAATTGTTTACATATATATGTTCATAGTTTTTATATCATATGTTCATAATTTTTATATTATACGTTAATAATTTTTATGCTTTTACAATTTTTATATATTTCATTCATAATTTTTATATTATATATTTATAATTTTTAATTGTTTACATATTTTATATATATGATCATAATTTTAATACATCGATAAAATTTTTTAATTATTTTAATTTTTCCCAATTTTTATATGATATATTTACAAATTTAATCATTCAATATTTAAAACTTTTACATTATATATTCACATTTGGCAAATGACACATTCGTAACTTGTGACTAGCATGTTAATTACGCGCATGCACAACCTTGATTGAAATGTTCACAATTTTGAACAAAATGTTCATCCTTCAAATTAGAAAAAAAAAATTAACTCCAAATTACAAGCCTCCACCGTGAGCGACGACCTCCACCGCCACCGCTGCCGCCACAAAAACCCAAGCGAAAATCATTCTTATTCCATTCCCTAATCAGAAAAAGAAAAAGAAAAAGAAAAAGAAAAAAACTCCAAAATGCAAACCGCCACCACCACCAGTGACAACCTCCACGGCCGCCGCCGTCAGAAAAACCCCTAACCATATCGCAATGGCTGTAAATCACAAGCCTCTTCTCACTTTTCCTTGTACCTCCATAAAGAGTTAACAATTATAATCTGATCACTCATCTAAATATCCTATTACTCTTCAAAAATCTAATTGTCACAGTCGATCAACATGCATCAAAAAACTTTGTACTTTATCTTGCTATTGAGGACATTTAGATATCAATACTTGCGAGTGGAAATTTCACACCAAAAAGCTTGCAATTTATATGGTGTGTATCTTAGTGGACTGTCAAAAGACACATGCAGATGCAAGTTCTTTGGGGCGGCGCCTCAATTAGCTGTTGGCGCCGCCGGAGGAGGAGACGGAGGGGCCGGCGACGCGTGAGCACCTTGCCGCCACTTATCTCTCCGCTGGAAGTGAGTCCATACGAAGGATGAGGAGTGTTGTTGCAAGCTGCAGAGCGTGTGTGTGTGCGCGTGAGTATTTTTTTTTCAAAGTAGGGCGCGTGAGGTGTACCATGCGTGGTGGGCGCACCAAGAATCGGATGCATGGTATAATTTGCGCACTGTATGAGTTAAGTGAAGTGAAGTCAAAAGTCTAACGCGGAAAGGCTCATAACTTCTTCCTCATATATATATATATATATATATATATATAAGCACTATTCCTTCCCTCAAATCTCGCTTAAGATTGAGCTTAACAAATCAAGGTTTAATCTGGGATCCATTTGAAATTGAAAATCCACGATAAAGTCTCCATCTTTCAAACCCTTATATTTATCATCATCAAAAATTGTGTCATAGACTTCAAACCCTTATATTTATCATCATCAAAAATTGTGTCATAGACTCAACTCCCTTGTTTCTGAGAATCTTCTCCCATCAAATTATCGCGTAAAGTTTCAATCTTGATCTGAGATTTTGCAGAAATGGGTGGCTGTTTCAGTAACACAAAGTACACAAACCGAGATGTTAATGGCTTTTACCAGACCCCTCCACAGCCACCACCTGAAAGGAACCACCAACACCACCATCACCACCACCCACGGCCGCCGCCAGGGCCACCGGTTCAGAGGCTAGAGCAGAACAGTATACTAGGGAAGCCTTTTGAGGATATTAAGGGACACTACACACTGGGAAGAGAATTGGGTAAGGGTCAGTTTGGGGTGACTTATCTTTGTACTGAGAATAAAACTGGGCATGCTTATGCTTGCAAGTCAATCTTGAAAAGGAAGCTAGTGAGCAAGAATGATAAGGAGGATATAAAAAGAGAGATTCAGATCATGCAGCATTTGAGTGGGCAGCCGAATATTGTTGAATTTAAGGGCGCTTATGAGGATAGGCAATCGGTTCATATTGTCATGGAGCTTTGCGGGGGTGGAGAGTTGTTTGATAGGATTATAGCTCAAGGGCATTACTCTGAGAGGGCTGCTGCTAACCTTATTAGGCAGATTGTAAATGTTGTTCACATTTGCCATTTCATGGGTGTTGTGCATAGAGATCTCAAGCCTGAGAATTTTTTGTTGGAAAGCAAGTCTCAGAAAGCAATGCTTAAGGCTACTGATTTTGGCCTCTCTGTTTTCATTGAAGAAGGTATGAATCTTTTGCCCCCATAAAGCCTGTTTGCCTAAGCTTATTTGGGGCTTATAAGCTGCAAATAGTAAAAAAGGTAGAAGCTTATAAGCTGCAAAATAAGCAGAGCCAAACAGGCGTGCATTGATTAAAATCTTTTAACATTTTTGTATCAAAGTGTTATAATTGGTTTTTTTATTAGATTACTGAAAATTGGTTGACATTATGCCTTCTGCCATTTTTCGCAACCTTGTATGTGTTTATGTTTGCCTTCTACATTTTCAAAACGAGATAATCTGTGAGATCGTGACAACAACTTCTGCATCGAAGTTCTACAAATTCATCCAAAGTAGTTGTTCTTAACTATTTGATCCAATTGTCTTAGAACCTTCAACGTTATCCTCAAGCATAAGCTGTACATTGATGTGAAAAGTTTATTGATTATACAAAGGCCGTATCATCAAATGCTTTACTTTCTTAGTCTTAACTTTTCCGTCGAATGAGTACAAAGAAGAACAGAGAAAATGTAATATAATCAAACCAGTGAACAATAAGGAACTCATCTAGGATCCTTGATGAATAATGAATATTAATCAATGGATGTCATGCTTGAGAATAACATATGCATTAGAGCTTTTTTGTTTGATCTCATCAACGTGGAATCTCTGATCTAACAACTGATGGCTCCTTTCAAGAATAGAACCTGTCCTCGTCGATACGTGTTGAGAGCCAACGCTGCTTATACTTTCTAATATCTCCTTGACCATGTCCCTCCTATGCAGAAAGCATATATATTACTTCAAATGACTGTTGCGTACTTTATTGCTTCTAACTATTGAAACACGGTACATGTGGTATATTTGCGGGTTAAGATGTACTTAATCATCAATGAGTAAGTATAATGTGAATATTTCACTTGCTGCAGTTTAGTGAGGCATATTAATATTAGGAGAGTCATCTACCAACCTAGTGTTGAATATGCAGCTTTTATAACTATTGAAACATTTTTCTTTTCAACGGACACATTCCATTCATTTTACTAGTAAGCAGTGACTTTTTAGTTGCATTTTGATGTTCTAATCAGTCTTATCTTCAAATGCTGCCTTGGGTATTTCGAAAACTAAGTCACTGTTTTCAAGTAGCTTAAGTATCTATGCATATACTATTGCTGGTTACTGCTACCTCATTTTTGGTCGTCTGAATTTTCGCTTGCCATTTGGCAAAACACTGATTGGTACATTTATGACCACATGCATGATATAATGCCACGTGTACAATTTGCCACCTATCTAATTCTTCTCAACATATTTTACTTCAGTATTCTAATGTCCCATTATCTGCCACTATCTGATTCTTCACAAAATATTTTGTCTGATCATCATTTAATTCTCTCTCGTTTTATTTTGCAATCATCATTTAATTCGTTATTACATTTTGCTTCTTTTCTCAGAAGCTAAAAATTTTATCTTCCAAATTTTTATTTTTTATTTCATTTATTTATTTATTTATTTTTATATAAGTCAATCTGAACCAGTCCTAAAGCCAATAATATTATAAATTAATTTATTCAGTATAAGATTTAATCTATTACTTTTTTTTTTATAAATAAATTGTTCAATCAAACCTTTATTTACTTGCATATTCAATTAACAAATGTAAGAATCACAATATATACAAACCCATGTAGTCATGTGACTATTTTAGATACCGTAATTTAGTCTGGCGCATATGAATTAAATGAGTCATCTATTGATATATGATGAATATGTATCTTTTATGACAATAATTCAAGTCATACTGATAGACAAACATTTTTGTTGACAGATGCATTGCATTCATTTGCTAGTAAGCAGTGACCAAATGACCTTGTAGTTGTGTTTTCTCCTCCTTCCCATCAAACCTATCTTCCACTGTTTTCTTCAGTACCTTGAACACTAGGTCACTGTTTTTCCAAGTGGATCCCTATCGACTGAAATTGCTAGGACCTTTGGGATGGCTGTGGGCTTGAGATATGTCATTATTGCAAAATAGTTGTGGTTCTCCAACTTGAATTCATAATCCTATGTTCATGAAGAGTTTCATCAAGATATTTTGCAACCGTATAAAGTAACAGAGATAGTTGAGCTGAGTACTAATTGGTCAAAGGTACCATAATCTTGTCTATGACATAAATGAAATGTAATATATTAAACCTGACTTGGAAAAGTTGTTTCTCCTGTAGTAAAGACTGCATAAGATCCAACCTACTTTGGGACAGAAAAGAAGGGGGATGTAAAATGCATACCGACCCCTTAAAGTATACTGAATTTTCAAATAAAGCCTTTGTTACCTTATTTGGCTGCAAAAGACTTGTGGTTATCAAAAGGTTGCGAGTTAAATCTTTTGTCAAATTTTCCATCCGACTTAAGTAACAGAGATAGTTGAGCACTAAGTCACTGTTGTGTTCAGTATCTTGAATACTAAGTCACTTTCCTTTTCAAGTGGATCCCCACTGACTGAGATTGCTAAGCCATTTTCATCAAAATATTAAACATCTGTCTTAACTGACAGAGATAGTTTGCTGAATATTAATTGGTCAAAGGGACTATAAACTCGTTTATGACATAAATGAAATGTAAAATATTATATCTGACTTGGAAAAGTTGTTTCTTCTCCGGTGTAGACGGCATAAGAAATGCAACCTACTTGGGAAAGAAAGGAGTGAAATGCATACCACCCTCTTAAGATTACTGAATTTGCAAAAAGCCTGTATTGTTTTATTTTGGCAACAAAAGATTCATGGTTCTTGAGAGGGGTTGTGTCACTTCCTTTTTCAAATTTCCCATCCGACTTAACCTGTGCATGACATCATGCTCGCAAATGCGAATTTTGAAGTGTTTATCACATTTTCCAAGACAAAAATACAACTCTTTTCTCCTTTCCCTTTTTATTTCCCCCCCCCCCCCCTCCTCCCTCCTTTTCTCCTTTCTGTTCTTGTTCTTCCTCCTCTATGTGCTCCTCCCACCACCAGTACCTCCCCCGCTCACGGTGTCACCACTTCCACCGCCACCATCATCATGCACCCCTAGCACCACCACACCTCCTCCACCACTACCTCCTTCACCTACTTCATACCCACTTGTGGGGCCTCTGCCTGCTGTAGCATCAAAATTGCTGCTGAGGATTAATTCAGTTTTCCTACTTTTGTTATGGTGGGAAGGGAGGGGCTGAGGATTAGTTAGATTATTGATTTTATTTTTTCAAATTAGTGAATGATGGAAACTATTATCTCTCTATGTCACAACAATTTAATCAATTGTCTTTGTTTTTTTGGTCCTAAATAGGGCAACTCCCCTTTTTCTGGCACGAAAATTGGCCTTATGGTTGAGCAATGGCATGCCTCGTACTTAAATTCACAGCTGATAATAAGTTTATGTTGATAGAATGTTTAGCTTAATCACAACGACTTCAAGGTTTTCTGGGAAAACACTTGCCATTTCAAAATGTTTCGAGCAGGGGTTGCATGGAGTATTATGGATTTAGGACCTAGGCAGGTAGGCTTGGTTTATGGATCACGTCCACCAGAGTGCTGAGCAGTGGCATTTCGAGCAGTTAAGGCTGTATAACGTACTAAGCTTGGTTGTGAGACATGTAGCTTGCTTATTTATTTTTGCACCTTTAGCAGTGGCAAGGATTTTGGTATTTTCTTTTTTTTTTCTTTTCCCTGCGGGGGGGGGGGGTGCTAAAATTTTTTTACTGAAAAATTAATAAATAAATTTTTAACAAAATATTATATATAGAAATTAACAAAAATGTATACATACATATATATATATATATATATACACATATATATATTCAACTATTTTCATTAGATTATAGAATATGCATGATGCCCTAAACAAATGAAAAAATTATTTTCAATTTTCCAAACACATTTGAGTATATATAAAAAAGTAACTATTCTCATTTATTGACCCCAAAAATTTATATACCGCATATCTATTCATGTCTCTTGGTAACTTCTCTTACATGGAATAAAAGTCACAGAAAACATCAATGCTTAAGTTATTGACCACCTATCTTTCTCTATAAACCAAGAAAAAAATAATTAACAAAGATGCCAAAACTTAATTAAATGCCACTACTTAAATTTTCAGCAAAGTGTTGATGACATTGTTATTGAGAATCACTAAAATAAACTAAATAACCAATAATATTTGAGATTTTAATTGCTAATTAACGTTACTAGTTTTAAGTAAAAGAAATAAATAATAAAAATATTTACTCATTACCAATACAAATACAAGCCATTTTCTGGTAGATAAATACACGAAAAATTAAGTTTTTATAATTTTTTTGGGCTGGGGGCGGGGCCACTAATCCAACATCTACAACCCCACACCCCCCTCCCCCTGGGGGAAAAAAAATCCCCCAAGCAGAAAAAAAAGGGGTTTCATTGTATACGAGTCAAATATCCATGTTTTTTTTTCTAGAGCACTCAAGGCAACTGGTGAATCTTGGGGTTATGAAATTAATGAGACAACTAATTTGTGCTTGTTTGGGACTTGGAATCCCAGCTTAAATTGTAATTCAAGTTAGACAATGTCAAAATGATGTAAGTCTCCAGATGTCATCAGGTCAAACGAATTAAAGCCTGCTGGCCAGAGTGAAAATTGATGGGGAAAAAAGTGCAGAGTAATTGAATTGCAGAAAGATTAGAGAAAGAAAGAAATGCTTCATTGGCTGCATCTAAGCTACAAGCTATGGGACTTAGATGGATAGTAGTATTATACTTTTGATCAACTTTAAGTGTTTAACAATTATTATCAGTTGGGCCCATAATTTATGCTAAGTTCTCAGTCAGGCCATATTATACACTCAAGTTTAGCCATTGATCTTTCTCCCCATATAATTTGTTCATAGCACTTCTACCATGTTGTTGGTCATTGTGATGGCTGTGGTTGGTGACAGTGGGGGTTATTGTGGTGGTGGGAATATGAGGGTGGGTATAGGTCGGACTTTGTACATATAACCATTCAAAACACAGCGGCTATTTTGCTAATACGGTCTATTTACATTTGCCATTAATGGATGGATACTAATGGAACTGGTGAATGGGCCAAGTGTGCAACCTTTTGAAAACCATGTCTTTTGCTGCCAATTAGAAAAACACAGGGTTCAGTATGCATTTCTGCTAAACGACAGAGGGGTGATGTGTATTTTATTCAGAAAAAAGAAGTCTTCCTGATCAATTTATTATATCAGGAAAAAGTTGCAATGTCAAAAAGGATGCTAATATTTTTTATTTCCCATTCTATTCTTTCCTTGATGATGTAGATACCTTATGGACACTAGAAGTGCTAGATGCTCTTTTTACCTTATGGAAATTGATGCTAGTTATATTTTATAATTGGAAGATCATATGTAAACCAAACTTGCCTTTTGTTTTCAGGGACATAGGGTAAGTATAGCGTGTAAAATAACTAGAGAAGTTAAGTCAAAAATACTGGTACTTTTAGGTTAATCCAGATGTTATTCACCTCATAATAATAATGATTATTCAAGAACAGATCAAATTTGTTAGCCGAAGAGGTCAGCTAACCCTTGCACAGATCAGGAGATTTTCTAACAACACAGTTACTGGAATTCAAAAAGGGCAGACTATCAATCTTATAGCATCCTTCCAACAGCAGACAGATTTAGGAAGAATTTATAGCCATCAAAGGAAAGGGGGAAGAATTATCAATCCAAATATGAAGATTACAGATTTTCTTTTAAGTTTCAAGAAAATATAGCATATTTTCAGTATGTGTGTGTGCTCTGTGTGTCTCTCTTCGTTGGTTGCAGCCATCGATTGTCTAACTGCCCATATATATTTGTGAATACATTTCATTTTAACACATTAATCTAAGAACTTTCCAAATTGTAGGACAAATTGAGCTGCCTTTGCTTTGTTCGGTCTTAATCTGCATGACATGTGCTAACCTTAGTACATCAATAACAGGCAAGGTGTACCGTGATATAGTTGGTAGTGCATACTATGTTGCTCCAGAGGTATTGCAGCGGAGTTATGGGAAGGAAGCAGATGTCTGGAGTGCAGGTGTTATTTTATATATCCTGCTTAGTGGAGTACCTCCATTTTGGGCTGGTAAGGATGAAAGATTTTTGAAAGAAAAATGGTGGACTTCATTCTCTTGCAACTGTACTCTTAGAAGCTATTGGTGTTGCAGAAACTGAGAAGGGGATATTTGATGCGATTCTGCATGGAGAACTTGACTTGGAAAGTGACCCCTGGCCATTGATATCAAATAGTGCAAAAGACCTTGTTAATAAAATGCTGACACGAAATCCAAAAAAGAGAATAACTCCCGCCCAAGTTCTTGGTAATTCATTCTCTACTCATTTCTCTCTGCGATATTGTCAGCTTCTTTCTTCAGAGTAAGAAGGTATTTGCTCTCATAATGTAAGATGTAGTACTTTGGTGTGAATTCTGCCTTTGATCCAGCTGGTTGATGAGCTTAGCCAAACCAGAGATAAAAGTGTCATAACAAGACTGCTAAGTGAAGTTAGTTAGTTACTGAAACGTAGAGGTGACCTTAATAGATACATAAAATTAAGGGATTTTTCCACTTAACCCCCTTGATGTATAAGGTCACTGACAATTTGCCCCCTAATCTATATTAATAGCCACTTAACTCTGTTAACTAACAGTCAAATCCGTTAAAATTAAGACTGTTACTTCTATTCCAAATTAGCCCTTAGAACGTTCCTATTAAAAAAAATTTTAGTCAAAATATATCATTTTTCAAACTTAAAAAATACTATGAAAATTTAATTTTATTGAGATCCGCAACTTTTATTCAAGAGCAATAAAATAATCTGGGCAGATCTACTGCAACGTATGATTTTCTAGTGAAAACAACTTGATCAAATTTTATATATAGTCACGTGATCTGATGCTCCCGACACAGAACAATTTATTGCAAATACAAAATAAGGGTTCGTGTAAGAAAAGTTAAACTAATTGGATCCTTCTTCAAATTTATCATATATATGTATAATGAAAACTTCATTATTTCAGTTGACGTATTCTTAAAATGTTCATTTCTTTTTTGCCTTAATTAAAATGCCAAAGCATGCTAATCCATTTGCAGCAAAGTTCTAAATGTCCATATTGCACCTGGAATGCCCCATATTTTGATGTCCTGTTGCTAAGCGAGATTCATGTTTTCATCATAGAGCCACCATCGTGAAACTTGGGAAATCATACGAAACTTTTGTGGATTAGATTTTGAAGCAGTGAGAGGATGAGGTCATGATTGTTCATTGATCCTTTTTCATTTTTTTTGTTTTTTTTTTTTTAAATTTAAAATTTTATACACGTACACAGAGTTCGAAAGCAATAGTAGTTTCACAAGATGAGCAGCGGATCTCGATAGGTTTGAGGTTAAGAAGAAAATATTAAGGACAAATTTGGAACATAAGTAATGGCGTTAATTTTAACTGGTTTTACTGTTAGTCAAAGGAGATAAGTGCTATTAATATATATTAGACGACAAACTGTCACTGACCCCATTGATTAAGGGGATTAAGTGGAAAAATTCCTAAAATTAATGTAAAGAGGCCTGGTGCTCCATCGCAAAAACAAAGTCATCTCACAAGAATGTAAATCTCATTCAAGTTGAACTGCTTTATTGGAATATTAAGTAATGGATTAGTTCAGGCCGAGAACAAAATAAGGAAAACCGGAAAGGCGTAATATATGGACAAGCTTAGGGGAACGAAAGGACATAATTTACTATTGAGTTAAACTTATGGCAAAACCAGAATTTTCACTTGTGCTCCCACGAAACGTGGACATAGTTAACTCTATTAGTAAAATGAGTAAGAAGGTGGCTAGTCTAATGAATGGTAAAGGCCCAAGATGCTTCATGAGTGATAACAATTTCACGTAAGCTGAAGGTTCATTACAGAAATCTTGAACAATCCATTTATTTAACTGCAAAGAAGAATGTACTGAGAGAAGATGAGTCTAAGGTAATAGAAGTACATTTCTTGCCATGCGGTGAAACTTCCAAAGTTAAAATGGGTATCACTTTGCTCTGGTTACTGCTGCAGCTTCCTGTACCGTTTTACATCCCCATTGGACAAGTTTGAAGTAGTTAATCACTCAATCTTATATCCAAATGCTTTTCTTGATCAAGTGGTTCATGTTGACCCAAAAAAAGAAAAAAAAGGAAAGGAAAAAAGAGCCCGCTTTCATCTATTCAGCTAACCAGTATGATCTGGATTTAACATTGGACAAGTTTGAAATCACTCAATCTTATATAAAATGCTTTTCTTGACCAAGTGGTTCACATTCACAAGAAAAATCCCCTCTTTTATATATTCAGCTTACCAGTATGATCTGCACTTGTTCTCTGGCTGATCTTTAGTATTCTTTATGCTTGTTTCTGAAGAGCACCCATGGATTAAAGAAGGTGGAGATGCATCAGACAAACCCATAGACAGTGCAGTTCTAAGCCGAATGAAGCAATTCAGGGCAATGAACAAGTTGAAGCAACTTGCTTTGAAGGTAATACAAAGTTTTCCATTGTTCTAAAGTATAAAAGACAAGCACTATCTTTGCCTGTTCAGGGAATGTAGGGATGTCTCTTCAACCAATGGGCAATACTATCAGTTCTAGCAAGAAGGACATGCTAGCTGGTCTATGTCTAGGTAGCTACCAATTCCCTTATGGTTCAGTGACCATTTTGTAGGAAGTGATTCAAAGCCATACTTTGACCACTTTTTGGTACATTTAGCGACATACTGAAGCTGCACACAAATGGAGCTTTAGTTGAGTAGCTCATGCTTATGCTCTATTAGGCTTGATTTGAGTTCAGTTAGTTACAAGCTCAAACCAAGGTTTAGTATCTATAGTCAAGCTCCAATTCGAACGTGTGTATGTTCAACCTGGTTTGAATAACAAACTAAAATTAATTATATATGTAATATATTGATAAGTGACAACTTCTATTTGAAAATGTTACACCATAAAAATTATAATCTTCTGTACCCATTGCATAAACTACTTCTCTTTGCATGCTAGGTAAATGAGGTTGAAACTATTTATGAACATATGATATAACTATGTTAACAACTTTGATGAATTACCTAAATATTGGGCCATTGAGGCTGGACAAATCAAATAGATCAAAGATTTATGATATTGGTTCATGGAATATTTATCTAGACAAGAAGTTTGATACATGATAAAATATGTATCACAAGCACTAAGGGCTATAGCTTAGTTGGGGCCAAACCACCTGGGCACTAGGTCCAATGTGAATTGGATCACTTAATCATGCTTCCATCTTTCGGCTAGCCTAGCCTCCTCTGTCCCTCGTGACCAACAAGGGGTAGTACAGAAATATTCAGCTGTTGTTGATTGACTATTTCACTATCATGTTATAAGTGAAATCAAATGATAGTGAGATAGAAAGGTGGGTGTTAAAGAAGGACAAGACATTGGGATTTAGAAGAATAGCTTAAAGGTTTCGTACTTTTCATAGTACTAGCCTACCTTATTTATAATATTATGACAGGCAAATATATAATGTCTCTTCCAATGTGGGAGAGAGCTTTATTACAATAATAATATAATACTCTAATTAACATACTATTCTAACAGTGGGCATTTGTTTGTTTCCTAACAAAAGACGGTTGAAATGTTTGCAGTCTGGAATGTTCAGTATTAGCCGAAAGGATGGGGCTGGGGAAAGCAGATGTTGGAAGTGTTTTGTTAATAAAAGTGAGTGCAGCCAGTGTCCCTAACATATAAAGCTGCTAGGAACTGGCACCTTCATTAAGGATCTCAAAACAGATCCTTAATGAAGGTGCCAAATGTACATGTCACCATCATGTCTTAAGTGAAATAAAATGACAGTGAGATAGAAAGGTGGGAATTTGTTTCCTAAGCAAAAGATGGTTGAAATGATTGTGGTCAGGATGGGGCCGGAGAAAGCAGATATTGGAATTGATTTGTCAATAACAATAAGTGCGGCCAGTGACCCTAATATGTAATGTTGCTCGGCACTGTCACCTTCATTAAGGATCTCAAATCCCACAAGTGCAAGTTCCTGATTTGGTCTATCAGGCAGATCAAGCATGTGGCTAACGGACAAGCGGTAATATCCTGAGACAGTAAAGGATAATCAACTCTCCCATCATACTTTCTGGACTGGGTTGGTTTCTTTGTCCTGTAACTGTAGTTCTCCTATTTTTAGTAACTTTTAATTCCTTCGACCAGAGACCAAGAGAGGGACAGAGGGAGAAGAACACGGAGTCTTCTTTGCTCGGCATTTTTTAAGAACAGACTAGTCGTGACCATCTGACTTAATACAGGATAATCACCCAGGACTTGGTAGAATTTTGCTTGAGGTAAAAAGGATAATGGATTCATACATCTCTCCCTTAGGACTGTGTTGGTTTTTCTGTCCTGTAAATGTGGTACTCCTACTTGTAGTAACTTTTACTTCCTTGGACCACAAAGAAAGGAAGGGGGGGAGGGAGAAAGGTAGGGAAGGATGGAGAGATAGGAATATGGGGATCACTGATACAGGAGACTTCTGTGCTCAAAACATTTTTCATCTAGGGCAGGCAATATAAGCCTGGCAACCAACTGATGAGTATGGAGATGCAATCCATAGATGATAATATTTTTTACTTTTAAATTCTACTCTGAGACACTAAATTTTAAGGGGGAACTTTATAGCTTTCCTTGCAAAAAATTTAGTGGTATGTGGGAAATATATTAAAACATCTTTAAGCCATAAATTTACTTCTGACATTAGAATAACAGTGATAAATAGGATGTTTCCAGCACCAAGAGTCGTTGGTTAATTTGGTCCCTCTGACCAATGTCCATGATACCATGTCTGTGATATTAGAAGAGTTCCCATTTTAAATAGATGAGGGTTAAGTTTTAGTGTCTGCTCGAAATTATGAATCAAGGGCACTTCATACGACTTCAGCAGCAAGATTCATTTCTTGATGCTTGAAAGAATACAACTTCAGCTGCAAGATTCATTTGTCAATGCTCTTGAAGGGATCTGGAATGCATTTTATATCATTAGTTCATTGAGTAAAATATTTGAACAAATGCCCTGCTTGTCTTGGAATCCAGAGCTTTCTTTTTGTGCTTGAGGAACAACCACTTTCAAGTCAAGGATTATTTGGAAAATGTTTAAGTAGGTACACAATGAAACCTATCCTTGGCCTTGTGCATTTTGAACTAGGTAAGAAATTTGCTGTCCTCTCCCCTGAGCTGGAAACAATCTTCACCTGAAGAACCATGTTCTTAAACAATGAAGTTGGGTCAGTTAGATACAAGTAGTTTTGTTTTTCCCAATTAATAACTGGTATACTCTGCAATTATTGCAAAGAACAAATTAGTTATTATAAGTTATATTATGCAAAGATACTCCAATTTCAATCTTTTGTTGTATTTGGAAACTCATCCAGGTTATTGCTGAAAATTTATCTGAAGAAGAGATCAAAGGTCTGAAGACAATGTTTACAAATATAGACACAGACAAGAGTGGCACAATTACCTATGAAGAACTAAAATCTGGATTGGCTAGGCTAGGGTCAAAGCTTTCTGAGGCTGAAGTGAAGCAATTGATGGAAGCTGTAAGTCTTGCAGTGGAGACAGCTCATTTGATCTTTTCTTGCGTCCCAATGGCTAATTATGTTTTGCTTTCTTTTTCAGGCTGATGTGGACGGAAATGGAGCAATTGACTATATTGAATTTATTACTGCCACAATGCACAGACATAGACTTGAAAGAGATGAACATCTGTATAAAGCATTTCAGCATTTTGATAAGGATCACAGTGGGTAAGTCCCTGTTAGTAAGTTGTCAGCTTGGCATGCTTATATGATTTCTGACTAGGATCACATCGTTGCAGTTTCATAACGAGAGATGAACTTGAAACTGCTATGAAGGAATATGGTATGGGTGATGAGACTACCATTAGAGAGATAATTTCAGAGGCGGATAAAGATAATGTAAGTTATCATGTTTCGACAACAGAACCTAATAATTATTCTATGGGCACAAGTAATATACCGACTCTTTTGCCCTACACAGGATGGTCGAATTAACTATGAGGAGTTTTGTGCCATGATGAGAAGCGAACGCCACAACCTGCGAAGCTCTTTTAGCATGCTGAAGCAGGCACCATTACCAAGGAGGATATATTCTCATCATTTCCTCAGTTCGTTTTGCTCTATACTCGATCTTTGACAGTGTTGACTACTTCAAAAGACTGCACATAGGAAACGTGGAGCTTTAATCGAAATTATCAGTCTTTGTGAATATTTAGTTCCATGGTTCTGTCAAGCACAATTATATTTTTGCTGATAACCTTCTCTTTTGATTTGCATAATGAGGTAATGAGGTGAGCATCAAGGACACTTAAGTTTCATTTTGTTAATGTTTTCATTTTCGGAAGGATATCTGATTGGTTTGGTCACAATTTAAGTATTTGTTTCTTTATCAATTGGAGAGCCAAGTTGAGTTGGCAGCGTCAAAGACATTCTTGTGTGTTTTTGCTTTTTTGTAATGGTAATGCCCAAGAAAGAAAAGCAGTTGTGTCTCAATGATCTTGAACTCCATTACATGAATCTGAATGGAGACGAAAGGAAAATTTTATGCACACTTTCTGTATTCACACTTTTTAACACTTGCATATAATGACTCTTCTTCTTCTTCTTCTTCTTCTTCTTCTTCTTGGCGGGTGTTAAGAATGTAAGGAGTTCCATGATTGTTTCATCTCTATCTATGTATATACTAGAACTACATATATTAAAATTGGAGGAATATCTAAGCTTGACATGTCAGTTTTCTAAATGGATGAGAGTCTGGCACACTCAGCTTAAAGATTATTTTATAGTTCTGTTAAATATTTTTAATTTTTTAATATAATATAATTGAATTTAAATACAGGGAATTATATATTTAATCACATGGATTAATTTCAAATACTATATACATAATTTTGATTTCAATTTAAGTGTAGGTACTATGTATATGATATTATTTACGAATATGACAATTAAAGTGGTGCAAAAAATTTATATAAAAACTACAAAGTTGTTGATATGTCAAAAAAATACAGTTATAATAGACTTTTACTCTAAAATGTTACAATCGTGTGTAGACTTCATTAGTTTAGAGATATAATTTTTGAATTTTAAGTCAAGTTTTAATCATTTGTCATATATGATTTATTAATAAAATTAGTTGATAAACATTGTCAATATTTCTTATTGTTAATTAATCAAAATTATTTTATATATAACAACCAAAGCCACAACAATGCGTCTCTCCAATAATTAGGTCTACTACATTTTGCTATGTGGCATCATTTCTATATCTGTTTGCTTTTACATTTTTTTTTAAAATTCGACAACCTATAAGATTTGAACCCAGGACTTCATATCTGTTTGCTTTTATTTGTCACATGTATATCATGCAATATTGTTCTTATTATATTATTAAAATTATATGTACACCCAAAAATCTATATAATAACCTTTTTATACCTTTTCATATATTTTATGTACATAAATATGATTAATATTGACAACTTTATCAAAAATTAATTTTACAAAATATTGTTATATTTTATCTTTACAAAACTATAAAAATCTATACATTCCATTTTTATCTTTTATTGCCTCACACCATAATTCTATCATTTTTTTCTTTCAAAAAATGAGTTAACCTCCAATAAATATATCATTCATCTTTTATTATTTTTCTTTTCTTGCATTATATTATTTCTCATTTTATTTTCCTAATTAAATAATTTATTCAATTATTATATATTTTTAACAAAAATTATTAGTATTAAAAAATTATCAATAATTAAATTTTACAAAATATAATTATATTTTATCCTATCATAGACAATGCAAGTACAATTAGCTATCAATAATAAATAAAATATAAAAAATTCTCATTTGTTCCGTACATTGCACTGGTTAGTATATATATAACATGCAACCATGGTAGCATTTGATTGCCCTACGAAATTAAAAAAAAAAATATATATATATGTACATATATATATATATATATGTATATATATGTACGTATGTATATATGTATATATATACGTATGTATATATGTATGTATATATGTATCTATATATGCGTATATATATACATATATATATGTGTATATATATATATGTATCTATATATGTATATATATGGTAGCATTTGATTGCCCTCTTCAATTTCGTACAACGTTTTCAAGGTTTATGTTCAATTCACGCGTATACATCTGATGGCTTTATACGTGGAAATCTTTGATCATAAAGTAACTCCGTAAGCTTACTCCACTGAACGTGCCAAGATCCACCGATGGGTAAGAAAAAAAGATCAGCTCCTTCCAAAACAAGAGCTAGTGTTCGTTTGGCAGCCAAAAACTCTAATGTTCTTGATGCGATTTCTCGTGGTGAAAATGAAAATCCAAACTCTTTTGAGGAGTCGGATGAAGATTTGTCTTTAGCATGCAAGGAACACAGCACTCTCTATGGTTTAGACTCCCACACAAGCTCGGCTGGTGCTAGTAGATCGCTAAACATCCTGGAACAGCAAGCTAAAAGTGACTTAGATGCATTGGACAGGAAGATAGAAGAAGCAAGGAAAATCTGCCCTCCTAATATTGGCCTTGGAAATTTCCTCAAGGAGAAATTCAACATCTCTAAGAGAGAGCCTGTGCAAAGTTTATCTCGTACAAGTAAAGCTAAACCTGCAATTTCTCCAAGAAGAAACCTAGATTTGCAATCTACAAGCCCCGCTGCTATGAACTCTTCATCCAAGCATTTCAACTTGGCAAAATCTAGGGTTATTGGTGCTCACTCTAAAGCTTATGGTGGTCAGAATCTCGTCCATGCTCCTTTAACCAAGTAGAAGACAAAAACCTGCAAAATTTCTCGTCTTAGCTAGATGGAAATGACGAGTTATTACCCGATGGATTTTCTGACTCGTTGGTTAATGTCCCAATTGTGTCAGCAGCCTTTCTAGAAAATCCTAGCAAACTTCCTACCAACTTTGGCCCCAATTTGACATCTCAACATGGTAGTACAACACTAGAGCCTGTGCCAAACTTTTCAAACTCTAATTTGGTTGTTTTCCCCCACCCCCCCCCCCCCGGTTCTCAACCACATAAGCCATCTTCTATAGAGTCTTCTCTCGCACGTGGCAAGCTCGATGACATGGCTGCCAAATCACCTCTCATTGCCACCTCAAAAGCCAACATGGATCAACACTTCCCTGGCCTTTTAGCTCCTGAAAATGGTACCAATAGGCAGCTCCAAGTTCCTACATTCCAAGAAAACTCAAATCACCATGGTAACTTGCAAAGGCAACACTATCAGCAAGCTTCTTTTCAGCAAAGTCGGAGAGATACATCTGCTCCATACACTCATAATGGTGCTCCATGGAGAAGAATCAATAAACCTAGGTATATTCCCGACCTTTCTTCTCCTCCCTCAAATTGGAAAAGGTTTTTTACTAAATCCACACAAACCACTCTCAAAATGAGAACTTTTCCCTATAAAAAAGTCAATGGTAGAAGAATTGTGGATGATTCTCCCATGGAAACATTTGATGAAGGAGAATCTTATTGGATTAATTGTGTTGTTGGACAATTTCTTGGAGCTCCTCCTCCATTTTTTCTCATTAAAAAAATGGTTGAATTTGTTTGGAAGAAATATGGAAGGGTTGAGATAAAATCAAATGGCTGAGGACTTTTTGTCTTCAAATTTGAGAATGAGGAAGCTTGCAATAGTGTTCTTGAACAAATTTGACATGTCAATCATAGGCCACTTATGTTAAGAAAGTGGGAACCCGACATGAAATTTGTGAATTTTACTACGGAAAATGTTCCCATTTGGGTGAAGCTAAAAAATGTCCCCTTGAGTTTATGGTCTAATATTGGGCTCAGCTATGTCGCTGCTCATATTGGTAATCCACTTCAAATGGATGCTCTTACTGAATCAAGAAGTAACCTTACTTTTGCAAGAGTTTGTGTGGAAGTAAATCTTGATGATGAATTGCCGGAAAAAATTCAAGTGAAGTTAAGAGATGGCTCCTTGGCCGAAGTGGACATTGAATACGCATGGAAACCTTCCAAATGCTCTCTTTGCAAGATGGTTGGCCACAATGATGCTTCTTGTCCTATGAATAAAAAAACTCAACCCCCTCAACCTAAGGTTGCCCCGATTGCTCCAAAGCCTACTAATCAAAATGAATGGATCGCTGTTGGTAAGAAAGCAATCTTTTCTCATCAAGAGACCAATAATGCACGTGAACATGAGAAGAAAAATGATCTTTTGAATGCAAATAACAATGCTTCTTGGCCTAGTTCTCCTAGGTCACCAAGAAAAGCTTTGTAAGTTAGCTCTCATACTCATAGAGGCTCACGGTCACACTCCCCTAGTATGTCCCCTTCTCACCCACATTCTTCAAGTTTTATTGTGCAAACTTGGAACCACTTTGAAGCACTCGAGGATGTTGTACAAGATGTTTGTGTTGCTCAATTTCAACATGATCCAGATAATCCCTTGATGGATTCTCAAGAATAGGAGTTTGGGGCATCCACTTTGGTTCTTTTTGAATCTTGGATTGTATTGCTTTTGTTTTTTTCTTTTCCTTGTGCTTTTCTTTCTTTGATTCTCCTAGTAAGGTTTGTTTTCATTTTGACTATGCCCCTCAAATCCCTTGTGTATTAGGAACTTTTATCTAGTAGGATTGAGAGGCATTGGATTGGTTTGTATCTACTTGTGTCAATAAAATTTTTTACTTAACCCGCAAAAGACATCCAATGGCTTAAAAAATAGCTCATATCAATCTAATGACTTTTAACATGTTATTTAGTGCAAATACACATGAGGACGCCCGCTTGCGTTGTGTTAAAGCGTTATCAAAGTATTCATGCGCTTTTTAATTGTTTTTATATTTTAAAAAATTGCTTAGAAAACTTAGTTTTTGCATAAAGGAAATTTGGAACCAAAATGATTTTTGAAACACAATTAAAATTTCTGACGGTAGAGGGATGCAGGCAACTACATGAGGATATACGTCGCCCATCAGTGAGATGTGAATTGTATGCGGGATCTCCTATGACGGCGCTCCGTTGGTGTCAATGCTTGACCGCATGAGAATTGCATGGTTTTCTGATGGAAGGGGCATGCGGTCGATCGTCATGACAGGGACCTTGACCGCATGAGTGTTGTTATGTGAAATCTTATTCAAAACTAGCCATTTTTGGTGCATTGGTACAACTTTATCCACTCTTAAACATTCAAATTTGAAATTAAGTCATTTTTTAAATGTATCAAATAGCTATATTTAAAAAAAAAAATCATATTGTTTGTTTGGGAAAACCTTCACCAGGGCCATAAGTCCTTGGCCACAGTCTTGGCCAAACGGTCTTCCTAGGTTGAGGTTGAACCTTCTTATGACGCCAATGTAGCCACTTGTTTCTCTTGCACAATTTTATGATTATGGGTTCTTTCTTTGCCTTCAACTCGGTCCAGGGACTTGATGTGATATAGTTTACAGACTCTCCAATTATAATAAAATTAGAGTTTAGACCAGATTTAAAATGGCAAACAAGTACAAAGAAAAAAAGCACTGAAATTTATTACAATGAAACAAATCATCGAAAAGCCCGTCAATCTTCCAATAATGTTGTAAATCTAATAACAGTTAAATTACTCCAGCCATAAAGTGAATTACAGCAAGGCTGATTAAACTTAAGCCATAAAACGAATTACAACATAAGCTATGAGAGATTGTTAAATTAATTACAGCAAGATGACTGTAAAACTTTGCTTGGTAGGTTAACATAACATAAATATATATATATATATATATATATATATGTGTGTGTGTGTGTGTGTGTGTGTGTGTGTATGTATGTATCTATGTATCATAGATTTGGTGATTGGTTTTTGACTTAAATCATTTTTTTCGATAATTCAGTCATTAATTGGTCATTAATCTATTAATGTTTTACCATATAATATTGTGTAATTATTTCATTTTATTCTGTCATTAATCAATCACTCATTGGTAACATAGTGACTGATTTTGTCCATCACTAATTTTTTGTCACTAAAGCCTTGTTTTCTTATAGTGAACAAATTAGAGTTAAAAAACTAGAAGCTCCAAATTTGAACTTTTTGAAAAAGGCTTTTGAAAAGTTATTTTTACATCATGCTAGAAATTATTTTTCTTGTTCTTTTCTCAAAATACTACTCTATAATTTCAAAAGTCCAATATTGCTCTTAAAATAACTAAAAGCTCAATTCCTAAAATACCAAGCTAAACAGTAAATGACTTTTATTGAATAGCACATTATCCAAAACTGTATTACTAAATGCTCTACCACTTAAATATTGAAATCTCATAGTTAGGCCAAACAAAATCTTAATAATTGAATTTTAAATTTTAACTTCTTGGATCTAACATCAAAACAGCAAATTTCACCATACACTCCCCCACGCCACCCACCACACACCATAATAGCACCATATACCCATTGGCATGTGAACTCCACACACCTATATAAACAAAAAAAAAAAAAAAAACTGATGCAAATCGTTTCTCTTTCCCTTCTTGTCGCAGATGGTTTTTCTTTCCTCTCTTGCTCTCAACTTATTATCTTTTTACTATGCTCTCTTCACTAAAAAAAGAAAATAAATCTCACTGCAGTCATTACTGATGCCATATTGCTCTTGTTGTTTTCTCTCTCTTTCTCTCTCCTCTCTCTCTGTCAGAGTTATTCTCTCAAATTTGTTTTTTGTGTATGTATATATACACACATATATTACACACACAGTGTAAAGGGCAAATAATCTTAAGAGGGTTCGTGAATTAAGATTATGTCCAATTTGCGTAATAAAAATCCACACAAACACAAGTATAGTCACTTTGGAAATTCAACAAACACTTAGCAAGCAAATAGGCAAGTAAGCTAAAAGTAAAGAGAGGGAGGAAGAACACAACCAACTTTTAGGTGGTTCAACTTTGCCTACGTCTACCGCCTGAGGATTCTCCCTTGAGGACTTTAACACCTTCACTAGTGTGGATGCTTCTTTAAGAATTGGTGAAGCATAAACCAATGTTTATACCTCTTCAAAGCCCTACTTCAAAGAACCCTGGTGAATCGTCACCAAGGATTTTCGGACACTCTTTTGTAGCTATACAATAATTCTCACAATCTCACAAAGCCCAAGAGTGTGCATATAATGGAATGATAGAAGGATTTTTCAAGTTAGGATTTACAACATCAAGAATGTGGATATAGCAATAAATAGCTCTAGATCTTGCTCAAGAGATTCACTTAATATTGATAATTTCTAAGCTTGAATGATGTTAGAAAATGCTTTGAAATGGCTTAGAAAATACTCTTGAATGCTTAGAGTTAATACTTGAAAGAGTTGGATGAAAAGGCTTTAAATAAGGGCTCAACAACATTCATAAACAGCTAGTGTAATTAATGCACCAGTCAGGGGGTCCGGTCGACCGGCAAGGGCGACCGGTAGATATCCTGACCTTACTGGAATAGTCGGTCGCACACTTGAGGTCTGTTGGTCGACCGGTAGAAGGTGACCGGCACTTCTAGAAGCTATTTCAGAAAGTGCAACCAAAATTTTGAAAAGACTTGACTGATTAAAGAGGAGTTGGTCGACCGGCTGCACTTGACTGGCAATAGTAAAAACTAAGTATTTTGCACCGCATCCCATGTTTTTGCAAGTACTTGAAACTTTTTTCAGATAAGCACATTAAGGACATTTTCAAGACATGTTTTCCAACCAATATAAAGTGTCATTAGCATGGTCTTTCAAGCCTTTTGAAAACACTAAGTTTTAGAAGTTTTTTCAAAAGTGATTTGCAAAGTTCAAGCATTTATGCAAAGAGATTAAGTATTTAGAGCTATAAGATGCAATCGAAGGCAATCATAAAAGAGCAAAGACATCGGTACCCCTTATGACATCTCGTTTCCTCTTTATAACTTCAATTCTTGAGCAACACTTGGGGTCTTCAAATCTTGGAATCACTTGAATGCCTTCTTGAAATAATTCTTCTTTAATCTTCAAGGACTTCAAGCAAAGTATACACCTAGCTTAAGCATTTATACCAACAAGCTCACAAGGTATTTGCTATGAGTATTCAAATCAAGTGTAATATGCCACACTTAACAATTTTTTATCATTCAACTATTTTGCATAAGGTGTTTACTAAGCCATACACAACATATAACCATAATTTTCATCATCAAAACAAAGTTAAATCACAATATAAAGCCAACACACGGAAATAGATATGTTTGTGTGTGCTATATAGAGATCTATTAAGGATTTGTTTGTCTATATATAGATTTGTTTTTATGTGTGTATGTGTGTGTACATATATGAAGGAATTTTGCAAAAACTTTTTCACAAATTCTTCTAGGATTAGGCACTTGTAAATTAAAAATATCACAAAGAACATGATTAGTACCTGGATATTTGTGACACGAATATGTGTTCTTGACAAGTAGCCTTGCGGAAGCTTGATCTTCCTCCTCTTCGTACACAGCTAAGAAATAATGATGGAGGCTAGGGTTTTTTTTTAAGGGAAGAGGAATATTTTTTCTCTGTAGGAAAAACTGAAAACCCTTAATAAAAATACGTACAATACCCTTCCTTTTATAGAACAAAAGGAGTTGGGCCTTCACAAGTCCCAGGCTCATTTCCTCTAACCCAATTGGGCCCAAACCTTTTAACCCAATTATAAATTAAATCTCTATTTAATTCTTAACCCATTTAGCCCAAGATTTAATTCATGCCACATTTTCTGTGCTAGCAGAAAATAGATGAAATTAAATCTGTGAACTTTTAATAATTAATATTAAATATTTAATTTCTAATTAAATATTCAAATACATTAATTATTAATTCCTTTATTTAATTCGCAATTAAATAATGGAATATTTAATTCTCAATTAAATATATTAGATCAATCCGTCAATAAAATTCTTGACCTTTTGCGTGACTCCGTAGGTTCAAACTTAAGCCGGTAATACAAGGACAATCTCTGTACTAATCGGAGATATCGTCTAGCAACAATTCCCAACGTCCGGATAAGCTAAAAAATTGCAACATAACTATCAATAAACCTGGGCACTATGGCATATCCCCTATGACCCACGATATTCCGAAACAACCCTAGGAGCATGGTCAATTGTCAAACCCCTAATTAGTTATTCCGTATTAAGTCCTAATCTTGTCATGACTTATCATGACATGTCTTCGTGACACATCACGCAGAAAGTTTTGGCCAAAGACTTTAACGAGTTAGGACTAGGTGGAACATCATTCCCCCAATACCCGGAGCAGGTCAATCCCATCTTGTCCTGCACATTGGCTTCACGACACTTGCTCGTACCTAGTAACCCTTCGTCACCAAATTGGAAATTCGGGTAGTTCGGCACCAAAGTTCGAGGAGTAATTTGCAAGCATCTATGGTAGTCTCAGGTTGAAGGGAATACTACAACCATGTGCACCACAAGTAATCTTTTGACAGTAGGGTAAGTACTGATGAGTTGTGATTTGGTGTGTGTTTGCATCGTCATTTACTTATACTTTAGAGGTGTTGAATGCTTATAATGATGCATTAGTGTAGTACTTTTGATAGGAATAGGCTTAAGTGTGAATAAATGTGCATATTGAGTTTAAGAGATAAAATGCTACACTAATAGCTTATTTTCAATGATTCAGGTGACTTTGGGTTAAGATAAAGATTGAACAATGAAAGGTGATGAAGATAGGACATGCACGGGTCTAAGGGAGAAGACTAAAGGCCGAAATGACAAAAAATTGGATGAAGGAAGTCAGTCGGACGCTAAGGAAGAATAGCCAGTCGACCGACTAGGTCGACCGGCCACTCCAGAGAGCTTCGTCGAAAAGCCGGACGACCCCCCTTCAAGAGCCGGTCGACTGGCTATGTCGACCGGCCATTCCAGAGAGCCCTTGAAGAAAGCCGGTCGAGTACTCCAGAGGCCGGTCGACCTAGACGGTCGACCGGCTATGCACGAATATATAAATAAAGCCCGATGCGGAAGCAGAAAGGGAGGAGAGTTTTTACACACCTATTCTCACACACACTTAACCCTATTCCCTAGCCGCCTCACACACCCTTTTCACATACTTTTCACGAAGAACCAAGCTTCGTTGGAGGATTCAAACGCTTTGGAATCGAGATTGTTTACAAGCTGTGTTCTAAAATCGCTAGGATGAAAGGGGAGTTTCATTATATCTCTTTCATTCTATTTTCTATTATGTCTGAGTAGGCTTGTATAGGGTGATTAAACTTATGTAATGGGTTAATTTTATACTCTTATGATATGGGATATGATGGCTGAATATATATATATATATATATATATGTTTTGATTTGTTTTGTTTAATTGGGTGTTCTTTCATTCATGTCTATGTGTTTGATAGAATACCTAGATGAGTACATATATATTAATTGAAGTTTGTTTGTTACTAAACACATCTAATCCATGCTGTACTCATGTCTATGTGTTTATACATGGATGTTATGAAGTGGGTAGTGCTTTTATTCATGTCTATATGCGTATTTGCATGCCTAGTAACAAGCATAATTTCAATATCACATGTGTATGAATGTTAGTCAAATCCTGCTGTAGTGATCTTAGAATGACGGAGTATAATTTAGGGCTAATCTAGGTCGAGTTTTCTTTGGCTTTAAATCCAGCCAATAGGTTTCAGGATAGATTTAGTCGACCTTAGCAACACTAGGTCTTGGCTTTAAACCCAGCCAATGGTTTAGGTACTAAGGTAGGTTCATTCTAAGCCACCTAGGAAGTTAGTTAGTCACTCTTGAGGCCCTAGGTCATAAGGACCACGCCGTAGCTCTAGGAGACGTCGCCTAGGGACGGACCCACACCGAGTCCTAGGGGGAAATCAGGACACTAACTAACAACCTTGTTAAGAGCACTTTTGATAGTTAGCCATCATCCCTTAATCCCATAGCATTTGAGTATGGAGTTACCCATTCATAAGTCCAAGTCACCCTAATCCCTTTCCAATTGTTAGTTTCTTCTTAATCAACCTGTGTCCCTTTTGTTTTTATTCATAGTTTAGTGTTTTTTCATTTACTTAGAGCTCCCGACAATCCAAACCTTCACAAGAAAAAGTACACTTAGTTTAGATCTTTCTTTTTAGCTCTTTTAGGACACCAAGCATAGGATACATTCACGATATTCACGCCTCCCTGTGGTTCGACACCCGCACTCGTAAACACTGTATTGCACGATCCGTACACTTGCGGGTCTTTTAAAACTTGCACTCGTAAGAAGACATTAAGTTTTTGGCGCCGTTGCCGGGGAGGCACGGTGATTTACATTCGGTGCTTGTGTGTTTTGATAGTTGTTTTTCTTGCTTTTTCTTTATAGTTTGTTTAGTTTTTACTTATTTCGTTTACTGCTTATATTATCTTGTTTTAGTTCTCTTTGTTAGTTTAATTCAGCTTTTGACTTTACTTTTTTTGTAGACTTTTTAGGATTGTGGATTATTTGTTGTAGTTTAGGAATACTGAAGTGTTTGGGGGTTGAAGTGGCCGGACTTAGGATAGTTTGTGCATGCTTGGTAGGAGATCCCTTAAGAATCCCCTAATTCCTCTTAATCCCGAACTGAAAGAATCACTAGACGTTTCAGAATTTAGGAGATCTTCCCGAGGAGATGGCCGATCCCAATCATCCTCATAATCCACCCAATCCCCAATGAATCCCATTCCACCTCATGAGCACATTGGGCATCAAGCCCAAGCTCATTTTAGACAGAACCCGTAGACCAGTCCACCTTTAGATGAGGAACCCACTCTTAGGCAATTCTTTCTCCCCGAAACATTTGAGCCTAATTCGGCTATTCAAATTCCAGGTTTGGGGGGTACGAACTTCGAGATTAAGCCTAATATGTTGGCTATGCTTCCTTCCTTTTACGGGAGAAGCAATGAGAGTCCTCTTGATCACATTACTGATTTTGTTGAAATGAGTTCTACTCTTCATGTTCCCAATGTCTCCCAAGAGGTCATACGTCTAAGATTGTTTCCCTTCTCTTTGAAGGATAAGGCTAGGACTTGGTTGCACTCCTTACCTAATGGGTGCATTACTACATGGGCTGAGCTTCAATCTAAATTCTTCCAGAAATTTTATCCCATGGCCAAGACAGCCGAACTTAGGACTGCCATCATGACTTTTTCCCAGCATGACTTAGAATCTTTTCATGAAGCTTGGGAGAGGTTCAAAGATCTTCTTAGACAATGTCCACACCATGGGTACGGCAATCATGACCTAATGTAATACTTCTTTCGAGGTTTAAACGAACAAAATAGGATGATGGTCAATGCCGCCTCTGGTGGTGGTTTCTATCTTTTAAGACCAACTGAGGCATGGGAGAAAATAGAAATGATGGCTGAGAATTCATTTCAAAATTTTGCAATGGAAAGATCTAGTCGAGGGTAACAAGAGAAGTGTTAGTGAGGTTGGAATTTCTTGGACTTACCCTCTAAGGTCGAGGCGTTAACAAATAAACTAGATCAATTCATCTCTTTGTCCATTTCATCTCAGAGTCCTAGGACTAGTTCTTCAAGTGCTTCCTCCACCCCTTAGTTGTTGAAGTTTGTGCATTATGCTCCGAGTCATCTCATGAGACCCTAGCTTGCCCTTTAGCATCCCAATTTCCTGAATTCATGAAAGAGCAAGTGTGTGCCACACAAGGTTATTCTCGTGAGTATAATCCATACTCAAACACGTACAATCCGGGTTAGAGGGACAATCCGAAATTTTCCTGGAGACAAGGACAGCATGAGTCTAGTTCACATCCTCAAGTTCCACCTCGTGACGACCCGTCCGCAATATCCCCTGTGTTTTTATCAAGTCAATCAACCCCGTCTCACTAGTGCTCCTCAACCTCGGGCTTTACCGCTCCCTCTAGTAGCCACCTCCTAGTAATGACATGATGAAGATAATGCAATTTATTCAGAATCAACAACAGAATTGGCAGAAAATAGGCAGAAATGGCCAGGTTTGAGGCACGATTAGCACAGATTGCTAGTCAATTGAGCACTAGAGACCACGGGAAATTGCCTTCTCAGCCGGAAGTAAACCCTAGAGTCCAATCTTGTTCCTCCACTGACACCACTTACCCTTCTCAGGCTCAAGCTAAAGCTGTCACCACTCTTAGGAGCAGTCGGGCAGTGGATAATAGGGTAGGAATTGACTTTGCAGTGTTTGCACCTAGTGGTCCTTTCGAGTCTAGAGCACAACATGGTAACCTTGTTGGGGGAAATTCTAGAGAGAGTCCTGTTGAGAGAAATGAGATCATAGAGATCAGGGAGAGATTAGTACTTCCCGACCACATAGAGAAGGAAAAGAACCTATGGATAACTCCCATGCATCTAGAGATATAGAGCCTAGAGTTCCTTTTCCATCCGCTTTAGAGAGACCTACATCTAGTGAGGATTCTAGGTTCTTCAAGATTTTAGAGCATCTCAAAGATCTTAAGGTCAATCTTCCTTTGATAGATGCGATCATTTCCATCCCATCTTACTCTAAGTTCTTTAAGGATCTTTGTACAAGGAAACGTAGATCATCGACCATTCCTAAGAAGGTGAGGCTTACGGAGAAGGTGAGTAGTATTTGTACTTCGGGCCTTCCGCCCAAGAGGAGTGACCCCGGAGCTTTCACCATTCCTTGTAGGATTCGTGAGACGCAAATTGATCATGCCTTGTTAGATTTAGGATCTAGTGTGAATCTTATTCCCTATTCTGTCTATCAGCAATTAGGCCTAGGTGAGTTGTCTCCCACGTATGTTATTCTTCAGCTAGCTGATAGATCTGAGCGTAGACCTAAGGGGGTGATAGAGGACGTTATGGTTCAGGTAGGTGAGTTCGTGTACCCTGTTGACTTTATAGTGTTAGATATGGATTCGGGACACGACTCTAGACATTCTACACCCATTCTTCTAGGTCGCCCCTTCCTTGCCACCGCAGATGCCATTATCCATTGTAGGTCAGGGATATTAGAGATGAAATTTGGGAATTTGAAATCCACTATGAAGGTTGCAGAGGCGGTGAATAGAGCTAGTATAGGAGAGGAGGATGGAGAAGAATGCTTTAAAGTAGATGTGATTGATTCTTACATTGAGGATTTCATAGAGATGACTATGACTGATGGAGATGATTTGAGGAAATTTGAGGAATTGATTTCTAGCTTTGATTTGGAGACCTTAGAGAAGAAATGTGTAGCTTCTACTTCCTTAATTGAGAGCTGTTTGATTAATAAGTCACTCAAGGTTAATTCTTCTACTCCCATTTCTAGTGATGAACGCATTGATGATGCTGAGGTTAAGTCCCCCTTGGTTGAGCCCAGCCTTTCTTTAGAGCTCAAACCCCTTCCAGATCATCTGAAGTATGCATTCCTAGGCTCTAGTGAGACTCTTCCGCTTATCATAGCTTCCGATCTTTCTAGTGAGAATGAGACGCGTCTCTTAGAGGTCCTTAGGAAACATAGGAAGGCAATAGGGTGGAAGATTGATGATTTACGAGGTATAGACCCCTCTATTTGTATGCATCGTATTCACCTTGAAGATGGAGCCATTCCTTCTAGGGAGATGCAAAGGAGGCTAAACCCACTCATGAGCGAAGTAGTTAAGAAGGAGATCATTAAGCTTTTGGATGCAGGTATTATTTATCCGATCTCCGATAGTGAGTGGGTTAGCCTAGTCCAAGTTGTCCCTAAGAAGTCCGGGATCACAGTTGTTGAGAATGAGAGAGGAGAGCTTATCCCTACACGTACTCCTTCGGGATGGAGGGTCTGTATTGATTATAGGAAGCTCAACTCCAAAACTAGGAAGGATCATTTCCCATTGCCTTTTCTAGACCAGATTTTAGATAGAGTAGCTGGGCACACTACTATTGTTTTCTAGATGGCTATTCGGGATATAACCAGATCCTGTGTTTCGAGGACCAGGAAAAGACCACCTTTACTTGTCCCTATGGCACTTTTGCTTATAGGAGAATGCCCTTCGGTCTTTGTAATGCCCCAAAGAACTTTTCAGAGATGCATGATGGCTATTTTTAGTGATATGATTGAGAGACACTTAGAGATTTTTATGGATGATTTCTCCTTTGGAGATAGCTTTGATGAGTGCTTGAATCATCTCTCTTTAGTCTTAGACCGATGTGTGGAGAAGAATTTAGTGTTAAGTTGGGAGAAATCCCACTTCATGGTGCAACGAGGATAGTCTTTGGGTCATGTTGTCTCATCTAATGGAATTCAAGTTGACCCAGCTAAGGTTGAATTAATTGAGAAGTTGCTTGTCCCTAAGTGTGTCAAGGATGTTAGATCTTTTCTAGGACATGCAGGATTTTACCGTAGATTCATTAAGGATTTTAGTCACGTTGCACGTCCTTTGTCTAGGCTCCTAGCACAAGATGTTCCTTTCGACTTTGACGATGAATGTGTTAGAGCTTTCAATAGGCTTAAATCCTTATTGTCTACATCTCCGATTATCCAACCACCTGACTACAGTCTCTCATTTGAGGTTATGTGTGATGCATCCGATTATGCAATAAGAGCTGTTTTAGGTCAAAGGAAGGATAAGTTGCCCCATGTTGTATACTATGCTAGCAAGACTCTTGATGAAGCACAAAAGAATTGCACTACTACGGAAAAAGAGCTTCTAGCGATAGTCTTCTCTCTCGACAAGTTTAGGTCATACATCCTAGGATCCAGAGTAATTTTCTACACCGATCATACGGCATTGAAGTATTTGTTGTCTAAGAAAGAATCTAAGCCCTGCTTGATTAGGTGGATGCTCCTCCTTCAAGAGTTTGACTTAGAAATTCGGGATAAGAAGGGTAGAGAGAATTTAGTTGCGGATCATCTTTCTCGTCTGGTTAGCGAGTCTTCTAGTGATCCATATCCTTTTCATGATTCATTCCCTGATGAGCAATTATTTGCTATTTCTCATCACACACCTTGGTTCGCTCATATAGTTAATTATCTTGCCACAGGGCGTTTTCTGTCTCATTGGGAGAAAAGAGAAAAAGATAGGTTCCTAGCACAAGTTAGGCATTTCTTTTGGGAGGACCCTTATCTTTTTAAAGTGTGTGCGGATCAAATGATTGACCGGTGTATGCCTGAGGAGGAGTTTGAGAGCGTGTTAAGCATGTGTCATGATGAGGGGTGTGGGGGTCATTTTAGTGGGAAGAAGACTGCTGCAAAGGTCTTGCAAAGTGGATTATTTTGGCCTACTCTCTTTAGGGATGCCCAGGAATATTGCAAAAAGTGTTTTAGATGTCAACAATCCGGGTCCATCTCTAGGAGAAACATGATGCCTTTATCCCGTATTCTTCCTTGTGAGTTGTTCGATGTTTGGGGTATAGACTTCATGGGTTCATTTCCACCTTCCTTTGGATGTCAATACATTTTAGTGGCCGTTGATTATGTATCCAAATGGGTTGAAGCTATTCCTACACGCACTAATGACCATAGGGTAGTGGTTAAGTTTATTAAAGAGAACATTTTCCCTAGATTTGGAGTCCCTAGAGTCTTAATTAGTGATGGGGGTTTGCATTTTCGCCATAGGACTTTAGAGGCCTTGTTGAGGAAATATTCAGTCACCCATAAAGTTGCCACTCCTTATCACCCGCAGACTAGTGGACAAGTAAAGGTGTCCAATAGAGAGATCAAACACATTCTAGAGAAAACGGTTAGGCCTGATAGAAAAGATTGGTCTATTAGATTAAATGATGCTTTGTGGGCCTACTGCATCGCCTTTAAGACTCCTATTGGTATGTCTCCGTATAGATTGGTATTTGGTAAAGCTTGTCACTTGCCGGTTGAACTTGAGCATAGAGCGTATTGGGCAATCAAAGCCCTAAATTTTGACTTGGCAAAAGCGGGTGAGAAAAGGAGGCTAGACCTAGCGAATGGAAGAACTTAGATTCGAGGCATATGAGAACGCTAAACTTTATAAGGATAGGCTGAAGAGAATCCATGATAAACACGTTATTAAGAAATCATTCTCTCCTCTTGATAAAGTTTGGTTGTTTAACTCACGACTGAAGCTTTTTCCAGGTAAGCTTAAGACGAGATGGGATGGTCCATATGAAGTGATGATTGCCTATCCTTCGTGAGCGATCAAGATTAAAGACTTAAAGGATGGCCGAGAGTTGACGGTAAATGGGCAACGCCTGAAGCACGCTTATGATCTGAGCATGGCTCGTGTGGAGGTTTTAAAGCTTCAGGATCCCGCAGATGGAAGTTGAAGATGAGCTGGTATTTGCCTGGCTGACGGCTTGGCGGTTAGCGCTACTAGGAGGCAACCTAGGTTCAATTTTATAGTCTTGCATTTGTTTGACTTTTGTTTCTTTTTATTTTCTTTCTTTTATCTTTCTTACACCCAACTTAAAGTGTTGAATCCCAATCCTTTGTCTTATAAGATACACTACTGCTTCTTATTGCACATGCCAATGCGAGTATGCATAGGCAATGCTGCTAATCTTGTTTTCTTTGTGAGTGTTTATGAATTGTGAGTCACAGATTAGCAGTATGGTGAGATGACGTTGGCATGGAAAGCTTTGAAGAAAACGCAAGGTTGTATCTATTCTTTCTCCACTTGTTCCCCTGTTTGCACCCTATCCCCACCACCCTTACTTGTTTTGTAATGATAACTTGCTTGTTTTTGTTGTGTTGTTCTATTTGCTTGAGGACAAGCAAAGTTTAGGTTTGGGGTGTGGGAGTTTGGTTTTCTTGTTATACCTTGCTTAGGTAGATTGCATCTTGCATAAAAATGGTGAAAATTGAAAAATTTTGATGCATATAGAGTCATTTATTTCTTTGTTGATCATTGTGTTGGCTTTTGTGATTGACTCTATTGATTTATGAAGATGAGAAGCATTGTGGGGGAATGAATAAAGTGGTTTGAAATCTAAGTCTTGGAGGGGATGCCCTTCAAAATTGTGGGGAGTGAGAACCTTAAAAGAATGACTCTTGTAGCCACCCCATAGCTTGGTAGGAAAGAGTGTTAAAAAAAGGTTATTGATGTGAGTGCCCCATCTTTGATTGGTTCTTGTTGATATGCCTAAGCCTTTCTTTTTCTTTCGTTTTGATAATACAATACAAAGCATATAAATAAAAAAAAAAGAGAGGCAAAAAGGTGCAAAAAATCTATGAATGAAGAAAAGCCAAAGGCGCCTAAAAGTTAGTGAAAAAGTGCATAAGTGACACAATGTCAACTTAGCACAAGTTATCATCTTTGTAGACACGTCAATAAGGCTTTTTAAGCCATTGTGTTTGTATATTCTCTCTTGTTATCCTTGAGGCTTGGTGCATGTCAGAGAGACCATGTTAGTGAGGGAGCACGAAATATCAACAGCCCGAGTGCGTGAGTTAGAATCCTAGGCTTGTGGTGGATTGGCTACTTGGGAAATTCCCATGAGGAACGAGACCCCTTATGAGTAGAGGGAAGATTCAAAGAGGCTTAGGGATCTCTTCACAATAGGAATGCCCTTTCATGTTTCTCAAACTAATGCTGATAGCGAGTCAGTCCTTCAGGCAATCCATTATATGAGCTTTAGAAATAAAATTTAAGATTAGGCTTGCTTGAGGACAAGCAAGGAGAAGGTTTGGGGGTGTTGATGAGTTGTGATTTGGTGTGTGTTTGCATCGCCATTTACTTATACTTTAGAGGTGTTGAATGCTTATAATGATGCATTAGTGTAGTACTTTTGATAGGAATAGGCTTAAATGTGAATAAATGTGCATATTGAGTTTAAGAGATAAAATGCTACACTAATAGCTTATTTTCAATGATTCAGGTGACTTTGGGTTAAGATAAAGATTGAACAATGAAAGGTGATGAAGATAGGACATGCACGGGTCTAAGGGAGAAGACTAAAGGCCGAAATGATGAAAAATTGGATGAAGGAAGTCAGCCGGATGCTAAGGAAGAATAGCCGGTCGACCGACTAGGTCGACCGGCCACTCCAGAGAGCTTCGTCGAAAAGCCGGACGACCCCCCTTCAAGAGCCGGTCGACCGGCTATGTCGACCGGCCACTCCAGAGAGCCCTTGAAGAAAGCCGGTCGAGTACTCCAGAGGCCGGTCGACCTAGACGGTCGACCGGCTATGCACGAATCTATAAATAAAGCCCGATGCGGAGCAGAAAGGGAGGAGAGTTTTTACACACCTATTCTCACACACACTTAACCCTATTCCCTAGCCGCCTCACACACCCTTTTCACATACTTTTCACGAAGAACCAAGCTTCGTTGGAGGATTCAAACGCTTTGGAATCGAGATTGTTTACAAGCTGTGTTCTAAATTCGCTAGGATGAAAGGGGCGTTTCATTATATCTCTTTCATTCTATTTTCTATTATGTCTGAGTAGGCTTGTATAGGGTGATTAAACTTATGTAATGGGTTAATTTTATACTCTTATGATATGGGATATGATGGCTGAATATATATATATATATATATATATATGTTTTGATTTGTTTTGTTTAATTGGGTGTTCTTTCATTCATGTCTATGTGTTTGATAGAATACCTAGATGAGTACATATATATTAATTGAAGTTTGTTTGTTACTAAACACATCTAATCCATGCTGTACTCATGTCTATGTGTTTATACATGGATGTTATGAAGTGGGTAGTGCTTTTATTCATGTCTATATGCGTATTTGCATGCCTAGTAACAAGCATAATTTCAATATCACATGTGTATGAATGTTAGTCAAATCCTGCTGTAGTGATCTTAGAATGACGGAGTATAATTTAGGGCTAATCTAGGTCGAGTTTCCTTTGGCTTTAAATCCAGCCAATAGGTTTCAGGATAGATTTAGTCGACCTTAGCAACACTAGGTCTTGGCTTTAAACCCAGCCAATGGTTTAGGTACTAAGGTAGGTTCATTCTAAGCCACCTAGGAAGTTAGTTAGTCACTCTTGAGGCCCTAGGTCATAAGGACCACGCCGTAGCTCTAGGAGACGTCGCCTAGGGACGGACCCGCACCGAGTCCTAGGGGGAAATCAGGACACTAACTAACCTAGTTAAGAGCACTTTTGATAGTTAGCCATCATCCCTTAATCTCATAGCATTTGATTATGGAGTTACCCATTCATAAGTCCAAGTCACCCTAATCCCTTTCCAATTGTTAGTTTCTTCTTAATCAACCTGCGTCCCTTTTGTTTTTATTCATAGTTTAGTGTTTTTTCATTTACTTAGAGCTCCCGACAATCCAAACCTTCACAAGAAAAAGTACACTTAGTTTAGATCTTTCTTTTTAGCTCTTTTAGGACACCAAGCATAGGATACATTCACAATATTTACGCCTCCCTGTGGTTCGACACCCGCACTCGTAAACACTGTATTGCACGATCCGTACGCTTGCGGGTCTTTTAAAACTTGCACTCGTAAGAAGACATTAAGTACCATAGGATGCTTGTAAGCGAGTTATGTTCAGTAAGCATGTCTCCACACCCTATCTGTGTGACACACCTGTGTCTCAACACCCATTGGTCATGAGGAAGACCAACCCATGTGACAAACAATAACCTCTACTTGAAGGAATTGATGTCCTAGTACCAATTCCATTATTCGGTTACGAACAGATTTTAAGAACAATCAGACCATGCCTCACATGATCCCACACAATTGCTCTAAGGAACTACATCATGATCAAAATAAGAAAAGATGGTGTGATATAGTGTAATGGCCAAATATTTTCAAACATAACTCGTACATAAACAATTTTAGAAATACAATAGATGACTGACTTTAGGACATTATTCTTAAAAATCTTCCACTTGGACTAAAGCCAGTTAGATCTATATCCTATACCCATATTCTCTCGATATGAATCGAACTCCTTGACCCCGAGGGCCTTAGTAAATGGGTCAGCCAAATTCGTTTACTATCGATCTTCTGCAAAATGACTTCATCTCTGGCTATGATCTCTCGGATTAGGTGGTAACGTCTCAGCACATGTTTGGCTTTCTAGTGGGATTGAGGTTTATTGGCTTAAGCAATGGCACCAGTACTATCGCTGAAGATTGTGACTGGATAAGCTAAGTCAGGAACACCCCCAAGTTCAGTGATGAATTTCTTGAGCCAAACTGCTTCCTTTGCCGTATCAGACGCTGCCATGTATTCTGCCTCACAGACAGAATTAGCCACGGTATGTTGCTTGGAGCTCTTCCAGCAAATGGCTCCACCATTTAAGGTAAACATGAACCCAGACATGCTTTTACTGTCATCCCTATCTGACTGGAAACTAGAATCAGTGTAACCTACAGTTTCATGTCAGAACCCCCATAGACGAGCCATAAGTCTTTAGTATTTCTTAAATACTTAAGGATGGTCTTTGCCACTTGCCAATGTCTCTCACCGGGATCAGATTGATATCTATTGACCACTTTTAAGGAGTAAGCCACATCAGGCCTTGTATATGTCATAGCGTACATGATAGATCTTATTGCTGAAGCATAAGGGACTCTACTTATACGCTCTCTTTCCTAAGGAGTTAACGGATAATCCTTCTTAGAGAGAGAAATTCCATGGCCTATTGGAAGATAGCCCCTTTTGGAATTTTCCATGTTGAACCTTTTCAGCACGGTGTCAATATGCGTAGACTGGGACAATCCCAACAACCTTTTAGATCTATCTGTATAGATTTTAATCCCAAGGATATAGGAAGCTTCTCCTAGATCCTTTATGGAGAATTGGGACGAAAGCCACAACTTCACATTCTGTAATGCGGGGATATCATTTCCTATAAGGAGAATGTCATCCACATACAATACTAAGAATGTGATCACATGTCCGTTAGCCCATTTATAAATGCAAGGCTTTTCTTTGTTCTTAACGAAACCATACGTTTTGACAACTTTGTCAAAACGTATGTTCCAACTCCTAAAAGCTTGCTTAAGTCCATAGATGGACTTCTAAAGCTTACACACTAAGACTCATTTATAGATGTGAACCCTTCAGGTTGTGTCATATACACTTCCTCTTCTAGCTTACCATTAAGGAAAGCTGTTTTAAGATCCATTTGCCAGATCTCATAGTCTAAGTGTGTAGTTATAGCAAGCATAATGCGAACTGACTTGAGTATCGATACAGGGGAAAAAGTTTCGTCATAGTCAATACCATGACGTTGCCAATACCCCTTAGCAACCAAACGGGCTTTGTAGGTTTCCACCTTCCTATCTGCTCCTCGCTTTTGTTTGAAAACCCATTTACACCCAATAGGTTTAACCCCTTCAGGTGGATCAACTAATGTCCACACATTATTGATTTTCACGGATTCTATTTCAGATTCCATGGCCTTGAGCCATTCTTCAGAGTCGTGCCTTTGCATGCATCCATATAGGTGATCGGACTTATCATTCTCATCTAGTTTGATAGGATCACCGTCTCGAACCAGGAATCCATACCTAGTTGGTTGACAAGGTACTCTATTAGATCTCCTAAGTGATGCCTCTATAGTAGTTTCAGGATCTGGTTCCCTAACCTAATCCTGTCCTATATATTCAATTGAAGGTGTCTGTACTTTACCAAGGTCAATAGTAGAGGTAGTTCTCTCTTGTTCGAGAAACTCTTTCTCTAGAAAGACTGCTCTAGCAGCAACAAACACCTTTTGTTCTTTATCATGATAGAAGTAGTATCCTCTAGACTCTCTAGGGTATCCTACAAATCTACATTTGTCAGATTTTGGTTCTAACTTATCAGTCTGAAGACGCTTGACATATGCAAACACCCCCAAACCTTGAGGTAAGAGAGTATTGGTCTACGACTATGCCACATCTCATATGGTGTCTTTTCTACTGACTTGCTAGGTACTTTATTCAGCGTATATGTGGCTGTCTCAAGAGCATATCCCCAAAAGAATATGGGCAGATCCGTGCGTGCATTCATGGATCAAACCATGTGTAACAGTGTTCGGGTTCTCCTTTCAGATACACCATTATGTTATGGTGTACTTGGAGGAGTCCATTGCGAGAAAATCCCATTCTCTTCTAGGTAACTCAAAAACTCATTAGAAAGATATTCTCCTCTACGATCAGATCATAGGATCTTAATAATCTTTCCAGTTTGTTTTTCTACCTCACTCTTGTATCTCTTGAATATTTCAAAAGACTCTGATTTATGTCTCATCAAATAGACATATCCATATCTAGATAGGTCATCAGTGAATGTAATGAAGTAGGAATACCCACCTCTAGCACTAGTGCTTATGGGCCCATAGATATCGGTATGTATAATGCCCAAGAGTTCTATAGCTCTATCACCTTTTCTAGTAAAAGGGGATTTGGTCATTTTTCCAAGTAGACAAGACTCACAAGTCTGTAGTGATTCAGGATCACTAATTACAAGAAACCCTTCCTTGACCAACTTGTTAATCCTATCTTCATTAATATGACCAAGTCTAAAGTGCCAAAGATATATATATATATATATATATATATATGTATGAAGTAGTTTCTATTTTGGGACGTTTATTCTTAACATGCAAGATGTGCACAGGCTGTGTCAAAATATAAATCCCATGTTCCAATCGTCCGATAAAAACACAAACATTATTCAAAATAATGTCAATTCCATTATTGGAAATTCTGAAGGAATATCCATCTTGGGCTAATAGCCCAATTGAAATAATGTTCAAAACAAAATCTGGACAAAAGAAAACATCAGAAAGACTTAAGTTCATAGAATTGATAGCTAGAGATAAACACCCTAACACTAGTACTGGAACAGGATTCCCATTGCCAACGCTCAGGTATCACTCTCCGTCTTTGAACTTCCTACTGATCTGTAGCCCCTACAACGAATTGCAAATATGGTAAGGATTGCCTGTATCTAATACATAGGTAGTAGAGTGTATGACACTGAAGTTGCAAGGAGTAATCATATACGTACCTTGCTGAGCAACCTATTGCTTTCTTCTAGGCCTGTTTGGATCTAAGGACGCCAGATACTGAGGACAATTCCTCTTCTATTGTCCAAGCTGCTTGCAGAAGAAACACTCTGCTTGGCTCTTATCAACCTTTGCTTGCGAGCTTGGTTTTGCTACTGTGTGGGCTTCTTAATCCCACCTCAAGCTTTGGACGCATTTTTGTTCTTCTTTTTGCCTTTCTTAAAACCTTTGCATCTCGAGAATGAGGCACTTCCCACTACATTGACAGGCTTTCTTAGGAGCAGGTTATCTTTCTTAAAGGTTTGTAACAGTCCTAGTAGCCTGTGGTAGTTAACAGCAGGCTTATTCATCTTGAACTGATTCAAGAAGGGAAGAAAGGATGGAGGCAGTGAGTTAAGAATGGCATCCTTGCCAAGTTGTTCCTAAAGTGGAAATCCTAGCTTAGCCAACTTCTTAATGTTTTCTGTTATGTACAATACATGATCAATAACTAATGTGCCTTCCTTGATCTTAGCGCCAAAAATAGCACATGAGGTTTTATGTCTTTCAGCATCATCCGACGTGCCAAACGACTTATTCAACTCTTGAATGATAGCCTCAGGCTACGAATCCTCAAACTTGCGACAAAACTCGTCATTCATCGCCGCCCTCATAATGCAGCGAGCTGTGACTCTATCATCAAGCCATTTTTGATAGCGTCTACGATCTGCTGTAGGTGCATTAGCAGCGGGCTCCGTAGGTGCTGGATCAGTAAGAACATACAAGATACGTTCATGTTCAAGCACAATGCGCAACCTTCGATACCAACTATCGAAGTTGGGCCCAATGAGATTCTCACTATCCAATAGTGATCTTAAAGACAACGTGTTAGCCATTAAATCTGCAAATAATCGACATAAAAAGAATAAATAATCTATTGTAAATATGAGTTATTAATTTTTCCAAAAGATATGGGCCAATATCTAATGGATCCTCCTACTATTTTGTTCAGACTGTTAGCCCCTATCTACAGCCCGAAAGGATTTCTGAAAAATAAACCCCTTTAGTGGGTATCAAGATCCAAAACAATGTACATAGGCCTGACTGAGGTTGGCCAACCTATGGACATTGCTTGGTAGGTTCATAACCAATTACTTCCCCAAGTAACTCCCAGTATTTTGTTCTGCCGCAAGCATCTCTTTAGCAGGACTAAGGTCCTCCACTGAAAAGCTTGGTTAGGTCAAACCATTAACATGAACTCCCAAGGTTTTTCTTTAACCCCAATGAGTAGACCCCACTGAGGTCGGCCTACCTACTCATCAGTCCGAAGGGATTCCAAGGGTCTCATTTAGTAAATAATAATCCCAATATTCTATTAAAAGTCAGGCCTAAGGGCCTCCAATGTTTATTAGAGTATTAGGCCCATTATCATTTACTTTAATGGGACGCAATGATTTGGACATCACTATGTCCAAGTCACTTTAAGGACCTAATAAATTTGAGGGGATTTGTTTGATTAAAAGAGCGTGCTTGTTTAATAGCAAACCTTTAATTATCCAGTTTAATTAATCGATTGACATACAAAACAACATATATAAGTACATGTAGGTGGTTATGGGCTTTCCTAGTGTGGCCCACTAGAGCCATCATGGGCCACTCTATCATGCAAAACTAAATTATTACATTTTAATTTTAGGAAACCTGGATAGGCCCAGGCCTTCAGCTTCTTGGTCTTCAGTTCCTCGTCTTAATCATGCTAAAACCTACTAATTACATCATATAAAGAAGAACTCCTTCTAAAGGAGGGGATACATCACTTGGGAGAGGGATTTTACAACCAGATTTAAGAGAAGGTTGGGCTCGCAGGCCCAATTTAAAAACCCATAAATTAATTACAATAATTAATAAATAAAATACAATAATAAACATGATATGCCAGCCATAACCACCTCATAATATGTCATACATCAAAATAAAAGAGCATAAACATTTTCATGATTTTATCACACAATAATTAGATCAATTTAATCAAATTAAATTGACCTTACCAAATAATTAAAACTCTTTTTAAATTATTTGGGGTCAAAATCCTAATTTTGACAAAATAGAGACTTGTCCAATTAAACAAACTGATTTTGAGACTATTAGGGTGAAAAAAAAAATTTGGCCTACCCAATTAATTAAAAATAATTTTAAAAACTATTTGGGTGTCAAAAACATATTTTTGAAAAATAATTGATTTTAAAATAAATATCAAATATTTATTGAAAAGGACAAATCAATTTTATCACATAAAATAATTTGTAGGCATTTAATAAACATATAATTTAATTAAAATTTACTTCAATTAAATTATACACTATTATTTATCCTAGTAGCAGTAGTATTTAAATTAAAGAATAAACATTCAAACCCAAAGAGACATGCATCATAGATGGTAAAGACATTGAAATGTTATTCAATAGGTCCTAGGTTCAAAACTAGGTAGTAGCATCAAATGGATATTTCTTTTATTTAATTGATTGAGCGATTGGCATATAAAAGTCATTAATCACATTCATGGAATAGGGCTTACTAGTAGCTGGGCTGGTAAGAGCAAGCAAATTTCAAGCTGTACACACGTAGGTTCGAAACTTGGTAGCAGCCAAAATGCGTTATATCAAACTCCCTGATTCTCACTAACAAATTGGGGTTTACCAGTAGCCGGACTTGTAAGAGCAAGCAAAGTCCAATCATAGATGCAAATTCAAAACCTACTAGTTACATAAAGCCTTTTTTCTTAATTTTTTAATAAACTCATAAATGTAAAACAATAACAAAACTATTTTGTTTATATGAGCACAGAAATTGTTATAGGCTAAGTGGTAAAGACTTTGTGCATTAGTTGTTGATGTTGCAAGTTCAAACCCTTGGAACAACAAAATTTTTTAAACAACAAATCTATACACAAAAGAACAAAGTTTGTTTCTAGGGAGAGTAGAACCCATGACCTCATGAGTATCATCTTGAACACTCTACCATCAAACCATACCACCTCATAACTATCATCTTGGACACTCTACCATCAAACCATACCATGTAGTTTGCTTGATATAGCAAATTGTTTATTTTCATCATAAATAATGAGATGAAAAACATAGATGGCAGGTACAATAGATGCAATAAATCATGTCTAACTCAAAAGAAAAACGCGAAAAATATCAAGACAATTATGTATATCTCATATACAATTAATTATTGTGTAATAAAATCAATAGAAATATATATATAAAGAGCCTTGGCTCTGATACCAATTGAAGGAATTTTGCAAAACTTTTTCACAAATACTTCCAGGATCAGGCTCTTGTAAATTAAAAATATCACAAAGAACATGATTAGTACCTGGATATTTGTGACACGAATATGTGTTCTTGACAAGTAGCCTTGCGGAAGCTTGATCTTCCTCCTCTTCGTACACAGCTAAGAAATAATGATGGAGGCTAGGGTTTTTTTTTTAAGGGAAGAGGAATATTTTTTCTCTGTAGGAAAAACTGAAAACCCTTAATAAAAATACGTACAATACCCCTCCTTTTATAGAACAAAAGGAGTTGGGCCTTCACAAGTCCCAGGCTCATTTCCTCTAACCCAATTGGGCCCAAACCTTTTAACCCAATTATAAATTAAATCTCTATTTAATTCTTAACCCATTTAGCCCAAGATTTAATTCATGCCACATTTTCTGTGCTAGCAGAAAATAGATGAAATTAAATCTGTGAACTTTTAATAATTAATATTAAATATTTAATTTCTAATTAAATATTCAAATACATTAATTATTAATTCCTTTATTTAATTCGCAATTAAATAATGGAATATTTAATTCTCAATTAAATATATTAGATCAATCCGTCAATAAAATTCTTGACCTTTTGCGTGACTCCGTAGGTTCAAACTTAAGCCGGTAATACAAGGACAATCTCTGTACTAATTGGAAATACCGTCTAGCAACAATTCCCAACGTCCGGATAAGCTAAAAAATTGCAACACAACTATCAATGAACTTGGGCACTATGGCATATCTCCTATGACCCACGATATTCCGAAACAACCCTAGGAGCATGGTCAACTGTCAAACCCCTAATTAGTTATTCTGTATTAAGTCTTAATCTTGCCATGACTTATCATGACATGTCTCCGTGACACATCACGCAGAAAGTTTTGGCCAAAGACTTTAACGAGTTAGGACTAGGTGGAACATCATTCTCCCAATACCCAGAGCAGGTCAATCCCATCTTGTCCTGCACATTGGCTTCACGACACTTGCTCGCGCCCAGTAACCCTTCGTCACCAAATTGGAAATTCGGGTGGTCTGGCACCAAAGTTCGAGGAGTAATTCACAAGCATCTATGGCAGTCTCAGGTTGAAAGGAATACTACAAGCATGTGCACCACAAGCAATTCTTTGACTGTAAGGTAAGTACTATAGGATGCTTGTAAGCGAGTCATGTTCAGTAAGCGTGTCTCTACACCCTAACTATGTGTCACACTGGTGTCTCAACACCCTTTGGTCATGAGGAAGACCAACCCATGTGACAAATAATAACCTCTTCTTGAAGGAATTGACGTCCTAGTATTAATTCCATCATTCGGTTACGAATAGATTTTAAGAACAATCAGACCATGCCTCACATGATCCCACACAATTGTTCTAAGGAACTATATCATGATCAAAATAAGAGAAGATGGTGCGATATAATGTAATGGCCAAATATTATCAAACATAACTCATACATAAACAATTCTAGAAATACAATAGATGACTGACTTTAGGGCACTACCTAACAATATATGTATACAACTTTATATATGCAAATGTGCATCCATGGAAGATTCAAACAAAAAATTGCAAAGATAAAGTAAATAGAAAGATTGTGAACATATGTTGTTTACAGTTGTGAATGTCCGGTTTAAAATTTTGAACGCTTTGTTCAAAATGTTACAATCGAAGTTGTGAATGTACCTTTCACTGGTGTGAACGTAAGTGTAAACATGTCAGTCACCAGTTGTAAACTTGTATTTTGTAAAACTTTTGAACATAGTGTAAGAGTAGTGAAAAATTAAACTTATGAATATATTATATAAAAATTGTGAATAATTAAAGTTTTGAACATATATTATTAAAATTATGAACATATATTTGTAAACAATTAGAAAAATATTAAAATTGTTGACATATAATATGAAATTTGCAAATAATTAAAAATTATGAGCATGTAGTATAAATCGTAGATGTATTTTATAAAAATTGTAAACGTATAAAAGTTTATGCAAGTTGGTACTATTCATGCATACTGTTCACGTGCACAATCCTCTCTTGTATTTTATAAAAATTGTAAACGTATAAAAGTTTATACGAGCTGGTACTATTCATGCGTATTGTTCACGTGCACAATCCTCTCTTGACGCACAATTATTAGAATGCAAAGTATCCTAACCGTACCAAAACTTTCCATTTACTTTTCCATAGAAAGCAAACCTAATGCACAGTACATTAGTTTTGTCAATAGATAGTCATCGGTCTCGAATTTAAACTCTACCTCCTACCACTCATACTTTAAACTATCAATTATCAAATATAAATAAGTTATCTATACTATGTATATAAAGTTATCTCTCAAGATAATGTATGAATGCCACATCATTATTTTGATACATTCCTATTGTGGTATTGGGAGTTTCCACATCATTATTTGATATTTTTATATGATGACACATTATTACTCATCTTTTGTCAAGTGACCTTTGTGTTTCTTTAATTTAAAACTAAATTTGCACAACTTATTGATTCTCATCAATTATCAGTAGTGTTTATGTCATTAATTTAAAGATTTGTCTATTGTTATTTTTACAGTCATATAAAAAATGTGATTATATTGTTATTGAAATCCTTACTCTATCTCGGACACTTATGTGTTATTTTCCTACAATTTTATTTTAAATGCAAACAAATTTTTTGTCTTACAAGACACCAAAATTGAATATATGTAACCATGCATGTATCATCACCTTCATCTAAGGGTTATTAATTTTAAAGAGGTAAACTATGTCATCGGTCCCTAATGTCGTTATTTTTTTTAAAAAAATCATTAATATTTTAATTTGTTCAAATTAATCTAAAATATGTTGAAAGTGAATGAGAAATTAGAGATTTTTTCATCATTATTTTAAGACTTTTGGTATTTCGATTAGTTGGACATGGACTCCAAGGGGTTGTGAGACCTTTGAGTTCTCCATGATCTTGAGTATGTGATTAATGCTTAGGGTTGTGAGACTTGTGAGTTCTCCATGATCTTGAGTATGTGATCAATGCTTGGAAGTTTTGCAACTCTTGGAATTCCTTCATGAAGGCTTTATCTCTTTCAGCACCTATATATGGTGGTCATCTAACAAGGCATAAGACATACCGAGAAGCAAATCTTACTCCACTCCTTCTTAGTTAGCAGCATATAATTTATATAGTTTTAGCATTTGTAGTTTTTCGTAGTAGAAAGAGTTTAGACATTGAATTAAATTCAGGCATCAACTTTATTCACTTTGTAGTTTTAGTTGTAATTTATCTTTGCTCATTTCATGTTCTTGATAATGTACATGTTAAATTCTTATTTATTCTTTTCTAGATTTATTTTATAGTATCATAAACTATTTACTGAATGTTTATCTTTAATATTTTCAACATAATATTTATGCATTACTATTAATAAAATTATACGTAAAAAATTTAAGAGGTTTTCGAAGATGTCATTTCATATTTCAGAAAGCCTTAGGAGATGACACATCATATTAATTATTTTCTAATTTGAGGCCACATGAATAATGTATTATATTTTGGGGCCTTTGCTTTTAATAATTACTCAAAAAGAAATATAAAAAAAATGCAAAATATAAAAGAATCATATTTATAGGATTTGTAAAATAAAAATATACAAAATGTAAAAAAGGAAACACACATAAAATTATATCTATAGGATGTCTAGAACATATAAAAAACTTAATAAAATTATCTTACAAGAACTCATGGAAGGTGTTGGATCATTTTAACTAGAAGGTGTTGGATCATTTTAACTGTCTCCTAATTTGAAGCAAAATCAAGAACTTTAATTATTACTGCCTCTATTTATTAATTACACATAAAAATTTTAAAAAATAATAAAAATTATAAAAATAAAAGTACAAAATTCATATTTATAGCATGTATAAAAAGTATAAAAAGAATACAAATATAACTCAATAAAACTCGTATAATACTAAAATTGGTCCTTTCTCAACTTTGCCTTTCAGGCCACCAAGTGTCCTCTTATAAGGAAGCTAAGTAATTGCAATCAAAAAATTTTTAGAACAAATAAAAAAATAGAGCATTAGATAATGTATTTTCTGAATTTTCTAAACGTGTTATTATCTCATGTTTGACAAATAATTAAAATTTTAAATCATTATAATTTTTATTTTATAGTTGTTAAAATTAAAATATTATTTTTAGAAGTTTTATTTCAATTCAAAATAATTTAGATTTTAGCACAAGCATGTAACCAAAATAGTCCATTTTGTTATCTAGAGAACCCAAAATATTTTGTTATTTTCATTATTTTTTTAATAGCACTTGTATGACTTGGATCTCAAATATTAAAATTCTAATATCATTTTGGAATTTGAACATGCTAAGTTTTCAGAGAAAATGATCAACAAAATTTAAAATTCTAATTGTATATTAATTTGCCCTAGATGTTTGTACCATTTTAAATTTTGAGTGAAAATGATAAATAATCTTTTCAATATGTCACACATCTAGAAGTTCTCAAAATAACATGTTAAATTTTGAAAAAATAATCATAATCCTTTTAGCCAACAAAATAACTTGGATCCAGATATCATTACTATCAATTTAAAAAGAATATTTCAAATTTAAACTTTATCCCTATAAGCCTTCAAATTTCCTCTAAAGTATTATCATAGTAATTATATCAACAAATTATAATATAGACTGCCTATTTATTTCTATTGTCTTTACGTAATAGATCAAGTTCTACTAATATTTATTTATCTCGTGTTAATTTAGTCATGTTTGTGTTACTAATGATTTAATGATCGTTTAACTACAAGCATGTAAAAGAGTTTTACTTGATATTCATCTTTTTCTACCATCATAATCAGCATAACACTGGGGAGTTTACATATAATCAAATGATGAGCACTGTCAATAAAGACATATGACTTGCTTACCAAGTCCAACTACTTCTCCAATATATATGTTACATAGAGATATGTGTGAGAGATCTGTAAATGAGTACTTACTATTAAGATAAAGTATTTATTGAATTGGAGGATTTAGTTTCCAAGTTTTTTTGGGGGGAAAGAAAGATTAAGGAAATCAGGTGTTTAGACCTATCGGGTGAAGTAAGAATCGGAGTTTTGTTTTCTTTTTTTTTTTATTTTTTATGCAAACTTGCTCTTTAACAAATGATTTGACTATTAAAAATGAACGAAGATTAGCTTTAAGACTAATGGGAGTCTTAAATTGAAATTGAGGGACCAAAAGGCGCATTTTATCTATAGATAGTAAGTTAAAAATACTGTTCATTAATTTTTTTTTAATTTTTTGTGGTTCTTGTCTTTTGAAAATAAATATCAATTCCACTCTTAAATATTTTTGGCGAATTGACACATGCATATTACTGAACGAGCTACTAATAGATGATTTGCCAATTTATAGATTAAAAATATTAGTTTGAAATAGTATAAAATGATTCATTTTTTAATTTAAATTGAAAATAATTTAGCAATTAATTAGGTAAGTTCTATTTATACTCTTTTCTTTATATTTGTTACAAAGAAATTTTGGTCTATAATCAGAATTAAATATTGAGATTTAGTATATGTTACATATACAATAGAAACATACATGTACTTTGGGACATATATATATATATATATATATATATATATATATATAAAATAGACATATTTGACTTTCTATGTATTTGGTATAGAATATTTTTGAATATATTATAGTATTTTAACTATTATCTTAAACATAATAAATACTTAATATTTATTATATGACAATATACTTAACTCTTATTTTTACTTCATATTTGGATGAGTTCTTATATAAAATCCTGTATTTGAGAATTTGTCCAATTTCAAATTAGTTTGTGTTAATGTGTTTTCTATTAATCAGTTATTCTGAACACATGTATTCTTTTATATTTTGAACTTTTTTAATTTTAAGAAAAATTATTTTTAATTTTAAAGAATAATGCCATGTGCAAATCTAGTTAATTATGTATTTAGGACCTCCAATAAACATCATAATTTCGGCTTTTATCTCATATGGACAGGAGAAAAAGGGTAACAAAACAAAACTAATTAAACAAAGCCGAAAGGAGCAAAAAAAAGGAAATATTGCCATTCAAAGCAAAATTCTCTGATCAAATAGATCTGCCATTCAAAATTTCAACCTCAACAAAATCTTTACGAAGGTATACAAAATGTTAGTTGTTAATATATCTATAAATAAATATCCTGATTTTATATGCATGAGACTCTATCAATATATTTCGATGTTCTTTATTCAACCTGAGATAGCTATTGATGTGGAAGAGTTGTGCTTGACCCTTTTGTTTTCTTTAGTGCTTTGATGTTGGAAGCATAAAATCTCATCTCCACCTATCAAAATATATATGACTTCGTATGTGCCATCTACGTGTACGTGTGTGTTCATTTAGTACATGCAATATATGTGTATGTGTGTGTCAAAGCACATGAAAAATATTGCTAGTTTGATGATTGGCATTTGTAGATCTTTTAACAATTTTTCTTTTTTTTTCTTTTAGTTTCTTCTGTAGAGACGCTGCAATCTTTTTTCACCCAATGAGGCTGCATGATCTTTTTTCAAGGATGCTAAAACTCTTTGTTTTGCACTTGGAGATTTACCATCAATCATGTTTAATTGTGGAAATACTAATAGAGTGTCAAATTGGTTCGTTAGGAATGTCAAATTGGGATCTCTTCCTTGTAATTAGTCTAACGATTCTCCTATAATAGTTACTGCGACCGGTATGGATAATGTAACCCACAAAAAAAGGGAGCCGCGTGATTTTGGTCAATGAGAACGGTGTGGATATCATAGTAAGCAGTTGTAATATGTGTTATAGGACTGGTGATGTAATTCTATCTTTTCAGGACTACTTAATGAGCAATGTGAAATTACAAGAAATCCCATGAATCTGTCGATAGAAGACAGCAATATTCTTGAACTGCAGGTACTCTATATCTGCATTGTCATTGTAGTTTACTTGGTATAGGCAAGATTTGATAATAAGTGCGGCAGAGAGTGGACTAGACGCGTCATAGAATGATTTGTAGTATTGGCTATATATTCAGAAAGAACCATGAAGGCCTGTGGGGGAATCTGCATAAGGTTAAAAATTTTTGACACAATTTAGTAGAATATATTTCATTATTTGCCTTTTCTTAACTTGCTTATGTCCCCAGAAGGGGCTGCCCCGAATATTGCTCTGCATTGGTCCTCTTCGTTATGCTCATCTGCGAAGTTCATTTTCCTGGAGGCTCCAACTGTATATCCAAATACTGCTTAGTGTTTTGTTTTTTTGGGAAGTAGTCACAATTCAGTTAATGGATGATACAAAGAATCACAGAGTCATTGGGTTCAGATTGCCATAAGGGGGCATACCATGCTACTCCAAGGATTTCCTGTAATTGCATTGTTCTCCTTAAGACTGAACGCTAAGCTTCCTCGAATTCTTTTCTCAGTTTGTAGTGCACTGCCTCAACCAAGTCCATTTCTCTGATCCAGATTTTAGAGGTTCTCCGAATCTCCCATTTTGTTCAAGCATCATCCATCCTTTATCATTACTCCAGAGCAAACTTCTGCAGGGGAAGTTAACCATATATAGTATATGATTCCTTAGTTGTTTCACATAAGAGCAGGCGAAAACATGTGATCACTAGTTCAATTTTCTCTTCCACTGCACAGAAACAGCACTGTCCAGACACATTTAATCTCCGCTGCCTCAGCTTATTTTCAGTAATCAGCATGTCTGGAACAGTAAGAAAGTTATTATATCATGTATGTTTTGTGGAAACCAGACTAGATCATGCCATTGCCTATCCTCAGCCTTTTCTCTGATGAATTACTGGCCCTTTTGGTGGTAAAACCGCCCATTAGCATTAGTTGCCACACCACTCTGTCGTTCCTGTTGGGCATAGGAACAAAGGACTTTGGTGTTTCTAGTTATTTCAAACAAATATTGATTGTCTTTTGCCTTTATAAGTTGTTTTTGACTGTAGTTTGTCACATATCTTGTGTTTCTGATGGTAAACTTTCACAGGTATATCCCTCAAGCTTCTCTGGTATATTGTTGAACCAGTAACCGTTAAGATATGCTATTGTGTTTCTTTGGCCAATGATTCTTATTCCATAGATTTTCATGAACCTGGTTTTAGATTTTGCTTCTGTTTTCTTTTTACTGAGTATGTTTTTCTGTTTTCCTTTTTGATCGGTGACTACTGTATACCAGAAGGTGCAATCCGTAGTCCTAAATGTATTTCCAGAATTTCCAGTCTAAAGAGTACAACTAGAACTTGTGACTCTGTCTATTGTTATCTTCTTCCCTTCTCCATAGGAATGTTTAATTGCAAATGAAGAAATCTTTAAGGTCTTAAATCCAGTCCAATTTTTTCCTTTTATTAAAGAACTCAGTCTCAAGCTTCCATCCCATAACATCCTCAGAATGATGGGGTATAACAATGCCAATGCTTCAATACTTTATCAGTTGTAGTTATGAGTATTATTTGGTTCCTTTTGGCGTTACTGTTTCTGTGATCATATTTTCCGCAGCTATTGCTATGAAAGTTAATTGCCAGACTTTAGCTTCGAATTAAATATAATGTTGTTTTGATTAACAGGACTAAATGAGGATCTTGATGAAAATAATAGCCCGTCTTTGAAGAGAAAAATTCTGGAGAAACGAGTGTTAAAGTCGCCAGAAGCCTTTGTTCGAAATGAGTGAACAGAACAAGCCAACATCTATTGTTAGCCCAGTAGAGCTTCCAGCCAAGAGAAAACGTGGACGCCCACGTAAGGATGGAAACCTTCTTAAGAAGCCAAGCCCACAAACCCCTGTAGCTTCTGCACCTGAAAGCACAAGAAAAGTTCAAAATGTTGAAGTAAAACCACAAGAAAGTATTGGTGGAACCATGGTCGGCAGGATAGTCACAGGTGTTATCGATGGGACTTTCGATGCTGGATATTTTCTTACTGTAAGGATTGGGAATAGTGGCAGTCCACTCCGTGGTGTCGTTTTCCAGCCTGGACGATACACTCCTGTCACAGTAGCCAACGATGTTGCTCCACAAGCTAAGATGCACCAAAGAAGAGAATTGCTTGTGCCGGGTCTAAGCCCACAAATTCAAACTAATGGTGTTTGCTCTCACCCAGGAAAGGCTGGGAACCAACCCGTCCAGATAGAAAACCAGCCACCTATTGCTTTATCTCAAGGGCTACCTTCCAAACCAGAGTCAGGTGCCCCATTTGTACTCAACAACCAATCTGCGGTGAATGCTGTACCCACGCCCATTCTGCAAAGAAATAGCTCAAGTTCCTCCTTAGGAGGAAATACTTCGATGCAGCAAAATCCAGATTTCAAATTCAAAATCCAATCCCCTCCACTGCAGAATCTCAGAATGGTCGAACAGGATGAGGTGATGCAGGTATTTGAAATTGCAACACCTTCAGTGGGGTCTAATATTGATGCAACAGCAGCAAATGATGTTGCACCCAAATCATCATTAGAACCAAAAGCCATCTTGTCAACAGGTCATCAAACTACCAACCAGGCGACTGACGTTCAAAACCAGGCTGTAGCATCCACAACTGAATCAGATTCATTTGATGATCATGAACTGAAGCAATCATATCTGGAACTTCTCCAAACTTCTCTAGGGACTAATTCTCAAGCTCTGACTCAAAAAATCGGAGCCCTTGAATCTCATCCTGATAATTATCAGTTGATCTGTAGCCCAGTCACAAGCCAAGAGCTCCACCAACCTTCTGGAGACCCTAAATCTCAACCTGTCCCTTGTGACACCCATGTTAAGGAAACTAGACATCAGCCAGGGGTGTTGGTTGACATTGAACTTAATAACCCAATCATTGAGCTCCATGAAATTCCCGTAGTTGCTCAAACTCGATCAGTTGGAGAAGAACTTCAGGCTGCTGGATCGAAGCTTCAGTCAAGTGAAATTGTTCCAAATGAACCAAAGAGCTCAAACGTTGTTCTCCACCATTCTTCAGTAGTTGCACAAGGACCTCATGTTGTTGAGTCAAAACTTCAGCCATGTGAGTATGTTCGCATGGAGTTGAATAGCTCGAGTATTGAGCTCCATCAAACACCCATAGTTGCTGAAGACCAACCTGTCTCCGAGGAACATCAAGAAATGAAACTTGAGATACAAAAGAGGGACTTCATCCAGAATAAAGTGAAGAATCCAGATCTTCATCTTCACCAATCTTCTCTTAACAAAAAGCACCTATCGGTTCCAGCAATGGACGCTGAACTTGAGCAGAACAAGTTAATTCACAATGCATTGAGGAATTCAAATCTTGAGCTCCACCCAAGTGTATTTGGCGAATCTCAACTGCTGGAATTTATCCACGAACCAATGGACTTCATGATGGAAAGGCCAAGTTATCTGAAACATGGCCAGTCGCAGGATGTTCACGAGGAGCCGGAGACCAAGGAGGTTAGAGATAAGGAAACGTTTCACAACAAACAAATAATTGATGTTGCCGATAACATCAAAGGATATTCACAGTCTGCCCCCTTGATAGCAGAAGAGACGCAACATGGGACTGCTGGTTGCACCACTCACATGGGGCTGCCTCTTGGTGACGATATTCAGCCAACAGAATCTCACAACCATTCAAGTAAGCCTTGTGAAGAACAGCATAGATGAAAATCTACACTCAGGATCCATGTGGAATAGAGCCAATAAATACAGTTTACGGTAACAATCAATTCAGAATCAGGTTTATGCATACCTTTTCTATGTGAAGCATGGACACTCCCCAAATGGCACATTTCGTGTATCGGACATGTGTCAGATACCGACACGCACCCAACATGCTCGGACACGTGTCCAACAATTTTATTTTATTTTTCTAATTTTCGGACAACGACACGCGTATCTAGCTTTAGCAAAAGATTTCACATGAGATTCTGAGTCATTACCTTTACCTTTTCTTTTCTTACGTCAATAATTCCAAATGTTAATGGGATTTTGCATCCTACCCATTGATGTGGTTTCTCTCTGCATTCTCCCATGTTGGATAAAACAGTTTTTTACTTTATATATATATATCTTTCTTCTAATTCTGATTCCTTATTTATGAAATTCATATATAAATTATTCTTAAGTAAGATTGTATATGAATCACACCTGAAATTAAACCTCTTGAATTTTATGATACGGAGCTAAAGGAGTGATTTGCTTGACAGACAGCATTGTAAGAATGGTTTCCATGGAAGATAATGTCAAAATCAGCAATATGATCGATGTCATCATTTTATTTATTTAGTTATTTATTTATCTATTTTTTGCAAAAGGGGGGAGCTTTTCTGTGAGATTTATTCAAGAAAAATTTAAAAATTGCACGTGAAGGGGAGAGCAATAATTGTACCCCTTATTCTACTCCTAGATGCAAGACTAACAGGCCAGCTTTAGATAGCAATGCAATGCAAGACTTAAGGACTTGAAGTACTACTTCGAGCCATTACAAAGAGAACTAAGTGTAAAATAAACAGGGTGGTATTACTACCCTTACAACAACTCATAAGCAAGACAACCAAAGAGAAGAAAACAGCTACTTAAGAAGATAAGGAAGCCCTATTTCATCACACTTGAGCATGGCTTTAAAAATTTTTTTTTTTTTTTGGTGTGATAAGTAGTAGAATCAAAGACTTGAGAGCTTATGGAGTTAGCCCTAAGTTTGGCAAGTAATTAATCTGCCACAGCATTGCCATTGCAAGGAACTAGTGTGCAGCGAGTGTGGTGTGTGGGGAGTTTGTAGTGTGTGCGTGTGTGAAGTTTGTGCAGAATGTGTGTAGTGCGTGTTGTAATATCCCCAATTTTAGGCTTGGGGTCAACTATAAAATAATAAAAGTTTTGGGACTAATTTATAATTTTTGAATTTTTATAAAAAATATCTAAAGTTTGGAGGATTCTTTTGCAAGCTTATGTTATTTCTTCTTCTTTTTCTTGGCTTAAAGTCATGAGAGAGAGAGAGAGAGACTAGAAACAGAGAAAGAAACGTGAGAGAAAAGAGCGAAAGAGAGCTTACTATCATTTTACTTTCTTCATGGATCACTCAAGAGAGCTTAAGCATGATCTTGCAGGTGGATTTCATCCACATATCCAATACAAGGTTAGTTTCATCTTTGTGCTAAAATATTGGTTTAAAGCTTAAGTTTTTTGGCAATGAGTTTTTGATTAATCTTGAATTTTTGAAGTTTCATTTGCATAATTGTTGGAGGAAACATAATGTGGTTAGTGGTTAGTTGCAATATGTGATTAGATTTCTTGATGAAATAAAGGAAATAGAAGCAAAACAAAGAAACATAAGAGCTATAAAATTCTCGTCACTGCTTCCGCCACTTTGGTTTTGGGTGAGATCTAACAGTGAATCTTTGTTGGATTGAGCCAAAATTTTAGGGGTGTGTTCCACAGTGGAGTTTCGTTTTTGAGGTCTTTAGATTGGTCTATTGAGCACTTGAACTTACTGGTCTGTTGAAGAGTTGACTAGGTGCTGAATGTTGAGGATTTTGATGCTTGATATGAGGTAAGTGAGGAATCCTATTCCCTTTGTATAATTCCTATTTCTCCCATTATATTTTATATCATGAGCCTTAATCTCATTGTGTATATGCTTTATCCTAAATGGTATTTCGCAAAATTACTTCCTCACATTATTTCACAATTGTGCCATTTCCTCTAATGATGAATACCACTTCTCTTACTTTGATAGGACCAAATCCTTTGTTTTTCCCATGTTTTGTTTAGTGATGAGGATCAGTATAACATTTATTCATGTAATGTTATTCTTTAATGTAAGCCTTTTTGAGATACTATAATGTTGGTTTGTCTGTAAAGAAACTCCTCATTGAGTTCATAGGTTTGTTTCTCGCAACCACTCTAACTTATATAAGAAACCATTGATTTTAAGCCCATGTCCTTGGTACCTCAATTAGATTCTTTGGTCAGCCTTCTCATTTTGAATAAAAAATAAAACCTACTCATCGGCTATATTTTTCCTTTGTTTGCGATTAGCCTTAAGTTTTTCGTACCTTATGTTTTATGAATAATAAGGAAGAAAAGATATCATTTTGGCCTTGTAATGTCCATAGTGAGTATTCTACTCTGAGCCTTTCAATTTAATGAGTCTTATAAATATATATTCCAAAGTCTTCTTCATGTGATTAGAGAAACACTTTGGCCATGCTATGCAGAGAACTCTTAATAATATTCGTTTGTCAAATCTTTTGTCATATGGCCTCACTTCCTTTTGAGATTGTCTTTATTTATCAAGCCTTTGATAGGTTCATAAGCTCAATAATAACTCCTAAACGTGTGGTCTCTAATTGTAGATCTTGTTATTTTGAATTTTGTGCAATACATTCGTCTTTTGTGTTTAAGAAAGGTTTATACCTTTGTTTAGATATGTGTAATCGTGGTAAAGTCAAACTATAAATAGTTCTCTTTTTCCTAATGCCTTTGGTATTGTCTTGAGAGTTCAAATCGTTTAAGTTCCATATCTTGTGCTAAGATTCTCTTTACTTCCTGTTCAATCAATATGAGATCTTTGTGGGGGTTTGCTTTCCTCCTTGTGTTTATAGTAAGTTGTTTTCGATCTTTGTTTAACTCTTTGAGTATCACCATCTCTTTCTGAAGAAAAGGAAGAAGACATAAGGATAGAGATAAAAGGTTTAAAGGTTTCGTACCTTTTTAGAGTATTAGCCTACTTTATTTATAATATTATGAGAGGTAACGAATATTAGATCTCTTCTAATGTGGGATAGAGACTTATTATAATACCAATATAATATACTACCTAACTTTTTTCTCTTAACACTCTCCCTCAAGTTGGAGCATATATATTATAAGTGTCCAGCTTGTTACAAATATATTTAACCCGGGAACAATCAAGAGATTTTATAAATAAATCAGCTAACTGATCAGTCGAACTAACGAAAGAAATAACAATCTCCTTAGATAATAGTTTCTCTTTGACAAAGTGACATTCTATCTCAATGTGTTTAGTCTTTTCATGAAACATCGAATTTGTAGCAATACGCATCGTAACTTGATTATCACAAACAAGTTTCATAGGGCTGGAACAGGCAATCCTAATTTCCCCTGAGAAGATTATTCACCCATATTAACTTACAAGTAGCTACTGCCAGTGCTCGATATTCTGATTTAGCACTTGACTGGGCAAATATATCTTGTTTCTTACTCTTCCAAGAAAGAAGATTTCCTCCAATGAACACACAGTAAACAGAGCTGAACCTTATATCAGGAGGACTACCTGTCTAATCAGCGTTTAAATACCTAACAACCTCCATGTGCCCGTGGTCACTGTAAAGTAAGCCTTTCCAAGGTGACCCTTTAATATCCCTTAAGATTCGAATGACTGTTTCTCAATTTCTTTCTTGCAGAGAGTTCAGAAATTGATTGACAACACTGACTGCAAAAGAGATATCCGGTCGAGTAACAGTAAGGTAATTGAGTTTTCCAATTAATCTTCTATATCTCCCCGGATCTGATATCAACTCCCCCTTTTTTGAAAGAAGCTTCACAATTAGGTCCATAGGTAAGTCATAAGGTCGTGCACTAATTAAACCTACATCACTCAGCGTATCTAATGCATATTTACGTTGAGATATAAATACCCCTTATTTCGACTGTGCAACTTCAATACCCAGAAAATAGTGAAGCGACCTTAGGTCTTTGGTTTGAAATTGCTGATGAAGAAAGGCCTTCAATTCATCAATCCCTTTGCTATCATCACCTGTTATAACAATATCATCCACATACACAATCAAAAGAAGCCATTTTCCAGATGAGCATCGATAGAACACTGAATGATCTAAACTACGAGTCATGCCAAATTCAAGAATTGCAGTACTGAAGCGTCCAAACCACGCCCTTAGAGATTGTTTGAGACCATACAGAGCCTTCTTGAGACGACATACCTTCTGAGATTACCCCTAAACAACAAGGCCTGGTGGTTGCTCTATATATACTTCCTCATCGATATCACCATTCAAAGAAGCATTCTTGATATCCAACTGATGAAGTCGCTAATAGTGAATAGCTGCCAAGGAAAAGAAAATATGAACAAAAGACATCTTAGCAATGAAGAAAAAGTGTCACCATAATCAAGTTCATACATCTGTGTATATCTCTTGGTCAGAAGTTGAGCCTTCAGGCGACCCACCCGATCATCTAGTGATACCTTCATGGTATACACTCATCGGCAACCAACAAGGGACTTGTGGACTGGCAAATCGACTAACTCCCAAGTCCTATTATGGTATAAAGCAAACATCTCCTCAAGCATAGCAGCCTATCAACCTGGGTGAGCAGAAGCCTCTGCCATAGACTTAGGAATGGAAATAGAAGAAAGAGATGCAACAAAGGATGCATATGAAGGTGACAAAGAGGCATAAGAAACAAAGTTAGATATAGGGTGCTGAGTGGTGCAAGAACGAGCACCTTTACAAAGAGCAATGGGTAGGTCAAGGTCATATGATTGTAGAGGAATTATATCTAGAGGTAGCGAATCAGATGATAACAGGGGTAAGTGGCAATGGAGGTGGACGGCATGAGTAGACTTGTAGGTTTGGTCTATCTAGATGTGCAATAAGGCACAATGGAGAAGTAGAATCTGGAGCGGAGGCTAGGTCCGGAGCACAAGAAGTAACCAAAGACGCATCAAAGATGGGCATTAAAAGCTGTAAAGCCTCGACCACTATATCGGAAGTAATAGTTGAAGGGAAAAAAGAAGTGTGTTCAAAGAAGGTATCATTAGTGGATATAAACCATCGATTTAACTCAGAAGAGTAACAACGGTAACCCTTTTGATGCTGACAGTACCTGAGAAACACACACTTGATAGATGAAGGTCTTAAATTGTCTACCCTAGGGAAAAGATTGTTGGCAAAGCAAACACATCCAAAGACACGAGGAGGGAGCATATAAATAGCATCATAAGGGAACAAAATAGAGAATGGTATCTGATCATGTAAAACCAATGATGGCATACAGTTGATAAGATAGCATGATGTAAATATTGCATCATCCCAAAAATGAAGAGGTACATGTCTATGGAGAAGAAGTGTACGAGCCATCTCAATGAGTTAATGATTCTTCCTCTTAGCCACCCCATTTGGTTGTGGAGTATGCGAATAAGATGATTGGTGAAGAATGCCACGAGAAGATAGAAATGAAGAAAAAGAAGAATGTTGGGTTGTGGCTCAAGTACTAAGCCCAAGTCCATATTAAAAATAGGAAAGAGTTTTAATGAGAGTCAAAATTTCAGTTATGGTAAGGGTCTTAATTATGAATGGATTGATATATTAGGAAACCCTTATCTTGGAGGACAAAGAAGTCTCCTCTAAAAATAGGACTCTTGCATTAGTTGTAAGGTGTGTGTCTTACAATAAGTTTAGGTAGAGAGAGAGTCATTGTAAGAACACCGTGAGAGAGGGTTTAGACTTTTCTATCTATGCAAAAAATCTTATTGAGTTTGTACTCTTTTCTATCTAGTGGACGTTTTCGTGGAGTAAGCAAAGGGTCGAACCACATTCAATTGTACGTATTCTTTTTCGTTATTCGTGCTTTAATTCTATTACGTGAGTATGTGTTATACGTCCTAATTTCCTAACAAGTGGTATCAAGAGCTAGGTTGGAAGGAGGACACTGGTTTGCACAAAAATGAAAAAAGAAACGTTGAAGAGGAGTTAAAAAATTTCGTTGATTTGCTGATCACATTTAGAGGCCTTTTCGGAGTTTGATCTATGATCCATTTGTTACTATGTGTTTATTGCAATGATAAGAGTAACCTGCTAAAATTTCGTGACGATTCGACGATTGGATTGTGAGATACAATTAAGTCAAGTTTTGTGAGTTCGCGGTAAAAAAGTCAAACAGAAGGTTTGACCAGCGTTGGCCGAAGGGCTACAAGGGTTTGTTCACGTTGATCGAGGGACTCCTCACCATTTTTTGACTTCTTGAATCCCTTTTTGGGGTCAGGTTTGCCAAATTCTTCCTAGATTGTTGAGTTTTAGCGAATTTATGCATAAGAGCCATGATGACGACTGGTATGAAGTTTGAAATTCCAATGTTTGATAGGAACATGAACTTCAACTTGTGGAGGAATACTATCAAGGACCTTTTGGTACAGTAAGCCCTTGATGAAGTGCTAGAAGAGGTGAAACTGGAAGAAGTCAATGATAAGAAGTGGAAGTCCCTACAAGGAAGAGCCGTAAGTACAATTCGGTTGGCGTCAACACCGTAAATTAAATGTCATGTGGTTGATGAGACGACGGTGAGCGGTATATTTATGAGTCAAAGTCGATCACCAAATGATTGTGTTTGAGGATAGAGCTCTACTCATTTAAGATGGAAAAGGGAACTGCCATCAAGGATCACATTAACAAATTCAACGAGTTAGTGGTCAAGCTCATAAATGTTGAGGAGCATGATAAGAGAATTACGGGTGAAGAACAAGTGCTCGTACTACTATCTTCCTTGGGTAAGTCGTACAAGCCGTTCATGCAATCAATCCTTGTTGGGAAAAAGACTCATTGCGCTCTTGAGAGAGAACGAGAGGATGTTGGAAAGCAGTAGTGTGCCTAGTGGAGATCAAGCATTAACTGTTGAAGGTCCGAATCGAGGAAGGAGTTCTAGAAGAGGGAATTCTCGTAAAGGTAGATTGAGATCAAAAAGTTGAGCTCGGGATGGAGAAGACGATCGACAGTGTTACTATTGCAGAGAGAAGGGCCATATCCAACCAACATGTCCTAGATTGAGAGAGGATATGAAGAGCCTTAGAGAGTGGAGATCTAAAGGCAAGGAGAAGGTGTATGATGAGGACTCCGTGAACCTTGTTGAGGGTGATGATAGTGATGGTAGTGAGACTATTTTGATGGCGGTAAACGGGGACGCTAATAAAGGCTCGAAAAGAAAGAAAACTAACTGGATGTTGGATTCAGCGGGAACGTTTCACATTTGCAATGATAGAGCTATTTTTAACACTTTGCATTTGGGTAAAAAGCTTGGATACATCACTGTTGGAAACAACCAGAAGATGAAGGTTGCTGGCGTTGGGAGAGTTCGCCTAAGGCTTAACAATGGTAGTATTAAGACCGTCTCTAATGTGAGATATGTGCCATCTTATGTGTCTAACATAATTTCGCTAGGTGAGTTGGCATCAAGAGGGTACAAGTACATTGGTGAAGGAGACTACTACAAAGTGTATTATGGGAAGAGCTAGTTCTTGAAGCGAGGATAAACGAGCAGCACGTGTGCTACTTGGAGGGATGCACCGCGCTGGGAGACGAACGTGACAAGTGCGAAAAAGCTTAAGTGAAGGCTGAGAAGAAGAGAAGAGTGACGTTGTCGCCTACTATGAAGATTCTTGGCATTTCTTGCCAAGGGAGGAATTTGTTGGGTTATGGCTCAAGTGCTAAGCCCAAGCCCATATTAAAAGTAGGAAAGAGTCTTAATAAAAGTAAAAATTTCAGTTATGGTAAGGGTCTTAATTATGAGAGGATTGATATATTAGGAAACCCTTATCTTGAAGAATAAGGAAGTCTCCTCTATAAATAGGACTCTTGCATTAGTTGTAAGATGTGTGTCTTGCAATAGGTTTATGTAGAGAGAAAGTCACTGGAAGAACACTGTGAGAGAGGGTTTAGACTTTTCTATTCGTGCAAAAAGTCTTATTAAGTTTGTACTCTTTTCTATCTAGTGGAGGTTTTCGTAGACATAAGCAGAGGGCTAAACCACGTTTAATTGTACGTATTCCTTTCTCGTTGTTCGTGCTTTAATTCTGCTGCGTGAGTGTGTTATGCGTCCTAATTTCCTAACAAAGAAGAAAAGTATTCTATCGCATTGTCACTTTGAAGAATCTAAATAGAAACCCCAAATTATGTGCGAATTTCAGCATAAAATAAGGTAAAAATAGAAAATACTTTGCAATATTCTTTTATTAAAAACAACCATGTCATACAAGAATAATCATCGATAAACGTAACAAAATAACGAAACCCAGTTTTAGAGTTGGTTTGACAAGGAACCCAGATATCAGAATGAACAAAAGTAAAGGAGGCAATAGCTCGTTTATTGACTTGATTACTAAAAGAACTATGGCAGTGCTTGCCTAATTGACAGGACTCATAAGACAATTCTTTAATTAACCCTAAACTAGGAACCATTTTCTTGAGATTAGGCAGGGGTGGTTAACCGAGACCAGAGTGGACTTGTTCTAGTGAGGGAGTAACAATATAAGTAGTAGATTGAGGGACATCGAGATAGTACAGTCCTTACTCTTCATGCTCGGTACTAATCTTCGCATCGATCTTCAGATCCTGGATTGACATAGAGTTAGCGATGAATGTTATAGAACAGTGAAGTAATTTGATAAGCTGACTAATAGATAAAAGATTAAAAAGAAAATTTGGAAGATAAAGAACAGATGATAAGGGCATAGAAGATGTGGCGTGTGTAATGCAAATTCCATGAGCAGAGGTAGAAGACCCATTTGCAAGTGTGACATTTAAGAAATACTAGGTCTAAAATTAGAGAGTAAATGGACATTACCATAAATATGATCAGATGCACCAGAATCAACAATCCAAGGTCCATGGTTAGGCACAGTACGGGTCATAAAAGCTACGGATGAGCTAGCTTGGGCAAAAGAGACGGTCCACGCAGGATGCATAACTTGTTTAGATGCCTTAAATTGTAGGAACTCGGAGTATTCATCCACTGTAACAGTCACCGAAGCCAAAACTGTAGAAGTAGAAGGCTCAATTGAATTTGTCTGGACTGTATTAGCAACTTGAGAAGGACGACCATGAAGAGTCCAATAATTTTCTCGAATGGCCAAGTTTATTACAATAACTACAACGAGGACGTTGGCCTTTTAAGCGATCTCCCCCTCGTCCAGAAGTACCACAACCTCTACCATAACCCTCACGATCAAAGTTATCATCATGGGTCGAGGTATGAGCAACCAAAGCCAATTAATCATCTTATGAACCAGAAGTCAAAGAGTGGGGATGAGCACATTATACTCAAGCATAAGCATCATTTAGAGTGGGCATGGTAGAGCTAGATAGTAACTGAGACCGTACAGCATCATACCGAGGATTAAGTTCGTGTAACCAGAAGATCAAGCACAAATTATCTCATTGTTGTGCAATCACTGTGGGGTCTGTACTGAGAGGGAAAAGGCCACGGAATTCAATCATTGAATTGTAAAATCGACTATAATAATCTGTCAACTCCATATCTACCTGGGCACGCAACATATTAGACACAACATTAAACGCTCGAGTGACTTGGTGAGAATATCGCACTTTAGCAGAAGTCTAGATAGCTTTACATGTTTGGCAATTCCAAAAGCATGTTTGGATAAAATCCTCCATGGATTGCCAAAGCAAATGAATATTATAATATTATGAGAAGTAACGAATATTATATCTCTTCCAATGTGGGATAGAGACTTATTATAATAGCAATATAATATACTACCTAACTCTTTTCTTTTAACACCTTCTTTCCTATTTGTGTGGCATTATGCTTCGTTTCATCTGTCCTATTTGTTATTCAGATATGAGTGATCTTTTATTTGGTCTTTACTTAAGTCATCTTTGTTTGTTAGTACAATTATTCTCCTATGCACCTTCGAGATCATGTGCCAAAATATCATTTGTTCATTATCATAAACTGTATATCTATGTGTTATGTGTATGTGTAAGGGGTGTACTATTGCCTGGTGGGGGCTTACTACTCATCTTTTATTATGTGTTTTGCCCGGTAGGGCCATAGTGCTCACCTTGTAACCATAGCTGCACTGGTAAATGTAGCTACATCTTATGATAGGCTAGTCATCTTGTCCCTAGCTATGCCACTTGTGCTTTTGTATAAGTGATCCATTAGGTTCTCATATAAGTAATCCGTTGTGTCTTCATATAAGTGATCTATTGTGTTTTCCTATAAGTGATCCATTGTGTTTCCATATAGGTGATTCGTTGTGTTTCTATATAAGTGATCCTTGGCTTTGTCTTTCATCTCATACTTTTTATCTTTCAGTATATGTTCTGTATTCGTATGATTAGCCTAGTATTTTGCTCCTAACTGAGTCATCTTATTATTAGTACGAGTGATCTATATTTAGTTTTAATAACGCTGACCATCCTGTAAGTCCGTCTATTTGTTATCTTTAGTTACTTCCTTTTGGGCTTTATTGTTAAGCCTTCTCTTCTAACTAGCTCTTTCTTCTATTTAGTCAATTGCTCGTGTCTTGGTATATATGGTCCCCTTATTTAGCTTGGCTACGCCTACTACGCATTATATGCTCATCTTTTGTCTTTAGTTATACCCCTATATTCATATGAATAAGTTTGTTCTTAGTGTATTATGGATTTCATTTTCTTATGTTCCGTGTTAACTTAATTTAGTCACTTAATCCCCTTTTTTTTATTGCTTGTGTTACCATTAGTTTCTTCTTTCCTAGATATGTCATCTAACTTTACTTGGTTACGTTCCATTGTCATGTTGAATGTGACTCCATCTTGGGTTTCGTAACTTGTATTTGTCTCGAATAATTTTGTTCCATTGAGCCTCCACTACCATATGTTTAATTGTGTTATTTTTTGAGTTATATTGACCGATATATAGTGCCCTATGCTTAGCCTTATGACAACTTCTTATTATGTTTTCATCTACTTCTTTTTAGCTAGTCTTTCATAAGCACCTCATGTTGACTTGTTATGCTCCATTAAAAGTAAAGTTCATATCATATATTATACTACTTATCTGTTAAATATTCGTGAGAACCATATGACCCTCGTTTGGTCTTTGGTGAATCGATGATACAACCTACGTGGCAATTCCCATTCTATAGTTAATCTATTTCGTGCCTTCCTTATGTGCTAATGCCCTATTACATTGCTTTTGAACTCTGTTATCACTTAAACGAGAGTGTGATCATTATAATGTATTCTTTTTATTACATGTTGCTCTTTAAGTTTAATTTGTACCATTCAGTTGTTCAAAGTTATTGCCTCATCTCTTCTACCTTTTGGGATTTCCACTTACTTAGCATTGTTTCGCTCATTTAAATGTTTTGTGCTTTCTCAGAGTAAAGGTGGAAATCTCTTAGTGCGTGCGAGATGGCAACCAAATGAATGATGAGAAGTTTGTGGACCAGTAGATTAATTGGAGATGAAAGAATACACTTTTGTTAGAACTATAATTATGATTATTTGGTGGTAATTATGACTTTAAGTCTATGTTGTCTAGATATTTAAGTATTTGCCACAGATACGCGTAAATTCTATGATTTGCAGGTTTGTGTTTTTATGGTGTAGTTGCTCTGATTTTTTACTGTGGTGGTTTCAATTGTTTGTGACTTTAGCCTTGCTGGCCTAGGAGTTAACACTCTTAGGCTTGTGGCAGTCACGCCTGATGTGTGCCATTTGTGCGTGATTTCATCTAGTTTTGCATGCACGTTTAAGGGTGTCTAGAGTATAATTGAGTGCACTTAGTATAAAGTTTATGCATATTTGTCAATATTTGTACATGTATTAAGATGCATAAATACTATACTAAGTGTTATATTCCATGTTTTAGGAGGGTTCAAGCTTACGCGAGGAAGAAATGAGCTAATGAATGAAGACCAGAACAAAAGAATGAAGAACGGATCATTCTGATCCAGCCGGTCAACTTAGAAGAAGAGCTGGCCGGTCCAGAGAATAAAGAATTTAAGCCAATCGAGTTCCTCAAGGAGCCGGTCGAGCAAAAAAGAGGAGCCAGTCGATTGACTGTGCGCTGAAGAAATCCATAAAAAGCTCGTTTCAGCTGATTTTGAGGGGAGGAACTTTATTTTCTAAAATCCTAATAAACCCTAACCCTTTACCGACTTCACAAAACACCTTAAATCACCATTTAAACCCCATACCAAGCTAGTATTGAAGCATTAAACAAAGATTTGAAGGATTTGTTTGGATTTGGAAGCAAGAATTTAGGGAAGTTCTTCTCGTTCTTTCTCTATTACTTGTAAATATGTTGCTAGATTAGGCTTGATTTAGGGTTGATTGTTGTTGTATATTAGATTAGGGCTTTGAATAATGGATTTGTGTAAATCTTTGGCTCTTAATACATGTTTGTTTACATAAATATATGGCATGATTCAATATGTCTATGTATTAGAAATCAAACATGTCTACGTGTTTGTTAAAATGCCTAAGTGAATATGCATGTGTTATTTGTGCTTCAAATGCTCTTATCTACATATTTAGGTGATGTGATTGTGCTTAATCTTATGGCTTTGCTTAGTAGAGTAGGCTTTCGCTTTAAATCCAGCTAATAGGTTACATGATATGGTTAGTTGAGTTTAGGTGCTAGTCCTTGGCTTTAAACCCAACCAAGCGGATAAGTTAACCTAGACTATAGTATTTCTCACCCACGTTAGTGTTGGTTAATTGAGCCTTAATGTCACGTAATGTTTAGGCGTTAGTCCTTGGCTTTAAACCCAGTCAAGAGGATAAGTTCTAAGCACGGATTGCGTAGGCTAGGAGAGATTGGCCCTTAGCTTTAAATCTTGCTAACCTCCTAAACCACTAGTATTAGTTAAGAGAGCCCCTGATCAACACAACGACAATAGAAGTCCCGAGCCTTAGATAGACCTCATTCGTTATCATAGCCCAAGTCTAGTTGCAATGCAATCGCCCTAGATCCCCTTCTTCTTTGTTAATTTTTCCTTCCTTAGTTTGGCTCTTTTAAGTTCCTCCATAGATTAGTTTTTATTTCTCTTTTCTTTCAAGCTCCCTTCCATCCTAAAGTAAGCACACATACGCACGTAGCTAGTTTGAGGCACCCGAGCACATAGAGACCAAACTAAGGGAGCCTCCCTATGGAGATGATACCCGCACTCAAATCCACTATATCACGAACGATCTGTATGCATGCAGGTGTAAAACTCGATACGCACATATCAAGTTTTTGGCGTCGTTGCCGGGGAGGCATGACATTGGTTCTTTGTGTGCTTTTGTGTTTGCGATTGGTTGCTCACGTGTGCCCTATCTTTATTTGCTTGCCATTTTTCGAAAATAAAAAATCTCAAAAAAAATCCAAAAAAAATATTAAAAAAAATTTTGATTGTGAAGAGGTTTTACTTGTGATTCATTGAATATGACAAATTCTAATGCTTCTTGGTGGTCACTTGTATCCTCTTTCCTACTACTCGAACGTGTCCCTTATGCATGTCACTTGTGTGGAAGTTTCATGCATCCTGCCATTTTCTGTCCCCACGAGAATTCCCTTTCTAGGGCTAGTGCTACTAATGACCCCTATAGTCATGCAACATCTCATGCATCTTCATTTAGTAATCATGACTATAGGGATGCATATTCTTGTTATTACAATCATTGTGGAAGCCGTGCTCATTTTCCTAGTGCTTGTCCCACCTTCCACCCTTATCCCCGATGGCATGCAATGCCCTACATCCCTAGCAATCATACGCCTATGCATACATCTACATCTAGCTATCATGATTCTCGGGAGCAACATCATGGATTTTCACAATGGGGTCAAGATGACTCTTTATTCCATTTACCTTTTAGTTTCAATTGTCCACCTCCAACACCTTTTTTTTCCACCCATTCCTCTCCCAAGTTTTTTTTATGGTTATATGCAAAATGATTTTCAACATGACTACCCTTTTCACTCGGTTGAGCCCTCTTCTTTTAGGTCATTTTCTCAAGAGGAAACACTTGACTATCTCCTATCCCTCATTCAATCTAACTAAGAACAACTAGAAAGTTTGAAGTAAGACACCAAATCTTTAGGTGTGTCCTTAGAGAGAGTGGTTGAGAGTGCGCAACTCATGAGCGACAATGTTGAGATACCTTTAGAACAAGTTGAAGAGATAGGAGAAAGACCTAGAGATGAGAGAAATAGTGGTGAAAAAGATGATGTTTTGGAGAGACGATTAGAAAAAGAGGTCAATGGAGAGATCACATCTTGCAGTGAGGATGAGGATGAGGATGAGCTTAATGATAATTTGGTTCTTGATGACTCTTATGAATATGTTTTAGAGGAAATAGTACCTTATCCTCCTAAGCTTTCAACGACTTCCATTAAGTCACGTAAGCCTTTTCTTTCTCCTCATCCCACACATTCCACACACTTGGAGGTTAAGTCTCATGATCATAGCACTTAGTTGCTTTTCGAGTCTACATTTAGGGAGTCTAGGGTATACACTTCCCTTGTGTCTAACCCGTATGAAGAGCATGATAGTGAGATGACACCTATTAGTGATGAATGTATTGTTGAATTTAAAGAGACTCTAGCTAGTGAAGGTTTAAAGTCATCCATTAGGGAAAACAAGACATCAATTTCAGAGGTTTTAGATTATAAGTCTCTTAGAGTTAAGAATCACAATGTTGAAGAGAATAGCAACTCTAAGAAGACACATAAAAAAGAAATTGGTGTGCTTAGAAGAATGATCTATGGGTCTTTTTGGATGTTTAATGAATCATTAATGGAAATAGAGCCCATTAAGATCGAATCCACCCCTAGTGAGGAGTTAGAACGTCCTAGGCTTGAAAATGCTATATTTTATTGAGAAAAAGAGTGTAGTACATCCAATTCCCCTATCCTTGCTCCTCCTTCTCCAAATGTCATTCTTACTCCCCTTGCCTATTCTATTGAGCCTCCCTCTTTGGAGCTCACGTTTATGCCTTCTTGCACAGAACACTTTCATGTAGGGTTAGAAAACACATTTCTTATGTTACATGCATTTGACTTATCTTTAACCCATGAGGTGTATTTTTAGCCATTGATTTTGAGAAGAAGGCCATAGGGTGGCTAATTAAAGAGCAACCGAGACACGATTTTTCACGTTTGAGCATGCTTCATTCCACACTTACACCCACATGCTTATTTGATATTTCGGGGTGGGATCTTGAAAAGGGGTGCATCATGCATTCATCGCCCCAACCCTTAGTGCATGACCCTTTTCCCTCTACGTTCTGTCCTTTAATGATTATTCGACAATTTGTGCCACGTAACTTTAAATATGTTTTACTCTAACATTGGTGCCCGGCTAGAAGCGTTAAATCCAGCGTTACTAGGAGACACCCTAGGCTTGTTCATATTTTTCTTGTTTTTCTTGTATTTATTTGCCTTTTCCTTTGTATATAGAATATTAGTTTTCTTGTACTTATTCTTGCTTTGTGGATAAGAGATTAGATTGCTGTTGTTTATCTTACCTTTTGATAGTTTAGGCTTTCTTTTGTTTGTTTTCATTCTTAGTAGGTTAGATTTTTGCTCCCTTACTTGTTCTTGCTCCTCTCCTTCATTTGCGCATCAATCCCTTACCCCTTGTTTACATCCTTGTTTATCATTTCAAATGTCAATGCGAGCTTGCATAGCACTATCTTCTAATCTCTTCTTTGTTTTTTGAGCATTAGTGCTTTCCACAAAAGATAGAGGCTAGGAGATCATTAGATTGTCTTTGGCATTTGCAGACTACATGGAAACAAGGTTGTCTCCATTCATCTTTTACTTGTCCTTATCTATCCCTCTCTGTTTTCCCTATATGTGTTTCATGTTGATTGCTTGTCGTCTGGCTTTGTGATTTTTGCTTGAGGACAAGCAAAGTTTGGGTTTGGGGGTGTGATTGCTCATTTATTGTTTATATCATATATGGGATAGATTTGCTTGCCATATCTTATTTTTTGCTTAAAATGTGTTCAAATTTTTCAATTTTTTTGCATATTTTGAGTTGGTTTATCTCCGCATTGGTCGGAGAGTTGGCTTTTGCTATTGACTTAATTGATTGGAGAAGATGAGGGTGTATTGTGGGGAGTAAATCGAGTGTGGGTTATGACCTAGACTTCAAAGAGAATCCTTTTGAAAACTATGGGAAGTGAGCATTTCTAAGAATACACCTTGTAGTTTCCCTACAATTTGGTTGGAAAAAGGTGTTTTTAAAGGGTTGTTGATATGAGTGCCCATTCCTTGATCGGTTCTTTTAGCATGCCCTAGCCTCTTCTTTTTCTTTTATTTTTGTTCTATGTTATGTATTGAGAAAAAGTGCAAAAAAAAATGAAAATGCAAAATGAGAAAAGAAATGAAAAAAAAGGGCCAAAAAGGCAACAAAAAGATTGAAAAGTGAAGTATGTTGAATAAGTGTCAAGTGATATGATGTCAAGTTGACACAAGTATCCCTTTTGTTCTTTCATGTGTTATGAATAAGGCTCTTACGTCAATGTGAGCCATTGTGATGTATCTTCTCTTCCTTGTATCTTTAGGGCTAAGTGCATATTGGAAGGCCATGTTAGTTGATCGAGCACGAAGTATCAACATCTCGAGTGTGTGAGTTGGAATCCTAAGTTTGTGGTGGTTCTAGCTACTTGGTGACATTCCCAAGAGGTATGAGACCCCGTGTGATTGAAGGAAGGATCCGAAAACGACTAGGGAAGCCCTTACATGAAAGGAATGACCCCTTGTACCCCTTGGATGCGAAAAGATAGCAAGTCAATGCAATTAGCAACTCTTTGAAAAGCGTGAGGATAGACTTTATTTAGGCTTGCTTGAGGACAAGCAATGGGAAGGTTTGGGGGTGTTGATGTGTGTCATTTGTGCATGTTTGCATCCAGTTTTTGCATACATATTTAAGGGTGTCTAGAGTATAATTGAGTGCACTTAGTATAAAGTATATGCATATTTGTTAACATTTGTACATAATGTACTTAGATGCATAAATACTATACTAAGTGTTATATTTCATGTTTTAAGAGTGTTTTGGAAGGGTTCAAGTTTACGCGAGAAAGAAATGAGCTAATGAATGAAGACCAGAACAAAAGGAATGAAGAATGGATCATTCTGATCCAGCGGTCAACTTAGAAGAAGAGCTGGTCCACTGGCTAGGTCCACTGGTCGCTCCAAAGAACAAAGAATTTAAGCCGGTCGAGTTCCTCAAGAAGCCGGTCGACCGGCCATTCCAGAGAGCATCACTGTTGAAGCCGGTCGGGCAAGAAAGAGGAGCCGATCGACCAGCTAGGTCGACCTGCTGTGCGCTGAAGAAATCCATAAAAAGCTCGTTTCAGCTGATTTTGAGGGGAGGAACTTTATTTTCTAAAATCGTAATAAACCCTAACCCTTTTACTGACTTCATAGAACACCCTAAATCACTATCTAAACATTACACCAAGCTAGGATTGAAGCATTAAACAAAGATTTAAAGGATTTGTATGGATTTGGAAGCAAGAATTTAGGGAAGTTCTTCTCGTTCTTTCTCTATTTCTTGTAAATATGTTGCTAGATTAGGCTTGATTTAGGGTTGATTGTTGTTGTATATTAGATTAGAGGTTTGAATAATGGATTTGTGCAAATCTTTGGCTCTTAATACATGTTTGTTTACATAAATATATGGCATGATTCAATATGTCTATGTATTGGAAATCAAACATATCTATGTGTTTGTTAAAATGCCTAAGTGAATATGCATGTGTTATTTGTGCTTTAAATGCTCTTGTCTACTTATTTGGGTGATATAATTGTGCTTAATCTTATGGCTTTGCTTATTAGAGTAGGCTTTAGCTTTAAATCCAGTTAATAGGTTACATGTTATGCTTAGTCGAGTTTAAGTGCTTGTCCTTGTCTTTAAACCCAGCCAAGCAGATAAGTTAACCTAGACTAGAGTGTCCCTTGCCTACGTTAGTGTTGGTTAATAGAGCCTTAATGTCACATAGTGTTTAGGTACTAGTCCTCGGCTTTAAACCCAGCCAAAAGAATAAGTTCTAAGCATGGATTGCGTAGGCTAGGAGGGATTGGCCCTTCGCTTTAAATTCAGCTAACGGGTTAAACCACTAGTATTGGTTAAGAGAGCCCCTGATCAACACAACGGTAATAGAAGTCCCGAGCCTTAGATAGACTTCATCCGTTATCATAGCCCAAGTCTAGTTGCAATGCAATCGCCCTAGATCCCCTTTTTCTTTGTTAATTTTTCCTTCCTTAGTTTGGCTCTTTTAAGTTCCTCCATATATTAGTTTTATTTCCCTTTTTATTTCGAGCTCCTTTCCATCCTAAAGTAAGCACACACATGCACGTAGCTAGTTTGAGGCACCCAAGCATATAAAGACCAAACTAAGGTGGCCTTCCTGTGGAGACGATACCCGCACTCGAATCCACTATACAATGAACGATTTGTATGCTTGCGGGTATAAAACTCAATATGCACACATCAATGCCATTAAAGTTTATTTGGTGAAATATTTGGGGCGTGATACATGTTGTGAGTATAGTATGTGGAATGCGTGTAATGTGTAGTGTCTATAGCATGTGTAGTATGTATATAGTGTGTATATTATATGTAGAGGCTGTTTCTCTTACAATCTCGTATAAGGTTGACTGGGCTTGGTAACCTGCAAGACTAGAAAGCGAAATAAGCAAGGAAACCTTTGACACCGGTGTGGTGCCGGACAAAGATATTCCGACGCTCAAGTCAGTGTCGAGACGTTAAAGGAGGTGAATATGGAACAGTCACAGGGTTTAGGGCAAACCATAGGTCAGTGGGCTTAAGTGTATATGCCATGGTCCTTCTCTCCTAGTGAGACGTGCTTTTATAGCCTCCTAACAAAAGAATCCTTTTTGCTCTCCAGTTACCAACGTATTTCCATCCGTCTTTACTAGCTAACACGTTGAACTTTATCTCGTGGGATTATGCATATCACTTCTTGTATACATCTTACAGAGATCAAGTTGATTGCTTGGTCATATCCCAGTATTTTAGGCCCTTAAGGTGATCGTTACCCGGTGGGCTTTGGACTTTTATCCTAATTTTAGGCATAAGGCCCAACAAGCTGGGCCTTAATCCGAATGCAATCATGGACGTTTGCAAGTCCAAAGATTTCTAGCCTAAACAATTATCCCCTACTCTCTAAATTGGAGTTCTTCAATTGAGAGAGTAGCGCTTTCACATGAGGCTTCGCAGCGTTGAACTAATTACCACGCAAACGTCATGCAACTTTCCTACATGCTATCTTCCCAATGCTGCTTGCTTTTCGTGCATACTGATGCACCTCTTAATGGACGTCTTCACATCGAGCTCAAACCTACCTCTCTCATTCATAGCCTTATTACATCCTTAGGCTACGTTCTGACCTTGTAGAGCACTTATTGCCAACAAACTACTCTAGCAAGGATGACCTGTCACGCGGACCTATCATGCTAGTGACTGAGACATCAATACTGTAACTCCCAAACTGCAACAAATATGCATATCATAGGACAACCTCTTCTGACCATGTATTACCTACGCCCCTAACATAAAGAGCCCGAAAACCTTCCCAACTCGACGCGTCATGTTGCGTCTGTCTGCAAGCTACAATCATCATGTCGCATTCTTGTGCTCCAGCATAGTATAATTGCCTTAGCTTCACTTGCAGCTTAACTCAACTGTAGCCCAAAATTCCATCTCAAAATAGGGGCCTTTAACAAAAACAACCCCGAGATCGTACCATACCATGCATCACTACCGCGTTATGTGGCGATCCTCAGCTTGACGTTCCCTTCCATCATACTACATTCACACCGTAAGGCACGGCCTCCTTGTGTTGACAAACAAATCTTATAACTTGTTGACTGATGGAGCTATCGGTCACTTGGTGTTTGTACAAGTAATGAAAAGTTAGTGGTTACACTTCTTTCTAACAAGACTTTTCCTCATTCTGCTGAAGCTTGCTAGACCCTTAATCCTTGCTCACCAAAAGCTCGACACAATGCCAATGACGATTAATATATAAAGGTGTCCCTCAAGGTTGACAATCACCAAGTGTTTGATTGATGAAATTCCTCAACATTCTAGCTTGAATGCTCATCACCGACTACCAAGTGTTTGACACAATGCCAACGAAAGTTAACATAAAAAGATGACCCCCAAGGTTGACAATCACCAAGTGTTTGATGAAATTCCTCAACAGTCTAGCTTGAATACTCACCATCGACTACCAAGTGTTCGGCAAAACTTCTTAACACCAACACCCAAGGACTCACAACAAGGCCACGAGAGTCCAGTACTTGGTAAGCTCATAGTATGAATCTAGACGTACTCATGATCAAGCACACTTATACGCGCCTTAGAAAACCAAACCTACCACCTCTACTTCATTACTTTGTTACTTCTCCTATTAAGTCCAACTCTTTCGTTTCTTCCCTTTTTACGTCGGCTAGTATTGGCTACCATCATGAGCATATAGTTCCAAGATTTTACCAATGTCTATATAAAAATCTTCACCAACGACCATAGCATACTTGTCGACATCCTCAGACCGCTTTGCACGACACACCTCATAAATACTGAAATGCATAATGTTCTAGACGATTTAATTCCTCATGGCATACTAACATGCTCAATTATACTTAGCAGGCATGATTTTGGATGCCCTACGCACTTTTTTCTTTCAAGTCGTCAAGCTTAACCAAAAAGATGTTTCACCATCCATCGTAGTAACGGCAGACAACGCTCCTACCTTTTATTTTCGTTCAACATAGCCCATTGTCCCTGATTGGTCTTCCAGTTGCCGTAGTTCAACGTAAGTGTCTAACAAAGCTCTTGAGGCAAGGCCCAGCTGTAACTCTGAAGGTATTTAGTAGAAGCTCTTGAAGTTATGCAAACTAAGGTCTCATTATAGGTAACGGGTGAGGACTATAAGAAATAGAGTTGAGATACCGCGCTGTAAGCAAGTTGAACAAGCTGAGACCAACCCTAAGCTGCGCATTCCCCCTTGCCTTGGCACGAGACGCCGAGACTCGAATGGGGAGTTTTTCACTGAGGGAATCTGATGCACCACTATGGAAGAAGAATTCAAGTACTACAACGAGTCTAGCCAGTTAAGCGAGGATGTTGTGGTGGTTCAGCCTAGACTCGAAGATTGGTCAAGCTCCTATGTTGAAGGAGAAATAGCTATGTTTTAGGATGTTCTCGACCTGGGAATCCGGATCCCATTCCATCCTTACTTGTATGCTATTTTTAACTCCTACGGAGTTAGTCCCGGATAACTACGTCTATGCGGATGGAAAATCATGCTAGAAACACTCGTCTTATTACAATGAAAGGGAATTTGTTTCTCAATCCCAGTCTTCAAGACATTGTTCACCCTTGTCCGGTCTTCTAAAAAGCCTGGCTAGTTTGGCCTCTTCGCTCGCGAGAGTTACAGGCTTCTCAGCTCTTTTCGGTCTGATGATGATGGCCCATGGAGAGGGAAGCACCTGTTTCTTGCTCGTATACACGGCGTCTGGGACGTCCCACAAATATGGGTCACTGCTGCAAAGAATGAACTCCCGAAGTTGAGAGAGGATGGCCGCAGAATGCAGGGGCCAATCATTCCATGTGAAAGATTTAATTACCCGCAATGTTGCAGGAGGTTTTTCCATACTGTTAAAGCCTAGGACGTGCCTGAGTGCTATAACTAGCCTAGGGGTAGGTTGGCCCACCCGCGTGATGAAAAGCATGCAACGACGAGCCCGTAGCTCCGTCACTGGTGGTGTAACTTGTTCTAGTGCAGTTGCCATTTCCTACCCTACTGGGTCAGCCTTTTCCCTCATCTCGAGAGGTTCAGATGAAACGGAAAGTGATCGTGACAATGAGGAGGACAGGGGCACCCCTACTAGTGACAGGAACGAAAACGCAAGCGATTCTTCAGACAGTGAACTTTCTGGCATCTCACCTAACCTGGAGACCATTGGCTTTTCCAACTCGGATGGCTTAATGATGGTTGTATTCATCCTACTGCTTCACTTCTTTCCCTTTTCTCTTTTATCCTTTGCTCATAAAGGTTGTCAACCTAAGCTTGGTATCTCTTGTTGTCTCTTATTATTATTTTTTTATTTTTTGCCAACGTAGATGCAAGGGAAAGACAGAGAACTGCCACGACAGTAGTGAGAGACTCGCACACAGATAAAAGAAGAAAGTAAGCTCCTTGTCTCAACCCCCTCACTCAGTATTTGAATACTTCCTCAACTGTAACCCCGGTCCCTAAAGTAATTAAGGGGGACGTATTTGCGTGCTTTACTAAGAAAAACGCAACAGTATGTGCGTGTACACCCCTGTGTTGTATGTTGCCTTCTCATTCTTTTAAACTCACTATTTCATTGGACACAGCTTGTTTCAGAGATTTCTTCCTTTGCGGCAATGGTTCCTGATATGTCAATCAAATGCTAGGATCCTTAACGCTTTCTCACCACTGAATGGGAAGCACGTGCTAAGGCTGAAAGGGGGCTTGCAGATGAACAGGTATGTTGTCTTAAGTTGGAGAAGGAACTCGAGATGAAGCGGTTGTCCTGAGTCAAAGTAGATGAGGGCCTTATAGCTGTTGGTGCTGCTAAAGAGGAGCTTGAGTCTAAGTTCAATTCTTGAATTGAAGAAGCTAGAAGGAATGCCATGAGTGAGTACAAGAAGAGTAAGAAGTTTGGTGAATATGTTGTCAGTGTATCAAGGCTTAATTCAGAGAAGGCTGCTGAGCAACCTATCAAAAATTGTTTACGCGAGGTTTAGCAGGTGTACTCAAACGTTGACATCAATCGTTTTAATGCCATCATTACTCCCCTGACTCCTCGCATTGATCGAGCACAATTAAGTGCTGACCCTCCTCCATCTGTGTCAGGTCCACCGAAAATAGAAGATGCTACCCCGCCAGACTTTGCTGACGTGTAGGAATCACTTTGGATACTTGTTTTTTGTTTTATGTTGTTTTCCAGAGTGCAAAACTACGGACGCTTACTTTTGTGGAAGTTAATTTTATGCTCTAGCTTTTTTCTTTATATGTGTACCTGCTTGGGCATAAACGCTACATATATATATATATATATATATGTATATATATGTATATATGTATGTGTGTATATATATATATGTATGTGTATGTATATGTATATATATATATGTATAGGCATTGGAGAGCCACCCGATTCGATTGTTGGGCTTGAGACATGCCAAGCCTGTTGAGGCTTTCGGTGATCTAACATGAGTGTGGTGGCCGCACGAGGCTCTATGACTCTTAATGGGCTGTCTCTCGTTCTGGGAGAGTCTGATGTAGCAAGATATTGAGTGATCAAGAGTTACTGTTGGCCTGCGAAAAGCAGATTGCCTTGCTAACTTGCAAGAAATGGAGCCTACCTTGTTAGCCTGTGAAAACATTGACTATCGTCAACCTATGCGAGGTATAGAGGCTGTTGTTAGCCTTGTAAGAGACTATGATTGTTACAAGTTTTGCCAGAGATTGAGACTGTTGTTAGTCGTTTCGATCGTGGTGTCCAGAGAAAGATGACAAGAGTATTTGCACAAAAGAAAAAGATACTTATTCACGATGTTTTCACCTTTTCCTTTGCAACTAAAGTCTACTCTTCGTCAAAGGAAAAGGAAAGAAACAGAAAGAAAATTTTTGCCGAGGCCCCTGTAATGGTGCTCGTTTAGACCTAGTCCTTTAGCAGTAATCTATTTCTAACATAAAAAGAAAAAAAAGAACTTACTAAAAACGATATTTCTTCAAATGGATTGCATTCCAGCAATTTGGTAATTCCTTGCTGTCCTTTGTGGTGAATTTGTACCCCCCATGACTAACCACCTCAGTTATCCAGTAGGGTCCTTCCCAGTTGGGGCCCAGCTTTCCTGCATTTACCTCCCTGGTATTTTCGAAGACCTTTCTAAGTACCCAGTCCCCTTGTTTGAACATCCTTACCTTCAAGTTCTTATTGTAGTATTTCGCCATGTTTTGCTGATATGTCGAAATACAAATGAGGGCTTGTTCCCCCTTTTCATCAGTGACATCCAATTCGTAACGCATTCCTTTGTTATTTTGTTCTTCAGTAGCCTAGGTGACTCGAAGGGTTGGAAGACTGGCTTCTGCCAGAATAACTGCTTCAACGTTGTATGCTAGTGAAAACGGCGTCTCTCCAGTGGAGGTCCTGGTCGTGGTTCGATAAGACCACAACACACCAAGGAGTTCCTTCACCCATCTCCCTTTGGCGCTCTCCAATCTTTTCTTTAGCGTGGAAATTATAATCTTGTTGGATGATTCTGCCAACCCGTTGGCTTGCGGGTACCTTGGTGTAGAAAACGTGAGCCTGATTTTCCATTCTTTACAAAAATCCTTGAAACTGTGGCTAATAAACTGTGAACCGTTATTTGTGACAATCTCTAGGGGCACTCTGAATTTGCACATTATATTTTTCCACGCAAAGTTCTTAACCTTCCTGTCTCGAATTTGGTGGTATGACTTGGCCTCTACCCATTTGGATAAATAATTTATAGCAGCCAACATATACACTTTTTGCCCTGGTGTGGTAGGTAACTTCTCGACAATATCCATTCCCCACTTCATAAATGGCCATGGTGAAGTGACTGTAGTCAACGACTCAACAGGTTGTTGTGGGATTTGGGCAAACCTCTAGCAGCTATCACACTTCTTCACGTAGCTGCGGGCATCAGAATGCATAGTAGGCCAATAATAGCCCGTGGAGTACGCCCGGTTGGCCAAACTTCTCTCCCTTGCGTGATTCCCGCATTGTTCTTCATGTAACTTAGCCAAGACGTAGTTGGCCTTATTTGGGCCTGCGCATCGCAGATAAGGCCATAAGTAAGACCTCCCGTACAAGCTTTCACCAATGATCCAAAAGCAACCAGCTTTGGCTTTAAGCTTCGTGGCTTCTGCACGGTCATTAGGGACAACATCGTCCTTGAGGTACTAGATAATCGGGGTCATCAAATTCAATTCACTATCTGTACATGCGACCTCGACCGCTCGTTTCTTTACAATGGCTGGCCATTGAAGATACGCCACTAGGATAGTCTTCGAGGTAGAGGTTTGTGTTGTTACCCATAAGTTCGCTAGTTTGTTTGTATGGTGGTTATAATCTCAACTTATCTACTTTATCGCAAACTCCTTGAACGATGGTAGTAGCTCTTTGACCGTAGTCAGATAAGCCATCATTTTCTTATCTTTCGCCTGGTAGGTTCCCAAAATTTGATTTACTACTAATTGGGAATTGCTATTTACTGTGATACGCTTAACGTTCATTCCTTTTACTAGCATTAAGCCTACTATCAGGGCTTCGTATTCAGCTTCATTGTTTGTGGTCTTGAAGCTGCACCATACCAATTATTTGATTACATCTCCTTCGGGCGACTGTAACACCATTCCAAGTCTACTACCTTTCACGTTACTTGATCCATCTATAAAACGTTCCCATTGCCAGGGTTCTGGGCTTTCAGTGAGACACGCCACTTCCTCTTCTACCTCCGACTTAACATCTGGTGTAAATTCTACTACAAAGTTAGCCAAGATCTGAGACTTTACTGTAAATCTTGGTTGGAACTTGATGTCGTATTCGCTCAACTCGATGGCCCATTTAGCAAGATGGCCGGACAATTCAGACTTATGCAGAACTATTTTTAAGGGAAAAGTGGTCAATAACATGATAGGGTTGCCTTGGAAGTACGGTCTTAACTTGCAGGCAGCGGTAACGAGAGCTAGAGCTAGCTTCTTCTATTGGTTGTATCTGGTTTCTACGTCAAGACTTTGCTAGTGTAATACACGAGAAACTGTCCCTTGCCTTCTTCCCAAACCAGCACAGTACTGATCGCGGCTCCTAAGACCGCCAAATAAACGAACAAGGTCTCTTTATCTTTTGGTTTAGACAACAACGACGAGTTGACCAGATACGTCTTCAACTCTTGTAACGCCTTCTCGCATTTAGCCATCCACACGAAGTCCTTGTTCTTGTGTAATATGTTAAAAAATAAATGGCATTTATCCGACGACTTTGAGATGAATCTACTGAGAGTTGCGACTCTGCTTGTAAGTTTCATACCTTCTTGCGTGTTGCTTGGAGACAAAATGTTAAGGACGGCTCTTATTTGATTTGGGTGTGCCTCGATTCCTCGCCGGGTGACAAAGTATCCAAGGAACTTTCCAGACTTGACTTAAACAAACATTTGGTAGGGTTGAGCTTCATACCGTACTTTCTCAAAACATCAAAAGCCTACTGTAGATGGTTGACATGTTGCTCTGCTGCCAAAGACTTTACCAACATATCATTAATATACACCTTCATGGTACGCCCTAGTTGGTCAATGGACATCTTGTTAACAAGGCGTTGATAGGTTGCTCCTACATTTTTCAAGCCATAAGGCATGACCTTGTAACAATAGGTGCTATGTTCAGTGATGAATGATGTCTTTTCTTGATCGTCTTGGTGCATAAGTATCTGGTTGTATCCAGAAAATGCGTCCATGAAACTAAGGAGTTCATGACCAGCAGTTACGTCCACATCATATCGATGTGTGGTATGGGAAAGGAATCCTTGGGGCATGCTCTATTTAGATCTGTGAAATCAATGCAAACCCTTCACTTTCCATTCTTTTTCTTTACCACAATAACGTTTTCTAACCAATCCGGGTAATGCACTTTCCTGACAAACCCCACATCCATTAGCTTTTGAACTTTCTCATTGATGATGTGATTTTTTTCTGGGGTGAATTTCCTGCACTTTTGCCTGACTGGGGCAAACGCTGGGTCAACCTTCAATTCATGAACAATTACTTTAGGATCTATTCCCATCTTATCGGCATGTGACCGTGCGAAGCAATCCCTATTGTTACTAAGAAACTCTATCATTGGGTTTCTCAATTCTGGCTCCGATCCTGACCCAATCTGAACCATATGATTTGGTTTATCAGGATCAATTTGTACCTCGTTTAATTCCTCCAGCCATGACTGTTCAAGTGATGCCGGTGCAGGAGCCATCCCTACATGGTACAAAGCACCGTGGCAAGCTCCCCTCATTGCGGTGCAGTAGTATCTGTGGGAATCTGACTGCTATCCCCTTATCTCTCGAATTCTCTACCTAGTTGGAAACTTAAGAACCTGATGGTACGTGGATGGGGCTGCTTTCATGTCGTGGATCCATGGCCTTCCCAATATGATGTTGTATGGGGATGGGCAGTCTATCACCAAGAACCTTATGTCCAAGTTGACCCGCTCTGCAAAAACTGACAAGTGTATCTCTCCAACGATGTGTTTTTGTTCTCTGCTGAACCCTATTAAGGGAGTGGATCGCCTTATGAGCCGGTGTTCGTCGATCCCCATCTCCCTAAGAGCATCGAGCATCAAGACATTTATAGAGTTGCCATTATCTACCAGGATCCTCCGAACACAGCAATTGACTACCATCAGCGTGATGACTAATGCGTTATCATGTAGGTTATTTAGGTGAGTGGTCTCGTAATTAGAGAACGATACCACCATTTCAGGACCTGAGTTGATTGGTCGCGGGAAATGATGATCCTGTCCCCCTATTAGGCGTGCATGTCTTCTTGCTGCCAAGACACTAATCCCGCTAATATGCGATCCCCCCATAATACAATTTACCGCTCCCTCGCGACGTGGAGGGCTTGGTGGGTCTGGTGGGATTGAATTTTCAGCTTTCCACTTCCCTTTTTGTCGGGCTAGGGTCTGCTTCCCTTTGTCAGAAAGGAACTCAGTTAAATATCCTTTCTTCAACAGTTCAGTCATCTTTCACTTGAGACCGTTGCACTCTTCTGTGGTGTGGCCGTGATCCATGTAGAATTCACACCACTTTGTCCTGTTCCTCATTTATGCAGCGAATCTTAACTTTGCCAACCATTTAACGACATTCCTTATGGTCCTGAGGGTGTGAACGAGTTCGGAGAGGGTCACTAAGAGGTTGTACTCCGGAGCTTCTGCCTTCTGCTCTGAGTCTCGGTCAAGAGGCCATCTTTTGTCAGGCGGTTTCCCGTCAACCACCCTGTTTTCACCCCTGTTCCTAAGAGGATAAGGCTCATGCCTTCTTGAATAACGACCCAAGTGTATGTCCTCCCACCTACGAGTTGGGGAAGTACGGCGGAGGTTGGCACGATCATCTTTCTATTTGATCTGTGCCCAAGCCTTGGCGATGGCATCCTCCATAGTCTTGGACGGGTATTTCGTAAGCTCCTTGTACAGGTTTAAGTCTGGCAAAAGCCCTCTCCTAAAGGCGGAAACTACCTTAGCCATTTTACATTAGGGTATGGCTACCTTCTCTCTATTAAACCTTCCTACGTAATCTCTAAGAGTTTCTCCCCTTTTCTGTACAATAAGATATAGATCATCTGACTATTTTTCCAACTTCCTACTACTCGCATACTGCTTAACGAACATATCAGTTAACTAAGCAAAGGAAGAGATACACCCATTTGGGAGATAGGTGTACCATTGAAGCGCAGGGCCTGCCAGACTCGAACCGAAGCTCTTACATATACAGACTTCTCTCTTGTCACGGGGAATGGCTACGGTGTACATCTTCCACTTGTACTACATTATATGGTCGTTGGGGTCTGAAGTTCCATCGAATGGTTTCATGTTCAGAAAAGAGAACCTGGGCCGTAGATCTACCACCGCAATGGCATCGACGAAGGGAGATTCTGTATAGCTATCTGCGGCACTCCTTTTTATAAGTACGGGTACCCCTGGAATTCTTTGGATCAGGGATTCCAATTCAGCGAACCATCTGAACAGGCCAAGGTATGACCCATCTTGTACGGGTATCCCGTGTTCCCCTATCGCTTTCTGCTGGTTTGAGGGGTCGACTGTGTTGGTGCTTGTTACCGCAGTGGTTGTTGGTATGTACATTGTGGCTGCGACTGGTAGGACACTACTCCCAGGAGTTTGGCAAGGTGTGGAATCCAATGACTGCATTGGGTCCACTCGCTCAATTAGCATAGCTTTTCCTTTATTTCGGGATGTGTCGCCAAGAAGGTATTGATCTTTTCTAGCAGATCTAAGTTTTCTTGTCATATGGTATTATTTTCGGCTTCTACATCTTTGAACCTGCTCTCATACATTGCAATTTTCTCCTCATAGGTCGCCATCTTTGCTTAGATGACCTACACATCGGTGTAATTGCTAGAACCAGGGTCAGTCATCCTTGGGTCGTTGGTTTGGCGTGAGCGTATCGTCTCTAGCTGTGAGGTCGGTTATCGAGGCCTCATGGTGGGCGCCAAATTGGAGAGGGCGTTTCTCTTACAATCTCGTACACGATTAACTGGGCTCAATAACCTACAAGACCAGAAAGCAAAATAAGCTCGGAAACCTTTGACATCGGTGTGATACCAGCCAAAGATATTCTGACGCTCAAGTCAGCGTCGAGACGTTAAAGGAAGTGAATTTGGAACAGTCACAGGGTTTAAGGCAAACCGTAGGTGAGTGGCTTAAGTGTATGTGTCATGGTACTTCTCTCCTGGTGAGAGGTGCTTTTATAGCCTCCTGACGGAAGAGTCCTTTTTGCTCTCCAGTTACCAACGTATTTCCATCCGTCTTTGCTAGCTAACTTTATCTCGTGGGATTATGCATATCACTTCTTGTATACATCTCAGAGAGATCGGGTTGACTGCCTGGTCACATCCCAATATTTCAGGCCCTTAAGGTGATCGTTACCCAGTGGGCTTTGGACTTTGATCTTGATTTTAGGCATAAGGCCCAACAAGCTGGGCCTTGATCCGAACGCAATCATGGACCTTTGCAAGTCCAAAGATTTCTGGCCCAAACAGTATGTCATTAGAAAATATTTTTCAAATTAAACTTTATTGTGACAACAAAATAATGAAAACCATTTTTTTAGGATCTAAAAAAACAAGTTATTCTCCGCCAAACAGAAGGAGCCAAAATTATAATTACTCTTCTTAAGGAAGCCGGTTGCAATAATGCAAGGGTATAACCTAACACTTGAGTCGTCCTAATAATTGCAACGAGGGACGTTGTTTCACACGAGAAAAGGTCACAATTAGTATTTGCAGACTGATGATTGTTGTTGGAATAAAAATAATCTGGGATATAATTAATTGAAAAGCTTACAGATCGATTGTATTTGATTCCTTGGCAATACTTCTTACACTTCTATCTAAAATGTGACGGAATCAACTTGCTAAGGCAGCAAATAGAGGCTTTTGGTTGTTCAAAATCTACGGATGCACATCACATAGATGATCATGTACCTTAGTCCCATATTTGAACATCTGTGTCTTTGCCCCTGCAATTGTACCTCGTCGCGACGATCAAGTACATTAAAAAAATTGACCATTCTCAATGCAGAAAGTAAGCAGTAGAAGAGATTTAAATGGTTCCTGTTAATATTATTTCCAGCAAGCCAACCTCCACTCCTAGTGATTCCCTTTGTTGCAGTGTTCACTATCTTTACTGCAATTGTGCTCATGAAATACCCAATTGCCATTGAGCTCCACAGGAAACATGAGGAGATGGATTTTAGATCGCTTGGTACTTGGGAATAGAAAATTTCGAGCAGGCCAACGTAGGTGAACATATCCGCTATCCCAAATACGAAGTATTGAATCGATAGGCAAAACACGCTAATAGGCAATGGCTGCAACACTGGGATCGCGTCCAGCATGTCATTGTTCCTAGCAACCTCTTTTTGCTTCGATTCCATTATCGCAGCTGTTGCCATGGATAAGGATAATAGGACAAGCCCAACCCCTATCCGCTGCAGGTAAGTTATGCCAGTGCGCTGACCAGTGAACTTACGGATAAAGGGAACGAATATTCGGTCATAGACAGGAATCAGGATAATCAAGAACACGACAGGGAGGATGGGGAGCGTGGCAGGGGGTATTTTGAAAGATTTTGTGATGCTTGTGTCCATGGTGAGACATTGTTGAATTGAGAATGTCTGGAGTTGTGCTAGACAAAGGGTCATAAAAATTGTACAACAGAATATTGGAATCATGCTCAGTATGATTTTCGCATTTTCTACTTGTGTTACCCTGCAAAGTTTCCATGGATTTGGCTTCCCAGATCGTGCTGAAGTTGTCTGGATGGCTGCTTTGTCCAGGAACCTGTAGCAACAAAAATCCCAGAAAATATGTCATTGTTGGTTGCAGTCTTAAAAAGATACTACGCACAGCATACTAAAGTTGCACAATAACACATGTAATACTTGTTCATGGGTAAGTTGGTCCCACCATTCTATCATGTGAAGTCCACGCACCATACACATATCAGTCACAACATGACGATTTAAAAATAATTTTTTAGTTTATATAATTAACCATTTGGCCCTCATTTTCATACAAAATTTTTGTTAATTTGCAGGAGTACTTGTCGAAAAATTTCTGCTCTTAATTATATCATGGTTTACAGTTGTTAGTTTGTCAATTTCTCTTGGAAGAAATTGAAGAGCAACCTAAAATTGTCAGTGTGAGGAAGAAATTCAGCTCCCATCAAAGATTCCTCGTCCCTGTTGATCTCATACAGCTCAAAAGGGTTGTCTGGAAGTTGAAGCTTTCTATTCCTGACAGCTGCTACATACACCTAGAAAATGCACAAAAATGCAAATAAGTTTATAGTGACTACAAATTTGTGAAAAACACATGGATCTATTATATATATATAGAAGTGCATATATAAGTTAACACGAAACCTGCACGATTTCTTTGGTTGCACTATTGCCCTGAGCAACATATATACGATACTGCGGTAAGCCAGAGGCGAAGACAACTACTGCCATTAACATAGCAAGCGTGCTGATACCGAAGCCCAAATCCCAAGCTTTATGGGTTTCAATCCATACGATAAGTGTCAGGCTAACTGCACCACCTAGACACATAGCTAGAAGGAGCCAGTTGAAAAAACTCGACATCTGCTTTGCCTCTTTCGGGTCCTTTTCGTCGAATTGATCAGCACCATGTGACGGCAATGCTGCTTTTATCCCAGCGCTGCCAACAGCTACCAAGTAAAGAGCGATGAAAAGAAGCGCAGCGTTGCTTCCATTCACTCGAATACATTGCGCCGTTTGATCGAAAATGTTGCAAATAGGAGGCCTGAATTTGGGATAGTGAGCTTGTAATGTTAGGAGCCCAAGCCCCTAGACGAAGACAGAGAATCAAAGGAGATTATTAGTCATTCAAAGATTTCAGAGGCATGGAATGCAGAATAGATACCACAATTTCTTCCCAAGATCTTAGAAAGCGATTTGTTTATTTATTATTTATATTATCTTCAATCTCCTCTGACCGTCTCACATGTTATATTTATTTATTATTTTTAACAATTCTTCTTCAAGTCTGGAACAAGATAAAGATAATGAATACAAAACGAAGTTAATTAAAATTTTATAGAAACTTACGATATCTCATGTATACAATATCACCGTTACGTGTATCATGATAAGCAGTCATTAATTAGCATATGCTGCATGGGCATGCAAAGCATGGAGTACTATATATTAATTAGTAGTTAAGATACGCACGACAAATTCAATGCCAGATGAGAAAAGCGTTGCTTTGAATCTGCCAACATAACTATCTGCTAGGAAAGCTATTAGGATGGTTAGAATGTAGCTAGTTCCCATGTAATTCGTCAACTCATTGGCTGCATCGACTAGATTAAAGTGCATGACCCCATTTAAGTATGTGGTCAAGTTTACTCCCAGAGCAAAAGTTGCATGCTTTCAAAAGCAAATGTACCTACAGCATAATCAAACCACATGCATATTTCGAATTTTAGTGTACATACAACGTACATATAAAAGTACAATAGAAAATTTATGATTAATTTTATTTCAAGGTTAATTGAATTATTGATCTTGTTTGTGCATGGTTTTGATTGTGGAATACAATGGTTTACTTGCTTACAATGAAAAAGAAAAAGGAAAAAACTATAGCAAACCACATTATTCTTTCATAAATGATCCACTTGGTTCTCAACCTTGCAAGGAAAAGTCAATTTGGTCCTTATTGATGGAAAAGTAACTCATTCTGTCCTTAATGTGTGCAAAAATTATAACTTGAAGCTAAAATTGTAATTATGATCATCACATGACTATTTTTAAAGTTAAAATGGGGATAAATTAGGTCATCATTTTGCAAATATTGCAAACTAATTTTGTCACTTTCAAAATAATAGGAACCAAAATTATACTTTTTTTAAATACATTAAGGACCAACTATGTCACTTTTAAAATAATAAGAACCAACTTAATACTTTATGTAAATAATAGAGACGATTTACGAAATTTGCCTAGCTATATGTATTACCAAGTATGAGGAAAGAAGTTGGTGTCCCTCCATGCTTATCCTTCCTAGCCGTTCTTCCTTTCCAGTTGACCTTTCCCTCCACAAGTTCAGCACTTTCCTGTGTCAAAAGGAATATACAAAGAGAATTAAAGAAAAGATGGAGGTTAAAGGCTACAATAAATCTTTATCCACAAAATGGAGGGGGATATATATAGTTTTAAGATACATATGTTAAAGTGATTGGTGACATATATACTGGGATAATTAACCTAAATCTAAGTTTGTTAAGTATAATAAATAAATATAACCAAATCCTCGTTAGAAGTTTAAATTTTGAGATGAGATGGTAACTTAAAATGGTATCAGAGTCTAAAAATCAAACGTTTTGAGTTTTGAAATTCACCGTCACTTATTTAAAAAATATTAAATTATTTACATGGAAACTCTAAAAAAATCACACTATCCGTGACAGGGCATGTTAGATACAATAAATAAAATTTAAGCTTTTAGATAAAATGCTAAATCAAAAAACTAACTAGTAAAGATACAAGGGACTATGTAATTAACTCCCTAATTATATTATACTTTCATTTTCCTCATGTAGACTAGACAAAAATGAAGAGCAACTCTAGCAATTTGGAATAAAGAAGAGGGACTACAAGAAAATTGAAGAAATGGCGCAGTCTGCCAAACTACATACCATTACTACTAAAGCTTTCTGATCTTTTTGCCTATAGGAAAATAGAAGCACTTCTGGAAATGTTGCAAGTTAAAACATACTATATATATATATATATATATATATATATTAGTGGTAAAATAGGCTCGACTATTTTAGTCCGTGATGCCGAGCACTAAATGCCAACGCTAATAATGGGTAAGCTGTTGTTTGATTTTCCTTGCATTGATTAGTGATTGAGTTCAAACGCTGCCGACTTGACGTAATCAGAAAGAGACTGATTACGCAGTCAAAAGACTCAAATAATACTTTTGCGGCAGGGTCAGGGACGTTGATGTTAGGGATTGATGATGCATGCTACGGTTTTAGAGAATAGTCCAAGAGCCTGTTTGGCTAAGCTTATAAGCTGATTTATGCCGAAGTCAAAAAATAGAATTTACATGTTTGGCAATTCAATTTATAAGTACTTTTTGATAGCTTTTAAGTTAAAAAAAACACCAATCTACCAACTTTGTTTTGAAGGCCTTCTAAGCTCATTAGTTTGACCAATTTACCCTTAAAAAAATCATATAAATTAATGATACGTCTTTTTTAGTCATTTTAATTATCATTATCGCTTATAAGTACTTATTTACCAAATATGGTAACAGTTTATAAAATATATATTATCCAAACATATCTCTACTTATTTATAACTTGTTTATAAATAATTTTTTACTTATAAGTACGAGCTACTTATAAACGATTAAACATAAACTTGGCCAAACAGGCTCCATGTGGTTTGAACTATTCTATAATGAACTGTGATCGATTTCCACGATTTTGCTAGCATGAAAAGGTAGGATTATAAAAGGTACTATTGCCAAAAACAGGTGGATGGAACTAAACCATCTCACTCAATAAATGGGATCGTGATAGGATGTAGTATAATATTACTTATAATAACTAATGTTTTTCATGTCGTATATTTCAAACATATGACAATAAGAAAAGCCACATCTATAATAACAAGAAGCTGAGATCATAAGCACTATCTTACGCTTATTACTAAATCAGTAAAGTGACATATATTTCATGGACGGACATCGCAGATTTGTGACAGAGACATATAATTGGAGTACATGTTCTTGTCATTTTGTCATTTTATTATATGTAGGATGGAACTGTTAATTCAGTTGACTGAGTATGAATTTGAATTTTCTTTATTAAGAAGTAATTAGAAAATTTTCTAATATTTTAGAGGCAACTAATACATAATTAAAATAAAAATTTATGTTAAATATATAATTGTAATGCTGTGGATGTCATGACCGTATTGATTGATTTAAATAAGGTTTCATACTATTTATTATGTTGGCGTGCCTTCAATATTTCAATTTTTTTTTTTTCAAATTTCATTTCTTGGTCATATCACTACTAGATAATTAGCTTTTAGCGACCGCCGTAATCGGTCGCTAAATCATGAAATCGGTTTCTAAAAATAATTAGCGACCAACCACAGTGGTCACTAAACCCTTGATCGCTAAATTAGAATTAGAATTGGTCGGTAAATATAGGACGATAAAGACCTATTTTTGGTACCTAAATATCTTGTCGTAGCAAAGTTACAATCGGTCGCTAAATTTGTGACCAAAATAACTCGGTAATTTACCGACCAAAGTAATTAGTCGGTAAATTTACCGACTGATCAAGTGGTCGGTAAATTCACCGACCAACACAATCAGTCGGTAAATTTAGTGATCGAGCATATCGAGATACCGGCCGATTTTTTTTGGTCAGTGAGTTTAGTGACTGATTTATCGGTCGGTAAATTTAGGGCCCGAACTCAACGATCGGTAATTTGGCATCTATAGTTTGAGGGACTGATTCCTAATCAGTCGCTAATTTTTTTAAACAACTGAAATTCCTCCTCTAGTTTAGTTTACACACAATCCTGCTAACATTTTATAGACATACACATATATCATCACAAATTTGTAACAAAATAAATCAAATGTATTTAAACATATCTTGCAATCCAAATTTTCCCACATAAACCATACAATAATGTGCCACTAAAAAACTTTAAAACATATACGAAACAATGTACCAAACTAAATACTATTTCATCCACACATAACAAAGTATTTTGTTCACTAACATATATAACAAAGTATTTTGTTCACCACCATCGCACAATCACTTTTTAGGAAACGGTGGATCCAAAGACGGCAACTGAGTTGTCAATCTTGCTGACTGCAACATCAATCTCATTTATTCCATCATGGCAGTCTGTTGATGTTGGAATTTTTTGCTTCAACTCAATTTCTTTGCATTGTAATTGTTGTATAATTTTTTCTTGCATATGTCGCTCCATGTCTTCTTGCATTTGTCGCTGCATATCTTCTCGCATTTTTTGTTGTGAGAACATCAATTCAGAGATCTTAGCTTCATACTTCTCTTGTTGTTCAGAAAAGTGAGCATCCATTTGTGCTTGGGAGAGCAAAAGAGTACAACCTATGGAAGAAGATGATGAACCACATCATTTGGGAGGAATGATCCCTTCGAAGTTGCTAATGGGCATGCCAAATGTAATACCCTTCTTTACACCCCCAATTGCATCATAAAAAAGTTTAGGATCAAAGTATTTATCTGATTGGTTGATGGTAATTTCTTCGCTCTCATCACATTCTTGTATCTTTTGTGCGCAAAGCTCATTATAATGTTCCTGCATATAATGAGTCCAAAAACATAGCTTACTTAAATACTTTATTGTCAAGAAAAAATTGAAATGAAACTATATTTAAAATTTATTTAAATAATTATTGTAAGAAGTATGAAAAGAAAATCAATCCAAATAAGTTATAAGATAAACTCATATCAATTACGGTCTCATAGTAACATGACAGATAAATATTAACCATTTATGTGCATGTAATATTATCACAATCATTCATGAAATTCTAAAAAAATTAATCAGCTAAAATATAATTAAGCCAAATAGAACTAGAGCTAAACAAATACTCTCTTCACCAACCTTTAAAAACACTTTTTATGAGCTGATAGAAAATATTGTTCTAAAGAATTAAGGGAAATGATCAGATAGCAATTTGTTGTGAATAAAAAGGAAATAAAAATAAAAATTAGATATTAAAGGTAAAAATTAAAAACAAAAAAATTAAAAAAAATTATAAATTTAAAAAAATTAAAGATTAAAAAATAAAAATTATATATACCAAACAAGAATAGGATCTAAACATTTGCATTTTCTTAAACTAGATTTCCCTTCACCTTTTTTTCTTTTTAAAATTTCAAATTTGCGACCGATTTACAAATCCGTCGCTAAACTTAGCAACCAATTAAAATTCGGTTGCTAAATTAGTGACCAACTACTTTTCAGTCGCTGAATTAGCAACCGATTAAATATCAGTTGATAAATTTAACGGCCTTTTTGTTTCTGTCGCTAAATTAGTGACGAGAAAATAATCGGTTGCTAAATATGAGCGACCGAAAATGAAACGATTGCTAATTTAGCGACTAAAACTAAATGGGTCGCAGTCGCTAAATTAGCAACGAAATGTAAATCGGTCGCTAATTTAGCGACCAAAACAAGACGGTCGCTAAAAATGGTCAAAAATTATATTTAGCGACCAAAAATTTTTCGGTCGTTAAATCTATAAATTAGCGATCAATATCGAGCGGTGCTAATTTTCTAGTAGTGATATATCTTACATGCTTATGTTTAGATAAGATTTCAACAAATTCATACTGTTAGCAATTAGCACAAGCTTATGTGCAACTCTCCTACACTACAATCATGGATTGTTATGTACAATCGCTAAACACTTAAGATTTTACTTTTCAAGTTGTTCAACTAATATTTTAAAGTTGTTCAACTAATATTTTAACGGTATACACATGATCATTTTTATTAGTAGCAAGTTGTATGGGCAATACCGGGACTTGAGAGGCCAATATATACATAAACATATATATACACATATATATATACATATACATACATACATATATATATATATATATAACCAAGGACCTGTTACTTTGCTAGTAGTCCACTTAGGTTATGGGGACATTGTCTTTCAGTTCTTACCAATCCCAGTGTGTAATCGACATCTTGTTAACTAGTATTCAGTCGAATAAAAATCATAGATTCCCTTTACTGTCAATTTCTCATTTATTCATAGTGCCTGGTAGACTCTCGTTGTCAATGGATGTCCCATGCCCCATGCCCCATGCCCTATGAGCATGACAATGCACACACACATATATATTTATTTATTTATTTACTTATTTATTCTTTTTGAGAATTACCTTGGTCCCGCTCCCGATTCCAACTTAATAAGTAAAATTTAAGCGCTAATCTTTTTTAGTTAGTTATAAATATCTCTATATTATTTATGAAAAAGAATTTTATATATGATATTTATTTACTTATTTTATTACAAGAAAATGCTATTTTGGATGACTTGGGTAGGGTTTCTGGTGAGGGTACTGATGAGGGTGAGGGAGTTGAACAACCTTGCAAGGGAAGTTGATCAACCCTCTGTTAATTTTGCTTGAGTCAAACATCGGGCTTCAAAGGCCCCGGCTGCTGCTTTTCTTCGTTTATGGACCTCCAAACCTGAGTTGCTCGAGCGTGTTGCATACCGTGAGGTCCTTCCCGGGAGATACACTGTTAGAATTCCTAGTGCTAACGAGGGGCTTGCTTTCCAGTAGGGAGCTCATATCGTGTGAAGGTGCTTTCGCCTCAGGACTTGGCCTTCCTTTTCCTTAGTTCTTCTTGGCTATTTTTTCTTTCTTTAATATTAGTCCTTCACAACTTCTCCTAAACAGCCAGGCCCAACTTTTCAGCATTTTTTTGTATCTCTTTGAGCTACGGATCATTCTGACAATGAGTTTGCTTCATTCTACCTACTCAATTGTCGGTGTTTGGGAGGGGGTTTCTCATTTCAGGCTCATTCTAGTCATAGCCTTTTTTCTGATTTTCCCACTTCTTACAAGGGACCCCGGTCGGGTGGTCGGTTAAGATCTGATAGGGTTCCCCTTCTTCCAAAGCTTATGAACCTATCGTTCTATCGCCTGAGGCAACAACCAATAGTCCCCTATTCTCGCTTTAGTAGGATACTGGCTTATACATACTTTTTTTTTTCTGTGGGTCGGGGCTGCTGAACGGAGGGCTTATCACTTGGAGGCTTGTTTAAATTGGTTTTTTTTTAAAATATTTTTTTAATTATTTTTAAAAAATATTTTTTTAAAAAGTTAAAAATTCTGAATTTTTGAAAAAGACATTTAAAAAGAATTGTAGTTGAATTTTTTTTAGAGTTTTAATTTTTTTGAGAGTTAAATTAAATAATTATTACAAATTTAATATAATTTTTTTAAAAAATAAAATAATAATTTTTTTTAAAAAAAAATCAATCCAATCAGACCTTTACTCTGGGTGATTTTGTAATTCAACAAATTTTGTGTATATTTCTTTGCTTGCTAAACTTTTATCTTTTCTTTCTTTCTGGTACTTATGGCGAAGGGTAATCCGTTGGATCGCATTCGGGTCAGGTCATGGAAAGAAAAGATCCAGATTTGAGTTCTTCTGAGCCTCTAAACAACGACAAGCTGTTGGCTGCCCATCCTCCCCTTCTCGTCCAGGGTCTTCTACTCATCAGCCTCCGCCTCCTATCAATGAAACAACAGATAATGAGTCGTCATCTGCGCGTGGATTGGTTCTACAGAATCCCAACATCCAAATGCAACAATATGAATCTTATCACAAAAAATAGGGGGAAACGCTAGACTGCTCGCAAAAAATTTCCATAAACGATAATCCTTTTTGCCTAAAAGTTGTTTAAAATTAGCCTAAAGGTAGCTTCCTGAATAGTTATATAGATACCTAGTGGCACTTATGTAGCTATAACTATCCATGTTGTATTGTTATTCACATACTTAAAACCTCACATTATCAACTAATATTCTTGTTTGTTATAGTTTATAAAACTATTACAGCTTCTATAAGTTGAAGAAATGTGAAATCAAAAACCACCTTCAAACTTCTACTTAAAATCTATTTCAGACAAGACAAAACTACCAATGCACATTGTTATTTTTCCAGCAAATCAAATAATCAGTTCTTCAAAATCACATCTCAATAAACTTAAGCTGCAAGGAAAGAAGCCCTACGCAAATCATAAACGGTATGACTAAGAAAAATTAAACCATAATATACATTAATAGAGCATAAATTCATATACCATTATCTGTAGATCAAAATTCAAATTTTGTGATGGAAGATCTTTAAAGATTACTAGAGAAGTAGCTTTAACAAACATATACAGCAACAATAATATCTAGAACTTTCAATATGTGGATTAGCTCAAAATGTCACCAATTTTTACTTCAAACTTGAAACTAAAAATTAGCACAAAGTAGAAACGTATAAAGAGGTCCAAGCTACCAAAATCTAGTAAAATTCCAGACCAATTGCATGTGACATGATATAACAGTTGAAAAATGAGGGACGAACACATAGGATTGACAAAAAGAAATGGTCTCATTTATTTATTTATTTTTTGCTATGCAAGTTGTGCATTTTATTAGAGAACCACATAGGACTTTCTTTCAATAAGATCGACAAAAACATATTGTTTTATGGGCATGGAACTTGGTACTCACGTAGGATGAAGAGAAGCACCACTTTCTCGACGCCGATTACAGGAGACAAAGGCAAGATCAGGATGAGTATAATAAAAGAACTTTTACGTTATACAGAAATATAGAAATTTCTTCACTGTAAGAGCACTTACCATTGTTGGGAGCTTCAATAGATTATTTCTTGTTCTCAAATTTGAAGAGGAAGAGAACAGACCTGGTACGATTAGTGCAAAAGCTTCTATAATAGAGAGGGGAGAGAGAGAAAAGTCGTATAAGTGGAGAGAGAACAGGCATAAAATGTTATAAGCTCCTTGTTTACCAATATGCCATTGTGATGATTTATTATTTACTAGAATGCCATTAATGAGCTGTGTTTTTGCTTTGTTTTTAAAAACAAAGCTCAAGAACAACTAAAACCTATTCTCTATTTTTTATTCTTAAAACCATTTTTTGAGAATAATTTTTAAAAATAAAAACAAAGCTGCCGAACAACTAAAACCTGTTCTCTATTTTTGATTCTTAAAACCATATTTTGAGAACAATTTTTAAAAATTGAAAACAAAAAAATTCTTACCAAACATGTTTTTTTTGTTTGCTTATTTTCAAAAACTGAAAATAGATTTTAAAAATAACTTCCAAATAGGCCCAAACTCTCCAAGTTCTTACTCTAATCTGCACAAATCTCTCCAAATCTGCATTAAGATTACCAATCCTTGCTTGGAATAGATGGCGGATGGTGTATGCTGTTGCAGGTGAAGTAGGATTAGCCTACTATTTTATTAGGGTTTAAGAAATACAAGTTCTTCCTCCAAAATATGATGAAAAAGAGGTATTTATAGCTGTTTTGTGCATGCTATAGGTTGACCCCTTGCCGGTCAACCAGTACGAATGATGATGCTCGACCAGTAGCAAAACTTTGATTCACTATTCTTACATTCTCTAGTCAAGGGTATCGGTTGACTGACACTTGCTTGACATCTCAACCGGTAACTTCAATTTGGCTCTTTTTTCTTCATCATTTTTCTTCCGGTCTTTATCTCTTTTCTCGTACATCTTCTTTAAGCGCATTCCTTGGCCTAACATGCCCTAAATCACAAAATAAGGTACTTAATAAGACATTTATGTACCTTAACTCATTATGCACAAATATCATCAATTATGCATAAATGACACACTAAATGCCTACAAATAAGATCTAAACACCTCTAGAAATGTATCCAATAAAAGGCACAATCACACACACATTAACACCTCTAAACCTTACTTTTGCCTGTCCCCAAGCAAGCCTAACCTAAAACTTGTCATTATGTTACTTAAAGAGTTTCTGGTTGTATTGACTTAATATTCTTTTAACTCTAAGGGGCTACAAAGGTTCTCTCTAAGCCTCTTCAGGTCCTTCTCTCAAGCACAAAGGGTCTTACTCTTTTCAGGAACATACCAAATGTGTTTAAGCCATCATACTACTAAGGCTCAAAGCAAATGCATACGCTAGGCACTTTGTGCCTTCCTCAACTCTCATGGCCCATTCAAACATGCCCTTCGCCCTTTTATTACAACAAAACAACAAAAAAGAAAATTATGTCATCTCTCTTTGAGAGTGCTCAATTCCAATTACATAATGATTCATTTTGATGCAAAAGGAAAGAGCTTATTTGAAATACAATGAAATAATAAACACTTGTGTCATTGTGACCCTTATTCAAACACTTCTTTATTTTTCCTTTTTTTTAATTTTTCATTGCATTTTGGCTTTTCTTGTGATCTTTTTTCTTTCTTTTTTTTTTTTTACTTTTTCACTTTTTCCACTCTTTTTTTGGGCAATGGCATAACACAAAACACTGGGCAAAGTTACATCAAAAGAACCATTCAAGGAAGGGGCACATGAAAACTCTTAATGTTTGTCTACTTCTTGCCTAACTCGTGGGGTAATAGGAAGGTACACCCTTAAAGTTGTTCACTCCTCATAGTTTTCTTAAGGATTCACCTAAAAGAACTCGGTTTACTGTTACACTAAAGTAACTTCCCCAAAATACATCCTTTTTGTCTCCACTCAATCAAGTCAATAACAAAACCTAGTTTTTCAACTAACATGGAGATAAACAACTCAAAACATGCAAAATTTAAGAAAATTTAACCATTTTGAGCAAAAATAATGCATGCTACGCATTACCACTCAAATAATAAGTATGAAAGAAACAACCGCACCCCCAAACCAAAAATTTACTTGTCTTCAAGCAAATAGCACAAAATCACAACAAACAAGAAGGCAATATAAACATGCATGAGGAATGTAGAAAAGATAGATAGGGACGAGAGATAGAGAGACACAACCTTGTATCCTTGTAAGTCCACAAATGCCAAAGATAAATCTATTCATCTACTAACCTGTTTCTATGTAGAAAGCACAAACACTCAAAAAACTTTTCTAAGGGAGTAGAAAAGTCATATACAAGTTGCTCAATCTCCTTAACCTCATCGAATAGAGTAGACACTGGTAGAGATGGTAAGGTTGACTTAAAAGACTCATCATCATGCAAACAAGTATACCCAATAGGAGTTGTGCACTTAACTCTCTGAGTATAGAATCAAAATCAAATTGAAAGTAGTAACATCAAGCTTATCCTCTAAATGTGACTGAAATGTGGGAAGAAAAGAAGAAAAAATAGGTTTAGAAGACTTAACAAAAGAAGATGAATGCATGGGAGGATAGGAAGCTACCAATTAGTCTAAAACATAGCCTTAAGTCATTATGAACCAGAACATGAGCACACTCATCCTCTTCCTTACTACAAGAAGTGAACTCTCTGTCAACCTTTCTCTCTATTTTTTTCCTCGAACATTATCATTTTCACCACTAATTTCCTCATTCTAAGATCTCTCACTTATCCTATCAACCCAGTCCAAAGGTACATCAACGCGCTCAATAGGTTGCTCACTCTCAACTCTCCTATTGAAGCCCTCGACTAGTTGAGACATTTGTTCTATTGTCCTATCTAGTCTACCTTGGTTAGGTTGAATGATTTGGGCATTGAGATGAAATTGGGATTGCATTTGCTTAATCAATTGCCCTAATTCCGCACAAGAAGTAGACCTAAGGGAAGGAGGTTCACTCGAGTGGAAATGGTAATCATCTTGATTAAGATTATTATAAGCATAACCACCAAAAAACTAAGAGAAAGGATAAGAGGGAAAAGATGGTGCGGGAGGTGGACATTGTTGCCAAATATCGCACAGCAATTATACATATCGTAACAAGTAATATAATGATGAATAAAATTCGTTCCCTCAAGGAGCTTTTACTAATTTTAATGTTAATCACCAACTATAATTCTCAGTTCTATCAAAAGTAATTGATATTGAAGACTGGAAGACTTGGGTAAACAAATTTAAATAGCAATGCAAACAAAAGGAATAAAAAATTCAGTGAATAAAACCAAGGATTGCAATTTCATCTAATGTGAAGTCAATTGATTTATTCCCATCTCATCCACCTTAATTAAGCTTAATTACTAACTTGAGAAACTATCGTTTCTTTAACTCTCTGTCGAGCAACTAAAGAGCTAATTTAATCTAAACTAAGAGCTTCATGTTTATGCCAATGGAATAGACTAAACTGATTAAGATTAACCCCAAATTGGCTATCTAAGGTAATTAGGCACATGTCTCTCCTAATTATGGATTAAAGTAACCCATCCACTTAGATTAATTTAAACAAAGGCTATTTGTTCTCGAGTTAGAATCCAATTTCCTTTGTCAATTACATTATGTTCTGTCAAATTAATGGTTGGCCAATCTATTAAAATTTCAACACAAGAATGAATAAATAATCCAATATTCAATCACAAATGGAATGGAATGGAAATAAAATCTCAATTAGCTAATAAAACAATCAATTACAGTCCTAGAAAAAAGAATTAGTTCAACACAGCAATAGAAAACATCCCCAAAGTATTAGAGAATTGAAACATAGCAATGAGAGAGTAATAGAGAGAGAAAGAATGAACTCTCTTTTGTAAGCCTTAAATCTGCCAAGATCTTGATTTTTCTCCCTCTAAGCATATCCAATCTTTTCCTCCAATGTGTATAAGACTTCTTCCACTCTTTAGTGAAAATCCCCCTTAAATAGCTTTAATTGGAAGCCTTAAGTAGTGCAAAATCAGCCCATAATTGCATATTCGCGCGTCTTTAATTCACCCTGTCCTATGTGGATAGTAGATTCCCTTATCTAGATGGTACCCCCTCTACTTAAGCCACCAATATTAGATTCAATTGCCTCTTAGATGAGAGATTTTCCCATTTAAATGGTGATATCTCAACCAGGCACAAAATTCCCTTGTATTTTTCTCATCTTCTAACTACTTCAAGCATGCATCTTTTTCTCTCCAAACCCTTCCTTATGAGCTCATCCTAAAAATAACAAAAACAATACCAAACGAAGTAACCTTGCAACAAAACTAAATAACGACTCAAACTAACCAAATTAATAAGTATAGACTCAAAAGCAACGACAATAAGACTTTAAACCCCACATTTTAGAAGATAATTCACTCTCCTCCAGAGAGTGATCACACCTTCAACTTAATATTTTGGTAGTCCTTAGCAAAACACAAAAGAATCAACATTCAACTACAAAATGAAAATAGAACCTAGAATGACTCAGACATGACAAAGAAGCCAAATCTACCCCATTTGTGGCTCTTTGTACACTCTCAAGAATCTGTAATCGATTCATAATCGAGCCATTAGGGAAACAACCTTGTGTGCATCTAAAAACAAAATAACAAGCATATAGCCCACGTTGGTTTGTGCCTAGGTTATAAGTGACTAAGCCTTTACCCTCATATGTTCACTTTTCTTGCCTCTCTCCACTAATCTAAGCAACTCAGCCACCCAGGATCAAAAGATCTTTATTGGCTTATAACATAAGGCCAAGGTCAAGGTATGGAAAGGATTTGTTATATGCTAAACACACGCTTAACAATTTAATGCTCAAAAGACCAAATGAGCTAATAATTCTCGGGCAAGTACCAACCAGTTCAAACCCAACCTTCTTCTCCATTATTACTCAAAAGAACAATAACAACCCCCAACCTTTTTTTTTTTTTTACACAACTTAGGGTAAAGCAGCTTGACATTGAACTTCTTTTTCTTTATTTTTCCTTTTTTTCTATTTTTTTCTTTGTTTCCTTTTTCTTTTGGAATGTAGTAACTAGCACATAAGAAAAATAAAGAGAACGAATACCAGACATCATTCTAAAACTTCCAAACACAACTCAGCTTATTTGATCATTGAATAATTAAATGGTCAAATATGCAAGGGAGATGGAAATTTGTTTAGGCTAAGGGAAATATTTGAAGAGCTATGAACAAAATGGCTAAGCAGCTCAAAATCGGGTGCTAAGGATATAAATGTAACATGGTTGGATAGAAAATGGCATAAACGATCCAAACATGGCTAGATCATCTCCTAAGTGAATAAGAGCTTAGGATTTTGCCTCAGGAGAAGATAAAGTGAATTCTAAGAGGAAAGAACTCAACCAAAAATAATCCAAGCATATAACTCTCTAAGCAAAGCTCTGTGAGTTATACCATCTATGTGCTCAAAATTTAAGGTGCTTATCTAGGAAAAAGAGAAACTTAGTAAACAAAACCAATCATGTACTTGGAACCTCAAAACTAACTATCAAAGACTCGCCATACAACAAACCAAGAATGACACCCCATATTGGTTTACATATTAAAACAAAAATTAGACCTTTCCCAAACTTGAAGCCCACATTGCCCTTAATGTGGAGGCAAGATAGTATAATAAATAGAGACAAGTAGACATTAAAAATAAAAAATGAAAAATAAAAGAGAAAAGAAATAAGACAAGTGACGAAGAGACTCTCTCGAGAACTATCAACACGGCACAAGCTCTTTACCATTGTCCTCATTACGATATCATAGAACATCAGGAGATGGATATTTGGTATCTAGACCAAATGATGAAGACATAAGCTCAAGATACTCTACAAGATTCTTGCCCAAATCACTTGCCAACTTACACAAGAACTCATGAGTCTACTTCTCATTCTTAATATGATGACGTTCAAAATTTCCTCTCTTACTAGTTCCTTCATAAAAGGATTGAGCTGGCGTTGATACTTAATTATTGGCTTATGATTCTCTTCCAACCTAATGTTGTGCATACAAAAAGAAGTAGCATTAATGCCTCGAATATCTCAAAATTATATTTCAAGTGTGAAGCCAATAGTGTCCATTCTAATAGCGATGACTCTTTCATTACGGCTTTAAATTCTTTGAATGCCTTAATGGTAGTTCTAATGACCCAAACTTAGGTGTCGATTTCAAAATCTTTAGGGCAACATCTAGAGCTTCTACAAACTCTTTAAATTCATCATGTTTATTTGAACTTTAAAAACTACAATAGCTTCCAAAGGGTCATTAAGATAAGCATCCTCTAAAGCCTCTGAAATAACCCTATTAAGTACTTTTACTGCAAAACATTCTTCAGGGTCATTGGGTTGCTTTAGAGAAGAGAAAATATTGAATATTACCTTTTGATCATTAACCTCTACTTGAACATTTATTATAGCACTTCCGATAGTAGGCAATGTCTTCCCTATCTTTCTTCATGATTAGAACAATGAAATCTACTGGCGAAAGTCCACTTTCACAAAAACATACTCAATAATATCTTTAGGAAAATTCAAAATTCTCTTTGCCATCTATAATATAACTGAAGTAGGCTTAATTTCCCCCAAACCTAGCCTTCAAGCTACAGAAAGTGGCATCAAATTAACACTTGCACCTAAACCACATAGTGCCTTGCTAAAGGTTTAAGAACTAATTACACAAGGAATAGTAAATCTCCCAGGATCCTTTAAGTTAAGTGGAAGCTTCCCTTTGAATAATCGCACTGCACGCCTCTACAATTGTTATAGTCTTACAATCCATTACCTTCTATTCTTAGACTAGATATCCTTTATAAACTTAGAATAGCTAGGCATCTATTCAAGAGCTTCAATAAAAGAAATATTTATTGAAATCTTTTTATATGCCTCTAAAAACCTTTGAATTGCTTGTCTAGCTTACTTTTCTACAATTTTTGCGAGAACAGTGGTGGAGGATAATCTTGCTTTACTTCTCTTACTGGCTCCTTAACTGACTGCTTCTTCTGAACTACAATTTCCTTAGAATTTTTCCTGCTTTACTTCTGACTCCTCTATTTCAAGAAGAATGAAAGATTAATCTTTCTTTCTAACCTCAACTGTAGGAGAAGCACTCGGTAACTTTTTACCACTCCTCAAAGTGATAGCTTTGCACTCCTTTTGATTATTGACATTAGGAGGACACTGGATGTCTGAAGGCAAAGCTCTCTGTGGCACGTTATGATAAGCTTGAATTAATTGACCCATCTAATTTTCTAATTTTTTCATCCTAGTATCAGTTAACACAATAAATTGTTGAAACAAATCTTCCATGGTTGCTTTCTTTTTTACTTGTTGCTATTGTTGAAACTGTCTTTGATACTTATCCTACTAAAATTCTGATGGTACTACTAGTATAGACTGAGCCAAACTTCTCTAATTATTAGTCCAAGAAATGTTGGGATGATTGGGATCATTAGTCTAAAATTCCTCTCATTATCTTTAGTATTGTGTAGGCATTGATAGTAGCTATATTGTCCCCACAATGATCAAATACTGCTAATATAAGTTGTACATTGATAAATACCTAATTATTATTGATACACTATTTGAGCACAAGCCTCAATAGCCCGCAAGCGCACGGGTCATGTGTAGTACGGTGTGTGCGAGTGCGGGGTCGAATCCACAGGGAGGCCTATCGTGTATGGTGTTTTAAGCTAAATACGTCCTAAAGAGCTACGTGTTAGGGTCCTAACTACAATCTTTTTGGTGTTTTTGGTTTGAGGAGAGCTTGGGAAAGATAAATCTAAGCTACAGACAAGAAAATAAAAAGGTGATGTATGTGTGTGATAGGTGAATCAAGTGATCTAAGGGGATGCTAACACGTGGAAATGGGGAATATGGTGATTACAGTTTGCAAATGGGTGATTACTCTTGTTAAGGTTACTTGATGGATTAAACTAGGTTGCTCTCATCTAGTCTCCTAATTAACCTCCTAACTACACCCTAAGCCTCAGTGGGAATCCGTCCTTACGTGTCGACCCTAAAGCCACGGCATATGGTCTTTATGACTTAGGGCCATAGGGCTAGCTAGTGAGGATTCTAGGTGTATTAGATGGATCTAACCCTGGTTGGATTTAAAGCCAAGACCTAGTCCATCTAAGGTCGACTAACGTATCTTGAAACCCATTAGCTGGATTGAAAGCTAAGGTATGGTCGACCTAGGCTAGCCATTAGTTATGCATCATCGATCATCATCACAATAGCTGGTATTCACATTTGAGCGCAAAGCAAACACCCTTGGCTTTGTTTCACACACTAAGAATCCTCAATCAAGCTCGAATTATCTTCCCAAATCTCACCTAAAACAAGAAATAAATATGCCTTAGTGTAGCATTTAAGTCCTAACTTCAACTATGAACATGTAAACCCTAATATGCACAAGTATGACCTAAATGCTATACTAATACACCAAATGATGCACAAAACACCTCAAAACAAGTATATACTTGCAATATATAAATACACAAAACGAACACATCAATTATTCCTATTCTGCACCACCTCACTTCTCAGAGCTGTCATTTCTACAATCAATTTAGTAAAAGCATCAACTTCAAGCATACCTATAATCCTGCTGATGTCTTCACTAGGATTTACCCAGTGTTGATTAAAAGATGCCATCTCTTCAATAATTTTTTTAATAGCCTCTGTTGGACCTCTAATCATTAAGTTTCCACTGGCTGCTACATTGAGATTATCTCTATCTATTCTCGATAACCCTTTGAAGAATAAATGCAGTTGCAACTAATTTGGAATTTGATGATTTGGGCACCTCTTCAACATATCCTTGAAATCGTCCCAAGCCTCATATAGTTTCTCGTGGTTGCTGTTTGAAATTCTAGATATCATTCCTTGTCTAAGTAAATCTTGGTTGAAGGGAAGAACTTAGCCAAGAACAAATCCATCAACCCCAAGTTGTAATGGACTCATCAGGTAAACTTTCAAGCCAACTTGATGCTCTACCAACTAAAGTGAATGGAAACAAAGATAATCTAACAGCACCAACAGGAACTCCGTTATACTTGAAAGTTTTACTCAGTTTAAAATTTTTTTTGAGACGTCTATGATCTTCATATGACATCCTATGAAAACTGGTTCATCTCAAGCATCTAAATGATAACCAGCTTAATTTCAAAATTGGTGGCTGCTATAGTTGGTCTTAAAATACTCGACAACATAGCATAGTCCATGATAGACTTCTCAGTAGCTTGTTGATTGTTCTCCTCAGCCATCTTTGATCCATCATATTGAATACTCAACTTCTTTTACTTATGCAAGGTTCTCTCAATTTCCAAGTGACATGACATTAATTCAGGATTTTGGCTCCTGCGCATACAGAAATCAAGAGTACCTGAAAAATAAAACAAAAAGAAAATTTAAGCTAGAAAAAAGAATAAATATGTCAATGTCAACAACCAAAAATTAGTAATTGGCTCCTCGGCAACAGCGCTAGAAACTTGTTGTCTAATATCGTACGCACAAGTATAACAATTGTACAGGTAATATATTGATGAATAAAGTTTGTTCCCTCAAGGAGCTTTTCCTAATTTTGATGTTAATCACCAACTATTATTCACAGTCTTATCCAAACTAATCAATATTGAAAATTGCAAGAGTTGGGTAAACAAATTTAAATAGAAATACAAAAAAAAAGGCATAACAAATCCAATAAAGAAAACCTAGGACTGCAATTTCATCTAATGCCAAGTCAATTGATTTATTCTCATCCCATCCATCCTAATTAAGCTTGATTACTAACTTGAGGAATTATTGTTTCTTTAACTCTTTCTCAAGCAATTAAAGAACTAATTTAATCTAAACCAAGAGCTATATGCCTGTGCCAAAGGAATTGATTAAACCGATTAAGATAAACCCAAACTAGCTACCTACGATAATTAGGTATATGTCTATCCTAATAATGAATCAAGTTAATGTATTCACTTAGATTAATCTGAACAAAGGCTATTCGTTTTATACCTAGAACCCAATTTCTTTTGTTAATCCTATTAAGTTATGTCAAATTAATAGTTGGACAGGCCATTAAAAATTCATCACAAGAATGAATAAATAATCCATACTCAATCACAAATGGAATGCAATTGAAATAAAATCTCAATTAACTAACAAAAGAATCCATTGCAGTCCTAGAAAAGAGAATTAATTCAACATAGCCATTAAAAAAACATCCCCAAAGTATTATAAATTGAAACATACGAAGAGATGTAATAGAGAGAAATAATGAAAGACTCTCTTATGTAAGCCTTAAATCTACCAAGATCTGGATTTTTTCTCCCTCCAAGCATGTCCAATCTTTTTCTACAAGGTGTAGAAGGCTTCTCCCACTCTTTAGGTTGAAATCCCCTTAAATAGCTTTAGTTAGAAGCCCTAAGTAGTATAGAATCAGCTGCTAATTGAAGAATTGCGCATCTTTAATTCATTAGTCCCATTTGGATGGCAGATTCCTCCATCTTGATAGCACTCTCTCTGTTTGACTGCCTTTTACATGGGAGATTTTCCCATTTAGATAGCAACTTCTTAACTAGGCACAAAATTCCCTTGCATTTGCCTTCTCTTCTAACCACTTTAAGCATGCATCTTCTTCGCTCAAAACCCTTCCTCAAGAGTTTGTCTGAAAAATAGAAAAAACAACTCCAAACTAAGTAACCTTGCAACAAAACTAAACAAAGACTTAAACTAACCAAATTAATAAGAATAGACTTAAAATGAACAACAATATGACTCAAAGTCCAACTTTTAGAAGACAATTAACTCTTCTCCTAAGCGTTATTACACACTCAAAACTAAGAGTGAATAGAAGAAAGAATTCCCTTTACTCCAAGACAAAAACGCATGATAAGGCTCGCTATGGTCATAGAAACTAGATGGAGATCCTTGAATAGGCATATGACTATAAGGGGCACTACAAGAATTGGCACAAAATTGGATGTTTCCATGGATAGGAGGACAACAACTAATATCATGCTCATGTCTACCACATATAGCATAAGTATTAAAAGCATTCAGGATGAAGAAAGAGGATACAAATGAAAACCGAGAAGCATTAGAGGAATCTATTCTCAATTAACACAAGTACTCAAAATTTTTTGATTTTTCAACTTTTCATTTTTTTGCTATTTTTTAAATTAAAGAAATCAAATAAAGATAGGATAATCATGCAAGCAACTAATCAAAAGCACATGAACACAAGAAGCCAAAACCGTGCTTCTCCGGCAATGTCACCAAAAACTTGATGTGACTTTAAAGTTCTAATTGCAAGCGTACAGATCACGTAGCATAGTGTGCACGAGAACAGGATCGTCTGCACAGGAAGGCTCTTAAGATCGATCTCTATATGTGAATATGCCTAGGAAAAGCTATGTACATGTGTGGTTTTCATCAAAGAAAGCTCAAATGGCAAGAAACTAAACTAAATTAACTTAAGCTAAGGAGGAACAGGTCTAATCCAAGCCAAGGAAAGGGGAACACAACGAGATAGGAGAGGACCTAGGGTGATTGTCTCTTGCGACCGAGCTTGGGACTATAGCCTTGATTTGGGCCTATCTATGGCTCAGGGCTCTTAATAACTTTATTTTGATTAGTGGTCTTTTCTAAGGACTATTCTTTTTATCCCTATTTCACATTAAAGGTCAAGCCTTTTAGAATTAACTAATTCTAGTGGGTTAATCTATTAACATTATTTCAAGCTAAAGATTAACTCCAACTAGCCTACACAATTTGTGACAAGTAGGGTCGACTGGTACTTCCTTGACAGCTCAACTAATAACTTTAGTTTGACTCTTTTTTCATCTTTTCTCTTCTGGTCTTCATCCCAGCTCGTCCATCTTCATTTCAGCTCATTCCTCAACCTAACACGCATCTAAATCACAAAATAAGGCTCTTAATTATGCATTTATGTATTTTAACGTATTATGCACAAGTATCATCAATTATGCACAAATGACACAATAAATGCACAAAAATAAGCTCTAAAGACCTTTGGAAATATATTAAATCAAAGGCATAATCACACATACATCAGTAAAATATTGTGTCGCTGTTGGCCAATCGCTTGAAGCTGCTCGAAAAGAAATTAATGATTTGAAAGAGCAATTAAAGAGTGCTCTTTATGATGCTTTGGCTACTTATGGGGCAACCCGATTCAAAGAAGAAGCCATTGCTTATAATTATAATTCTTATACCAGTGGAATTGCTGATAGTAAAAGAGAGATATTGACTTTGGTGAAAGGGCTTGACCCCGATTATGACTTCATCAAGGCCGGATGGTCGCTTTCCTCTGAAAACCTTATGCTTAATGCTTCCCTCAAGAGCCTCATGTTTATGCCCTTTAACATATTTTTGTTTCCTGTAATCTTGGCTTGTGCATCTATTTTGGACAACTATTTTTTGTGAGATACTTATGTCTGCAACTTTGTTTCGATACTTGAGTTCTTTTCCTTTTTCAAACATGTTTTGTTTGGTTATTTTGAGTTGTCAACATCCTTTATCAAGAATGGTTTGTTGAATTTGTACAGGGTCTTATGCTAAGGGTGCCGGACCTAGGATAATCTAGGTTTTTTCGAGTTTAATCTTATTTGTTTTAAACCTATATCGTTAGACGTGATATGATCTTAGACTTCTTGAGCCAAACTTTGTTTGAGGTCTAAGGCTTCTTGAGCCTGGTCTTTTGTGTTTCTGGCTCGAATAACTAGTTTAAGTTATTGAGGTCTAAGGCTTCTCGAGACTAACCTTGTTTATGAAGCTCTTGGTCTCATGGCTTTGCAAATTAATTTGCATTATAGAAGAAAACAAACTGCATTGCTTTATTATATTCAGGAAATCTAGATACATTCAAACATAATACTTTTTTAATTGTTTTGTATTCCATGCATTTTGAAGCTCTCGACCTTTTTCATCTGCTAATTTTTAAGTGCCTAGCTGGACCTCTCGAATTACCTAATATGGGCCTTTCTAGTTTGACCCTGATTTTCCTTCTGCTTCCCTTTTTTGTATTGTGTTTTTCAAAGAACTAAGTCTTCAACCCAAATGCTTTTTCCTCTATCCCTTGGTATATAATATTTGACCATGGGCTTTTGTGCCACTTCCATCCTAACTTGAGCTTGATCTCGTATCTCATCAATCATACGTACTCATTGAGGAGTATTTATTGCTATCACTTGATACCCTCAATTTTATATCGTCACAAACACTCTTGGGCTAGAATAGATTGAGAGCATCTTGTGAGTACAAGAGTGTAGGGAAATCATTAATTGTGAGGTACACAAATTGTCTTTTGAAGTGGCTTAAAGGATTTGTAGCTGGTTTGGAGCTTCACCTACAATTGAAGTAGCTTCGCATTACATTAGTAGGTTTAGAGCCTCACTTCTTCTTCTTCTTTTTTTTTTTTGGTAGAACGAGAGAGACATTTCCCTGAGATTTTATGGCAAGACAAATAAACTATATACACCAAGGGGACAGGGCATGAACCTAATCCCCTAAGGCTAGCTAAGAGACATGCCTATTACTATACAAGCCTTACTTAAGGGTGTGCAGCACCTATGAGAGCCAAAAGAAGGGGAGAGACGACTCTTCTCTACATAGTTGAAGTACGAGAAAGCCAAGCACCTATACTAACAAAAAGTGTAGGAACAGTTGCTACTCATTCTTAAAGGCTCTTCTAATATATGAAAGTCCCAAGGAGTCTGACCAAATGATGCTTTTCAAAAGAAGGGGGAGAGGGGTATCAAAGTGAGTTTGCAGAATCTTAAGTCCCCTAATTGAGCAACCATAGTTAGCTAGCAAGTCTGCGACTTGATTCCCTTCTTTATATATATATATATATATATATATATATATATATATATATATATATATGAGATATCTTGCAAAAAACACTTCCAAGACACTGATAAATCTGAGTGAGGATTTGAGCCATCTGCTAATTGCCTCTCTTATTCTCCTAGACCATCTACACTGCAACTGTTACATCTATTTCAATCTAGATTATTGAAAACAAAGCAGCATCTCTCTGTACAAAGCTGCTGCTCAGCATGACAGCAAATTCATAGTGTGTTTGGAATGATCTTATTTTAAGATGCTTATCCTATTGAAATTTGGAGATATCTTATAAGATTTAAGATATCTTATCATATACACCATGCATTCTATAGTTATAAAAAATAAGATAGGAATGATTGCTTATTTCTTATAAGATAAAAAGTATGGTTTTGTTTTAATTTTTCATAGGATGCATGATAAGATTTCTTAAATCTTATAAGATTTACCCTTATTTCAATAGGATAAGTATCTTAAAATAAGACTATAACAAACAGAGCATCAGTATTAACATTCTCAACAAATGCCACAATAGGCTGACCAGAACTATTTCCCAGGAGTCCTCCAGCTCTTATAGTCTTCAAAGTGTGATTAATGCTATCATCTATGTTTAATTTAATCCGGCTAGTGTCTAGTTTGAACTAGTGAACAACAGTGATGGTCAGGCTCTTGGTTTTATGGCCCTAGAAACCAAACATTGCAGCAATATCAAAATCACCTTTCCAGAGTTTCTAGGAAAGTAGTTTAACCTCAGTCAGCTACCATATAAGTTTTTGCGCTCCCCAAATCACCTTATTAGCATTGAATCTAAGTTGCTTATGCCTAGAATTATTTCTTTCCTGCCAGAGAAACCACAAGATAAAGTATGCAATGAGCACTTTTGCCTGACTCTTTACAATGTGGTCACCAGAGTGCACCCAGACATTGATTTTGTTTCTAACTCTAGTCTTACTTATATCTTGCACAATAAACAGCTTAGAAAAGTAGCACTAAACTTGCTTGGCTTTAGTGCCACTAAAAGGCAATGGTCTAGAGTTTCTTCATTGAACCAGGATTGGCATTTTGATGCTAAGGAAATCCTTTTTTGCTACATAACCTTGTCTACAGGTAGCCATCCACGGAGAATTCTATAGACAAATATGGAAACTTTCTTAGTAATGTTTTTGCACCAAAGATGTTCAAACATCTTTTATAACTCGACTGTGCTTACAGGTTGTCCATATCTATTTCAGTATGAGCTTTTTGTCTTTGGAATTCTCCCAGAAAGCAAGGTCAATAGATTGTTTGTTGACTTGAATCTTCAAAACCTTTTTCACAAGAGCACTAGGAAAAGCACTTCTAAGTTTTTCCTCATCCCAGTTATTCTCTGAGTAAAAATCTTTTACTTGAGAGTTTGTATTAGTAGTAGTTTGAGCATCTTAAAGAAAAGGCCTCTAAAAAAACCACTTATCGAACCAATAGAAACAACTATCTTCACCAATCTACTAGAAAATGTTCTTTTCACCAAGCTCTGCTCCTTCGTTAACTTTCTCCATATGAATGAATCTCCAAGTTTTTAAGGGACAAAGATGAGATGCCTCCCTTGATAGTATTTAGTGATCATAAACTTAAACCAAAAGATGAGATGCCTCCCTTGATAGTATTTAGTGATCATAAACTTAAACCAAAGGCTGTCAAATGGCCGAGGTCTCCACCATAAACCAATACTCAGCATAAGAATCTGCTTTTACAATCTTTTAAATCCCCAACCTCTTTCTTCCATAGGAGAGCAAACTTTAATTCATCTACACTAGTGTAATGTTATCTGATTAGACATGCCTCCTAAAGAAAAGTGTTGAAGAGCTGCTCAATTCTTTGTAAAACTTGTTTTGTGTGGACTTGCACTTGAATAAGCTAGAGAAGCAGGCTAAAGCCACACTTTGCAATAAAATCAATCTGCCTCTTGGTGATAAGAGTTTAGATTCCTAGCCTTCAATTTTTGCAAAAACTCTATTCAGCAGATGACTAAAATAGAAATTTTTCTCAACTCCTTGATAAATAGGGACACTTTTCTTAATGTGGTATATCTTTCTATGATGCAAATTCTTTTCCTACTAGGCTTTTTTTGCACACAATAAATCCACTTTTTAGCACATTTACTTTTTGACCAAAGGCTTGCTCATAGAATTTCAAGAAGTCCATAACTTTGGAGAGAGCATTCTTGCATCCCTTAGTGAAAATGATCACATCATCTATAAATAACAGATGTGAAACTTCAGTGTTGCATTTTGCTCGCTAATTGAGGTTATTGTACTTCTAGAAATGCAAATTAAGCCCTTTTGATAAATATTTTGCTGTTAACACAAAAAGAGAAGGGAAGATGGGATCCCCCTACCTTAAGCCTCTGCTTGATTTAAAGAATTCATCATAGCTTCCATTGATAAGCATAGAGAACCACTAGTTCTTAATGCAGCTAGCAATTTTCTTTATCCAATCTTCATCAAAACCCAATTTAGCAAGCATTTGAAGAAGAAACTACAACTCACCCTATCATAGGCTTTAAGCATATCTAACTTAAGTATAACAGTACTACCCTTGTCCTTTCAATTAATATTACAAGTGATCTCCTGAGCTAGGAGCACATTTTCAACAAGCAATCTACCAGGAACAAAGCCACTTTGGTTAATAAGCTTTGATAGGATTTTTTGAGTCTATAAAACAAAAGCTTGGACATAATTTTGTTAGTGTCGTTATAGAGGCTAATAGGCCAGCGATCACTAAGAGAGATTTCTTTTTGGATTTTGGGCTTGTACTCTCACTTATAATTGTTGAGATTGAGGCTATATTTGAAGAGAATTAAGCTATTGTAAGTTGGTTTGTGCTTGACCAATAACTGGAGAAGTATTAATACCCAATCGAGGTGTTTTAAACTCCAAAGGTGAGGAGACCTTAGGTGGTTGATGTAGGTTTTATGGAGACCTCAGGTGGTTGATATGGACCTTATTGTGTTTGTTTCTTTCCCTTGCTTCCTTTTACTTTGTGCATTTTTAGTGCTTGATATTTTGCCTCAATGACCTATATTTGTTTGCTTGATTTTTAGATTACTATACATAGTCTATAATCTTAATTCACCCCTCTTTTAATATTATTTGCCTCTACCCTAAACTAAGCATGAAACACGTGGCTTATGATAGTTGCAACATAGATATGACTGATTGGTTTATCCATGCCTCTTAATGTCCAAAGCATAACACTAAGAGGTTTGCTATTTTTAGTACATTATTTCAATTGCTTCCAAAGAATCACAACCATACCTAGGTCCTTTTAACAACATAAATACAGACTATGAGGCTGCTAATTAGATTGCAAAAGTTTGCATGATTAGTAACCTGCTTTAAGATTAGTATTCTAATATACTTCCCTATGTTTGTTATATCCTTCTCTTAGTGGTTAAATGATAGGATATTGGCTAGTTTGTAATCTATAACTCCTTCATTTCCTAATGAAAGTTTCTTTCTTTGACAAAAAAAGAGAAAAAGCAAAGAAACTCTCTAGTCTATAGATTACATAATAAAATTGATAATTAAGAACTCAACATACATATAAAAGTTGAATATAGTTAAGAATGTGAACATTCATGTGATGTTTTATGAACAAATCAATATGTAAAGAAGAAAGAAACTTGGCATATTCATTTGAGTTGAATGCTACAAAACACATGTTATCATACATGATTGGTGCCTAAATAAATTATCATCCTTTGTACCTATCAAAAAAATTTAAAGGATGAAACAATAGATAAACAACAAAAAAATGATATATAGGTCCTTTGAAGTATGTATTTTCAATCTAGCTACAACCGAGGGGGTTTAGTTTCCCATGGACTACGCATTTGACATTGGTACATGCTGAAGACAGAGGGCCAATATCTGGAGAGGCTGCTACTAGATCAATGTTAGCCAATTCAATGCCTTCACAAGGAACTGTTTCACTGCAATTGAGGCTCACTGGAATCTTTGAGGTAGTGGTACCCCTTATGTTCTTGAAGTGGACATCAATGATCTTCACGTTGGATGGCTGTGTAATTAGTTCAAAAGAGATATTAGGGTTAAAGTTAACAGATATCTAATTTACAATGAAGATATCAAATACCAAAATTCTATCTCATCATAATAACTAACAAGCATGGGCAGATGTACTCTCCATCTTATAGTAAGCAACCCATTGATTCTACAAAATTGTCTAATATACTTTAACATTTTTCTGAGAAAACCATCACTTGGTTTTCTTAAGCTTCATTATCTTTGATCATTAAAATTACATAGTTATCACTTAACAAAATATTTTAGATTCACTGTAAGCACAACAAAGTCTAGTATCTTACCTTTACTCTACCAGCTGAATGGTAGTTTTGATCAATGACGATAGGGTTCTTAACCGCACTCATGACTAAATCTTCATAGACAATATTTGAAGCTTCGAGTACTGGAGAATCACGCCAGGTTTTAATTCTAGCTCCATTTGTTGTGCCAATTAATGTGCAGTTAGTTATGGTAATTCCTTTTACATTTGTTTCTCCCTGACGCTTACCAAGACTACCAACGCTGTCACATATATAATAAGGTGTGAAGGTTTAGAATAATGATCAAGTATAAAAAAAATATTCACAACCTATGCTAACTTTGATTTATAATGATGATTCTATTGAATAACCGATTTCGAGATTCATTTTGTGTTGTGCAAGAGATAACATAAGTTAATGTATAAGTTGGCGTTACAAAGAAGCCAATATTGGATTTGTATTTTTAGTAAGGATACATAGATATTTCAACCTAAAATACACTTAAAGCTATACATATCTTCAAAAATCAATATCAATACACTCTTTAATTATTTATCCTTGGGCTAATAGGGGTTATAGTTAAAGCCAGCATATATATAGCTCCAACTATGATGATCTAGTTTTGATTGATAAATAATATTACTTTGGGTAGTATTCTCATCACATAAAATATATTGTTCATTCTTACAATATCTTGAGTTAGAAACGTGACAATAATGATGGAGGAACAAACCTGATGCCATGTCCAGGTCCACAAAAGATTTTAGAGATATTAACATTAGTGTTGCCATCACCAATTGAAATACAGTCGTCACCTGTTCCAATGATACAGTTGGTTATTGTGATACTTTGAGAACCACTGAGATGGATACCATCAGTGTTTGGGCTCTTTTCTGGTGCAGTTATGTTGAGATCAGATATCGTTATGTTTGTGCTGTCAAGAATCTTCATGTGGTAACCTTTGCTATTAAGAAATTTGATATTTTGCATGACAGAATTGGTTACGTTCTCCCAAACAAGACCCTATATCCAAAGAAGGAAAGATTAACATATATCAACATGTATTTAGGGAGTTAATATATTTTTTTTAAAATTATTTATTATTCTAATTTAAATTTAATTTGAAAAGTTAATATAGGCTAGGTATAATTGTTATGTAGTTCAAGGGGAAAAAAATGTACTTTGGGAATTAGATAGCCCTACTTGTATATTGCTCTTTCCAAGTGATTTAAGAATAGAAGATCCTTAACATAATACTAATGGTGGACTTTTAGCTTAGCTTGGTTAGTACACATGTGACTCATCTCATGCATGACCTATTTATCTTTTTTCTACACTTTTTTGAATGAAAATTTGTTTATGAAATTTAGTGGTAAAAATAGTTCTTTTTCAATTTGGGAAATTCGGAAGTTATTTCTTTAATTTTGGCATTTGGGTCATATATCAAAAGGCTAAGTTAAAGAATATTTCTCTCTTGTGGATGGATCATACATAAGTAAAAGAGTAGAGATATATTTTTCTTATGTGGAAAAATTATAAATTTCAAGAGTACTTTATAAAAAACTATTGTAATCCTAACCATTATAGCAGAGTTCCCAATAGATATATAGATGAAGAGATGGAGAAGGTACACATACATCTGGCATAAGATCGCCGGGTTCGCTACTGCCACCAACAGGTTTATACTTCCAGACAGCCTCACCTTGGCCATTTAGTGTTCCTCCACCAGTAAGAACAACACCATCAACATCTTCCATTGTTATCCATCTGCCGTTTTCATAAAGACTGAGATCAATGCTTCCCAAAACAGTCCCTTGAATTTCAATGTTTATTGGTTTGGGAGCACTACAAGGACCTTGGAAGATCATTTCTCCTGCTAAAAATGTTCCAATGGGAATGAGAAGCCTAGCTAGTACCGTTGAATGACATGCTGCATTCCATGCTTTAATGAACGCCTACATGCACACATGTGGATCATATGAGTTTATTTAATTTACTCAATGAGAAAGTATAACGACATTTTTGTCTATTAAAATATACCTTTGTAATTCCTAGCCTTCCTTTACAACTAAAATTACAAGAGCTTGGATATATGTGTTCCATAGGCTATATTAATGATATTATTTATTGTTCAAATCTATAACAATCTAGAATACATATCAATATATGCATTTTTTTTTCAATATAAAAGAAAATTTGATAGTAATACATCTCGATTTTATGAAATTAGTATCTTATTTATGAGTTCATTTTGTATTTATAGAAGAATAAATGATAACATAAGACTCAAGATCTAGACAACGCATCATTTTGTTATTCTTAATATTTTTATTTCATATTACCAAATCATGAATATCAAGACAATCATAGAAGTTCACAAACTAGATATTAGGAGATATCTCAAGTGGTTGAGACTATCTCTCCCAGGTGTAAGGTCCTGGGATCAAATTCGAAAGGGGTGGGGGATTTTTAAAAAAAAATACTAGTTCACAAACTAATTCTGTGATAGTGAATGTAAATTGATCGATTTTAGATGATAGATTGATTAAAATTCATTAACATGCAATAATTTTTTTCTTAAATGAAAATCCAATATTGCATGTCAATTTCATTATTTCTTGATGTACATACCATAGCACTTTCTGTTTTTCCATCTGCTATTGCCCCATATTTGGTAACATCAAAAATTGTCTCACTTGTGACAAGACCACGACGTGAACCAAGGGGAGCACATTTTGCCCTAATTGTGAACAAGACTAAGGCTAAGAGGTAAAGAACCTTGATACCTTGCCCCCTTGGAAGAGACATGATGGCCTTGAACTTGAAGACAATTTTTGTGTTGTTTAAATGGATGGGGAAAATTTATTAAAACTTTATTTAGGTTAGGGTGAACAAAATAAAAGGATAATTCCATGCCTTTTTATAGAGTGGTTTTCAAAAATCAATTATCTATTTGTTTGGCTTATCTGATTTCTAGGATAAGTTGTAGACAAATATTGTTATGGTTGTTCCACATGTGCTATTTATGGCACCAAATTGATAAGTTCTTTCATAATCGGAATTGAAAGAGGAGAATGGACTTGAGTTAATCGTTCACATATAAAATTTGTAATTTTCTATAATCTATTTATTTCACAAGAAGAACTCTTCAAAATTGTAATTGTCCAAATGGTCAATTCTACACCTTTGGAATATTCTTGGAAATTTATTATTTCCTTGTCATTAGAAAGATAAGTAGCAATTTGAAAGAAAATGAAAACTTATGTTCAACTAACTTGGTTTGTTTCTTTTTGGAGAGAAAAAGGTCAACAAACATAGAATAATTAGTATTAAAGTCGTGATTAATATTTCTTCTCCATGTTTCCTTATCAATTTCATTCCAGATTGTTTTTCCTTTTGCTTTAAGGAAAAAAGTTCCAACTAATATATGGCATGTTAAAAACAAAAAGTAGTGTGATTTAGCTAGTTAGGAAAAACAAAGAATCTTTCATTTTATTACCTTGTTTTCTTGATGTATCAAATATTAAATTTATTTAGTAGTAGAGGAGGGTATGTTGATGACATTAGTTCAAGAAAATTGAACAATCTTGTAACATTCATAGTATTATAAAAAAAGAGGGAGGGTTCCAGAAAATGAATTGTCTCATAATATTAGAAAATCTTAAATTGTTAATTACTTGACCAAACAATAATGAACTAATGATGAAGAGAACACACAAATCCCAAACCTTGAGTTTTCTTGCCCTCAAGCAAATAGCACACAACATCAAAAAAACAAGAAATATGAAACATGATAAGTCTAATTTTTTCTATATTATTTATACCTCTTAAACTTGAATTTTGGGTTTGATTGAATTTTATTTAGAATAAATTCTACCTAATTATTGTTATTTTTCTAATATTTTTATAGATGGAATAAATGGAGATTTTTGGAGAAAATAAAGCAATTTTTAGTCTCTTGGCCATAAATTTTCACTCGGATCTCGAAAGAAGGTGATTCGAGGTATCTATGGAAAGTTTGTGACAAGATCTATGACTTTTCTATTCGGAGCTAGAGCTAATTTTATCATAAAATATTCAAAATTGCAATAGAGAATTTTTGGCTAAAAACTAGAACAAATGACTTGGATAATTATGACATGTGGGACTTAAACTAGTTGAAGTTGGCGAAGATGGAGTAAGAGACTTGTCAGACATGAAAATGGAAGAAAGAAGAGGGATTTCTTTTTTTTTTACCCAATTTTGGACATTCCTTGCAAAAATGGCCCATGTTTAGATTAGTTTTCAAATATAACCTAATCTTGTTTCGAGAATGAGCCTACTACGCTGTGAAAATGTGGGGCACACTCCCAGAATGAGGACCTCATTCCAAGATTGAGACCAGCATTCCTGGAACACGGCTGCCCTTCCAGAACGAGGATTGCGTTTCTGTTAGGATGGAGATTGCTACACCATAGTCTATAGATCATCATACTGTTAAAAAAATATTAAAGAACATATCTAATATGGTGGCGGAACAAGCAATAAAAAAGCTATTTGCACATATAAGCACAACATGATTAAACATATAAGCAAGAAGATGAAGTGATATACCTTCGATAAACAACTATCAAAGCAAGTTAACTAAAATAAAAAAATGTAAGATAAGGAAATAATAAACAAACTAACTTAATAAAGGAAAACAAACAAATAAAGCAAGCAACGATCTAAAACTCACAAGCAAAGAGCACAAACCACCATGCCTCCCCGACAACGGCACCAAGAACTTGATCGACTCTCTAGAGGTAAGAGTAGGTGTTGAATCACAAGGAAGCTATTACATGGAAGTGATCCTTTGATGTGTGCCCTAGAAGGTGCCTAAAAGAAAACCTAAACTAAGCATATTTTTAGGGTTTTGGATATAATGGAAGCTAAAGGAAAGAGAATGAAACTAAACTATAGGAAATGGAAAAAGATAGCAGGGAGATAAACTAATCTAGAGGGTATTTAACTATTCGAAAGGGCTAGGGTGACTTATACTTATGCTTGATAATGGGTGATTTTAGACTCTTATGCTATGGGATTATGGGAAATGGCTTAACTATGGGAAGCTCTTTAACCAGGTCACTAACTAGTGTCCCAATTTATCCCTAGGACTCGATGTAGGTCCATCCCTAAGCGTGCACTCCTGGAGCTACAGCATCGTCCTTATGACCTAGGGCCATAGTAGGGACTAAAAGTTTCCTAGGTGACCTAGAATGAACCTACCCTAGTTCCTCAACCATTGATTGGATTGAAAGCCAAATCTTAGGGTTATTAAGGTCGACTAAACCCACCCAGACTCCTATTAGCTAGATTTAAAGCCAAAGGAAACTTGATCTAAGCTAGTTCTAAATTGTGCACTATTATTCTAGGGTCACTAAAGTAGGATTTGACTTATATGAACAATCGTACATGTTCTAGACAATGGTGTTTGCGAATACATGGACCTATTCGACTACCAAACAGTCATGCTCAAATTACACCATCAAAAGTAATTGGGTACCAACATGTACGCATTATTGAAGTTATATTCACTACTAGGCATGCTATCATACACATAAACATGAATAAAAACAATACCCACTTCAATAAATCCACACATAACTACAGAGACATGATTATAGAATAGATTAGAGGTGTTTAATAGCAAACAAACTCCAATTTATATCCATACTACTCACATAGGGATTTTTATCAAACATCTAGACATGTATTGAATAAAAGCCATTGAATAAGAAAAACAAGGTATGTGTATAAATTAAGCCATTAAAATCCCATAACATAAGAGTATTAAATCAACCCATTACACAAACTAAATCACCCTAATCAAGTCTGCTAAAACATAAATGAAAAGAGGAAGAAAGAGAGAATATGAAACTTCCCTTTCATCCAGCTATCCTTGTACAAAATTTGAGCAAATCCCTACTCCAAAGTTGTTGAATCCATTCAAACAAGCTTGGATCCAAGTGGAAAATGTGTGAAGAAGCATGTGTGACGTGGGTGAGTTAGGGTTTGGTGTGTGTGAAAAGTGGGTGTGAAGTGTGTATATATGGATTCTAATAAAATGCAAAAATCAAGCCCTATTTATATGCAGCAGTGGCACTACCGGTTGACCCTACTAGCCAACCGGTAGATTGGGGGGGTCGATCGGTTCCTAAGTATGCTCCCTAGAATTATTGTATGACCGGGCTCAGTCGGTGTAGATTCTCCTTCTCTGGATTTGTTGGCTGACTTAGCTGGTTAGCCGATGTAGATTCTCTTTCTCTAGATTTGCTGGCTAACCTAGCCAATTAGTCGGTAGATTCTGGGGGTCGACCAGTAGCTCATTTAATCTTCAATCTTCATCTTCTTTGCTTCTAACCTTTTCCCTACGACTCGTACACCTTTTGTCTTCATCACCCATCATCATGAAAGCTTCGCTTTCAACCCATGTCTCACCTAAATCATTAAAATAAGAAATCAGTGTAGCATTTATCTATTAAACTCAACTATGTACAATTATCATCGCTTTAAGCATAATTCTATCTAAATTTACTACACTAATGCCACTTTATATGCACATAACACCTTTAAAATATATAGAAAATGCAATATAAACAAACACCAAATCAAAGCACATCACATGCCTAGTTCATTTAGATTTTTCTAGTGTTAAAGATCTAGCTAGATGAGAAATGGTCTATTACCTAAAGGCTGCTCCACCATTCTCTATGCAATAGGGTCCATGTTTTGAGGAGCTTGGCAGAGAAAAAACAACTTTAGCTCCATCAATACAGCAACCTCCTACACTTGAATTGAAGCCATTGCTATCTCATCTCTAGTACATTTACCTTGGTGAAGCATCCACTCTTCTAGTTATCATTGCAAATTCATTAAACAAAGGAGATGAAGACAAATTGCTTCGAGTATTAAGGAAGTACAATGGTGCAATAGGTTGGTTAATTACAGATATCAAGGGAACTAGTCCTTCTATTATTTTCATGGACAAAATCTTAATGGAGGACAACTGTAAGCCGACAGTGGAACGCCAACATCGTCTCAACTCACACATGAAAGAAGTGGCGAGAAAAGAAATTCTAAAGTGACTAGATGCAGAAATTATCTATCCTATCTCTGGTAGCCAGTAGATAAGTATGGTGCAAGTGATTCTAAAGAAAGAAAATATTACTATGGTGAAGAATGAAAAAGATGATTTAATTTCAACAAGAACAGTCACAGGGTAGAGAGTTTGTATTTTATTATAGAAAATTGAATAGTGTCAACCGCAAGGATCACTTTCCTTTGCATTTATCGATCAGATGTTGAAGAGATTGACAGGTCATTCTCATTATTGCTTCTTGGATGGTTATTTAGACTATAACCAAATTGCTATTGCTCTAGAAGATCAGGAAGAGACAACTTTTACATGTCCATATGGTATCATTGCTTTCAAAAGAACGCGGTTTGGATTATGTAATGCACCTGTTACCTTATAAAGATGCATAATGGCTATTATCTCAGATATGGTGGACAAGTACATAGCGATCTTCATGGATGATTTTTCTATATTTGGTTCTTCTTTCAACGAGGGTCTCCACAATTTATCCATGGTTTTGAAAAGATATGAGGAGACTAATATGGTGCTGAATTGGAAAAAATGTTATTTTATGGTTTAAGAAGGAATTCTATTGGGCCATAAGATTTCAATGAAGGGAACAGAGGTCGATAAGGCAAAGATTGAAGTGATTGAAAAGTTACAACCACCGACCTCGGTTAAAGGAGTGAAGAGTTTTCTGGGACATGCAGGGTTCTACAGAAGGTTCATTAAGGATTTTTCTAAGATCACTAAACCTTTATACAACCTATTGAACAAAGATACTCCTTTTAAATTTTCTAAAGAATGCATCAATGCTTTCACGACCATGAAAGAGAGGTTAATCACTACACCAATCATGGTGGCACCAAATTAGGAATCACCTCTTGAGCTTATCTATGATGCTAGTGATTATGTTGTGGAAGCAATTTTGGGCCAAAGAAGGAATAATGTGGTAGATACAATTTATTATGCAAGTAAAACATTGTTTGAAGCGCAAGTGAACTGTGCTATCACTGAAAAAGAGTTGTTGGCTGTGGTTTTTGCTCTAGATAAATTTAGGTCTTATCTACTTGGATCGCGAGTAATTGTGTACACTGATCACTCAGCCTTAAAGTATTTACAGTAAAGAAAGATGCAAAACCAAGGCTCATTCAGTATATGCTACTCTTGCAGGAATTTGACATTGAGATTCTGGATAAAAAGGGCTCGGAGAATGTAGTTGCTGACCATTTATCAAGATTTGAGCTGCCGGATCAAAATTCTGAAGAAAGGAGACAAATCAATGAGACTTTTCCAGATGAACAGTTATTTGCCATACAGAATTCAAAGGTTCCATGGTACACTGATTATGTGAATTATTTGGCTAGTGGCATCATCCATCCAGAGTTGTCATATCAACAAAGGAAGAAATTCCTTTCAGAGCTTAAACATTATTTCTAGAAAGATCCTATTTTATATGGCCACTATGTAGACTAGATAATTGGGAGATATGTGCCTGAAGAGGAGGTAGAGAGCATTATGCATCATTGTCATTCTTTTGAATATAGGGGCCATTCCTGTGTATCAAAGACAGCTACCAAGATATTGTGGTTAGGTTTTTATTGGCCTACCTTATTCAAATATGTTTATGCATTTATTACAGTTTGTGATCGATGTCTTACAATGGGGAATATCTTACAAGGAAATGAAATGCCCCTTAACAACATTCTTGAAGTTAAACTATTTAATGTTTGGGGGATAAACTTCATGGGACCATTTCTATCTTCGTATTCCAAACATTACATTCTAGTTGCTGTGGACTATGTCTCTAAATGCGTGGAAGCAGTGGCCTTACCCATGAATGACGCACAGGTTGCAGTAAACTTTTTGCGAGAGAATATCTTTACCCGATTTGGCACACCCCAAGCGATTATTAGTGATGGAGGAAAGCACTTTTGCAATAACCAATTTGAGGTCTTATTGAGAAAATATGGAATCATGCATCAAATTGCCACGGCCTATCATCCACAAACAAGAGGCCAAATCGAGATATCCAACAGAGAGTTGAAAAGAATTCTAGAGAAAACAATTAGCATCTCAATAAAGGATTGGTTGAAAAAGCTAAACAATGCACTATGGGCATACTGGACAGCTTTTTTAACTCTTCTTAGAATGCCACTTATCGGCTAGTATTTGGGAAAGCTTGTCATCTTCTAGTTGAGGTTGAACATAAAGCATATTAGGCTATGAAGATCTTAAATTTTGATATGCATGCTGCTGGGGAGAAAAGAATGCTTCAATTAAATGAGATGCAAGAGTTTCTAGATGACACTTGTGAGAATGCTAGAATCTACAAAAAGTAAACCAAGAGATCATGTGACAAGAACATCATGTGGCACGAGTTTACTCCCGGACAGCAAGTTTTATGTACAATTCTAGACTCTGCTTATTTCCAAGAAAATTGAAATCTCGATGGTCTGGACCATTCACAGTTGTTCCAGCCTATCCTTATGGAACAGTTGAGATCAAGAAAGAAGGAGATTAGCCATTCGAGGTTAATGGGCAACAGTTAAAGCATTACTATGGTGGAGAGTTCAATAAAAAAAAACCTCTATTACGCTGGAAGTTCCATAGCCATACATGAAGTCTGGTTGAAGACTATAAACTAAGCGTTTATTAGAAGGCAGCCCAAGCGTTTCTTTTAAATTATTTTTGTTTTCTTTTTTTTCCATTATATTTTTGTGTCTAATTTTATTATTTTTCATTTGTTTTTCTTAGAAATTAAGTCTTGCATAAGTGTTGTGGCAACAGATTTCGCAGGCTTAATGCAGGCTTAGCGTCAGAAAATTCAAGGAAGTTTCTTTTTCCTTTCTCTTTTATTTTCTTAACATTGAGGACAATGTTGGTTTTAAGTATGGGGGAAAAGAAGAGAAACTCTAAAAAATAAAAATCAAAATCAAAAATAAAAAATGAAAAAAATTGAAAAATTGAAAAAAAAATTCATGTGTTTTTTTATGGTTTGATAACCACATGTTGATGATGAGATATGATTGAGATTGAATATGGTTCTTGGGAGTAATAAACACAGTTTCCTTTGTCATTATTTGACTTAGATGTTAGTTTCACCTTGATTGAGTTTCTTGAACTTTCTTGAGAACATAACCATGAGCATATGATTTTTTGGATTGTTGAATTCTCTTTGGTTGAGTTTCTTGGATTGGTTGTTGATTGATGAAAGTTGTGATGTATTGAGGAGATTTGTTGTTCATCCTATTGCTAAACTCTAGAACCTGTTTGAGTACCACTCAAGGCAAAATCCTAGACATTGCATTATTAGGGAGATGATTTAGGCAATTTTTGGATCATTTGATGCCATTCAAGCCTGATCCTGATCATTGTTTCCCTAGTTCACCTCTTTGAGCCTTTTCTTTGTTTAACCTTCATTATCCTTGACCCTTTAATTGTTAAATTTTTTATCCTTACCCTTATAAGAGAATTTATTTGCTCCAATTTGAAGTACAATGGTGAGGATAGTTGGAAGGAGTCCAAGAAAGTTGAGCTATTGACTATCACAAATCAATCTGGGAGAAGAAAAAGAAGGGGAAAAGGTGAGGAAAATGTCACTTGCTTTGAGTGCTTTCAAGTTGTGAAGAAAAAAATTGAAAAAGAAAATGAGTGGGAAAAAGAGTATGAATGAGAAGAAAGTTTGTTTGTTGTGAAGATGTCTAAAAGTGTGGAGTATGCAAGAAGAAAAAGAATTAAAAAAGGAGAAAAAATTGTTTATTTTTCAAGTTTGTTCGGTTGAAAAAAAAAAAGAGAAAATTAATTTGAGAAAAAAATGAGTTTGAGAAAAAATGTTTGATTGTGATCAATGGATTTATGAGAAACATGAGAAAAGGGAAATTTGGAATGAAAGGGATGAGTTTGAAAACTGAGAAAGGGAGGTTGTGCATTGTTTTGTGTTGATGTTGCAATTGAGAGTATTTGTGCATCATTATGGGTTCATTTGAGTTCTCTTGTTCTTCTCTTTTGTGAATCCTATCTTGGCCTTTCTTTTGATTAGCCTTTACCTGAGCCTTACGTTACAACCCTTGAAAAGTCCTTTTGATCTATGGTAATGTGTTGTCTAGATTAGTGGAGAGTTGGTATGAAAAGTAGGCCTATAGAGTTCATTTGGAGAAGAGGAGAAAAAAAAGAAAAGAAAAAAGACGAATGAAAAAGGAAAAAAAAAGTGGGTTCCAAAAGAAAAAGAGAAGAAAGAATAAGTGTGCAAAAAAATGAGAGAGAAAAAAAGAAAAGATTGAGAAATTCTTTGAGTGAGATCGATCCACCATTCTCTTGTTTGGATTGGAGTGATTTGAGTAGCTAGCATGGATATCCAATTAGTTATTCACACACACACACACACACCAAGAACTCAATTTGAAGTGTTTTTGATGTTCGAATTGGGACTTAAACTTTCACAGTATCTTGAATCTTCTTTGAACTATATATTATTTGAAATTTCTTAGGCAAGTTTGTAAAGTCAATACATGGTTCAGATTTAATTCTTTCGCTCGAGAACGAGCTAAGCTTAAGTTTGAGGGGGGTGTTTGATAAGTTTAAGTTTCCTATATTTTTGTACCTCTTAAACTTGAATTTTGGGTTTAATTGAATTTTTAAGAATAAATTCTACCTAATTAGTGTTATTTTTCTAATATTTTTATAGGTGGAATAAATGCAGATCTTTGGAGAAAATAGAGCAATTTTTAGTCTCTTGGCCTTAATTTTTCACCCGGATCTCAAAAGAAGGTGATCCAAGGTATGTATGGAAAGTTGTGACGAGATCTATGACTTTTCTATTCAGAACTCGAGCTAATTCTATCATTAAAATATTTAAAATTGCAGTAGAGAGGTTTAGGCTGAAAATTGGAACATTACTTGGATAATTATGACATATGGGACCTATAATAGTTGAAGTTGGCAAAGATGGAGTGAGAGACTTGTCATACGTGAAAATGGAAGAAAGAAGACTTGTTTTGTCCAATTCATAAGGAGTTCTCGTGGGGCCAGCACTAATGACTAATGAAGGGGAAAAAAGTAGAAAGCCGGTCAAATTTCAATTGGAGCAGAGCAAAAGTTTAAGGTGGTGGATGATTCCTACGTATATGTGTGTGTGTTGTCTTTATGAAAGGGGATCTGCAGAGGAAAATTTTAGGGAAGCTTGGAAAGGATCAGAAGTCTGCAAGCAGACCTAGTGTGGCACGAAAAGGAAAGGATAAAGCTCAATAATGATTGTTCATCTGTGATTCTTTCAAATTTGCATTCATATTCATTCAAGTTTGCTTTCTTTAATCATTAAATTTTAATTAGATTTTAGGGTTTGGATTAGAATTTTAGATTCAGATTATGCTTTATTTTCAGATTATTATTTGGTTTTAGCTTTAGTTTTAGATTATTGTTTTAAACTTTAATCATTGTTTAAGTATTTATAGTAGTTTTGAACCTTAAATTTAGATTATAATTTATATTTCAGTTTTATTTGTTTCTTTTTTTTAGTTGTATATCTTAATTGTTTTTAACATGTCTAAATTAGGACTTAATTTCTTGAATATGAGTTAAATTTCTCGTACTAGAGTTGTGATAGATCTTTGACTACTATGTGATAGTTTTTTTTTAGGTTGTGTATCGAACTTAATTTTTATGCTATTAATTTAATTTATATCAATTCATATTGTTCTTAATCATTTCTTTTGATTGGCCACCAATTGAGTTATTTTAATTGTATGCTGAGACTAAAAGGTAATATATGTAATAAACTTGTATCAGTTGATATTAATTATTTGTTACATAGAGATATAAACAAAGTTAGCATAGCCTGTTTAAGGATTCTTGAACTTTAAGCACACTCATAGGTTACCTTTGCATAGAGATATAACTAAGAAGCTTGTAAGTGTAGGATTGATTATACCCAAGAGAGATAATTAGCTAATCTAGAGAGTTTGGTTACTTAGATTAATTAGTGGGGAAAAAAAGTACATAACTAAATAAAAATATCCAATAGGTGTCTTAGGTAATTCACATGCCGTAGTCGTCCTTACCTGTAGGTTTCTGTCAGTTTATTAGTTTCTGTTTATTTAACTTTCTTTTATTAATTGTTTTTTATTGTTTATTTATTGCAAGCTTATTAATTAGTTACAAGTTTAGTTATTTATTTTGATTAAAATTTTCTTTATTATTTTATTTAAGTTCTATTTTGATTGTTCAAATAGTAGTAAGATTTGTTAATTTTAGTACTTGACAACACAATGCTCATGGGAATAATACTCTGCAGATCACTTTATTACCTGTCATGATACCGTGCGCTTGCGATTTTCACTAAACAAAAAACATAAAAGGAATGTGGAAGGATGATGTGATGCTAGTTCGGGTGTATAAAGATATGCAAATTAACTTCTCGAATCAAACTTTAATACTTACAAGCGCATGAGGATATTGTAATATAGAGCCCTCAAGTAAGGTCGATCTCCATAGACCGACCACTTAACTTGATCTCTTCTATTAATGTCTTACAAATGAATTAAGTGTGTGGGTGTGTGTGATTGCTTTGATTTTGAATGGATTGGAGCTCTAAATAATCTAAACTAGAACTAACTAAGGTGACTGAAAGTGGTCAACCTAAGGAAAGGGAATAAAACTCAACAGGGAAGGACTTAGGTGATTGTTTCTTGTATACTGGCTTAGGATCCTATCCTTGCTTTGGGCTAATAATGGTTTAAATTACTCTAATTAAGGTCTTTAGTTAATTATCTTTATTACCTCTAATTACTGGCACACTCTTATCCCTTAACGACGCCTTTTAGAGTATAGGTTTGTCCTAACTAATGTAAACCAGCTGTGTGGAAATGAAGTACAAATTACAACCAAGTCTAAACCCTTAAGTACACGGATCACTTGCAGTGTAGTGTGCATGACTGCGGAATTGTCTTTATAGAGAGGCTCCTAAGATTTTTCTATGTGCTTATGTCCTAGAGAAGCTACATGCGTGTGTTTAGATTGAATGGAGCTTGGAAAAGTAACACTACTCCAAACTAGACGGCTAATGCGCGTGAAAAAAAGGTAAGAAAGCTAAGAGCAAGAGATAAACAAGATAGAAACGAAGATAAACAACCTAAGAATGAGAGACAAGCAAAGGGGAAGAGGCCAGGGCAATTACTATTCACTTACAAGCTTAGGATTCTTAGTTTCGGGAATTGATGGCTTTAACTTGCGATTGATTAAGCCTTAACTAATTAATCTTATTATCTACTAATTAAACCGGTGCACTCCTATTCTAAATGATGCCGATTAAAAGCATAGGATTGTCCTAACTAATTAGAGTTTTTGGGCTTAAATAACTAGGTTCTACTTTTGGAGTCCCTAGATTAACTATCGTATTATCCTCTAAGTTGCAGTACAATTCCATCCCTAATTAGATTATAGCTTTGTCCTTATTGCTTAGGATTTTAGGGCTAGTTAATTAGGTCCTCTTGTGGGTGTTGATTGAATTCTCTATCCTAGGATCTTAACTCGTCAGCTTGGATTAAAACTAAGACTTACTTCACCTAAGATCAATTAAACATGGACTGCAATCTATTAACTCTGTTTCATGCGAAGACTACACATCTCGCCCTAAGTATGAATTAAGCCCAGTCAATCAACTAGCATTCAAGTAGATTCAAGCATTTAGGAGCATCAAAGTACATGCTTATTCAAGAGGGCATAATATTAAATGCTTGCAAGTCATTCAAAATTAAGCCATAAACATTCAAAAAAAAAAACATGTACAAAGCATCAAAACATCCCAAAACAAGTTCTAATCCTCAACCAATAATAGAATAGCAATTTACCCTAGCTTCGAAACTTAGTTCAACATGCTCAAAAACACATCCAAAATTAAAATCTAAGTACAGATACAGCATTAACATGTTGTAATAACTTAAAATTCAAAATTTGGAGTGTTTTCTCCTTACAAATCTCAAGTCGAAGCTTCAAGAGCAAAAATCCAGCAAACACACTACACTTTTCTGTAGCGCTTTTACTTCGATTTCAGCTCTAGTTCAGCTCCAAACCTGCATATTAACACCCTAAATTAGTGTATTGAGTTAACACCAAGCTAGGTAAGAGTTTACCCACGAAAAAGTTAGAAAATCCTCCTTATTTGCTGCTTAATTTGCGCTGTTTTGGTGCTTTTCTTTCTGCAGAATAGCAAGCTTGAGATTGCTTTTTATAACCCTAAATCAGCCCCCCCCAGAACTCCCTTTTATTGTGTGAATGTGTGTGAATATATGTGTAATGTCTGAAAATATGGGTGAATGTGTGTGTGTGTGTGTGTTTTTGAGAAGAAAAGTGGGGAGAAAGAGGGACGAAATAGGAGCTGAAAATGGGCTGGCTTGAGTTTGCTTAGCTTCCTGAATTTGTTGAATACTTCTCTCATTCCTTTATGCTTCAGCCCCAAGCTCGCTTATCTTCCTCCTACCTACTTATCTTCCTCCCAAGTTAGCTTGTTCGTGAAGCTTTGCTTTTATTAAAAAAATAAAAAATAAAAATAAAAAATACTTTAAAAGAAGCCAAAGACTAATTATAATATATAACTAGCATAAATTTAATTCTTAGACCTACTCACACTCACGGTCTATTTGGATTGAGAGAAATGGGGGGAGGAGAAGAGGTAAAGAAGGATGAACTTTATTCTCTCAAATCTTTCTTTTTCAATTCTTCTAAATTGGGCTAAAATGGAGTGTAAAGGACCTTGAAATCCTTTACTTTAATTTTTTATATATAAAATTTATCTTTGTATTTTATTTCTAGTTTAAATACAAGATACTCATAACTTTTTTTTTTTTTTTCTCAAAAAATACTCCACTCTAAACATGAATTACCCATCCTCGCTCCTTTGCTTTATGATCCCTTCTTTTCTTTTTTTTTTAATTAAATTTTTCCCTCTCAAATCAAACATAGGATAAAAGTGAAATACGTATCATTTGACCACTAATGCTGATTTAAGTGTGTCTCTTTTTGTGAGATGTTAAGAAAGATATACGGGGCTGTCACGTGCTGAAGCCGCTCAATATGCTCATTGATCTTATCTTTTTTGGTGTGGGGTCAAGAGGATGGTCAACATTGGGTTTCGATGGGTCTTGGGGTTTAAGTGCTTGTGTGATAGTGAGAAAAATATGTGTTTGTTTTGGGAAAATAGATGGAGTCTACGGGTTTGCTAGGTGCTGTTAGGAAATTTTTATTGTGCATGTGTTTTTGGTGTATTTAGATACAACAAATAAGTGCGTATGTGTATGTAAAGAGGGGCGAATGGAATTATGTGCATGTCTGTAACAAATACTATTCTAACACTGCTTAATACTAAATTTAAATCTCTTAAAACCCTAATGTTTTTTTAATTGTGTCCTAATAACCTAATTTACAACTTAAGCTAACTAAGAACCTAAAATACTAATTAACTAGATTACTAATTAACTAACTAAGTTAACTAATTGTCTAAATTACTAAATTACCTAATTTATTAACTTAACAATTCTAATCAACTATTTAATTACACTAAAATCTAACTAATTACTAATTAATTAAAGGCTCAAATCGTACCAAAGCTAATTAAAATAAAAGCAAATAAAAGGCATAGAAGGATAATAGAAATTAGCAAACACGACACACACACACACACACATTAAGCATTCAAAAGCACTTGAAATAGCCAAAACGAACACTCAATAAACACTCGAAATAGCACAATTAAGTATTGAAATATGCATACACTCTCATTCAAGCTTTATCAATGTTCATGCACAAAATGCCACACAAATGCACTCAAAAAATCCTAAACATCCCTAAAATGCATGCATATGACATCAATCAATACACACAAATAGGTGTTGATTAATGTTCTATTATAGATTCTAACCAATTATTTGTGTTTCAAAATAAAGACTAGGCCTCCTAGAACTACCTAGTGATAGGGGTAACCTATTAGTTTTGTTTTAGACTAAAGATTAACACCTATAATACTAAGCAATAAATTAAGCATAATTAATCTACATTTATGTAGTTGCAAATAGGGATCAACCATTAGCATGGACTAAGGCTAATGTGAGGTCACTGCTATTGGCATCTGAGTACAAGATAATACATGCAAGCTCATTGAGGCATTCTATCGAATACATTGACATATTCAATAATAAGCCATTGAAAAGTAAGAACAAAGCATGTAGTTAAACCATCAATCATCCCAAACAGCGATTCAAATCATTAACCCATAATATAATCAACAATAAACCCTAACTAGATCTATGCTAACGTAATAATTATGAGACCAAAGAGAAGATAAGCAGACTTCCACATAATCTTGCTTCAATTCTTACAAATCTATTGCAAATCCTTCCAAATCTATGTTGTAATCACCAATCTAAGCTTTTTAAGGTAGGTCGTAAGGTGGGACAGTGTGTGCAAGATAGGTAAGTGTTAAGGTTTAGTAGGGTTTTCAAAACTAGAGAGAGCTCCCTAACACTGAGTTGAAAATGAGTATTTATACCTTTCCAGAAGGTTTCATCACTCTTGCCGATCAACTGGTAGACACTTTGAACTCAATCAATTAGTTGCCACTTGACCTAGTCGGTTGACCAGTAACCTTTCTGTACTCGACCGATTGCTGCAATTCGCTCTTTATTTCACGTTTTTCCTTTTCTGGTCTTTATCCTTTAACCCATTCCTTGTTCACACGCATCCTCATCTAGGTAGTCATCTACATCACAAAATAAAGCATTGATGATAAATTTATACATCTTAATTGATCATGCAAATATATCATTAATAATGCACAAATGCTACATAAATGCACTCCAATAAGCTCTAAACATTTGTACAAATGCATGCAATTATACCAACAAACACACACACCTCAACACCTGCAAACCTTCTCTTTGTTTATCCTCAAGCAAGCCTAACTCAAAGCTTATCCTAACCCTTTTCAAGGGGTTGTCGGTTGCATTAGCTTAATCTTATTACAACAACAAGGAGTACAAGAGTTTGTTTCAGGCGTGTAAAAGCTGCCCAAGCCTTTCACATTAATCCTTTTGATCACAAGGGGCCTCACTCCTTTAAGAACACACCAAGTGTGTTTAAGCTACTATACTACTAAGTCTAAACGCAAATGCACAAGGCTAGACATTGATACTCCATGCCCCCGTCACTTTCATGGTCCACTCAATATACCATTCGCCCTTTTATTACAACAAAAAGAACAAAAATACAAAGACTTTGTCTCTCTTTCGAGAGCGCTCGATTCCTACTAAAACACAATCATTTGAGGCTAAGCAAAGAGATTATTCGAGATACAATGGAAATAACAAAACACTTTTGCCATTTTGACACTTACATACTTTGTTTCTTTTTCATTTTTGCCTTTTAGCTCTTTTTCTCTTCTTTTTTCTTTTCCATTTTCACTTTTTTTTTCTTTTTGCATTCTCACAACAACAAAGGGATAAGGCACACCAATAGAATCACTCAAGGAAGTGGTATCAAAGTCGTGTGGTAATAGAAAGGGAAATTCCCAAAGTCATTCACACCCCACAGCTTTCTCAAGGATTCCCTACAAAACTTGGTTCACCATTATACTCAAGAAACTCCCACAAAATACATCCTCACTTCTCCATTTAATCGAACCAAGAACAAGAAACAACTCCTCAACTAACAAGAAGGCAAACTACACTCAAACAATAAGAAATTGAAAAAAAAGTTCAATTTTTGACAAAACGAAACATGCTAAGCACAACTACCCCAATGAAATAAGCATGCAAATAACACCTATACCCCAAACCAAAACTTTGCTTGTCCTCAAGCAAATAACAACTAACCACAACAAGAAAACATTATGAAACGCATTAGGGGAATGTGGTAGGGGTAGATATGGACAAGAAAGAGATGTTGCAATACAACCTTATACACGTGGAAGTCCACAAATGCAAAAAAAAAATCCCATCACCTCTTCCACAAATGCCAAAGAAAATCCAATCATCTCCTAACCTGCCCAATCACCTCCTAACCTGCTTCTTGATGTAATCATGAAACACTTAAAAGATAATTAAAGTCTATAGAGGCATTAGAAATGATAACAAAGATGTATTCAAAGTTGACAGGGATTGTGCTAGGATGCTGAAAACACTTTAACTACTAAAAAGATAAAAACACATGAAAAAATAGAAAGACATGGAAATACTACCAAAATCTAGGTTGCCTCCTAGTAGCGTTAACCACTGTACTGTTAGCCAGGTAAACTTACTTCATCAGTCTTGACAAGAGGGGTCCTGAAGGTCAACGAACTCCACACTTAATACAGCTAGGCTCGGCTCAAACATGTGCTTTAGGTGCTAGCCATCGACTGTCATTTCTTGTCCATCCTTCAGGTGCTTGATCTTGACTTCTCTAAAAGGATATGCTTCAGGCACCTTTTAAAGACCATCCTTTCTCATCTTTAGCTTAACTGGAAAAGGCTTAAGCCTTAAATTAAAACACCAAACTTTGTCAGTAGGGGAAAAGAATTTCCTAAGAATGTGACCATCATGAAACTTTTTGTCATCCTATCCTTATAGAGTTTGGCATTCTTATATGCCTCATACCTAAGCTACTCCAACTCAGCTAAGTCTAACTTCTTCTTCTCACCCGCACTAGTCAAGTCAAAATTTAAGGTTTAATAGTCTAATAAGCTCCATGCTTCAACTCGACAGGCAAATGGAAAGCCTTCCCATATCCTAATCTATATAGAGACATACCAATAGGAGTTTTATATGTTGTACAGTAGGCCTACAACGCATCATTCAACCTACACAACTAATCTCTAGGATTTGGCCTAAGCATTTTCTTTAAAATAAACTTAATCTTTCCATTGGTCACCTCTATCTCTCTATTTTTCTGGGAGTGATATAGGGTGGCAATCTTATGTGTGGCTAAGGACTTCTTAAGCAAAGCCTCAAGGACCCTATGGTAAAAATGTTGACCTCTATCACTAATCAAAACTTGTGGCACCATAAACTAGGAAAAAAACATACTCTCTAATGAACTTACCCTAATATTGCCATCATTGGCTGGGGTAGCTATCACTTCAACCCATTTAGACACATAGTCTACAATCACCAAGAAGTGTACTAATCCAAAAAAAGAAGAAAAAGGACCCATAAAATCAATTCTCCAAACTTCAAAGATATCATAAACAAAGAAAGGGAAAAAGGGCATCATATCTCTCCTAGAAATAGACCTGGATTGTTGACATCTAACACATTTCCTAGAAAAATCATAGGCATCCCTAAAAGGAGTATGCCAAAAAAATCCTCTTTATAAGACATTAGCTGTAGTATTTTTCCACAAAAATGACCTCCACAAGCCTCACTGTGACACATACTAAGTATGCTATTAAACTCACACTCAGGCACACACTCGCAGATCACCTGATCCGTATACATTTTAAAGATATGAGGATTTCCTAAAAAAAAGTGTCTAACTTGTACATAGAACCTATCCTTCTCTCTCTTTTTGCAATGGGATGGTTAATTGACCTATGGCAAGATAATTGAAAATGTGAGCATACCACAGTGTGTGACGTGAAAGAGCAAACAACTGCTTATTCAAAAAAGAATCACGATAAGGAATAGAGTTGCTAGGTGATTCATGAACTAGATGGGACAAATAGTCCGGAACTGAATTCTCACTACGCTTCTTATCTTGGATTTCAATAGCAAACTCTTGAAGAAGAAACATACGCCTAATCAAGACGCTTAATGTCATGTTTTGAAAAAAGATAGTACCCAATGACATGATCCATGAACACTATATTCTTTGACCCAAGAATATACGAACAAAACTTATCAAAGGCGAACACCGTAGCTAGAAGTTCCTTTTCAGTGATAGTATAATTAGGCTAGGTAATATCTAAGGTCTTGCTAACGTAGTAAATCATATAAGGCAACCTATCATTTCGTTAACCTAACACAACTCCTATGGCATAGCTAGATGCATCAAAACATGATCTCAAAAGGAAGACTATATTCAAGAGACTAGATGACAGGATAAGAGGATGCTAAGGACTTAAGCCTATCAAAAGCTCTAGTGTAATCTTCATCAAAGAAGAAATGAACATCATGCATTAGAAGTCTAGACAATGGACGGGCAATTTAACTAAAGTCCTTAATAAAACGGCGGTAAAAACCACCATGGCCAAGGAAAGATCTAAAGTCCTTAATAGAATTAAGAATAGGCAACTTCTCTATGAGCTCAACCGTGGCTAGGTTAACTTGAATACCCTTAAAAGACATAATATGACTTAAAACTATCCTTCTATGAACTATAAAATGTGATTTCTCCTAACTAAGCACCAAATTCATCTCTACGCATCAATCCAACAATAAGGAAAGGTGATTAAAGAACTCATTAAGGGTTGCACCAAAGAGTGAGAAATCATCCATAAAAATCTTCAAATACTTCTCAATCATATTAGAAAAAATGGCCATCATACACCATTGAAAAGTCGTAGGGGCATTTCAAAGAGCAAAAGGCATTCTCTTATATGCAAATGTACCATAAGGCCAGTAAAAGTGGTCTTCTCCTAGTCCTCAAGAAACACGCAAATCTTATTATACCCTAAATACCCATCTAAGAAGGAACACAAACCATGACTAGCTATTTTATCTAAAAGTTGATCAAAAGGGTAAAGGGAAATTATCTTTCCTGGTCTTAGAGTTGAGCTTCCTATAGTCAATAAATTTTCTCCAACATGTGGGGATACCTGTAGGAATAAGCTTACCCTTATTATATGGAACCATCATAATCCTAAATTTCTTCAACACTACTTGTACCAGGCTGACTCAGTCATTATCAGAGATTAGATAAATGATACCAACATTTAAAAGCTTAATGACCTCTTTATGCACCACCTCAAACATGTTTGGGTTTAGTCTCCTTTGCATTTCTCGAGAATATATCACACCCTCCTCAAGATGAATAAGATGTATACATACTGAGGGTCTATCCCTTTCATATCATTAATGGTTTACCTTATAGCCTTCTTATGGTCTCTAAGGATACCTAACAAGTACTCCTCATGCTCAGTGGTCAAATATTAAGCTATGATGATTGGAAAAGTCTCATCGGGCCTTAAGGAAACACACTTAAGGAGATCAGGAAGAGGCTTAAGGTCCAAAACAAGGGGAGACTCAAAAGAAGGGGGATCACTAGTAATATTAGCAAAAATGGAAAGGATATCCTCAAGGGGCTCCTCAGGCCTAGAATCGAATGAAATAAAAGCAGATGCTATAATCTCTCACACAAATGACTCAAAATCAAAGTTAGCTAAGATATTCTCAAGCTTCATTAATTCATCCTCTATGGTCAACATAGTATGGGCTTGTCCCTTAACACAGGGATCAATGACATTAACCATAAAGCATACTTCATCATCACTCACATTTATACTATTCATGGCTTCAGCTACTCTCATGTTTGACCTCAAATTTCCAAACTTCAGTTTAGTCATCCCTAACCCACAATGGATAACAGTATCTGTAGTAGCAAGGAAAGAACGACCTAATAATGGCTGTAGTATGGTTAGTATCTAGATTGAACTCCATATCTAGGACTATAAAGTGTTGGCTTAATATTGCTTTTTATGTCGTTTTGATGATGCAAATTATGATAAATTGAATACAAAACATCTTATGAGCTTGTCTTAAATACATCTTTAAGATAGGTGTTTGAAATTCTTGGATTTGAGCCGTGATTAAAAGTGAAGAAGATTACATCAAGCATGGCATGGGTATTTCAAGAAAAAAAAAGCTCAAGTTTGTAAAACAAGAAGATGTGAAGTCATAAAAAGGAGACGAGGTCACATAAGGGGTATCGGCTTTTGTGCTTTACTTGTGTATGCCTTAGAATAGCTCTTTCTAGCTCTCATTTATGATTTCTTTGCATTACCTTTTCAAACTTCTTTATATGACTTTAAAAACCTTGGCTATAGCACTTCTTGATTACAAAATCTACTTCAAGAGGCTTTTAGGCTTTTTGAAACATCTTATTCGGCTTGCCAAGGGCTTTATAACTCGCTTTGAAATGATATTATTTTGCCTTATATTCATAAATTCGAAGGGTTGTTCAAATTATGCTTTAAAAAATCAAAAATGAAGTTTTCTAGGTAAGGTCGGACTCTCTAGTTGGCCGTCTGACTTGGCTTGTAAGCGACAGGCATAGTTATGTTGCTTATTGAACTAGGTGAGTCACTAGGCTAGTTGAGCGACCCTAGTGATTGACTACAGTCAGAAAGCTTAAAAACAAAGTTGGCCGCACCCCCTGGTCGACCAACCCTGAGCCCAGCACAATCAATGTTGTGGCCATTTATGACCACTTGAAAAGCTCTTTAAATGCCCCTTTCTTCCTACAAGCCCTAACATGACTCTTGAGCATTCAAAGCCATTTCTAAGCCTTACCAAACATTTCCAATCATCTTTATATTTTAGAGATCATTATTATTGAGCTATATATTGTTAGAATTTTTGAGCATTCAAAAGGATTTCATTTGCCACATTTGCTTATTGAAACTTATAACCTTAAAACTTTCAATTCTATCAATTCCTTGATTGTATACACATTCTTGAGCAAGGATTAGATTAAGAGCATCTTAAATAATAAAAAAGAGTATGGGGAAATCCTTGGTGAGAATTCACTAGGGTTCTTTGAAGTGGGCTTCAAAGAGGTGTAAAGATTGGTTTATACTTCACCAATTGTTGAAAAAGCACCCACACTAGTGAAGGTGTTGACTTCTTAAGGGAAGAATCCTTAGGCGATGGACATAGGCAAGGCTGAACCACCTAAAATTGGTTCTGTTCCTCCTCCCTCTCTTTACTTTTAGCATACTTGTCTATTTGCTTGCTAATTATTTGTTGAATTGCCAAAGTGACTATACTTGTGTTTGTGCGGATTTTTATTGCATAAAATTGGACATAATCTTAATTTACCCCTCCCCTTAGGATTATTTGCCCCTTACATAGTCTAAGGGAAAGATAAGCTCGTCAACTTGAACCATCACATCTCAACTATTCCTCTCAATCTCCTCTCAGACCTATTAGCTAATTATAACGTGATTTGTGTGTGAGGCTCAATTTCCCTAAACCTAGCTACGAATATAGTAAGTGAAGAATGACCCTAAGTTAAGAAAGATATAATCTATCTGCTTTTCCCCAGGGTAACACGAAATAGTGAAGGCTACTAGGTCACTCAACTTGAACGGAAGGCTGAAAGTGCAAATACTAGAAAACTTCATTGTGAATTTCACCTTCTTGGGCATAGAGAATATGCTACGCTTGCATATGTATAGGTCCTTGAAGAACTTAGAATAAGCTGGAATCTAAAGAGTGTGATTAGCTAGAGGCAAATTGACCTTAAGGTTGTTGATTTTCTCTAAAATCTTAAACACCCTATATATTCTTGACTACTTTGGCTTCTCTAAGGCTGTAGGAAAAGGGGCTTTAGGAATGACATAACTAGACATAACTACATGTTTCCCCTCCCGTTGTGGTAGAAGGGTATTACTCTCAGCTCTATCTCTTATGTCATCCTTTTGCTCTACATGTTGCTCTCTAGACTCACTAGACTCTCATACAGCACTAGGAGCAATATTCTCAATTGGGTTCTCACCCTCTCTTACCTTATTATCTTTCATTCTACCACTCCTCAAAGTCACAGCCTTTGCTTGGGCAGTAATGGTATATGTAGGATTTGAAGAACCACCCTCCCCTTTAGGATTTACTTTAGGTTGTGTGGGTAACTTACCTGAATCTCTAATAGTCATGTGATTAACCAGCTATCCTAATTGGGTCTCTATCTTGACAATGTGCTATTATTAGGATTGGACAAGCTATTATTAGTTCTCAAGCATCTGCTGCTAGGTTTTGTACATCTGAACTAAAAGGTCAAACTTATCATCACTAGCATATTGGGTAAATGGTATAAGAAGAAATATATGGACTACCACTGGCACCAAAAAGTAGTAGAAAACCTAGGCAAATCAACTACTGGATAGAAACCTAGAGGATTGGACTAAGCAGGATAGGGACATTACTGGAATAGGACCTGGGGTTGAGATGACTTAAATTGGCCCTGGTGCCAAGAAAACTTTGGATTATCATGCCAACCTGAATTATAGGTGTTTGAGTAAGGGTTGTACTCTGTGAGTACCCCTAAGTATCACAAATATATTCTTGCATAAACTCTAGAAGCTGGGGAGCTAAAGGGCAAGCTATGGTCTCATGTGTAAACTTAGAACATAGGGCACATACCTCTCCAACAATAGAAGTAGATGTAAACCCTAAAGGATTGGCTCTATGGCTAGATGTAGGTGCAAAACCTAAAGAAATAAACTGATCTAACTTAGTAGTCAGCATTTTTACCTTCACATTAAGGTCATATGAGGTGCCTATCTCATGGACTCCTCTTCTAGTAACTTCTATGGTATCTTTACTACCCATATCTAATGCCATATTCTAAAAAGAATCCTTAGCCATACTTTCTAACTAGTTCCATGCCTTCTTTCGTTTCAAGTTATAAAATCTCCTACCCAACATGGCATCGACCATCATGCCTTGTTGCTCAGTAAGACCCCTAAAGAAATATAGAAACAAATCATAGGTGTCGTACCCATGATGGGCACTAATGTAGAAGATCATTGAACCTCTCCTATGCCTCATGGAATAGCTCACATTCAAGATAGGAAAATGTCATAATATAAGCCCTAAGGTTTGACAGCCTTAGCCATAGGGGTAAAAACGTTGGTAGAAAGAGGATTAAAGCTTGTCCAAAGAAATAATGGCTTCATTTGGTATGGATTGAAGCCATTGTTTTGTTGTATCCTTGAGGGAAAAGGGGAAGAGTCTCAATTTATTGTTTTCCTACATGACATAGAGAAAACTAAGAGCTGAACAAATTTAAACAAAGTCAGTGACAAGAAGGTACTCACAAAGGGCCCTCGTTATTCCTACCATAAAAGGAAGGTAACATTGCTAAAAAGCCATGCTTAATCTCAAAGTTTACATCACCCAACTCTAGTGGATAAATTACCATGTTCAGCTTAAAGGCGTTTAGAAATAATTATTGCCTAATTGTTATGTTACCCAGCTCAAGACAAAGATTGAGAGGTATAGGTTAGTTATCTTGTACATCCCGCGGAATAAGAGGAAGAGGAGAGACATCATGCTCTTGTCTATGATCGGTCATTTCACCTAAAAGGTCTTCTAAGTTCCTAATGTAACGCTGAACATGTTGAGGTTCGGGATTCAAGGGAACTAAATTATGTCTAAGTGATCGCCTACCAAGCATGCAATAAAATGCTAAACTCCTTCCGTACTTCAACCCTAAAATCTTCAATTCAACAATTGTCTACCAACCATAAAACCTTAAACGAACAAAACACATAAAGAAAACACAACAACAAGAAAGAAACTACCTATAATGCAATAAACTAGAACTATCAACGGTAAAAACAAACAAGTAATGAAACTACTACTGATAAAATAAACAAAGCAAAGAAACCAAGTAAAACACGCAACCAATTAAAAACACATACACAAAAAGACAATGTCGTGCCTTCCCAGTAATTGTGCCAAAAACTTGATGTGATTCTAGCTTAGGTATATAAAGATATGCAAATGCAAGCATATAATGATATTGTAATATAGAGCATGAAAGCGAGGTCAATCTCCATAGGGAGGCCCCTTAGCTTAGTCTCTTTGATTAGTGTTCGACAATGAGTTATGTGTGTGTATGTGATTGATTTGACCTATTAGTTATGTTTCAAACAAAAGACTAGGCCTCCTAGAATTTCCTAATGATAGCAAGTAACCTATTAGTTTTGTTTTAGACTAAAGATTAACACCTACTATACCAAGTGATCAATTAAGCATAATTAATCAACATCCATGCAGTTACAAGTAAGGCTCAACCATTAGCATGGATTAAGGCTAAGATGAGACCATTACTATTAGCATTTAAGCACAAGGTAATACATGCAAACTTATTGAGGCACTCTCTGGAACACATAGACATATCTAATAACATGTCATTAAAAAGTAAGGAGAAAGCATGTATTAAAACCATCAATCATCCCAAAACAACTATGCAAGTCTTTAACCCATAATACAATCAACAATCAACCCTAGCTAGATCTAAGCTAATATAATAAATACAAGACTAAAGAGACGATAAGAAGACTTCCCTTTAATCTTGCTTCCATCCTTACAAATCTGTTGCAAATCCTTTCAAATCTATGTTATAATCACCAATTCAAGCTTGTTTAAGATGAGTAATGATATGGAAAATACGTGCGAGATGGATGAGTGATAAGGATTAGTAGAGTTTTTAAAACTAAAGAAAGCTCCCTAACAAATGAGTGGAAAATGACTATTTATAAGTTTCCAGAGCCAGTCACCTTTGCCAGTCAACTAGTAGACACTTTGAACTCGATTGGTTGAGATTTTGTTTGTTCTCTATTCCTGCCAATCGACCCTAGTCGGTCCACTAATTACTATTCATGACTTGACCTACTCTTTCTTTTGGTTTTTGTTGTTGCCAGTTGACCTAGTCGGTCGACAGGTAACCTTTCTGTATTCGACTGACAGCTTTAGTTTGCTCTTCACTTCATTTCTTTTCTTCTCCAGTCTTTACCCTTTTAACAATTCATCCTCCTTCATACATATCCTTGTCTTGGCACTCGCCTATGATGTGTCTTGATATGTGCATGTTTGTACCATCTTTTGCATGCCTTTATAGAGGTGTTTCGGTTTTTTTAGATTTCTTTGTATCATTTATGTGTAATTGATATGAACTATTTATGATAAGTTAAGATGCAAAAATGGTACATTACTACCATGTTTAGTAAATTATGTGAGTTCCAAAATAAAGAATAAGCATGAATGAGGATGAATGAGTGAAAGAATAAGGACCAAAAAAGAAAAGAATGAAGAAAACAATAATCTAGAGCTATCGGAAGACTAGACTAAAGCCACCAGTCGACTGGCTATGTCGACCGACATCAACAGAAGCTAAAAGAACCAACTTGTCAACTATTGTATAGGACCCGGTCACCTTGTAATAGTAGTTGGTCGACCAATAGAAATAGAATGCTTGTAACCAGTAACCGGTAGACTAGTGGCGCTGCGAGGAAATCTATAAATACCCATTTTTAGCTTTTTTTTAGGGGAATCTTTTGGAGCTTTTCTTAGAATTAAAACCCTAGCCTAAACCTAATGCTTGCCCATAAAACCCTAGCCTAAACCTAATACTTACCCACTCTCACACACTTTCCCATATCATTCTCCATCATAATCAAACTTTGATTATGGATTTAAATAAGAATTTGATTTACAAAGAATTGTGAAGATTCTAGCAAGAACATGAGAAAGTCACTTTGTCTTCACTTTGTTGTAGATCTATCAGGGAAGATTGTTACTTGTATTATGGGTTGAAAATTCTTATACCTGTTTTGGGTTTTGTTGCTGGTTTAATACTTGCTTTATTTTTATTGTCCAATAGTTATTATCAAATATGTCTATGTATTTGATGAATTGCCTAGATGAGTATGCATGTATTATTTTGTGCCTAAATGCTTAGACTTCACTACATGGATGTTGATTAATTGTGCTTAATCAATGACTTGGTATAATTGTGTAGTCTTTAGCCTGAAACAAAGTTAATATTTTACCTGCTATACTTAGTTGATTTGGAGAGTCATAGTCTTTAGTTTGAAACACAACTAATAGGCTGGACCCTAGAATAGAGTATTAATCAACACCTAAAGGATTTAGCTAATTAAGATCTAAAACTCTAATTGGTTAGGACATACCTATGCTCTAAAAGGGCTTGTTTAGGGATAGGAGTATGCCAATTATTAGAGATAATAAGGTTAATTAGCTAAGGTCTTAATTAAACTAGTCCGATCATCAATAGCCCAAACCAAGGATAGAATCCCAAGCCTATAAACAAGTAGCAATTATCTAGTTCATTCCTCATCAATTTTAGTCACTTTTCTTAGCTTGACCACCCTCCATTACACACACTATAGTTAGTTTAGTTTAGATATTTTAGAGCTCTGTGTTATCCAAACAAACAAAAAAAGAAAGAAAAGAAACAAAACACACACTTAGCTAGTTCAAACCACGAGTCGACGAGACTAAGCTAAGGGGCTTCCCTGCAGAGATCAACCTCGCTTGTACACTCTATATATTACAACTACCTCTTATGCTTGCGAGTATTAAAGCTTGATTTGGGAACATTAATTTGCATATCTTTTTATACACTCGAGAAGTAGCATCAACCTATATCATAAAATACAGCATTAATGAGGCATTTTCACATCTTAACTCATCATGCAACTATATCATCAATCATTCACAAATGCTACAAAAATGTACTCTAATAAGCTCTAAACACTTCTACAAATGCATGCAATCAATACCAACAGACATGCACATCAAAGGGGCAGAAGGAATAGAAAAAGGTATGGAGCAATATGATGCAACTCAATCCTAGTTATATTATGATTTAAGATTTGTTATTTGTTATTGAATCCTAATTATCTTAGAATTAGTTTATTAGCTATTTTAATACGTATAGGATTGGTGGAACCAAATCCTATTTAGGATTGAATTCCCAAAATAGCCTATAAAAGGGTGAAAGCTTTCATTAAGAGAGAACTTTTTCTAGAAGCTATTCAATAATAATATTTTATTCCCTCCCTTAGGGTTTACTATTTTGGGAGTTTCTTGACTAATTTCAGCCTTGAAATTGAGCTCAATGATTCTCTTTCTTTCTTGCCATGTTCTCTAAATATCTACTATGTTAGTTGGTATCAGACTAAGGTTTTCTTGAGCTACTTTGGGATTCATGATGCCTCCAAGGAGAGGAAAAGGTCGTGGTATAGCAGCTAGAGTTTTTCCCCTGATTAGGGTTGTATATGGGCGATTTGGTGTTTTTGCACTAAATTTCTAATCAAATCGATATATACAGTTATCATTTTATAAAACCAAAGTCGACCAAATTAATTAAAAAACCAATGACTTGGGTTAATATAGTTTAGTACGGTTTGAGTAGTTTTTTTGACCAATTTTAAGATGACATTTTGGTAGAAAACAAAACAATAATCATATTGACTTCATAAAACACCAACCACCAAAGATTACATGATGAAAATGGAAATCTGACCAAATCCATTCAAAATATTCACTACTACACTTATTTCAAGAACAAACCACGAATTAAATATTTCTCCATTCAATAATCAAATATCTTAGAAATGCTTCTAGCATTAATAACATACTATTTTCCAAGACTTAATTATACTAAATATACAGATAACCAGTAGCCAAAAAGCTAATGACTTGCTTCCTTCAGAGAAAAGAAATTATACACACACACACATATACATACATACATACACACACACACACACACATATATATACATACATATATATATACACACACACACATATACATATATATACATATACACATACACACATGGGCGATTCAGTTTAATCGCGATTTTGACTCCTTAAAACCGTAAATCAAATTGCCCACATTGGTTTTCCAAAGTTAAAATCACAACCAACCGTATTACTTTGAAAACCAATGGTTTATTGTCAATTTGATTCAGTGCAATTATTGTAGTTTTTATGATTTTTTATGCACCCCTACCCCTGATCAACAACAACAAATAGAGAAATACATGAAAGAAGACAAGTTGAAGCCTTAACCTAACGTTTTACACAACTAGAAACTCCAACTCATGTTGACAATGATGATGAGCCAGAGGAAGAGATGTTTTCAATGTCAAGCACCTTGTTCCTTATCATGGTGATTTGGTCAACAATAGTGGTGAAAACTTGAGGACGAGTTTTTTTCGCACCTAGGGAGACTAATGATACCTAATCCTAGTTATATTAGGATTTAGGATTTGTTATTTGTTATTGGATCCTAGTTATATTAGAATTAGTTTATTAACTACTTTAATATGTAGAGGATTTGTGGAACCAAATCTTATTAAGGATTGGATTCCTGAAATAGCCTATATATAAGGGTGAAAGATTTTATTAAGAGGGAACTTTTCTAGAAATTATCCAATAATAATATTTTATTCCCTCAGTCATCTTTGCCTAAGTGTGAACTGCAGCTAACTCTCTAGTGGTTCCATTTCTTCTTACTATAATTATGGTCTCCTAGTGTTTACTATCTTAGGAGTTTCTTGTCCAATTTCAACTTTGAAATTGAGCTCCTTAATTCTCCTTCTTTCTTGCTATGTTTTCCAATATCCGCTACATTACAATACAATCTTGCTTCCATGTAGATCCACATATGTCAAAGAAAGCCAAATCATCTAGTAACTTTGTTCTCACTATGGGAACAACTCAACTCAAAAGAGCGTAGAAGAGGTTAGTACTGATGATATCAAAGTCCACAGTAACATAAGTAAAGGTAATAAGGATGTTTTCAGGAGCTATAAGTAATAATGCATAGGTAGTAACAAAGAGAGCATGAAGCAAATGAGAATTAACCAAACTAAACTATTGAAAACAAAAGCAAATGAAAGGCATAATAAAAAATGAAAGTATAAAAAGTTTCTAGGATGTCTTCTAGTAATCTTGAGTTTTACACCCTCAGCCAATGTTGATGTTAGAGCATAATGCATTAATGTCCTCAGACACCTATTGCCTAGTAATCATCTCAAAATAGATAACAGGAGGAAAAGGATAAAGTAACATGTAGTCAAATAATGGATAAACATGCAATTCCTCTCCATAACACATATAGAACGTGAAAAATCCCACCGCAAAGAATTAGATGTATGTGCTCTAATGTGTCAAAGACCATGTGTAAATGTAAAAGATCATGTCTTACTTGAATCTAATTAAAACATGATATATCAATCTGAGTCTTATCTTTTAAAGGGGGAAGAGTGTGCGCTTGTCCTATGTGCATGCGCTTGGTGTGAGAAGGCATGTGAGCTCCAAAGTAGGGGGAGACTCAAAAGAAGTAACATGACAAGACAACTACTATTATTATGATGTTTTAATTACTCACAAATACACTAACCATGTAACAATATAGCTTAGGCATGTACAAGGTCGATCCCTCAGGGACTTATCATGTGAAGGACAAGTTCTAGACAAATATTAAGAGTCCCTAATCTAACTAGATTTATTGATTTAGGAGAATGAATAAAAATAAAATTAAATTAAATAACAAAAACTAAAACTAGAAAAAATAATGAAAGTAATTAATTAATTAAACTACGAATAAAGAAATAAGAAATTAATTCTAAAATTAAATTAACTAAGAAATTAGACAAAATAAATTAAAAGAGACAAGAATCCAAACTATCACGAAACAAGAATAAAAATAAATAAAAATAAAGAAAAACTCACAAAATAAAATAACGAGTTAAACTATCAAGAATAAATGGCAAAGGTTTCAAACTCCACCTTGTTAATCCTAGCATCAACTATATTTGATTATTAATCTTTTCCAAGTTTTGCTACATGATAATCTCACGGTCAGGCATCATTATCATGGAAGATATCACCATTAAGCTCTAAGATAATAAAAACTAAAGTATGTTTATTCTAATTTCAAAAAGATCATCGAATCATTAATCATATCTCAAATCTAAAATCACAATTAATATTTGGCGTTAAAAATGAAACTATTAATTGTCAAAAACTATTCAAAGCATGAAAAAAACATGATTGAACTCATCTAAGGAATTATTTTGAACAATTAATAGATGAATAAACAATAAATTGAAAGATCAAATTCATAAGATAAATTAAAAATTGAAAGATCAAATTCATGGGAAAAATTAAATCTCAAATCTAGGATAAGTTAAACTAACAAGGTTTCATCCTAATCTTAGCGAGAAAATTTAGCCTAACATAATATTAAAAGCAGGACAATAAATCTGAAAATAAAACATAAATTAATTACACTAAAAGAAAGAAAAGAATATGTTACAAGAAAATTCCAACTTTTAGTCACGAAAGAATTCCAGCTTCATTGTACTTGAAAGAAAGAACAGAAAGAAATAAAACAAAATTCCTATACTATGAAAAATTGTTGCTGCTCGTTGGGAACTTTTGTGGTCTAATGCACACACATATATAATGGCATGGATGCAACAACTTGTAGCCCAAGTCTTGGTTCATGTGAAAGGCTTTGCCTATTTTCCCCTTATTTATTTATTTTTTTCTTTCTTCAAAACTGCCCTTTACTTTATTTCCTTTTCTTCTTCCCCAAGACTTTGACTATTTCTGCCCTTGTTTCCTTAATTGCTCACTTTCCATATTCACTTTTAAGAAATTTCTTTCTCCAATTAAATATATCCCTACACAAATTAAAATAAATTATTAAGTCCAAAATATGTAAGAAAATCCTAAATCAATTAAAATTCATGCCAACACCCAAAATACTCACAAATTAACATTAAATTAAACTCCACAAAGCCCAATTCAATAGATATTAATGTAAAAATTAAATTGACAACAACTACCCATGGACAAAGGAAGGTCTACTTGAACAACCTTGAAAGCATGGGACTTTTCACAGTAAAATTTGAATCTGGATGACACAAGGGTTGCTCACGCTATCAAATGGGGTGGACATTAATGGAGATGGTATAGTAGACTCAATAGACGCATCATCATATGAAAGTAAGCTCAAAGGGATTATATGCACCCAACTTCTTAAGAGGAGAATCAAAATCAAATTGAGGAATAGTTGTTGTGAGTGACGTCTTAAGGTCAATCGTGCATTGTAGACTTGGCATTGATTAATGGTCTTACTCTCAGCCTTACATTATATCGCACATCTTCTCCATGATTAATAGACCATGACATAGTCCTTAGGATAACCTCAAGAGGTTACGCGAATGAGGAATAACCTAAACATCCTTAAAACTAGTTTGTAACCAAAAGATAAAATCGATACTAGGGTGTTGGTCCTATCGAGCATAGGTTATATTGTATCCCATGAGTTGGTTATCCCCATGACCAATGGGTGTGGGGACATCGGTGTGACCCATGATGAGGTGTGAGGACATGTACACTGAGCATAACCCTATTACGAGCGTCTTATGGTATGTACCTTACTGTTAAAGGGCTTGTGGTATACATAAATATCGCATTCCCTCAGATCTGAGACCACCATAGAGACTTATGGATTACTCCCCATGCCCTAGTACCAGATTATCAGGATTTGTAATTCGATGACAAAAGGCTACCGGGTTTGGGCAAGTTTTGCAAAGTCAAGGCGTAGGTCAAAATGGGATTAACTACTCTGGATATTAGAAGAACGATATTCTGCTTATTCCTAATTCATTAAGACTTTGGCCGAAACTTTTGGCTTTGATGTGTCACAGGGTTACATTGTGATGTGTCATGATGAGATTGGGACTTGATATTAAATAACTTAATAGAGGTTTGACATTTTACCATGCCCCTAGGGTTATTTTGGAATATCAAAGATCACAGGAAATCCACGATGGTACCCAGGTTTGTTGAATATTACCTTGCAACTCTTCAGCTTATCCAGATATCGAGAATCGTTGCTAGATGGTATCTCCAATTAGAATAAGGATTGTCTTTGTATTACCAACTTAAGTTTGAGCCTACAGAGTTACACATACGGTCAAGTGTTTAGTTGAAGGATTGGCCTATAACATTTAATTAAGAATTAAATTTACCACTATTTAATTATGAATTAAACAAAAGAATTAATAATTAGTGTATGTTAATATTTAATTGAGAATTAAATATTTAACCTATCACATATTTAATTTCGTCTATTTTTAGCTAGTACCAAACATGAGGCATGAATTAAATCATGAGTTAAATAGGTTGAGAATTAAATAATGATTTAATTTTAAATTGAGTCTTGGACTTAAGAAGTCCAAGGCCCTAAGTCTAAGTGGTTTAGGCTTATTGGGTTAGAAAACAAAGGGCATAGGTCTTCAAAAGGCCTAGCCCATTCTTTATTCATTATATAAAGAATTGTTCTATACGTTTAGTCATCATTATCATTCTTTACAGAACAAAAGAAAATTTTTCTTTAGATAGAAAATATAATTCAATGCGTAACTGAATACAAAAGTTAAAAGAATTACTGGTTTCTTCTGAATCCAGAAACAAGACTTAATTTTGAATGAACCGCAACTAGATTAATAATTGGTGGAGATCCTCACGATATATTGAATGAATCTCCTTGTCTCCATAGTCTGGACCCTTCTTCGCTATCACAAAATTCTTGTAGGCTTTTTCTCATAGTCTTTTATATATGATATGTAAAAGACTATATTTATTAGTACCTCCTCAATGTGCCTTTATCCTAATCTAATTAGGATTACATAATAGTTACCAAAGTAAACTAAAATACCCTTTAGATAAATAAGCACCCTTTTTGGGTAGATCCCACTAAATCCAACATCTCCTACTCACATATAATGGAAGTGCTCATATACTTTAAGCCGAGAAACAAATTCTCATTAAAAATCACAATTATTTATATAGGAAAATTAGACTGTGCTACCAATATAATATAAGAGGCTTAATGTTATATATCTATTAGGAATATATAGCCTCTCTTCAAACTCAAACCTACAAGTAGATGAAAAAGTATGCAAGTACCCTAAATCAGATGAATGACATTAAGATATCTTTCAAGATCCCATTTATAATATCTTGTATCGACAATATATCTCATAACTCATAGCAAACTTTAATTGATCAACTAGTGAATACAGAGATTCCATTAATGATCTTCCTCTTCTCACTTCTCACGATCCTCTTGACATCAACTTAACTTACTTTTCTAGACATGCCCCGCTAGACCAAATCTACGTACATGGTCCTTAGGGAACACACTAAGATAGCGAACATCAAAATAAGTCTCACGAAGTTGATTGAAGTCTGAGGGTACACGTAACCACAAAGGCTCCAGGTCTCACACAACATAAGTCGAGATCATACTTATGTTAATCCATTTGGTTGAAACTAATAGACATGGTATGAAACATGTGCTACAACATTTTCTCCTTTTCCCGTGGAGAGTATGTCTTTATCTCATGAAGAATGCTGTATAGATGATATTTAGACACCATAAATGTCCAAATATGAGTTCCCTGACCTATTTATTAGCTTAAACTCATATCTAGCTTACAAGGTAGACTTGGTGAGCATTTTTACCAAAATGACCGTATTGACCCTTTGTCAATATTTAGGTGACATATGTGATTTTAAGTATATAGCTATCAAAATTATTCCATGATACTTTCCTTAAAATCTTGCCTTATCTGCGCTTATCACAAAGATAATAGGGTGGTTACCTGTGTGAGAAGGCTAACCACTTGTCTACCTAACATACTTTTGATCAATAAACAATGAATGTATAAAACATTCACATAATATATGTATGTATATAAATCAATAATTAAATAATCATCTTGTGAACATTGGGAAAAACAATAGAAGAAGTATATTAACATCTACGTGATCCTTTAGATCAAGTGTGTATACCAAACACACGTATATGAATGCACTTAGTCACCATACTTGTGACTATATTCCATGCTTAAATATATTTCATGTTCGCATCCTTGAATGTAGTCATGTTTCTTACATAGTTACATTTGATGTTTATGTGTTTGGAAATAATGTTTATAGTTTTAGTACATGTAATAGAAGTTTCATTATCACAGTAGACTAATACTGTATCAATATTATTTCATTGCAATCATAAAAAGCTAAGAACTTCTTCAAGAAAACAACCTTTTTCTTTAACTCAATTTCAGTTTTCTCATGATCCACTTAATTGATTTTCAAAATGCTAGACTAGCATTGAGTTGATATCTGTTTACCAAGCCATTTACAAAACAGATATCTAGTCTAGTATACATCACATAATTCAAGACTTCCAAATATACTCATTAAGAACTACACACCTATTCTTTCACTTGAAAAGTTTAGGACACACTTTTGCCACTCAATTATTCACCTATACTGATAAGAATTTCTATGGGTTATGATTTTTGTCTATTAACTCATTCAAGTACTTTATCAAACATTGTGCTCTAACAAATAGAGGCAAAAATTTCCTTGAATGGTCTCTTGAGATTTATACCTCAATAATATACAACGTTTCCACCTATATTATTTAACTCAAAGTTAGATTATCAACTAGCTCTTTTACCTTGTTTATAAAATTCGATATCATTTCTAGTTACCATTATATTATCAACACATAATCTCATAACAATTCAATTGCTCTTTGATCTTTTGGTAAGCTGATAGCTGTTTGGATAATTAATAGCTGTTAGCGAATAGCTATTTAACCAACTGATTGAACAAAATATGTTCGATAAAATTAGCTGTTAGATTAGCTGATGAATGTAAAATAACGTAAAAGGATATTGATATCATGTTATTATTATTATTATTAGTTGTTGTATTTTAGATGTTTATGGATAGCTGTTTAACTAACTAATTGAACAAAATGTATTCAATAAAATTAGCTGTTAGATTAGTTGATTAATGTAAAATGACATAAAAGGATATTGATATCATGTTATTATTGTTGTTGAATAGTGATAAATTGAAAGGTTTCCAAAACTTAAGGTAGATAAATACATTATAAACACACACACACACACATATATTTATGCATCTATATTTAAGTGTAACATTTTTTTTTTTTTTGTATGTGTTTGTATAACAAAAGTCCTTAAAGGTGTTAAACTAAAAGATTAATGGAAACACTTTAGTTTTAAGCTATCTTTTGGCACCAAATCTTTTGAACTTCTAAACTCGTTTCTTTATTTATATTAATAATTGTACACTCTAAGGTCAAGTTAACTCTTATAAGATGAATAATCTATAACTTTATATATAATATATGTCTCTTATGTATTTTTTTCATGGGATAAAAGTCTTCAAAAGGTGTCAAATTTAAAGATTATGATAATACTTGGTTCTAAATTTTCTCATGATACCAAATTTTTTGAACTTTTAAACACTTTTTTGAATTGCAAATTAATAATGACATATTTGAGGCTACACCATGTGCATTGTTCTAAGGCCTCCAAACCTTATCTAAGATGTGTACAATTTTACATAGATGATGATGACGACAACGACAACGACGACGACGACGACAACGATGATGATGATGATGATCATCATCATCATCATCATTATAGGAATAAGGTAATATATTTCATAATTAGATATTTATTTTCATAATCATATTTTAATATTAAAGCATAACTAATTTTTTAATAAAATATTTGTATCAATATTACAAATATTAATTTTAAAATATTCAAAAAAAAATTTTCAAAAAAAAGTACTAATAAAACTTATGCTTTTAGCAATGTTGATTATATAGAAATTGAAATTCATTTTATATTATTTCTTATTTATATTTGTGAAAGAAAAGGTAAAAATATAAAGAGAGATTGGAGAAAGAATATAAAAATCAAAAACTACGAAATGGGTAGAATTGCAAAAAAAAAACATGAAAAGCTAAAAGCTGCTTGAAAGGCTAAAATTTTTAACTTCTGAGAAACGTTAGTTGAAACACTAAAAACTACCTAAAAAGTTACTTGAAACGCTAGTTTAACGAACAACAATAATTTAGCAAAATAGTGTTTTGACCAGTTAAAACGCTAAATACTACTTGAAAAGCTGTTGCCAAATATGCACTCTATATATTACATAGATGAGGGAATTGCTTATATTAGAGAATCTCAATTTGGCAAAAAACATATGTACAAAAGAAACAAATAAGTTTGATTCTTTTAACATAAAATAGGAGACAAAATCCACTGTCATTTATTTAGCCATGGTCCTACATCCAAATGGTAGCAATTTAATAAGGCACTTTGTCACATGGCAACCAATTAGCACGCAAAAAAGATTTTTTCTTTCTGGTTGTTGCATTATATAATACTAGTGTGACACCCGTGTAATGCACGGAGAACGACATATGTGATTGGATATATTAAAATGATAAGGTTTTTGCATCTTATTAAATAGTTATTGAAATAATTATATACTATGAAATTAATAAAACAATGATGATATATATAAAGAAATGGCATAATATTAATTAAATTAAAATGTTTAATATAGGAATGGAACTAAATAAATGAGGAAAACCAAAAATGACCTAAGAATTGGCATATTTAATTGATAAGTAATTATGAAAGTTTGTCATATAAAGCGCCACTTGGCAGCACGAAATTACAACCTATTTTGATTTATTATATGGTATACATATATATAGATATAGATATAGATATAAATATAGATATATACTAAAATGGGAGAAATATATTAGGAATAGACATATCGACTTTGTAAATAGATGATAGTTTGACAAGTTAGCATAAAAATATTAATGAATAACTTTTTTCTTTGTTGATTTTGTTAGATTTTGTTTGAATTAACTCATAAATATTATTTTTATCTATTTTAGCAAACCAAGAATAATATATGTATAAATGCAATATGGAACACTACACATATGTAAAAATGTAATATCAGATACTATGCACATACATGAATGCAATATCAAATACTATATACATGCATGACTATAATATCAAATATTACGAAAATGTTGTTAACTTTAATTCAATGGCTAAATACATCTAGTCTCGTGGATTAATATTAGATACTAGATACTAGATGTTCACTTCTACATATTTCTAAAAAGTAATATGAAATATGATGAAATCCAAAATAGAATACTAAGTATGTACGGTGTATGAAAAGTTAATGAGAATAATGATTTCATTACTTTGAAAATGCTACTTTTGAATTATTAGATAAGTTTAGCCATGTTTTTATTTTTTTTTTCAGTTGTTATTGTTGATAAAATTTAGGGCTTTTTTGGATTTTTTTTAAATGCTTTTTTTTAACAACTTTTGAAAAACAGTTTTTTTATAAGCTGAAAATTCTGCTTTCTTAAAAAAGTTGTATTTGAGTTTTTTTTATGTAAATTTCAACTTTTTTTGAAACCAAATTAAATAGTTATTGCAAAAGTAATATAATTTTTTCAAAAAAAAAATTTGTTTTTCTGAAAAAAGCTAATCCAAACAGGCCCTTAGTTGATAAATATTGTCAATGAATTTTCACAATTAATTTATCAAACAATTTTATTAAATAAACCTTCTATGCCACTCAAAAAAGAGGTATGAGAAGGAATTGAAAATTGAAACAAAAACAAATTATAAGTTCTTGTTATTTCTATATGTTAGTTAATATCTGTGTTGTTTCTTTTCAGGACTAATTGTATATCCGATTTATTTTTTCTTCACACAACTTATAATCTTAAGTCTTTAGTTTTGTCCTGGATATTTTTATACCATATGTTCAAAATTATAGCTATACCTGGTGAAAAAAATCAGCCTGCTTCTTAGGCCATTTCTAATTGCCATCTGCTTTGCTATATGCGTTTTTTGCTAAATAAGCAAGGGACTTTTATTAATGAGAACTTTATAAGAATCAACAGCAATATACAAAAATTACACAAAATTAGTCATATCTAGCGTTAATGCTCCATCTCTCGCATAAGACCCTGTTAGTATAAGGGTTTTTAACTTTACAATGGTATACCGCTTTTGTCTGAATATCTGCAGCAATCAACATGAGTAATTGTTCATCACTTCTCGGATTTTCCTGACTGAATAATCTTCTGTTTCGCTCGCGCCAAATATGATAAATGGCAGCCTCCAAGAAAAGTTTGTTAATGCAGGCTTTAAAAGAGTTGTTTCTAAACTTGGCAAGGAACCATTCCGTAATACTTGTCTAATCATAAACCCAATGGGGGCCAAAAGCAAGTTTTGCACCTTTTTCCCAGATTCGCCGAGTAAAACAGCATTGAAAGAAAAAATGTTCATGGTCTTCCAACATCCTACGACAAAAAATGCACAATGGGTCAATAGGTAAGCCCCACGCAAGAAGTCTTCTCTTAACAGGGAGTCGATTATGCCAAACAAGCCAAGAATACATTGCATGTTTCGGTGTATGACCCTTAAACCATACAAGCTCAGGCCAACAAAGCAATTCACCCTTATCCCTTAAGACCATGTATGCAGAACTAGTCGAGAAGCTGCCTTCTGGATTTCCCAACCACCACCAACGATCCGTGTGATGACTATTTTGAGTTGGTGAATCTGCAACTCCAAAAATAAAGTTGTGAAAAGGACAGTTTGCCTGCCAATGCCAATTTCCATTCCACAAGTAATCACTGACTCTTGCCCTGAGGTTAATATGACTAGCAACAAGATTATGAGTCTCAAGAATATCAACCAAAATGCCCATAGGATGCCAATGATCATACCAGAAAAGGGTATCATCTCCATTTCCAATCTTTCTGAAGACCAATTGCTTGAATTTGTCCCTAAGATGGAGGAGTTTTTTGAGGTACCAAGGAGCATCAAGAGGAATATTAATCTCCCACAGGCTTTTAGTTCTCAAGTAATTAGAATAAATCCACTTCACCCAAATGGTATCTTCACAATTCAAGATCATCCAAAGGTAATGGAGGTTCGCAGCATGATTAGCATCCTCAATACTTCGCAAGCCAAGTCCCCCTTCACTGATAGCTTTACAGACCTCATTCCATGCAACTCTATTTTTACCAATCGTGTTATTTCCAGACCAAAGGAAGTTCGCCAATCTACTCTCAATGTCTTTGATCACTCCTTTAGGTAATACAAACATTCTTGCCCAATAACCTTGGATACCCATGAGTACAGACTAGATCAACATTTTCCTTCCTGCCAAAGAAAGCCACTTAGTCACCCATCCTTCAATTCTACTCACAATTTTGTTAATAAGCTCCATACAATCCTGTTTAGCAAGTTTTCCAGTAATAAGTGGCACACCCAGATACCTCACAGGGAAAGACCCAGTTTTAAAACCAATAATGTCCGTGAGTTTGGTCTGTAAATCATTTGTGCATGCCCCAAAGTAAATTTCACTCTTATCTTTACTAATTTGAAGGCCCGACAAAGCTTGGAATAATTCCAGTCCCTCCTTGATAGCAACAATCAACTCCGTATCAGCCCGAGAGAAGATAAGTACATCATCAGCAAAACACAAGTGAGTTAATTTGAGTTTACCACAACGAGGATGAAAATTGATTTTTCTGCTTGTTGCAAGCATATCCATGATGTCAGTTAAAGCTTCCATCCCAACAACAAAAAGGTAAGGGGAAAGAGGATCCCCTTGCCTAAGACCCCTGCCTCCTCTAAAAAATCCATGGAGTCCACCATTAAAGGCCACAGAATAGGATGCTGTTGTGATACACATACGGATCCAACCAATGAATTTCACCGGGAAGCAAACGGCTTTAAAGGTGTTGGGTTATGGCTCAAAGTCCAAGCCCGTACAAATTAGGAAAGAGTTTTAATGAGAATTAAAATTCTAGTTTTGGTAAGAGTTTTAATTATGGTAGGATTGATAGATGAGGAAATCCTTTGTCTTGGAGGACAAGGAAATCTCCTCTATAAATAGGACTCTTGCATTAGTTGTATAAGGTGTGCCTTAGGACCATACCCATGGGGGGTGTGGGTGAGAGAGAGAGCCTGAGAGCATCGAGAGTGTCTTATATTCGTTCTAGTCCTGTTGAGGATAGAACCATTATAAGAACTCTGTGGGAGAGGGTTTAGACTTTTCTTTCCGTGCAAAAAGTCACCACCTGAGTTGTAATACCATTATTATTAAATAATGAAATTTATCCCAGAGAGGATCGTGGAAGTAGGCAGAGGGCCGAACCACGTTTAGTAGCGCGTATTCTTTTTTCGTTACTCGTAATTTAATTCCACTGCGTGAGTGTGTGTTATGCGTCCTGATTTCCCAACAAAGGGCATCCAAAATAAAGGACCAATTTATGGAGTCATAAGCTTTTCTGAGATCTGTTCAGATAAGTTGATGTGATTGCTCCGTGCCGCTTCCAAGTGGTGACGTGTGAAACTTAGAGCCTGTCAGGTTATAAGCTAATTAAACTAGTTTATAAGTTAAAAAAAGAGAATTTATATGTTTGACAGCACCGCTTATAAGCATTTTTCAATAGCGTATAAGCTGAAAAAAGATTACCAATCTACCATTTTTTTTAAGGGCTTATAAGCTCATAGATCAAACTAATGAAAAGACCAATTTACTCTTACCAAAGTACCATATTAATTAATAATATTTTCTTTTTAATCATTTTAACTATTATTGTTACTTATAAACATATATTTACCAAACATGTCAGTAACTTATAAATATATATTATCCAAACTCATCATAACTTGCTTATAAGTACGAGCTGCTTATAAGCACTTAAAATTAAGCTTAGCCAAACAGGCTCTTAATAATTAATAAGTATCAGCTCCACTAAAGTTTGGTCTTCTGTATTGCATAGAACAGAGCCAAATTTATCTCAACAGTTCGCCAAGGAATGGCTGAAAATAAGCAAGCAGCACCTGTAAACTGCACTATCATCACAATATCTTGAAAACTAGGAAGTACTCAGACAACCTTCCTAGAGTAGGAAACAACAAAATGATGTTTCTGCCGGCTCTTTCTGATCCCCTTTTATGGAGGCTAAAAAGGTGGAATTTCACTACTCAACCACCGCCGAGAGAAAGACGTCTAGATTTCCGGGAACTCCATAATCAACCTTTAGGCAGAGAGGAAGAAGAAAGAACTTGCGCAGAACCATTAGCCAAACAAAGATTTTTTCAAAAGGTATATAGAACCTTGGCAATGGTTGGATAAACTCCTTTAGCAGATCAAAACCCTTAATAAATGAGGGAGTACATTGGATTCTCGTACAAGCTCAATCACAGAGCCTGTTATCAATATACACTATTAATGTTGGCTCAAATACACTACTTCAAGTCATAATCTATTGAAACATGCCACTCCAGCAGCTACCAGCAGTCTGGCAGTGAAAATAGTAGTACTTCTGCAATAGCAAAGCACACTGTGCACTGAATAGACTTGAAGAAACTTTTGGTCACTGGTATAGTCGACGACTATCTTAGAACAACCGCTGCATTTCTGAGTGCAAGGTATCTCTGGACATAATCATTGGGCAGTGACCTAATGATCTTGAAGACCTCAGCATTGGCATAACGGAGTTTGGTTCTTGGATCAAAATAAGGTGCCTGCATGTGAAGTTACTTTTGCCGGTTAGTCTTGCCATGTTGGTACAGAAACTATCAACTCTCTAAGAAAGACAAGCTCTTGAAACGGATGCTAATATATATAATTCTGATGCATCATGTAACCACTTTGAACCACTGGGACTGTAATGCTTGTCTTTACATAAAACAGCAAACCTCAGAAAGGTGTGCAATGCAATTCTTCCAAATCCAAAAACTACTCAAAAGACAATCACAATCTGAACTTCAACGCTTACTAGAGATCTCAGGCAACTATCACAAAAATGTATAACAAACCAATGATAAGTCCATACCAGTTTGATGGACCTCTAATTCTAATGAGCATAAAAGTTAAATTATTAATTCCATCAGGCTAGTACACTACAATAGCTAGTCAAGATTTGAAGCACATGTTGGAACAGGCAACGGGTAAATGAAACAATAGACGCTCTATGTTCATAAAACATCATGTAGTTTTACCATTCTACTCTATCACACTCACCTAACTCAGCTTTCTGTAAACGGAAGACAGAAAATAGAAACTAATTCTTATTCTCATGTCACAAAAATAAACCACTACAATTTCATGTGTCCTAGTATCTGATCATTCGCAGAATAAGATCCATAGTATCCTTTCACCAAAAGCATCAAAAGAGAATAGATAGACAACACAACTTTCCAAGACAAATACCTCGAATCCTGTTATGTCACAAATTCTTTTGCACGGATGCACAGAGGGTGGTGACTCAATATTAACATCTGCAATGGAAAGCAGAAGGGATGGTGAATATTAAGATATATAAATGAAAGATGATAATAATACCAGGTCCAAAATTGAAATACACTCATATATAAGATCCCTATTTTCTAAATATAGAACAAACAAAATATCGGTTGTAATGAAATTATTATCTATCTTGAACTCTCATGTTAAAAGATTACAGTGCAGGAAAGCAATTTTGAATTGACAAAACCAGAAACTGAAAGAGTGAAATGAAAAAGGGGTAGTACTTAGATTAACATTCTAACTCCAACTTCAACTCAGAGTGAGGGAAAAAAAAAAGTAAAATATAATATTCACCTTTTTACCAAACATTCCGACCAACAAACAAACACCAATTCTCGATGAGTGGCAAAATGTATAAGGCCTGTAGTGCGTACCACCCCACCCCCTCCCCCCTCCCCCCCCCCCACAAAACAACCCCCATGCCGACGCCAAGAAATAAGAAAGAAGATAGAATTCCATCCTAAATGATGTTCTGCTTTAAGCTTTTCTGTAATACAAGAAATCAAACTTGGTCCTTCATTATTAGATATTCATTGCTTTTGAAGCTGCGAAGTACTTAACTGGAAACAACAAATTGAAGCATATTTATTAGGGTAAATGTAGCATCACTTCAAATATCTAGTATACACCACATAGTGATCAAGTAAGTTAACCCCTACAAGGGTAAGGTTTTAAGTGAAAGCTGCATTGACCAAAATGTAACCTGGCATGACACACCCAATTCACACTTTCATAAATTACCTACACAGAAACAACTTTCTCCGACGCCAACCAAGAATGACTTTGTTAAATGCCAAGGAGAACATCTTCCACCATGTAAAACCAACCGAACAAGATCAAGATCACTCGACCGATTAACAAAAACTCCAATACAACAACTAATACTGAATAATACAAACACAAAACTGGGTTAATTCTGGTAGGCAAACTTTGCGATGAGCACGAAACCGCACAAGACGCGCAGCGATCCCTCATTTATTAAACTAAGCACAAGAGGGCTAGCATACATACGAGGTCCAAAATAGCCATTCTCACTGAATCCCAAATTGAATGTCACAAAAAATTTCCGACGAAAGTAATAAAATTCATCGAAAACATAACAATACTAATCCAGTTGGAGAACTTTTGTATTTCAATCAATCTAAATACATTAACACTACTAACAATTAAGGCTGAACACAGAAACTTTATTCGCTTACAATTGGGTATATTTGGGGGATAGTTCTGGTAATTCTCGGCTTGAATAATGTGCTTGAGATGTTTCCAGTGTCTGCCTCTGGCCTGGCCTTTTGGGTACTTCTCGTACATCTGAATCTTCTTGAAACTTAAATGGGTTGGTAGCACTAGCTCTGCTTCCACTACTTCTCTCTCCATCTACACCTACTATATATATATATAGATATATATATAGAGAGAGAGAGAGGGTGGGAGAGAGAATTTTTCCTCCGGAAGATTTTATGCAACAAGGGGAAGGGGAACGTACTGGCAAAGACGCAGTAATGTTGCAAGGATTTATAGGCGTCCCTATTCACGAAATCGAGTCTAAAGTGTTAGTTTTGCCACTTTACTATTTTGGCTGGCAAGCCGGGCTTATTTGAATTGATTTTTTTTAAGAAAAAAGTATTTTTTTGTTAAAAAAATTATATTAAATTTATAATAATTATTTAATTTAACTTTTAAAAAAGTTAAAATTTTTAAAAAAAATTCAAATACAGCTTTTTTTAGAAGACAGAATTTTCAACTTTTAAAAAAAAATATTTTTCAAAAGCTGTTAAAAAACACTTTTGAAAAAAGGCCAATCCAAACGAGCCCTATACATATATAAAAGAAATTATATAAAATAAAATAGGGTTAATTTCACCAATACCTCTAACTTTTATGGGTCCATGTGGCATTGCTGTTGAAGTTTGTTGTCGCGATTGCGGTTGTGGTTGTTGTTTCGATTAAGAAAAGTTATTTTATTGTTTGGTAAAAAAATATAAAATTGTTATGGAATGAAAAAACAGTTGGTAATATATAAGTGACACTTATTAACCTTATATTTAGTTTCAGACACTTATTGGGCTCTCATTGAATTACTATTAAAAAATTAATAAACAAGTTAGTGCTACATATTTTCTTGAGCTAAAATACCGGCCATTCAAGGCACAATCCCATATGTTTTTTTTTCTTTTTTCCTTTTTTGAATCCAATCAACGAATACACACCAAAAATCAAAACTACAAATATTAAAAAAAAACTATTTGATTTTGATAATAATTTTGAATGTAAATAAGACCCATTTGATTTTGATTTTGTTATAAATTTTATTATACTTTTTTACATTTTTGTGCAAGTTCATGTGAACTTGTTAAAGACCCATTTAAATTTGATGAATATTTTATATGTAAAAAGATCTTTTTTTTTTAATCTAATTATAACATCTTAAGTTAGATTTTTTTTTTTTGTTAGACTTCATCAATACTTCGAGTTCTCAGAGTCAAGCTTCATTAGTTTCATTACAGACAATTATTGCATAGGTATTATATTTGGGCTTTTTGATTTACTAAATATGTTGAAGAGACATTGAGGACATCATTTTTTGATTAAATATATGTTTTAATATGATACTTAAAATTTCTTTTCTCCAAAAAAGTAGTAGTGTATGAAGCAAGCAAACAAGGCCTCAATGCAATGCTTGATAAAGCAAGCAATTGAGAAATTGATAACGAGAAAAAAAAGGTAGAAAGTTAAATAGCAAAAATGGCACCAAAAAAAAAAGAAAAAAGAAATTAATATTAAGAAGTGAAGAAAAGAAAAAGGAAATTTTCTTTGTATCGCATATGGTGGGATAAAAGAGTAAAAAAATGAGAGGAAAGTCATTTTTGGATAGAGGTAAGATACTTTAATATAATTTAATGACTAAGATCGTTGATATTTTAAGAAAATTTTCTTTGTATAGTATATGACAGGATAGAATTTTTTTTTTTTTGGTCTTTTTGTAATTTTTAAAGACAAAATTCAAAAAAGAGCAATTTAATAACTACATTACTTTTATTAGTATAGATATAACATTGTTAGATTTGACTTAAGCCAAGGGTTAATAAATAGTCATAATCAAACATAATGGGTAATAAGTGTCACCTTATATAAAAGTTAGGGTTATTATGTGGAATTTAACCCCAAATATTATAATAAAGGTCATTTATGTAAAACATACATCTTAATTCCAATTCAAATGTGTTTTGAAGACAATTTGAGTTTATAAATGACAAAACTGACTTAATATTATTTTACAGATTCAAATGAAAAAATTCATTTAAAAATGCAAATACTCATAAAAACTAATTTCATTTCATTTATAAATAAAACGAATTTCATAGTACAAGTGATTCCAAGTACTATGTTTGTTTGCTTTTTTCCCACCACAAATGCTAGCATTTGAAAACGGAAGTATTAAGAAATTTAAAGTGGCAGGAAAAGGGGTCCTATATTGGATATTCAAGTTTTGGAATTATCAAGGTCACAAGGCGGCTTACACACTGACTGCAAGCAACAGCCAGATTTTTAGTGTACAACCACAAATATAGATATTGCAAAACTCCTTTTCACATTGAAAATTGGCAAAAATGTAAAGCCATGGAAATTTTACGTATAATTTTCCCCTTCCATAAACATGTGTATAAAAGAACTATATAATGAGACAAGCACTTGAAAGACTCACAACTTTGAAAAGGAACAAGAAAATTATTTACAGTCTCGACATCTTTTTATGCATCAAAGCCTAAGATATTGCAGCATTGCCTCTAAAGTTTCGCCAGTGGATTAGTTTCAAAGTGATCATTGTTAGATCTTGAAGAAGAAGCTATATCTATTTGTGACATTGTTGAGTTCTGAGTTAGAGTTGCAGTGAAACTCTGCATTTGCTTTTCTTCATGAAAGCCTCTCATGGCTCTAAACCTCAAATCTTCAGAGTTACTGCCGGATTGGCTCACATCAGGAATATCAGTTCGTCCTTCAAGCATGCGTACAACCTCAGACATGGTAGGCCTGTTCGCCGGAGATGCATTGGTGCACAGGATTGCTATCTTCACCACCATTTCTACTTCTTCCATGATGACCTGAGTGCCCAATCTTTCATCGAGAAAATCTTCTAATTTTCCATTTTGTTGCAAGTGAAAAGCCTGACATAAAAATATTTTAGCAAGGTAAAAGACTTTGAGAGGAAATACTTCTACAAGCGTTGCCATGCAGATGTGCAGGCTGGCGTATGCGCTCAATAAGACAAACAGATATAGAAAGCTGTGTACCCAATCTAAAAGACAAATGAAATCTGCACTTGGCATGTAACTGCTGTTGCTCTTGCCACTAACTATTTCCAAGGCCATGACACCAAAGCTATAAACATCCGCTTTATACGTCAAGTAACCCCATAATGCATATTCTGGTGCCATATATCCGCTGCAATGGGAAGTCAAAATTCAACTTTTGATTGGCTAAAGTACCCAAGCATGAAGTGGAATTCACAAGAATGCATTAGCACAAAATGAACTTACACTGTTCCTGCTACTCGAGTGCTAATATGGGTCTTCTCATCTTCATTAAGCTTAGCTAATCCAAAATCCGATATTTTTGGATTCAGGTCTTTGTCGAGTAGCACATTAGTAGCTTTAATGTCTCTATGAACAATTTTTAGTGCTGCCTCCTCATGGAGAAAAGCTAAACCTCTAGCAACCCCTGTACAAATCTTGAACCTTGTTCGCCAATCCAGAACCATTTGACTGTCCTTGGAACCTTAATTACACCCACATGTTGGAAGAACAACTTAGGATGATGTAGTGAATAGAATTTATATACCAAAATATAAGGTTTCGAGATTTAACAAATTCTAGATGTAATGTTGACAAGAATGTACCAAATAATGCACGAGCAAGGCTATTGTGTTCCATGTATTCATATACCAGCAAAAGCTGATTCCCTTCTATGCAGCATCCATGAAGCTTAACAAGATTTGGGTGTTGCAAGCGAGAGATCATGCCAATCTCATTTAAAAATTCTCTGTTCCCTTGTCTTGATTGAGATGAGAGCTGCTTCACGGCTACTATTGTACCATCAGACAGCCTACCCTGTGGCAGCTAATTTGTCAAAGTCTGCAAATGGCAAAAATAATGACTAATACAGTAATATTTTTGTCCAGACTTACCTTGTAAACAGGACCAAAACCACCTTCCCCAATTTTATTTGAAACATCAAAGTTGTTGGTTGCAGCCTTGATTTGCTTTAAGGTAAAAGAAATCATTTGCAGTTCCGATCCTTCAAAATCTGTGGAAAAGGAACATTCCATGAGGCCTTTACTCATTCAATAGTTTCTTGTATATCTTGCAATTATGCACTCATTCTTTATAACCATATTCTGGTCCAGTATTACTAGCTGCAACTGGCAAGATTTGTTCAGACAAACATATCTCTTGCATATCAAAGACAATAATATTACCAAAGAAAATTTTGCAAATTAATTTTCATTTTGTAAGACTAGAAAAAAGCCTATATTTTATTCTTCTTATTTGGCAACACAAACTCCCATTACAATCCAATTGCTACAACAAAGGCATAAATCTACATATTTCACATGATAAATGAAAAAGAAATTTGGAAGATTGAATGATATCAAGTGCTTCAACAAATCTTGTTCAGGACTATTTTCAAATCATATCATGTCTTCTGCAAATATATTATGAAGCCAACATTATCAATATGCAATAAGTTAAAAATTATCTTTATGTAAACTAAATGCAATATACTAAGTGGTCACCTTTTCTGTTTGTACTTCTGCCACACAAGCATCGTTTCCACCAGAGGATGCCAAATGTGAAGAAAATAATGCATACTGCCAAAACTCCAACTCCAATAATAATATAAACAGTTACATTTTTCTTGTTCCCATCTGAACATGTTTTGAAACCTGTGGAAGAGAAAAAAGAAATAATAAATGATGCTATTAAGATACATGGTCAAAAGTGAGATCATTTTGTTAATAATGTAAGTATAATGTAGGTAATTATATTATACTGTTACATGATAGAAGACATGCAGATTTATTGCTTTGGAAGGAAATTGGATTGTTCCATGTAGAATGAGAAAGAATCAACTAGGATTTCTAATCAAACAAATCGAACATAAAATGTAAAGAAACCCTTACAGCTTCTTGTGTTCTATATAAAATCATATAAAATAAAGTCCTTGTGCTTATGGTAAACTTGTATATTCAGAATATCATTGAGCTAAATGCCATAGCAAACACTTACGCGGGTTGACCGAAATAGCTGATACTAGAGGTCCGTAAACCCCTCTGTTAGGGATACGTGTAGTCCCTTTGCCACTCCAATGAAAACGAATCTCAAGAGTATTGTCTTCCACAGTGGCATTAAATTGTCTCACAACAGGTCTCTGAGCTCCATGTGCCTCATCTTCAATGTTGAAATCTTTCCGCACTAATTTGCTCTAAATTGGATTAAAATTAATAAGCAACACAAGTTGTAAAGTTTGAGGCGATATTAACCATTCACTTAGATAATTACCTGAATATAAATATCAAAAAACCGCCTCCCAAGACTTCTGTATGTATTGTCATTGGTGAAAAATATTTCTGCAAAGTGGAGACTCACTGTGTAATTCCCATTCTCCAAGCAATAGCGAAAATAGGTGAGTGTAAGAGGGGAAATTCGGGCCGTGCTGTACAACTCAGAAAGGTTTGTTGATGGTACAGTAGCAACAAATCTTGCATTTTGGTAATTATCATCATCCATGAAATCTCCTGTACTACTGAATCCCCAGTATCTGTCACTTCTATAATATGTAGCAGTACCACCTTCAACTCCTACGTCTCCTTCAAAGGTAACTTCTCTGTTGTTTTCTTCAACAGTAAAATCATCTCCACCACTATTAACATGTAAAGAACACCCATCTGCCACAGGTAATATGAATTTATTTGTATATGCAACCATAGTTGGAATATTCTGCGACAAACTGAAAGAGTAACTGAAAAGCTGTAAGCATCAGAAGATTATCTGCCAAAGTAGAGAAATACATATATGCTCATACCACCTTCAAGAACTATCCTAGACCAAATGATGTAGCATCGGAAATATAAAACCATTTCACAAGCTGTTCACAGGAGGTAGCAAAAGATGCAAGAGGCTGTTTTCTCAGTCGCTGAACAACTCAAATTTTGGTGGCAACTGGAGCATTAGTTCAAATCAAATCAGATAACGAGGGGCTTGAACATTTCATTATCACATTTACCAGAACACTACTCTTCAAAAAATGTACTTACATCTTGGACAGGAAAAGTCGTTTGTGCATGGAAGAAAATTCTGTCTGTTGCAAATAAAAGATGAAAGCCATTAATATCTGATCCCGAAATAAGAAGATGATGATTCTCAAGTTGAAAAGATTCCTTTTTCTGTTCTATAGCTAAAATGAAACATATCAAAAGAATTCTAGAGCAATCAGAATAAGTATTTTACAAGGTGTTTGTCGTGGAAGAGCTCCTGAACAAGTTTATGTATAGGTTCCTGGAGCAAAGATCATAAAAAGAAAAGTTGATATCAATATCGGATAGTTTGTAATATAATTGAAATACAACAGAGAAAAAAGAGTAAAGGAATCCTTCTGACATGCTCTGCTGACAAGCAGCTTTCTCTGTGCCTTGCCATGTAAAATTATTGTAAGAAACGTCACTGCCAGCACACAGTAGCGTTAGAACTCATTGTCTAGATTATAGTAAGAACACACTTGCAGTAATGAGCAGTCATAAGCAGCATCTGAAAGCAATTTGAAGCACCTCTTTGGAGCCACTATCTATCATATTTGGCTTGGAAAAACTGTTGTATCTTCAATCATGTAGCCAAGACCGAAGAACAACCTTTTTTGTCAAATCTTTAATGATGTTAGAAGAAAAATTACTTTTGGTAGGAGAATCACTTCCTCTTGTTTGAACAAAGCCATTTGTAAATCATGGAGAATAGAAGATATTCTTGTATAGGGCTTTCCACTTTTCGTACACTCCACACATTGTACATCTACAAACTTCATAATTAATACATTACTTACCCTACAAAAATAAATAAATAAAGAAATAATAAATCGCAGTCATAAGCAATATGATAAGAAATGCGACGACATAAACCTCTGAATTTGAAGGATATAAAACGACTGCAAACTGATCAAAAATTATAAATTTCAATATACTGGTGCAACAATTTACTCAAATGCTAGTATAAAAATACAAGAGTGAAGAACATAATGCAGATATTAAACTCACATACTGCTCCCTTCTTTCAAGATTGAATCAGGTATTGTTCCGCTGAGCATGTTTCCGGTTAAGAATCTGATTCAGAAAACATCACAGATTAACTATAGGTCAACACGCAGGATTACATGGTGTTGTGATATGTTACTCAAGAAGTGAATGGAGGAAAAACAGATCTTGTTGGAAGCTTTATGGTAATCAGATGCCAGCAAAACAAGGAAAAAAGGTAAAAGAAAAAGAAAAAGAAATTAAAAAAAATTTCTCTTTTCAGAATTAATCTGGCTGCTTCTCCATTGTGGATTTAGTTTCTAGAGGCAATGTCTGCTGAAGTGAAGTTTATTGAATTCATACTTACACCAGTTTCAAACTTCTTGCGTTAATAGTATCTGGTATCTCTCCGACCAAATTGTTGAAACTGACATCTCTGTCCACCACAAAAGAGGAATTTTATGAGTAAAAGTTTCCTTCGAAGTTCTCTTGAACCTTGAATTGAAAGGAATTGGGGGCAAGGAGGAAAGAGTTAGATACAAATTAAACCTCTAGAATAGAGGTCTTTCGAGAAATAGAGATTCTAGTTGAGAAAAGAAAAAAAAAAGGAAAGAAAATGATTCATTTAGAAAAAATTAAAAAAGAAAAGGATTGAACATTAAAGTAAGAACAATATATAATGATATAGAAGCCTACTGCTCCCAAATTATTCACTCAAGAAAGAGAACTGAGCTGGTGTACTCATCATTACCCATCATTCCCATATTCCATCAAATAATGCAAGAAGCAGGCAACCTGGATTGAAGGAAATAAAATGTATAGTTCCACCGAGATAAACCGCTCTTTCTACTTCTCACAACTGTTCCATCAACTGTCCTTGATCTTAAGACCCAATATCCAAGAGTCAAATTCAGCACTTTACGAGACTTGTTTTAAACATTTATGTTTCCTTCTTACACATTTTAAGGAAATGGGAAGTGTAAAATATCTTTGCTTTCAAGGTATATAAAGTCAGCTATCCTACCGCCTTGTGGTGGACAGATGAAAAATGACAAGGGTCACGTATGATCTTTGACTCCATAGTAAAGTCTAACAGGCTCCAACTCTGATTATAAATTGTGGATGTTCAAATGTCAATCAAGCTTCTTAAGGGAAATGTAATTCCCTAGGAATCTAATTTCTTAGAAACAGAAACAACTTATGCAGATGATATGCAATCAAGTACTTCAAATTTTCATCACAATGAAACCAAAGGAATTTAGCCGCAGTCAAATATTATGAAGAAGTTGCTACCGCTTCACGGTAGCCATAAATACTTTACTTACAAAGTCTCCAAACTCCTCATGTTCCAAAGGTATTGAGGGATTTCTCCAGATAAATTACAGTTCCTCAGCATCCTAAATTAAATAATAACACTATATTAAAAAGAAGCTGACAGCAGGACAGACTTGATGCTCTGAAACGTGAATAATTTTTCAACATACAGTCTCACTATGCCTGTAGTATTACTAAGTACAGGAAATCTCTGAGTTGGCCCTTTTATATCAGTGATCCTCCTGCATAACAAAAAGCGTCATACAAATCCCTTAATGAGTAAACTTCATAAGGAATAATGAAATGTCTATGCAATAGGAGATGGAGAAGAAGTACACAAGTCAATTTTTCAAGAAACACTCACAAGTCAGTCAACTTATACAGAAGAGAAATGTTTGACGGAATGGGCCCCTCCAGTCCAGTAGCTATCATCTCCCTTTATTGACCGTTTGATAAATGATACGATAATGAGTAGATATAATGCAAATATTTCCTGTGAACCATTCTCCAGAGGTACTTTTAGAAAGATAAGTTTCTTACAGTCTTGTAAGTTCTTTCCAGTTCTGTATAATATCAGGTAGCGGTCCAGTGAAGTTGTTGTCATTTATTCTGCTGCATTAGAGTGGAAGAAAATCTTAGAATAATAAATATCAGGAACATCAGTCAACAAAAAGAGTATGTGATTATGCTTACAAGTCAGTCAAGTTGGTAAGTTCAGAAAATGATGTTGGCAACTTTCCTGTAAGTTTGTTCGAGGACAGTATCCTGTAATTCCATTATCATTGGAGCTTCTGTAAGTTCAGTAACTTTTCATCCTTTAGAACAGTCTATTCCAGCGCAGTATGAAGAAAATATAAGACATCTTACAGAGATTTCAAGTTTTTCAATCTCCCAAGTTCAGAAGGAATGACGCCTGAAAATTGGTTTACTTCGAGATTTCTGTCAAAACATGCCTATGAGAAGCAATGCTACTAAAATTTCATAATTACACATCAGAAAGAAGTCAAGCAAGATCTTTTCATTTTGTTAAAACTAATATTCGATGCTTCAGGTCAGTTTCAAAATAGCGTGGTTCAACTAGATCTTATATTGTTAATTACCATGTGTGGGATATAGCACCAGACTAAGAAAAGAAAGCTAAAAGAGACTTACAGATATGTGAGAGTGGTAATATTTGCCAAAATCCTTGGGATTTCCCCTGATAACTGGTTCCCAAGCAAAGATCTGGAAGGAAAAATATTCTCCAAATTGTTTTATTAATGAAGATAACAATAATTACTGGATTAAGTACCAGAAAACATTAACCTTACATTGAATTCAACTGTGTGGAAGCCCATTCTTCCGGGATTGTACCGCTGAGAAGATTGTAAGCGAAGTCACTAAGATTTGAAGGACAAACTAGAGTTAGCAGATAGCTCCTATCTGTTTGAATCACCAACTGAAGTTGGACAGAAATCAGAGGTCATACATATCTTTGATGTAAGAAAGTTTCATGAGTCCTGGTGGAAGAACTCCAGGAAGACTGTAACCCTTGAGCACACTGCAAAAGATATATCATTTTTATCTGAGATCTACATGCAGAAGTTACAGCTCTGAAAAAGTTAGATAAATGAAGGTCCTGTTCTATTACAACAAAAGAAGAAAATTAAATGATTTGCAAGCCAGCAGATGCTTCAATTAAAACAGTCTCGAGTTAGTCTTCCTTCCTTTTAACTCAATAAACTATTCAGATCTAGTTTCACTTCACATATCTGAGGAAGCTTATGGCCCTCTTCAAAATTTAATAATTGCAATTAGCATATCAAGAAGGAGAAAACTGATGCTAATTAGCAGAGCCTCATTTCTGCATTACTTCTTTCTGTTTAACTCCCTCGTTTATCTCCGTTATCCACTAAATCATTTGATACTAACCCAAGAAAATGCTTTGAGAAAAAAGTCATGATTAGAGGAAATGTAATTGGCTGCAGAATATTATATATTGATGTAGTAGTGGCAGCATAACCCAGACACAGGATTATTCATGATATTTTCTTCCTGTGAAAGGTGAGCACTGTGTCAAATAACTAGGAAGGGAACTGTACATGCTTGTGATATGGCAGAAAGAGTCGTTCGCAGTGCTACAATCACAAAGAACGTTACTCTCTGATCCACTTGGTGACTGCTGTGTCAACACAACTTGACAGGAATCAGCATTGAACTCCCAAAATGTTGCACCCATTATAGCCACAATTTCTTGAAGGGCATCCACTAGAAAGATATTGTAGAGCAAGAAAGATAAGTGGATTGATTTGCATGAAAGTAAGCCAAACTAACAACTAAATTGAATGATAACAGCAGCTAAAATTATTAAGTTTCCGCAGTTCAAATCTAAACTTTGAAATTCAGGAAAACATTGAAGTTTGAAAATTAAGAGAAAATGTAAAGCTTCTCATTGAATTTAGACCTACAATATCTACATTGTCACTTTATGATAAGGAAACAAGTGCCTAATTTGATTATCTTGGTATAACAGATGTGCTATACAAATCAAGTTAGCACTGTCAGCAGGTGAACAGAAGCAAACTCTGTGCTTTTCAATTGGATGCTTGTAGTTTAACCAGATATACCTTCATGATACTATAGATTCCATTTCTTCATAAAGTGCCTAGTAATCAAACTGAGAGGGTGCTTTGTCAAGTATCTGCTTCCATGGATAGAACTTTTATATATCAAACAAGACAGTCCTTTTTCTTATTTTACCATGGTTCTTCTGAAAATAACTTGAATAATTGAGCCATAAAGAAATTTATCTCCAAACCATCAAAATCGTGTATATAACAATCACGCAATCACACCGATTTTGCACAGCAGGATTACCAAATCATTGCAACCCTCTGTATAGCAATCATACAATCAACAGTGAAATTTATCTTCACCATTCGGCATTCACCTTCTTTCTTGATTAAACAACAGAAAAAGGAGCCAAAGCCCTATTCAACATACTGCCAGAACATTATGGGTTATTTCAAGTGAAGATGAATATAAACAAAATTGCAATCTTTTTGGAACCAAAATTGAGAACCGTAGAAGAAAAAGCTTAAAGCAATACTTCTTCTTTACATAACTTGTTATTTAAAATTTGCAAATTGCAGAGCTACACAACTGATGAATGCACATTTAAACTTCGATTTCCAATCATTTAGCATGAATAAGGTATAAACGAACTAAAATTGGTCAGATAGTTTGATCAAGACTTTGTACGGGTGCTAATTATTTAACAACATTTGACTGTATGAGGTACCAATTTATCTAAAAAGTAATAAATCATTGGTCCAAAGAAAATAGTACCACAAATTCTCAATTGAGAATATTAATACACCTAAATCCAAGTAAGTTTCAAACTTTATAGTTGGCACTAAATATCGACTCAAACTCAATTACTAACCTATCACCACATTACACCTCAACTAGATCAAAATAATTAACACCGACATGACAATAGCAATGGACCTAAACCAACACACAAAAACTCACATAGAACTGACATAGAAGAGCGTTACAAAACCAAAAGGAGAAAAGAAAATTCTGGATCTAGTTTCAAGTTACTCAACACAACCTGAAAAACAATAATAGGAGCAGAATTCAACTGAACCTATTCACTGCTTACCCTCTTGTTGCGGCACCTTCATCTCAGCATGTTTCAACATCAGCAAGCATATCATAAGAAAAATCCATGGATAGATATCCTTGCCAGAGAGCATTTTCAAGCTTCAGATGGTCAAGTACACCATAGATATGAAAAATGTACTATGTGAAAAAAGTGATTGGTTGTTTCTTGTTTCAATACCGGGGGTCTCACCTTATTTTTTTCTTGCAAACAGTATGGAGTCAATTCTAGTAACATGGTGGCCCAGAGACCAATAAGCTATTTTTTAGAGTTGACATTATTGAAATATTGCTTGTCATGCTGTTAATATATATATATATATATATATATCATGCATGTCGACTGTTTCTCCATAACCAATTAACCATTACGTTGTTTTTGAACTTCATAAGTCACAACTTGGAACTTCTGAGCACGTTGTCTTTTCCCCTTTTGAGCATGTTGACCGGAGAATTTTGCCTTTTGATCAGATGAGTCTGACTGGTCGCCAGACAAGGCGGCTTTTTGGGTTAAAGCGAGGAGGATTGAAGACTATGATAAGAGCATGTTTAGATAAGGTTATAAGTTGATCAAACTAATTTAGAAATTAAAAGATAATTTACATATTTAATAACATAATTTATAAGTATTTTTTAATAGTTTATAAGCTATAAAAATATCAAGCTACCTTCTTTTTTTTAAGAATTTATAAGTTCATTGGTCAAACTAATAAAAAGACTAATTTATTTTTAAAAATATCACATTAATTAATGGCATTTTTTTTAGTTATTTTAATTATCATTGTTACTTATAAGTATTTATTATAAAACATATTAGTAGTTTATAAGCACATTTTATCCAAATACATTATAATTTACTTACAAGTAATTTTTTACTTAAAAAGGCTAGTTCGGCGCAATTAGCAGATTCGATAGCGGATAGCTGTTTAAGCAGTGGATAGCAGTTTGGCTAACGGATAATTGTTGTGTTTTAGCGGTTAATCAATAGCTGTTTCACTAGCGGATTGTTTAAGATGTGTTCGATAAAACTGGATGTTAAGTTAGTTGATGAATGCAAAATGACAAAAAAAGATATCGATATCAGCTTATTATTGTTGAGATGATGATGATGATGATTATGATGATGATGATAATAATAATAATATTATTATTATTATTAAAATAATTAAGATAATTTATTTATAATTAAATATTTTTTCTTAAAATAATATTTAATCAATAAAGCATAATAAAATTAATTTTATTAATATTATAAACAAATATTTTTATTATAGAAATATTTTAATTAATTGAAAATTTAATATTTTCGAAAAATAACAAATAAGAGTTATATTTTTAATATATTTTGATATGGATAGAATTTCAAATGAATTTTGTGTTTTTTTGTATTTATATTTGTGAAAGAAAATATAAAAATGTAAATAAAATTGGATAGAGGGTACAATTACCAAAAAGGTGTCAAGGAGAGGGTAGTATTGTCAAAAAATGTTAAAACACTAAACTCTACTTTGAAACGTTAATAATATTAGCTTTTTACAAACATTACTTTAAACACTATTTAGAATAAAAACACTACTTAAAACACTGTTTTACCGAGCAACCAGAATGAGAAGTAGTGTTTTGACTTAATCAAGACATTAAACACCACTTAAAACACTATTGTCGAACAAAGCTTTAGTATATACTACTTACAAGCACTTAAAAATAAACTTAGAGCCTGTTTGGAGTTGCTTATAAGCTGGTACCAGCTTATAGGCCAAAAACAATGTTTTACATGTTTGGTAAAGGTGCTTATAAGCCAGATAAGCATGCTTATAAGCAGGTTAAAAAAAAGCAACATCGAGCTGCTTAAAATTTTTCTGCTTATAAGCCAATTGGTCAAACTCATTAAAAAGACATTTTTGTCCTCACTCTTGAAAAGCATATCACAATAATACCCCTCATTCTAGTTTGTGTCATATTAATTATTTGCATGTTCTTTTTAGTCATTTTAACCAATATTGCTACTTATAAGTATTTATTTGTCAAATATACCAGCTGTTTATAAGCACATATTATCCAAACACATTACTACTTATTTTTCACTTAAAAAAAAAAAGTAGGCACGTGCTTTTAAGCACCTAAAAATAAGCAAAGCCAAACGGGCTCTTAGCCAGCTCTAATCCACAGCAAGGTAAGTCCCAGTACAATTATGCAATAGGTTGCGTTTGCGTCTTTCAATCGAATTCATCTATCTCGCATGCACGTAAGGCACTCTATGGCCTCTTTTTTTTTTTTTTTTTCGGTTGCGGGATGGAAGTATTTTAAGTATTTTAATTAATTATATGTCTAATCAAATCAAATTTAGAAAAGAAACTTTTTCATCAATTTATGTGTATTACTACGTGATAGTAAAAGCAATCGGATAAAATGCAAGTTATTTTTTTGTGATTTGTATAATTAACTGATAATTTCTTGTACTTTAAGACTTATCATATGACCCCTTGTGCTTTTTAAAAAATGGTATATAATATCCTACTTTTATATTTTTTTTGTTTAAATTAACTTATTATGCATTATAAGTGTCTTTTTTTTTGTCTATATGGGCATTAAAACTTATAATGTGTTACATAATTTCACAAATATATAAAATTTTTAGCTAACGATGACTAGATAACAACATTAAAAAAAAGTGATGTATGACCTTTTAAAAAGTACAAAGAATTATTAATATGGTAAGTTTTAAAAATATAAAGGAGCAATTAGCTAATTAAATAATCATAAAAGATTAACATGCCGCCTTTAGCAAACATAAGAAGAAAATGTGATAAATTTTAAAATATAATGAGATAATCAACTAATTACAAAATAAGAAGAAATCACGTGCATTTTAGCAAAAGAAATCCACTTTGCTCCTTTAAGGTCTGGGCGATAATAGTACAACAACGTATAGTGGCTGGCAATGGATCGGACAAGCACATTAAAGACCATTCTTTTCTTTTCTTTTCTTTTCTTTTTTTATTTTTTTCTACCTCTAAGTTGGATGATTTGTTATTACATTTCCAACCACTTTGGATGTTTGATATAAAACTCGGAAACCATTCTGTTCTGGAAATATATTATTATTATTATTTAAAAAGTGTTAGTAATAATTAATTCACCGCGAACTGCAAACTTCATTCCAATGCCAGCATTTGATGAGTGGTGCACTTGAAAAGGACAAAATTGATATAAAAAATCGGCTCTCTCTTATCTGTACCACAATATAGACTTTGCGTTGATATTGCGATGGTCACATGTGCACAGTGCTGTCCAAGTCAATGGCTTCATAATTCAAACAGATTGGAGTTAGAAGTAAACATTTCATATTTTAGAGTTAAAAAGTTGAAATACCCAGTTGATTTTACCTTTGTTTAGCTTTCTATGCTGTATCAACATTTCAGAATAATAGGGAGTTCCTGATATTGTTAAGCAATGGATAATTGTCAATTTGAACGCATATACTTCACACACTGTACAAATAGGAAAACATATATTACATATTTTCTCTTACCTTTATTGTATTAGTTAATATTTGATCTTAGACATCTAACTAGAGATTGATTGAAGTCTTTCTTGTATAAAAAGATGTAAACTTATTTTGTAAAGACATAGAGAAAACACATTCTTTCATGGTATCATAAATCTAAGTTTAAGAACGATCACATACAATCACGTTAGGCTTTTTTTTTTTTCCAAATCATGTCTTCCTCTGCTACTCACTCTCCTTCCACAATCTCGCGGCCACCAATCGATCCCCCTTAATTCTCTTCCTATGGAAAACGCAAATTTACCCGATTCTGCGTGCTCACAGGTTGCCTGGATTTATTGATAGGAGCATTTCTCCATCAAATGAAACTTCCTCCAACTATGCTGACTAACTTTGCTTGATTAACTTATCCTTGGGTGGTTGTTGGTGTCTCTCTCTGACACTATTCTATCCCAAGTTGTGGACAAACAGACTTCACTCGATGTATGGACCACCCGTGAGACTCTTTATGGCACTCACTCACGAGCAAGGATTCAACAACTTAGACAAAACTTCAAACATTAACAAAGGGCCCTCTATGTCTATCCAAGAGTACATATGCCAAGTCAAAACCTTGCCTCTTGACCTTGTGAGTGCTAGTAAGCTTCTTGATGATGATGATCTAATACAGTGCTTACTTTTCAATCCCATCATTCCAGCAATCAATTCCAAACCAACATGTCCCACCTTTGCGGAACATTGTGGTCTTTTGCTTGACTGTGACCTTTGCTTGGCCTCCTCTCCTGCTATGGTTAATAAAACTGCTGCCTTCATTACTCAAACTAACGCCTCTCAAACTGCTAATCACAGGCAGCAGCCTCCTTGATGCACCAATATTACGACCCAACCTTTTACTACTCCCTCTAGTCGTGTCTTAACTAATTGTTGACAAGGGTGAGGCGGTCGCATAGGACGTGGCAAAGGTCGTGCAAATTGTTTGATGGTATGCTGTAGGTGTGATCACCCTCACAAAGCTAACAACTGTTGGGTTCCTGATGAAGTCATTCAAAACTCTACAAAAGCCTTTAATTCCATGACAATTGCAGATCCTCAAGACCAAGTACGGTATACTGGCACTGGAACGACACACTACATGACACCGATGTTACTCAACTCACCGGTAAGACTCTTTATTGTGGGTCTGATCATGTGAAAATTGGAAATGGCCATAGCTTATCTATTTCACAAACCAATTACTCTACATTACATTTGTCACAAGGTTTTTCTTTGTCATCCTAGCTATACATGTACCGTCATTGACAAAATGCTTACTCTCTATTACTCAACGAACTAGAGATCATAATTTTTGTATTTACCTCTGATAGCTATTTGATAAAGAATACAAAATGGGGAAACTCCTTCACAATGGGACGCTTGATAGTGGGTTATACTCCTTTGTTCCTCCTCTCGAACAATCCTTTTCAACAAATAAAGTCTGTAGAGTTAGTAGTAATCACAAGGGTTTCAAGTGTTACAATCCGCAAACTAGAAAGATTTTGATCTCAAGCCATGTTGTTTTTTATGAGCACAAATTTGCTCCTTCATTGCGCGACACCAGCACTTCACCTTCTCAGCTATCATCCCCTCAATTCCAGGTAACTCCTTTTCCTAAAACATTTTTATGGCATTCTAATTCAGCTAGTTCCCCCCTATCCTTACAACCCCACATTTTACCTCTCTCCCCTTCCCCAACTTCTCCACTAAAGAACAGTCCCCTCTAAATGACCAAATGGAATCTGCACCTCTGGTAAGTCATGACCCAGCTTCTAGTTTGCCCCTAAATGATGTCTTATTAACCGGCGCCTATCCTACCTCAAGAATCCTCTAATTAACCTGCCTCGCAACAGATTAGCCGCACTCATCATATGGTATCAAGAAAAATGGATGGCACTTGACATCCAAAATTGTATCTTGCTACTCGATACCCATTACCAAAATGTCTTTTGTCTAATCTAGAATCCCTACCTACTGAACTCAATTGTTTTACTGAAGCCAACGAAAGTGTGCATTGGTGTCATGCAATGAAAGAGAAATGTGATGCTTTATTGAAAGCAAAAGCATGGTCTCTTTTTTCAAGAATACCTGAATACATGTGATAGGAAGCAAATGGGTTTATCGAGTCAAACAACATTTTGATGGTTCTTTTTAAGGATATAAGCTAGCTTTGTTGTAAAAAGATACTATCAACAATAAGGTGTGGATTTCGATGAGACCTTTAGCCCTGTGGTTTGACCAAATATCGTTAGACTTGTACTCACTCTTGCTATGTCAAATAATTGGATTTTGCACCAACTCGATGTAAAGAATGTCTTTTTACATGGTACTCTTTTTAAAACTATCTATATGACCCAACCATACGATTTCGTTGATTCTACTCATTCAAACTTTGTTTGCTAACTTCACAAATCTTTGTATGGGCTCAAGTAGGCACCAAGAGCTTGGTATCAAACCTTTAATAATTTTCTAATTGAATGCAAGTTTGAACACTCTTATCATGATGCTTCTTTGTTTGCTCAAATTTTAAATGGTCACAGAATTATTTTGCTACTTTATGTCAATGATATCATAATTACATGGCATTCTCAAGACCATATTTTTACCTTCCTCAACAGTTTGAGATGAATGATCTAAGTTCCCTTCACTATTTTCTTGGGATGGAAGTTGTGCATCACAAAGATGGTTTGATTATTTCTCAAACAAAATATTCCTATGATTTACTCAAACAATACAATCTTGAAGGGTAAAGCCGGTTTCAACACCAATGGCAAGTACACGTTTAACTGAAGATGACAAGAAACTCCTTCCAAATCCCTCTAAATATCACCAATTGGTAGGTGCATTGTAGTGCTTGACCATGACGAGGCCAGATATATCTATGCAATCAATACAATGTGCCAGTTTATGCACTAACCTCGCACCTTACATGTGGTAGTTGCTAAAAGAATATTAAGGTATATTAAAGATATAATTCAACACAGCTTGATTATCTCTCCATCAAATCTTGTTGCCATTCATGGATATTGTCATGTCTCGAAATTTCACCAAATAAACTTTAATGGCTTGATTACCACAAACCTAAGAGTGTTAATTCCTAGGCTAGAAAGGCTAAACTCACAAAGATCACAAACATCACATACAAAACTGAAAGTCTCAGAGCATTTAAAACCTCAACAGCAATAAACATGGGTCCACATCTCCAAAACAACAAAACGTCAAAATTTTACATTGCTCTGAAAGCTTAATCAAAATATTCAAGAACTTCAAATAAACAAAGTCTTAGTCATAAAGAAAAAGTAAACTAGGCAGTAGTCCTTGTAAAGGTCATTTACCCCGAGCCAGGAATCATGAACCTACTCCTTAGTATCAGTAAAAGACAATTTTCAAAAGAAACAAAAATGAGATGTGAATCTTAGTAAATAGAAAGATCCCCATAATAATTAAAAGAAAATTCGCAATGAAAGTAACATAATAGTTTTGCTTTTGAAGTCATGAATAGTAATAAATTTCTCTTTTCCTTTATCTATAAAAGTAATATAATGCAAGAGTGTGTAACTCAAAATAAGGTATATAAAATTAAAATATGAACTAAAATTGTTCACACGTGCCATAACAAAATCAAACGCAAGATACCAATAATGGATCCTAAACTATATTCCCATGGCTACATTCCTAGTAGCATAGTCCAAAAAGCGATTTGTTGTTGCACAAACCACTAATAGCAAGCTGGAATCCCTTACAAAATAATAGTGCACTACCCCACAATATGTTGGTGTATGATCCCCATCAACGAGGGTCTAAATTCATGGCTTTACGCGAGCAGCACAAAGGTCATCTTCATTATGGTACTTATGCACATGGGACTTAAAACGGTCATTTCATGCAAACATTGGGTCTTAGTTTAGTGCAATATTATATATATTGTTACGCTTACAAAATAATTCTTAAAAGAAATTATTCAAATCAAAACCATACAGAGAACCTAGTATTCAATAATAGCTTAGAAAAATAACAAAAAGTGATGAGATAAGTTTTAAAGAAGCAAAATAAAACTGAAGCAAAAATAAAAAAGAGTCAAAATATGTATTGTTCACGTGAACAGTGTTTAACTCATTTTCTTTTGTTTCTTTAATTTTCAATACCAAAACAAATACACAGTACTCAAACTGATTTTGTCATTAATTAAAACCCCATGCCTACAACTATACAAAGTTAGCCTGAACTTCTTCATATACCATGTTTTCCATGAAATATATTTATACTTGATATGAGAACAAGTGCACAGTTATTTATACTTGATATGAGAATAAGTGCACAATACTCAAGTAGAGTTTTTTAGTAAAACATCATGCTCATCATTACACAAAATTGGGCTGAATTTGTTCATAGCTATATATACATATATATATATATGTGTGTATGTGTGTGTGTGTGTGTATATATATAGCTAGAAAATCAAATATTATACTAAAAGAGAATTAAGGGTTTTTTTTTTCCTTACTTTAGTCAAAGCACTGGATCAAAGCATAAATTTCAAGACTCTTGTTTTGATCTATCAAGGTCACTTGTATACTTTTTGTATTGTTTGGTTTTCTTTTCTTTTCTTTTCAATTTTCTACTCGAGCCTACAAAAATAAGGATCTTATATACCTCATTTTAGGTTTAGACAAATGGGCTGGGTCTTTTAATAACATTTTCAAAATCCTAACTTAATAAAAAGTTTCGATTTTGCAAATTCTAAAATAAAATAAATTCACAAATTATTAAGGCCCAAAAATAAGATAGAAAAAAGGGAAAAATTACCCAAGCGTTACAGATATAGTGATGTCAACTGGGCTGGCTGCCATTCAACTAGACACTCTCAAACTGGATTTGTTGTTAATGTTGGCTTCACCTTGATCTCGTGGAGTTCCAAGTAACAAAAGACAATGTCAAAATATAATGCAGATGTTGAATATCATGCCTTAGCAACATTGGCAAAGCTATTCAAGCATATGAGGGGTCAATTGACCTTTCTTTTTCCTTAGAAAAATAGTGTAGCAAAGACAAATTTTTTTGGTTGACCCCATTTAAATATTTTTATTGCACCCTCTTAATTAAAAAAGAAATAAAAAGTTTTATAGAAAAATCATCTATATTTTGAGTGATAGATCTAATTTTAAAAAAGATTTTGAGCCATTGATCAACAATAACAATTAACACTAAAAATGAACCAAACTATTTAATTAATTAAGAAAGAAATGAAAATTCTGTTAAAAAATAGTCGCACAGTCAATCATCACTTTTCAGCCTTAAGCACATCATTGACATCAATTTTTTTTCATATTTTATTTTCTCAAAATTAGTTTATTAATTTAATATTGACTCTGGTAAAATATATTTCTAGCTTCGTCATTGCTTAGTAGCTTTTGCCTCAGAAGTGTTGTGGTTACTAGAGATATTCAAATCCTTCACATTTTACAGCTCACAACACCTATTTTATGCTGTGACAATATAAGCTCTATCTACATGGAAACAAACCTAATAATTCACAACAGAAGAAAGCGTATCAAAATTGACATTCATTTCATTCGTGAAAGGGTTAGAGATGGAAATCTATGGTTGTAGTATGTTAGCTCAACAGAACAAATGGCTAATATCTTTACCAAACCTCTGTACAAACCACACTTCTTTAAGCTTCGTATCAAGCTTCAAGTGTACTGGCCACCATCAGCTTGCGAGCAGGTGTTAAGCAATGGATATTTGTCAATGTGAATGCATATACTTCATTCACAATACAAATAGGACAATATATATTACATATCTTCTCTTACTTTATTATATAAGCCAACACATGATCTTTGGCATCTGAGTGCAAGCTGATTAAAGTCTTCCCTGTATAAAAGGATGTAAGTTTATTCGATAATGACATAGAGAAAACACTTTCTTTCAGTTATCTCTTCATTATTTAAGAAAAATTTTCATTTTTAAGGTATTCAGATGAATCATTGATAATTGGCCAAAAATGTGTTAGGAAAATTTGGTACAAGAAGTTGTGGATATACTTCTTGAATGGAATCCATGGAAAACTAGTAAGGGACGCTCATAATAAATTTTACATGTCATTTTCAGATGTAATTGAAGGCAAAGAAGGAAAATTTCATGATACTTTGTTCGGTGAATGAGTTGATTGTTTAGGTGTTTCATCATTGTCTTAGGTCCTTCATGTTCATTACATAGATGTGGATTGCCTAGCGAAATAGCAATGGATCTTTTCTAGACATTTGTAATTAAGGATCTAAGTAGACAACATTTTGCTTTGAACATAAGAGTTGTTAAAGTAAAATTTGGGAAAAGTACCTTCTGTGTTTTGTCAAAGTCATATAAAATTTCCTGTGGTTTCATAACTTAATAATAAAACACGTGCCCACAAATATATTTTGACTAATCAATAATAGAAAGCTAAAAGGGACTACTTATCAATCTCCTTAGAAGCTAATGCTCTAAATCGTCAAATAATTCGGCCACTTTAATGGGGCATTTCGAACCCCAATCTTGCAGTTGGCTTGCAAGGCTGAAGTGGAACCTTGATCACACCTTCCCCAATAACGAATTCCCTAGCCAGGTGTGGGGACTATTAGAGGCACTCACGAATGCGTTTTTCTAGGTCAAGGTTTCTACCCTACGTCGAACTCTTTGATTCAACGTTGTGGCTACAAAATAAGACAAAAGGTTAGGGACCATTAGAGCAAAGATATAGGCAAAATATAGCAGAGTTAAAAGCTTCAACCCTCTCTTTCTTTAACTGAAGGCCAGGGGTGGAATGAGGGATACAATGCCGAAACCCTAATCTTCTTTGCCGCTTGGTAGTCAGGGTATATCCCGAGTCCTATACGCTTCAGGGACTTGAAAGCTTCTTTCTCCTGCTGATTCAATAAGGGCTCTTTGTTTAATTCTCTCCCAAAATGAGACTGGGAATCTAACCAAGACCATTAAGTGTTAACCCCCTATGGCACAGGGCTGATGACAAAAGCATAGTTGTGATGCCATCCCTTCTGAGAAGATGGGTTCTCCTTTAAGAACTCTCTCTTGGAACGAGATGTCACATTATACTACCCGAAGTCCCCATTTGATACAAGTTTATGGGTAAAGTAGAAAAGGTTCAGGCTAAGATTCAACCGCTATCCTTAAGGTAAGAATAAAACCCAATCACAACTGACTGAGGCAGATTCTATAATGGTTTAAATAATCCACGAAAAATTGGGGAAAAGAAAGTCTCAGACCCATAGCAAAAAAATCCTCATAGAAAGTAATCTCTTTTTTTCTCTATCTAACAGGCAAAATCATCAAAGGATGGGGTTCGAACCTTATATTTATCTCCTATGAAAGTCTATACTACCCAAACCACTTTGTTTGTACAGCAAAACCTAGATAGATAGTTAAAGGGAATTTCTTCGTCATCAGACGCTGCAGTGCTAAGAACATTGGGAGAAGGATCAGTAATCTCTCCACACCTCCTCACGATCTCCAAGATCCTTAGCATTTCTGGAGTACGCTCTAACTTCCTCAAAAGCATTGTTTAGTCGAAATCCACGCCTAAACTAATGCTCACCCTATCTAACTCTTCCTTTAGCATATTTAGAACAAAACTTTGGCCAAAAACATCGAATATGGCATTGTCTATAGACCCTAATATGTCAAAGAGAAGATTGTAGGAATTCGCAAAGGCTGCAAAATCCTCGGCAGAGACAAAAAGACTTTGGGGAGCAAAAGTCTAATAACCTAGGGTTATGAGATGGTGATAAACCCTTTTTATTTCTAAATGGATTTGAGGACTCCAACATCTTCCCTCAAGCAACCCCAAAAAAGAAAATAACAAAAAAAAAGAAAGAGAGAAAGGGAAAAGATAATGGCTAGAAGAAGATGGACAAGGGAAAAGAAGTATGGAGTACCTTGGAAAAAGGAACACTAAAGTAGGCTTAAGTGTCGAAGGAAAGTACACAGGCACACTAACGATAAAGCTTAAAGAAAGAAATACGCAAAGTATTAAAAAAAGGTGAAGGAGCCAAATGAAATAACTGTGTGAAAGTAGCTCCTTATATAGGCATCCACAACCTTGAAAACAAGGCATAAAATGAAAAGATGTAATAGAAATGGCGTCTCTACTAGAGGGTTACGAGGCGCAATGATGACAGTCGTTGGCATGTCAGGCACGTAAGGGTCACATGAGCATGGGAACTCTATGGATGTCTAAGAGCATGCATCAATCCATAAATAATAAGGAAGACAAGTGTCCAAGTTTAAGGGATCGGCAGTCATTCATTCATTGATAATCGATGACCAAGCCACATCTTACACGATAGAGGCTAAAGTGGCCAAGTAACATTCATATGTCTCTGAAAGGGACTATTGGTAGGAGACCAGGTGTAACTTGGCTCCCTTGCCGATCCATCTAACCCAATCTAGCAATGCGTGTGAAGCATGCGACCTCAACCAAACAAGAAGTACTCGATGTACTCCTTCCACGCGCCCAGTATGGTGATTTTGCGTACAAGTATAGGTGTTTCTATGAATAGCCTATGAATAGTGGTGACGCACAAAAAGCAAGGTAAGCCTTTTTCCCATTTAGCATCCTACCATTTTGAGTAAATTTCTCTCCTACATTAAAAACGAGCATCCTACTAACTTGACCATCGAAGAGCCTTTGGTCAGCACTACACCCGTGTTAAGTCCTCTCCATTTTGCAAGTACATGTCATCACCAGAGCTACACAACTTGGGGCTTAAGCAACCTATTTCTCTCAACTAATTCTTAGCCGAATCAATTACCAAATATGAGTTTGGAATTAATACATTTATTCTTATTATGATTCATAAAATATATGAAATATGATATATTTGTTACCAAATTTATTTTATTTTGTAATTCATTCTATTTAGAGAAAATTTAATTCAACAGACCAATGATGACTTAAAAAGACACGTTATATGATGCTTCCACAGCACAATGCACCATCAAAGCACTATGCACTTTCTAGTGAACAAAGACCATAAAATGGTGAATAAAGGACATAAAATAGTGAATAGAGACTATAAATGAGGAATAAAGACCATGAAGATAGTGAACACACAATTCAATAATCTACACATAACTTTTTTACAAATTTATGAGTAAATAGTATAAAAATTACAAACAAATACGTCAATTAAATTATGCAAAACTTTTTTTACTATTTGTTCGTAATTTATCAGTTCACCACTTAACATATATCTATTTACAACTCTTTACACACATATATACAAAAAAATGCATTCACTCACACATATAAACGGAAAACACATTCCCGCATGCATACATTTAAGATTTGCGTCTCTCTTTGTTTTTTTTATACCTTTGTTTTTTTAGAAGAAAAGAGGAAAAAAAACTATTTCTTGGTGCTTTTGTTGATCTCTTTTTGTTCTCCTTTGATTCCTGTAGATGTAGATATATATATATATATATATATATATAGGTGTGGGCAGGGACGCGCTACTCTATGTGTTATGGGGTCAATTGACTCCACTGAATTCAAAAAAAAAAAAGATTAAGTTTTTATATGTATAATATAAGTTGACACCACTATAAATTTAAGATGACCCCATTGTTTTTGACAAATGAAACAAATAAAAGAAAAGAAAATAGAGCTATTGTAGGTATTAGTGTGTGAAAAGATGAGAGAATTAAAGAACTAGGAGAAGTTAATTTGACCCGATTGTTGTTGACAAATGAAACAAATAAAAGAAACGAAAATAGAGCTATTATAGGTTTTAGCGTGTGAAAAGGAAAGAGAATTAAAGAACTAGGAGAAGTTAATTTATCTTGCTTATTTTTACTTTTAGAGTTTTTTATTTTTACTTTTAGAGTTTTTTCCTAGTGGATCTTTTAGTACTTAAGAATTACCTTGATACTTATATCATTATTTTGCATTTAAGTAGTGAATTCAATAGCATTAAGGGGCCAGTGATCTTATTGAATTAAAATTATGTATCTTTCAATTTTTTTTATCATCAAAATGACATTGATTTTGTTAGTTGCAACTACAAGTATGAACGAACATCTTTTATTATGGATATTGTGAAATATAGATTGAGACATTTAATGAGTGACTGTTTAACGAATGATTGTTTAGTTACTATCAGTAAAAGTGATATATTTGATAGTTTTAAAATAAATGATTATACAACTCTTTTAAGTATGAGACTCTCGTCGAGAACAACTCTAATATTCTTTTTGCAAAATATTAAAGACTTTATATGTACACATCGGTTTTCGTTACCCAACAAAAGATAAAAAATACATCGTTTTCACTTTTTTGGCTCTATCACTAGGTGTGGACCTGTGTCCGATTGCGTTTTTGTGCGTCTATGCATGTGTGCATGCGTGAGTATGTGTTTGTGTATATGAGTGTGTGAATCTGTGTTTATGTGTGTGTGTGCGTGCATGATTGTGTGTAAATGTATGTTTTTGTGTGGGAGTGTGCATTTGTGTGTTTATTCAAAAAAGAGCATGAACAAACACGTTGCTGAAGGTGCATGATATAATTTGCGTTTAAAGAATCACGTATGAGTCCCTTGGCTAAGAGTCGACTCTACTTATTTTGTTTCTTATAAGCACCTAAAGAAAAGCATGCCCTTATATATTTTTTACTATTTGTAACTTACTTGGGGTTTACATGCTGCAAATAATTTTAAAAAATGTAAAAAGTTACTTTTTTCTAAATACTTATGTTGGGAAAAATGTGGTGTAAACCGAGATAAAATAAACAAGAAATTAACGACACTATTTTACCTGGTTCAGCCCACGCCTATTCCACGGGCAAAAGAAGAATTTTATTAAGATAACGTTGATAATTAATACAAGATGGATTCTCGCTCTAGCTCTAAACGCTCTCTACTACTTGCCTCATGTCTCTATCTCTTCTTCACACCTATTACAATAGGCTAAGTACCTATTTATAGGACAGGACTTAGAGACTATAAAACATGGCAGTATAGAATTAATGCAGAAAAACAAATAAGGCAGAACTAGAAAAAAAAGCAAGACAACAAATATGGTAAGTCTTCCCATATTCTTTATATATCATTAGAATACAAGTTAGATCTTACAAATCTCCACCTTGAACTGTATTCACTCCTAATTGACCAACCAAAATTCTCACCTCCTTTGTAAATCAACCATAATTGGGCTCGCCGTTTCGCTTTGCCTATACAGGCAATGCCTCGCAACCGTTTGAACGACCTCTTCACAGCCTTCCAACATCCTTGTAGCGCCACATTCCTGCTACCCACGTTGCTCGCAAGTGAAATACCTTAAGTGTCTTCCACAGCATCCTTACCCTTGATGCTAACACCAATCGATTCGGAAACATCGTACACACGCTCTACCTCGTCTCAGATCCATGGAAAGACTCTATCCGTTCACTCATAATGCCTTTCAATTGAGCCACCTTTGGACCATTTTCAACCCCACCATGGAACCCTTGTTCATGCATACGTGCGTCGCAGCATTCAAAGCATAAACCTTATCACTTGTTCCATCTCTGAGGGATTCTTAATCATGTCCACTTTGCTTAGTAACAACATTGCACTGTTTACTTCGAGATACACATTCGCCTTGTATCTCTTCTTGGACTAAACCTCTATTGCCATCCTCCAGAGCCCCAAGAGCATCACTATACAGCTCTGCTTGCTCAACAACACCATTCTATCCATCTTCCACCTTAACACCCTTAACCATACGACTATCAAGAACATTGAGACTATCTGTCAAAAATCTTTTCAAGAGCAAAGGGAACCCCTATGCATTTTAAGTACTCTATTCTTGCAATGAGACCTATATTTGCGAGAATCTAACCACCGAAGAGAAATTAAGTTCTTCTTCAGCTCAAGGACATTCCAGCACTTGAAAGATTAGATAACGCCATCAAACATCTTGATCTTCACGATGCCTGTTCCAGGCACCTCCAACGTGATGTTATTCCCGAGATAGACCTTTCTGCTCTTTCTGAAATAAGTAGAAAACCAATCTCTCCTAAGACACATGTGAAACATAGCACCAAAATTAAGAATTGATTGGTCTTGCCATTGTCTTACAGTGACAGACAAGACATCTCGAGTACCATCAGAACTTTCGTCCTTCACATCATCCATAATGTTCATTGATTCCTGCTCACCTCTCTTCGTGCAATGGTGCTTAACATGACCTCGTTCCCCACATTCATAACATGTCACATCTTTTGTCCTTGGTTTTGACTTCCATGAAGATCTCTCTTTCTTGTGTTTCACTGCTCTACTCACTAATCCCTCTTCTTAAACCTCCACTGTGTTCCCCGAGAAGTTTTTCTTCAAATCCTGAACTTTAACGCTAAATAAACATCATCCAAGCTGATCTTGTCATGTCCATATAACAAAGTGTCTATGAAGTTATTGTATAAGGGCGGTAGAGAACACACCAAAACAAGGGCAAGATCTTCCAAATCAATCGTCACTCCTATGTTCTTCAATTCCATCACAATGGAATTAAACTCATCAAGATGTTCTTTCACGGGCATCTCTCTTTCATCTTGAGGGTATACAATCTCTTCTTGAGATAGAGACGATTTGTGAGCAATTTTGATGCATAGAGACCTATTAGAGCCTTACAGGCCTCGACCGTTGCCTTCTTATCGGCGATCTCTATCAATACATCATTAGTAATGCTTATGTGTATTGCACTTATAGCCCTTTCCTCTAATTCCTCCTTTTTCTTCGGTTCTAGTTCCTTCTTGATCTTCCATTCAAGCACTTTCCAAAGTTCTTGCATGACCATGAAAGCCTTGAACTTGATCTTTCAAACACTGAGACTGCCCTTACCGTCGAAATTCTCAATCTCAAATTTCGCTGAAGTCAAACTCATCTTTGTCACTTCTAAAACACATACCTCGAAACAAAATTGGTCAAACCGACTGCAAAATCGAACTCACCACGCTGAAAAACCCTAGGATGCCACCTGGTCAACTCCGGTCAACTCGATCAAAAGTCAAATCCATTGTCAAAGTTGATGATGTCCTAAAACGCGTACTTCAAAGTAGAATTTTGCAAAATAGAGCACAAAAATAGATTCAGCACGTCAAAAAAAGTTTGGGTAGGTCCGATCAAACTTGGTCAAACCTAGTCAAAGGTCAATGGTCAAAGTCAAAGTTTGGTCAACTCTGGTAAAATGAGGTCAAAGCTGCTACACATGCATTACACCAGATTTTCCTTCTTTGTTCACGTTTTTGGTGTTCTCATACGTCCAAAATTTTACCATAACTTCACGCACCAAATTCAACAAATTTTCCATGTGTTTTTCATGCACACCGACACAACGATATTCGACTCGCAACCTAAGCTCTCGATACCAATTTGTTGGGGAAAATGTGGTGTAAACCTAGATACAATAAACAAGAAATTAACGATACTATTTTACGTGGTTCAGCCAATGCCTACTCCACGAGCGAAAGGAGAATTTTATTAAGACAACGTGGATAATGAATACAAGACAGACTTTCGCTCTAGCTTCTAAACGCTTTCTGCTACTTGTTTCACGTCTCTATCTATCTCTCAAACTTATTACAATAGGCTAAGCACTTATTTATAGGAATCAGAGACTACAAGATATGATAGTATATAATTAATGCAAAAATACAAATAAAACATAACTAAAAAAAAAGTTAAAACAATAAATATAATAAGTCTTCCCATATTCTTTAAGCGTTATTAAAATATGGACCAGTCCTTACAACTTATAAACAACAAAATAAGTAGAGCTAAAGAGACGCTAACACTTGGCATAAGGCATAATGGCCGTTTGGGAGTACTTATTTTGTTGTTTAGTTGTTTAAAAGTAACAAAATAAGTACTCCCAAACAGGTTGATAGGTGTGCTGCCAAACTTTCCCACAGCTTTTATCTTCGAACCAAATTAGCCACGAATTTGGTAGTACATCACAAATTCACAATTCCCATGCTCCACAGATTTAGCACCAGAATTATGACCCAAAAGAAGAAAAGAAAGAAAAAGATTTAGCACCAGAATCAAGCTTTACTAACGCCACGTCAAAATAGAAACATACAAGCCTCTTAAGCACAATCTGCATTCGCCCTTTTTTTTTTTTTTTTCTCTCTGTCTCTTTTTTTTTTTTGGGTTAAAAAAACACAACCTTCATTGTCAATAGCATTTCGTCATCTGCCAATACCATCCCCATTCTTCAAATAGAACCTTAAATACGCCTATACATATAACTCGTGTATCTGTACATTTCTCTTACACGCACGTAATAAATACCCACATCTTTCTAGGTTAATGGAGCAACCAACAGCGAGCAATCAAAACGGCGACGTAGAAGAAGAAGAAGAATTTGGAGACTCGTTCGATGAATTCCCTTTCTACGATTGCAGGGACGCCTTTGACGACCATGATTTCGATTTGGGGAGCAAGCCCTCCTCGGCGACAACTCTCCGGCGCCGGCGATCTCTCTCTCACCGGCCCGGAGCCGGTTCCGCTGACTCGCCAGATCCTAGCTCCTCAGTATGTGTTGATCACTACTCTAAAGAGAGAAAGCTGAGATTTTCAACAAAGGTAATTGAAAGTGAGAAAAATTCGGAAAATTTAGAAAAAGATAAGCTAGAAACCCGCTCGGAGGGCTTAATTGATCGCGTAAGTGAAGAAAAGAAGGAGATTTCAACGATTACAAATGAAAGTAACGAGAGAATTGATGATTCAGTTGAAAATGTTTCCGGTTCTAGAGAAATTGAGGACACGGATTCTAATTTGGATAAAGATAAGCTGGAAACCCACTCGGAAAGCTTAATTGATCGCGTAAGTGAAGAAAAGAAGGAGCTTTCAACGATTACAAATGAAAGTAACGAAAGAATTGATGATTCAGATGGAAATGTTTCGGGTTCTAGAGAAATTGAGGACACAGATTCTAATGTTTTGATATCTCTAGCTTGTTTAATGATAAAAACTATCGGATTTCAGCTAAAGTTGTTCATTTATTTTGTTACATTTCCGATAGGGTTAATTCACAATTCATATATGTTTGTGATGGATCCTTTTGGAGTGATGAGGCAATGTCGAAAGTGTGTTGTTCGAAAGCTGATGAGGGTTTGGGGTTTTTTACGTGAAAGTATTTCACCGGTTGTTTATGAATGGTTGAAGGAGCACGAGTCAATATGGAAGTTAGGGTTGAAGTGCGGATGGGGATTTTTATGGTCGGTTTACGTGTGTATTGTTTTGGTAGGATTGTTAGTTGTAGGGTTTGTGATGGGTGGGTTGGTGATCAGGGGTTTAGTAGAGGAGCCAATTAGGATTAAGGAACCACTGAATTTTGATTACACAGAAAAGAGCCCAGTTGCATATTTGCCATTAGTAGAATCTCCAGAGGAGGATCTTGGAGTGGACTACACGGAGAATGTGGGGTTTGGGAAGATTACTGGAGTGCGTGTTATACCGCCTAATCGTAAGTTGCAGGTTAAGGTTGCATTGACATTGCCAGAGTCGGATTACAACAGGAATCTTGGGATTTTCCAGGTATTCACCTTGTATGGCTAGTGTGCATGCTTGAAATTCCTTCTGAAGAAAGAGTGTCTGGTTGAATCTCTATTGCTATATTGTTTACTTTTGACAAGGGTTGGTATTTTTCTTTTTCTTTTTCTTTTTGTTGTGGTCAGATTTCATCTCTGACTTTTTCTATCAATCTGACGATAATCACAGCAGACAAGTTGCATATTCAAAATGGATTGTGAAAGAAACAAAAAAGGGCTGGGTTTGAGTTTAACACTTTCTATGTGCTTCGTTTTTTACTCTAAGATTTAGCGAAACAACATATCTCAGAATGATAATTGACCACATCACATAAACAGGGAAAAAATAGTTAACGGAAAATGATCACATGGAATGAAGCACAAATGTTAAATGGGATTTAAATGTCTGAATCAGAAAATGTTTTCTTCAGGTATTGAATTAGTCTTTCAGGAAGCTTTGTGCATCTGAGAAGCTAAATATCACAAAAGCATTTTCCTAGCTATTAAACTGGCACATTATTTCCTACCCAGTAGCCACCGCAGCTCTTTTAATGTTCACAAATGTCATGCTTCTTACACAGCAAACACTGTTTAATCAAGCTCTGGAAAGGGAAAATAAAGAGAAGAGAAACCTGATCCCGTGATCTCAAATATCTATTTTTATGGTTTGATCCATGATTGTAAGCTCGATACTCCTATGCTACAGAGCCATGGCCCCTGCCAATTCTGTATGCAGAGAAAAAACTGCAGTACCTCTCTTTTCTTAATCTATGTCGCTTGCTTCAATTTACTTCATCTATATAGTCTTTCTTAAATTTTCCTGAGGTGTCTTTGTTTCAGAAGTCAAACTGATTCCTTCTACATTAAGAACCTGCAAGCTATTCGTACTCTTTTGATTTTCTGATGGTTCGGTCTATTACTGGTTGCATAGCAACATCTGATTCATGAACTTCCTTTCAGTTAATGAAGATATGGTTGTTGAAATAAGAAGTTTGATAGTTGTAGTGTCCTGAACGCATACGCAATTAAAGTTAGAGTTGTAACTTGCTTTCCTTGTTTCTTGTGAAGGTAAGGTTAGAGTTCCTTGCTGCTGATGGTAGAACCCTTGCAAGCTCATGGCGGCCTTGCATGTTGAAGTTCCGAAGTAATATCATCCGCCTTTTGTTGACTTTCCTCAAGTCTGCTCCTCTTATAACTGGCTATGCATTGGAATCCCAAACTTTAAATGTTAAGTTTATGGGTTTTACTGAAGGCAGTACACCAACAGCAAGCCTAAAGGTGACTATCGAACAACGAGCTGAATTTCAGCACGGTGCTGGTATTCCTGAAATCTATGCTGCATCTTTAAAGCTGGAGTCAGAGCTTCCTTTATTGAAAAGATTTGTATGGTATTGGAAGAAAACGTTATTTGTATGGATTAGCATGACGATCTTTACAACGGAGTTGATTTTCCTCCTCCTCTGCTGCAAACCTCTAGTTATCCCGAGAGTAAGGCTGAGGGAAAATTCGCCCGGGAGTAATGCTCGGCGGGACAATCCTCGTCCTCAAAGGTCGATGAGCAGATAAGTGATACGTAGTTGTGATTATACCTTAAGAGTTTCCTATTTGTATTTATCGGTCTGTCATAATACCCCAAAAATGTATTCCTTGCTTGAAAATGTTCTAACACAATCCAAATGTAATTTAAAATTTCGTTGTTTCGCTTACATATATATATATATATATATATATATATATATATGTATATATATATGGGTGAAATAGTAGTTCCAGCATGCGTATATTCAGTCGATGTTAATATCTGTATTTTCTTGCAAGTTGCAAATGAATCAATTCGCATTCTCAACTTCAAACTGAAATCTTTTGACAGGAATAACATGTCTGGATGAACAACGTGAGACCATTAAAAAGCATGTAGACCTCATTCAAAAGGATACGTGACCCGCGATCACAATGTCACATTTTCTTTTTTTCCTGCTCGGAGAAGCCTTACGTTCCAGTTTACTTTTAAATAGCATAGTTTTGTTTAACTAGTTTAATGTATTTGGATCTTAGTATGTCTGTTGGCGCTTGTGCTTCCCTGGTATCTTTGGCTAAGAAAATCAGTAATGGCGAGGCTTTGAGGTTTTTGTTTCTGATGGGTTTTTGTCCGTATCATCGGTTTTGTTCGCCAGAGTTCATCAGAGGTGCAGATCTGTCATCTATCTTGGTCCAAGGTTAGAGTTTGTGCCTTGTTTGGGCTTATTTGGTCTTAGGTCTTGTTTGTTGTTTGGGCTTTGGCTTTTGTTCTCTATTCTTTGTGTTCTTTTTCCTTTGGGCTTAGGATAGTTGGCCCAAGTGTCTTTGCAGTCTAGTCCAGTATTTTTGGGCTTGGGCTTTCTTTGTATTTGTTTTCCTTTATCTTATTGAAACTTTCTTTTCGGTAGGAAAAAGAAGTCTTAACTATTTTAATTCTTGCATAATAATAATACCTATATAGGCCGTATTTGGATTGACTTTTTTTTAATGAAAAATTACATACTTTTTAGAATAAGTATTTGATTTCACTTTTAAAAAAAACTAAAATTTAAAAAAAAATCTCAAATTTAATTTTTTTATAAGTTAATAATTTTATTTTTCAAAAAAATACTTTTTTAAAAAATAACAAAAAATTACTTTTAAAAAAGTAAAGGGTAAATTTCACAATTAGTCCCCATTGTTTTCTTATTTTTCCAAATTGGCCCTCTTTGTCTTAAAACATTTAATTTAGTCCTTAATGTTTTAAAAAAATATTTAAATAAGTCCTTAATGTTTCACAAATATGTTCAAATTAGTCTCTATTATTTAGAAATATTCATATTAGTTCTTAATATTTTACAAATATAGTCAAATTAGTTCTGGTTATTGTAAAAAAATTCATATTAGTCCTTAATGTTTTACATACTTACTCAAATTAGTCTCAATCTTTTCTATTCATTTGTTCTTAAAGCAGGGACTAATTTGAGTAAACGTATAAAATATTAAGGACTAATATGATTTTTTTTTTTTCAAACAATAAGGACTAGTTTGACTATTTTTATAAAATATTAAGGATTAATATAAATGTTTGTAAATAATAGGGACTGATTTGATCATATTGATAAAATATTAAAGCCTAATTTAAAATTGTTAAAATAATAAGAACCAATTTAAAAAAATAAGCAAACAATAGGAACCTATTGTGAAATTAACCCAAAAGTAAATCTAAATGAGCCCATAGATTAAAACGGGGCCAACGTGCCTCTCGCTGTACAGCGTTTCAAATGGCTCGCCTACTGTTTCGAGGGCACCTCCATAATCTCGTTCTATCTTTTACTATGTGGTAGCAAAATCTAAATTTGAGGTCGAATTGACCGAGCGTTCGCGAAGTTTGAGCCTGGGAAACACAGTTTTCAAATGAAAATTTTTATTGACCCATTTTTAGAGTTTGGTTGTGCAATGTTATCTTAAAGCTAGTAAGTATCTTTGTTCATTATCTAACAATGAGAAAATTGATAATTTGTGGCCCAAAATACTTAAAACTTGTAAAGATAATAATAACAAATTTTACATAAAATTAATGTGAAAAAAAATACACAATGCACTTGTCACACCAAACAAAATGAGTCAACTAACCAGTCCGTAGTTGATAGTCATGGCCGGCTTAGTTAATTTTTGGTTTGATATCATTAACATTGCTAACCTTGGTATGTAAGTTGTGCATTGACGTAATGCTTGCAACTTCTCTCTAAACTTAGCTACTATTGAAGTTCCATCTACAAATGAATAAGATCCAGCTTAGTCTATAGGAGTTATTAAAAATAAATGAGCAATAATCACCTTCTTTTTCTATCAAGTAGGTAGTATTACTCCTTTATTTTTTTTATTTACTTAGACTTTTATTTCTTACATTAGAGAAAAAGAAAGAAAAAGGATTACGTGTGAGATTAAGGATCTACTTTTGTTTTTATTTTATATAAATTTGTTTATAATTTCTAAAGCTTCTTCGGAATTTTTTGTTGTAAAATTTTGTTTTTTTTTAAATTTATAAAAGCGGTGTACTTAACTAAGTGGATAAAGGTAGTGGATTATGAATCCACCATGCGCACATTCAATTGGTGTTACACTATATTTCTTGCTTTTTTTGCTTCTTCTAAGTGCTGGATTAACTATTTATTTGTTAACACATTAAGTCTAATTAACTACTTGACCAAAAATGTCACTATCTTTGCTTTTGAGTTGGAAGCTCCATGTTAAGATCAATCTCTCAAGATACAAATGATGATACATAAGGAAAGTGTGGGTGCAAATATCTTAAGAGAGGGGGGGATGAATTAAGATATTAATACTAATTTTCGTTTTTTAATAATTATAGAAAATTTTCAACTTCTAACAATCAATATATCAAACACAAGATAAGCAAGGTAAGTAGGAATGAAAATAGAAGTGTAAGGAAAAGAGAAACAAACAATTTTAAGGTAGTTCGGCCAAGCCTACGTCCACCGCCCAAGGAAGCTCCCCTTAGAACTTCAAAGATCTCCACTAAGATGCTTCTTCAAAACTTGGTGAAGCACAAACCAAGTTCTTTACAACGTCTTTGAAGCCTAACTTCAAAGAACCCAAGAGATTTACTTTATAGGATTTCCCCACACTTTACAAGCTTTAATGAATAAAACTTACAAAGATTAAAGTTCTCAAAGTGTGCATGTACTCAAGAATAAGAAAAGATTAAATCTAAGATTTTCTTCAAGAAGAAGATGAATACGCTCTTGAAAGCTCAAATATATTGCAAGAATGGCTCAAAGATGGATTGAATGATGATAAACACTTTAGCACACTTCAATATTGTAATTAGAAAGTGTATTGAATGAGTATTTATAGAGATTTGGGGGTTAGAGTTTATGGTAGGTGAAGAAGGAGTGATTTTTTCAGCAGAACGATAATAAACGGCTAGTGCATTTATTACAGCACCCGTTCAGCCGGTTGACCAGCTGGGTCGTCCGGCTTACCCTTCTCCTTCTCTGACTAGGCTGGACGCCTTAGCCGATCGACTGGCTAGGGGGTCCAGCTTTTCCCTTCACCTCTCTGTTTTGGCCAGGCGACCCACTAGGTCAGCCGGTCGACCGGTTGGGGGGTCCGGCCACTCCAGAATGTGAAGTAAAGCCAGATTTTTGCAAGGATCATTTAAAGTGCAAATTTCACAACTCCAAATCATTTTGAATAATTTTGTAAACATAAGTTGTGAATTGAAACACCCCAAAAACTCATTTTAACTCTACGTGTGCATTCAAATACATTTGTGCATATGTTATTTTAAATGTGCAAGACTTGAAAATTTTTGCTATGAGTAAGAAAAAGATTTTGAGCCAAGTTCACACAATATATAGGCATTTCACAAAAAGAGCAAGAAGAAAAACAAATCCGGTACCCCTTATGACTTCTCATATTTTCTTCCTTCAAATAAGGCTTTTTGCACATCTTCATATCTTTTCAAGCTTCATATTGATATCATCTCATTTTCACAAGAAGCTTTTTAGTCAAATAATGCATATATATATATATATATATATATATATTTTCATCATCAAAATCAATAATGAATATATAGCTAACAATCTCCCCCTTTTTGATGATGATAAAAATTTTTAAAATAAGAGACAAAAGTACTCCCCCTTAATATATGCATTTCTTTAAAAAGTGCATTTTTGAGAAAATGCTTTGACTATCAAATTTAAACTCATTTGCAAAGACAACCAAGTAAACATAAACTCGTTTGCAAGAACAAGTAAACATATCAACAAAGCATACCATTCACCATTTTACTTCTCCAAACAGAGCTTATGCATCCACCATTTAAACTAATGCAAATAGACAAAACCATTCACCAAGGCATATATCACCAAAGCATAAATACCACACCTTATGCATTCTACTTTTCTCCTTTTCTCCCCTTTTGGCATCATCAAAATCAACATAAAGGCAGGAAAAGAAATTTATAAAAGAAATAACTTGGTAACCAAAGTCAAGAATGTAAAGGTGAACTAAAACTAAAAATTGTTTTCAAGTGGAATGAAAAATGTTTTTCAAAAAGAAGAAAATCAGGGTGCGCGATCATGATGATCCTTGAAGTATTCTCTCATGTCTGATTTCATAGCAGCCACTTCTGAATCAATATGTTGCCTCCAAACAGTGAGCTCGTCCCATTGGCTTGTCATAGTAGCCCGCATTTCGCCCATACCAGTGTTTAAAGCCTGTAATTGGGACAGAATCTGAGCCATCAAAGAAGGGTTTTCCTGTTGTCCCATCGAACTAGAACCAGCACCATGACGAATTTCTCTTCGGCGCTGCTCATCAATGTGCACTTGCTCCATAGATTCTCTCAACACTCGCCTAAGAGTTGCTTCCTCAGTATTTTCCTCTTCTTCAGAGGTACTAACAACCATGGGTGTAGTTCCTGGTATGCCTATGTCAGGATTACCCTCAATTTTCAGCCCTTCATCTTCTTCAAAGGTGATATCTACCCCACCAAGTATGTCATCAAGGTTTTGTGCAGTGCCAAAGACAGGGTCGGTAAAAGTAGTCCCCTTCTTAGTCCTATTCCTAATTGCAGCTTGAGTGCTTTGGGGTAAACTTTTAAAGGTCTCTCTATTTATGGGCTCCATATTGTACCAATAAATGCCCATGAAGTTCATATACAATATATTAAAATCTCAAGCAAACACTTTATATGGAGCATTTGAAGATATGTTGAAATGAGAGAAAATATGCATTAAGGCCATACCATAACTAGGAGTAGTCATTTTTCCTCCATCTTTTCCACTAATATGTAACATATGTTGAAGGATTAGGAAAGGCAAGGCTATCTCCTTTATCTCCCTAAGGCTATAATAGATATAAGCATCCATGACTGGAATTTTGCCATCATTGATATTTCTAGGGAGAATTACTTCACTCATGATTTTAAGAGCAAGTCTCATATTAACATCAACATCTCTCAATAATGGAAGAATTAAATTGGGATCCTTAGGCACTACTTTTTCTCACATATATTTTATGACTTCACCTGGGGTGGCGGTTCCCTTAATTCCTTTTGGCCATCCTTGATTATTGTAGTGGCCTTCCCCATCAATAGGTATATGAAATATTTCATGTAAAGTTTCTTCCTTAAGTACAAATTTTACCCCACAGACTGTAAAAGATAATTCAAGTTTTGTGCTTCTACAATGTATCTCTAGATTTTCATAAAACTCAATTACTAATTTGTCTTGCACATCACAATGTAGATGTAGAAACGCAGACCATCTATCAAATAACGGCAAGATATCGGTGCCAACAAAGTCAGAGTCCACGATATATTTACCGTATAAAATTGATTGCTTGCTTTGAATCTTGGATACCGGAGGTGGTGGTGGTGGAGGAGATTGAGTTCTTGGCCTTTTCCCTTTTCTTTCACGTGCTTGACTTCTTCCCCTTGGATTCACCATGATTTTGCATTGTTTTTGCAAGAATAATCAGTGAAAAACTTTGTTTTTGAAGTGGGCAAGCAAATGTTAGGAAGAAATTTGGAAGAAAATAGTTGAAAATTGAAGATTTTGAGATGGGTTTTGGAGAGTTTTGGCTAGGGTTTAAAAAAATTAATAGAATGTAGTGAATTTTGGGGTGAAAACCCCCCAATTTGTAACCCTGTCCGTGTTCAGTCGGTCGACCGGCTGGATCAGAGAACATATTAAAAAGTTGTGTTTTAGCTGGACACCTAAGGCCTTACTCGGTCGACCGGCTTGGTTGGCCGGCTGGGTCAGAAGGTGCACAAATTTCTTATTTTTCATACCCAAGCCACATAAACACATATATATATGCCATTTAACCACATTTTATCATTCCAATTTCTTTCCTAATCTTGCAAAATTGATCCTCATGCAAAGGTTTAGTGAAAATATCAGCAACTTGATGTAAAGTATCAACAAATTCAAGAGTTATATCACCTTTTTGTACATGATCTCTAATGAAATGGTACCTAATCTCAATATGCTTAGTTCTTGAGTGTTGAATTGGGTTCTTAGTAAGATTAATTGCACTAGTATTATCACAATATATAGGAATATGATCATACTTCAATCCATAATCAAGTAAATTTTGTTTCATCCACAATATTTGAGCCACACAACTACCAACTGCAATATATTCAGCTTCAGTGGTAGAAATGGCAACGCTATTTTGTTTCCTACAAGACCAAGATTCTAAGGAATGTCCTAGGAATTGACATGTTCCACTAGTGCTCTTACGATCTACTTTGCAACCAGCATAGTAAGCATCAGAAAAATCACATAGATCAAATGACGTTCCTTTAGCATACCAAAGCCCTAAATTAATTGTTCCCTTAAGATATCTAATTATTCTTTTTACAGCTGTTAAGTGAATTTCCTTAGGATTGGATTGAAATCTATCACATAAGCACACTGAGAACATGATATCAGGTCTAGAGGCAGTTAAATATAATAGGCTACCGATCATACCTCTATATTTCTTCTCGTATACTGATTTACCTTTCTCATTTTTATCTAGCTTTGTTGAGGGGCTCATGGGAGTTCCAATCTCTTTTGCATCTTCAAGTCCAAATTTCTTGATGATTTCCTTGGTGTATTTGGCTTGATTTATGAAGATCCCCTCTTTTACTTAGTTGATTTTGAGTCCGAGGAATAAAGTTAATTCTCCCATCATGCTCATCTCAAACTCTTTGTGCATGTACTTTGAAAAATTCTCACACAAGGAAACATTAGTAGCACCAAAAATTATATCATCTACATAGATTTGGACTAGTAGAATGTCATTGTTTTTTCTTTTGATAAATAGGGTTGAATCAAGTTTTCCTCTTTCAAAATTGTTTTTTTATCAAAAATCCACTAAGTCTTTCATACCAAGCTCTAGGAGCTTGTTTTAAGCCATATAAAGCCTTTTCTAGTTTAAAAACATGATTAGGAAAGCATGAATCTTTAAAACCTGGGGGTTGTTCAACATAAAGTTCTTCTTCAATGAATCCATTTAAAAATGCACTTTTCACATCCATTTGATAAAGCTTAAAGTCCATGTGACATGCAAATGCAAGTAACATATGAATGGATTCGAGTCTAGCTACAGGAACATAAGTTTCGTCATAATCAATTCCTTCTTCATGATTGTATCCTTGTGCAACTAGTCTAGCCTTATTCCTAGTCACTATTCTGGCTTTATCTAGTTTGTTTCTGAATACCTATTTGGTTCCTATTACCGGTCTATCTTTAGATCTTTCAACTAGCTTCCAAACTTTATTTCTCTCAAATTGATTGAGTTCTTCTTGCATTGCCATTATCCAATTTTCATCTAATAGAGTTTTTTTTTTACATTTTTGGGTTCAATATGAGAAATAAATGCATGATGCTCACAAAAAGTACTAATATTACGCCTAGTTCTTACTCCTTTATTTGGATCACCAATAATAAGATCTTGAGGATGGTTTCTCACGAACTTCCAACTCTTTGGTAGATCTTCATGAGGTTCTTTTGTTTCATCATCTTTGTTTGAGCAATGTTTGATTTCCTCATTTGCTTGAGATCTCTTTCTTGAAGTTCTTCTTCTTGCTTCGTTGGTTTTTCTTTGTCTTTTGGAGTTGGATCTTCAAGCGTTGTCTTTTCCAAAAGATAACCTACATCATCAATTTTCATTCTCGGCTCAAATGGATTAATCTCATCAAATGTAACATGTATTGATTCTTCTACAACAAGAGTTCTCTTATTATATACCCTATATGCTTTGCTCTTTGTGGAATAACCTAAGAATATTCCTTCATCGGATTTAGCATCAAATTTTCTTAAGTGGTCCTTAGTGTTTAGAATAAAACATTTACAACCAAATACCTTGAAGTATGATATTTTAGGTGTTTTGCTATGCCATAGTTCATATGGAGCTTTGTGTAAAATAGGTCTAATCAATACTCTATTTTGCACATAGCATGCAGTATTTATGGCTTCACTCCAAAAATATGTTGGCAAGTTGTGTTCTTTTAGCATAGTCCTTGTCATTTCTTGTAATGTACGATTCTTCCTCTCTACTATCCCATTTTGTTTAGGAGTACGAGGGGCCGAAAAGTTGTGCTCAATGCCATGTTCATCACAGAAGTTCATGAAAGGAGTATTCACATATTCGGTGCCATTATCACTACGAATGCAAGTTATAAAATAGCCTTTCTCATTTTGCACTTTTCTACACAATCTTGCAAATTCATTGAAGGCATCATTTTTATGTGCAAGAAACATGACCCATGTAAATCTAGTGTAATCATCAACTACAACAAATGTATACCTAGATCCTCCTAAGCTTGCCACATCAATGGGTCCAAACAAATCCATATGTAGTAGTTGTAATGCTCTATTTGTTGAAACTTTATTTAGGGATTTAAAGGATGTTTTATGTTGTTTTCCTAGTTGGTAAGCATCACAGATTTTATCTTTTTCAAATTTTAGCTTTGGTAGGTCTTTAACTAGATCATGCTTTGATAAATTATTCAATAAGCTCATGTTAGCATATCCTAATCTTCTATGCCATAACCAAGCATTATCATGCACAACAGATAAACATTTAACATGTTGACATATAAGTTAATCAATTTCAACAGTGTAAACATTTTCATTTCTCTTAGTTACAAATAACACATTTTCATTTCCACATTCATACGCAAGGCATTTAGACGATTGAAAAATGACTTTATGACCTTTGTCACATAATTGACTAATGCTAAGTAGATTAAATTTTAGACCTTCTACTAGTAGGACATTGTGTATAGCAAGAGAATTTTCATTACCAATGCTTCCTTTTCCAATAATTTTTCCTTTGCCATTGTCCCCAAAGGTAACATCTCCTCCTTTTGTCCTTTTTAGTTTGTAGAAAAGTGAAGAGTTCCCCGTCATGTGCTTGGAACAACCACTATCCAAGATCCATTTTATTTTGCTTGAATTGCTTTCATTGCATACCTACACACATGAAATTTAAATGCAATTCTTTATTTTGGGGTCTCCAACACCTTGGGTCCTTGGCGTTAGTTTACTTTTTGTTTTTGACCACCCATTTAGGTCTTTGCCAATACGGAACATGTGATCCCTTATCACGAATTTTCTTGTAATAACAATGAGTAGATACATGTCCTTTCTTTTCACAATAGGTACAAATAACATTTGACTTTGGTAGAGAAGAGGATGTAGAGGTAGAAGCATTGACAAAATAGGTTTTGAAATATTTTTTATTAATATTAGGTTTGTATCCAATACAACTCTTATCAAAAGACATTTTTTGACTTACAAGAAGTTTTTCAAAATTTTCTTTACCATTAGTAAATTTTTGAATAATTCCATTCAAATCCATATTTTTCTTTTTCAAATCTTTAACCTCTTTTTCAATTTTTATAAAATGCTCGGCATATGAATCATTTTCTTTTTCTAAGAAATCTACTTTTTCAATAAGAGAGGCATTTTTCTTTTCCAAGATTTCCTTTTTATTAAGAACAAGTTTTAAACTTTTATGCATTTGCTTGTTTTTTGCCAAAGGTAAGGATAAATCATCATGTAATTTAGCAAATGTATCTTTTAGTTCATCAAAACTACATTCTTCTTCCTCTTCTTCACTAGATGAATAATAAATAGATAAAGATGATGAAGATAGTACCTCATCCTCATTGGCCATGAGGCAAAAGTTGGCTACCTTATGATGTTCTTTCTCATCCTCTTCGATTTCGGAGAAGTCCCATGTGGCCTTGAGCGCCTTTCCTTCCTTTTTCTTTGAGAGATTAGGACAATTTGCTTTTATATGTCCCGGCTTGTTGCAATTAAAGCATTTTAACTCATCTTTTGCATTTTTTATCTTTTTGAAGTCCTTGCCTTCTTTTCCTTTCTTCTTTTAATTTGTGTTGTTTGAAGAAGCCCCTTTCCTCATCTTTCTATATTTCATAAACCTTTTGAAATTTTGGGCTAGAAGTGCAATTTCTTTACCCTCTAATTTTGTATGTAAGGTAGGCTCATTTTCTATGATTTTCCAGGCTTTATAATCATGTGATTGTATGAACACTTTCATTCTCATTTTCCAAAATACATAATTTGTTCCATCAAAAGGGGGTGATTGTTTGATAGAAATTCCCTCCATATTTGTTAGAAATTCTACTAGTTGTTAGACTATATGTAGAACTATAGCTCTGATACCAATTGTGGGTGCAAATATCTTAAGAGGGGGGGTGAATTAAGATATTAATACTAATTTTTGTTTTTTAATAATTACAGAAAATTTTCAACTTCTAACAATTAATATATCAAACACAAGATAAGCAAGGTAAGTAGGAATGAAAATAGAAGTGTAAGAAAAAGAGAAACAAACGATTTTAAGGTGGTTCGGCCAAGCCTACGTCTACCGCCCAAGGAAGCTCCCCTTAGGACCTTAAATATCTCCACTAAAATGCTTCTTCAAAACTTGGTGAAGTACAAACCAAGTTCTTTACAACCTCTTTGAAGCCTAACTTCAAAGAACCCAAGAGATTTACTCTACAGGATTTCCCCACACTTTACAAGCTTTAATGAATAAAACTTACAAAGATTAAAGCTTTCAAAGTGTGTATGTACTCAAGAATAAGAAAAGATTGAATCTGAGATTTTCTTCAAGAAGAAGATGAATATGCTCTTGAAAGCTCAAATATATTGCAAGAATGGCTCAAAGATGGATTGAATGATGATAAACACTTTAGCACATTTCAATATTGTAATTAGAAAGTGTATTGAATGAGTATTTATAGAGATTTGGGGGTTAGGGTTTATGGTAGGTGAATAAGGAGTGATTTTTTCAGCAGAACGATAATAAACGGCTAGTGCATTTATTATAGCACCCGTTCAACCGGTCGACCTGCTGGGTCGTCCGGCTTACCCTTCTCCTTCTCTGACTAGGCCGAATGACTTAGCCGGTCGACCGGCTAGGGGGTTTGGCTTTTCCCTTCACCTCTCTGTTTTGGCCGGGCGACCCACGGTCGTGGTCGGCCGATCAGGGGTCCGGCCACTCCAGAATATGAAGTAAAGCCAGATATTTGCAAGGATCATTTAAAGTGCAAATTTCACAACTCCAAATCATTTTGAATAATTTTGTAAACATAAGTTGTGAATTGAAACGCCCCAAAAACTCATTTTAACTCTACGTGTTCATTCAAATACATTTGTGCATATGTTATTTTAAATGTGCAAGACTTGAAAATTTTTGCTATGAGTAAGAAAAAGATTTTGAGCCAAGTCCACACAATATATAGGCATTTCACAAAAAGAGCAAGAAGAAAAACAAATCCGGTACCCCTTATGGCTTCTCTTCTCCTCCTTGTGCCTTCTCATATTTTCTTCCTTCAAATAAGGCTTTTTGCACATCTTCATATCTTTTAAAGCTTCATATTGATATCATCTCATTTTTACAAGAAGTTTTTTAGTCAAATAATGCATATATATTTTTTCATCATCAAAATCAATAATGAATATATAGCTAATAGAAAGCAATATTCTCATTCCATTACTTTCCATCCTTGTAAAGTCAACACCCATTCTTAGGCTCCAATTTTGCAATCCTGTAACGTTACCTGTAGTTCCAAAAATCACAACTGTAATATGTATATGTGCTTGCCATTCTTTGTAATAACAACACAAAGAAATTCAAATTATTTCATGGTATCATTAAGCCTAGGTTTTTTTTTCCCTAAACATCAACCATGGCTGACACCTCTGCTTCCAAAATTTCTTCACCTACCAGTAATACTTCAGTAGTTGCAAATCTGCCCACAGTTCAGCAAATACATCAAGTAGTCTCCTTGAAATTAACAAGTGAGAATTAACCATTGTGGAAGACACAGGGAACACCTGTATTACGAGGCCATGGACTGATTGGTTTCCTCGATGGCTCCCTCCCAAAACCACAAACTGATGCCACTGAAATTGCGAAATGGAATCAGCTCAATCAATTGGTTCTTGGTTGGTTATTGACCTCTCTTTTTAATGCAGTTCTCTCCCAAGTTGTTGACAAGGTCACTACACGAGAAGCATGGTAAACTCTCAAAATCCTTTATGGATCTCTCTCTAGGGCACGTATTCAACAATTAAAATATGCCATTCAGTCTTCAGTGAAGGGGTCTTCTTCTGTCCATGAATATCTTCAACAAGCCAAAGCAATTTCTCTAGCCTTTGCAAGTGCAGGTCGCAAAATTGATGATGAAGACCTCATCTTGTGGACATTAAAGGGTCTTGGCTCTGAATTCGACCCAATCGTTGCTACCATCAACTCAAGGTCGGATTGTCCTACATTCACTGAAGTTTGCGAAATGCTCCTTGATTATGAACTTCGTATTCGCAGCAATTCGTCAACCATTGAATCAGCTGCAACCTTCAACACCATCTCCAGTTGTTGTGTGTCTTCAACTCCTACACTCAATCTTTTTCATCTTTACCTAGGCGTAGTTACTCCTCCCAGTCCAATGACTCAAATTCTGGGGGATGACATTCAAATCGTCACGGATGTGGTGATCGTGGTTCCAACAGCGGTCGCGGTCACAACTCTCAAGACAATCTAAGACAGTTTGCTATCGTTGTGGCCATCCTTATCATAAAGCAAATAACTGCTTTGCCCTCGACGATATGGTTGATGAACTACGAAAGCCCTTAACGCCATGACTATTGCTAATCCTTCTGACCTAGCATGGTATCTCGACACCGGTGCGACCCATACCATGACTCTAGACGCTTCAGATCTAACGAGTAAAATCTCTTACTTTGGACATGATTATGTCATGTTAGCAATGGTAATCAACTTTCAATATCACACACTGGTAGCACAACTATTCCTTTATCAACTCGCTCAACAATGAAGTGTCAAGCTTTGCATGTTCCAACACTAAATATGAAATTAATCTCTGTAGCACAACTCACAAAAGCCAATAATTGCTATTTTATTTTTTACTCTGATGGTTATTCTATAAAGGACATGAAGATAGGCCAACTACTACACAAGGGGACAATAAATAATGGCTTATACTCGCTCCACCCGAATCCAAAGCACGCCTTTTTCACACATAAAGCGAGCTCTCACATTTGGCATGCTCGTTTAGGACATTCCTCTAGTATTATTTTCAAATGTTTAAATACTATGGTGCAATTTTCTGATTCTGCACTTGATACTTCTCTTTGCAGCAGTTGTTAATTTGGAAAAAGTCACAAACTCCCTTTTCTTAATAAAACACAACGCTCTACCAAATTATTGCAAATTTTACATTGTGCTGTTTGGGGACCCTCCCCTACGGTTTCCATGGATGGCTTTAGATATTATTTAATTCTGGTTGATGATTTTAGCCGTTATTCTTGGTTATATCCTTTGAAACGTAAATCTGATGTCATAGACATTTTTTCTCTGTTTATTCCTATAATACACAACTTGTGCCAAAAGACCATAAAACACATTCAATTAGATGGTGGTGGAGAATTTATTAATGTTTCTGTCAAGAAATTATTTTACAAACATGGCATCACCCATAGAATTTGTTGCGCCAGCACACCCGAACAAAATGGTGTCGTTTAGCGCAAACACCGACATGTCGTTGAAACTAGATTAACCCTCTTGGCCCATAGTTCTTTACCCCCACATTTTTGGGTTCATGCTTTTTCAATTGCCATCTATCTTATTAATCGTCTCCCAACTCAAGTGCTTGCATTTAAAACTCCATATGAAATGTTTTTTGGAAGTACACCAACATATGATCACATGCGTGTGTTTGGCTCAGTATGTTATCCATGCTTAACACCCTCTGACAGGACTAAATTAACTTTCAAAAGTTGTAAGTGCATTTTTTTGGGTTATAGTCCAAACCACAAAGGATACAAATGCTATAATCCCTAAACTAGCAAAACTATCATATAACGTCATGTGTGCTTTGATGAAGATAGGTTTCTTAATTCTATCAAGGATGACGACACTTCGTCCACACCTACAAACCAATTCAAGTTCCACCCTTTTCCCTCTTCCCAACTACCTCTTACAAATACAGCCTCACATGACATCTCCTTTCCGTCCTATACTCACTCCCTTCCTAGTCCCTCATCATCCTCTTCTGCCCCTACTAATCCTTCTCCCTTAACCTCACATGAATCCACACACACGACTCCTCTCGTATAAACGAACGAATATGAGGATATTATTAGCCCCTCCCTGCCATTAGATGAAACACCACCACTACCTCCTACCACACGCACTTACCACATGGTCACACGTAACATGGACAGCACTTGAAGGCCCAAAGTACTTTTCTCTACTCAATACCCCATTCCCACATGTTTTTTATCTTCCATAATGAGCTTACCTACAGAACCCACCTGTTATACTCAAGCTCAAAAAGACCCAAATTGGCGCCAAGCTATGATGGAAGAATTCGATTCCCTTCTAAAGAATAAAACTTGGTCATTGGTCCCATCAACACCTAACATGAATGTCATCGGTTGTAAATGGGTTTACCGCCTCAAACAAAAATCCGATGGCTCTCTGGAACAATACAAAGCACGCCTAGCAGCCAAGGGTTATAACCAACAGCCTGGCTGAGATTTTGGAGACACATTCAGTCCTGTGGTAAGACCAGGTACAATACGCTTAATTCTTGTCTTGCCACTTTCCAATAATTGGCCACTACAACAATTGGACGTGAAAAATGCCTTTCTCCATGGCAATCTTTCTGAAGAGATATTTATGCACCAACCCCCTGGGTTTATCGATCCATTTCATCCCAATCATGTATGTAAGTTAAATAAATCTTTATATGGTCTTAAACAAGCATCACGTGCATGGTATCATAAATTTAGTTCCTATTTATTATCTTGTGGGTTCTTAAATTCCCATCATGATGCATCATTATTCTATCGCAACTTATCTGGGGACATTCTCATTCTACTCATTTATGTCGACAACATCATTATAACTGGAAACTCATCTTCTCAAATTTTGATTTTTATCAATCTTTTATCTACTAAATTTGAGATGAAGGATCTAGGCAATTTACATTTCTTCTTGGGCATGGAAGTGCACCGTCAATCCTCTAGCGTCACCCTTACTCAGACAATATACTCCATTCAACTCCTCCAACAATATGGCCTCGAAGGAGTCAAGCCCATTAGAACACCCATGTCTGGAGATCGTCTCAACTCTGAAGATGGAGAACCCCTAGCTGATCCAACTGAGTTTTGACAACTGGTCGGTGCCCATCAATACCTAACCATGACCAGGCCAGACATCTCCTATGCAGTAAACTCCATCTGTCAATTTATGCATGCTCCACGGACTCCACATCTCATTGCTGCCAAAAGAATCTTAAGATTTATCAAAGGTTCCATTGACCATGGGCTCACCTTGACACCCATTGTGAAATGTCAATTAACCGGATACAATGATGCTGATTGGGCTAGTTGTCCAACAACTCGACGGTCAACAAGTGGCTTTGCAATACATCTTGGCGACAGCTTAATCTCGTGGAGCTCTAAGAAACAATCTACTATGTCCAAGTCTAGTGCCAAAGCTGAATACAGGGCTCTTGCATCTCTCATGTCTGAACTACTATGGGTAATGGAGATATTAAAATTCATACAGCAACCATTCTTAACTCCATTGCTAATTCTATGTGACAACATTAGCTCCATATACATTGCCAGCAATCCTATCATCCACAATCGAAGTAAACACATTGAAATAGATATTCATTTCGTTCACAAGAAAGTCCTTGATAGTATTGTACACCTTCAATATATTGGCACCAAAGAACAACTTGCAGACATATTTACAAAGCCTCTATATCGACCAAGATTTGAAGTTTTGAGAGACAAGCTTCGGGTTAGCTCTCCATCAACTTGCGAAAATGTGTTAAGATCAATCTCGCAAGATACAAATGATGATACATAAGGAAAGCAATATTCTCATATCATTACCTTCCATCCTTGTAAAGTCAACACCCATTCTTAGGCTTCAATTTTGCAATCCTGTAACGTTACCTTTAGCCCCAAAAATCACAGCTGCAATACGTATATATGCTTTCCATTCTTTGTAATAACAACACAGAGAAATTCAAATTATTTCACTCCAAAATTAAAAGGAGATTTATTATCAAGGTGGTAGTTAAAGTAAGAGCTCTCAACCTTATTTTACTATGAATACCTTTTTATGTGTAATACATTATGTGTATATGCATGTATATGTAGCATATATGTATATATATAAGACTGAAATCCACTTGATTAATTAAAGCAATTTGAAATTTTGGATAGTAAACGTTGATGAATACATGTTCATATTCAGAGGTTTCATAAAGAGTGATAGTATGAGATTGCATATGTTATCTATGCATGATAAGTCAAATTTGGGGAAATAAATTAATAGTGACTTAGATAAATCAAGTATGCTTTAGTTTTGTTATTGGAACTACATGTTTCGAAGTAAATATGGTGTTTATATGTATAAATATATGTATATGTCTATGACATATTTATGGGTTGAATAAATATATGTATATGTCTATGACATATTTATGGTTTGAATTATAAAAGTGCGTATGTGTATGCATTACTGATTTGATTTTAACTTACTATTTAATTAGAACATGGTGACATGTGGACATGTTTGATGGAACTTTTGGGTGTGGATGAACTTGATGAAATGTAGTCGCTTTAATGTTATATTTGTAGATTAATGATAACTGGTATTGTGTGAAATGGCTTTAATTTATATTTAACTATAGAACACAGGTAACAAGTTTGTGATAGGTAATGTCCCAAAGTTTAGAACAGTGATTCGAAATGTAATAGAGGGTAAGTCTGTAATAATAGAAAAGAAAATGCAAGTCATTATAAACCGAAACCAATTTTGACACAATGTTGTTATGAGATGGTTCGTTTACAAAATCGATTAAGTTAGAGAATGAACTAGATAAAAATGAAGGCAAACATAAATTCTCTCTTGGAACCTTATAAGCTTGAAATATAAAATATCGGGTAAAATGCATTTTGCTGTTATGTTTTATCAGAAGCCATATAAAATTCTCCATTTCTCAAAACTCGCTAATATACCCTTAGTTATAAATAACGCAACACAAAACTTCCAACTCTTTGAGGTGATTTATGTAACATTCCTTATAATATATGGGATATTAACAACATTCTTTATCATATAAAGAATATTAAAAAATTTAAAATTACAAGGAGTTAATACAACTTTGACTAAATATAAATAAGCAAAATGCATTTACTCTACAACATTTGAGAAACTCTTTGGACTTCCTTTTACTATTTTCACATGAAATATCACCAACTATGATCATCTCTCGAAATAGTAGATCTTGAAATTTACAACTTTGAATCCCCGAACTTAAATAGCATTTTACTTCTATCACAAACAATCTTTTCTGTCTGAAAAATGCTACGAACCTTTTCTTTTTCCTTCTTTCAATAACTTAAAAAACATTTTTACCCACCAACTCTTAATACATAGACATAAAAATGCTACGAACAATTACGTGTTGTGGAGCTCTTCAAAAATGACGCCGTCTTTGTAATTTCACGCAGGGGCTTGTCTGTGAACCTGATGATATTGTAGACCCAAGCACCTGCAATGGCCCCGGCGGGGGGTCCCACTATGTATATCCATAGGCCTCTGTATTGGCTTGATACTATCGCCGGCCCCAAACTCCTGGCCGGATTCATTGATGCTCCGGATATAGGCCTGCTAAATCATCAATTATATCATCTCAATAACCAAATAGTTGATTATCACAAACAAAATAAAAGAAAGTTATAAAAAAAAAAGTAATTATTAGAATTTCTTTTGGTACAAAATTATAAGCACTAAGATGATAATTGTATGCATCAATTAATTAATTTTATCACTAACCAAGAAAAGAAAAAACTGACTAATTATTTTTTCGTCCCTTATCTTTAATTTGTGGTGACTTCGACACTATGGTGAATTTGTCCTTGCCAGGGAACCAATTTATTTAAATTGATAAGAATCAATTGGCTGAAATTCTTTGCACCCTAATCATGAATATATTGCAATCGGTAGATGAATTTTGGTGATCTATCAGTTCGACAAACAAAGGGAAAGCAGGTCAACAAATGACAAAAGAAAAAGACAAATGTTTACCTTGAAAGGTAATAAACAAAAAGATCTATTAGCATGGTCTAGATTGTCGTTCTAAGTCCTACCAGAAAACAATTTTTTCAAGATTTTAAATGCGCGAATATTTAAATATTAAACTGTACGTGTGAACGTGTCCTCCTTAGAATGCACTGATTTTTTAATTGATATGAGGTAAGGAATGGACTCCAGAGAAGACGGGAGAAAATTAGTCAAATAAATTGGGTGGGGTCTCAATGTCCAAATTTGTTTTATCAAGTAATGTTCAAGTTACATCAATCTAATTCAATATTCTATAACGAAGGATTACCAAGTTCTTTGTTTCATCAAGTAATGTACAAGTTGCATCAATCTAATTCAATATTCTATAACGAAGTCTTACCAAGTTCAACAATAGGAAGTTTTGAAATATTATCTCCACTATTGCAATTTTTATGTCACTATTTAGATTAAGGTTATAAAATTAAAGGAAAGAAGAAAAATGTGCTCATGTTAGTGTGCTCAACACGGGATTACCGGAAGCTATAAGAAGGGTTGCTAAGAGAGAGAAACTGAAACAGACTTCGAGGTCTTTGCTCATGAGTAATGGTGTTATCCAACACTTAGTGCATACTATGCGGGTGGTTGAGGAATGCAAAAGGACGTTGAGACTTTTTGGTTTTCACCTAATGCATATATGCATAGAGGTGCTAACAAATGTGTGAATTAGATAGCGAATTTTGGGCTAATATTACTGTTTCAAACTTACACATTAGAGGACCCACCAGATATAATTAGAAGATTATTGGAAAATGATGCTAAGGAAATCTCCTATCACATAACGATCAAAAACTAATTCTTGGCGATATCTCCCAGTTAGAAGAAAAGAGAGAGACGTATTCTATATGCATGTAAAATTTTCACCCAAATTTTAGATAAAAAGTGCGACTCAAGAAATGAAAAAAGAAAAAAAACCACAAGGAGCATGACTTTTGATACACACCCGGCAAACATCACATTCAGTAAAACAGTAGCTCCAACCGCAAGACCCGCAAGTTCTCCAATCTACAAATACGTTCAAAACAAAAATAAATCATGAGATAATGATGTGCAAGCGTCCATGTCATAGCTAACGCGGATAAGAATAAAAAAAGTCTTCGTCCAGATAAATATATTTTCCATTAATTATTTATAAGAAGATTTCAAAATCTTTGGTGTGAATCAATATGATTAGCTAATATAAAAAGACTACAATATCATTTTCGTGATAATCAAGTTAAGCGATTGGCAAGCAAACTAGCTTACGTACTTGGGATTTTCAACTTTTATTTAGTTTCTTATTTCAAGGTGTTTTTTAGAACATATTTCATTTTTTACGCTTCCATCATCTGTCAATAATTTAATAATATATGGAAAAAAGAAGCAATAATAACGAGAAAAGAGTATAGAACTAACAGCTCGATTATCTGTGGCCACACCAGAGATGACAAACATAAGGTAGAATGTGATGATGAATTCCAGTACAAGAGATTGCACGTCTGATCCCGCTGGCAGAGTTCCTGCAAAATGGTCTCGCTTTCCGCTGAACAACAATCTTAGAGTTCCACTTGCTAATGTGGAACCAATCACTTGAGCTGCGATATAAGCGGGAACCTATAGATAGGAAAAGAAACATGAGTTTGCTCATATTTATGTCGATAATCACGGATGAGAAAGAAAAATCAATGACAAGGATTCGAGGTCTTTCTTTCCTTAACTAGAGATTGTTGAAACAATAAATGCACGAACTAAATTGCTCTCTAATGTTTTAAGCATTTACATGAGCATGAGGTTATATGGTATGAGAACATAGGTTACTAAAATGGTCTGGCTTTGATCGAGTCCGGTCAAAGTTTCCCATCACTCTTTAAACCATATGTATAAATGTAAGGTTCACCAAAAGTTGAACATCACTTGAATGTGAAGCATCTTTATAATACATATTATTTTTCTTTGTAATTTTTGTAATTAGCTAATCACGCTCCGTGTTTTAAAACTTACTATATTCCCCTGTGTTTTTAAAAGGTGACATATTAACCCTCCGTAATTTATCAAATTAGCTGATTACCCCTTATAATTTATCTAGTTAGTTGATTACTTCTTATGTTTTCAAACCTTCCACATTACTACCTTATACTTTTAAAAAGTCGTACATCACCCCCTTTTTTTGTTATTATCTAATCATCGTTAGCTAAAAATTTATGTATTTTTATGGAGATGTATAACATATTATAAGTTTTAATGCCCATAAATATAAAAAAAGACGTTTATGATGCACAACAGGTCAATTTAACGAAAAACATAAAGATAGGATATTATGTGTCACATTTTAAAAAATAGAAGGGTTAATGTGGCAAATTTTAAAGTATAAAGATAATTAACTATTTACACAAACCACAAATGAGTAACATATATTTTATCCAAAAAATAAATATATAAAATAAACCCGGATGAAATTTAGGTGACGTAATAAATTAACTGGAAATTCCTGTCGAAATCAAAAATGTATATAAATATATATTGACTAGTCAAATATGCTCCTAGATTTGAAAAGTGATTCATCAGGTCTTTTCATCCTAGACTTTTATGCCACATGAACAGTCACAAAAAATGACTTTGGTTGATTGTTCGGTTTACCTGTTTCCATGGAAACCTCTTGCAGGTGGCAAAAGCAATTGTGACAGCCGGATTGAAATGCGCGCCTGAGATGTGTCCGACTGAGTAAACCATGACCATCACAACCAGCCCCCACACGATTGATATCCCTGGTGGCGTCACCACATTGTCTTTGTCCGCATTTACCACCACCGCCGCACAACCCGCGAATATCACGAAATATGTACCTACAACTTCTGCAATTATCTGCATATATATGATCAGTTATAAAGCTTTGATGATTCATTAGCTTTTAAGTACCTTTGCAACTAATGAGCAACTTTAACTATCACTCAAAATTTATTTGCTCATAATATTATTATATTATCGATGGAAGAAAAAGGTTTATTTCTTTAATAATCTCTACACTATTAATTTTGTCGTATTTTAGTTTATTAAATTTCAAAATTAACTTTTTAGTGCTTGGACCCCCCAACATGAAGGTTTTTTGAAGACTAACAATGTTCCATATATCAAAATCGAGAGACTAAAAAGCTTATTTTAAAAATAAGAATTAAAATGTGATAAAGTTAACAATTCAAAAACTATTAGATGAATAAACCTTAAAAAAATGAACTTTAAACGGAATTTTAAAACTAAGGATCACCTTTTGCACAAAGGGTACAGTAAGAATGCTGCAGCCTGAAGAATATTCGTTGTTGTTGGATGATGATGAGCCCTGATTTTTGGAATTTGAAGCATCATCTTTGATGTTCAAAGCGACCCCATTGGTGCCGTTTGCTCCTGATATCTCCGCCATAATTAACTACTTTTTAGCTTTCGAGAGAGAGAGAACGATTTACATATATATACATAGAGAAAGAGAGGGGGGGGGGGGGGAAGATTAGACTTTTATGAATAGAACAAAAGGATAAGTTAAATATGACTTTTCATTAGGAGGATTTCAAGATTTCTAATAAAATTTGTTTTTCTAGTTGATATCGTTCAAAGATGTGCGGTTATTTTATCAGTCCAGAAAGATGGCATTGATGGCTGCTATAACCAACCCACCGGCAATACAGAAGATATAAATTACTAACTTTTTTTAGTTTAACAGTTACCCTGCACATTTAGCTTTTGAGGACATTAAATTGATTGCTCTTTATAATTTCTTTTCAATGTAGCGTGTTTTTTAATTTAACTAGAATAAAACTCGTGCGATACATGAAAAAATGCGTATAATGTAATTTTACATAATCAATATATGTTTTATGATGATAAAATATAAATAACTTCTATAAAATTTAATTTTTAATAAGTTTTTGATATCATCCATTTTTTTATGAGAGTTCTGCAATAGTTGAATAAAAACTAAAAAGGTAACATTAGATAATGATCTCATCTAAAGAAAAAGCAATACACAAATAATATATTTATTAAAGTTTGGTTTTTTTTTTTTTTTTGGAGGGGGGGGGGGAAGAATTGATAGAATTAACAAATATGCATTAAAGGCAAGCATATATATAGATATAGATATCTATAGTTATTAATAGCCATTACTAATATAGATTGCAAAAATGTTTAAGTTAGAAAATAATTTTTATTGACTGAATATGGACCAAAGTCTTTATGGAGTGAAAAAAAAAAAAAGGCATAGCATGACATGTGACATAAATTAAAAAGACAAAAATACTACTTTATGATATAGTAGAGGATCTTCTCGTGCAATGCACGAGTTTCAATATTTATATAATATAATATAATATTAAAAATTTATATCTATAATAATATATCTTTTCTTTTCTATTTACCCTATCATTTCATTATGCCGCCGATTACAATTTCTTTTCTTTTTCAATTTATAATTCTTGCTTATGTTCATTGTTTATAAATAACAAATAATCTTCTTTTTAAGATTATTGTAAAACTCGACCCCATGCAGGGCACAGGATAAAACACACCCATGCCATATTAAATTTACTAATCTTTCACGACCTAGAAATATTTCCTCCCTTAATAAATCTTTTCTCAACTAATAGATATAATTTCCAAAATAAATTGAGTATTATTTTAATTAATAAAAACACCCGTACCATATTAAATTTGTTGATCATTTACCATACATAGATTTAACCAATACTAATTACAATGAATTATAAATTTGATTTTATTGATCTTTTACCATATATAAATTTAATCAATACTAATTGCAATAAGTTATAAATTTAATTTTATTAATCTTTTATAGATTTATATATGATAAATTTACAATAAGTTACAAATTTAATTTTATTGAATGACACGAGATAGCCATATGCGAAAAGTAAAAATTGGGGGAACAACTATAGTGCAAGAGATTTTACTTTAGTGTGTAGTGTAAATTTAGATATATAGATACGGGAAAATCAAGGGCAGCACCAGTCCCCTGCCCCCCAACCCAACCAAAAGTTTTTTTAAAAAATTTGTTTTTGTATATATATATAAATTCTTTTGATGTTACGTTGCCCCCGGCCCCCCCCCCCCCCGGGGTCTTCCCCCGCCGGGCCAAAAAAAAGAAGAAAGAATCCCAACCAGGCAATTATACTTTCAAGCTTTGGCCCACGTCAGTCCGTGAGCCCAATGTCCCCAACCCCCCTTTGCCTTTTTTTTTTTTTTTAGCATAAAAAGTATCAAATTCCCTACCCTTGTGATTTACTCCAAATATATAACACCCTTTTGTGGTACCAAAAATATTGTGACACGCTCCTAAACACTTTAAAAGTATTGTGACACAACCTTAAATATATAACTAACACAAACGGAGTTAAATTTTACAGCGAAAAGACTTTAATAACTCCTATCACATTCCTCGCATATTATACACTTATTTTACAGCTTAGTATGTTTCCTTTCCTCTTATTTTAGCATATACATGTGCCTTTGGAAAAAGAAACCCAACCAAGAAGGGTGCCGCTGCTCATGAGGCTTGCAAGACATTTGATGAGTCCAAAGTCAAATTTTCGAGTAGTTAAGACTATCTTTTTCAGGGGTAAAGTCCTGAATTTGATCTCACGAGGGCGGAGAGTTTCAAAAGAAAAAAAGAACGGGTATCAATGGGCAGTGGATTATTTCAAGAACCAGAATATTCACAAGCACCCTTCCACATCATTCCTGCAACTTAAAGTGCTTTGGAGCTCAATATGGAAACTGAAAGCTCCTCCTAAACTCACGAGTTTCTTTTTCTGGAAGTTGTCCCATAATGCCTTGGCCACAGAACAAAATTTATTTAAGAGAAAGTGTGCGTCCTCTCCAATCTACAAAATTTGCAATGAAGCTGCTGAAACACTTGAACATTTAATTTTTGCAGTGTGCATGGCAGGTGTTGGTTTCTTTTCCTCTTACAACTTAAGGTTGAAAGTCAATGAATCATGATACTAGCCATTTTGATAAATGGCTTATTGATTTGATGGCTAAACACTCTAGGAGGTGGGTTATCGTAAGGGGAAGGGGGAACGTATTCAGTATTCTTGGATTTGTATGTTGGAGCATCTGGAAGGGGAGAAACAAATTTAAAGCTGAGGGGATCTCTTGCTTTAACAATTTCTGAGTTGAAAGAATTGCAGGAAAATTAATATTCCAACTCAGTTGCTGAGGATTTTATTTAAAGACTCAAAGAAAGTCATGTTTCCTGCAACAAGAGTTGGATGATTTTGTTTCTATTGGTGCCATTCTGTTTTGGGCTATTGAGTAACCATGTGCTCCAAGGAATTAAAATTCGAGCAAAGTTGACCTTCTTTTGTTTTATCAAAATCACATAAAATTTCTTCCACATAAAAAGGGGCCCGGCATTGGGTGACTTAAACCTCATCCACGGGTTGAAAGGAAAGATATGCTTGACGGAAAAGAAAATAAATTAGGAAACTTCAAGAAGTTGTTATGACGGAGAACAAGTCAAAAAAGAAAAAAAAGAAAAGCCGGAAGAATTGTTTATGTGAACAAATTATGTCAGCAATTTATACATTTGAATAATCTAGCTTTCCTACTTTACATTGTATGTGCATGAAATTGTTTGTCTATGATATGGTCCACTTGAATAACCCGAAATCAAACAAATGAAACCAGAAAGAACAGACAGAAGATGAAGTATTTGCCAAGATTTGACCCAAAAAAATATAAAAAAAGTAGTATTTGCTAAGTAGCTGTTGGAGTCGAATTCTCAAGACGCTGCCGGTTTTAGGGAAGTGGACTGATGTGATGGAGGCAAGAAACAAGATGACCGGAAAAGACTGTACTTACACTGTTTACTGTATATACGGTACTCCGTATTGTACACCATATTATGCGGAGTACTGTACGTAAATAGTACACGTGCACAATATGTAACAACATACGTGTTTAAAATTTTTATATTATAAATTCAAAACTCTTATATTAGACTGTAAACATGTTCAGAACTCTTATATTACATTTTTAAAATTCTTATATTATATGTTCAGAACTCTTATATTACATTTTTAAAATTCTTATATTATATGTTCAAAACTCTTACATTTAAGTCTAAAGTTTAAAAGCAAATTCACAAAATAAATATTATAATCTTATAAATTTTATATTCTATATTCAAAACTCTTATATTATATGTTCAAAATTCTTATATTATATGTTCAAAATTCTTAAATTATATATTTAAAATTCTTATATTATATGTTCAAAATTCTTATATTACAAATTCAAAAGTTTAAAAGCAAGTTCACAAAATAAAAATTACAATCGCATAAATTTTATATTCTATGTTCAAAACTCTTATATTACATGTTCAAAATTTTAAACATGTTTGCAGCTTAATTTAAGAATTTTAAACATATAATATATGAATTTTAAACATATAATATAAAAATTTTGAGCCTATAATATAAGAATTTTGAACACATGTATTATTACATATTGTGCGTTCATAATATTCACGCATAGTACGGTGTACGATGTACAGTGCTCCGTATAGACATTATCCCTGTAAGACACAGTAAAAATTGCGAAAAAACGAGTTTCCAGGTAGAGGCATCATTGAAAATGGTGTAATTGTACATCAATGTTTAGCCAGTGAAGGCATAATATCTTCATCTACCTGAAAAATTCACGTATGTCAATTCATACAAGAATACTTGTTTGGATTGACTTTTTATGAAAATATTTTTTATTATTATAATTTTTTAAAAAAGTATAATTTTTTGGTTTTTCTAAAAAAAAGGTTAAATTTGAATTTTTTTCCCCAAAATTTTAATTTATTTAAAGTCAATTAATTACTTATTATAGAAAAAAATACTTTTTCAAAAAAATAATATTTTCCATTTGAAAAAAGCAAATCTGGACTGACCCTAATTCACTTGTTAATACTTTTAAAAGGACATATGAGACGGGCAAGAAAGAATGTGGGTCTCATTTAAATAGAGGAAATGTGTAACTGAATATGGTGCCATCATCGTGCCCAAGAATGCTGGATGATTGCGTACGTGATTAAGGTTTTTTCCTTCCTCCTTTTTCTTCTTCTTTTACACAGATCCCCCACCTCCAATCTAACTTTCCGTCTTCCACGGAATTCAAATCCAAATCATCAATTTTAGATGTAATTTCAACTACTTTAACTACCCCTATTCTCTAGCTAAAGCTTACTATTTGAAACATTCAAAAGACATCTAAAATAAACTAGAAAGCATGTGGGCCTCGTTGAAAAAGAACACGTGTTGCTAAAAGCAAAATCATTTCAATGGCTACACCTTTTGAAATTTTATTTTCTGAATAATACTAAATAACACCCAACTTTCATCATTCGATTATCACCTCCTATTTGCTATTCTTAGAAGGCATGCCAACTAGGCATTTCTTTTTTAATCTCTCCTTTTTTATTTTTTTCACTCTTTTTTATTCCTTTTTCTCTATTTTTTTTACTTTCTTTCCTTTCTCTCTTTTATTTATTTATTTATTTATTTTTCTCTCTCTTAACTGAGGTTTCCTACTTTCTTTTCTTTCTTTTTTCAATTATTTGTACTAGGCGTCTCCTTTCTAGAAAAGAAAAGAGAAAACCTAAATTAAGGAGGTGAGAAAAGGAAATAAACAAAAGAGAAAAAAAGGAAAGAAAATAAAGAAAAGAGAGGATAAAGGGAAAAAGAAGAGTGTGAAAAGAAATAAAAAAGAGAGATTTAAAAAAGGAAAAAACACTTAGTTGACATGTAATGTAGGAGGTGATTACAGCGCGATAAAAATAGGATGGTGTCAACATTACTCTTTTTTATTTAAAAAAAAAAATTTAATGCTGTCCAGGAAGCGGGAGACTCAGGCAAGTCCTGCCAATTTTGTTCAACACTTGCAAGGATGGCTACAAGAGAAAAACAGAATCCTTAAATTTGATAGTTATTGAAGCAAAATTTTGCCGAGTGCTTCATATTACCACTCTTTCTGTCCCATTACTTGTGATCTCTAGTGCCATACTATCCAGATGTTTATGTACCATTCTAGTAATTCAGCATACAGACAACAAATTTATACTACAAATTTATAGAGTCTCAACAGACATTCAAGCTTGATTAGACATCATATGAAGTCATCTTTTCAGCATGCATCACAAATATACCTGGTTGAGCTCAAACCATACTTGCCGGAAGACCTTGATGATGAGGTCGTGGTAGTGATCACAATTCAGGGTCAGATAACAAACCAAGAGTTCTTCAAGCTCTTCGCTTCGTATAATCCCTTTCTCAATGATCATTTCAAGCATAGAATATCGGAAGTCCTGTTCCGGATCTATTGAACATTTAAACACAGCATAGCTATGGAAGGCTGTTTTGCTTTCAACTCGTTTCTCGTTTCTCTTCTTTCTCATTGTCTTCTTTGTTCTTTTCATGTCCTCAAGAGCTTTGATTCTGCATTCACTCTTGGCTGCAGTTCTTGGAGACAATTTCTTGATTCTGCTATTCTGTTTCCTCTGCTGGTCACTTTTTGGTTCCAGAGATTTACATACGCAATCTTCTTGGATTGTCGTTAAATTGACGCTTGGGCAGGAAAGGCTTTGCGGCCTCCTTGAATTGGATGCTCTTGACTTCTGAGAGTCATCTTTCATTTCAACTTTCTTCGCTGATTGTAATGTTTCTTCCTCTTCTTCCTCTTCCGAAGATCTTCTCTTCTTTTCCGCGGTTTTCGGGTTCAAACCTTTTCCCCCCGATCCTCTGGATTCTTGATCTTTGACGGCTAGTAAATCCTTTGATGCTTTAAACTTCAATGCTCTTGCCTTTGTTCCCTTCAGTAAATCATCCTCTTCCAGCATGATTCCCTCCTTGTGTAGCAGTTCTCTAATCTTTCTTACCTCCAGGGCCCTGTCATTGAACCTCCATTTGTCTTCGCTTCGCGATCTTGATCCCCAGCTACTGCAACTTGACATTGTACAAACTTCCATCTCATCATCCCAACCATACCAAACAGAGCTTGCACCTCCTATCCTCTTCTCTTCATCGATTCCACCATGGAACTTTCCTTCTCCCCGATTCGCGGGCAATGTACGAAGCAATACTCCATCCATTTTCTCTTCCTGCTTTGTTTTTGTAGTTTTAGTCTCAGCATTTCCACTCTCTGGCTTCAACTTTCTCAGCCAAGTAGGAAAAACATGAGTGGTCACGGAAGGGGTAGATGAAGACTTCGAAGCGTTATCTTTTCCCCACTTCATCATTATTTGGAGCGGTGAAGATTTTGCAAAACTTTGTACAAGTTGAAAAGAAAGTGATGAAGAAATGGTGGAAGGTAGAAAAGCAGTTACAGGGGGCGGTTTCACATTACAGACCCGGGCATTAACACAGTTTAGTTTCAAAAGAAAGGCCCGCCTTATATCTTGTGACCACTCACCCCACTTTTTCCTACTTTTTTGTTGCTTGGTACTTTTTTTTTTTTTTTCGTCGGAAGTTGCTTGGTACTTTGCTTTGTAGAAAGGGTGTTTGAATTCGAGGGGACCAAAGGGTTCTTTTCAATAACTAGACTATGACGCGTGCAACTCACGGAGAAATGAGTACTTTTATTTATTATTGATAATTAATTATATTTTTATATTTTATACAAAGATAAAACATAAACATATTTTGTAAAATTTAATACTTGGTAAATTTTTAATGTGAACAATATTTTTTAAATGAGATATCTTTAGTAATTGGATATAACATTTTAGTTGACAAAATAAATTCGAAAAAACACACGGACAGTGATTAAAAGAAGGCGCAGACATATGATATTGATGAGAAGGTATGTATTTTACTTTATATAATATATTTATTACAAATAAATTCATTAAATTAGGAAATTAATTTTGATCAATGAAATTTTGTTAGGCATAAAAAAATTATATAATATGATGACAAATGGCATTGATTAATGTGGGATGAAATCTCTTTTATAACATATATAGATATGTATCATAATTGAATCATTATATCGTTGCTATTAAATTTTATTCATAATATAGTAGTGTCCACTGTTGGACTTTTGGTACTCCAATTAAGATCGTATCTGTTCTTTCTCCCCAACATGAAGAAGAAATTTGTGCTTTTGTTGTTCCTCGGCAGTGGTTGCCTTGAAAAGCAGCTTCATTTCGACATGGCAAGGCAATCGGCAAGGATCTTTTCCTTTTTGAAGTGGTTTTTTGCACGATGTTATATTATCCAGTTGGAATGTTGTGCACCCACACATCATACATTATGCTAGCATTATACGTTCATGATTTTAATACTTTATCTTTAAAAATTTTAATTATTCACAATTTTTATATGATATGTTTATAAGTTAAATTATTTACTATTCTTACACTGTATGTTTCAAAATTTTACATTATATGTTTACAACTAATAAATGACATGTCCACAACCTAAGATTGACACGTTCACACTTGTGAACTATAGGTTCACAATTTTGACTGAAACATTTGCAACTTTGAAAGAAGCATTCACAACTTTGAGAAAAATATTCACAACTATAAAGGACATGTTCACAATGTGTCTACTTCTCTAATCTTCTAAATTTTGTGTTTAAATCTTTCACACATACACACATGCACACATACACACACACACATAAACAAATCTATACACACACAAATATATTTGTATACACATATAGCGGAGACAGAGCAAGAGCGAGACGATGATGACAATGAGAGCGAGATCTTTCTTTTTTTCTTTTAAGCAAAGAGAGAATAGCAAAAAGAGAGAAAATTGAGAGCAAGAGAGGGGAGAGAAAATTGAAAAACTGATCTACAGGAATACTGCAGCATTTTCTTCATAGGTGCATATACTTCAAGCATCAATATGTGCACCATGCGAGAGTGGTATATGATGTGGGGTTGGGTACGATAAAATTTGCATATATTGTCTATGAAGTCTGAAGTCCAAACTCCGAAGTCCCAAAAGCAAGGGAAGAAGAACTTATTTATTTTTTAAAACAATTATTTACTTTCTTAAATGTGGTAAATTATAGACTGTTAGGTTTTTTCTTCTAAATCTCAAGAATTAGATCTGTTTGCTAATACTAATTAAAAACAGGTTTTCAAGTAACTTTTATTGTTTTATTGGGTTCAAATATTATTTTCTTAAGCTGTCGTTATTCGGTAAATTAGTGTTTTGGGCAATGTTTCAGGTTTTCAACCATCTTTTCTCAAATTTTAAATTAATGTCTCACAATGACTTTTAGTGTTTCATCATTTTTTGTCAATCTATCTTTTTTCTCCTTAAGCTCTTTTTATATTTTTACCTTGCTTTTCACAAATTTAAATAAAAAATAATTAATTTCAAATTCTATCACGTCAAAATATACTAAAAAGATATAAGTTTTAGTAGTTTATTTGTTATTTTATTTTGACAAAATAAATTTGGAATCTATTAAAAATATCTTTTTATAATATTAACTATGTTCTATCAAAACACTAATTTTGTTACATTTTAATAATAATATATTATTATCAAAATATATACCTAATTGCAAAATAAATTATATTATTCCAATAATACTAATAATTATAGTTATCATAATAATAAGAAATAATAACCTCATGCAAATATTACTTTTGTCATTTTGCTTTCATCAACTAATTAGCTAATTTTACTGAAACATTGTTCAATTAACTAGTTAAAAAGCTATGTAGTAACAATTAAAATATAACATTTATCAGTTACCTAAATAGCTATCAGCTACTCAAACAACTATCAATTATCCTAATAGCTCTTTGTGTCGAACATGCCCTTAATCTATTATTTTAAACAACTTTTGATTTTTTAATTAACCTCTAATTCACAACACTAAAAATATATTTCTCCAAGTTATGTTGCCTACGTAAAATAGTGTTTCATGTAAGATGCCAAAGAGCTTTTAACGTTTCAACTACCTTTTATCAAAGTTGAAAATTTTAACATTTTACAATAGCTTTTAGTTTTTCATCTTTTCTTTTTTAGCAATTCTACCCTTTCTCTAGTGTTTTTTTTTTTTTGGCAATCCTAGTCTCTCTTGAAGATCTATTAAAAATATTTTTTATGATATTAACACAAATACTTTATCAAAAAATTAATCTTATCATGCTCTAATATAAATTTTATTTATTAGAATGTCTTCCCATTCAATGTACGGGTTTCGATATTTATCTAACTAGAGCTTTTACTATCTATCCTTTGCACAGATATATTTTTAAATAAATTCAACTAAAACTATTTATTTTTAATAGAAAATAACACATTTAGTCATTAGTGTTTTCAGCTTTACACGGGGTTATTTTTTATAGTAGACTTTAAACTTAGGTTTGGAATTCACAAATAAAAATTACTTTAAACACTAATTAATTCAAAATTAAATTTATAAATTAAAATTAATTATATGTATCTATAATAGATAATTGAACCTTTTGGAATTCACAAATTGTCATTATTTTAAGAATTAATTAATAGGTAATTAAGTTCCAAAGTTGAAACTAATACTATATATCCATAATAGATAATAAATTGACCTTTCAGAATTCATAATTGATTTTTATTTTAAGCATTAATTGATTAACCATTTAATTTTCAACTAAAACAAACAATTTATAGCCATAAAGATAAGAAATAATAGAAAATAAAATAAATAATAGATAATAAATTATTTATAAGCCAATAACAAATAACCATTGCTATGTAAGCTAACATGACATACAATACTCAAACAAAGTATTTTTAATAGTAGGCATTAAATTTTTTCATGTTTAATCTTTTGGAGTTCACAAATTAACATTATTTTAAGAATCAATCGATTGAAAATTAAATTTCTAAATTAAAGCTAATAACATATATCCATAATAGATACGAAATTAAGTTCTTTAATTTTTAATTCTTTATCTTTTTAATTTTTTAGTATTTTCATTTTTTTCCTCATTTTTTTAAAATTTTTTAAAAATTTCTAATTTTAATTTTTAAATTTCTTATTTTTTAGTTTTATCTCAAAATTTTAATTTTAATTTTATTTTATTTTTATTTTCCCAATTAATTTATTATTTGATTGTATTTTATTTTTATTATTTAATTATAATTAATTAGTTAATTTTATTTTTTATTTTAATTTATATTTATGTGATTTTTTAACAATAAAAGCTTAGTTACAAAAAAAGAACAATGGCTTATAACATAATTTATACATTTGAATTTAGTAATCTTTTTCACCTTACACGTTACCAATTGCAAGAACATAAAATTTAGCTCGTACTCTCTCAATAGGAGCTGATATGGTATGTGTCTTTTAGATCCATTTGTAAAACTTTAAACTATTATACAATTATGATAAAATATAAAAAATCTATTACTATACTAATATATCTTTTCTTTTCCAATTACCCTATTACTCTATTTTGCCACCAACTACAATTTCTTTTTTTTTTCAATTTATAATTCTTGTTAAATGTTCATTGTTTATAAATAACAAATAATCTTCTTTTAAGATTATTATAAAACTCATCCTATGCAAGGCATGAGACTTGCATGGGATAAAAAGCTAATATGTTATATATACAAAAGCAAACACTAATGTTTTAAATCATTCTCTGTACGACAATTTCAATCTCTCATCGTGTCACATGGTGCTCTAAAATGCAAAAAAGTTCAGCGTTTTACAACCCATAATTAATTCAAACATTAAATTATAATCATTAAAAAATAATTTCCAAACCAATTTGAGTATTATTTTATGGAAGCAAAAAGTTTGTTCCTAAACTAATTTTTTTTTCCTAATCTGACATCTTTATTTTTGTCAACTTTTATAATATAGGTTAGACTATACCTAAAAAAAATTCCTCTATTAAAAAGATTTTCTAAACTAATAAATTTATTTTTCAAGATATTGAGATTTATTAATTAAATATTAAAACAAATCTGACAAGTATAATCAAATTACAAATTTATTATGAATGATACAATTTATATCATTGTATTTTTTTATTTAAACTATTGAGAATGAAAAAATTGAATTAGAATAACATATGAAAAGTATAAATTTCTTTTCCTTAAAATTTAAACTTTGCGATTATGAATATTTTTATTAGTTTGTTGTTCAATGGTGTATACGATGATAATTGCTTGTGTTAACAACAAGAAAACTATCAGTTGAAATAAATTACTTGATCAATACATAAGACAATTTATTATATTATTAATTATAAATTTTAATAATATTAAATGAATATCAAAACTCATGTATAACATGGGTGTTACACTAGCTGTCATATAAAGTAGAAATGGATGCATCACATCAATTCCTAGCTATTTCGTTGGACTTTAAATTATGCCATGTGTTTTTCTCCACTTTTATTTTTAGATTGAGCACCTATTTTAGCTTGAGTCTATACCTATTTTAGTTTTGCCATGTGTTATCATGTCATTTAATTATTTCCAAATATTTTTCCCTCAATAAATCTTTTCTCAACTAATAAATATAATTTTCAAAATAAATTGAATACTATTTTAATTAATAAACACCCTTGCCATATTAAATTTATTGATTTTTTACCATATATAAGTTTAATCAATACTAATTATAATGAATTATAAATTTGATTTTATTGATCTTTTATCATATATAAATTTAATCAATACTAATTACAATGAATTATAAATTTGATTCTATTGAATGACACGGGGTAGCAATACATGAAAAGTAAAAAATGGCGAGAATGAATATGGTGCAAACGGTTTTGCTTTAGTATAATAATAATATATATAAAGCTATTCCATAAGATAACATGTAAGCTCTATGATTGCCATGTCAATATTTTGATGTGTTGTTATTGTGACATTTAAGCTTTTTTCTCTTTTTAAATGGGTTAATGGATTTTAATTAACATTAATAGGATGATATTAAAACTTTAGCATTAAAATATCACAATTAATTAACAACTATATATATGCATGTGTGCGTGTATACAAATTATAAAGTTATACATCAATCAAACTTAACAAATTCTTTGAATGTTACATAAACTTAAAAAAGAGAGAGTACAAAAATTGAATTATATATTCTAACAAATGAAATATTCGAAGCGCCAGTGTCATTTGTGTTCAAGTATTAAAAAAAAAAGACTACAACATCATGTAAATTATAAATTAAAGTTAAAAAAATAGTTGGTTAATATAACCTAATGAAAAGATGGAGAAAAAAGGGAAAAAAAATTATAAATGATAGTAATTACCAATTTGTACTAAAAATCATCAGGAAAGAACAAAAATAATATTAAATAAGCACTAAAATAAAATTAATATTTTTATAATATTATATAATATTTAGTAAATATTATAATAGACAATGTTAAAGAGAAAAAAATTACAAAAAGGAATACATAATTTCTAATTCTAAATAATACCTTCAAGTGTATGAGAAATTCTTCAAAAATCTATATTAACTTTAAAAGATTTTAATATTATGTTCTAATCCTAATGTAAACTTTGATCAAACTTTGAATTCTTCAAATGCAACATAGGCTAATACGAGAGAAAATATGATTTAAATTGTATAGTTAAATTGCATATTCTCACAAATAGTAATGTGCAAAGTAGAAATGTCATCTATTTTCACTTATAGAAAATTAAAAATTATAGCATCTGTAAAATCATAGAGCAAAGTACAAAATAATTAGTCAATACAATCTAGAAGAGAAGGTGAAAAAGCAAATACTACAGAAAATATTTAACTAGTGATTCCAAAGAAGACTATAAAAAAAATGACAAAATATTAAATAAATAAATCTATATATATAGTTAACTTATCAAATTTTAAGAGGTATTAGGAAATACTATTTCACCATTTGATTAACTTTTGTGGGTATATTTGTATTAAATAGTTTTCAATACTAATAAACCTATATGATTACTACAAGTCCCTATTATTTTCTTTTTAGTTTTTAAGTTAGCCCATTTTAAAATATATATATTCAAATCTCTCCCAATTCTTTTAACCCATTAGTCTCTAGCATTTACTATTAACCAAAACTGATTAAAATAACTCTACTAACTAGGTGAACAAAAAATATTTTAATTATATCAATTATCAAATAAAATGATTAAGGTCCATTATTGTATTAGTCAAGCAAATGCCTATAGTCATGATTGATTTTTATATGTAAGGACACACAAAATCATACTTATTGATATTTTAAAAAAAAACACACACACACACACATAAAAGACCTACCTATACTCGTGCAAAGCACAAGGTACGAAAGGACTAGTATAATATAGACTTAAATTTTTAAAAATTAAATGGTTTGTTGAAGGGCTTAGAAAATTGACACATGATATAAACTTGGAGGGCATGTATCTTCTTTTATAATATACTAGAATACAGGCCACTCCTTACATATTTTTTTTAGACATCAACTTCATTTGTTCTTGCCTCGTGTTAGTTTAGGGATGCTTCCTTTTGCAGTCTTGCTTAATGACATTCCTTTTACTTGTTTGCTCTTGTTTTCCTTCTCTAGAAGAATGGTACCTCAGTCTCTAATGCGCATCCATTGGTTGCTTCTTTCCTATCAACTTCGTTGCTTTCTTATGTATCATGGTAGATCAAGAGTAAAAATCGTATTACAGAGTTGGCTGATTAAAAACAGGTTCCTTTTATTTTCCTGTTTAACCATCGAGGGGGCATGAGAGCCCAAGAAAGAAAGGGCTATGCGCAATCAAGGCAAATCAGATTCTCAAGAACTATTTTTCGCGCCTAATATTGTATTCTCATTTAACTCTTGGGCAATCGAGTTAAGTTTATCCCAAAGAGTAACCTTTCATTAGCCAACCTATTCTGTCTTTAGGTAACAACCTTAAGTTGGTAAGTTGGTTCAGAGAACAAAGGTAATAGGTCAATATCCATGAGCCTTTCTAGGTTTTTCACCATTCTTTCCAGCCCTCTTTTTGTTGGAGTCTAAGCCCTCCAATCGAAAATATAAGTCAAGCCTTGAGTCCCTTGCAAACGTAAGAGCATGTTTGGCTTTGTTTATTTTTAAGTGCTTATAAGCAGGTGCTGCTTGTAAACAAAAAATTACTTTTAAGCTAGTGATAATATGTGCTAATAAGTTGTTGACATATTTGGTAAATAAATTATAAATAGTAATAATAGTTAAAATGACTAAAAAAGACATTACCTTCTAATTTGCTTCTCATTTCTTTAGGCAAACAAGTTTTTTTACTCAGTTTGATTATTAGCTTATAAGCACCCCCCAAAATAAAAAAGTTGCTCCCCATTTTTTTTGTTTTGTTCCCTATTTATAAGCAACTACAAATTGTTTGTAAGCTGATTTGCCAAACATATCAATTTTCATTTTTGGCGTATAAGCTGGTCACGACGAGCTTATAAGCAAAGCCAAACACCCTCTAAGTCAGGCCTCGAGTCCATTCCTGAAATTCAAAATGAGCTACCCGTAATAAAGATTTTATATTATTAAATAATATATAATTAAAGGCCAATTGATTTTATTTAGAAAAAAAAAGAAAATAAAGTTAGCTATTAAAAGAAGAAACAAAATGTAACAAAAAAAATTCAAAAACCATATATCTATATGCTTTTTCTTTAAAAAAAATTTGGTAAAAAATGTTATGTTGACAATTTTTGTTAAGGGCATGAAAGTTTTGGTGAATACATCCCATTATATGTTTACAATTTTGTTCGGTATTTACACTCACAAGCCTAAATAGATTTTTGTATTTTAAAAATCTCCTATAGGTTTTCAATTTAATAGTTTGATTCGACCAAGTTCTCTCTCTTATTGCATATGATTTTTTATAACACTAGTTCTTTTTTCAAATCAATGCTTTGCAAGGGTAAAAATTTTTATTTGGTAGTCTTCTTCTAAAAAATTCAAATTATAATTTCTAAAATTCAAATTAAATTCTAATTTAGAGTGCTAAACTCCAATTTTTTATTAAAATTTTGAAATCTTTCAATATACATAATTGAAAAAAATCTAATATTAAATTTCTTTTTATGTTTCACTATTGAAATAAATATATAAAAATACATCATGGTAATTTTTTGTTCTAAACTATCTTACAGAAACAAATCTTTTGAACTTTTAAATTCATTTATTTATTTGCACATGAATAGTGATAAATTGAAAGGCTTCCAAAACTTAAGGCAGATAAATACATTCTGAACATATATATATATATATATATATATATATATATATATATGTATGCATTTATATTTAAATATAATGTATTTTTCTTTGTAAGTGTTTGTATAACAAAAGTCCTTAAAGGTGTTAAATTAAAAGATTAATGGAAATACTTTAGTTTTAAACTATCATTTGGCACCAAATTTTTTGAACTTCTAAACTCATTTCTTTATTTATATTAATAATTGTATACTTTAAGCTCACATGAATTCTTATAAGGTGAATAATAATAATAATAATAATAATAATAATAATAATAATAATAATAATAATAATAATAATAATCATCATCATCATCATCATCATCGTCATCATCATCATCATCATCATCATCATCAGCATCATCATTATTATTATTATTATTATACATAGTTGTTAGTAAAATAATTGCAAAAATTTAATATAGAAATAAGAAACTAGTATTAAGTAAAACACTGAATAATATGGAAAAATACATAACCTAAAAAAATAAAATATAAACTAAAGAAAATTGAATAATGTATCAAAGAAAACCGAAAAAAAGACTCGAGTAAATTCAATCTCTTTAAAGACTTTATGCCTCTGCTCCAGGACTAACAGTTTTATGACGCAATCCTCCCATGAAACAATGTTTATACCTTTTGTGATGGTATCACTCCAAGAACAAAAGTTTGCAAACTTTTCAGTGGTAAACCCTTTCTTATAAATGTGATAAACACTGATATAGATAAGTGGTGAACATAATAAACATCTAATCTATATGCTACTCATACTCTAGAATTTGTTAGGAGAGATGATTTCTATTGTATTATGCAATGCCTCGACAATCATTATATATAGGTTTAGGAGGAAACCAAACCATTATTTCTATATTCATGAAAGAAACTCAAAGGGTCTCAAAACCCATTAAATAAAATCCATTTCAAGATAGTGGAGAAACTGAAAAGTTGCTACGTTTATATAGAAAATCATGATTCAAAGAATCTTTGATTCTCATGAACTAAATGAGTTAATAGGAAAACCAAAAGATATCTAGAGATAATTTGTCATTTACCTTATAATTTTTCAAAAATAGGTAGATAGATTACATAGATATATATCTAAATTTAAAATAAATATATCATGTTATAAAATTGCAAAATAAAATTAGTCAAAATAATAAAATTCAAATTACTTTGTACATCACTATATATAAAAGTGTAAACTTTTGACTTACTCTCTCTTACCTTAGCCTATGTGTTATTTGAGAACTCCAAACTTACTTAGGTTTAATTTTATATAATAATATAAATATAAATATAAATACACACTCTTTTATTAAATATTTCTTGATATGGACTAAATTGATTTTTTTTAAAAAATATTAGGAACTAATTTGGATTTTTTAGTAATTAGGACTAACTTAAAAAAGAATAAAAGAAACAAAGAGGACTTGTAGGATAATTTCTCATTTGTTAATATAGACGTGTAATTAGTAAAAAAAATCCTACAAAAATTAAAATTTGATAATGTGGCATAACTTTACTACTCTTATACATAAATATATAGATTTTGTATATTTTATATTTAAAAATTCTAGAAATATAGTTTTTGTTTATTTTTTATTTTGACTAAACATTCAGTATATGTGGTCTCTCACATGCATACACTCGTGATAACTTGAGAATCCTCCTATATTTTATTTAATAAATATTTGAAATTATAGAGGATAATCAAGTTACCTCTTTTTATTCAGTTATCAGTAAATATTTAACAATAGAGATTAAATTGATGGCTTTCAAAAATACAAGAATGATCTAAACCTATGAGACTAACTTAAAAAAAAAAAGAGTGAAAAAAAAGAAAAAGAGTGGAGACTTAGGACATAAGTTTTGTAATTTGTTAGTATTAAATAATAATTATTTTATAAAATATTTAATCAAGATGGAACCCACAAAAATTAAAACTTGTTGATTTGATACTATTAAAACACACAAAATCATGACATGTGACATCTCCTAAGACAACTTCAAAGATGAGGTTCAACTTTATACTATTGTATAGATATAACTAAGAAAATGAAGGAACATATAATTGTGAGAAACAATTCATGCAGTTACATGCAACTGTGAGGAAATGATTTGGACACAACATTATTAAATCTCCTTTACGATATTATTTGATATAAAAGGATTCAAATCCTACTATTTCTACTTTAATATTATAAGAATGAGATATTTCTTATAATGTTACGGTATATGAACAAAATTGAATACTTGTCATTGTTCATGAGCTATTATGAAATAATATGAATAGTTTATAACATTAGGTCCAATTTAAAACCTTACTGAATCTCCTTCATAATGTTTAGACATTACATTATTGAATCTCCCTCATAATATTATTTGATACAAAAGGATCCAAATTCTACCATTTCACTTTAAGATTAGAGGAATTGATTTCTAGTAATGTTAATTACACTATTTTTTTTTTTTTTGAAAAAGGAGGTCGTACTCCCAAAAATTTTATTACCACAAAAAATAAAAGATAGACCCTCTATTCTACCCCCAAGTATGAAAGGTTGATAGGCCAACCTTTCACGAAATGTAAATGCAATGGAATGCAATACATGCAAAAATCATAAATAACGTAGTACTACTATCCTTACAAAAAGAAAATCAAAAAACAAAATAAAACACTTGTCCTTATTGATGAGTTATGATAAACTAATATGAATAGTTTATAACATTAGATTCCACTTATAATAACCATCTAGTATCATGTAGGGATCCTCACTCCAAGAGCAGTAATTCTAACAAAAAACCATGATACATGTAATAATTACAATATAGACCATGTTCCGCGTTGTCAGCTGTACCATATGGCCATGATCGACACAATCAATTATTTAAGTAACTTATAATTGTCAAGGTAATTGATATTGATGTAAGTTATATTTTAGCTATTAAAGAAAAGGTGTTCAGCTAGATGAATGAAAAATATATTCAGGAAAACTAGCTATTAAGTTAGATTATAAATATAAAATAACATAAATATTTATATCACCTTATGTTGGCTAAATACTAGTTATTAATTTTGATGATGAAAATTTGATATGCATTATTGAAATATATTATCCTTTTTACTAAAAAAGCATCTTGTGAATATCAAATATGAGTTGAATAGATAGATGCTTGGAAGATAGAAGAAGATGAGCATGAGCATTATTTGTCAAAGATTGAAGAAGAAGATGTTGAAAATGCATAAGGAGGAGAAGAGGCGTCATAAGGGATACTGGACATTTTGCACTTCTTTTGAAATGCCTTAGTATTGCAAGTGTTAGCTCAAACTTTTATTTCCTATGATTTAAATAATTTAAATCTCATGCACACTAGATTTCATAAAAGCAAAAATAATTTTGAATGCATGCATAGTATAAACACATGTTTTGAAATGTTTTTAAGTCTTCAAATCATTTACAAATTACCTTGAGTGTGTTTAGAGTTATGAAAGATTGATTAAAATTTAAAAGGGTGTTTCAAAGGTTTTTGGCTTTACTTCAACTCTCTAGGGTGGCCGGAACCCCTCAGCCGGTCGACTGGCTGACCAGGGAGGTTTCCCGGTCAAAACAGAGAAGAGGAAGAAAAGCCAGAACCCCTAGCCAGTTGACCGGCTAAGGCGTCCGGCCTAATTAGAGAAGGCCATAGGGCAGCCGGATGACCCAGCCTGTCGACCGACTGAACGAAATGTTGTAATAAATGCACTAGCATTTGTTATCATTCTAGCCGTTTCTCCTTTCTTTTCTTGCACCTACCAAACCCTAACATTTACAAATATTTAAATACAGCTTCGAAATTGATTTAGAATCATCAATCAAAGCTTGCAAAACCTACATCATCTTTCAATTGCTGAGATCTTGAGCTATTCTTGCAATATCTTTGAGCTTTCAAGGGCTTTTCTAGCAAAATCATCTTGTGAGAAGAACATACTTATTCTTTACTAATTTTTACTCTTCTTAGTCATATACAAATTTGTGAGCTAAGAAATCTTGAGAGAGACATTTATAAAAGCTTGCAAAAGTGTGGGGAAATCCTAAAGAGTGGGACTCTTGGGTTCTTTGAAGTTTGGCTTCAAAGAGTTGTAGAACTTGGTTTTTGTTTCACCAAGTTTTGAAGAAGTATTTTTAGTGAAAATTGTTGAAGTACTGAAGGGAGAATTCTTAGGCAGTGGACATAGGCTTGACTGAACCACCTAAAAAATCGTTTGTCATCTTACTCTCCACTCCTTTTTTAATTTATTTATTTATATTGATTATCTTGTGTTTGATATTGTGCTTGAAAGAAAATTGTTAATTTTTGATGAATTTTTAAATATAAAAATTATTGAATATCTTAATTCATCCCACTTAAGAGACAATTGGTATCTAGAGTTAGGGTTCTACCTATAGTTTAACAATAGTAGAATTACATTTAGCAAATATGGAGGGAATCTCTATTAAGCAAACACCCCCTTTTGATGGAACAAACTATTTTTTTTGGAAAATGAGAATGAAGGTGTTTATACAATCACATGATTATAAAGCATGGAAGATTATAGAAAATAGACCTACCTTGCCTACTAAATTAGAAGGGGATAGGAGAGTGCCTAAACCCTAAAGTGAATGAAATGATGAGGATATCAAACTATTTGAACTAAATCAAAAAGCTCTACATTATTTATTCAATGCTGAATGCAACCAAATTTGCAAATGGGGTGTACTTCGGCTAAGGAACTTTGGGACCAATTAGAACTAACCTATGAAGGAACTAGCCAAGTAAAAGAATCTAGAATTGCTATGATTGTACATAGATATGAATTATTTCAAATGTTTCGTAACGAAAGTATTGAGCAAATGTTCTCTAGATTGTTGAGATTACTAATAGATTGAAAGCACTTGGAAAAGACTATCCAAGTGTAGAGAAAGTGAGAAAGGTGCTAAGGAGCTTGTCATCATCATGCAACCAAAAGTGACGACAATCAAGGAAGCCAAAGAGCTAAACACATTGGATTTCAACGAGCTTATTGGGTCACTTATGACTTATGAGCTTGAAATAAAGGACCACGAAGAAGAAGATAGAAAAATGAAGAAGTCCATTGCACTTGTTGCATCAAAATGTACATCAAGCGAAGATGAAGAAGATGATGAGAACCTGGAAGATGAGGAGATGATGCTTCTTGCTTGGAATTTCAAAAAATTTATGAAGTTTAGAAGGATGAAGAAAGAACCCTCCTCAAGTAACAATAGCAATTGGAAGAAAAAAGGAAGAGAAGCCAAAAAGTTCAAGAGAAATGATGAATTCAAATGCTTCAATTGCAATAAATCGGGACAAATCAATACAAATTGCTCAAAGCTAGCAAAGAAAAAGGAAGGCAAAGCACTCAAGACCACTTGGGACAGCTTCAAAAGTGAAGAGGATATGGAAAAGCAACATGAGGTAGCGAACTTTGCCTCATGGCCAACGAAAATGAGGTACAATCTTCACTTTCTCTATCTATTTATTATTCATCGGGTGAAAAAAAGGAAAAAGGGTATAGCTTTGATGAACTAAAGGATGTTTTTACTAAATTACATGATGATTTGTCATCGGCTTTAGCAAAAAATAAGTAAATGCATAGAAAATTGATAAGTTCTAAATAAGTATTTAATTTATATGTTAGATGCACTTGATTTTGGAATAAAATGCTTCTTAATCGATATTTTTAATGTAATTTTGCATAAATGTGCTTAGGAAAAGGAGCTGGATGCATTACATATGGATATAGAAGCTTTTTGGACATGTTTGTAGCAGTCAAAGTCGACATCGTCACGTGGAAAAAATGCCATTTGATTGCTACACGGGTTTTGACTGGGTTGGCCAAGATTGAAGATATTTTTCTGGGCTTTTGGAAGGAATTAGCTTAAATGTTAGCATGCTTTTTATTTTGTTGGACTTATTTCAGGCTTTTACCTTTTTATTCCTTTTGGGTTAGGGTTTCCTTATCCAATAAGGAAAGTAGGTTAGGGTTTTTATTATATAAATACCTCTTAGTAGCCACCTTGGAGGAGACAGCTTATAGTAGACAGTTCTTAGCACACAGATTAATTTTCTCTTTATTCTTTGAGCAATATTTATGGAGAAGCTGTTCTAATTTCTTTTCTAGCCGAGGATTAATCAAGATTTCGGATCATCAAATTCGTGAGATCTAAGTGTTTTTCTTCCTTTCATGCTATTTTGGTATTTGCGTATTTGCTGCTTTAATAATTAAAATTGATCTGCGATTATTTAATTTTGCGCGCGATTATCTAATTGCATGACAATAGGTAGCCAATTAGATTAATTTAATTAATCTAAATATAGTGGTAGCCAGGTTTCCTGTGTAATTACGCGATCTAAATGACCAATTACCGCAAGAGTATTGACTTTTAGAATTAGGTCTTTCTAGATTTTTATTGCTACCGTTAGATAGATCCTACGGGCATCTCCAGGGATTAGAACGTCTAATAGGTAAGGCGATAACGGGAAAAATCTTTGGGATTTAAACCGTTATCAACTCTGTAAGGAACGATAAGGTTATTAGGCCGAGCCAATAACTATAACTGATTTATCGAAATAGCTGAAAGTATTTTTGCATCTATGATCAAATTTGTTGGTCGAAATTGCGATTGATTCTCAGGCTAGATTTTATTCTCACTTATTTTCTGATTTTTCAGTTTAGCGAATATTTAGAATTGCATATTTTAGTCAATTTAATTTTTATTTACGTTTTTTTTATTTTCTGGTCAGATTGCGTGCCCACACAGCGTGCCCAGTGCTCTAGACAGATTTGTTAATTTTATTGATTTCGTATTTAATTCCCCTCATTTTGGTTGCAACTTAGTTGAGTAATTTACTTGGCATAACTAGAATAAAATATTCTCCCAATCCCTGTGGACTCGACCCTTTTCTCACCACGCACACACGCAGCGTGCCCAGTGCTCTAGACAAATTTGTTAATTTTATTGATTTCGTATTTAATTCCCCTCATTTTGGTTGCAACTTAGTTGAGTAATTTACTTGGCATAACTAGAATAAAATATTCTCCCAATCCCTGTGGACTCGACCCTTTTCTCACCACGCACACAAATTAAAATTACCAGGTAAGAAATAGGAATTTATTTTTGGTGGTTTCGACGCCCATCAAAAATCAAAACTTGCTCTTGATGAAAAAGAAATTTTGGAAAAGAAAAATACTTCTCTCATTGAAAAAATAGGAATCTTGGAAAAATAAAATGACTCATATGCCAAAGATTTTATGAAGTTTGAAAAAAAGTTAAAGATTTGAAAAAGAAAAATATAGATTTAAATGATATCATTCAAAAATTTACAAATGGCAAGGAGAACTTTGAAAAACTCCTTAGATGTCAAACATTGGTTTTTGATAAAAGTAGAATTGGGTATAAACCAAACATTAACCAAAAATATTTCAAAACCTATTTTGTTAAAGCTTCTACCTCTACCTCTTCCACTTTACCAAAATCAAGCATTACTTGCACGTATTGTGAAAAGAAATGACATGTATCGACTCATTGTTATTATAAAAACCTTTATGATAGCGGATCATATGTCCCACATTGGCAAAGACCCAAATGGATTGTCTTGAAACTAACTTCAAGGACCCAAGGTGTTGGGGACCCCAAAATAAATAATTATATTTGAATTTCATGTGTGTGAGTATGCAATGAAAGCAAAACTAGCAAGATGAAGTGGATCTTGAATAGTGGTTGTTCCAAATACATGATGGGAAACTCATCACTTTTCTATAAATTGAAGAGAACAAAAGAAGAAGATGTCACCTTTGGTGGCAATAGCAAAGGAAAAATAATTAGAAAAGGAAGCATTGGTAATGAAAATTCTCTTGCTATACATAATATCTTACTTGTAGAAGGTCTTAAATTCAATCTACTTAGTATAAGTCAATTGTGTGATAAAGGTCATAAGGTAGTATTTCAATCCTCTGGTTGCATTGTACATGAATGTGGAAGTGATAATGTGTTATTTGTAGCTAAAAGAAATGAAAATGTCTACACCGTTGAAATTGATCAACTTGTGTGTCAACATATTAAATGTTTATTCATTGTGCATGATAATGCTTGGTTATGGCATAAAAGATTAGGACATGCTAGCATGAGTTTACTAAATTATTTATCAAAACATGATCTAGTGAGAGACTTACCTAAACTAAAATTTGAAAAAGACAAAATTTGTGATGCTTATCAATTAGGGAAACAACACAAGACATCTTTCAAACCTCTCAACAAAGTTTCAACTAATAGAGCATTGCAATTATTACATATGGACTTGTTTGGACCAATCGATGTGGCTAGCAGAGGTGGATCTAGATATACTTTTGTGGTTGTAGATGACTACACTAGATTTACATGGGTCATGTTTCTTACACAAAAATGATGCCTTCAATGATTTTACAATGTTGTGTTGAAAAGTTCACAATAAGAAAGGCTATTTTATAACTTGTATTCGTAGTGATAATGGCATGGAATATGTGAACATTCCTTTTATGCATTTTTTTATGAACATGGCATAGAATATAACTTTTTAGCCCCTCAGACTCCTCAACAAAATGGGGTAGTAAAGTGAAAGAATCGTACGTTACAAGAAATGGCAATAACCATGCTAAAAGAACACAACTTGCTAATATATTTTTGGAGTGAAGCCGTAAACACTGCATGTTATGTGCAAAATAGAGTTTTGACTAGACCTATTTTAAACAAAACTTCATATGAACTATGGCATGGAAAAACACCTAAAATTTCATACTTCAAAGTGTTTGGTTGTAAATGTTTTATTCTAAATACTAAATGTCACTTAAGAAAATTTGATGCTAAATCGGATAACGGTATATTTTTGGGTTATTCCACAAAGAGTAAAGTGTATAGAGTCTATAATAAAAGAACTCTTGTTGTGAAAGAATCAACGCATGTTACATTGGATGAAACTAACCCATTTGAGCCGAGAAAAGAAGTTGATGATGTAGGTTACCTTTTGGAAAAGATTACACTTGAAGATTTATCTCCAAAAGACAAAGAGATTCCAACAAAACAAGAAGATATAAAGCAAGAAGAAGAATGTCAAGAAAAGGAGTCTCAAGCCAATATGGAAAGTGGAAAATGCTTAAACAAAGGAAACATTGAGACAAAAGAATCTCATGAAGAACTACCAAAGAGTTGGAAGTTTGTGCAAAACCACCTTTAAGATCAAATCCTCGGTGATCCAAATCAAGGCATAGAACTAGGCGTAATATTAATGCTTTTTGTGAACCCTATGCATTTATCACTCATATTGAACCTAAAAATGTTAAAGAAGCTTTACTTGATGAAAATTGGATAATGACCATGCAAAAAGAGCTAAATTAGTTTGAAAGAAACAAAGTTTGGAAGTTTGTTGAAAGACCTAGAGATAGACCGGTGATTGGAACCAAATAGGTATTTAAAAACAAACTAGATGAAGCCGGTGTATAACCAGGAATAAAGCTAGACTTGTAATTCAAGGATACAATCAAGAAGAAGGGATATATTATGATGAGACCTATGCCCTGTATCTAGACTTGAATCCATTTGTATGCTACTTGCATTTGCATGTTATATAGACTTTAAACTTTATCAAATAGATGTCAAAAGTTTTTTCTAAATGGTTTTATTGAAGAGGAGGTATATGTTGAATAACCTTCCAGTTTTGAAAATTCTTGCTCTCCAAATCATGTTTTTAAGTTAGAAAAGACATTATATGGTCTAAAACAAGCTCCTAGAGCTTGGTATGAAAGACTTAGTGGATTTCTTGTAGAAAATAACTTTAAAAGAGGAAAACTAGACTCTACCTTGTTTATTAAAAGAGAAAGAAATGATATCTTACTTGTACAGATTTATGTTGATGACATAATCTTTGGTGCTATTAATGTATCTTTGTGTGAGAGTTTTTCTAAGTGTATGCACAACGGGTTTAAGATGAGCATGATGGGAGAATTAACCTTCTTCCGTGGGCTCCAAATAAAGTAAACAAAGGAAGGCAGCTTCATTAACCAAGCTAAATACACCAAGGAAATCATCAAAAAATTTGGACTTGAAGATGCAAAGGCGATTGGGACTCCCATGAGCCCCTCAACGAAATTGGACAAAGATGAAAAAGGTAAACCAGTAGATGAAAAGAAATATAGAGGTATGATTGGTAGTTTTTTTTATTTAACTACCTCTAGACCAAATATTATGCTTGTAGTATGCTTATATGCTAGATTTCAATCAAATCCTAAGGAAACATATCTAGTTGCTATAAAAAAGATAATTAGATATCTTAAAGGAACTACTAATCTAGGGCTTTGGTATGCTAAAGGAAATTCATTTAACCTATGTGGATTTTCTAATGCTGATTATGCTGGATGTAAGAAGATCATAAAAGCACTAGTGGAACTTGTCAATTCCTAGCACATTCATTAGTATCTTGGTCATGTAGGAAACAAAATAGTGTTGCGATCTCTACCACTGATGTTGAGTATATTGTAGTTGGTAGTTGTGTAGCTCAAATTTTGTGGATGAAACAAAATTTTCTTGATTATGGCTTGCAATATGATCATGTTCTCATATATTGTGATGATACTAGTGCAATTAATCTCACCAAGAACCCAATTCAACATTCAAGAACTAAGCATATTAACATTAGGCACCATTTCATTAGAGATCATGTGCAAAAAGGTGATATTATACTTGAATTTGCTGATACTCTGCATCAAGTTGCTAATATTTTCACTAAACCATTGAATGAGGATCAATTTTATAAGATTAGAAAGGAAATTAGAATGATAAAAAGTGGTTAAGTTGCATCTTTAAGTGATTGTATGGCATGGGTACGAGAAAATATGCATATAGGCATATTTTGACCCAAACGCAGGTTGACCAGCCGGATCAGAGAGCACAAAAAAATTTGTCTTTTAGTCGGACACCCTATACCTTCAGTCAGTTGACCGGCCGAATGCGACGAGGCTTAAATTGGGGGTTTTTAACCCTGAAATCTCACAAACTCACTTAATTTCTCAAACCCTAACCTAATTCTACCCTAACCCAAATTTTCTTTGAAACCTATCTTTAATTATTCAACATTCAACCAAATTCTTCCAAAATTCTTTTTATATTCTCATTACCCGCATCAAAAAACAAGTTTTTACTGATTTAATCTTCAAAATCCACTCAAAATCATGGTGAATCCAAGAGGTAGAGATCATGGACGTGGCAAAAGCAGAAAGAGAGCAAGCGCAATCTCTACCACCACCTGTGTCAAAGATTCAAGGAAAGCATACAATATTATATGGTAAATTTCTTGTAGATTCAAGTCTTGCTGGTACCGATGTTCTTCCATTATTTGAAGATTGGTATATGTTCATGCATTTACATTGCGATGTTCAAGATAAGTTAATGGTAGAATTTTATGAAAATCTTGAGATGTATCGTAGAAGTCCAAAAATTGAATTAACATCAACAGTTTGTGGGACAAGTTTTATACTCAATGAGGAGAAATTGTATGAAATTTTTAAAATATCTGTGGAAAGAGAAGGTCATTATAATAGTCAAGGTTAGCCAAATAGGATTAAAGTTGCTGGTATACCAGGAAAGGTTATAGAATATATGTGGAAAGATATAGGGCCTAAGCATCTAGATTTAATTCTTCCATTATTAAAGGATGTTGATTTCAATAGGAGAATTGCTTTTAAAATTATTAGCGAAGTAATTCTTCCTAGGAATATTAATGATGGAAAGATTTCGGTAATGGATGCTTATATCTACTACAGCCTAAAGCATGGAGTTAAGATAGCCTTACTTTTTCTTATCTTGCAACATATGCTATATTAGTGGAAAAGGTAGAGGAAAAACAACCATTCCAGAATATGGCATGGCTTTAATTTACATCTTTTCTTATTTTCAAATCTCCTCAAATGCACCATTTAGGAAGTTTGCATGGAATTTTGATATGCTATACATGAATTATATAGGGATTTATTAGTACAATAGTGAACCAATAAATAGAAAAACGTTCAAAAATTTGCCACAAGATATCCAGGCAACAATCAAGTTAAGAACTAGAAAAGGGACTATTGTTACGAATCCCGTCTATGGGCCTGAGGTACAAAGGCACAAGAAGCAGTAGACACTGCCTTAGGAGAGAAGAAGAGCTAGAACAAGAGGGAAAAGCTAACATAGGCATACCAGGAACAATCCCTATAGTTGTTAGCACATCTGAAGATGAAAATATAGTCCCTGAGATGGTTAAACTTAGAAGAGTAATGAGAGAGTCCCGAGCACAAAAGCATATTGATGCACAATAAAGGGTTGAAATAGAAAGAGGTGCAAGTTCTAGTTTCATGGGTCAACAAAAAGATCCCTCAATGTTGGCACAAATTCTCACTCAACTATAAGCCTTAAATACTGGGATAGGCAAGATGAGGGCAACAATGCAAAATCAATGGACGGAACTTACTCATTGGAGAGAGCACATTGATTTAGAAATGAAAAACATGCGTTCTGACATGCAGAAATACTTCAAGGATCACCATGATCATGTACCCTGATCCCAGTTATCAATTTCATCACAATTCCTTTTGAATTCTACAAACACTGCTTTTGATTTATCATTCTAGTTAAACCCTTTAGTTCTTTTTTGATCTCTGACTAGAGATATTGCTTCTACTTCACATTTTCTCTCTTTTATGGATTAATTTTTTATGGATTATTCTTATAATGGTTTTGCTTACATTTTCTCACTTACTAATTTTGATGATGCCAAAAGGGGAGAAAGAAAGCAGCAACTGAAAGAGCATTAGTTTGGGCTTTAGTTTGGCTTAGCACTAAAAGATCATTCGTTTGGCTTACTGACAATTGCATAAGTTTAAATTTGTTACTAATAATTGCATGAATATGTGTATGACTGCGTATGAAGTTGGTGAAACTTTTAGTTCAAAAAGTGCATATTGTTAGGGGGAGCATTTCCCATAACTTGTCTTTACTTGAAGATAATGCTCATATTAAGGGGAAGTAAATTGTTTTCATCTTTAAATAATTTGTCATCATCAGAAAACGGGAGATTGTTGGCTACTAAATACTAGTTATTAATTTTGATGATGAAAATTTGATATGCATTATTGAAATATATTACCCTTTTTACTAAAAAAACATCTTATGAGTATCAAATATGAGTTGAATAGATACATGCTTGGAAGATAGAAGAAGATGAGCAATGAGCATTATTTGTCAAAGATTGAAGAAGAAGATGATGAGAAGGCATAGAGAGGAGAAGAGGCGTCATAAGGGGTATCGGAAGTTTTGCTCTTCTTTTGAAATGCCTTAGTATTGGAAGTGTTAGCTCAAACTTTTATTTCCTATGATTTAAACAATTTAAATCTCATGCACTCTAGATCTCATAAAAACAAAAATGATTTTGAATGCATGCATAGTATAAACACATGTTTTGAAATATTTTTAAGTTTTCAAAATCATTTACAAATTACCTTGAGTATGTTTAAAGTTATGAAAGATTGATTCAAATTGCTTAAAAAGGTGTTTCAGAGGTTTTTGGCTTTACTTCAGCTCTCTGGGATGGCCAGACCCCCTCAGCCCAGAGAGATCGCCTTGCCAAAACAGAGAAGAGTAAGAAAAGCCGGACCCCCTAGCTGGTTGACCAACTAAGGCGTCCGGCCTAATCAGAGAAGGCCATAAGGGATACACTAGCCATTTATTATCATTCTAGCCATTTCTCCTTTCTTTTCTTCCACCTACAAAATCCTAACATTTACAAATCTTTAAATACACCTCCAAAACTGATCTAGAATCATCAATCAAAGCTTGCAAAACCTACATCGTCTTTCAATTGCTGAGATCTTGAGCTATTCTTGCAATATCTTTGAGCTTTCAAGGGCTTTTCTTGCTAAATCATCTTGTGAGAAGAACATACTTATTCTTCATCAAGTTTTACTCTTCTTAGTCATATACACACTTTGTGAGCTGAGAAATCTTGAGAGAGACATTTATAAAAGCTTGTAAAAGTGTGGGAAAATCCTAAAAAGTAGGACTCTTGGGTTCTTTGAAGTTTCACTTTAAAGAGTTGTAGAATTTGGTTCTTGCTTCACCAAGATTTGAAGAAGCATTTTTAGTGAAGATTGTTGAAGTTCTAAGGGGAGAATCCTTGGGTGGTGGATTATAAGAATATAAGAATATAATAGAGAAAGAAAAAATAAAATGTTAAAAGCTATTTGAAAACAAAAATCTCTCATATCAGCAATTCTCTCATATTGATATGAGGGGAATCCTGACCATTTATGGGTAGGTACAAACATCTTAGCCATGAAAAGGTTGTGTCATGTGTATTTCTTAAAAATAATCTTTACATCCTTTTATACAACAAGCATATTAATTGATCTCTAATTCTATGCCTAAGATTATGCATTGACTTTATAGATAAAGTAAGCAATAATAATTTTCCTATTTTACAAATAGGTGCTATATACATAAGCCTTAACACCCCCTTTCCCTGGGAAGTTGAAATAGAGATGATATTGGAAGCTTGTCCCTTAAGAACTCAAATCTCGATCTGTAAAGAGGCTTGGTGAAGATGTTTGCTAGCTGGTCCCTTGTGCTGATTTACTGTAAGCATATGCTACTCGTAGTAACTTGTCCTCTCACAAAATAGATGTCAATTTCAATGTGCTTGCTCCGATTGCGAATGATTCGATTAGTGGCAAGATTGCTAAAGCTAATATTATCATAGTAGAGCACAGGAACATATTGTAAAGGTGTTTTGAGGAATTTGAGAAGCTCCAATACCCATAGTCATTTAAAAAAGAGTGATACCATGGCTCGATATTCGGCTTCCGCACTTGATTTTGATACAGTGGACTACTTTTTAGAGCTTCAAGAGATAAGAATATCACCAAGATATATTGCAAAACTTATCGTTGACCTTCGAGTTGTGTGACAACTAGCCCAATCAACATCACTACAGCATTGCATTATCCAAACAGTATAAGGAGTGAGAGTTAAGCCAGCTAAAGTGTGCCCTTAAATTAGAGCATAGTGCATGATGTGTGTGTTTTTTCTATGCTTGTATATATTGTTTGCATACACTTCTTAAGGTGTTTTAGAGCATCCTATTTGTGTGCATTTAGTATAGATTTTATGTATAATTGTTAATAGTTGAGTACAAGGTGAATAATTGCATAAATGCTACACTAAGTGTACTAATTGCATGACATAGGTGCATTTTGGGTGAAGTTGATGCTTGAGCTTAAAAGAAGAATTCTAGAAGAATATCGATGAATATTTGATATTCTGGAACAAGATTCGAGCATGCTAGATGATGCTCGAGGCCAAGAAGGAAGTACTAAAGAAAATGAAAGTGAAAACAAAGCTAAAACAAAGAAGATATGCTACTACAGGTCGACCCCCTATTCTAGTACTGGTCTTCCGGCAGTTCTAGAAGCTCCATCAAAAGCACTGGCTGAGTAATGCCTTAGTACCAGTCGACTGGTTAGGTCTTCCGATAGTTGTGTTAAAGGTCTATTTAAAGTTCATTTCAGCTCATTTGTAGGGGAGGAACTTTATTTTCTTAAATCCTAATAAACCCTAACCTTCTACCCACTTCACCAAACACCTAAAACCATCATCCCACACCAAACTAAGCTAGGATTGAAGCTTGTAATAAGAGATTGAAGGATTTTGCTTTGGATTTGAGCAAGGGTTTGAAGGGGAGTTCCTTGTTCCTTTTCTTATTCTTGTAAATATGCTTCGTAATAAAGTTAGATCTAGGGTTGATTGATATTGTATTTTAGATTAGGGCTTTGAATAAAGGATTTGTGTGTATATTTGGCTCTTAATACATGTTTGCTTATATAAATCTATGACATGATTTAATATGTCTATGTATTGAAAATCAAACATGTCTATGTGTTTGTTAAAATGCCAAAGTGAATTTGCATGTGTTATTTGTGCTTCAAATTCTTTTATCTACTTATAAGGGTGATGTGATTGTGCTTAATTCATAGCTTTGCTTAGTAGAGTAGGCTTTAGCTTTAAATCCAACTAATAGGTTACATGCTTTGTTTAGTCGAGTTTAGGTGCTAGTCCTTGGCTTTAAACCCAGCCAAGCAGATAAGTTAACCCAGACTAGAGTATCCTTCACCTACGTTAGTATTGGTTAATAGAGCCTTAATGTCACGTAGTGTTTAGGTGCTAGTCCTTGGCTTTAAACCCAGCCAAGAGGATAAGTTCTAGGCACGGATTGCATAAGCTAAGAGGGATTGGCCCTTAGCTTTAAACCCAGCTTACGAGTTGAACCACTAGTATTGTTTTAGAGACCCCCGATCAACACAACGGTAATAGAAGTGCCAAGCCATAAATAGACCTAATTTGTTATCATAACCTGAGTCTAATTGCAACACAATCACCTTAGGTCCCTTCTTCTTTGTTAGGTTTCATTCCTTAGCTTGGCACCCTTAAGGTCCTCCATAGTTTAGGTTTTTTTTCCTTTTTCCGAGCTGCCTTCCATCATAAAGAAAGCATACACGTGAATGTAGCTAGTTTTAGGCACCCAAGCACACAAAAACCAAACTAAGGTGGCCTCCTTATGGAGGCAATACCCGTACTCGAATCCGCTATACCACGAACGATCCGTACGCTTGCGGATGTAAAACTCAACACGATCAATGCGCTTTGTCACAACAAGATGGAAGACAAATGGCATTGGCCCCATATTAAATATCCGGTCTATCACTATTAAGTATTGAAGAGCACCAACCAGTTTTCAAAACTCAATAGGACCAGAAAGCAAGTCATCATTATTAGCAGGTGTCAAACGTTCGCTGGCCTGGGCGAAGGTATGGGTTTAACACTATTAAGACCGTATTGTTGTAATAATTGAATTGAGTACTTGGTTTAAGTAAGAGTAAGCCCATGTGAATGTCTATGAACTTCTATACCAAGAAAGAAATGCAAATCCCCCAAGTCTTTGATCTCAAATACTGCTGATAAAAAGCGAATGAACTCAGAAATATAAGAAGCAAAGCTGCCAGTAAGAATTATGTCATCAACATGTATGAGTAAGATGATAATCTCTTCAGACATGTTGCAATAAAATAATGAAGCAGCATGATGAGAGTTAATGAATCCACAAGAGAGTAAGTAGCTATTAAACCTGGAATACCAAGCACGAAGGGCCTGTTTCAGGTCATAAAGAGATTTATGTAGCCTGCAAACATGGTCTGGACAAAGTGAATTAACAAAACCTAGAGGCTACTACATGTCAATTATTTCTGAGAGGTCGCCATATAAAAGTGCATTCTTGACATCCATTTGCTGTAGTGGCCAATTGTGAGAGAAAGCTAAAATAAGGACCAGACGTATAGTACCTAGGCGTAGAACAAGACTAACAGTTTCACCAAAGTCTTATCCTAGCTGTTGATTGTAGCCTTTGGCAACTAGACGGGCTTTGTATTGCTTCATGAAACCATCAGATTTCTGCTTGATACGTAAAACAACAAAGTATTGTAATAAGATATTGGGTTGGAACTGGGGACCTAACAAGTGCGAGTTTGTCAGCAATATCATGAACTCAGGCAAGATAATCAGCCATGGACAAATTTCCTCAGGACAAAAGAGTTAGTTATTAAGCTAAACCCATGATATGTGAGGAAGATGGCTTGGCATAATTTTTTGCAAGCTTGTGCCAAGCCTCAGCAAATGTTTTATAGGCTCGAATGACCGGAACAATTGTGACGCTCAAAGAGCCGATAATGCCAAGAAGCAGAAGTTGATCTTGGCATATCCATACAATGAATTCTGGATTAGGCATCTATTGGTTACCTTCAGTAATGGTTTTCAAAGAAGCTGGATTAAAGCCATCAACGTAACCTGTAAGATCATAGCCAAAGAGTAATGCATCAAATTGCGTTTTCCTGGAAAAATAATTTGTGGGTGTTAATTTGAAGGATAATTGTGCTGCATTAATAGCAATGAGACCAAAATTGGTGTTTGTAGAGTTAGTAGAAGTGGTTTCATATGAAGTTGCAAAGTCCACAAAAGTAGCTATTGCGTGAATGAGCAACAGACCAGGAATCATAACTCGTTAAAGTTTTAAGGAAGTTCTAACACCATAAAACAACAAGATATTTTGGTGGAGAAAATTCATAGCTTTTCATTATAGTGGCTGTATAGCTTTTATACACATTTACATAGAACAAATTGAGTCATTTGAATTACGAAGTAGGATAAGGACTTATCTATATGTTACAAACATTATCACATGTGATGAACTTATCTATCTGTTTCAAAACATTATCACATGTAGTTATTTCCTAATAATACAGTAAACCTATTTGCATCCATTGATATTCAACGTTGGATCTACATGTACCAAAGACCAAGTCTGATTTTTTAAAAGAGAATTGAACTCTCCAATATTGCCTCGCGCTAATGGGGATCTTTATTGGCTTGGGTAAGCAAGTAGGTTCAACATGTGAAGGGGAGATAGAGGTCAAGAAACAGCTAGGAATAGGATATCTGGTGGAGAAAAGTACTTTGGATTTATGAGTGTCATCTATATGTCAGGTAATCATGGGGTGAATACGAGCAGTAGTTATAGGCATGGGTTCATGATGAAGATTGGATATGTCAGAGGCCATAGCAGTGTCACTAGGAGGTTTTGTTGATGTATCAGCGGGAGACAAGTGAACTGGTACACTAGGAGAAAGTTGAGAAATTTGAGTAGAGACTGAAGGATCATTTCGCGCTAGAGAATAGGAAGGAGATATGGTCTGCACATTGTAAGGAATTGGTGAGAGGACCATGTTAACATCCTAGTCTTGGGGAGACTAGTGTAGCGTGTTTTGGACCAGGGACGAAGACACGTCAGGTTCATGTGATGGAGCTGAAGAGGAAGTATAGGGCTGTACGAACTAGGAAGGAAATGAAGTAAGATGAAATTGATGCGAGGCTCTGGAGGGTGAGCCATCTACCTTGAAAGAATCCAAGAACCTGGTTTCATGAAAACAAACATGATGGGAGATTATAGTTTTGCTAGTAAATGGGTTATAACATTTATACCTCTTGTGATTTGGACTGTATTCAAGAAAAATGTATTGACAACTCTTGAAAACTAGCTTATTCCTGCCAAATGGTGTTAGACATGGATACCAAACTGAACCAAACACACACAAATAATCATAAAAGGGTAAGCTTTTAAAGAATAGTTCATAAGAAGATTTAAACTCCAACAATTAAGATGGCATTCTGTTGAAAAGATAAATGCAGTAGCAAAAGCATGAGTCCAAAATTGGGCTAGCAGCTTGTTGTGAGCCAAGAGTGTCAAGCCAGTTTCCACCATATGTCGGTGCTTACGCTTAGCGACATTGTTTTGTTCCGGTGTACCTAGGCAACCGATGCAATAAGTTATGCCAAGTGTAGAAAATAATTGCTTGGTTGGGGCATTAATGAATTCACCTCCATCATCTGACTGTATATATTTGATAGTCTTTTGACACAAATTTTGAACCATAGAAATAAACATAAGAAAAATTTGCACCACATCCGATTTGCGTTCGAGGGGATATAACCACGAAAAACGACTACAATAATCAACAAGAATCAAATAATAACGAAACCCATCAATAGAAACATTTGGGGAAGGCCCCTAAACATCACAGTGCAAAATTTCTAACAATTCAGAGAAACGCTAAACATTATTAGAGAAGGGAAGACTCTTACCAAACTGACGACTACTACAAATGGAATCATTTAGAAAATTGCTAGATAGTGGAATAGTATGCTAAAGAATCCAATTCGAAGGGTGGCCCGGTCGAGCATGCCAAACATAAGTGTGTGCGGCTGGCAAGAAGATACTATTTCGAATTCGGAGTAAGAGAGTACAGGCCATTACTTAGAGTTCCCCGATGTAGTAGACGACTAGTCTTCGCATCTTTTATAAGATAATCAGAAAAGTCAAACACAAAGTAACAGTAATGTTCCTTGGCAAGTTGTGTAACTGAAATAAGTTTCTTACTGAGAGATGGCACATGTAAAGCAGAGGATCGCATGATAGAACCATTAGATAGTTTAAGAGTAGTAGTTCCAATATGTGAAATAGAAAGCCCAATGCCATTACCAACCATAATCGTATCAAACCCAGAGCAAGGGGTCTTACCCGATAAATCTGAAGCATTGGGAGTCATTGAATGAGTGGCTCCTGTGTCCAGATCCCAAGTAAGGTCAGAGAGGTCAGCGATTGTCATGGTGCTGACAGCTTTGATAGATTCAGCAACAACATCATCGGGAGCCCAACAGTTATTCGCCTTGTGAAAAGGACGTCCACAGTGACAGCAAACAATTTTAGAGTTGCCTCGAGTGCTACGACTCCGTCCTCTGCCAAAATGATGCCCACCGCGTCCACACCTGGGGGAGAAACGTTCCCCTGTAGATTGTGCATCAGAAGAATTAAATGAATTGTGGTTACCTTGCTAAGTAGGTTGGGAGGACTGATTTGATCGAGGAGATGGAGAATGATAAGATGGCGAGTTCTAGGGTGCATGTGCAGAAGACGCATGAAAGGCCATAGTTGAGTAAGTGGTAGACGAAGCATTGGTGTTAGGGCATAATTCGTAATCAAGAATCATGCCACAGACTTCCGCAAAGGTAGGATAGTCTGAGCGAGAGTTTATTGTAGGAACAATTGCATCAAATTCTTATCCAAGACCCTTCAAGGTCCATAAGATAAGATCCAAGACATCCATACTATGACCAACACTTGAAAGGGACAAGGTAATGGATTGTGCACGCTATATATATTCATGAATGGAGAAAGTGCCTTTGGATAGCGATTGAAGAGATGTTTTGAGTTACTGAATCCTTGCACGACAGATAAAACCATAGAGGACTTCAAGCGTGTCCCAAACATCGGGAGAAGTTGTTTTATCCACGACTTGAGAGAGAACGGCATTAGACAAGGAAATTAGAAGCCAACTAAGCACCATTTGATCAAGACAAACCCATTTGCCAATTTCATCATTAGCCATGGGTTTTGGCAGTGAGCCATCTATAAACCAAGCAGGCCATGGCAGCTTAGTACTGATAGGACTTATGTTTTCCATACTAAATAATTGTCACTCATGAGTTTGAGTGAAACCTCCTGATGAAGTTGTTGAATAGTGAGCAAAGTCACGACCACTATAGGAGTGTTTTGAATAGATGTAGCATCAGACAAGGTAGAAGAAGTGTTGTTCTAAGGGGTAGCCATGGTAGGAAAAAAAAAAATTAACCTAGGCTCTATATACCATAAAAGGGTTTTATTATTCATATATCTCATAAATGATCTTTACATCCTTTTATACAACAAGCATATCAATTGATCTCTAATTATATGCCTAAGATTATGTATTAACTTTACAAAAAAGGTAAGCAATAATAATTTTCCTATTTTATAGATATGTAGTATATATATAAGCCTTAACAAGCCATCCATGTTAAATTTTTCTAAAAAAAAAAAAAATCCTCCCATTACCCACTATTTTTGGGATTTATCTCAAATGAATAGTTGAGATAACTTTAACTATCACATGATTGGTTGAGATAATCCTCTCTTATGAATATGAGAGAAATTCTGAGATGAGAGGATCCTATTATGCCATGCCAAGATCACATGATGATCAATAAAAACAAATAATTTCCAGGTTTAGAAATATGAATTTGGATCTTTTCACATTAAGAGTTCTTTTAATTTTTTCATAGTAAAACTAGAGAGAGATCTCTATCATTCATATCCTTATAAGATCATCAAATTCATTCTTAAAATTCAAATCTCGAAAAAGCGATTGCATCCAAAATACTTTTCCTTTCTCCCATTACCTACTTTTATTTGATATTTAAATTTCATAAATAACTCAAACGAGTGACAATTGAAATTATTTTTCTCTGTTAGGGAAAAATATACAAATACGAAGCATACGAGAAGAAAACAGACACAAGAGAATTACGTGGTTCGGATTAAAGCCTACGTCCATGGGCAGCAGAGAACAATTTATTATCGATCCCGAATATTATAAGGCTCACACTCTGGTTTCTCTCACACACAATACAACGAGTACTGTCACATATTTATAGTGCATAGGTTTCCTATACCTATTAAGCAGAAAAGGCAACTAACTAATTATGTGCTAGAAAGTTAACAAGCCAATAAGATAATATGCAAATAAGAAAATTTATTATTCTTGTTGTCCAAGAATACAGGCCACATGCAACAAATCTCCACCTTGGCACGTATTCACTTCAATCAGCATATCATCATCCTTGCTGCCATCTGCCCCTAAAGGCTCAATGCTCCACACCGCAAATAGCAACCAAATCTAAACAATGCTTGAACTTGCTAACTAGAATCGCCTTGGTCATCATATCTACTGGATTCTCATCGGTAGATATCTTTTACACCGATATGATCCCCTGCGATACAACATCTCTAATAAAGTGATATCTAATATTAATGTGTTTAGTCCTCTCATGATACATCTGATTCTTTGTCAGATAAATTACACTCTGGCTATCACAAAAGACTATACTTGTATCTTGCTGCAATCCAAGATCACGAACCAGGCCTTGTAACCACATGGCGTCCTTCATAGCTTCTGCAATCGCCATGTACTTTGCCTCAGTGGTCGACAATGCCACAATAGACTGTAATGTCGCTTTCCAACTAATAGCACATCCAGAGAGTGTAAACATGTAACCTGTCAGAGATTTTCTCTTATCAAGGTCACCCGCAAAGTCTGAGTCACAATAACCCACCAACCTCACGCAATCTCCAGTCATTTTGCTAAACAGTAAACCTACATTCGTAGTGCCACACAAATATCTCATTGTCCATTTCACAGCTTCCCAGTGTTTTTTCCCAGGCGATGCCATATACCTGCTCACAACACTAACTGCATGTGAAATGTCAGGATAAGTGCATACCATAGCATACATCAAGCTACTAACAGCACTCGCATATGGAGCATGAGACATATGTTCCACCTCCGCCTTGGTTTTAGATGACAAATTTGTAGACAACTTGAAATGAGCAGCAAGTGGCACACTCACAAGCTTTACTTTAGCATCCCGAAAGGCTCCAACACCTTCTCAATATAACTCTACTAAGACAAAAATAGCTTTTCAGCGTTTCTATCATTGTGAATCTCTATGCCAAGAATGTTCTTCGCTGTTCCAAGATCCTTTATCTGAAACTCATCACCCAGCTGCTTCTTTAATTCGTCGATGGCAGACATGCTTTTAGCAGCAATAAGCATATCATCGACATACAACAACAAGTACACAAACAAACCATCTGAAAGCTTCTTGAGATACATACAACTGTCATAGGTACTCTTTGTGTATCCAGCGCTACCATGAATGTGTCAAATCTCTTGTACCACTGCCGAGGTGACTGTTTCAACCCATACAAGGACTTTTTTAGTTTGCAAACATAATTCTCCTTACCAAGAACTAAATACCTTTTCAGTTGACTTATGTAAATCTGGTTTTCATGATCACCATGAAAAAATGTCATTTTCACATCTAGTTGCCTAAGCACTAAGTCATAAAGAGCAACCAAGGCAAGTAAAACCCTGATGAAGCTATGCTTCACAATCGGAGAGAACACTTCATTGAAGTCAACACCCTCCCTTTGTGTATAGCCTTTTGCCACCAATCACGCCTTGTACCGAGGACCTTCAATCCTTGGAGTACCTTCTTTTTTTCTTGTAAACCCATTTGCAACCGACAACTTGCTGTCCCTTAAGCAATTCAACAAGCTCCCATGTTTGATTCTTCTGAAGAGACTCAATCTTTTCACTCATAGCACCTATCCACTGAGCAAAAAATCTTTTCTAGATATAGCCTCTTTATACAAATTCGGCTCATGTCCTTCAATTGTTTTGGCAACAGTCAAAGCATAAGCAACAAGATCATCATATCCGTACCTTTGAGGTTCTCTAATTTGTCTCCTTTCTCATCCAGTAACAATGTTGTACTTTTGTTGTTCAGGCACATTTTGATCATGAACATCAGTTGGTTGAGTCAGCTGAATTGGCTACTACTACTGCTAGATGGAACATTTGAAACATCAGTAAATACCTCCACCTGCTCTTTAACACCGTGGTCTAAACCAGCTACCGCTTTCTGCTTTTCTTGGTCAAATAAAGCAGACTCATTGAATGTGACATCCCTGCTAACGAGGAAACCTAGAGACTTTAGATCTGTACACCACAACTTGTAACCGTTGCTCTCGGATGCATAGCTAAGGAATATGCATTTCTTTGGCCTCAACTCCAACTTCCCATCCCTCACGTGAGCGTATGTAGGGCAACCGAATACCCTCAATCGAGAGTAGTCAGCAGGCTTATCGGACCATAACTCAAATGGAGTTTTCAATTCAATAGCTTTGGATAGAGGCCTATTCACCAAGTAGCATGTCGTATTAACAACTTCAGCCCAAAAGTCTTGACTCAAGCTAGAATGGGAGAGCATACAATGAGCTTTCTCCACTAGAGTTCTATTCATGCATTCTCCAACTCCATTCTGTTGTGATGTCCCTACACATGTGTGGTATCCCTACACATGTGTGGTGTCTCACAATGCCATATTTTCTGCAGAACTCATCAAACTCTTTATTCCAATATTCCAACCCATTTTTAGTCTTAAGACTAGGGGTGTTCATTGGGGATTCCCCGGCCCAATCAACATAATTTTTTTCCCCGAAATAATATTTGGGGAATGACATTTGTTCCGTTTCCCTCTCTCCCTCAATTCACCAATGGGGAATACATTTTGGGGAATTGGGGAATGGGGAAAAATGAACGGGGATCGGGGAATTCTCGAAAACATGCCATCATAATTAACTACATAGACCATAGCTTCAAACCACAACATAAATAAAGCATATAAACCAGAGTTTCAAACCACAACGTAAATAAAGTACATAGACCATAGTCTCATAAATCATAATTAGTCAACCACAGCATAAATAAAAAGTCCAAAGCATAAATGAAAAATAATATTTTAACAAGTTGCCGATAACCATTCATCTCCATTCTCCATTACTCCATGAACCTTCAAATCTTAGTTATTGTTTTTGTTGGTTCAATGCTAACTTTGATATGTCTAAGAAATAAAAAACCAAATATAATATAATATATATATATATATATATAAAATAAAACAAAATAAGTAGTTCAGGTTTTGGGGATTCCCCATATAAAAAAATTATACCGTTTCCCATCCCGATTCCCCAATATTTTTCCCCATCCCGGATATTTTTTCCCTGTTCCCTATTTCCCCAAACCCGATTTTCCCAAACCCGAAATTTCAGGTCGGTAATCGGGTTTCCCGGAATAATGCACAGCCCTACCTAAGACGTTTGATCTATTTACCAATCTGCTTCTCAATCAATGTTTTCCACTCGATAAATGTTGGAAACGCCTCATCTTTAGTTTTCAAGAAGTATAACCACATCATCTGAGAGTATGCATCTATGAAAATGATGTAATATCTAGCACCTTTTTTGGAAAGAACTTTATTTGGACCCCAAAGATCAGAATGAATGTAATCAAGTATACCTTTGGTATTCTCCTGCCTCTTACTAAACTTTACCTGGTTTGCTTTCCAAAGACACAATACTCGCAGAATTCAAGCTTTCCAGTTCTTTGTCCACAAAGCAAATCCCTTTTGCTCAACTCGGTCATTCCCCGCTCGCTCATATGGTCCAACCTCTTGTGCCATAACCGCGTGGTGTCATTATCACTCTCCTCAGATGCAATAGCTGCAACACCTATTACCGTACTACCTTGAAGAACATGTAAGCCACTAGTCAAGTTCTCTTTTAAGAGCATAATAGCACCTTTGGTCACCTTTAAGACACCATTCTCACTTCAAAATTTATACCCATGAGAATCCAAATGCCCAAGAGAAATCAAGTTTTTCTTCAGCTCTGATACATCCCAACACTCGAGATATCTTGTAATACCATCAAACATCTTGATATTTACAATGCCCATTCCCTCCACCTTCAACGAAAGATTATTGCCTAGAAAGACTTTCCCTTCTCTTTTGGAATAAGAAGAGAACCAGTCATGCCTAGGACACATATGGAACGTTGCACTAGTATCAAAAATCCATTGATTATGCCACTGTGATGTACTTATAGTCAAAACATCCCCGGAACTCAGATGCAATAGCTGCAACACCTATTACCGTACTACCTTGAAGAACATGTAAGCCGCTAGTCAAGTTCTCTTTTAAGAGCATAATAGCCCCTTTGGTCACCTTTAAGACACCATTCTCACTTCAAAATTTATACCCATAAGAATCCAAATGCCCAAGAGAAATCAAGTTTTTCTTCAGCACTGATACATCCCAACACTCGAGATATCTTGTAATACCATCAAACATCTTGATATTTACAATGCCCATTCCCTCCACCTTCAACGAAAGATTATTGCCTAGAAAGACTTTCCCTTCTCTTTTGGAATAAGAAGAGAACCAGTCATGCCTAGGACACATATAGAACGTTGCACTAGTATCAAAAATCTATTGATTATGCCACTGTGATGTACTTATAGTCAAAGCATCCCCGGAACTACTCGAGTTCTCTCTATCACTATCAACACTCTCCACTATATTGGCTAAATTCTCCACCTTTTTCTTTCCCTTTATCAGTTTCGGACATTCTTTCTTAATGTGAACTTTTGCACTACACTCGAAATAGCGTAGCTTTCTTGCTCTTGATTTTGACCTTGACTGGCTTTTCTTTCTGCCCGAAGATCCCCCTATATTCTCCGATCTCCCTCTACTTATTAAACCCTTCCCATGAACTTCTTCCCTATGACCCGGAATATGTGTTTAAAGATCCTTCGATTTTAATGAAGCAATCACATCCTCAAAGGTAATTTTATCCCTCTCATACAACATAGTGTCCACAAGTTCATATATAAAGACAGTAAGGAGCATAATAAGATCATAGCTTGGTCCTTGTCATCAATTTTAACACCTACATCCTTCAAAACAATAAAACAAGAGGTAAACTCATCAAGATATTGTTTTAGTGATGTACCTTCTTTCATTCTAAGATGATACAATCGCTTTTTCAAGTAAAGGCGATTTGTGAGAGATTTTGATGCATATAATTCCACCAAAGTATTCCAAGCCTCAACTACTGTCGTCTTTTCAGCAATCTCTAGCAATACGTCATTCGTCACGAACATGTGTATTGCACTTAGGGCTTTCACTTCAAGTTCTTGTCTCGCTACTAGTTCCATCTTCTCTGGGATCACATCTTCAATGACTTTCCAAGGTCCTTGTATTATCATAAATGCCTTGAACCTAAATTTTCAATAGGCTTAAACTCACTCTGCCGTCAAACTTCTCGATTTCAAACTTTTCACATGTGGAAGACATCTTCGTTTGTTCAAAACTCACACTTCGGGATAGAATTTGGCTCAACAAACCGCAAAAATATATTTAGCACATCAAAAAACCTTGGGAACACCCCCGGTCAACTTTTGTCAACACCGGTCAAAGTCAAACCGATTGGTCAAAGTCAACACTGTCCCTAAACACGCACTTTGGAGCATAATCTAGAAAAACAGAGCCCAAAATCGGACTCAACACATCCAAAAACGTGGGGTAAGGCTCTAGTCAACACGGTCAAACTAATCAGATTTTTTTTTTTTTGGGTTTCTGGGCTCAACAGCAAGGCCCCAAAGGAAATAAATATTTTTTTCTTTGGTCTCAAAATAAAAGACCAACCCAAAAATATTTTCCTTTTACCTTTTGATTCAACTAAGCCCAAACGAAAAAAAAAATCCAAAGCCCAAAACCCAAGACCCAAAAGACCTAACCAAAACTGGACAAGGCCGTTACCCAAGCCCAATCCAAAAAACCCAGACCCTAAACCTGCTTTATAAACCTGAACCAATACCAAAAAATAAAAATAAAAGACCTGAATACCCAAAACCAAACTCAAGAGCACGCGAACTCTATCTTTTTCGCTCGTTCTTCAAACCCAAACACAAACCACAACCCGGTGACGTAAGCTTCCACTCCAACCACCAACGCTCAGCGTAGATAGCATCGAAGCACTTCTCGTCAAGCAAAGACCTTTGTTTGGTTAGGCACCGTTTGATTTGAGCAATTTTGGTTTCACAATGAGTTTTGATTTTTCCTTTTTCCCTCAAACGGCAGAATAAATCTTGGCTCAAATACCAGTTTGTTGGGGAAAAACATGCAAATACGAAAAATACAAAAAGAAAATGGACACAAGAGAATTACGTAGTACAGCCTTAAAGTTTACGTCCACAGACAGCAGAGAACAATTTATTATTGATCACGAATATTATAAGGCTCACACTCTGGTTTCTCTCACACACAATACAACGAGTATTGTCACATATGTATAGTGCACAAGTTTCCTAAACCTATTAAGCAGAAAAGACAACTAATTAATTATGTGCTAGAAAGATAACAAATCAATAAGGTAATATGCAAATAAGGAAATTTGTTATTCTTGTTGTCCAAGAGTACAGACCACATTCAACATTCTCATATTACTATGAGAGAAGAGTTTCTTTCCTTCCAAAATTACCAAATACTTTGTACCAAAAAAGAGTTTCTCAAATCAAACTAAATAGCTACGTTCAATGTTCCAGTTACACACACCTTGCTATTTGCATTACTCCTAAAAACTTTCCTATTGAATAGTCTATGCTTTATATAAAAAGATGATTTTGAATAGCTGGGTTTCACTATTGCGTGATCTGCTAGCAAGAAGCCTTCTGTTCCTTTCCTTCCAGATGTGAAAGATCACGGCCTCCCAAAAGAGATTTACCAAAACAGCTTGAAGCGAGTTGCAATTATATTTACACAAAGACCAATTGCAATATCCTCCCACATATGCAGCCAGTTGTGTCCCTTTGCCAATTTCATGCCTTGAACCCAAATTCCACAAAAAAATCCATACTCAAAGAATAAATGATCCCTTGTCTCAATCTGCCATTAACACGGCAAACAATTTGGTTTAATATCATTTAGGATATATCACCATTACCTACGTCCGTTGCTTTTCAAGTTTTAAAACAATTAAACAAGATAAGCAACAAAAAGTAGAGAAAACATAGCAAATATGACATCCATTATAAGTTTTAAAACAATTAAACAAGATAAGCAACCAAAAGTAGAGAAAACATAGCAAATATGACATCCATTATACTTATGGGCACATCAATATATCGTGTAACCAAAAAATAATTATGTGTCACCCATGAAATATGAAAACATTGATGTATGGCCTCTTTGACCAATCAAGACCATGATGACACCCCTTTTAGAGGGTGTTTAGCTTTGCTTATTTTAGATACTTATAAACACCTAGAAAAAAACATCCTCTCACATGTTTTTTACTATTTAGGTACTTATAAGCACCAAATAAGCAAAGCCAAACACCCTCTTAGTCTTCTTTGCCATAATCAAGATCCTATAATTTGGATGCACTAGTATATGTAGTGAGCAGGCATAATTTTGAAAAAAATTAGTCTTAATTTAATTGTGGAAAAAATTAGTCTTAAACTTAGGACTAATTGCTTTGGTGTGTGTTTTAGGTGTACTGTAGGAAAATTTTTGAAAAATGAGAAGTGAATACTCAAAGAGGCAGGTAAAGGTCTTTTGAAATCTCACTACATATAATATATAGCAACTCTAATTGGGTAAAGTTCCTAGCATATTTATTGTTTTCAGTAATACTTTCTTTTCGTTTTCTAAAAATGGAACATCCTTAGGATAAGACCAATCCTAATATTCCATCTCCTAGCACACCAAAATATCTTATCCGCGTGCAACCCTTTCAACTTAAGCGACCTTTAAGTTAAATTAGGAAAATTTAGCATTAGGCTCCATTTGTTTGCAGGAAAATAACTTGCAAATATTTTCCTGTGTTTGGTAGTCACACTTGGAAGTTATTTCCGTGTGAGAAATTTTTATAAATAAAATGTATTGTGTACTTAAAAACATATTATTTAAATTAAAAATAAAATATAAAAATTAACAATTAGAATTAACAAATTAAAATAAATATATATTGTCTAAATTAATAAATTAAAAATAAGATATAAAAATTAAGATTAAAAATAATACTTTCATTTTTTTGTTTTCTTCAATTTTTAATTTTTAATTTGTTATTTTTATTTTTTATTTTTAAATTTTTCATTTTAAATTTTTATAATTTTTTAATTCGTAAATTGTAAAATCCTAATTTTTTTTTATTTGTTTTAATTTTTAAGGGGGGTCAGGCGGGGTAGGGCGTGGGGAGGGCGGTCGACTGGGGGTAGGGTGAGGCATGTGGGGGTAGCTAAGAGAAGAAGTTTACCATGCAGTAAATGTTTTCTTCTCTTTAATCACCGGAAAATTTTCCTCCATTTTAAACTAGAACTTTCCTTTGACCAGAAAATATTTTACTGTTGACTTATTTTTTAGTGTTAACAGCCAAAAACCTAAAAGAACATTTTCCTACAAAAATTAGATAAATTTGCTACAAAGCCACTCACATGGTTGGGCCCCACACAACCGGAGGAACAGAATGAATGAAAATCCTCGATTCCAGTACTAATTGGTTAACAAATTAATAAGAGAAAAAGGTTAAGGGCTCAAAAAAAAAAAAAAAAAGCTCAAAAACCTAGAGACATAACTATTACACATAACTTTTACACAAACATAACGATGAAATGATTAATATTCTAGGGTATAAACAGTGAATCAAAAAGGCTAGAAAAACAAAATCCTATCAAATTTCTATGGATGACTACAGAATGTACAAAATGAGAAACAAACCTACAGAGGAAAACCCAAGCTGTTGCTGAACTGCATATGCGTAATCAATCACAGCTGTACATACCCTGTTTTCTAAACTTATATCAACAGCTACAATGTGCTGCAAAGCAACTGTACCTCAATTTATTACAGAGTCAAATAGCACTATGTCCTTCATAGTCAGCCTCCCAACTAAACTAATAGCACGGCAAGTTGCACAGCACAGATTAGCAATGTCTTGCTCTTTGACAAGTCCAAATATGGTACTGGTACCCCTCATTCTAATCTACTTTGATTTCCCTACTCGACGCGTCCACGTGCTCTGCATTTGAAAGAAAAGTTGATACGAGTCTCATATAGTTGAGAATAGTAATCATATTTACATGAAACACAATGGGCAAATTCTTCATACCAGGGGCTCATCATCAGAGAGTTCTGCATCACCACAATCAGACGTTGGTCTTCTCTCATGCCTATTTACATCTGCTTGAACACTATCTACATCTCCTTGGCTACCTGAAGAATCTACCCCATCCGACTCATCAACCTCTCCAGTTGCTTCTTTAGCAACATCTGGATTGAGTTTTTCTTCTGTTTCAGAAATTGAATCTGTATCAGATCCATGAAAATCCTGTGAGGTGCGATCCACATTCTTTATATTTTCGGTTGGTTGTTCATCTTCCTTTGGTTCCTCAACATCACTTAAGTCATTCTCAGCACCTTCTATCTCTTTGCCTCTGGATGCTGATCTTTCATCATCACTATATTTCTCCCCATCAGTTGATCTCCTTTCTACTCTTTCATTCTGCTCATCCTCTGGACCATGATAAAATATCAGAAGAAACATTCTCCATTAGTGCTTTTAGCAGGAGATTGGAAATGTACTTAAACTTCAAAAATTGCCAGAAAGATCACAGTTTACATCGTTTGAAAAATAATCTAAGATCTGAATCCAAAATAAAGTACTTAAACAAATGAATATGAACTCAGTAATCAACATACGACCAATGGATAAAGAGGGAAAAAGTTAAAAAGAGAGAACAGGAATTCTTCAAATAATGTTCCCAATAATGTTAGTATCACACAGTGGGATTCTTCAAATAATGTTCCCTATTGTTTTAGTTTCACTTCTAAATCTTACAATCTCGTCTTACTTCCCATTTTCCAATGTCCAATAGCTTCAGTCCTTTCTTTTTCTACCTCCAACCCCGCACCCCATGAGTTTCGGACCCAGGATGTCACTCCTAAGGAGAGTAATCTCAATAACTGCCTAACCCGTCAAATAGCTTCAGTATACTCATAAAAATACTCATAAAGTTGTTACAAAGAATACTTCTGCTGTTTAAACACATCAGCTCTATTATTAATCAGTTCCTAATAAGAGGGCTTGTATAAAAATACCCAGATATTATAAAGAACTTCTGCTGTTTAACCATATCTGCTCTTTTATTAACTTGATGTTTGTGGTCTCTAGACAATCCTTTCTTTCTCAAAGTTACAAGATAATTCAAAAGTTTCCTCAACTTGCTACAATTAATGCAAATCTAAATTAACAAAAGAGATAATGCAGAATTAGTTCGGCAGTCTCTGCCACTACAAAGCTGCTGTGAAAATTGGATGATAATTTATCATTCATCTATCAGCTACATCAAGAATCAAAGGTTTCCATCGTGGAACTAATTTGTGCTAGTTGGAGTAGCCCAGAATCTTATATGGTGGACTTAAGAGTTCATGATTCTTCCTTATGGTACAAATATATATTGTCCCGCTCCCTTTCATGTAACCTAGTTAAAATGCAGCTTTCAGAATGGTTTCTGAGCTGCAAGTGACTACAAAGTAGGAACCAGAGTTCACAACTCAGCTACGTGAGCTGCATGAAAAAATGAGAGATGGGCCACATATGGAAGGATGCACCATGGACATGACTAGACTGAGGGCCCAACATCAATACCATGCTAGTAATCACGGGAATACGTCCTAAAACTACTTGGTGCTATACGGAGCAGCCCAAGATCTAATATGGTTGACTTGCAGTCTATGATTTTCTACATGGGACAAATATATATTGTAATAAGCTAATTCACATCTGAGTCTATTGATGAAAACAGGACAAAATGATGAAATTCGAGTAGATGTTCCTCCAACCACCTTCAGGAGGACCATTGCAATTGAATCTTATAGTTGCCGATCTATACAAGGTACCCGTATCACACAGGTCCATGTCAATGCACATAATCATTTAATCATTAAATAGACAACAGCAGGTCTTGGAGCAGTTGTGACATCTTTAATTAGGATTGGATGCCCTCAGTCCAAGAACATTAACAAATAGAAACATCTCTCTACAGTTGAAACACCGCACACATCTTAGCTCCCAATACCGTGCAGTAAAAAATACTCAATTGCCTCTTAGCATAACCATAAGATTGGGCTTCAAAAGGCAAAAGAAATAGATCACAGTTGAAAATAAAATTGGCTATTAATCCCCCTTCTTAGACATGCCAAAAAGTGACCTCTTAAAGTAGATTCTGAAAGCTCTTAAACCATCCACTGAATGCATGAAATCTTCCATATTACAACCAAATAAAAGGATATAAATGTCCAGGTTAAAAGACTTTAGTTTTGAAGAATAATGGAAACATATACGAGAATCACCTTTGTCTGAGTCACTGACACTGGACTTTCCTGCATGTTCAGAGCGTCCTATACCTTGGACCCCTCTGCTCTCCGTAGAACCTCCACTCTTTGACACCCACTTTTCTCCACGCTTCAAGTTCTTCCTCGGAGTCCTTTTCCCTTTAGTTTGTGATAATTGAGATCTTTGGGATAATGGAGATCTGCTAGTCAAGTGAAGGACACAGTTTAGTGACCAAAGAAAGGCCAAATCTTAAGTTGACTAGATTGTATCACCTAACTCACATCTCTGTCTTCTTCTTGTTTTGGCTTGAGCCACCAGAAGACGTCTTTTTCCCAGACAATCTGCATACATCAACCAAATTAGTGAAGCGAATGCCAACTCACAGATCCAGTGAACTGCAAATGTCATCTGGTGGCAGGTAAATTGATGAAAAATTAACTTATCTCCTTAATATTGAAATCTCTAATTGCTACGACACTCTTTTCTCCTCACATTATTGATGCTACTTTGGCCTTTTAATGATACAAACTCTGCACTATATAGTTCTTTCTGTTTAATTTATTTATTTAAGTTAAGTGACTTCCTATCAAGTTGCATTTTTGTGAGAAGGTTCTATTTGAACAGTTGGAAGGTTCATCACTGAAGAAGGAGCCTAAGAAATTTGTACGAAATGAGAAAAATTGTAATACATACATCTCTTTCGGGGACTAGGTAGTTTTTCAACAATATAAATTGAAATACTCTTCGGTGCACTTTCTCCATCATATTAAAATGTTAACGATGTAATTTAGTCCTTGTCACTGAGTTGCAACAAGAATATGCCAAGACAGATATCCTTCTAAAGTAACTCTAAACTGGGGCTAAGAAATAACAATAATACTTACAGTTCCTTTCTACGTGGACTCTTCAAAGAACTTGATCGCTGCAAATGAAGTTCAAAACATATTCATCAAATTTCAACCCAGCAATTTCATTCACAATGAATTTAACGGGTAAATAAAAGAATTTCATACTTTTGCAGGCTTCCGGCCGTTATCAACCAGCTCCCACCGTTCCTTCTCTAATCGCAGCACTTCCACATCTCCATCATCATATAACACCTTTGACACAAATAGTTCGCAAAAATCACATCCAAAATCTGTGCAAAATGTAGTCATAATAACACAATGAAAAGACCAACGTCTAAGAATGGGAAAGTGAGATGCAGCTCACCACATGTTTCAATTTCTGAGAGTCAAAAGATTTCACAACACCCTCATAGAACCTGTAAAGTAGGTTAGCCATATAAGAAGTTACTGGCAGCAGCTGACAGGTCACATCTTTTCTAGAGCACTTGATATAAGATGTTTTTCATTTCACTATCGCACTTACAGTATATGGAATCATGAGCATGAAAGGACGAGAAGAAGATGAAATTAAGACAACAGAAGAAACACTGTCCAAACCATGATCAAAATCAGTAAGCAGAATCATAAAGAATGCACAACTTGTTCAAAGTAGTCAACTTCATTAATGCTTGTAAGGCGCCAAAGTAAGATTTCTAATGCCTAAGGAAGCCAGTGACATTTTGTAAGATGTTTAGATAGCAATTGCCACATTCAGAGAAAGGGGGGCAGCCATCTGCATAACTGTCCCCATCAAGGCATGACGGAAGGGTTTGTTTGCTGCAGTGGGTTAAAAGATAGAAAATCAAAAGAAGCTGCAATAAATGGTATTGCCTGAAAATCATACACAAGGTCCAAGTGTTCAAGGACAAGCAGAAGCCACTAGTATTATAAACCCCACACTAACGTATAGAATCAAAAACTCAGTAATGTCTGATTTTAACTTTAGAGCTTTCTTTTCCTTTTTTTCATTCAGTCTTGACTCCTACTAATGCAATCATATGCCAAATACTCTCCATTAAGGGTAGAAGTACTCACTTCTTGTCCATGGGCCACCAAACTTTTATTCTGCAACCAATCAAGTCTGCCGTTGGACTTCCACCACCCTTTGATGTGCACTGAAGAAGAAAAAGCTTCTAGTGAAAGGCGTTAAACAGGATAAGAGAGAAATATTCTCTTGTAAAATCTTAGAATGAAGTGAGGAAGAACATAGCAAGTGCTATAGTAAAAAACAAGCATGATGTGCAAGAAAGTCATTAGGATTATTCTGGATCAGGTAAAGCTGGAATTTGCCGTATTGCCCATCCATCAATACTCGAGAATGCACCAAGACAGATGTCATATTTTCGATGTATGCATAAATTCAGAAAGTGGGAGACTTCAGCCACCAATATGCCTCCCATAAACTAAGCAAGACAGACTTTCCTTCTTGCCTTTGTAGGAAACTAATAGAGGGGGAAAAGAAAGAAGTCATCTCCATTGGGGAATAAAGAATTTCATCAAAGCGAAGCCATCCAGAACGTCTAAGGATCTTTGAGAAAATGCTAATATCAGTACTTGAGCACACCTTCCAGTGGTTTCAACTACAAACTCATTGTGAAGTCATTAGAAAAAAAATTACGGCTATTATCCAACCCCACTATGAGACGTGATATTAAGTTTGTAAAATCCACAGAAAAAAGAAATAATGTATCAGACAACATGCAAGTCTATCAATTTGAGCCAAATACATAACAGTTTCAGATATGAAATATACATTTTACATCTACCAAGACTAAATAACTGAATGTGCAGACTGACCTTTGCCAACCCAGATCCTCTCCTTTTTTGCTTCTTGAGAGATCCAGATTTTGAATCATTGATTGCATGAGGGCTACTAATTTCTGTGATTCTTTTAGGCTTCTGCAGCCACAGAAGGGAATACAACAGCACATAAAGCTATAAACTCTAGAAAAATTATAATGTAATTCTTAGATCAATAGCATTGTTAGAAGAGTTTCACCTTCTCAACAGATCCACCAGCAGCTTTAATTTCAGGTGTCTCGTGATCCTTTTCAGGTTGTTTTCTTTTGTGCTTCAGGGATGAATTTGGCCTCTGCTTAACGTGTGATGGAAACAAATCTGGTTCCTCTGGTTCATCCATATCTTCTTGCAAAGATCTAGTGTCTGAATCACTATGCAAACCTTCATCCTTTTCAATAGATTCATCAGAGGACGCATCATTCTCTTTCTTGTTCTTAATTGACCTTTTAGAAAACTTCGGTAAGAGCTTCTGAGGAGATAATTTGTGACCCTGTGCAGATGATGATCTCCTGCGTTTTGGTACCCCAATACTTGGTGATTCATTTGCCACTCGTTTAGTTTTCTGAGCCTTATCATCACCTTCAGATTTTGTTTCAAGGCCATTGCTTGACTCAAACTTGGAATAGACCATATCATCAGAATTTATTTCCCTCACCATTTTCAAGATATCAAGATCACTTTCACTTTTGGGTCCAGCTGGTGCAGCCGCATCTTTCATCTCTTTTCTGCCTTTTGCTCCCTTGGCTTTTAGGCGCTTCATCAATTTCCCCAAAGGTAAATCATTCCCATCTGTTTCACTGTCCTTGATGATATCATCATCCACAGTTTCAGAACCAACCTGGTGCTAGAAACATAGTATAGATAGAAATTAGTCAGGAAACACAATGTACATAGCCATCTCCACGTCACAGTAAATGGAAGATTTTGGGTCTGTCAAGCTTACAATCCCATTAACCTCTAGCTTAAGTGATTCGAAGTGGGCCAAAAAGTTTTCATCAGCCAGCCATGTCTTCCCTTCACCAATCTATAATAACGAAATATCATCAGTAGCACAAATCATATATAAAGAATTTTATACTAGACTCATTTAGAGGCTCCAATATATATGTCACTCATATTTGTACTACCTACTGGTAGTAGCTGAAAAAATGATTGAAAAGCATGTGGCAAAGAGAATCATCCAGCTAGAAGATAGATTTTCTGAAGATATCAGATATGATTACTTCTCTTGCATACTCACCAACACAATAGCAAATAGCTTATCTGGTCTATTTTCATTTTATTAATGATGTTATTATGCCGACGACAGTATCTATTGACAAAATTTTCCTACGCTTGAAGAAAATCCTCATTTAAATAAATAACTTTTTTCGTCTTCAATTAAAATTTACGCCATCATATTCGCATTAGAATTCAATTTTACGATGATTGGCACAGCAGCTCTGCACAAAGTAATTGAATTAAGAAAGAAACAATTGCACACTCTTGTATGCGAATACTTTAATAAATAAATAACTTCGAAATATCGACAACCCATGTAGATAACCAAGTTTCATAATTTGCAAGGACAGGTTATACTCTTCCTCCAGATGTAAAAATGTCCGACAACTTACCTACCTCCTAACAGAAATTTACAACTAATGTTCACTTTTGGTTTGGACAAAGGCAGGCCAGGATAAAAAACTTACCAATTTTTTACAGTGTCACGTGTTTTTTCAGTTTCTTCCTTAGGTCATGGAGCAGAAAGACCAACAAAGACTTTATCCCTCTCTCATTTATCTAGAAACTCAATGGTGACTAAGAAGGAAACATACTATAGAACAGCTTTCCTTAACAAATAATTGTTCCAAAGAGTTTTTATTATCTTGCAAAGTGTGGCCACGCATTTTGAGACAAAAGCAACTTAACAATTCACAGAGCACACGTATGAAGCTCTGCAAGTTGGTTTTCTTAGTAAAATGGCAAGCATAATATGCAATGAAAAGAAACTTATACAGATGATTTGTCCCAAACTAACAATGTATTTTATAAAGTATCCTTATATGCCTACACAATTATCCCATTAACATACTTTTTCGGAATGCAATTGAAACACCTACATAGAAGAACAGGCTTGTAGGCCATAAGCCATGACAAGTTCAGGAACAAAACGATATAACATGGAATAGCTTCAACTGCATCAAATATGAAAATTAGAAGATATAGCATGCCATGCTCGACAAACTTTACCAAGAAAAACGGTAATTCAAAAAGAAACAGCACTATTAACTTAAGCATAAAGTAGACGACAGGAGTCCAGATTAGGGAATACAATCAAAATTTAAAGGCTGCAGGGTCAGTTCCGCAGATACTATGCACAAGCTTCAACAGAATTACAATCTTGACAGTGGACAGGTTTGGAGGTCTAACTATAGCATCCCATAAGCACTAGGAGGTGGGCCCCTATATATATATATATATATAGATAGATAGATAGATAGATAGATAGATAGATATAGATATAGATAGATAGATAGATAGATAGATATAGATATAGATAGATATCTATCTATCTAGAGAGAGAGAGAGAGAGAGAGAGAGAGATTGAACAAATCAAAAGAACAAAAGAATTCTCTTTAGCTTTTCCTACACATAATTGATCATATGAGAAGAAGGTCAGCCATTCAACATACCACGCCATCACCGTCTTTCCTTTCATGTGGTTTATAAAGCACTGGAGGTAAAGACAGTGATGCACTTAAGTCCAGAAGCTCATCCTGGTTCGAGACCAAACGCTTAATGATGAAAAGGCCAAGGTCACAAACAGCATATGAGTTCTGTAAAATATTAGGTCAAATCAGTATAATCAGAAAAATCAGTTTTCATTTCATCTTTCTTTGTATCCTAACGTGACTTTTGTCTTTCACCTCTTATCTTAACTGCTTCTGTTGAATATAACGTTCTTCATTTATTTGTCGATATCCATTTTAGCATTTCCATAATATATATGTGTCTACTCCAGCAATATCTACTCTTGAATGAGAAAGATGGCATAGAAGTGTTAAGAACATAATCTACAACCTTGGACTTTGCTGCATCTAGGGCATCTTCTGACTGCTTAATACTCCGAAAGATTGAATTTATAGCTGAAACACTCTCCTTATCCTTGTTCATACTAGCTTCAGATTTGCCCTCGTCCTCTCCAAGCACCAGCATTGACAGGAAGAAATGCAATTTCCTGAAAAGGGAAAAACAAATTTGTTCAGCAAACATGGTTTGCCAGCTTTGTTTAGCCCCAAAGGTCGAGCTTTAACATGATTATGGACAGATGTCAAGAAGTAACTTCATTACATATAAACAACAGTTTCCAATAGCTATCAAACTAGCATTACCATGACATATAGTAGGCACAGCAACACAAATCTCAGTTCTCTGAAACAAATTCTGAAATATTAGCCTGGGCTCTTGTATGAACAAAATCATGCATTCTGCTATTTCTCCAATAGTAATGTCCAAACCCCATATATTGCAACATACTACTCAATTAGAATTCTTCAGAATGGCCTTTTCCAACATAAAAATAATCCATTTTCTACAAGTTACTCAATCAACAGTAAGTGTGAAAATATCAAATGTTCACTAGATAGAGTATACACATTACCACCATTCAACTTTTTTTTTTTTTTTGAAAAGTAAAATTTCATTAGTAGACAAAAAAGGGATACAAGAAGCAACCCCATGATCAAATAAAAAGGCAGCTATGAATGACTACAGGGGTAGAAACGGCTGTGAAAGCAGTATAGGGATTGTCATCAAGGCAGTAAAGGCCATCTAATTCTTTGATTTTGAATAATCACAGAATTAGATGTGAAGGTGACAGAACAATAAAACAATTCAGTTAACTTACTAATAGACAACAAATTACAAGGGAAATCAGAAAGTTACAAGACTGAAGGAAAGGTTATAGAGAATGCAGGGCACGAGGAAGCAATACCACACACAATAGTGGAAGAACCATTCGAAAGTGTGATGGGGGAAACTGAATTAGGGGGTTGAAGATGAGAAAGATGATAAAGAAAAGAACGATTACAGCTTATAGAGTTTGAAGCACCGGATAAGATCCACTTACCAGCACTAGACAAGGAATGCGAAGGATATTTAGATGTAGATGGAGCAACATGTACAAAAGATGCAACGGAAGGCTAGGCAGCCTGCAGCTGAAGATAATGCTTGTACTTTGCTTCTACCAAGGTAAAGGTAGGAGGATAGGACTTGGGCTGTTGAGGTGGTGCCAGCATTTTTCCAAGTATGACCCATTTTGTTACAGTAAGTGTCTGAAGCACCAACACTCTTCGAAGGGTTGCGTGTCCCGTCCAAAACGCGTCAGACACCAACACTCTCTGACACGTGTCCACTAATTTTAATTTTTTTTATTTTTCTCAACACTTTCCTGACACTCCCAACACTCTTCTGACATTTCCCCATATGTGTCTGCGAACACCAAACAATCACTCAATAAAGTGGCCAACACCTCCCCTAGAGAAAAAGGAAGAAGAGAGAAGATTGAAAAGGAAGAGGATTTAAGAGAAGAGAATGTTTAGGCTGGAGAAATGAAAGGTGAAGTGGAGATGAAGGAGAAGTGAAAGAGTACGAGAAGCCATCTTTGCATCTAAACACCTGGATTGCACTTACCATTCAACTAGATTTTCTTTGCTTCCTGAACAACTATTTTGAACTAATACCATAATAACACAAAGAAAATTTATAATTTATATGGAATCTCTTGCACCGAGCCACAAAATGGTAATTGAAGTGCAACAGAACACCACTCGCAACAGTGTAAATAACTAAAAGAAGAAAACTATGTGAGATGCTAATTGCAAAAGCTCACAGCAATCACTCTGCTCAGTGAAATAGAGGAAGCATTCGTACATCTAGAGATAAAAGAAATTCATGCTTTCCACTAATTAAGACCATGAAAATGTAGCAGCCAACTGGAAAGGGGGAAAAGAAGATAATATCTACCTGTAAATAGGTTCAAACACTTTGACGTCCTTGCATTCATCAATATTGGGGAATGAAGGATGATGAGCTAGAGCATGGACCAAGTATGGCAATATGAATTCTGGATAGGGTACAGGAGTGTTTGCATCAGATTGTGTGGAAAGCTGACGAGCCTTCGCTTGCTGACACATCTGGATTATCTCACTTATATTATTCTTGTTCTGCCAAATGAAATGGGAGATAAAAATTTCATAATACATTCTTCACAAAAGGACAAGTCGCTCTATCCCCAACATTCAGCCCTTCTTCACATGTAACTTTTAGAGGAAGCTGAAATCATTTTGTGTACCGAGAAAATTGTAAAAAGCTTTCATGAATTCACAAGATAGCCCTCAGAATTTTCTCTTGTTATATGAACAGACCAAAAAAGAAAGAGCTGGGCTCCAATATTAGGATGAGGATTCACTTGATAGTCTTCCACATAAGGCTTAGATATTTTCCATAAAACTAAGAGACTAGTAAACCTTTTCAGGAATGAAATGTACCTCTTCAAAGTTTAGCTGCTGAGATCCAAGGTCAAGTAAGAAGGCGCAAGCATATTTTGGGTCCAGAATCCTGTCCTTAATGTATTGGTAAACCTTGTTGAGGAACAGTTTCTTGACTTGACGGTAACTGGGCTAAACACCACAATGGAGGACAAAAGAAATTCAATATACTTTTTTGTCCCATTGTCAAATAATATTATAAAGTTTCTGTAAGTAATTTACCTCCGAAATTTGTAATGTGAGGTAGAAGACATCAACTGGAATCTTATGATCCCAATGCTTTGAGAGACGAAGAACAGCTTTTGCTGCAGCAAGCCTCAGGTGAGCCTTATCAATAGAACTGCAAATTGGCCATAACAATAAAATCTAATAACGGATTTATGAAATCTCAAGCAGCAAATCAACCAGAAATTGAAAAATTGCAGTATCACCACCAATACCACAGGGTTCTGGTCCGTCATACACATTACCTTGATTCAATGTCACTTGATATGTCTCCAAAAGTGAGCATGTTCTTAAGGATTCCAATCAGATCATCAATTCCCAAGCGAAGGTGTGCATCTTTGATTGGCACATAACTTTTTACCAGCGTTTTAATGCCAAAAATCTATAAAGAGATATGTCAATATCATAAGACATATTGGAGGTTGCACTTTCTAAATCAAATTTATTTAATTATTTAATAAAGCATGACCAGATATCAGATTCATAAAATTAAACATCAAACAACAAGAAGAAAAAGGCAATGAGCATGTGATGAAATTGAAACCAACCTTTAATGAACAAAGATCACTTCTATCATCCCAAGATGCCTTCTCTTTATCTTCTGATTTCTAAATATGATTGACAAAATCAGTCTTTTTAGAAGAAAATAAGAAAAGAATAACTAGGAGTAGCATCAAAGCAAAGGCATACATGACCCCGTTCTAATATGTTTTTCTTTATGAAGCCCTCAATCTCACTTTCTCTGGTTTCAAAAACAGGCATAGCAGTTTGAGCTATACAGCCAAGACACTGTAGTACAGCAGGCAGATGTGATTTCTCCTCCAGCATATCTACAAGCTTCTGCATTATTGAGACATGCACATTTAGTATATGAATAGAGATATACAAAATAAATTGAAAAATAAATTGCGAAAGGGGGAGCATCACAGAGAAGAATAATTCTAAAAGGCATCCAATCTAATCTTGGAAAACCTTGTATAGGACAGAGAGTGACATGAGGCCATCATCCTTTGTTATTGATGCAAGAGCATGAACTGCATACTTTGCCTGCCTGCGGCTACCTTCGAGGCATATCCTCTCAAGCATAAGGTCTAGTGGCCTGCAACAAAATTCACAGCATTCAAGAATAAGCAAGAAACTTGACTAAGAGCATCAGAAATTCTGTTATCAGAAAAAAGCATCAAAAGTTCTGTTATTTGGACCTTGATGAGACTCCTAGTTGCTCTCGAATGGCTCCACCAGCCTTTGCCAGAACATGCAGAACACCCTCTTTTATTATTTCATTGTCGTCTTCAAGAAGATGTATTAAATCTTCCTCAATTCCACTGAGTAGCGAAGGACTGAAACGTGCGAGAATCTGAAAGTCCATTACAGGGAATGAAAAATGAGATGTAAGATATTGACAAAACAAGTGTGTATGATAGTTCTCAACTAAAGAAATTCCTAAGAAGTAAACTTGCGGAAGAAAATATGAAGCCGCAACTGATTCTAAATTCTCTTAGGAGGGCAACAACTGCATACATACACTTCAAAAACCAGAACAAAAATTGCAGCTATGCTAATAAGCGACTAAAAGTTTCCGGTAGATAACATATGCCCAGAGCTTTGACTCATAAGAACCAAGTATCAACTCATGTATCCATTATACTTCTAGCAGAAACAGTTCACAGTATATCAAATATAATGCGTGAAGTAGTACAAATTACATCCTCCTTGAACAAATTTAAAATATCTGAGGTATGCTCTCGACATTCACTTCCCAGAGGCTAATGATGTTTCTTGAACAACCAATATGAATGTGAATATTTTCTGAATTTTGTACAATAAAAAAGAGATTCCTTTCTTCTTCTAGATGAACTTAATTTCTTAAGAGAATGCTTACGCAAAAATTGCACATAACCCACAGCAGGCAGACCAGTTTATGTTTACCTATCCAAATTATGTGATGCTATCTTACAGCTACAAGATATAGCTGTTTACAAGTACTGCAGAGTTGGAGTCAACGTATACATAAAGACCCGTTAGATCACAGCATTTTTCATGATGGTAGACACTATACAACCATAATACCGTAGAACATAACATCATTAGATGTTTAGTTAACAGATGCTCACCACAAGTATATTCATGCAAGAGAGAATGAGCTGGGTATTTCCAGCAGATCTCTGCCGCTTGGTCTCCAAAAGGATTTCTTTTACGTGCTCCTTGTTGAAAAGCAAATATGAGCATTTAACAGAAAGTGTGCCAAGAAATTCATATAGGCGATGCTTCTCACCGAGGATCCTGAGCAAATCATCCTGCCAGTGAATAATAGTATCGAAGAAATTATTGGACAGAAACAATGTCTAGCATCTTTTACTTCATAATTCTGCAAAACAAAGGGAATGAGAAGACATAAAATGATCATCTCCTGTTTCCTTACTCGAGAGTTACTCGCTTGAAGAGAGGGAGTACTTGGATCAAGGAGACTAGTTAAGATCTTCCAAACATTAGCATCTTTTAACTGATCAAGAATATGAAAGTTCTCCTCTGCTCTGGCAGGATCCATAAAACAGCGGGACATAACACGGAAGCTAAACATTACTTTTTTGTTGAGTTCAGTGGCATCACTTTCCTGCGTCTACAGAGAACTAACTTTTAGTAAGAATTTCTATTTGTTTCCCTCCCTAAAATCAGCATCAAGCATAAAAAGATAGCAAAACCTGATTCATTTGTCTAAGAGACAGATATCTCTGCATCTCTTGCTGTAACCTGCAAGAGATTCCTTAAAAGTTAGTGAATAAATAGATAAAACATATAAACAAAATTTAAGGAGGGGGAAAAAAACTATCTCAAAACCATCCATTATGAAAACAAGCAAACACAACTAACCTTTGCTTCAGCTCCAGTATCTTTTCCAGAGCTTTAATCTCAACTTTGTCAAATTCTGAGAAAACTTTAATCCAATTGTGCACCTTATCTTTCGTTGAGAATTCAGCCGGGAACAAGGATATAGAAAGAATAGACTCAACCGTGTCTGATCTGCAGAAGGATCTTAATGTTTAACTCTATTGTTTTAGACTGCATTCAACGCGTATTGATATCATTATAGAACCTATTCGATACTGAACTAGATTCGAAATAGTGATCTTGATATTACAAAGATAATTTTAAGACAGGGATATTATTTCCATTCAGTAGCTACATCTTCGTAATGAGAATAGAGGGGAAATATGAGGTGGCTTCTCGAGTATCTGTAGAATAAGCATTGTGAACTATCTGCTTCAAAAAGATCGTTGGTCCTTCAATCATAATGATACCATTTTTGACTCAGGTAGACTTCAGTGCACTATTCTTGCTCACTTGGCCTTATGATCTTTTCCATTAGAATATACGTTGCAGGTGCTTTGTCAATATAATGAATATCCCATCTTGTTACATTCAGTTACATTCATGGTGACTTGTCAAAAGGTACTCAAGTATTAATTTCTAGGGTAATTCTTTTACCATTATGACTGCACAAAAATCTTACACCACAACGAAAAGGTTACTATACCATCCAAAACCAATAACTCAGCAAGTTACCTGAAATCTTTGTCGTAAAAGCATCTCAATATCTTCCCAGGAATCCAGTCATACTCATCATTTCTTGTCAAGCCATTAGAACAGTTCAAGCAATAGATCCTATATATCTCTGCTAGCCTCTCCATCGTATAGTTTTTAACAAGAAACTGCAGACAGAAGAAAGTTTGATAATGAGAAAAGGAGCAAAAGTCAAAATATCAAGAACTCGAAAATTACTGAGAAGATTACACACATATTTATCTCGAAGACGCTCTGCAACCAGCTTAATGGTGTCAACGGGCATGGATGTCAGAGCACCACATGCAACATCACAGATCACAGTCACCACTTGTTTGCGGACATTTTCATCATAGTCCAATAGCCGGTCACTGAGTGCAGCTGAAAATTTTCAATCAGATTAGAACTTCAGGGATACAAGCACAGCATCGGTAGAACAGTTTCTTACAACAAACAATGTAATAAAACTTACCAATTATCTGAGAAGTTTCAGCTCTGGAGGGATTTGACAATAGACAAATCTTGACGTGTTCAAGGACAGACATGCGGACCTCAACTACTCTATCTGTCAGCCTCTTCAGAAACTCACAAAAGATTGGTTGAAAACATTCAGGAATATTACTTCCCGGCATAGCAAAAAGATCGCCAACTAGTTTTACAGCTTTAAGACGAATATCCAATTGATCCGTCTGTTGAAGACCAAGAAGACCATGAAAATTACATGTAACACTCAAGAAAAAAAAATCAGCACAATATTGTCAAGCAATTATCAAGAATGCACATAAATCACCTTAATTTCACTCAATGACTTAATGGCAGAGAGCTCCTGACTGCTTTTATCTTTCCTTTCATTCCATTAGTAGGTCAAGATGGAAAAATGCCATAAATCCTGTAACTTTACCAGCACAGTGAACAACTTAAGCTATTTGGAGGAGTTTGTTTTATTAATTTTTTGTCATTAACACAACCCCTCATATGCATGTGGAAATATTTTTTTGAGTAGGTCGGAGAGAGACACAAAACTAGGACCTTATTGTTAACTTGATACCATGTAAAAATTGACTGACTCATTTAAAACTTCAAGTTATTGAGGGGGGTTTATTTCATTTATCTTTTGTCTTCAACAACTGCCAATCCCGGCATGGTGAGGAAGTCTTGAAAATACTTAGGTCCCCAAACGGGTGACTTTAAGGAGCATTATTTTCTGTATACGCTTCACAAAATTCTATAGCAGTTTAAATGGGTGTGCAAGCAGGAATCACCAAAGGATCTGAATGAGTCTGGCAAGCATTATCATTTCTCATGTAACCCAAAAAGAGGGCCACCAGCCACCCACTTCTCTTTTCTTCTAGAACATCCAATTCAATCTCCGGTTCCCAATCACTGTTTTCTGAGATGATCAATTCTTCTCAGATACCCTGCAATGCTTTTCAAAGGGTCTTCTCAGATATGACCACTTCTTCTCAGATACCCTGCAATGCTTTTCAGAGGGAGCGAGGGAGGGACAGGGAGGAAAAAGAGAGAGTATGTGGCTCCCTTCAATGTATTTAAAGTTGGAGAAGAAAGTCCCACATTTCACTTTATGTCACACATCAACACACATTTTTTCCAATATCTACTTAGGAGCAAGTGTCTTTTAACAGGTAATGCAAGTAAACCAAGTACTCATATCATCAAAATTTCAGATGAACAGAAATAGACAATACGGACAAAAGGAGACAAAAGAAGAAATAGACGAACTATATGATTACCAGTAGTTCTCCAGTCATGTAAGGGACAACTCCTAATAAAATCTGAGGCGCACAGCAATAAATATCATAGATCACTTCATGATAGTCAATTTGAAACTTTAACGACTTGCTTTCTCCAGACATGGATGATATAAGAAACTGCTTGACGCCTGGTTCTAGCTTTCCAGCACAGTGTTCTATCACATTCATAGCAAGCTTCCTCGCAGCCTTTGTTACATCCTGTCAGTGAAAATTAAAAGAAAACCATCAACTCTTTCCACGGGTTATGTACGGATAAGCTGAACCTATGTTTTCTCAAAGTAAAGGATCATCCATGAATAGACATGCTTACCTTTCTATTGCGACCTAAAACAGAGAGTATGATAAGTAAAAGATCTTCAGGAACATCCTCGCTCTCCTCTAAAAGAACCACCATAATTGTTTGCATTGAGGTGAAAACACTTTCAGAATGCTCATCCCTACATTTATAGAGATCATGGAACAAGAGTTATTAATAGAAAAAACAAAAAAAAGATTGATTAATATATCACCCAAATAAAAATAAAAAGTTTTAAAAAAAGGGAGAAAAGGAAAAAGAAGATTGATAGTGATTAAACTTTCATCATTAGATAAGTAACCTCCACGAGTTACATTTGAAAACCCTAGTAGGTTCAAAAGTGGAACTAAAACACTCATTTTGTTCAATGATCGCCATAAGGGCCTCTTAATTAATGATGCCTCACAAGGACACAGATTTTTCCTATGTTACAACATATAAAGACTTCCTACATCGGAAAATCTCAAGATTCAAAATTACCATATAAGGTCCTAGGCCACTCCTCATATTGACCAATTGGTTTTTTATGATGGAACCCCAGGATTCTTAACACCCTATAAGTGCAGTCCGTGAAGAGGTGCCAACAAAATTGGAAATAGCACATACAGCTGTCACTACATGTGAAGAATGGAGTTATGGCAGGAAATAATGGGATAAATGTAATCTATCTTTTGTTTGTGGTTAACTTAGATGGGGAGGAAGATATAATCTGACAGAAAGGTCGAACTGACTACTCAAGCTATAGGTTTGGCATGTACTGACTTTTTCTGAAATATTGAATCCTTTGCCACATTTAATTGTCTCCCCATTTTAATTCTCTCTCCCTCTACTCCCACACTCTTTTTCTTGCCGGGTGCATTAAGCCTCCTTTCTATGGATCAGGACAATCTATTGTGTTGATTGTTTCCCGTTTGCTCTTATTTGGTGCTATAATTCCTGTTAAGAATCCTAAGGTTCTATCATAAAAACCAATTGGTCATTATGAGGAGTGGTCCAGGACCTTATATGGTGATTCTAAATCTTCAAATTTTCTGATGTGGGGAGTCTTTATATGTTGTAACAATTCCAATCAACTGTGCTTCTATTTTAGAGAAAACTATTAACATAAGCTGCAATTGTTACCCTTTCAGCATCACATGTCATGAACTTTTGCGCAAAATAAGAGCCAATTGTAGCATTAAAACATACATCTCTCTAACACAGATAATCCAATGCCATTCTAATAATTACACAAACAAGTGATGCAATTATCTACACAGTGCACCTCCATGGTATGCTTCTCATATTAGCATGTAGAGTAGTAGCCTGCATGTTTAACATCTCTCCTTTCTGCACATAATTAGAGACGTTGGCAAGGGATTAAAACAATTCACCTGTGGTCTCCAAATGGAAAAATTACATGGCCAACATGCCAAATTTGATAAGAGGTACAAAACAGAAACAACATAAAGGCAACCAGAAGAAATAAAAATGGTAAAGTATACACCATCCACATTAAAACTTTAAAGCAACGTAAGTATTAACTTCACATGTTGCCAAGCAATTGGGATCCATATGAACCAACAAGTGATATCATTTCATACCAAAAGAATTACAGAATGTGCACAGAGAGAGAGAGAGAGAGAGATTTCACACCGCATGGATATGACAGTAATTTGCTTCCAGTTAAGACTAATTAGGTAAATACTTATCAGGAAACCTGAGTTCATTTGCGAATTATGAAGAGCAATGTGACAAATTTGACCTTAGATGTTAAGGCAAAAACAATTTTCTACCAGCAATGATGATAAGGAACAGTTTTGCCAAAAACAGGAGTGAAAATAAAATCACTCTCTTAGAAGACAAATGATTGGAAATTTCTTGCTATGACAAAATAAATTACTTAAAATCAACTCAGTTAGTTTGAATTGGAAAAGAGAAGAGAATAGCCAATTCTAGTAATAAGCACCTGGCTTCTGCAAAGAAGGTACTGAACATTTCATTCACGAGGTCATCACATTCAAGATCCAGCATTACAACACATGATCTATATCTTGCCAGAGTTTCCAGGATGACAACTCTCCTCCCAAAACGAGGACTAATGGTATCACTTAGTCCACTGAAAGTGCTCACAATTAACCGGAAAATGTCCTGAAACAGACACCAAAGCAACTATTAGGGCCTTTAGTCATGAAAACCTTGGTGGGGATGAAGCGAACTGAACAAAAAACAGGAAAGGGAAGGCCAACTCCATCAATTAGTTACTCTCTAGAACAGAAGTACCTTCAGAACATCATCAGTGTATGGAGCCTCTGGTGCAGTGATCCTAGTAATTTCACAGATACATGTAGCAACAAGAAGCTTAACCTCCCTATCTTGATGTTTAAGAATTTCGGGCTTGACAATTGCTTTGAGGAAAGGCTGCATCAACTCCAATACTGGTTTTGGAGGTGTTTGATCCAACTCAGAAAGACAAGTCGCTCCTTGCTGCAAATATGAAAAGCACGTGAACTATAAAATTTTAGTGATTAGGTAAGATAATCATATACAAGTAAAGAAAATTCTAAGGTTCTGTTATAGTTACAACCTCATCTAAAAGCTTAAAGTTATAAAAAGGATATTGATTTATTTATTTATTGTGCTTAACACGCCCTCTCACATGCAAGTGTGATTTGTTCACAGCCTTACACATGAACAATATTTTTTAAGTGGCTGGCAGTGAGTTCGAATCCCAAACTGTTTGGTTTCTAGACTCTGATACCATATTACAGTTACCACTTCATCTAAAGGCTTAAACTTCTAGAAGGATATTGGTTAATTTATTTATTCTGCTTCTTAACAGGTTCTAATCATATGTTATTGCTGAAGATAAAAAAATATCAGCTATATACGGAAATGGAACAGCGTCCTAATTGCTTTCACAATTGCTTTAGAAGAATCTCAAGTAATCATTTTGCCGCATTCAGAAAAACAAGAAAAATAAATAAGAAATTAAGATCAATGAATACTCAATCAAACATCCCTCAACTTAGAATAACAGCAAGCATGGAAAATATCCAGAACCATTTCAAGTTGAATAAACAAAGGGATTTTTTCAACAGGCGGACAAATATTTAAAAAGGTGTGACATTATTCTATAATCAAATTAACATGCTTAACAAGGAAGTTAATTTTATAATCAAAATTAGCATGCTCAAAGGGGAATATTGTGAGAACCTTTTGAGCAGAATCCTCTGCATGAAGGATCAAAATAGGAACATATTGGTTTATGAGAAGCAGCTCACTTATTCTAAAGCAATCAAGTCAAGATACACAAGTGCCTTGTATTCCATAGCAGGAAGATTACAATCCCAGTCTGAACTAGGATAACTTGTCTCAACGAGGCAACTTTTTCCTGTAACAAGTATCAGAGATGGCTACAGCTGCACATCTAATTGTGCATTATCAAAACGCTATCTCATTACCTAAAACAGTTGCATCCTCTTAGGCCCTAAATAATTTACATATCTGTCTCACTTGACAGAAAGGCCATTACACGACTTGATTACATGACATATATCATGCATAAGTAAGGTATAAAGTGAAGTTTCAGTATTTCACATTTTCAACTTGATAAGCCGAAGTCTATAGCCTAGACGACTCATATTAATTTTACCTTCAAGTACTCTGACTTACATAATGATACACGCTAATGTTATCATATTCAAGCGCATATCAGCATTAGAATATCACGCAATTCAGATTCCAAAGAGGTGATTCTTAGATTACAGCTTGAACTTCTTTTGCCATATTTTATCATCTCATAAATATGAATCAGAGATATATGGATATATCCATTTCCCACTAATGGTACTTTTTGAGAAGTATCACATCTTGAATCCATATATTCCCACCAAAGGGACCAATAGTACATAAAATTATCTTCCAACAATGTTATTCAAGAATTTAGAGAGAAGCTACGGAAGCTGCAGGCAATTGCCATTAGCATGAAAGAACGGCATGTAAGAATTTCCTAGAGTTGGCACCAAACTCTTCTTCCAATGAAAAAATTATATAAAATCCCTCCAGTAAGTCCAGAGACACACAAAGGCAAACTCCACAATTCTCCACGCCTCTCTCTCCTTTATTTGAACTCCCGCTTGAGCACAGGCCCATGATTGGACTTGGCACAACACCTTTTAACACAACTTCTATAGCCATCTAGAACCAGAAGCCAATGTAGAGAACTAAAAGGGATTCAAGAGACAGAAATCTCTTCAAAAATGCCAACCCAATTGAGTTAGTAGCTCTATACAGCTTCCGTAATGCCTCATTAACTTTGGTAAAACGACACTTCGGTAACAGTGGTGAATCCATATATTCATGAATAGAAGTAGCAAATATAAGTGGAGTAGAGATTTACAAACAAATGGAAGAAATCTAGAGCCTGAGCCTCAATTAGGAGTGAAATTAAAGGAATGGAAATAAAGAAGACACGAGCTTGAACAAGCATAAACAAGCCTTCATTCCTGTAGCTCGTTCTGTAAATCAAAAAGATATAAAAACCACGCAGTGGCTCCAAAATGCAGGAATCCCAGGCATATTTAGAGATCGTCAATAAAATTAATGGATCACAAATGTCAATAGTGTTCTGAACCAGTTCCCCCAGTATTGTATGTTGAGATAAATATACTTCCAGAAAAATGCACAACGGCACAACCGTCATCAGCATTTACGTTACTATTCATTTATCATAGGTACATTTCAGACTAGTCTTTGACAACATTCTCAAAGAGAACTGATAGTTTTGGGGTTTCCACATTCACACTCATCTATTTAATAAAAGACTTTCACAGCCACCATGCAACTATCTTAATGGAAAAAAATAGGCTCTAGGTCACCTCCCAATCTCCATACCAGAATTACCAAAGTTAGTTGAGTAAGCGTTAAAATTCACGCCTTACTAATAGCCTTCAAGCTACGGATTTTTTCCCCCTTTTACCAGCTTTCACAATTATCTCTTCAGCAATACAAATAAGATCCCTCATCAAGGAATGCCATAGCATACACCCTTTATGTGGTTAGCGAATTGAATTAAAACATACATCACCATTATTTAGCGGCATCAGCAGGACCACAATTTCCTTAATTCCCCTTTCACTTCTCTTTGATTCAGATCTATTTAATGGAACTTTTATTAGGGCATCTGAAACAGACACATTGATTTACCTCCTTAACATCTGCCATAATTTCCTTTAACAGCATCCAATGTTGATAACGCTTCATATTTAAAATAAATGCAGTATAGAAAAGCATCCAATATATCTTTGTCTCATTTGGGTGGCATTAGCATACACCCTTTATGTGGTCAGCGAATTGTATTAAAACATACATCACCATTATGTAGCGGCATCAGCAGAACCACAATTTCCTTAATTCCCCTTTCACTTCTCTTTGATTCAGATCTATTTAATGGAACTTTTATTAGGGCATCTGGAACAGACGCATCGATTTACCTCCTTGACATCTGCCATAATTTCCTTTAACAGCATCCTATGCTGATAACGCTTCATATTTAAAATAAATGCAGTATAGGAAAGCATCCGATATATCTTTGTCTCATTTGGGTGGCAACTAGCAAGCACCACAAGGAGGAAAAAATTGCAAGATTTTGTCAATTAAATACACAATAAAGGCATCTAAATCACCTTCTCTACAGTAGTAGTTGTTGAATGTCATTCTTTATTACATATCTACATAGATTGACATACGATGTCACTGATGAGAAGATCTTAAGTTCAACCACTAAGTTTGCAAGTGATTACAAAGAGAAACATTAATCAAAAAGAAGACATAGTCACATAAAGGGAACAGCAAAAAACAAGTGTGAACCTCTAAACAAACATAACACGAAATTTGTCTACTTCTGCCCCAAAAAAAATGTAGCATAGCACCAAAAAAAAGCTTTAGGGAAAGAATAAAAATATTTTGGTGCCCGTGCGAACATGACTTAATGCCAAGAAGCATAGCTTCCAAAGTACACTACCAGGAAGTATCAATATCACTGCAATTACCACCCGAAGTTTTAAGTTCTCAGTGGTAAATCAACCTATAAGTATTCTACAATAATCAACAAGTTCCTACACAGAATTATCAGTAAGAAAAACAAAAAACAACACGCTCAAAAGTACTTCACGACAATATACATTTATATCAAACCAGCGATTATATAATCGTTTAACGCAAAACTCACCACCCACAGAAACCCTAATTTAACTGAATTACCAGACAACATCACTGGAAAACCCTAGAACCACTGAATTTAATAAACAAAGCAGATGAAGAAGACTAACGGAAATTCACACAAACCAAGATTAAATATTACAAAGTTAACCTTTTTCAACATTTTCTTAATTCTTTTTTCTTTTTTTGCGAAAAAAGAGCACCGGTCCAAACCCTAATTAACTAAATTGTTTTAAAATCTTACAGTAACACCGTCCAATTTTACACAACCCAACCTAAAACATAACACTTTAGGCAATAAAAACAACAACAAAACAAATATAATGGTATTAAAAATACCAACGAAGAGTAAATAACATTGAGAAAAGACGAGAATAAAAGATGATGCAATTGACCTACAAAAGCTCGAAAAGACTTAATCTTTATGGAAAAATAACGAAAAGAATAGCATGCAACAAAAAAAAAACCCTAGTTCAGCTAAATAATTAAGGTAACAACTGTTCTTGCAACAAAAGCAGACAAAAATTCACCTCAAAAACGCAAATTTTTTGAAAATTTATGACTCAAAACTATTGTAAACAAAATAAAAATTAAAAAATTAAAGGAAAAAAATTGTAACCTTCAAGAGCTTAACGAGAGCGTCTTTAGTAGTGGGAGGCGAGTCGAGCTTGGATCCAAGCTCCACCAGCTGCTGCTGTACCTTCTCACCCATTTTCTTTCAGTGTGTGTTGTGTGTGTAAATTTCCTTCAAACCACCATTAGCTCCGCCTCTGTTTTATGTTGTTTGTGTGTGTGTTGTGTGTGTGAGAGAGATAGAGAGAAAAAGAGAGGGTTCAGATGTGTTGATTTTTCTTTTTCCTTTTTTTTTTTGTTTGTTTGTTCTCGAACAAGGAAACGAAAGCAGCTCCAGAAATGTTAAAAGAGTGAATGCTTACTTGCCCAAAGATCTTTAACTATCATCACACCTATATCTGTAATGTGAATTGACGTATTTACCCCTCAAATGGTTATACTCAGATAGTGCTTAGATTTGGTTTATTTTAGAAGTTTATATATCTCAGAGAATAGGCTAATTTTAGTAATTATCATTTATTTGGAGGTTGTCATGAAACTTGGACAGTTTTAACCTTCTTTTTTTATTATCACCTTTACTTAATCTCTTTAATGGAAAATTAAATTGGAAAATATCTAAATTATCTTCAATCCTCTCCTTTTCTTTCACCTTTATTTTCCATATCTTTTTCTTTTTCAGTTTCCTTTTTTAGGATCACCAGCGCAATCCACTTCGCTAGTTTTTATATGTAAAGCCAAAAATCGATTTTAATTTTTTTACTACAACTATTTGGTCAACAATTGGTGATAATAGTGGTACAAGTAGTGGTAGAACGATAGTGTGTAATTCAAAGCAAGTGAGGGCATAGTCAGAATAAAAGTAGGATTTGATTTGTGTTTATTGCATTAGATTCTTTTTATTTCTTTGATTTTTTATAGGTTCGAATATGGTGGTTTCGGCCTAACACACATTTCCCGAGTCTAGGGCATTGCAAAAATGGAAGAATGTACTAATTCAGTCAAGTCCTGAAGTCTTGCCCCAAGAGGCACCTATTTTGTCAGGGTCAGGGGTGAAAACTTCGACGTAGACCTTAATTAGGTAATATTATATTTATATTAGGGTTCAAATACGTGATTCTATTCAAACTTCATTACTTGAGAAGTTATCTAACATTTATAAATATCTAGCTATATGTCACAAAATTCACAAGCTTTTGTTTGATATATATGAATATATATAAGTATTATCTAATTATAATATATTGAATGTGGCTCGTATTCTTAGGCAACAAGAATAGCAAATTTTCTTATTAACATATTACCTTATTCGCTTGTTACTTTTATAGCACATAATTAATTAGTTGCCTTTTCTGCTTAATAGGTTTAGGAAACCTTTGCACTATAAATATATGGCAATACTCATTATGTTATGTGTAAGAGAGAAACCAAAGTGAGAGCCTTATAGCATTCGTGATCAATAATAGAATTATTCTCTACTACCCGTGGACGTAGGCTTTAAAGCCGAACCACGTAATTCTTGTGTCCGTTATTTCTTCTTGTATCCTTCGTGTTTGCATGTTTTCTCCCAACATAATAATTATTATATAATAGAGTAATTATTATGGCAATCATTAAAATTAATTATTAAAATGTCTTGAAAGATTGCAATGGTTGGAAGTGTTGGCTGGTGGTTTCATAATATTACATGGAAGGTCACCTGGCAAACACGCACAATGCTTCACTAATTAATATGGGAAGACACGATGCTTCACCAATTGATGCCAAAATTGCTCTTATAAATACACGTAGTATTGCATGAAATAAAATATAGAATGCTTTTTTCCTTTTAGTTCTCACTTCTTATTCCTTACATTTTCTCAAATTATTTCATGTGCTAGGCATTGTATCATGAAATAGCATTTTCAAGTGTTCGTTTACACCTATAGTAGGGAAACTACTACCCCAAAAAGCTTAAGTGCCTTGCTAAAAAAATTAATCATCTACTATATTTTTCTTTTTTCTTCTATCTTGCAATTTCACATATAACAACTTTTAGCATACACAACCTTTCTTTGCTGAAGTTCTTCAGTTTGTTCACTTACTTGAGCATTGAAATACCTTTGGCCGATACTACTATGGTTTGTCTATGTTGACCCAATTAACTTTATTTTGTTTTGCAAGTTATCCAGAGGTCAAAGCACTCAAGTTCGAGTAAAGAAAGTTAACAAATAATCTAGGCATTATTAGGTTTAATTTGTTCTTTTTTCTAATTTCTCTTAAAAAAAAAAAGAAAAAGGAATCCATTATTGGGTTTCACCATGTTCCTATAATTGGATGTGTGTTTTCTCCCTATAGTATGATAGATTTTATGGAAAATAAAAAACGACTTTGCCACATGGCATGTAATTTTATGCAATTGACGTCTTTAGATCTTAAAAAAGTGAGAAATGTTTGTTTTTAGGTACGTGATAGTGGAGGATGGTATTGGCTACTGATAAGAATTATTCTGGAGTAGAAGATGAAGAAGTAGCTAGGAAAAAAGTGAAAAAAGTAAAGAAAGAAAGTCAAAAAAGAAAAGAAAAAGAAGAATGAAGAAAATCAGGAGAAAAGATATTTTAGACCCTATAAAATTTAGGGTAAAGTGCACTGGATCCATTGTGGTTTATTTTAAGTGCATAACGCCTCTTATAAAGTGTCAAAAATTTCACAATAAGTCTTTGTGGTAACTAAAAGTTTCAGCGCATCCTTTTACTATATATACTCCCCTAACGTGTAAAAATTTACAGGAAAAAAGACAATAATAACCTTACCTCACTCATTGTAGCTGCTTTCTTTCTTTCTTTTTTTTTTTGGGTCAAACAAGTATATAATAATTAACAGAAACAAAAACTTTAATTTTGATGCTATATTAATTAATACCTAATTAATTTTTAATTATTTGTTTGATCCGAATGCAAAGATTAAAAAAAAAAGAACTGCACTTGAAGTAAGGACTATGCAATCCACCCGTCGAAGAAGACTAGAAAACAGAAATTTATAGCTTTCCAAAATTGACATCAAGTATGGTTTAATCTAATGTAGCTCAATCATCTAGCTCTCTCTGTATATATTTTACGAAGTTCTGAGTATTTTCACACAAACAAAAAGAGAGAGAAATGGCAGAACACAAGAGCATTAATAATTTGCCTTCTAATGAATATTGATGGCAGGTAGAGATGCGTTTCTCAGCTACACCAAAATTCCTCTTACCAAGTTTGCTAAATACTCCAATATGCCATGATGATGAATATATTAATTGTTTTCTTTTGCAGAGACGTAGCTGATGGAGCCAAGCGACTGACAGAAGAAGTTGCGAAGAAGACACTGGTAGCATTAAGTACTTCTCCGGAGACACTTTTAGAATCGCTAGACCTCTAAATATGTAGTGTGGAATCGTCTTTTGGAATTTTTTAAGGTCCAATATGGGAATTTTTTTTATTAATATATAAGGTAAACTGCATTTTATTTCCCTTGTGTTTTGTTAAAGTCATATTAAATTTCTTGTGATTTCAAAACTGATTAATACCACTCTATATCATAAAAAAATATCGCTAGTACCCTTATGTTATAAAAAATGTTATACAATTATCCAAAAAAATTGGAGACTTTGCACAAGGCGTCCAACTTCACAATTCAACATTTACAAATGTTGTAAAAAGATAGAAGCACAAGAACTTCTGTTTTAGCCACTGGTTCTCATTAGTTGCTACATAGTTGAGCCACTGTACGTGATGAAATATTCAATAAGTTGGACTTATTTTGAGAAGAAAATAGAGTAAGGATTCGTTTGGATTGGTTTTTGTTAAAAGTGATTTTTTTACCTGACTTTTGAAAAACAGTTTTTTTTATAAGCCGAAAATTCTGGCTTCTAAAAAAAGTTGTATTTAAGCTTTTGCAAATTTTTAACTTTTTTGGAAGTTAAATCAAATAGTTATTGCAAATTTAGTATAACTTTTTCAGGAAAAAAGTGTTTTTTCCTGAAAAAAAAAAAACCAATCCAAACTGGCCCTAAGGTGATTCGATTTTGTGCTATGTCAAAATTGTCCTTGATTGAAATGGGTTTTATTTGACCAAATAATTTCAACGTTAAGTTTTAGGTGGAGGTTACTAAAATGACTAACGGTACTTTTAAACTCAAATTTGAGGAACTAAAAAGTATATTTTAAAAGTTTAAGGATCAAATTATATCAAAGTTAGTAGTTGAGGGACTACCAAATGTGTTAACCTAAATTACTATTTGCTGACAACTTACTAACTAAAGCCAAACAGGCCCCAAACAAGCTTAAGGACTGAAAAAAATTGCCCAGTTGAGAACTCCTTATGCATTGTTTCACTTGTTTTCATCGTCGGTTTCCGAAGAAAAAAGAAAGACAACAACCTGGTTAGGCAAATTTGATTAAAAAAAGAAGGTGGTTTAAGCATATCATTGCAACAAGTCAAAGTATTTATTCACGTTGTAATGAACTTTTTATCCTTTTTATTTGTATATTAAAAGTACCTTATTATAATTACTTACTAAAAATTTCTTTAAAAAATTAATTAACAAATTGAAATTATTTTTGGAAAATAAATTTATAAAAGATTTCATCAAAAGCCGTTTTGGCTATCAAACCAGCTTATAAGCCAAAAAAGAAATTTCTATGTTTGGCAACATAGGTTATAAGCACTTTTTGATGACTTATAAGCTAGAAAAAAAATACCAATCTTACAGCTTTTTTCTAAAAGGCTTATAAGTTCGTTAGTTTGACAAATGAAAAAATTAATTTACCTTTAAAAAAATACCACATTAATTACTAACATATCTTTTTTTAGTCATTTTAACTATCATTACTAGAAAATAAACACTTATTTACCAAACATGTTAAGATTTTTTTTTTTGCAAAACCAAACATGTCAGTAATTTATAAGCACATATATCCAATCATATCTCTACTAATTTATAACATATTACTTATAAGCATGAGTCGCTTATAAATACTTTAAAAATAACTTATTATTTATAAGCATAAGCTGTTTATAAGCACTTAAAAGTAACTTAATTACTTAGAGTCAGTTTGGGAGTGCTTCTTTTGGTGTTTATCAACAGCTATGGTAAAAAACATCACTCCTATATTTTTTACTGTAGTTGCCAATAAGTACCAAAATAAAGGCCCATTTGGATGGCTTTTAAAAGTATTTTTTTAAATAGTTTTTGAAGAAAAGTTTTTTTTAAGAAGCTGAAAATTTTGGATTCTTAAAAAAGTTGTATTTAAACTTTTTTTAAAATTTTAATTTTTTTAAAAATCAAATCAAATAGATATTATAAATTTAATATAATTTTTTTTAAGGAAAAAAGCATTTCTTCCACAAAAAAAACCAATCCAACACAGGTCCTAAGCACTCCCAAACAACCTGACATAAACATGAGCGGTTCATAAACACTTAAAAATAAGTTATTGAGAGCCTGTTTGGATTGACTTTTTTTCAAAAAAATTACTTTTTTTTTCTGAAAAAAGTTATATTAAATTTATAATAATTAATTTATTTAACTTTTAAAAAATTTAAAATTTTAAAAAAGGTTTAAATATAACTTATCATAAAAATTATTTTTTAAAAATTATTAAAAAAATACATTAAAAAAATCCAATCCAAACCGCCCCAAGAATAAGCCACACAGGCTCTAAAATAGCCCATCCATTACCATTTCGATTCCTATTGGAGACATGACGAGCTTGAAGCTAAAAGCAGCGGACAAGCCAACAGACACCGATAAAACCTCAGCAACAGCAACAACCTCATCAACATCTTCGACAACAACAACAATGGCTAAAGCACAAGTGGTTGATTTGGGAAATGGAAGCGATGTAGTGTACATGCCACGATTCCTAAGTTACAATGAATCTTGGAACTATTTCGAATACCTAAACAAACACATCCCTTGGACCCGCCCCACCATTCGCGTCTTCGGCCGTTCTCTTGTTCAGGTTGCTTCACCACCATTTAATTATGTTGTTCTTAACTTGTCTTGTTTATGGATTCGTTTGTTGCAAATGGTTATACTTATAATTTGGATAAATTTCATCAAAACCCGCTATAGTTTATTACAAGTGCATGTTGCCTTCCTATAGTTTCAAAATAAGTACGGACACACTTTTTTGAGCACCACAGAGAGGTCTCGCGCTTAGTTTTTGAGGTATGTGTGATATACATTTTAAGATCATATGCAGGTCTCTTATTTATTTTGAATTATAAGGATAACATGCACTCTCGCTTATTTTGAAATTATAGGGATAACACGCACTTATGGTTCGGCACAATTTAACCTTATATTTTGTCATATTGAGTGGAATAATGTCAGGGATTTTGGGAACTCCATTAAATGAAAATGAGCACGTTTCGTTCTAAATTTAATTGATGTTTGGTGAGGTAATTCATAATATTATGTACTAGTTCTTGTATCTCATTTGGAGAAGTGGATTTTCGGACCAAAAACCTGGGCTTCCTCAAAAATGCTTCAGAATTGCTTGAGCTTTCTGGTCTACAAATATCAGATTACCCTACTGACTGATTTTGGTCTCCAAAATAATTTAATTCCATCCGGTAAAGCATCATAGATCGCCCCTGCTCATCATCATTATTCATGTCAGGAATCTTCTACTATTTTAGTGATATTGATGTCAGTTTCATAATGTTTAGTAGAATTTTGGAAGGTTAGACCATTCAGCTTTTTCTTTACCTCACTTTGCTTTGAACTATCAAATTTTTTGACCCGGAAGCCACATTTTTTTTTTGTGTTTCGGTGAGGGGTGGCGTGGGGGCACTTTCCCATGTAAAAATCAAAGATTGAGCTTTGTTGTTTCCCTTTTTCGTGAACAATTGCCTGGGAGATTCTTATCTTCCTTTAATATTATTGGATTTGTTTTGGTGCTTCTGAAATAAGATTGCAGAAAATGTTGACTCAAGAAAGGGTGCTTTATTTTCCTATCTTTGAAGATTGATTTCCCGTAGAACTAGTGAATTTTTGCTGATGCTCATACTGTAGTGATAATGATATGCATGCTCATTTCTGAATGTAGAAACATATATTGGCAGTTATAAGCTTAGTATTATTAGTAAAGTGTGCTAGGTGATGATGAATGTGCTTGCTGCAATATTAAAAATAGTAACTAATTGTTGAATGTATTTAACGGTGTCAGTTTCCAATTTTTTGTAATTTCATATTTTTTCTTGTAGCCTAGAGATACATGTTATGTTGCAAGTAAAGGATTGCCAGAACTAATTTACAGTGGATATCGGCCTCATGCATATTCCTGGGATGAATTCCCTCCGCTTAAAGAAATTTTGGATGCAGTAAGAATATTTCTATTCATCTAGTAACCTTGTGCTACATTTTATGTGAAATGTGAATGGACTAATGTCGGACATTGTATATGTTCATTTTGTTTCACTTTAGATACACAAAGCTCTTCCAGGAAGTAGTTTCAATAGCTTGCTATTGAACAGGTACAAAGGTGGCAACGACTATGTTGGTTGGCATGCTGATGACGAGAAACTTTATGGGCCAACTCCAGAAATTGCTTCAGTGTCATTTGGATGTGAACGTGAATTTTTATTGAAGAAGAGACCAAGGAAATTTTCTCAAGGTACTTTCGTTTTGTCTGCTTATCCCCACTCTGTGATAGTGAATTCAGTAGGCTCTTTTCTATTTTATATAGAAAAGGATGAATCGTTCTTATAATTCCAGGAATATCTAAGTCTGAAATTAATTCTCATTGATGAGACAGTCGGATCATCTGAGTAATAGAACATAAGTTAGTTATCTGCTAATGTTAATTTCATGTGTCTATTACAGCCAAAAGATCTGATGGTGAACTTCCAACCAAGAAAGCTAAGAAAGGCAAAGACTCTGACCAACAATCGTTCATTTTGAAGCACGGCTCAATGTTGGTGATGAGAGGCTATACTCAACGTGATTGGCTCCATTCGGTCCCCAAGCGTGTTAAAGCTGAGACTGTACGAATTAATCTCACCTTCAGACGTGTTCTTTGAGTTTTTCTGCTCCATGTCCAACTATTTCATCATATCTGAACCACTGGTTTGAGTAGTTGAAGATATGCTCTGCCTAGACACAAAGCTGTTGTATTTTGACCAAGACGGAAGTTTGTTACCTGCCTAACAGTTTTGTTTTGTTCCTCTCTTGGAGAAGAGGCTGATCAGGTTGGGGGGTATTCGCTGTTTTGATGATCTGTGGATATGCTTTCTTAACTTGGAGAAAAGCTGGAGCCTGTCCTCAAGTGATAATCAGGCTGGATGTAACTTGTTTGAGTCGATAGATGATGTCTTCAATATGAAAGTGTCTTGTATGCTTCTTCTGTTGCTGGTTAGTGGATACAGGATAGAGGAGACTGAAAAGGGATATGCAAAGAGGTTTTCTTCAAACTCCCTTGTGGAAATGCTGTGATTTCGGTTACCTTTTCTGGCAAAGAAGTTTCATACTTAAAAGAAGAAATGAGGATTGGGCAGAAGATTATTAGCTTGAAACAAGCTTTACCAGAAGGAAATAATGTCCAAGATGCTCTACTAACTCACTCCTGGCTGACTTACATACTAAAACCAGAACTATTTATGACAGTGCGAAGTGAAGGAGGCAAAGTTTAGATTATGTCACTAAAATGAAAACTAGCATACAAGAGAATTATGATAAGGCTATATACGCTATGGCCTTACATTCAACTTTTTAGATGTGGACCAATTTCAAACATACATTCTTTTTCTTCAATAATTTCTCTTCTTTCTTGTTTTGATTTTGAGTATTGGGTATTGCACAGCTTGCTCTGAATGAGTGAAAGCTTTTATTTCTTCAATAATTTCTATTCTTTCTTGTTTTGATTTTGAGTATTAGGTATTGCACAGCTTGCTCTGAATGACTGAAAGCTTTTATTTCCTTTATATGTTCTAAATGATTAAGCACTATAAACACACATACCATGGAACAAATGACATAATAATTGCTGGGAGAGAACTCTCTTTATCTCCTTTAATTTCTCTATGTTATGTGCTTGAAAATTTGTTGGGGTCTAGCAAGACTTTACTGTGAACCTTATTCGTGAAAATTTCAGCATTGTTTTCTTTCACTTTTGGACACAAGGGTTAGAGGGAACATTATACATTAATGTTTGAGTTAGCAGAAATCTTGTCTAGACCTTGGTCTTTTGCCATTTCAGTGGTCATACGCCTTCTAATGTGTTTAGTCTTTTCCTACTTATAATGCTGGTTAGTCACTTAGTCTAGTATATTTCCATTTCTTTATATATGTCTGCAGATATTTGGATGATTATGTACATGTTTGATTAAAATGTTGGTTTTGTTGGTTTTTCTGTCTAGATATAATTTTATTTGACATGTTTCCAATGCAATATTCATGTACATGTACCGTGAGAATTAGTCTTGACAAATGAGAAGTTTTGACTCTTGACTTGGTTGCTGATAGCAATCACTGGAGTTGATAATTGAGCATATTGTGATGACACAAATCTAAACAGCATAAAAGAGAAACATAAGATGCATAATAAATCCTTCGTGATAAGAATTATGATATAATTATCAACTTGCAGCTTTTAGGAACTTGTAAGACTAGTAGCTATCAGTATAATGCTAACAGAAAGGCAAATGTTGAAAATACAAGTGACTGGTATGTGACGGACCAGGGCATACGCCCCTTGTCCTTGCGGAAGAAGAGCCCGCGGTATAGAGGTTGATTGATGAGCACGACTGATCCGCATAGAAGTATCTGCAATATCGAATGATGTATTATGGCAGCTTGTGGTTCCATAATCAAACTTCTTATAGTTCCTCCTAAGCAGAAAAGGTTGAATAGGGCAAGTGTTGCTAAAATGGTGAACATCGAGGAAGGGAAACCAAACTCCATAATCTCTTGCTTGTATCTTTTGGAAACATCTTCACTGGCAACTTTTGCAGTGATCACAAAACCTGAACTGATAAATCCTGTTAACTTCAAAGTAGTTTCAAAGAAGGCATAAAGATAAGAAGTCAGTCTCTTATACAGCCACATCCTCTGATCGTTCAACCATCCTCTGTAAGTACCTCCAGAATACTGAAACTCTCCCAAACTGTAAGCATTCTTGGCCAGGGTGACATATGCAAATGGCAGAATCCAAGGGCTTGATACCTGCAGCACAACATTAATCCATTTCTTACAAGCTGTGATTTATATTCATTCATATGCACATCTTTTACTGTAGAGCATGGGTGCATACCTTCGGAAACACACACATGCCTCTGAGGAGACAGAAAGATGGGACAATAACATACCATAGGGTGGCTAAGCAATTGACTGACCATAGTAAATAGCAACAATAGGAAGCTTGGAGTTTCAGCGGGATCTTTCCATGCCCATAGACTAAAGGGCAGTATCTTGACAGAAAGATTTGGAGCTCGCCTTCTGTCCATCGTTTATGCTGTATTAGTGTCTGTAGTAGTGTTAATGGAGCGACGCCTAAGAAGGCCTTCCTCTTTGGATTGTAGTAGACCGATTTCCAGCCTCTATATTGTATTAACAATCCTGTAATTACGTCTTCCACAGGAAAGCCATATTTCAGACCCATCTGTTGTATGATAAGCATACATTAGGTTCTTTATACCAATATGTCTCCTGGAGTAAAACATGAGTACATGAAATTGTTTGTGTGCAAAGTGTGGCCATCTCTCCATGCATGGACTACAGGTTATTGTTCTAAGTGCATCCAGTAGTAAGATCTCTGCCATCATCGTAGAGATGATGATAGGTCTGTGATCGGTTAAGATCAGTAGTGTGTTTTATGCGTGTATGCGTGTGCCAGAGAGAGCCGACAATAGCAGCATCTCTACCATCTCTTCATGAAAGGGGAAGATCTAGATGACTATTGGTCTATGACCACTTTAAAGGACTTGTGTCTGTGTGTGTGCGCACATGCGTGCGCTGACAGTGAAAAGAGGTACCTCTTTCCCCCATTGAGTGTTCTCTTCATAGCTACAGCTAACAACGATTTTGCACGTTTCTTCTAGAAAATCTGCACTTTCTTTTACTTGTCTCTCACTTTCTTTCCTCCAATATACTTCAGCTGGTTCCTCGTACTTCTTCCCGCAAAGAACGTCTCTTCTGTGGAAGCACCCGCTACCGATGTATAGCGGCCCACCATTAGCATCCATTCCTGGTAATTCAACCTTCCGCTCCAAAGAGGATACAACACGTAAGAAATGTGTTTTTCACTTTGCTACCAGATAATGAGTTATAATCAGAAGTCACCATTTCTGATCTATCTTATTAGATCTTACCTCATAAGCTACATTCAAAGAATTGCCGTATAGATCATTCTCTGTAATGTTAGAAAAGACCTGAGGAGTTTGTACATAACCTACATCATGGCTTCTTTCTTCATCCATGAAGAAACATAATGCATCCCTCAAAGAGTCTGCATTGTTTGAGTACATATCACAATCCACGTTAAGAATGAAAGGGCTGTTGCTTATCCTTGATGACACCCTTATCTGTGGAAACAATCAAGATTCTGCTTACTATTTTGTTCCAGAACTTATCCAAAGTCCCTTTATAACATATATAGCATCTCAAGGGAGTTCCAAGAATGATGAATTGTTCATATTAATCTTTTCTCTAGCATTGCACGAGTTTCGATATAAATGTAATATTATGAATATATATGTAAGTAATTTATTTCAAAAATATATGTAATAACTTGATTATAATTGGGTATTAGATAAGGTGCATTGGAGAAAGAAGTAGCCTGAAAAGTTCTAAATAGAAAAAGTTTTTCCAAAAGCGTGCAAGGGAAGCTTTTGTGCGTGTGTTTTTTGGTCAAAGGAAAGGCTTACTGATTAGTTTATGGTTCCCTTTTTCTTTTTTTTCTTTTTTTTTTCTGCATATGAAGGTTGTTGTACAATAAACTATCCTTACTATTAGTTTAATAAGTATAGTTTATTATGCATGTCAATAGCAGAATGTGGTGCTTTAGAAATTTAGAGCAAACAAATATGACGTTTTGGACTATTTTTTTTAGTATATATGGTATAAATTTTATGTCAAACATCATCGCCTATAAATCTTGATTATACATAGGATCGGAGTCCAAATTTAATGGATAAAGAAGTTGCACTAGGTTTAGCTTACCAGAGCATTCATGGCTCCAGCTTTGAAGTTGTGGTGGTATTGGGGCCTCTTTTCTCGAGCCAAGTATACCAAAGTGGGCAAACGTTGCCCAGCTATATCCGAAGCCTGGGTGTCTCTCCCATCAATTAGCATCTATGTGAATAAGGTGAGGTCAAGAGATTTGCTTTCATAGGGTTTGAAGGGTAAAAAAGGAAAAAAAAACTTAAAAACCGACACCACCCAAATGAAAAAAATTCAAGCAGATCCCACAATTTATGTGTTGAAATGCTTGGGTGATGTCAGTTTGAAGACCCTGCAGTAAAACGTTGAGAAAATTTAACAAATTTACTTGAAGAATAGTCTGGTGATCTCGTCTGCTTGAGACAAAGTCCCACTCTCGAAATCCTTTGTGTAGTTTTCGTACTTCATCTGGAATGCTGCCAAGCTTTATAACATCATGTATCCTTTTTGTCATTTCTTCATAAAGCCTCTGCGTAACATTGCAATGAGAAGATATACAAGCTCAGCTTACATGTTTTAGATTCAAACTTTGTGTAACTAATAACTTTTCAAGACCAAGCTAAAAAAAGTAGATTTCAATATGACCTTTGTATAATTAATAATTTTCCAAGACCCTGCTAAAAAAGTAGAGCATCTTAGTATACTTGGCATATAATAAGAACTAAGTGTAATTTTGTAGTCAAGTTTTAATATCCTAAGTGCACTACTGAATTGCAATGTAGTGCATAAAGTATCAAGTCGACTTCACAGAGAGACAATTTAGAAGTCCGTGGAAGGGAGTGAGTAAAGTGTCTAAGTATTTTCTGCTAAGAAAGCAAGCTTGGATTAATAACCAAATAATAACAACATCTTTACAAAAGGTCAAAATCAGTCACCATCACAAACTAATCATAATCCCAAATCTACTCCCTTTTGAGTGACCTTTCAAATAACTGAACCAAATTAATTATCCTCTGTTTCCCAACACCCAGATTGTCGCATGGAAAGTCCCTATTGTTGCCAGAGATAGGTGTTGTGTTAGGGTAGTAATGTCGTTAACCGTGGTCTAAGGAATAGTGCTTTGTTAATATGTCTAGGTTATTTAGAACAAACTCAAATAGGAGTATGGCATTTGCATCCTCAGGATTAGATCCACAACAAAAAGTAAATAAACAAAAGCAAAAGTTTTCAGATATAGATCAAAAGCTTTCAGATTGGCAAATGTCCAGGGTAGATTCAAATGAGGTTTATCTTACAAACACTTTTGATTTTGCAACAAGTTATTCAATTAAGACTGTAGAACAAACTTTTTCAATTTCAAAGCCTGTTCAAAGTATACAATTGTTGTCTGATAAAGCAATCCAAAAGTATAGGCAAAAATATTCATATGTGCATTTAGGTTTAGTTCAAGTAGCTGTTAAACCTCTGACCAAAGATGGTCTCAAATCTTCTGATTTGATTGCACTTAGAGATGCTAGACATCACAAATTTATTGATTCTTCACTTGGTATTGTTGCTTCAAGTTTGTCAAAAGGTCCTATTTATTTTAATTGTTTTCCAAACTTTTCTGTGACATTACAAGATCTAGGCGTTAACAAAACTTTAACTCTGAATCTTCAAACCTCAAGATTTGACATGGATCCTGATAATATCCCAATAGCAATAATATATAGGATACATTACAAAGTAATGAAGACATTTCTTAATCCAAAAGCTTTAAGGTGTGATCCCAAAGGTAAAACTCTTTTACGCCAATCAAACTTAGAAGATAATATAGGAAAGACTTTCATTCCAAAAGAGATCCAGAGGGCTAAAGTTGAATTCCCCACGGATTGGACGGTCCATAATAAACCAAATCCTTCACCAAGATCTTCAATCAAAACAACCCTCTACCTCAAGTCCTAACCTTGACGAACCTTTTACTTCCAATTCTGAAGAAAAAATCTACAGAATACTCTCCCATGTAACATGGCAAAAATGGCAAACAACCATTACCCTTGTTATAAACAAAAATGAAACTTTTAATTTCATTGCCCTCATAGATTCAGGCGGTTGATATGAATTGTATACAAGAAGGCCTGATTCCTACAAAATATTTCGAAAAAACACGAGAATGAGTAACTGCTGCAAATGGTTCTAAACTTCATATTAAATATAAACTTTCTAATGCACACATTTGCAACGATGGCATTTGCATCAAAACCAACTTTCTTCTAATAAAAAATCTTGATTTTGAATTAATTTTAGGAACTCCTTTTTTAAATCTTATTCAACCCTTTTCAGTTTTTTCAAAAGGAATCTCCTCAAAAATGTTTTCTCAAAATATTCTTTTTGACTTCATTGACCCCCCTCAAGAACGAAATTTAAACCTACTTAAGAACATAGCAATTGACAAAGACCTTCCTCAACCCTCCCAAAGTTCGTCACAAGACTCAAACCAAAACGAAGATGACTGTTTCGGAATTGACACTTCAGCATTCGAATACTGACAAATAGTCCAAAGAACTATGCCCATGACGTCAGTGGTGAAAGCGGTCATGAGTATACTCCAAACTTGCTTTTGGTGAACAGTCCCGGACCCGTGACTTCGCCACTTTCAACAACGACAAACTACTTTCGGCTAAAGAATCTCGTGTGTTCCTCAAAAGAAGATAAAGTTTTCCGCATGATTCAATAGTTGCCAACTTTTCTCTTACTTTTTCAAAAGGAAGAATGATTGTAATTGTTTCTTTTGTTCTCTTTTTATCCTAAGGTCCTTTATAAGGTTCCAAGTTGTAATTAATGGTGCGTTCGATTTGAAAGACAAAGGATAACAACCCACAAAGAATTAGGTCATTTCTGTGAACAATTTGGATACCAACCCCTTCGTCCTTCAACTCGAAAATCTTTACAAAAGGATAAGTATAAAAAACCATATAAGAAATCTCAGAAACAACAATATAGAAAGAGATAGTATAAAAAAGAGAACCCTTCTTTCAAAAAATATAAAAAACAATTTAATTCTGCTAGGAAACCCAAAACTCCAACTTGTTACAAATGTGGCAAACACTATAAAAGCCAATTGTGAATTAAGAGTTATATTAATGTGACAGATTTCAAATTTAATTTGTACAAGTTCTCTTTTTAATTCTTGAATTTCTGTTTGAAGATCATTAATTGTAATTTCTTTTGGTTTAACAGGCCTATTTAAAATATCTTTAATATCATATATTGGAGGTTCAATTTTATGGAGGGGAAGGTTTTTTGGAGGTGAATCTTGGGTTGTTTTAACCGGTTCTTTAAGAATATTAAGATATTCTATTTGCTTTTCAGAGGGGTCCAGGTATGTTGCAAGTTCGAGTAATTGATATGTTGTAGAGCACTTTATCATATAAAGTTTTCGCTTTGGAGTACAATTTTGACAAGTACAATTTTTTGAAACAAGAAATTCATTATTAGAAGAAGAGGAATATTTGGAAGAGGTTTCTCTTGCGATTTCATCAATTTGGAGGGATTGTTTAGAATCAGAGGAAGAAGGAGAGAGGGTGATATTTATTAGATTGAAGATTTGCTGCGGGATATCTTCATCAAGTTCAATGGCATTTAATTTTTGTTTTAACAATTGATTCTTGTGAAATTAAAGCTAAAACTAAAACAGTAAAATCCAAAATTTGAGATGTAAAAACTTTTTGTAGCAGATTTAGGAATTGGATTCTTAAGTGAAACTTTGAAGATTAGGTTCAAACTTAAGATTTCTTGATGTAAAATTATAGTATAAAGGCCTGTTTGGACTTGACTTTCTTTTTTAAAAGGAAAAAAGCACTTTTTCCTCCGAAAAATATTTTATTTTTGCAATAACTTTTGGTTTAACTTCCAAAAAAAGTTGAAATTAAAAAAAAAGCTTAAATACAACTTTTTTCAGAAGTCAAAATTTTTAGTGACTGGATCATTTAGACGTAATTCTATCTTCATAGATTTCTTGAGAAATTTTCTGCTTTTGATTTAGGTGGATAGCCAAGCAACCTTGTAACTTTGGGAGAGGGGATCCCTCCTCAAAGAAGGGGGGGGGTTGTAGTGACCAGGCTCGGGCATCTGTTTACAAAAAATGCAATACCTTGGGAGAGGGGATGCCTCCTCACAAAGGGGCTTGTAGTGACCAGGCTCGGACGACTGTTTACCAAAGACGCAGTGCCTCGGGAGAGGGGATGCCTCTTTACAAAGGGGGTTGTAGTGACCAGGTTCGGGCGACTGTTTATCAAAAATGCAGTACCCCACCAACTAAGCCAAGGTTATAGGTTGACAAAGCATCCTTTTCGATTTGACGTTACAAAAGATTTCTAACAATTCAAAAGCTGTTAGAAAAAGTACTTCTAAAAAAATCAATCAAAAAGAGCCCTAAGCCTAACTGACTTATTACCTCAATTTAATTGATCAATAAATCAATTCTGGTTTAAAGGTACCACTTTATTCCCGAGTTGACCTTAATCTAGTCGCAGTATATATTTGTCCTAAAATCCTAAATCAATATATTAATCAATTAATTGAGGGAACTATACGATACAACCTATAGTTTTTATAGTAAAGTCCAATCAAATATTTAGGGTAAAATGTATGCTACCATTGTTTGTCAAATTAGCTAATTAGCCCTGCATTCTAAAATTTACCATATCCCCTTATATTTGTTCGAAAATAGCCTGTTACACCTTCGGTGACTTATCTAGTTAACTGATTAACCCCCTTTGGTTTGTGTAGTTAACTAATTACCCCCTTATGTTTTTTAAGCTTACCACACTATCGCCTTGTGCTTTCTTAAAGATGGCACAATAGCTTCCTTTTCCTGTTATTATGTAATCATCATTAGTTGAAAATAAGGATATTTTTATAGACGTACATAAGACATTGCCATTTTCTTTGGCCAAGGTGAGCGAGCATTTTCATTAATTAGCAAAACAAGTATACAAATGTCGGACCAATGGTCACTAAGATTTCAAGCCAACGTGCTATAAAGTTTTGGGTAGAATGTATTTTGACTACTACATACCTAATTAACTGAATAATGTCTTTGGTGATTGAGAATAAGCTCCATATGAGTTATTGCTTGAAAGAAGCCTTCCTATGAACATTTAACAATTTCTGGGTGCTTGTGTTATAGTCATCTATTTAGAAAGCCAAGGGATAAACTTGCAGAAAGATTAAAACAAGCAATTTTTGTTGATTATTCACCCTACACAAGGGATACAAAGTGCGTGTTCGGCAACAGCTTTTCAAGTAGCGTTTAGCGTTTTGATTGGTTAAAATGCTATGTTGCTAAATTATTGCTGTTTGGTAAACTAGCGTTTTAAGTAGCTTTTTAGGTAGCTTTTAGCGTTTCAAACAACGTTTCTCGAAAGCTAAAAATTTTAGCGTTTCAGGTAGCTTTTAGCTTTTCATTTTTTTTTTTGGCAATTCTACCCTTTTTATATTTTTTTTATTTTTCTATTCTTTCTCCAATCTCTCTCTATATTTTTACTTTTTCTTTCACAAATATAAATAAGAAATAATATAAAAATAAATTTCAATTTCTATATAATTAACATTACTAAAAGCATAAGTTTTATTAGTACCTTCTTTTTTACAAAATAATTTTGAATCTATTAAAATTAACTTTTGTAATATTGATATAAATGTTTTATCAAAAAATTAGTTATACTTTAATATTAAAATATGATTATGAGAATAAATATCTAATTATGAAATATATTATCTTATTCCTATAATAGTAATTAGTAATTACAATTATCATATAATAATAACATGATATCAATGTCCTTCTATGTCATTTAACAATCATCAGCTAATCTAACAGCTAATTTTACCAAACACATTTTGTTCAATCAGCTAGTTAAACAGCTATCCCCTAACAGCTAAAACACAACAGCTATCAGCTACTCAATCAGCTATCAGCTACTCCAATAGCTAAATTTACCGAACAGGCTCAAAGTGTACGACTTGACGACTAATAAGATTTATGTCACAGGGGAAGTGACGTTTTACGAGGATAATTATTTTTATATAAAATGACGTTTTACGAGGATAATTTTCCTCATATAACTCAATGATACTCCGATCAAAGTTGGGTTTCTTACTACCGTGTTCGTGGCTAATAGTTTTAGGGTAGGAATCATAATGGGTAATTGGATAATTAAATATTTAGATATTGAATAATCGGATACCGAATTAAGAAATTTACTATGTGATCGGATAGTAGAAGAATATATATCCTACCCGATATCAAATGTTTGTGTTGGTCAAGATGGTGCTCAATGAAATGTGAGGAGCTGATTGGAATAAATTTATTTTAGATCTAAAATTTCATAAACATTTTATATGTTAAGTATCTAATAAGATATAAGTGTCTTATATAACAAAATTGTTTGTTTGTAATTATTATTAGCTTGAGTTGAAATATTGTCATAAATTAATTTAACAATAATGGCCACAACTTTGAGTAATGATCATACAGTTTTATGATTAAATAAATTATAAAATATAAAATATCAATTAATTTTTGATTTTTTTCTCGTGTTTTATTTTCTAATTTTAGAAATTTTTAATTTTAATTTTTTATTTTTTGGATTTTATTTTTAATTTTTAGTTTTTATTTTTTAATTCTTAAGCTTTAATTTTTTATTTTTACATATTACACGTTTTCAAAATATCTAAGATCTAAATATCCACAACCTATTTTATTTTTTAAAACTACAGATAATACATCTTATGAAAAGTATGTTATAAGTAGCTTACAACAAACTGAAAATAACAACAACAACAACAACAACAATAATAATAATATTTTTTTACGTAAATCATTAAATAAAACAAGTGTCTTAAAATAAGTTCCAAAGAAAGATTTGATTACTAATTAGTCACTATTTAAAAACTTGAAGTGACATAATAAATTATATGTATATATATCATTAATTAAAAATACATTATTAATTTCTAACTTTTAGCGGATACCGCCAAAAAAATTTAATGGCAATGAACTATTCATGTTTTAAAATGTTATAAATCTTATTTTTGATTTTCCAGATTTTTGATTTTTTTGTTAGACGATGGGGTCAGGCTAATTTTTTAAAATGTTATAAATCTTATTTTATTTTTTACGAAAATATTACAAGTTTTAAAGTGTTTTTAAAAATAATAGAGAAGCATTTTTGGAATAGTTGAAGCCTTCTACGGACGCGCCAATTTCCTTTCGAATGCCTTCAAGCTGTTTTTAAGGGCTTTGGCATTTTTGTTGGTCAAAGCCAGCTTTCTCCCAACATTTTTTTTGGCAATAAATTGGTTGTAATATGTGAATCGTCAAAATGAATTTGGATTCGATTATATCAAATTTCCTTTCATAATGATATAGTTATATGTAAATTGTTGACAATTCTCCTTTATAACATCACAATAGATGAGTTAATATGGGATGACCTCGACCCAGTCACAATATAGAGCCGTGCCATGAACCATTTTTTCCCTTTTATCCAACCAAATGCTCAAATGCGTGTACCAAACTTATTAGTCATAGAAAAATATTTGTTAAATTCGAGGGACAATTCTTCTTTATTGTTTTTTCTTTTAAAATATTAATTTTGTTCCTACTATTTCTAAAGTGACTAATTTGATCCTCAATGTTTACAAAAAAAAAAAAAAGGCAACTTGGTCTTTATTATCTAAAAAATAACTCATTTAGTCCTTAATATTTGCAATGATAATTCTTGTGAAGAGTATAAATTTTCATCTCATTAATAGGGTATGTGATTATCACATAACCATTTTTTAGGCTGAAATTGGGTCACATAATTATTTTTAACTCTAAAATAGAGATTAATTAGGTCACTTTTTGCGAACGTTGGGATCAAATTAGTTACTTTTAAAATAATATATACTAAAATTGACACTTTTTGAATATATTAGGGACCAAAAGGTTATTTTCAAAATAATAGGAATCAAATTGACATTTTTTGTAAATAATAAGAACTATTCGTAGAATTTGCCCTAAATTCAAAGCATACCTTGATTAGCAACCTTTCTTTGGCCAGGAGATGATCTTCTGCTCTTCCGGTGCCGGCGGAAAAATAAGCTTCCGGCGACCTCGGCTCTACTTTGAATTTCTTACAAAAGGGCAGCCAATGCTTAGAGAATAGAGAGGCCTCGAAGAAAGCATAAAACATCAAATCTGAACCCCCATCATCGGATAAGTAAACATTGAGCTTCTCTGGTGGATAATTATAAGCCATGAGCGACAGCACAGTGTTTATCACCATTACCGGTGGTTCTATCTCGGGATCAGCAGTGCAGACGAATATGTCTACGCCTGGCAAGTCCTCCTCAAACCTGTTTTTTGAGTTTCAAGGAAAGAAATTTAGTGACACATGGATATGCATGCAGAAGCACAATCACACGGGGCATATGCTAAGTGCTTATTTGGAGAGACACTTTTAAGAAAAAGTATTTTTTTTTAAAAATTATTTTTTTGTAATAATTATTTTTTAAAAAATTAAAATTCTAAAAGAAGCTTATTTACAATTTAAAAAAAAAATCAGAATTTTTAGCTTATTAGCAAAAACACTTTTTACAAAAGCTGTTAAGAAAAGTAGTTTAGAGAAAAATCAATTTAGACGAACCCTAAGGACATGACTGGATTAGTTTCTTTTTATGAAAAAAATATTTTTTTAAGAGAAAGTTTAATTTTTTTTGCAATAAAAAGAACACATTTTAAAAAAATTATTAAAAAAATATTAAAAAAATTAAATCCAAACAAGCCTAAGGCGTAGGTTATCAGAAAGTAAGGTACGTTGATCTTCGAAAATTTAAACTATCGAAAAGTATATTCATATTGTTCTTAGATTTGTTCAAATATCCGGGCATTTCAGAAAAGGAGTGCATATATTCATATGGCACAAATACTAAAAAAGCTTATATTATAAGAAAAGAATTAACAGCCCATATGGCTAAGATTATTTGGGACTTATAAACTGTAAATAGTAAAAATATATGTGATGGGATATTTTTTTTATGAGTTTATAAATTACAAAATAAACAGAGTCAAACAGGCTTTGAAGTCTGCATACCTCTCAGAAAGCCTGTCTCTGAAGGTGTCGCGATAAATTGGAGCACATCGGCTAGATTGGGTAACCAGCCAATAAAGACTATACCAAAGCTCAGCCATGAATAAACCAATCCAAGCCAATCTACTAAGTTTGCCTTCCACTGGCAGATGAGTTGCTCTATACACACAAATGAAACATATGCCTACGAGTATTGAAGCTGCATATAGCCAATAAGCTACACGACCTCTTGCTGCTTTTGTTTCGAACAGAGGAAGATAAGCAACTTTTGCCATAAGCTGCTTTCTCTCTTCCCCTATCTGTAACTTGTGTGGGAACAAAGGAGAGTACTGTTTTAAAATGAGAGCTGTCTGTGTCAAGTGCTTAGTGCAAACAAAAGGATTAAGGTCCCAGATTGAATGGTCTAAACTCTTTCATATCATTTCATTGTGATTTTATTTTCAATTTATTTTTATTCTTTCATTATCATATTTTGTTATTTGATTTATTTTTAATTGTCATTATAATTTAAGAAATATTAATAAAAATAATGAGAATACTTTTATCTAAACAATTCTTAAAACCGCTTCTGGCAAATTGTTAGGGAAAAAGTAAAAAATTTCAATTTCTCCATTTAAACTCAAAATTCAATTAACTTTAGACTCAAACCATTGAAAAACCAAACACACTCTTTTAGGATGGACTTTTAAGTCCCCAAAAGTCAATTTGGTTATCCAAAATGAAAAACTAAGGGCTCATATGGTAATGCTGTCAAAAATTTTAAAAATAAAAATTAGAATCATAAACAAAAAATTGTTAATAACAATTAAAAATAAAAACTGTAAACGTGTTTGGTTAAATTATAGAATGTACAAACAAAAACCAAAAATAATTTTGGTTGTCCATAGTTTACAAACTACTTTTGTCTGTTATTTTTTATTTTAGCATTTTGTGTTAAATAGAACATGTAAAATATGTGAGAATATTTTGTAAAAAAAATAATGAGAATATTTTAAAATTAATTTATTTTCTTTAAAATTATAATTTAAAAAATAAGTTTAATTATTTTGAGACTATATTTTTATTATCATTTTTGAAAATTTTTTAAAATTTAATTTATTAACTTATTTTTGAAAGGTTTTTAAAAATATTTATTCTAATAATTATTTTAAAAATAATTATAATTATTTTTTATAATTATTTTTAAAAATAATTATTAGAATAATTATTTTTAAAAATAACTTTAATTTTAATTCTTAAAATGTTTTTAATTTTCTAAAAATAATTATAAGTTATTAAAATGTTTTTTGAAATAATTTTAATTTATCAAATAATGTTTAAAAGTTTTTTAATTTATTAAAATTATTTTAAAGTATTAAATTTATTAAAATAATTTTTAATTTATTAAAATTATCTTTAGAAAATATTTTAAATTAAAATTATTTATTTTTTATTTATTAAAATTATTTTTCAAAATAATTTTTAAAACTTCTTTTTATAAAAGTAGTTTTATTTTAAAAATATTTTTTGAAAAATATTTTAAAATTAATTTTTTAAAATATTTTTAAATAATTTTAATTTTAATAATTATTTTTCAAAAAAATAATGAGTTTGAATTAATTTTGAAAAAATAATTCTAAATATTATTCACCACAAAGTGAATAAAAGTTTTGAAAACTTGTTGCTATAATATGAGAAAACTACTTTTTTATATTTATCAAAATTGCAAAAATAAATTGTTGATTTTTGTTTTTCTAAAAAATAAAAATAGAAACAAACAAACTAATTTTTAAATTTTAATCAACAAAAATAAAAAATAAAAAAATAGTAATGATGTCAAACGAGCCCTAAACTAGTGTTACTGGTCTAATAGTATGAGAATGAGATATCCTGAAATCTATAACTACGTGGGACCCTACCAATTTTTCTTTCTCTTTTGATTAAAATATTAAATGGCAAGCTCATTGTTTCTCTTTATTTCTCTCTTTTTTTTTTTGGGAGGCAGCACCAATTAGTATATAATCATCTCAGGAGAGGAAACACATTTTTATGATTAAATTGGTTCTATTTTCGTATGCAACTAGAGTTATCCCATGCGATGCATAGAAAAAAACAAGTAGTTTTAATCTCTTTATAATTTTGGGTTCCCCAAAGCCCCTAGATCCTTTTTGTCAACGAAATGAATGCAAAGCCTGTTCTGAGTGCTTTTCCGATCTAGACGTTCTCGTGAAGAGAATAAGATGCTGCTCCCCTCTCTTTGTCTTTTCCTGCTTTGCTAATCTTCCCCACTAGCGTGGGTTGGTGACAGGTGCGGGAGAAAGAAAGCTAAGAGGAGACATTCTTATCTTAGATCCTTTTTTTCCCTTAGTCTAACATGGTCTTTAATGGGCTCTAACACACTCATCATCTAACACAAATAGGACATCCTGTGCTAACTGCTAAGAGCGTAGACAATGGATGTGCTATATGGCTAAAATCCTTAATGAACCTACAGTTGAACCCGACATGTTCTAGAAAAGATCTCACGTCTCTAACACTCCTAGGAATCGACAACTTCTTTATGAGGTCTATCTTAGCTGGGTCAACTTAAATACCACTAAAATAAATTGAATGACCTAAGACTATGCTTCTTTGAACCATGAGTTCTCCCAACTAAGCACTATGTTCATCTCAACAAACCAGTCTAAGACTAAAGATAAGTGACGAAGGCACTCATCAAAGCTATCTTCAAAAACTGAGAAATTATCCATGAAATTCTCTAAGTGTTTCTCAATCATATCTCTAAAAATGGCCATCATACACCTTTGAAACATAGCAGGCGCATTACAAAGACCGAAAAGCATTCTCCTATAGGCAAATGTGCCATAGGGGCAAGTAAATGTGGTCTTCTTCTGGTCCTTAGGAAATACAGGGATCTGATTGTACCTTGAATACCCATCTAGAAAATAATAGAAGCTATGCCCAGTCATTCTATCTAGGGTCTGATCAAGGAAGGGTAAAGGAAAATGATCCTTTCTAGTTCTAGAATTGAGCTTCCTATAGTCAACAAAAATGCTTCAACTTATGAGTGAACGTGTAGAAATAAGCTCTCCTCTCTCATTTCAACTACTATGATCCCTGACTTCTTGGGAACTACTTGAATTGGACTGACACACTCACTATCAGAGATCTAATAAATGATGCCTGCATCTAACAACTTAATGATCTCTTTCTTCAAGACCTCAATCATATGTGGGTTCAGTCTCCTCTGCATCTCTCTCGAAGGAACTGCTCCATCCTCAAAGTGTATCTTATGCATCCATACTGAGGGATCTACTCCTCTCAAATCTTTAATCTTCCACCCTATGGCCTTTTTATGGTCTCTAAGGACACTTAATAGATGCTTCTCGTGCTTTCTAGACAAATCTCAAGCTATGGTGACAGGATGAGTCTTATTGGGCCCTAGAAATGCATACTTTAAATACTCGGGAAGGGGTTTAAGCTCTAAAGATGGGGTAGGCTCAACTAAAGGGGATCAGTCTCACTATCATCACTAGGAATATAAGTAGAACAAGTGACCCTAAGTGATTGCTCAGGCCTAGAATCATCAATTACAGAAATAGAAGCTACACATCTCCGCACAAAGGTCTTTGAGTCAAAGCTATCTAAAATGTCCTCATGCTTTCTCAATTCCTTATGATCAATCATGGTCTCTTCAACATGGTCTTCAACACATGAATCAATCACATCAATTATAAAGCAATCTTCCTCATCTTTTTTACCTACACTCACTATATTCACGGCCTTTGCTACCTTCTTGGTAGACTTCAAATTCCCAAATTTAATTTCTAGCAACCTCGACTTGCAATGAATGACTGCATAAGCTGTGGTAAGAAAAGGGCGACTTAGAAGAACGAGTGTAGCAAGGTTAGAGTCATAACCGAACTCCATGTCTAAGACTATAGAGTCTACAAGTTACACGAACTCACCAACCTGAACCATAACATCCATAACTACACCTTTAGGTTTACGCTTGGATCTATCAGCTAACTGGAGTATGACATGAGTGGGTGATAAATGACTTATACCTAGCTGCTGATAAGCGAAAAGGGGAATGAGGTTCACACTAGACCCTTAATCTATTATGACATGATCAATCTGGGTTTCTCTAATGCAACAAAGAATGGTGAAAGCTCCAGGACCACTAAGCTTGGGTGGAAGACTCGATGTGCAAATACTACACACCTTCTTTGTGAGTTTCACCTTTTTCGAGATACTCGACGTGCTACGCTTCCTAAAGCAAAGGTATATGAAAAACTTAGAGTAGGATGGAGTAGAAAAGATCACATCAATCAATGGAAGATTCACTTTAAGATCTTTTTGATGCTCTAGAACCTTGATGAACCTAGTGTTCTCACTAGGTGATGGCCTCTCTAAAGTGGATGGGAATGGAACTCCAGGAGCAACATCTCTAGACTATAGGACTCAACAATAGGCTGTTTTCTCTCCCTATGTGGATGGGTACTATTCTCACCATGGTCTCTAATAGGCTCCCTTCTTTCAACAGGACTCTCTCTAAACTCAACAAGGTGATAACTAGGCTCTTTAGACTCAAAAGGACCACTAGATGTCGGCTCTGCATATGGATCAACTTCTATTCTATTTTCAATTATCTTACCATTTCTAAGGGTGGTGACGGCTTTAGTTAGGGCTTTTGGGGGAGAGGTAGGGTTGGAGGAGGAATAGCACTAGACTCAAAGGTTCACCTTTGCCTGGGAAATCAGTTTTCTTAGATCTCTAGTGCTCAACTGAGTAACAAACTGTCCTAACTGGGCATCTACCCTAGCCTGATAACTCTCCGGCTATCGCTGATAGTTAGTTAACTCTTGCTGATTATTAGTTAATGCCTGCTACTAGTTCTGAATTAGCTGAAGCATCTTTTCAAACCTGTCATCGCTAGTGGACTGGCTACTAGATAGAGCAAGAAGTGCTTGGGGCTGAGAAGCACTAAGGAGTCTAGCCTGATTGACATTGTAAAACCATGGAAGATTAACAAGATAAAGTCTCTGCTAGAATGGGGCTGGAAGACTTAAACTGACCCTGTCGCTATGAGAATTTAGGGTTTTCTCTCTAACATGGATTATATTTGTTTGAGTACAGAGTGCAGTCCCGTGAGTACCCCTGTGTGGTGCAAACTTGCTCTTAAATGAATTCTGGAAACTGTAGAGCTAAAGGGGCAAGCTATGGTCTCATGTGTGGACTCAGAATACAAAGCACAAACCTCTATCGCTGACAATATGGAATAGGAACATAAAGGATTGGCCATACGGCCCTATGGAAAAAGACTCAAAGAAATGAGTTGGTCTAGCTTATGCATTAAAGCTCTAACCTTGGCGGGAAGATCGAAAGAACTACCTACCTTATGAACACTTCTCCTGGTGGCTCCCTTACTAAACCTATCTACAGCAGTATTTTGGAAATGATCATCGGCTAAAAGTTCCATCTTCGTCCATGCTTCACTAGGTCTCAAGTTATAAAATCCGCTATCGGACATAGCATTTGAAATCATTCTTTGTTGAAATAGGTGAGGTTGGTGAGCGTGAGAAAAGGTTAGGGTTCAGTGGGTATGAAATGGGTGTTTGAAGATTGGGTGCTAAATTCCCTTAATTTTGCTGAAAAGTGCACTTTTATAGCCTTTTTCTCACGTATAACTAGGGGGCTAGCCGAGGCTCGGCCTAAGGGAAAGGTCGATTGACCAAAATAGTGATCTTTCTGACTAGGCCGGGGGCCTTAGCTGGGGGACCGGCCTATCAACCGGCCTTCCAGTTTATGCCCCGATTTTTGCCGTTTTGTGCCCGGTCTTCTCTGTTTGTTTTGTGCTTCATCCAGAAGCCTCCAATGTATCTTTTCTTCATTTATTTATCTTCAAATCACCTCTAAACTTTGCTCCACATCCCAAGCATTATCAATTAAGCTCCGATCATCACCCCAAAGCTTACCTAAAAGCACAAGAATAAGCACTTAGTGTAGCATTTTTCCTATAAACTCAACTATGAATATTTATATCCTTATATGCATAAAGATGATATAAATACCACATTAAGGCTATCTAATAAGCACAAAACACCTTTAAAAACATAGGAAAATACAAGAACAAATACAGTCAAACTAAGACACATTAGTCCACCTTTGATGAGCTCAAAGCTAAGTTGATCATTATGAGCAACCTCTTCTTCAGGATGCAAATAAGGAACTTGTGACATCAAGACAAGCACTACCAACCTTGAAGCACAAAATGGGTCTGTTCATGCACTTCATCAAGAATCCTATGAGAATCACAATTGGACATCTCCAAATCAATTATCTCAAGCATGAACTAGTCAACAATCGTCAAGCACCAATCATTCAACTACTACCAATAATTCCTATCCTAATGCATCATCAGACACTAATTCCATCTCACTACTGTAACAAATGTCAAATTTGTAAAAGGCATGGTTATTCCACTGATCGCTATTATCAAAGGTATCAATAATCTAATGCTTTCAATTAGTCTCCGCATTTGTAGGGATTCATTACTAGCAATCTTCTCTTCCACTTCTGCTTCCAACACCACCTTCACAATCTTAGGTTCCTGACACTGGCACAATATCTCACGTGACTCCCAATTTCACCATGCTTCACCAATTACAACCATATGCTGGATCTGATTAAGTGTTTGGTGGCAACGATAATTCTCTTTCTATTGCTCATATTGGTCAATATTCCTTGTTGCATTCTACTGGTAACTTCTTTTTGCACAATGTTCTTCATGTTCCTAATCTTACACATAATCTACTTTGTTGGCATAAATTTTTTAAAGATAATAATGTCTCATTAGAACTTTTTCCTTTATAATGCCTTGTTAAGGACTAGGGGTGTACAAGAAGTCGTAAAAATCACAATAACCGATTCGGCCGAATCGAATCGATCGACACCCATTGGGGTTTAACACAATTCAGTTTGTTACAGTTTTAATTTTGAAAACCACCATGGGTGGTTCAGTTAATGGTTTCAAAGGGTAAAAACCATGGTTTAACTGAACCGCCCACCTATATTACTATTATATATTTTTATATATGTTATATATGTATTATATATTAATAAATATTTAGAAAACATATATAGGAGGTAAGGTTTTAAACAAAAAAAAGTTAGAAACAAACTAATCTGCATCATATTCTCTCTTGTGCCGCCAAGACTACAAATCTCATTTCTTAGATCTCGCTTTTTAGGCGACAAAATAATCTGTGGTAGAACAGATCTCACTTCTCAGACTATAAACTAATCTACATCGATCTCACTTCTTAGATCTCACTCATCTCAGGTAAGCTCTCATCTTTAATCCAATCTCTAATTCTTAATCTCTATTTCTCTTACACCAAAGTTGCTATCACTGCAATCATTTTGATTTTTGAAAATAATTCTTCTTCTTCTTCTAATCTCATTTTCTCTAATCTCTTAATTGATGTATGTTGCCATTTCGCGACTTCACGTAAGGCATAAGGTCAAAGTCCAATTCTCCATCTTCATTCTTGACTTTTGCATTCTGTTGTTTACTGGTAGCTTGGTACACATCTAATTTTTTTTCCATTTCTCTATGTTTCTTTTTTCTCTTTTTTTCTCCTGTGCAACAGCTTGAAATTATTGATTTGTCTATTATTTTGTAATTTGGTTATACAATTTTATAAACCGATTGAATTTATTTATTATTATAAACTAATTATCTTTCATAAACTGATTATTATAATATTGTAATTTGGTTATATTATAATATTGTAATTTGTCTATTATTATAATCTGCCCTTTTTTTTTAATTCCCTCTAGATCTAAGAATGAGTTGTTGCTTATTATTATTTGATATAGCTTGTAACGATATCAAAAGATAGCTTTGCCCTCTGCAAAAGCCATAATGCTTTGATGCTGGTTTATATAATTCAATTTGTTACGTTTCAAGTTTGGCTTGTTGTATTAAGAAACTATTGTTAATTATGTTTAGCTCCATACCAGTTCTCCATATTTAATGGTCTCAAATATTTTATTATCATATGTGTTCATTAATTTGATGTCTAAACAATTTGTTAAGGATTGTGTACATAGATTTTCTAGTTAACAGTAGCATATCTCTTTCTGTTTTGTTTAGATGGAGGAAGACTCAAGTCTTAAAGATTTGTTGGGAAGTTCAAATCCTCAATCAACTAATCCTACCCAAACTATTTCAAAAGAACTTGATCCTCTTCTAGTGAAATAAAAAAAAACCATGTTCAAAAAAGAAAGTCCACAATTCCCCATCTTAATCAAAGAAATGAAGCGAAAAGGCAACAATTAATCATATTGGACTATTTTACCAGGATAAAGAATAGTGATCCACCTAGGGCTTCTTGCAACTATTGTGGCCAAGATTATGTAGCTAATCCTAAAACAAATGGCACTAGTGGTATGAAGGCTCACTTGGAGTTCTCTTGCAAGAAACACTTTTGTAAAGAAGTAGATAATGGCCAAGCTACTTTATTTTTTCAGCCTAAAAGTGAACAAAATGATGGTCCAACACTTGGTACCATTAAAGCTATGGTCTATAGTGCTGAGAATTGTAGAAGGGAATTGGCAAAAATGATAATCATTGATGAACTCCTTTTAGAATGGTAGAAAGTGAAGGGCTTTGTAGTTATTCTAGAATTTTGTAGCCTGGGTTCACGGTCCCATCTCGAGTCATTGTTGCTTGGGATTGTTTAAATCTTTATCTTATGGAGAAACAAATTGAAGAAGTTGCTAAAGAATGAAAGAGTATGCCTAACAACTGACACATGGACTAAAGGATTGGAAGCTACAAAAGAGAATCCTCAAGTTTTGTTTAGTTTCTAATCACAAAGGAAAGACAATTGGAAAAGTTGTTGAGGGAGCTTTGGTGGATTAGGGCATTGATCAAATTTTCACAATTATAGTTGACAATGCAAGCTGTAATGATGGTGCAATTAGATATTTGAAAAATAAAACAAAAAATTGGAAAGGTACCATTTGAGGCAATAAGTTCTTGTACATGAGATGTTTCGCTCATATAATAAATTTAATTCTGAAAGATGGTTTAGAGGAGCACAATGAATCAATTCTTCAACTTCGGAATGCCATAAGATATGTAAGGTCTTCTCCAGCTAGACTTCATGCTTTTAAAAGGTGTGTAGAGAAAGAAAAGATATAAAGCAAAAGTTTGGTATGTCTTGACATTGAGACAAGGTGGACTTCCACTTACATGATGCTTGAGTCGGCTGAGAAATTTGAGAAAGCCTTTGAGAAACTTAAAGAGGAAGATCCAAGATATGAATTGTATTTTTTAATAAGCATAGAGACATTGATGATGAAAAGGACGAGGAAAGTACTAGAAAAAGGTATAGGCAAAGAGAGAGGTGATCGCCATTCGTGGGCATAAGCCTAAATAGCCCACAAGTGCTTGGGACGTGTGTAGTACAGTGTGTGTGAGTGCAGGGTCGAATCCACAGGGAGGCCTAACGTATATGATGTCCTAAGCTAAGTGCGTCCTAAAAGCTTCATGTTAAGGTTCTAACTATAATGTTTTTGGGGTTTTTGATCTAAAGGGAGTTCGGGAAAAGTAAACCTAAACTAAGGACAAGAAAATAAAAGATGTGTGTGTGACGGGGGAATCAATCAATCTAAGGGACTCAAACGTCGAAAATGGGGGACTAGGGTGATTATGTCTTGCCTATGGGTGATTACTACGTCTTTCTAGGGTTACTCGATGGATTATACTAAGTGCTTTAATCTAGACCTATAATTAGCCTATTAATTGGTACCCTAAGCCTCAGTGCGGGTCCGTCCCTAGGTGGCGATGCCTAGCAGTACGACGTGGTCTTTATACCTAAGAAATTAGGGCTAGCCAATAAGGTTCTAGGTGAGTGTAGATCGATCTAACCCTAGCACTTAGTCCTCTAATTAGTTCCCCAATTTGGCCCCAGGACTCGGTTAGAGTCCGTCCCTAAGCTTCGCCCCACTTAGAGCTACGATGTGGTCTTTATGAACCTAAGGTGTTAGGGTGGAGTAACTAGCCTTTCTAAGTGAACGAAGGTCAACTAAACCTATCCAGACTCCTATTAGTTGGATTTAAAGCCAAAGGGGACTCGACCTAGACTAGATACTACTTGTGCACTATCGATCGCATCACAATTAGATGAAATTGACATTAAAGCGCATGGCAAACACATCTAGGGCATGGCGTTTGAGAATACATTGGTATATTCTACTACTAAACACACGGACATGTTTAGATTACACTAATTTAAGCAATAACACCCGACATGCAAGCAATAGAAGCCATTTATGTTATTTGATAAGCAAACACACACATAGACATGTATATAAGCATAACCACTTCTTGAAATCACCACACAAACACATAGACATGCTAGCATAATAAGTTAGAAATGGTTAATAGCAAAATAGACTTCAAAATAAATATGCTACATCATTGAGGCATTTCCACAAACACATAGACATGAATGTAAATTTGCCAATCAAAACCTAAGCATAAAGCATATATACATAAATCCATCAAGTTCCTATTAATAAAAAGTAGTAATCAATCCATAAATATAAGAATAATCACCCTACATAGCTCTAATCATACATATTTAGATTTGGGACAAAAGAGAGATACCCTTCTATCCAAATCCATGCTTTACAATCCATGAGCTATGCCCAAATCCTTGTTTTTGATCCTCTTAAATACTTGATTCCAAAGTGATTTTGTCTATGGAAGAGTGTGTGAGAGGTGGGAGATGAAAGGATTAGGGTTTTGGGAGATGGGTATGAAAGAACATAACTTAAGTTTTTCTTTAAAATGGCCAAAAGTGGGCTTATATAGCTAATTTCTGTGACTATCGGAACACTCTACTGGAGCACCGGTGCCAAGGGCCCTCTATTTCGGTAGTAGAAACTTGCTTTCTGTTTTTGACGGAATAGTGAGCTGGTACACCAGCACTTTGAAGCCAGTGTTCCGGTAGTGTCTCTTTGCTCTCTTTCAGCTTTGTTTTAGCTCCATTTTGCTTCCAGTTACTTTGGTCTTTGTCCGAAAGCTTCCCAACATGATTTTCTTCCATGTTTCATCTTCAAAATCATCTTCAATACTTGCCCAAGCCATCTCTATCTTTGTTCAGCTCAAGACATTCCCCAAACCCACCTAGAACACAAGATAAGTGTACTTTAATGTAGCATTTTTGCTTTAAGCTCAACTATAGCCACCAAAAGCTTAATATGCTCAAGTATAATATAAATGCTATACTAATACACCTTATAGAGCACAAAACACCTCAAAATAGATATAGCAATACAATGCAAAATCACACACGAAACCAATTCATCAAGAGGTACATTGGTCCTCCAAGTGAGGAAGATTAGGTTGTTGCAAGATGCTTTGTTCGGTTTCTAAAGCTGTTTTACAAGGCGACGCTGCAAATTCTTTGGTTTATTATATGTCATATCAAATTGTTTCTTTTGTGAGCTTGTTGTAATACATTCAAGATTGACTTTTCTTATAAAAATGGGGATTCAAAGTTGACTATAATTGCTGTGATAATGAAATAAAAAATTTGAGAAGCATTGGCAATCTCTTAATAAGCTCAATTTCTTGTTGTATATTGCCATTTTCTTGGATCCTCGATTTAAGTTGAAGTTTGTGGAGTTTTGTTTCTCTTCATTATATGAGAATGACACTTTCTTGGGTAAATCAATGATGGGAAAGATTGAAACAATTTTAAGCCAATTATATGAGCATTACCATGACCTTCATTCAAAGATCAGTATCCAAAATGAGAAGTCAAATTCACAAGGGTCAAGTGCAATTAACATTGACGATGATAGGGATAATGCCAAATTTTTAGAGACTCAATTTGTTCAACATTTGGAAGAGAAAGAAAATGTGGAAAATAAGTTTGAGGTGGCATAGTACTTAGTTGAAAGTTGTTAGAAAAATGTTGAGTCATTTGATATCTCAAATTGGTGGAATGTAAATTCTTCAAGATATCCAAATCTTTCTCAAATGGCAAGGGATGTGTTGGCAATTTCTGTCTCTACTGTTGCTTCTGAGTCGGCATTTAGTACTAGTGGACATATACTTGATCCTTTTAGGAGCTCATTCTCTCCTAAGATATTGAAAGCTCTTGTATGTTGTCAAAATTGGTTATGAAGTAAGCCAAGTCTAATTGATCTTCGTGAAGCTATTGAGGATGCGGAAAAATATGAAGAGATTGGAAAAGGTAAGACTTATTTTATTTAATTTAATAATCTGAATATTGTATGATTGATGCTAAACTTTTATAATTTCATATTTTTCAAGTACGGTTGATGACTTGGATGTTACTATGGATGACTAAATTTGGATTTGTCTTTTAGGTAATGTTAATACTTCAAAGTTATATATTTATATTGATTTCTATTCTCACCTGATTTTTTTTATTTTGATATTTTTTTCTTTATTTTTTTTCTAATTTAGGAATATATTGCAGGAATAGGGGCATGGAGCTATCTGGTTGGTGGTGTTGATGAATGATGACTAGTGTTATTGATATTGATGTTGTAGAAGTTTATTTGTATGTCTTTCTTCTTCTGGGCATTTGATCTTTTGCATGAAACAATTGGTTATGTGCAATTTGTGTTTTTCATTGCAATTAGTGAGACAAGTTGTATGTATTTATGTTGTGTGGCTATTGCTTGGTTGAAGAAAAAGAAATGGCCAACTGTTATGTACTTATTTTTGAGCAATGGCCAACTATTGTGTTTGAGTAGATAATTTGGAGAATGGATGACATTATGAATAAGTGTAATGTTGTGTATGCTTTTTGAATGACTATAACCAGGTGTAATGTTGTGTTATGTTTTTTGAATGATTATGAATTGGTGTACTTCTTGGGTCTATTTATTATCACAGCAGCTTATCTTCCTTGGGTCAGTTTCATTTTGTTTAGGAATAAGCACTTTTCATCTTAAAACCGACCAACAAACTGCTCAAACTGCAAAAAACATATTGACCAAAACCGATGATTTCTTAATTGAACTGGGCAGCTTTGGTTTTAGAAATAAAAAATTGAAAATTTTAGTTGATTAGAAATTTCATGCAAAAATTGACTGAAACCTCCGGCATATGAAGGACCTCTATATCGAGACCCCTCTCCTTTAAGGTCACACTGACTCTAATTTTTATAGATTTCTAGCTGTGTCCAATCCTCTTCTTGCTATTGCTTCGTCAAATATCCACTTGCTTATGGCACAATTAATTGGGTCATCCATCGAAGGTTGTCCTTAAGTCCCTTCAGAAGACAAAGACTATAGATTTTTTAGATTTTTTGTTTCAAAATAAAAAGCTTTGTACCACTTGTCTCTTAGAAAAAAGCCATTGTTGGGTTATGGCTCAAAGTCCAAGCCCATACAAATTAGGAAAGAGTTTTAATGTTAGTTAAAATTCTAGTTATGGTAAGAGTCTTAATTATGGTAGGATTGATAGATGAGGAAATCCTTTGTCTTGTAGGATAAGGAAATCTCCTCTATAAATAGGACTCTTGCATTAGTTGTATAAGGTGTGCCTTAGGGCCATACCCTATGGGGGATGTGGGTGAGAGAGAGAGCCTGAAAGCATCGAGAGTGTCTTATATTCATTCTAGTCCTGTTGAGGATAGAACTATTGTAAGAACTCTGTGGGGAGGGTTTAGACTTTTCTGTCCGTGCAAAAAGTCATCACCTGAGTTGTAATCCCATTATTGTTGAATAGTGGAATTTATCCCAGAGGGGATCGTGGATGTAGGCAGAGGGCTGAACTATGTTTAATAGTGCGTATTCTTTTCTCGTTACTCGTGATTTAATTCCGCTGCGTAAGTGTGTGTTATGCGTCCTGATTTCCTAACAAGTGGTATCGAGAGCCTGGTTAGAGGGAGGACGCTGGTTTGCACGAAAAATGAAAAAAGAAATGCCGAAGAGGAGTAAAAAAATTAGCTGATCTGCTGGTCATGTTTGGCAGCCTTCCTGGAGTCCGATCGACGATCTGTTTATTGCTGTGTGTTCATCTCGGAGAGAAAAGTAAGCTGCTAAAATTTTGTGACGATTCAACGGTCGGATTGTGAGATACAAGCAGGTCAAGTTTTGTGAGTTTGTGGTCAAACAGTCAAACAAAAAGTTTGACCAACGTTGACCGAAGGGCTGCAGGGGTTTGACCGCGTTGACCGAGGGTCTTCCCACCATTTCCGACGTCCTGAGTTTGTTTTTTGAGGTCCGTTTTGCCAAATTTTTTGATGTATCGTGGGTGAGCCTTGAAATTGGTTAAAACAATGAAGTGGTGATGAAATTCTGCGAAAGTCTTTGAAGCATTGTGCGAGCAAACACATTTAGCCGACTAGTGAACAAACTTCTAAAGGAGAGAAGTTTGGATGAGTAGACTACTTGAAGAAGGTTCGATTTGAGGGAGGAGTCGCACGAAGAGAGTCTACGTAGCTGAACAATCAGAGTTCTGGCCAGACGATTGATAAGGAATGCTACTGTTAGAAAGAAGACCACGTCCGGGATGTCTAGTGTCGAGGGAGGACACAAACAATCTTGAGAGGTCGAGGTTAGAAGGCACGAAGAGGGATGTTGGGGATGACTCTGAAAACCTGCTAGGATGTGTTGGTAACTATTGCCGTGAAGAGTGTTGTCGAGCGAGGGCTCCAACATGAAGACTGCGAAGAGGTTCCAATTGCGGCAAAGAAGCTTCGAACTTTTCGCCAAGGGAGGAATTTGTTGGGTTATGGCTCAAAGTCCAAGCCCATACAAATTAGGAAAGAGTTTTAATGAGAGTTAAAATTCTAGTTATGGTAAGAGTCTTAATTATGGTAGGATTGATAGATGAGGAAATCCTTTGTCTTGGAGGACAAGAAAATCTCCTCTATAAATAGGACTTTTGCATTAGTTGTATAAGGTGTGTCTTAGGACCACACCCTATGGGGGATGTAGGTCAGAGAGAGAGCCTGAGAGCATCGAGAGTATCTTATATTTATTCTAGTCTTGTTGAGGATAGAACCATTATAAGAACTCTGTGGGGAGGGTTTAGACTTGTCTGTCCGTGCAAAAAGTCATCACCTGAGTTGTAATCCCATTATTGTTGAATAGTGGAATTTATCCCAGAGGGGATCGTGGACATAGACAGAGGGCCGAACCACGTTTAAAAGTGCGTATTTTTTTTTCGTTACTCGTGATTTAATTCCGCTGCGTGAGTATGTGTCATGCGTCTTGATTTCCTAACAGCCATAAATTGTCATTTTAGTATTTCAATAATGTCTTTCAATTTCCAATCAAGTTAGTACATTTTGATGTTTGCGGACCAGTTCCTCTAAGTTCTTTTTTGATTTTCGTTATTTTATTTTGTTTATTGATGAGTATAGTCGCTTTGTCTGGTTATATCCTATGAAAAATAAAAGTGATGCACTTTCTTCCTTTATTCATTTCAAGTCCTTAGCTAAAAATCTTCTCAATTCTAAAGTAAAAAAATTTCAATGTCATGGGGGCAAATGAACTCAAAAAAGGCCGATTTGCTAAATTTATTTATGATCATGGCATTCAGTTTTAGATTTCATGTCCCTATACTCCCAAACAAAACGGTACAATTGGGCAAAAAATTAGACACATAATGGAAATGTGTACTACCTTGATGTTTCCCTTGGGCATGCCAAAACAAATTTGGGTTGAAGCTTTTTTCACTGTTGTCTATCTAATAAACGATTTATAAACTCCATTTTTACACAATAAATGTCCATATGAAATTCTTTGCAACAAAACTCTAGGTTACTCTTTTTAAGAGTTTTTGGGTGTTAATGTTTTCCCTTTCTTGGACCATATAAACAAGATAAACTCAGTCCAAAATCTATTCCTTGTGTTTTTTGGGATATGGTAATACTTATAAAGGATACAAATGCTTTTCTATTGAGCAAAAATGTGTTTATATATCTAGACATGTTCTGCTTGATGAAAATACATTTCTATTTCACATAGAGTCTTTATCTTTATCAAATTTAGTCTCTTCACGGTTCTTATCCGATAAATCTCCAGTGCTTGAGTGTCACTCTTTATCTTTGTTTCCTGAATCCTTATCTTCCAAATATTCAAATTCTTCAAACTCCTATTCACTTAAAACTCCTTAGCTGTGCCAATCTTCAAATTCACATGACCATAACTCGTGTCAATCTTCTCTTTCTCATGTGCTGGTGTCAAACTCTTCAATTTCTCATGGGTCTTACAATCTATTTTCTAGTTTAGACAACATTTATTCATCTCAAGCTCAACAAATTTTTTTTTTGGCCTAGCAAAAAAAAAAAAAATTTTTGTTTGTCCCAAGTCATAAATGCATAATCAGACTTCCATTTTCTTTAATTCTTCATATGGGTAAACTCCAACTTCTAACATATCACATGCTCCACATTTAAATTCCTAAGTGTCCCTGCCACTAATTCTTATGTGCCAATCACCAATCCTTAGCTTACATCACATAGCATAAATTCAGATGAATTTGTTTTGTCCACTACTCCATTAATTTTGTCCCTTTCATCAATTCTGCCCAACACCAATACTGCTACTTTTATACCCGAATCAAGCCATGATCAATCCACCACTTCTTCACACCCTATGATTACTCATACAAGAGATAATACTAGGAAATCAAAGGTTTGGACAGATTATGTGGCTCTTTCAATCACTACTTTGCTTGATGCTAATGTCGAGCCTACATGCTTTACTTACTAATGGTACTTGAGTTTTGTTTCCTCCACTGACTTCTGCTAATGTAGTTGGGTGAAAATGGGTCTTAAGAATTAGAAAGAAATTTGATTGTACTATTGAGCGCTATAAAGTGCGACTTGTGGCAAAAGGGTACAATCATGAACAAATAATTGATTATTCTGAGACCTTTAGCCCTGTAGTTAAGCCAAGATCATTTGGGTTGTTCTTTCTATTGTTGTTTCTTGGGGGTGGTCCATTTGTCAACTAGATGTAAATAATGCTTTTTTGCATGGATTGTTTGATGAAGAGGTTTATACGTCTCAACCACCAGGTTTTGATCATCTTTCTTTTCCATATCATGTTTGTAAATTCTAGAAAGTTTTTTTTAATGGTTTTAAATAGGTTTCAAGGGAAAATTTTCAATCTTAGTGGTTTCTAGGTTTTTTTTTGGTGGGGATTTAGAGCCGTTACTCTTAATAAATCATTTTTGTTCTGAATCGAGGTGCAGTGATCATTCTGTTATTAGTTTATATAGATGATTATCATTAGTAGGTGACATGCCATAGTCACTTCCATTCTCATAGCCTTAAATGAAAAATTTGCTCTTAAGGACCTTGGACATCTGTCATACTTTTTGGGTATTAATATCTCTCACTTGGATTCTAGTTTGAGTTTATCTCAGGAAAAGTGTATGTGGAAGTTGCTTCAGTGTACACATATGAAAGGCTTGTATCTTCTCTAATTGCACCAAATGCACAATTGTCTCAACACAATGGTGATCTTAGTCAATGATTCTATGCTATAGAGAAGTGTTGTGGGTGGTCTTTAAAATCTTATGGTAACTTAACTAGACATAACTTTGACAGGTAACAAAGTTTCACAGTTTCTTCTTCACCCTACATATTGTTATTGGGCAGCAGGGAAATGCATTTTTCTATCTCAGAGGCACTATATCTCTTGGGTTACCTATTCAACCCTCTTCTGAATTTAGTCTTTATGCATATTCTGAATTTGATTAGGCTGGTTGCCCAGATGATAGGCGTAACATAGATGGATACTACATTTTTACAAGTCGTAATCTTATTTATTATTCAGTAACGAAGTAGCCAACCATGGCTTGTTCCAATCTAGAAGTGAAGTATAGAGTAATCGCCTTTGTAACAACTGAACTTTGCTAGCTACAATCACTTCTTGTAGAGTTACATGTTGATCCTATGACACCACCAATAATTTGGTGCAACAATATTGGTGCCACATACCTTACTGCCAAACCTGTGTTTCATGCCCGCACAAAACATACCAAGGTGGATGTTCACTTTGTTTGAGAAAAGACTGCCTTTAAACAAGATTTTGTTTGTTTTATCTCATTCATCGATCAGCTAGTTGATATTATGATGAAAGGACTTTTTGTTGCTCATTTTAAGCTGCTTCGTGACAAGCTTACCCTTATTTCACTAGTTTCACTTAAGGGGGGCATAATAGGATATATATTAATTGTTAATTGTTGTAATCTTAAATAGTTATCTAGTTCTTTTGGAGATTATCATTGTATGTACTATAAATACTATAGAGTTTGCAAATAGAGATATAGAAAATATTTTCCTCAATAGTGTGTTTCAATTTTTTCTTTAATTTTTCCTTAATAATTAATCTCAATTTCTTTGATGTGACTCCCTATTTTTTTGTATATTATAACAGCTAAATAACGACAACCTTTCAAATATTTTCATACTGTTTGTACGTTATACAGAAATGCCTCATTGCTTCTTCACTATATATATATATATATATATATATATTTTAATTCTATTTCTTTCTTTAGTATACATTATTATAATTTTTTGTGTACAAATATTATGGTTGAGTTGGGTATACCTTAGTTGCTTCATCTAATTTTTCTTATATATATATTTCAAGATTATAATAGATAAACATATTGTATCAATTAGATTGAAAATTAAAGCTAAATGTTTAAAATTGAAAGAAATTCTATCTGTTATACTAAAATAGCTATTGCAACATCCATTGTTTTCCTACTCATTTTTTGTTACTTCTAAATTATGCTACGTTTCAGCGTTACTCTTTGTTAGATTAATCATTTGTGGCCTAGAATTTTGGCCCCAATTTAGTTCCTTGCTTGTTGCAGTTCTACTGTTTTGGCTGCAGTTACAATTTCTTTCCTTTTCTAGTTTTTTTTTCAAGGGTAAAATGCACTAGGCCCCTCTGTGGTCTATCGTAAGTGCACAATACACCCCTGTAGTGAGTGAAAGTTCCACACACACCTCTTACTGGCTACAATTCCCTAACGGTGTTAAAAATTTATAGCAAAAAAAACTAATAACCTTACTCACTTAATTTTTTTTTTCAAATAAGTGCACAACAAATAACAAAAATAAAAGTTTTCAAACACCCAAACGTGCATAACAAACACCTTTCTCCCAAACATGAAGGCCACCAAAATTTTTTTTTTTAAAAAAAAAATCCTAAATCAATATTAGCCCTACGCATACCTATGCGTTTTATGATGTTGAGCTATACTTTGCTGATATTATGTTGTGGAAGTAGTATCGTTTGCCAATGGCATTTAGCAATTTTTTATGAGTGTTGCTTTCACTGGAATTAGAGTTGAAATGTCTAATTAGGTTTAATTTATTGCTCAATCTATTTTTCAATTGATATTTATTGATTAATAGAGTACGTTTAAGATTTTTTTTACAAAAATTCCTTTGAATTCTTCTAAGTACCAAAGTCTGGGGTTTTACACTATTAAGTACGAATGGTGTGTTTTCTTTTTTCTTGATTATAAAATTTGAGGGCAAAACATAACTTTTAATTCTGAACCATAAAGTGCTTGTTTCTATTTTTATTTTTATTTTTTAATTTTTGAGGTGTCAAAATCAACCAAACCCAGAGTGGGATTGATCAATTTCTACAAGTCGAGAAAGTTCATCAAGGTAATTTGAACATCAAATTGGGTTATATCGTTTTTTTATTGATATTGAGAGAGAGGTGTTTGTTATGCACATTTGAGTGCTTGAGAATTTTTATTTTTGTTAATTGTTATGCACATATTTGACGAAAAAGAGAACATTGAGTGAGTGAGTAAGGGTACTAATGTCTTTTTCACTTAAAATTTTTAACACCATTAGGCAAGTTTAGATAGTAGGGGCTACATGTGGAACTATACTCACCACAAGGGTTTGTTGTGTGACTTTTGGTACCATAAGGGTATATTGTGCACTTATCATAGACCATGGGGGGCTCTGGTGCATTTTACCCTTTTTTCAATTACCCTATCACTCTATTCTACCACCCTTTATAATTTTTTTCTTTTTTTCAATTTATAATTCTTATTAATATTCATTATCTATAAGTAATAAATAATCTTATTTTTAAGATCATTGAAATATTATATATATATATATTTATTTGTTAATGTATAAAATTATTTTTACAATTCATCCAACATAAACAAAATATTACACTAGCGATATTGCATGGGTATTCCCACTAGTTAATTATTAAGACTAGAGGGCTCAAGATAAACGCAAATTTTGCTGTGCTCCATAGGCAACGTGCATCTACGGAGCACAGTGCCCCTTAAATCGTGTGTTCTACTTGCTCTATTGAAATGACGTCAAACAATGTCGTTTAAAATTAAAAAAAAAACACGTTTTAACAGGTTAAAGCGAAGTCGTTAAAATCATTGCTGTAATTTTGTGTATAGGTTCTCTGAGGATTTATCTTCTAATGTCTGAGCATCTATTTTCTAATTTGTGACTGAGATCTCTTTTGTTAGGCGATCCTAAGCATCTATCTTTGTTAAACAGTAGTGATCGTGTTTTGCTTTGTTGTTCTTTTGCTGAGAAGCTTTTAGTTTGATTTTTTGTTTTTAATTTTGATAATTACAATTATAAATATAGTATAATTATTTTAAACCAGTAGTTTATGTATTTTGAACATGTAGAGTGAATGTTTTGAACAAAAGTCGTTAATTTATTAAATATGATAGTATTTTGTGAACTACTAGTGTAACATATAAAATACTATATTGATTTTACACATGTAGTGTATGAATTTTAAACTAGTAGTTTATTCTTTTGAACCATGATTTTTATTTTATAAGGTAGCATGATATCAATTTTGAATAAGTAGTTTATTCATTTTGAACTAGTAGTTTATTCAGTTTGAACTAGTATTTTAGTTATTTTAAACCAGTAGTTATTCATTTTGAACTAGTAGTTTATTCATCAAATGATGCTAAATTGAGCAATTTAATTCAATTTTTGATATATTACAGATTAGGAGAAAGAACAAGCAAATTTGGAGCTAAAATGAGGAAATTAGAATAAGAAAAGGAAAGAATAAAAGCTAAAAATTTGTGGGACCGGGCCGCGAGATCATGAAGAAATTCATAACTTGAGCTCCGGAGATCAGAATAAGGCGATTCAAGATTCAACAGAAAGCTTTCATCAAGAGCTACAAATTTCTAGTTGGGAGTTTTTGCTAGTTCTTAGAAGAAGGCTCTGGATCGCATTCGAACCTTTGATCACAAGAAGATAAAATAATGTCAAATTTGGTGGGGCCAAACATTTTTTTCTGCTCTTGAGATTATTTGGCCAAAAGAGAGATTCACGTTGCTTTTGGAAAAAATATATAACATACATAAATTAGTCGGACCCCGCAAGATGTCAAGGAAAATAAAAAAGAAAAGGAAAGAAGCTATGTTTTCTTGGTGGGCATGATTGAAGAGGAAAGAATTGTAAATTAAGCATTGTCAGTGAAGGGTCTCTCTCTCTCTCTCTATATATATATCTATAAATATATATATATATATATAGATATATATATCTATGTATAGATACATAGATATATATCTATAAATATATATATATATCTATGTATGGATATATATCTATAAATATATATATATATATATATCTATGTCTATGTATCTATACATAGATATATATATCTATGTATCTATATCTATGTATAGATACATAGACATAGATATATATATATATATATATATATATATATCTATGTATATATATTTATATACCACCTAAATGAGATAAGAGTAGGACACTTGAGATTCAAGATTAGAGATCTTATATTCTCTGCATTTGTTGTGAATCTGCCTGTAAAATGTTCACAAATATTTATTGTTAAAGTGTAAACAGCTTCCTGTTTTACTATATTGTTTTATGTTCTTTTAGTATTCAAAACAGTTTGTCTTTGATTTTCATTCAGATAGTTTTCCCACCAACCTTTGAGTTGGCCTGTAAACCCTGCTATTATCATTAAAGCAATATTTTTATCTGAATTATTATGTTGTTTACAGATTGTAGCATACATCATCATTCTATGTATGGTATTATAAATTTGTTGATTTGAGTGACCATCTATATTCCACTCATAAATTGTCTTACCATTATAGTAAGTTTGTTCATTTGGTAATTACTCAAATAAAACATCTTGAGGTGTCGGTCTAGGATAATAATATTTTTTCTGGACCGGTTTATCAGCAAATTTATTATTACTCTTTATTTTATTAAGAGTTTCATTAACCATTTCCTGTTGATGTATATTATCAACTAAATCTGGAACTTCTTCTTTAGTTATAACATTTAATTTAAATGTCTTAAACTTATTATCAAGAAGTTTCTCAAATTCAGATATTTGTTCTAATTTAAAATTTTTGATTTCTGGAGGAGGTTGAATTGGATTACTCTTTAATCTAGAAGTTTCTCCAATATTTTTCTCTTTATTATTACCTTGTAATTTATCCAGAGAATTTTTTAATTCTTCAATCATCATAAATTTTTTAATAACCTATTATTGAGAAATAATAATTGTTCTCCTAAGGCTACTAAATAGAGATTAGTAAAATTATTTTGTTTCACCACATCATTTATATTTTTAGTTGTGGTTGGAAGAGTTTCATTCTCTTGCAGATTAAAGAAAGCATTTGCATATAACTTAAATTTTTCTTTTTCCATTATGATGGATTGATATGTTGGAGGATAGACTGATTCTACTTGTTCTCCATTTTTTAATTTCCAAATTTTCTCTAAGGTATTAATATGGTGCCCTAGATAAGTTTCTAAAAACCATGGAATAAAATTTTTTATCTGATTTATATTTTCCAAATGGCTATAGAATTCATCTTGAAGTATTTTTCTTTCTGCCAAATTAATATTTTTAGCAAACCAATCCCTAAAAGGTTGATATATGGGTTTTTGAAATTCAGCTTGTATTTGTTTCCTAGCTGAACTACCTGGACTGAAATCAATTTTATTTTGATTCATTATTAAACTGGAAAATTTAACTCTGACTCAGTTATTTCTGGTCTAAAAGTTTCTTCAGGATTATTATATACACCCTGAGCAATATTATCTTCATTAATTTTGATTCCCTGTACTTTATGTTGCAGGTTATCAGATTCTAATTTAGAAGATGAACTCCCTACAGTATTGGGTAAATCAACTCTATAATCTATAGGAGAAATATAAGAATGGATTGAACTAGTTCTAGAATATCTAGATCTACCTAGTCCTGAAATACCACCTAATTCAGATGTACTTTTCCTATTAAATTGAATTTGTATATCTCCAGTAGATGTTTGGATTGTATCCACCAAATCTTCATTTATTAATGGTGTTGCTGGAATTATTTTTTTAGCTAACCAAGTTTTTGGAAAATTTATTTCATCCCATCTGATAGATCTTCGAGTTGTTATTTTAGATCTATTGAAATTAGTTTCAAATATTATTGTTTCTTGTTGATTTGTATTCATCAACTTACACTTTGGATTCAAAGTATACAAAGGCTTAAAATACACCCTATAACAGATACAAATAACTTCTGTACCTGGCAAATAATTATAACCATGCGTTTTCACATATAAAGTTAACGCATCTAATATATTAACATCTGACAAAGATAATTGCAAGTTCGGATATGCATTAAAATATATAGGACCATGAGCTAAGCTAGATTCCATTATGCCCATGAGAGATTGACGCCAGTTCATATTACGAGCATCACGTAAAATAGCCAAAAATGATTCAAGTAAACCAGATAATGTAAGAGGTTTAAAAGCTACCTGAACAAGTCCAATATGCAAGAACTTATGTTCTGATGTATATGCATCAATATCATCTTGACTAAGTAATTTGATAGTCAATTCCTCATTATGAATAGGAACAGATTCTTCACAAGTTTTAACAATTTGTTTAAAACTTAATTTATCAAAAGTACCAAAGGAATATATCATCCTAGGTTCTATTTTAGGAATTGTCCATTTATTCAACAAATCCAAATTCTTTGGAATATCATATTCTTCCTCCTTACTGTTTTTCACAGTATTCTGATTCTTTGCAAATATTGAAAGAATTGAAGACATACTCAAATTGTTTGAGCAATCAAGTGATGAATTGAAATAATACTGAGCAACATAAAATCTGAATTAATACTCATTACCAAAGAGTATTGACTAACAATGGCTCTGATACCAAAGAGGCCCAGGTGATAAGACCGCAAATAACAGCAATCCGTGGACATATTTGAGTCCTTAAGTTTTAAGCTATATCTGAGATATACAAGAAATGGATCCCTGGTATATTACCTAATATATCATCAAACCCTAATCATGGAGTGAACAAAGAAGAAGGTCAAAACGCCTACGCCTTCCACATGGCAATGGCAAAACTGACCTGGGACACTCCTAGGATTCAATCATATACTTCGAACCAGAACTCCAGGCAATATCAAAGATATATCATAACCCTTAAGTCTAAAACATGTCAGCGGAGTATTTGAGGGTTATCAACTACGTCTACAAATGGCTTAAAACAACTTTTATGTTATATCAGCATTATATCAATTCATCAACAACTCAGCCTGTCATTAGGCCAAGAATTCAAACAAATAAAAATAAATGACAGAAAAAATAAAAAGAGAGTACCTGGTAAAAAAAAAAACTCTGAACTTTTTATTTCTTTATCAAAATTTACAAAATATAAAAATTGAAAATTAACTAACTTGATTCTTTTCCTTCTTCCGAGTTGTGGCTTTTATAAACAATTGGAGCCTCGGATTTGAAACAAAGATTCAAAACAATTTTCCACGGACTCCACAGATTTCAGATCCGCGAAACATCATAATTACAAACAGTAAAAAGTAAATTACTGTTTATGAACAGTAAATTCCACTATCTATGAATAGTAAAACTGTTTGCCTAATATTGACAAATCTTCATGTCATCTGTTCTCGTTGATTTTATCTAATCAACTGTGACTCTTCTGTCTGATTGTTGAGTCATCAGATTCCTTTGTCCTTAAGCAATTATCACGACTGCTTTCTCCACTGTCATCATGATAACCACTATCTATTGTTTCTTTCACCTAAACTTTATTCTGTTTAGGATCACTCTGGGACGATTCTCCCTTATTCTTTATTTGAAGTGATGGTCCCCTTAACGCATCCTTCATAGATTCAAATACGTCATCCAAGAAATAGTTTTCTGTTTCCTCTGGATCTTGGGACTGACCTGCAAGACAGAAATATCTGCTGCCTTGGGATGAAATCTCCATTGATTTTTCTGAAGATGTATCACTTTGTTGAGTAGTGAATTGAATCATCTCCTCTTTGACATTATCCATATATTGCAACATTATATCCTGCAATGTTATGGATGGATTATCCTTCTGCAACTTATTCACAAACTGTTCAAACCATGAATTTGGTTGAATTGTTGCTTTCTGCTTCTCTTTAGCTTCTTTCTTGTATTGTTGAAGCTTCTCTTCAATTTCTTTGATAAGATCCTGGGAATATAATTAATTCGTCTTAGGATCTTTCTGTATCATCTTTTGCCAGAATTTGGTGAAGAAGATCCTCTTCAAGCATGGAACATGCTTATCTGCATGACTAACTTCTGGAATCCATCTGACAATCCATGGAATTGAGAACTCCAGAAAGAAATACATTGTTGCAGTTCCTTCAACTGATTGTTGATCAAAATTCTGCATCTTTGGAGATACTTCCTTCCATCTTTTATATAGATCCTGGAATGGTTCTGGAAGTATTGATGAATTTGGACCAAAGTAATTCCACCAAATTATAAACCATGATGGAATATCCTTATTAAGGACTGTACCAGCTATCTTCACAAACCATGAATGTTTATGCTGGTTATTCTCAAAATAAAATACTTTTGAGAATCCTTCAACATAATCCCAATATGAATATAATATGGGACCTTGTTGTGTTGATACCACATAGGACTTCAGCTTATGTGTAGAAAGTCCCCACTGCTCTGCATTGATAAGAGTCTTGATGTAGATCTTGCTATAAGCAATATCCTTGGACATCATATCTGCCTTTCCACTCTTTTTGAAGTGTTCAAAATCTGCAGATTGTGTCTCCATGAGAATCTTCTCATAGTGATGTCTCGTCTTATAAGACTGGGCTGGAAATGAGAAATCATCTAGATATTTGGACATCAGCAACCATGGATCTTGTTGATCTATGAGATCCTTTTGTGACAAATAGAGAATTATTTCCTCTCCTACATTCTGTGTATATTGCACAGATTCATCTTGCTCTATAGTATTTAGAGCTGAAGCGAAAGAACTTATATTTCTTTCATCTGCTTTTTTCTCCAGTTCCTCAAGAAATTTTATTGTTTCTGAGTATATTGGTGAATTGGGAAGTGGAAGCTTTATATCAAACTTCTGAGCACGCAATATATTTTTACGTACTTCAGCTTCTTCAGAAGCAATTTCCAATGCTTTATTTACATGGAAATAATCAGGAGCATTATTTCTCCCTTTACCTCTATCATGACCATATTTGCCACGGCCTTTTGATGATCCACCATAGGCATATTTCCCACGGCCTTGAAAACCCCCATCAGGAGGTTGCATCCCCCTTGCAGATATTCACGAGACAAAAAATCAGGCAAAGTATTATTCTTTTCCTGAATATGTTTGATTTCAAACTCAAAAGGGGCTAAATATGTTTGCCATCTTGTGAACATATATTTCGAAACATCATGTTTAAAATCTTTATTGAACATGAATTTTGCAGATTTGCAATCAGTTTTTATCAAAAACTTTTGATTCAAAAGATCATCTTGGAATTTTAAAACACTGTTGACAATAGCTAATATTTCTTTTGCAACAGGAGCATATTTTTTCTGACTTTCACTCCATTTTCCTGAAGTAAAGCGCACAAGATATTCTTGCTTTGTTGTTGGCTGTACTTGTTTGAGTATTCCACCATATCCAATATCTGAAGCATCAGTCTCCACAATTTTATACCATTGCGAATTTGCAAGCATAAGACAAGGCAACTGTTTGACTTTTGATTTAATCACTCTCACTGCCTCAATATGACTTTGTGACCAAGGGGAAGGGGATTTCCTCAGTCTTTCATATAGAATAGCAGCATCCATAGCCAAATTTTTATAATAAGGCTGAATGTAATTAAGACTGCCTAAAAATCTTTGCAATTGATTTTTATCCAAAATTTCATCTGGAAATTTAGAAGCAAATTCAATACTTCTTTCAATAGGAATTATTTTTCCATCTTCAATATTATAACCCAAAAATCTGATTTTAGATTGAAAAATCACCATTTTTGGTTTTGAGACAATTAACCCATTTTTAATAACAAGATTTTTAAATATCTTTAAATGTTTGAAATAGGTATTAATGTCTTTTGAAAAAATTAAGACATCATCAATATAAACAACCATGAAATCATTATATGGTATGAATATATCATTCATTATCCTCTGAAATTCAGAAGGAGCATTTTTCAAACCAAAAGGCATTACATTCCATTCATAATGACCAAATGGTACTACAAAAGCAGTTTTATATCTATCTTCTTCTAATACCTGTATTTGGTAATAGCTAGATTTCATATCAAATTTTGAGAATACATATGCATCATGTACCCTATCAATCAAATCCTTTTTATTAGGAATGGGATATCTGATCCATTTCAAAACTTTATTAAGAGGTTTATAATTAACAACTAATCTTGGAGATCCTCTTTCAATTTCTGATTTCTTATTAACATAAAAACCAGTACAACTCCAAGCTGATTTAGATTTTCTTATTAATCCTTTTTGCAGAAAACTATTTATTTCTTCTCTACATCTAACCTGTTCTGCTTCATTCATTTGAGCTGGACTGGATTTTGTTGTTATCATTTTTTCATCAAAATCATCTACATATGGTAGACTAACAATATGTTTTTTCCTATCCCAAAAAGCATTAGGATGATCAGCACAAATTTCTGATGAAAATTGATTAATTATCAACTTTATATGTTGTTGAAGTTGAGGATTTTGTAATTTCTCATTTATTGTTAATGAGTTAATTTCTTGATTAATACTGGATTCTGGAATTTCTTCATTTTTTCATCAAAATCATCTACATATGGTAGACTAACAATATGTTTTTTCCTATCCCAAAAAGCATTAGGATGATCAGCACAAATTTCTGATGAAAATTGATTAATTATCAACTTTATATGTTGTTGAAGTTGAGGAATTTTTAATTTCTCATTTATTGTTAACGAGTTAATTTCTTGATTAACACTGGATTCTGGAATTTCTTCAATTTTATTTTATATCATATATATATCTATGTATTTATACATAGATATATATATATATATATCTATGTATAGATACATAGATATATATATATATATATATATATATATATATATATAGCAGATACATAGTACACATCAATGGGGAAGAGAGGATTGACAGTGCAGCTTTGCATGTGAGCCTCGTATATTCTTTTTTGATTCCTCTAGCTTTTTTTTTTTTGGTAGCGGAAAAAAATTAGAAAATTAGGGAGATTGAATTGGGGAGAAAGTCTTTAGTAGCTTTTGACAAATATTTGAGCAAAGAATTTGAGAGTTTATTTGTCTATGAATAAAGTGTTGAGTTTTCTTTTCCCTAAAGCTTTTTCCATTTGTGCTTTAAATTTTATTATGAACTAAATCCCCATGATTTGGGTGATAGTTAGTGATATTTTTATTCATGATTTGAATTATTTGGGGATTTATTTGATTATTCGTATTTGTGCTTTATTGCTATCAAATTCTTGGTTAATCATTATTATGCTTGTAGTTAATTTTCATTAGTCAAGAATTTATACCTTTTGCCATATAGGAATCTTGTAGATTCTTGTGGGTACGAATATATATTAATTTTAATAGGATTAGAAATAATTAATTGTTTTAGGATTGTGATAAATTATTCCACTGAGATAGTTTATGCCCTTGTAATCTCAATTAATTGTCTGGGACCTATTAGATTAGTTAATTGGAGAACTTGATTGATAATTTATGGCAATAAGATAGTTTATGCCTCAGAACCTTAGTTAATTAATCTAGGTGAATTAGAGCTTATAGCCTAATCCTGTGAGCTTAATTAGAAATCTCAAAGTTGACGAACATGAATAGGATAATTTTCTAGCTATCGCCCTGAATCGCGTTTCCCCTAGACTAAAGACTCGCAATTTTCTTGGTTGATTTTTGCAATTATTTTTCTTTTAGTTAATTTAATTTCTTTTCTTTTTCAATTTTGTTTAATCTAAAAAATCATTTCAGTCGGAGGATTTAGCTTAATTATTTTAAAATCTTAGTTTTAGTTTTTATTTATCATTATTTCTTCTCAATTCTTGACAACAATCACAATTCCCTGCGGTTTGACCCTCTAGTCACTATTAATGTGATAAAGAGGAAAATTTTGTGATTTTGTCGTTGACTATTTTATTTGTGATTATTTGGCCATACAACGACATGGTCAAATTTTTGGTGCCGTTGTCAAGGAATTGGCGTCAAGTTGTCAGGAATTTTTTTATTTTAGTTTTTGCATTTTTTTTGTGTTTTTGTTTTTAAAAAAAAATTAATAATCAAACAAAAAGAACATTTTCATTTCTTTCTTTAAAATAGTTGTTTACTTTACTTTTATTTTTTGTAGGATTAATTTTGTGTTAGTTGTTTATTTTATTTTTTTTATTATTTTTATTTCTGTTATTTTATTTCATCTTGTTGTTTTGTTCTAGTTTGTTATTTGTGGAACTTTAGTTGGCTTATGTGTGTTACATGCACGGGCAGTGTTTTCTAAATAGAGAGTTAACCCCATTTGATCTAGAAATTAGAAAAAACTTTTGTACATAAAAAAGCACAAGCAAGGCAATTGAAAGTTGATAAATCTCTAAAAATGGCTCAAAATCAGAATGAAGCACTTATTCTTCGTGATGCTGTTAATAATGAAAATGCCCAAGACCTACCTAGGCAAGTCATTTCACCTAGGGAAGAGCCTATCCACCCTTGAGCCATTAGATACTTTTTCACTCCTAGTGCATACACTCCACCCATGGCCATTGCATTACCTGACTTTGGGGAGGTTGATTTCAAGATTAAGCTATAGTTATTGCAAAGTCTCCCAACTTTTTGTAGCCTTAGTAATGAGTAGCCATATCATCACATTAATGCACTTTTAGATGAGGCAGTTTGAATGAGAGTATTTCCCTTTTCTCTTAAGAATAGAGTGAAGCATTGGTTGAATACTCTTTCAGTAGGGTCTATCACATCTTGGGTAGGTCTTCAGAGAGAGTTCTTAGATAAGTTTTACCCTATAGCAAAAATCGTTGCCATGAGAAGGGAAATCATTAATTTTCAGCAACTTGATAGTGAATTGTTTCATCAGAGTTGGGAGAGATTTTAGAGATGTTATGAAATTGCCTGCACCATTATATTGTAGACTGGTAGGTAGTTCAATCTTTTTATCAGGGTTTGTCTGAGCGTCATAAACAAATGGTAGATACAGCTTGTGGGGGTATGTTCTTGTATAAGAGTCTTGAGGAGGCTTGGCAATTATTTGGCCATCTTAGTGAGAATTCTCAGCAACATGCAGCCTCTTCGCGTGTTGATAATAAGGGGTTTAGAAAGGGTATGTTTGAGGTATCATCACAACATGATCTTGCATTGAAAGTTGACATGATAGCTAAAAAGATGGATCAATTGTTGTCAATTAACAAAGAGTCTGTGAAAGTAGTAGGTGCTAATGTTGTGGATGAATGTTTATTATGTTACAGCACTTCTCATTCTATTGTGAATTGTCCATTAGCTAATCAATCTTCCAGTGTTGATGAGGCATGTGCAGCACAGGGATATCCACCAAACAACAATCCCTACTCCAACACATATAACCCAACATGGTGAAATCACCTAAATTTCTCATGGAGACAATAGTCACAAGATGGTATGCCCTAGTTTAGAGATTTTCAAGCAAATTCTTCTAGCATGTCTCAACCTCCTGGTTTTTAACTTGGGCCTAGGTATGTTTCACCTATTTCTTCTCCTACACCTGTTAGTTGATATAGCTCTATATTTAAGGATAAGGTTTTGAAAGCATTGCAAAAATTTGATGAAAGCACACAATTGTTGCACTTACATTCACGGTCCATAGCTAAATTAGAACAACAATTGGGTCAACCTGTAAATGATTTAGCTAGAAAAGATGAAGGTAAATTGCCTGCAAAGCCAATTCCTAATCTAAGGGGTCAAGTTCAAATGTCATATGCAAAAAATGGACATGAAAACCTTAAGGCTGTAATTATACTTAGAAATGGGAAAGTCATAGATAATCATGTCACTATTAAGCAAAATGAGCCATTAAAAGCAAATAAACAAAAACAGGTTGCTGATATTGAACAGGAAAATTTAAAAGAGTCCATTGTGTATGATAACTCATCTCCTAGCACTTTAAAAATTGTGAAAGCCTTATTTTCTCAAGCTTTAGGACAAAAAGGAAATAGTGAGTCAAGAAAGGATGCCATTTTAGACATCTTTAAGCAGGTAAAATCAATCTTCTACTCTTAGATGTCATTAAGGATATTCCTCCTTATGCTAAATTCCTCAAGGAATTGTGTGCTCACAAACGTAGACATCAGTCTAATGTTTCCTAAAAGGTAAGATTGATTGAAAAGGTAAGTTTCATTTTGACTTCTCCTCCTAAATTGAAAGATCCTAGAGCTTTTACCATTCCTTGCATCATTGGTGAACATTGTGTTAGTCGTGCTTTGCTTGACTTAGGTGCCAATGTGAATCTTCTTCCACACTCCGTGTTTAAGCAGTTAGATATTAAGGAGTTAAAAGAGACACCCATGACCCTACATTTAGCAAATAGATTTGTTAAGGTTCCTAGGGGAGTGGTAAAGGGTGTCTTAATTCAGGTAGACAAGTGTCTCTTTCCTATTACCTTTATTGTGCTAGATATGAAACCAGGTAAGCCCCGTAGATCTCAAACTCCTGTCATCTTGGGTAGAATGTTCCTAGCAACTGCTAATGCTAAAATCAACTGTAGGACTGGGAAGATAGAAGTAACTTTTGGGAATAGGAAGGTAAAATTACATGTGAAGTAACTTTTAGGAATAGGAAGGTAAAATTACATGTGGCCAATGCGATCAAGTGTCCTATCTTAGATAAAGGTCTTGAGTGTTTTATGATAGATGTCATTGACCTATGCATAGAACAGACATTCCCTTCATTGTTACAAGAGCACCCCTTAGAGATTGCGCATACTTACTTTGGGATGGGAGAGTCTGGCATTGATAAGTCAATTAGAGAGGTTAATGCACTATTAGATTCAGTACCTTTAATGGATATCGAGTCACATGCTTGTCTTGTAGAGGCTCTTCCCACTATTGTCAGGGAACCCATGTTACCCTTCATTCAATCTCTGCCTACTCTAGAATTGAAGCCATTGCCTTTATATCTTAAGTACAGCTTCCTAGGTCCTGATGAGACTCTTCTGTGCATTATAGCTTCTGATCTCACTAGTGAACAAGAGTCTAAGTTGTTAGAGGTTTTATCTGAGAATAAAGAAGCCTTAGGATGGATTGTTACAGATTTGAAAGGTTTATATCCTTTTTTATGCATGCATTGAATACATTTCGAGAAACGTGTAAAACCATTTACAAGGATGCAGCATAGGCTAAATCCGAACATGAGAGATGTAGTGAAGAAAGATGTGATTAAGGTTCTTGATGCTGGCATTATTTATCCTATTTTTGATAGTGAGTGGGTGAGTCCTGTGCAGGTAATGCCTATAAAGTCTGGGTGACAGTTGTTCCTAATGCTGAACGAGATATGGTTCTTATACGTACTACCACGGGATGGCGAGTATGTATTAACTATAGGAAGCTTAACTCTATGACTCGTAAGGACCATTTTCCTCTTCCATTCATTGATCAAATTTTAGATAAGTTAGCTGGACAAGGGTATTACTATTTTCTAGGTGGTTACTTCGGTTATAATTAGATTCCTGTCTTTCCTAAGGATCAAGAGAAGACTACATTCATATGTCCCTTTAGCACATTTGCATATAGGAGAATGCTTTTTGGTCTTTGTAATGAACTTGCCATATTTCAACAATACATAATGGTAATGTTTTCTGATATGATCGATGAATTCTTGGAGATTTTTATGTATAAGTTTTCTGTTTTTGGTGATTCATTTGATACGTGTTTGACAAATCTAACTCTTATGCTTAAATGATGTTGTGAATCTAATTTGGTGTTGAGTCGGGAAACGAGTTATTTCATGGTTTGTGAATGTATAGTCTTGGGGTATGTTATTTCTAGTGAGGCGGTACGTGTTGATAAAGTAAAAGTTGATGTCATAACAAATTTACCACTTCCCTTTACAATGAAACAGGTTAGATCATTCTTGGGACATGTGGGGTTTTATAAGTGCTTTATTAAGGATTTTAGTAAAATTGCTAGGCCATTGTTTGCACTTTCAACTCATGATACACCGTTCAAATTTGATAATGATTGTTTGCATGCATTTGAGACTTTAAAATCTGTCTTGTCTTCTGCTCTCATCATTCAACCTCATGACTATTTCCTTCAATTTGATATCATATGAGATGTTTTTGATTTTGACATAGGTGTTGTCTTAGGTCAATGGATGGATAGAGTGCCATATGTGATCTACTATGCTAGTAGGACTTTAGATGAGGCTTAAAAGAACTATACCACAACTGAAAAAGAGTTGCTAGCAATAGTCTTTGCCTTAGAAAAATTCAGGTGATACATTCTTGAGTCTAAGGTAAACAATTTGTCAGATCACTATGCCCTTAGGTATATGTTTGCTAAAAAGGAGACCAAACCTCGTTTGATAAGATGGTTTTTATTGTTACAAAAGTTTGACGTCACCATAAAAGATAAAAAGGGTACTGAGAATGTAATTGCAAATTATCTTTCCCGTGTCCTTGTTGAAGGTCCCTTATGTCCTATCCCCTTAGATGATTCTTTTCCTGATGAGCAATTGTTTGTTGTTGCACAATCTAGACCACCTTGGTATGCGTATATTATCAACTACTTGGTTTTAGATGAATTGCCTAAAGGATGGAGCAAAACGGAGAAGGATCGTTTCCTATCACAGGTAAAGTTTTATGTTTGGAATGACCTGATCTTTTTTGTATTTTTTCTGATCAAATTGTGCGTAGATATGTTCTTGAGGATGAGCATCAAGGTATTTTATCTTTTTGTCATGCATAAGAATGTGGGGGTCATTTTGGAGGTCGTCGTACAGCGACGAAAGTTTTGCAATATGGATTTTATTAGCCTTCACTTTTTAAGGATGCATATGATTTTTGTAAGGCTTGTGAAAGGTGTCAATGCACAGGTGGGTTGTCGAAAAGAGATATGATGCCCCTTAATCCTATTCTTGTTTGTGAAATATTTGACGTCTGGGGTATTAATTTTAGAGGTTCTTCTCTACCTTCTTATGGCTTTGTGTATATTTTGGTTGATGTTGATTATGTGTCAAAATGGGACGAGGCTATAGCAACTAGGACTAATGATCATAGGGTTGTCATGAATTTTCTTAAAGATAACATCTTTTGCAGGTTTGGCACCCCTATTGCAATCATTAGTGATAGAGGTAAGCATTTCGCACATAGAGCTTTTGAGGCTTTACTTAGGAAGTACTCAATTACACATAAAGTAGTTACTCCATAAGATCCACAAACTAGTGGCTAAGTAGAGGTGTCTAATCACGAAATTAAGTCCATTCTCGAGAAAACGGTTAGACCGGATAGGAAGGATTGGTCTATGCACCTTAATGATGCACTTTAGGCATATAGGATAGCATACAAGACTTCTATAGGACGTCACCATTTCCGTTAGTTTATGGGAAAGCTTGTCATTTGCTAGTTGAGTTGGAGCATAGGGCCTATTGGGCGATTAAGAGTTTGAATTTTGATTTGGCTAAGATTGGGGAAGAGAGAAAACTTCAACTTAGTGAGATGGATGAGATGCGATATGATGCTTACGAGAATGCTAAACTTTATAAGGAGCAGATGAAAAGAGTGCATGATCAAATGATTTTGAGGAAAATGTTTGAACCGTATCAAAAGGTTTGGCTATTTAAGTCAAAATTGCATCTCTTTTAAGGAAAGCTAAGATCTAGGTGGGATAGCCCATATCAGGTAATGCAGGTATTTCCTTATGGTGTAGTTTAAATTAGAGATCTTAAAAATGGGAGAAAATTCATTATTAATAGCAAAGGTTGAAGCATGCAGTTGGACCACTACTACTTAATGAGGAGATCGAATCAATGGATCTTATAGATCCCATCTATACAAGTTGAAAAGTGGTGTATTTCGTCTGGCTGAAGGCGGTAAACTTAGTGCTCTCTAGGAGGCAACCTAGGATATTTGAGTAGAATTTCTTTGATTTGTTTGATTGATTTTTCTGTTTTTAATTTACTTTGCTCTTTTCATTTTTAATTATTTTTGTGAGTCGGCTTAAGTGTCTCCCAAAGTTTGGAGCCTTCGTATGGGGATGTAAATGGGGCCGGGCAAAAAAAAATAATAATAAAAAATTAAAAAAGATTTTCTTTTTTTTTTTAATAAAAAACTCATTGATTATTCCTATCTCTGTCTTTTGAGCTTTAATTGAAGATGCTCTCACTTGTGAGGAAGGAATGTGTTTTGTAGGATTATCAAGTGAGTGTAGGAACTATCAGCTTTTGTTGAGCGCATAGTTTTGTTGGCATCTTCTATCAAGCTATCTCATTCTAACTCTTTCCCTTTTGTTGTTTAATGTTACTTGCAATGGGGACATTGCAAGACTTGGGTTTAGGGGTGAGGGTAAGAATGAACAACAATGTGCTTCTATGATTATGTGCCAATAAAGTGAAAAATGGGGTAAATCTGATTTTTTTTTTTTTTTTGCACAAATGAGCTTAAATTGCATAAGTGACTTTGACTTAATAGTGAGACTTGCATGATTGGTGAGTGAATTTTGTTGGTGTAGTTGTTCTATCTTAGCTATAGATCCCTCATTGCTTGCTTTGATTATGTTATTTTCTATAAGCATCATGAGGGAGATTAATAGGGAGAAGAAGGTGACTTGATAAGCCCGCGTAAAACCTGGCAAGAAGTTTGCTAAAGTGCTACTATATGATAATGTCATTTTCTTTGATGTGTTTCCTCATTCCAAAAAAAAAAAAAAAAGAGAGTGAAAAAAAAAGCCAAAAAGGTGAAAGCATGAAAAGTGAAAAAAAAAAAAAGAAAGTGAATAAGTGTCAAAATGACACAATGGTTATTCTTGTATACTCAATTATTATTTTATTATATTCTGAAAAGTATAAAAAGTAGAAAAAAGCAAATGAAGTTGAAAAAAATGAAAAAATGAGTGAAAAAACTGTGAGGGATAATAATTTGCTTTTGTTGTGTTTTGGTGACATGAAAAGTAATGATTCTGAGTCTAGCAAAATTTTGTGAAGTCAATTTCATATCCTTTCTAGTTACTTAATATGTTTAAACTGGCTGAAAGAGATGACATGATTGCATTTGAGTAATGGATAGGTACATGCCTAGTAAGTGCTGCATCGTGTGTATGTCTGGTTGGGTGATTTTTGTCTCACTATTGATTCATTGTTGTTTGCGTGGATCTTCTCATTACACTTAATATGTTTTTCTTGAGTTTGAGAGTTCTTTTACTTGAGGACAAGCAAATAGTGAGTTTGGAGGTGTGACAAGTTCCTTATTTTTATACAAAACCCATGTTATTATAGTGCATTATATTGTCAAATAATGGTAAATTAAGTAATTTAATTCAATTTTTGATATAATGTAGATTAGGAGAAAGAGCGAGCAAATTTGGAGCCAAAACAAAAAAATTATAACGAGAAAAGAGAAGAATAAAAGCTGGAAATTTGTGGGACCAGGGAGCGGGATCACGAAAAATTTCATAACTTCAGCTTCGGGGATCAGAATAAGGTGATTCAAGATTTGACAGAAAGCTTTCATCAAGAACTACAACTTTCTAGTTGGGAGTTTTTGCTAGTTCTCAGAAGAAGACAGTCTGAATCACATTCTAACCTTTGATCACAAGAAGACAAAAGAATGTCAAGTTTGGTGGGGCCTAACAATTTCTCTCTCTTGAGATTATTTGGCTACAAGAGAGGTTCACGTTGTTTCTGGAAAAAAGTACATAACATACATAAATTAGGTGGACCTCGCAAGATGCCAAGGAAAATGAAAAAAGAAAAGGGAAGAAACTATGTTTTCTTGGTGGGCACGATTGAAGAGGAAAGAATTGAAAATTAAGCATTGTCAGTCAAGGGTCTCTGTTTCCCCTACATATATACAACAGATATACACCAATGGCGGAGAGAGGATTGATAGCGCAGCTTTGCATGCGAGCTTCGTATATTCTTCTTTAGTTCTCTATTTTTTTTTTGTAGCAGAAAAAAATAAAAAAATTTAGGGAGATTGAATTGGGAGGAAGTCTTCAGCAGCTTTTGACAAAGATTTGGGTGAAAATTTCAGAGTTTATTTGTGTATAAATAAAGTGATGAGTTTTCTTTTCTATAAATTCTTTTCGATTTGTGCTTTAAATTTTATTATGAACTAAATCCCTATGATTCTGGGTGATAGTTAGTGATTATTTTTATTCATGCTTCAGATTCTCTAGGAATTTATTTGATTATTCGTATTTATATTTTATTGCTATTAAATTCTTGGTTAATCATTATTATGCTTGTAGTTAATTTTTGTTAGTCAAGAATTTTTATCTTTTGCCATATAGGAATCTTGTAGATTCCTGTAGGTACGAATATAAATTAATTTTAATAGGACTAGAAATGATTAATTGTTTCAGGATTGTGATAGATTATTCCATTGAGATAGTCTATACTCTTGTAGTCTCGATTAATTGTCTATGACCTATTGGAGTAGTTAATTGGAGAACTTGAGTGATAATTTATGGCAATGAGATAGGTTATGCCTCAGGAGCTTTAGCTAATTAATCTAAGTGAATTAAAGCTTGTAGTCTAATCGCGTGAGTTTAATTGGAAATCCCGAAGTTGACGAACATGAATAGGATAATTTTTTGGCTATCACCCTGAATCGCGTTTCCCTTAAACTTAAGTCTCGCAATTTTCTTGGTTGATTTTCGCAATTAATTTTCTTTTAGTTAATTTAATTTCTTTTCTTTTTTTAATCTAAAAATCATTTCACTCATAATATTTAGCTTTGTTATTTTAAATTCTTAGTTTTAGTTTTTATTTATCTTTATTTCTTCTCAATCCCTTATAGCAATTTCGGTTCCCCATGGTTTGACCCTCTAGTTGCCGGTTTTAATTGTGATTATTTGGTCATACAGCGATGTGGTCATTCATTTTAAACCAGTAGTTTATTCATTTTAAACAATGATGTTTATTTTATTAAGTAGCATGATATCAATTTTGAACTAGAAATTTATTCAATTTGAACTAGTACTTTATTCATTTTGAACTAGTAGTTTAATTATTTTGAACCAGTAGCTTATTTATTTTTGTTAGCAAATATGAAAACAAACATATTTAGTTGAGGCTTGAGAAACTTGATCTCCTTAAAGGATTTACGCCCCTTCACACGGTGTTAAAGGTTAAGGCGTATCCTTCCTAGGATAAAAAACAGTATACCTCTTAAATAGGGTAGCACACCAAAGCAAGAGTCAGCGAACAAGAAGTGTAGGACTTTTTCTATATAATGGAATAGACTTATAGGATGCCATAGAAAATAGGATACTAATACGAGAATTCTTGGTACATAGCACCTTCTATACCTGGCTATTTATAGAGGAGCAAAGGAAAGCAATCAAATAAAATGCATTTACAAGGGTAATAAACTTGTCCCTCCAACAATCAAAAAAGCCCAGAAAATAAGCTTACCTGTCCAGGTAATAATCTAAGCGTTTTGGAGTTTTAAATCCTAGGCTTAATGTATTAGTTACGTTCTCTGGGCCACACTTACACTCGCGCCGTGTCCCCGAACCCAGCCGTGCAGTGCGGGCGGGCAGGCGGGCACGGGTGTATGATGGCTTTAAGGACCATGTATAGTCTTCCCTCCTTATGCCTTGTTAGCACAACTCATAAAAGGAATCTATATATAAAGTGAGCAAAAGTTTGTTGGTTTTCCTATGTGGAATACAAACCCACTCACAACCAAAACAAACAACCAAGCTAGTAACACACTCAACTTTGGTTTGCTACTTTCTCATTCACTTTTAATATGTTTTTGACATGTAAATATACCTTGTTAACTCACTTGGAACAAGGAACTTGACGGTACCAACAACCGACCCTTTTGACGTGCGGGATCCAACTAAAAAATTGAGTCAATATTGCTTTGACCTCATGTTGAAGCACTCCAAACTAACAATTTTGAATCATGATTTTTATCTTATTAAGTAGTATGATATCAATTTTCGATTAGTAGTTTATTCATTTTGACCCATGATTTTTATTTTATCAGGTAGAATGATATCAATTTTGAACCAGTATTTTGCACATTTTGAACTAGTAGTTTTTTTAGTTTGAACCAGTTGTTTAGTCATTTTGAACTAGTAGTTTATTTATTTTGAACCAGTACTTTATTCATTTTGAATCATAATTTTTATTTTATCAGGAATCAAGTAGCATGATTTCAATTTTGAATCAGTAGTTTATTCATTTTGAACATATATCGTAAATATTTTGAACTTTGACTTTTAATTTATCACATAGCAGAACATCGATTCTCAAGTATTTTTGTAATATTAAAATTTACAATATATTTTTTATAGTAGTTTCATACAGTTTGTCAATGATGTTCATACGTTTTCAGAGTGATGTTCAATTGAACATCACTGTCACGGAAGTATATATATATATATATATATATATATATATATATATATATATATATATATAGTGAGAGAGAGAGAGAGAGAGAGAGAGTATTTATGTATTTTGCAGTAGAAATCATTACCTTTGTGCAGATATTGTTGATTTGAATGAAGTCGTCAGAGTTTTTAGTGATAAGAGAGGTTGTTGTCAGGGAGTCACGAGATATATAGAAAGATTTTGTGCGTGTTTTAGATGCGATACTTTGTGTTTTTGCAAGTTTTGGCTAATTTTGGTTTTATTATGTAACACCCGTCTTATGCGCGAGGAGGTACACAATCATTGTTAGGCCTACAATAATTATGGAACATCGGTGCTACCGGAAGATAAAAAAGAAAAAGTAGGAAAGAAGAAAGAGTGCATGGCCCATAGGCAATAAAAAGAAGCGGATTGACAATATCAACCCAATAACAAACACAACTAAAATGGCGCAAGTGCTCAGCCTACGCGCACCAACACAGGCCCTAGCAGCTCCACAACAGCGCAGGTCAACTCTGATTCAACTCGCCTTCTCCACTCACACTTCACTGGTAAACCCCAACTGGGCTTCTCTCCAACAAACTCTCAAGTGCAATGGCAGGTTTTCTTGCCTCTTCTCAGATAGCAGCAAGCAGGTCCCAGATGTTAAAACTTCATTTCTTTTTTTAATTTAAATTTTTTTTTCGAATTTCAAGAATTAGATTTTATTTAATTATGTTTTGGGTCATTCAGAAATTAGTTTAGACTAATTCCTGCTGTAGTAAGTGTTTGTGAAGTTGATTTTATCGTTTGTTTGCGATGGTTAAATGAGCACAAAGAATCGTGTAAGGGATTGAGCACTCGATTGCTTCATATATGTTTCGTTTATAATCTGTGTTAATGGCTTAGAGCGAAAGCGGTAGTGCAATGATGAAGTTGTCATCGTGAGAATTAGAAGTGACGGTTTTTGAGTCGTGGAATTAGTCTGATTGCATACGACTGCAAACTGCATACAATTGATTAAACCTTTCCTTGGACCCGTACATAACAAGAGTTGGGGCGCTGGGTGATGGGTGACACCGGAGCGCAATTTACCTTGGCTATGGGGTCTTCACCTTAAGCACGGGTTCGATGAAAATTACCTGTTTGGAAAAGGAGCTGCCCATTGTCCTGTAGTCTGATTATGTGCGAACATTTAGCAAGGCACTCTGAACTAGTTCAGTTATGCCCTTCTGGGTGTGTTATTGGATTTTTATAGGCACACAGTGGTGTAACATCTGTGTTGAATCTTAGTGATCATGTATATATAATTGCTGTTTTTACTAGGTAACCCACTGTATTGTCCCTCGTGTCAGGCTACTTGACGAAATAAGTGAGGGAACTCAATTCGACTAACCTAAAAGATGTGAGATGTGTCAAAGGTGGAGAAAGTTTAGAGGCTAGATTTAGGGATGTCTATTTAGTGAATTAAGCTGAGATTCACATTGCCACAAATCCAGTGTTCTAAGAACAAACTAAACATGTAAGATTGATTGTCAATTTGTGGGAAAAAAGCTGTTGTCGAAAGAGATTGTTACTTCCTATGTTGGATCTAGTGATCAGTTAGCTAATCTATTTACAAAGTCATTTAGTGGTCCCCAAGTTAAGCATATTTGTAGTAAACTGGACACTTACGATAAATATGTTCTAGCTTGAGGGGGTGTTAGATATAGTAGTTCAACAGTGTTATTTAGTTGGTTCTCTCCCACATTAGAAAAGAGACCTTATTTTTTGCCTTTACAGTAGTATGAATATATTTGTTTGCCTTTATAGTAATATAAATATATGAGGTTAAGTGCTGTGAAAAGTACGAAAGCTTTGTTTTATTTCTCGATTCTAATAGGCATCACCATAACATCATCTGTCATTTATTTTGATAAAATTGAAATAAAATTAAGATAGAATGCTCATATCCTTTTACCATATTTGAACCTATTTGCTCCTTTCCTTTCTTCCTCTTATTCAGTACTTCCCTACTTGTGAGATTGATTTACCTTCTAAACTTTCATTCAGGAACAAGCGAGGAAAGCTTTAGAAAGTGCCCTTGGAGGAAAGAAAACTGAGTTTGAGAAATGGGACAAAGAGATAAAAAAGAGAGAGGAGTCGGGTGGAGGGGGTGGTTCTGGTGGAGGAGGATGGTTTGGATGGGGCAGATGGTTTGGTGAGTCTGATGGTGATCGCTTCTGGCAGGAAGCACAGCAGACCGGTCTCACTATTCTGGGAATTGTTGCCATTGTAAGCTGTTCTACCTCCTTTTCTGCAGGCTGCAACTTTTAAATACAATGCTACTAATTAGATTGATTTTGTCTATCCCTCTCTGTTTCTTATTTTTGTGTTTATATTTTAATTTACAGTATCTGATAGTTGCAAAAGGTGATGTGATGCTTGCTGTCATCTTCAATCCTTTGTTATTTGCTTTGAGAGGAACAAGGAATGGACTTACCTTGTTGACGTCAAGAATTATGCAAATGGTAAATCCAACTAGCCAGTCTGCTTTTAATGTTATTCCTCATCAAGAGGTCTCAAACCGCATTTCTGCAAAAGAGAGTGTAGTGAAAAAATGGGCAAGCGATTGAATACTATGCTCCAGATGCAACATCATTTCACCCCTGCAGGTTGTCGCAATTAATCCTGCCAGCCTTCTCATTGAATGGAGATATTTTTGAAGCGTTTGTTTTTGCGTAATTGGCATGATGACTTCACATTTAGCATCTTAGACTTGTCATTCTTAGAGGAAGTCTTTTAACCAAGGGTGTTCGGTCATGGAATTATTATGAGAAATTTCTGTCTTTTTTAAATAACATCACAGCGGAAGATTAATATGATTTTCTTTTTAATGTAATTGAAAACGTGTTGCTGCTACTTTGTCTGAGCTGAAGTTACTTTTATTATATCATACAACTAATCTCTATGGAGTGTTAGGAATTGGAAACCGAGTTTTGCAGTGATCATCAAAGAATATGTGAAGGATTTTAAATACTTCATGAGGAGCTCAATTGATAGATTCATATTTCTGGGCTTACTTGAGTTGCAAAATGGAAGAACAAACTCTGTGAATTTCGTCCCCTGAAGTGGCATTTATGACTTCAAGCTGAACGGATATGTAGTTGAAAAATGGCTGAGAATAAATTCAAATTATGAACAGCTGTTCTGCTGATTCAGTTACACTTTCTTTGGGCACTCTTCTGTAACATATAGTTATTTAATATGATTGCCGAAAGAGTAGAAAAGAGTAGCACATGTTTCTTGTTTACCTTGTAGATCTTCTTACAGCTTGTTTGGCTAAGTTTATTTGGAGCTTTTAAGCTGCAAATAGAAAAAAGTATGTGAGGGAATATTTTTTTTTTTTAAAGAACTTATAAGCTGCAAAAAAAGCAGAGCCAAACTGGCTCTTATTCGTAAAATTGTATACAGTATTTGGGCGGTGACCCACGGGGATAAGGCAGTCACTGTTTGCTACTTCTGCCAGTTGAGATTGTTCATCCACTTGGGCGATATTTTATTGGGTAGTTATGTTAATTTCAACGGCTTGGTCGTCTACCCTTATTGGGTAGCTAGGTTAATTTTAACAACTTAACTATTTTTCTCCCTTATGTTTAGGGGTATTGATTTTTTTTATATTTAGAGATCCTTTATTTCATTTTCACTTTAATAAATCCCTACTTCTAATGAAACCCTTATTTCAGTGATTTTCTGTTTTAGTGTTACTATAGCAGTTTCCTTAATTTAAAAGATCCGTATTTTTGTATCTTTTGTTTTTTTTTCTTCTCTTAATTTTAGTTAAACACATTATTTTAGTTTTCGTACTTAATATACTTTTTATTTTATACATTAGTATTTTATTATTAATTAATTAATTATTATTTATTATCAACTTTTAATATTCTTTTAAATTATTAAATTTAGGTGTAACGGATAAGCTGTTTACAGTTAATCCCTATAGTCTCAAATCGATTTTAACAAGAGCATTCCTCCCAGGAAGATATATCTAGCCTGGTTAAGTTTTCAATCATCCACACAATTAGCCATTCTAGGTATGTATTAGCCGTGGAAGAAATTGGGGCTTCAGCTTTCAGTCAATTATGGTTGTGAAAAAAACTAGATATATTCATAATATTACGAGTAAAATTTAATAATTATAAATTATTAATATAATAAATAATTATTAACTATTAAATCTTATTCATAAATGAAGAAAATTGAGAGGCAAAAGAGCAAATTGTATTGATTCGTATGGTGGAATAAATAGTGTACAAGGCAGGATCCTATGCTAATTAAGGTTACAATAAATTAGCAATCAAAGATAAAATTACACGTGAATAGAATTAGCTATACATAAGTCAAGGAGTGAATCTTGCCTATGATAGTGGGGTTCTATCTGCTCCAATACTCCTCCTCAAGTTGGTGCATGAAGAACCAAAATGCCCAACTTGGCCAAGGGACTATGAAATTGATCTGAGCCTAAGGCTTTAGTAAAGATGTTGGTTAGTTGTTGGTGTGTGGAGATGGCTTGTGGCGACATTACTTTGGAATGAACATTTTCACTAACAAAGTGGCAGTAGATCTCTACGTGCTTGGTACGCTCATGAAATACTGGGTTTGCTGGAATGTGAATTACACCTGATTATCACAAAATAGAGGAACTGGTCTGGGGTGTGGCATGTAGAGTGTCTTGTAACAGGCGACAAAGCCACAAAAATTTCACTTGTGATAGTAGCCATGCTCCGGTATTCAGCTTCAGTGGAAGAATGAAAAATAGCTGTTTGTTTCTTAGATCACCAGGATATAGGGGAAGATCCAAGAAAAATGATATACCCAGTAGTGGACCATCGCGTGGTGGGACATCCTGCCCAATCAACATCACAGTATGCCCGTAAAAGTGGAGCACTATCAGATGGTAAGAAAATCCCTTGGCCGGAATTACCTTTGAGATAACGCAAGACATGAAAGGCTGCATCAAGATGAGGCTTGCGGGGTGTCTGCGTAAATTGGCTCAGAATATGAACAGCGTAACAAATGTCCCGTCGTGTCAACGTGAGATAAAGCAGACGACCCACCAAGCAACAGTATGGTCCTGGATCGTCACATAAATTGCTGGAGTCAGCAAACAACTCGTGTTGCATTTCCATGGGGAATTTACTGGGGCGTGCACCAAGAAGACCACTTTCTGCTAAAATATCTAGAGTTTATTTGCATTGACTCAAGGATATGCCAGTTGTGGAACGTGCTCCTTCGAGCCAAGAAAATATTTCAACTGACCAGGATCCTTGATGCAAAATGCAGCATCACCTATTACTTTGAGAGAATGTTGAAGCGTGTGGCATGGTGGCATTGCTTTCTAGACGACTCGTACATGGCGTGCTTGGAGAAGGCACTGTCACAATAGTAATAGGTGATGCTGCTTCATGATGGATATCGGTATTTGGCATATGTGAGCTGTAAGAAGGTGTTTGTCTACTGGGCGCTGATTGCTCATTAGAAAAAGGGAAGTGATCTTCATGGAAAATAACATCACGAGAAATGTATATTTTGTTTGGATTCCAAATCATAGATTCTATATCCCTTTTGTCCAGCTGGATAACAGATAAAAATGCCAGGCCGAGATCTTTCTCTAAACTTATCTTTTGGTCTTTGTGGTACATGGGCATAGCATAAACAACCAAAAATACGTAAGTGGTCATAAGTGTGTTATGTCCCGTACAGCATCTCATAGGGCGTTTTATTTTGTAGAATCACCGTAGGCATTCTATTAATGAGATGAGCTGCAGTAAGTACACTGTCTTCCTAAAATTTCACTAGCAAATTTGCTTGAAACCTTAATGCATGAGCGACTTCTAAAATATGACGATGCTTGCGTTGTACCACTCCGTTTTGATGAGGCGTATAAACACAAGTGGTTCGATGTTCAATGCCATTCAATGCATAATAATCTATTAAATCATAATGAATAAATTCCACTCCATTATCTGTGTAGCGTACGAACGCAAGCATTAAATTTGTCTTGACCCAATTGAAGAAATGCAACAAGTAGTATGTGTGTCAGACTTGAATTTCATGAGATATACCCAACTTGCCCTACTATAATCATCGACGATACTCAAAAAAGTAATGAGCATTAGAATGCGAGGGTGTTTTGTAAAGGTCCCCATATATCATAATACAGAAGTTCAAGAATTCCTATAGTTTTATCGCTTCTTGCTTGAAAAGGCAGTTTAGTGTGTTTTGCTCTATGACAAGCATCACAAAGAAACTTCTCTTGATCAGGTGATAAAGAATTGAAAATGTGAGACGAGCGATCCACTAGTAAGTGCCTAATTCGTTGATGCCGAAGGGTCACATCTTGTTGCCTTCTTGCTATCATTGCCATCCCTTCTTTGTTCGACTTAAGATAGTACTAGCCATCCTTTATCTTGCTCACTCCAATCGGCTTCCTCGATTGTAGACCCTGTATAAGAAAAAATTTAGATAAAATATTAGTGCATAGTTCCAATCTTTCGCTAATTTATTCACAGATAAGAGATTGCAGTTCAACGCTGGGACACCCAAAACACGATCCAGTTTGAAATTTTCTCCTAGAGTCATGTTTCTTCTCCAAAATGAAATAGTTTTCTCCATTTTCACTAAGTGGAGTTAAAACAAATACGAACCCTGGATGATCCGATGATTGAAGATAATAAGGAGAAGTATCTATATCACCTGTATTTGCCATCACGGCCAAGGTTCCTTGGCTGGGCGTTTTATCTCTAGCCATGGTTGATGCAGACGAATCAGACATGAGGTCTCGTCTACTTCTTTCTTGCCTTTTTTTTTTTTTTTTTGTGATTTTAGCAAATTATCAATTTGATGACCTGCTCTGGTACCATGAAGAAAATTGAGAGGCAAAGCAGCAAATTGTATTGATTCGTATGGTAGAATAAATAGTGTACAAGGTAAGATCCTATACTAATTAAGGTTACAACAAATCAACGATCAAAGATAAAATTACACGTGTGAACAGAAATTGCCATACATAAGTCAAGGAGTGAAAGTTGCCTATGATAGTGGGATCGTATCTGCTCCAATCCTTTATTCATAAGTAGTCCTCCAGTCTTAGAAAAATATTTGAGTTGGCAGCTGAAGCCCTTACATAAGTGTCTAGGGATAGGAATGGTACTTCGCCCCACTCCACTTGTAGGAGCACCGCAAGGGTTGGAGCAGAATTTTTGTGGAAAAAACGGAGATGTGGTAGGGCAGGGTTTCTCTTATACCTCAGTATTGGGATGGGGTGGAGTTTCTCCCTCATACCCCGGTACTGGGATAGGGCAGGGTTGGGTTTCATTGACCCTGCCTCGATATATATGTGTATATACTATTTTTTTTCATTTTTATTGTGCATCCTTATAAATTCATAGTATCTTTATAAGCATTAGGTTGATAAAGATTCTTCTACTTTTACTGAAAAAGGTTTCTTATACCACCTTAAAAACTAAGGTATTGGATTTATGTCTTATTATTGTAAATCTAAATTTTGATTATAGAGTTTGGATTTGATGATTTTGAATCTGGAGTTTGGATTTAATGTGTTATTTTGTAAGTGTTTATGTTGAATTTTATGTATTAAAGTTTAGATTTAATTTGTTTAAGCTTTGTTGTTAAGATTTAATGTTATTTATTTGTATAGAATTTATTTTTAAAGTAAAATGCATTTTAATCCCCTATTTTGTGAAGGTTGCATAAAACACCCTGTGTTTTCAAAACTAACTGATAAACCCCTGTAATTTAAAAAACGTTATACATTAACCCTGCAGCTAGTAATTCTGATAGATTTAATGGAAATTTGTTGAATTAGTGCAAATTCCCCCATGTGATTTTGAAAATGAATGCAAATTCCTCTTTCTGGTTTGAAACATGTGTAAATACACCAAATGTAGAGTAAGAATAAAATTATATCTCCTAAATTATTTTCAATTTTAGTATCAAAATTTACTTTAGATTTAATTATTATTTTAGAATTTAATGATAGTTTTTAATATAAATTTTTATTTTCAAATTAAAATTTAATTTTATGTTCTAAGTTCATGTTTTAGTTTTTAATTATTTTAATATACTTTAGTTATTTTTTATATCCCATGTTTTCAATTATGAACCCAATTTAGTGTCTAGGGTTACAATGGGTCCTGCTATGAATCTTTAATTATCTTGTGTTAACTTTTTTTTTTTGAAAACCCCCTCTCCCACCCCTACAATGGGATTCGAATTCAGGACCTCACTCTTGGGTTAAGGTAGTCTCAATCATTTGAGCTATCCGTTTATATCTTATCTTGTCTTAACTTGATATCAATTAATTAATTTATTTGATTGATTATTCTATTTCGTGCTTAATGCTTTGAATCAAATTGGTCACTCAATTAATTATTAGGAATTCTTAACTGAGTTAAAAGAGAGGTTTAGAATTAGTCCTGAAATAGAATAACGAGATAGAAATACTCATAGGATTTAAGAGATATAATTTTTTATTTTTATGTTGCAGTTGTTGTATTTACACACTTATTTCAAAGCAAAAGAGGTTGGAAAAAAAAAACCAAAGAGGGAGATTTTGCATTATTTTCAAAATAAGTGGGGAAGAATTTGTACCAATTAACAACTTTTTGTTAACTCTAACGGAATCACTAACAGCAGGGGCTAATGTGCAAAGTTTTTAAAATCATAGGGGTTTATCATCGAGTTTTGAAAACACGAGATTTTATGCGATTTTCACAAAACACGAGTAAAATACATTGCTCCTTTTTATAATTTTGGAAAGAATAATTGTAATGGAAGTTGCACACACACACACACATATATATAGAACACTAGGAAAAAAAAAAAAGCATACTCTTTATAACACTAGAAAAAAAATCTATCTTTTAGAGTTTTACCTTTATAAAAGCTACTCCAAATGCTTAATAAAAAGAATATTTTTCCATTTACAAGTACATTTGTAAATGAAAAGTCCAACATTAGTTAATAATTTGAATACTCAAAATAAATTATATTATAAAAAAATTTAAATGCCTAACTAAAAGATAAATAGATTAAGCATTACCAGAATTTTATCCCCTAAAATTAATTACCTATCTCTTGTAAAAATTTGATCACTTAAATATCATTTTAAAGAACTAAAGAACTCAGTCACCTCTCGAAGATTAGTTACTATTTAAATCGGCTTTGCCTCCTTGAACTCACTAGAATATCGTTAAAACTCAAAGTTTCAAAGTCAAAAAATAAAGAAAAAAGATTAAGACATATATTTAGAAAAGATTACTCTTTTTGTCATTGTCTTAGTGTTATATTTCAAAATATTTACCCATTAGCAAAAAATTTTAGGGGGGCCAAAATAGGATTTTTTTTTTTTGCTCTTTAATTAAATACAATATATATACATGTAAAAATAATTTTTTGGAGCTTGGCCCTCCTGGTCCCCCTAGCTCCGCCCTTGACGGTAGAGTTAAGCAAAGCTGCTATTCCTTCCCTGAAAAGTGCTCCAACGCTATCTTGACTAGTGTTTGAAAGTGCTTTTAGTAAGCTAATATAGCCATGTATGATATTAGTGACACCAAATGCACCGATGATGGTTTTTCTCGACCAAGAAAATAAACCCCATATCAATCTAGGGTGATTCTTCCGGAAACTGTAATTTTATAGACGATCTTTTAGTATTTTTTCTAATTCAAGTGAGGTTGCAGGTCAATTTACAATTGAAAATTAATCTCTGAATATGTCACAACTAAAATGTAATATTGGGACCAAAATGCGCATCAGACATTGATGGAAGTAGTAGTACTTACTCGGGTGTAGCAGTAAAATGTTTGGGTTGAATGGTGGTAATGATAGTGAAGGGGTATTGGGGTTGGGCGGTGGAGGATTACTAGAGTATATTGGTGGTATGCCTCCATAACTACCACCATCTTGTGATGATGGAATGCTTCCATGGTTGCCCACCGTATGCAGGACTTGGTTGTGAAACTATAATAAGAAAAAGAAGTATTTAGGCTAGATAAGAAGTAATTTCTGAAAATGATAATCTACATAAATCTCTTGGCAAAATTGTAATCTTTTATATACAATATGTTTAATTCTTTTCTTAAGCTTTGTCTTTTTCACTGTTTCTTCTCATTTTGGCAATACAAATAGTAATCAAGAGCTAAACATGTATGTATAATATATTAATACTCTATTTGGTATAATTGTGAAAAATTAGATAAAAATGAATTGCTTATAAGATAAAAACTATAATTTGTTTTGAGTTTTCATGTAATCAGATACTTTAAATCTCATAAGATGTTTCTTTATTTCAATGAAATAAGCATCTTAAAATAAGTTCATTCCAAACATACTATAAGTATTGTTTTCCTTTCGATCTGGTAACTAATCTAAGAAAGAATATTGTAATATATCACCTGTGGTAAATAAATATTAGCCTACTTGTATGTTTTTGAGAGAATTAAAGAGTGTTAACAATGGGGGGAACTTTTCCTGAATACGAAACTGGAGAGGAAAGGCAATTTGGTTGATATTTAGAATTAGCACAAGACATGACAGGAGTAACTAAGTTGTAAGAAAGCAATGCAGCCACCATAGCCTATATGAACATAGAAGCTTGCTTGGCTTTCATCATTTTCTCCATTGCTATATTTTGCTCTCAAGATAAGGCCTAAAGAGAAAGAAGAATGGATAAAGATAATTTAGTGATGGGTGTGCCATAGAAGAGATCAGTCCGATGTTTATATAGAGCAATTAATTAAGTAGAGATGAGACTAAAGTAAATGTGTTTTGAAGGAGCATTTAGATCACCATTAAAATCTCATTGAGTTGGAGTTTAAAGATTATTTTTCATGCTTTTTATTATATGAAAAAGATACTTACCAAAGACCTAGGGGTCAAGTGGTACGTTTATCACTTTTAGTGTAAGTAGGTTCAAGGATCAATTCTCGTTAGCTGCATATTGTTATCGGCCTTTGGCCTCTGTTGAAGTGAAAAAAATGACACTAACTTAATTCTCAATATTTACTAGTGTGTTAATTATATCCCTATCTGATGGTTATGTGCCAGCCACATGAGCATCTAGCTAGAGCCCAAAAAAGGGATAAAATTGATGTTCTTTTGAAAACATTGGGGATCAAGGGCTTTGGTCTCCCATAGAGTGAAAAAAAAAGACTAACATAATTCTCAGTATTTACTACTGTATTAATTTTGTCCCTATCAGATGGTTATCTGCGGCCACATAAGCATCTAGCTAGAGCCAAAAAAAAAAGGGATAAAATTGATGTTTTTTTGAAAACATTGGGGATCAAGTTGATTATTTGTAAAATAGTGAGACCAATTTGACATGTTGTAAATAATGGGGACTAAGTAAGTTACTTTCAAGATAATAAAAATAAAAATTCATACATTTGATGAACTTTGGACAATATTTGTGGAATTTTCTCCTTGCAATATTCACGTTTTAACTTGGGAGTTACAAATTTATTAGGTGCTAATGGTCAAGAGTTATACATCTGTTTGTTCTATTGTTACAAATACTCATAGCATGAATTGGAAGAATTAAAACTCAAAAGAATTTAATTTTCTTAATATTTGATTTATAGAAATCAGTTAGATGCAGTGATTTAATATAGCCTATTATATCATGGGGCACACTGTTGGCTAGCTTATAGGAATAAAATTAGCTTAGTGTGCTTTTTTGGCATTGCTTAGGTCAGCCAAGTAAGAAGCGGGAGCATAGAAAAAGAACCTGCAAATAGATAGCTTGTAAAGAATGAAATAAAACATTATTGCAATTTTGCATATACTTTATGATCAAAGAAAAATTGAGTATAAAAGAGAGCAAAGAAAGCTTGAAGAGAAAAATTTATGGTTCATTTATACTCATGTAAACACTTTCTTGAAAGGAAAGCAGCATTCTATATATAGTTTAAATTTGTTTAGTTTACCGCTTAAAAAAGTATGCCACATTAGCTTTCATCTTTCTGTTCGCAGCTTTAATTTGAGGATACAAGTATAAGCCATCACTTGAAGAAACAAATTCAATAGAGTTTATAGAAAAAGATGAGGAGCCTGATGAAGAGCCAAGTGAGAGGATCGTATTGGTGTTGCTGCTTCAAGTCGGCAAGTAGTGTGAGATGAAATCCATTGACCTTTTGAAGAAGCTTGTCAAGCTTGTTGTATCGCTTGAAAATCCCCAAAATTGGTAATGAACACTACAACATTTTATGCCATTAATTACATTTTTCCCATTGCACTTGAAGCAAGTGTAGAGAAATAGTTACACTTTAAAGTGTAATAAAATATCTTTGTATAATTTTTTATATGCCAACCATTTGGTTGCACTTCCAAGTGTAGCTAAATAATTAGCAAGTACATGTGACATTTGCTTGATACACTTCAAAAACATGAAGTTGAAGGCCATAGCATATGTTTTGTACCACATCGGTGGATTTGAGAATGTCACAACACTATATTGTCTATAAAACCAATTGAGGCAAAACTCTCTTTTATCGGTTTTTCTTAATTTAATTTTTATACAAATTGAACCATTATATTACAGTTCAAGTTTTATTCTAATTTTAGTTCTAATTTTTTTTATGTTTACACATTAAATTATTTTATTTTAGTTAAAGTGTTTAGGATACAATAATTTTGAGTATGTACGTATGTATGTGTTTATAAACCAAACCTTAGCTACATTTCAAAATGTAATTAATATTAGCTACATCTTTAAATGTAGCAAATAGTAGCTATAGTTTTAAATGTAGCAATATTTTTTGTTGCATCAATATTAGTTACACTTGTAGCAAGTACAACAATTTTTTTTAATTATATTTTCAAATGTAACTAGAGATCAAATTATATGTAATTATTGGCATCATTCCTTGTAGTAGAAGTTACCAGTTATTAATCAATCAATAACATTTTTTAATTTTTATTTTAATTATTAATTAAATTATTTATATTTTATGTGCTTTATATTACATGTATTTAAGTAAATATTTATGTTTTATGCTTGTGAATTAAATTTCTAAATTAAAACTAACAATTTATATCTACCATAGATAAGAATTGAACATTTTGGAATTCACAAATTAATATTATTTTAGGAATTAATTAATGCGCAATTAATTTTTTTAATTGAAACTAATAATATATATTCATAATAGTTAATAAATGAAACTTTTGAAATTCACAAATGAATTTTATTTTAAATATTAATTGGTTGACCATTTAGTTTTTAATAAAAACTAATAAATACCCATAAAACTAAGAAATAATAAAAAATAAAATAAATAATAGATAATAAATTATTTATAAGCTAACAATAAATAACTATTGCCAATCTTCTTTAACAGTGTGGTCAAGTCTCCCGTCCTTCTTCCCAGTTTCTTCAGACACTGCTTCAAAAACTTCCTTCGAATCGATTCCAATGCACACATTCCCCAGGTTCTGATAACACTTGCCTATTGAGATTCGTGTGTCCATTTCTATTTTCTTGTAGAATTCCAAATTTAAACAAAAAGTTTTAGTCATATTATGATAAAATATTCTTATGTTTAAACTAATATTTTATTTGTGATTTCCAAACCTAAATAAGTCTAACATCTAGTATAAAAAATAAAAAAAACTCGTCCAGAGCAAAAGATATTAATAACTAAATTTGTTCTGCGTTATTAAAAATAAGTAAATAAATCTAAGTAAATTTAATATTTATTATTAAAAAATAAATCCGCATGAATAGTAAAAGCTTTAGTTTATATACAAATTTATACGTGTACAATACTTTGGAATAATGAAACTATCTTGTGAAAAATATCTCAATATAATAGTGTTAAAATACAGACCCTATCATGATGTGTTAAACTAATCTAAATTTGTTGATGATCTTTGTGTTTAACTTATGCACAACCTTGGTGCTTGATTTGCTGGTAGTATTGTTATGTGATTGATTTGTTGGCTATACTCATTACTGTTATGTGATTGAATGTGGTATGATGGTGTTAGGCTAATTATTGGTATTTGTCTTGACCATTTATAATACACGATACATCATGATACATTATGTATTTGTTGGCACTATATATAGCACTAATCTTGTTAATGAATTTATATCTTGTGAGATACTGAATAAATAGACAGACAAATTGTATTTACAGGTAGAGGATATATATTGCGTATTTGTAGATGGTTGCAATTTAAGATGCTAAATGGGTTGAGTTGAGTTGAGCCCAACCCACAAATTCCGTGATTTGCCTATTAGTGGCTGAGCCTAGCCTGGCACACCAAGAACGGGGACGGGCCTCGGAAAAACTACAATGCGCCACACCATTTCGATCTTTTTGTTTTCGAAGTTATTTTGAAATGCTACATCAGCATTTGCCTAGCATATATTAAGAAAATAATATAAAAAGTTTAAAAACTCAAAAAAATTAAAAAAATAATTACTACCAAATGAATAAAATATAATTTAGAAAATTAAAATATTAAGAAAGGTAAAAATTAAAAAATAAAAATTAAGAAACTAAAGAATTAAATATAAAAATTAAAAAAATAAAAATCTAAAACTAACGTTAGAATTTAGAGAAATAAGAAATAAGAAACATAAAACTTTAAAAATAGAAAAATCAAAAACAAAAAATCAAAAATAAAAATTAAAAATTAAAAAAGAAATTAAAAATTAAAAATTAAATTAGGAATTGAAAGATTAAGGAATTCAAATATGAAACATTAAGCAATTCATTTGATATCTACTTTATGAGTTAAGTAGAATACAAGATATGATATGTAACAAAAAGTATGTTATACTAGACTCGTGTGATACCCGACAAAAATGAGTAAATTTTTATGTCCTTATTTATTATTGATAGTCAATTTTACATTTTATTTAAAGATAAAATATAACCATATTTTGTAAAATTAAATTCTTAATAGGTCTTCAATACTAATCACAATTTTTATATTTTTTTTGTAAAATCAAATAATCATGAAAAAAAAAATTAAAAAGAAGTAGATGCAAGAATACAAATGGGAAAGGAAATACATTCATGAAATAAATTTGATATGAAGTATTCTTTTATATGAGTAGGAGGAGACAAACTAAAATTGTTTTGAAGGGGAAAAAAGATACAACATAACGTCCCTTGATTTAAATAACGTTGCATATTTAACATCTAGCATTAGTAATACTATTGGAGTTAATGAAAAGTTGTTGAATAAGTACAAATTCCCCCAGTAATTTTGAAAATGATACAAATTCTCTCCTCTAATTTTTCTAGTGTTGCTTGTAAAATCTCTCTTGCATTTTTTTACCAGTAGAATGTAAGAGATAAATGAATTTACATACAATATAACTTATAACTCAAATTTAATAACTACATATTATTAAAAATAATTATAATAAAATGATTTAGTCTATTTATAACTATTAAATCTTATTTATTACATTAAAAGATTTTCGTACAAAATTATTAATTTACCAGAGGATCCAATATGATCGTGAATGTAATTTTCGGTATTAGTCGATATGCCAAGCACAATTATGGAAGTCTCGTGAAGTAGACCAAACATGAAGGACGTAATATATCTCGACATGTCGTACACGTAGGCATATGGTTGGGCAACAAAAGAGCACCAAAACAATCATGCTTCAGCATTAATTAACCTTCATATCCCACACCAACATTGCCCAATCACCAAGAACTAACAAAACTACCAAGATATAACAAAGTTTGTTCATCTTCCAAACTAAATGGACGGACCCAATGAATTATTCCGGCCATCACCTTAGTTGATAATACACCCACTCTCCATCCCCATCATCTGTCAAATAATTAAATTGAGTTATAGAGATATGATTGGCAACCTTCCACCAGTCTTTGGATTTAAATCTTTTGTTTGACGGTCATACTTGTAATTTCTTCTCATGATTCGAGTTCGAATTTTATCCTTTGAGTTCAGCAACTTGATTGTCCTAATGTAATGTAATGATCGTAGGATTGATCAAGCACTTCAAGTGTACCTATTCGTGGTCGAGCTCCGTTGGTGGTGGGGTCCCGTTGCATAATCGGCGATCGGGTTCCACCGGTAGTCGGGCTTTGTTGGTTGAGTTTCCCCATCATTAAAAGAAAATCAAATTTGTTAATTATATATAATGTTGTGAGAAAATATTTGACAACTATAAGACTGTCATTTTTTTTTTTTTGCGGATTATAAGACTATCAATTAAAGTGGTTAGATCTACGATTATTAATTTTTTTTCTTTTTCTTTTTGATGGACAAGATCTACTATTATTAACCTTTGCTCTTCATGTGTAAAATTTAGGTCAACAAAATTTGTATTTTTACAAAAATAAAATTTTATTTTGTCTACTATAGTATCCAACAATGGGTTAGTGTTAAATTAATAGTCATCCCCTCCTATGAAATAGATAAATAAATAAATGAGTGCTATCAAAAGGGAAAATGTTTTTGAAATTAAAGTTACCAAAAGAGTTATTTGTATACTCAATTTCTTTGTATTTTGTTTGTCATTAACAAATACAAATATACATTCTTTTCTAATTTTAGAAACAATACGACTAATAACATTGTTAAAACTCCAAATATCACATTGCTATGACCCTAACAAAGGAAATTAAAATTTCAAAACTCCTCTAAGATTAACATTTCATTTAATTTGAGAATCTACTCTGGAAAATCTTAAACTTTTCGCAAGTACTTATTATTATTATTATTTGGAGGTTCAAAAGTGCGGTATAAATGGTGAAGAAAAGCAAAAGACAAAAGCAAAATGTCCTTTTTTTTTAAAATTTATTTCGGGTCAGAGGTCCTTTGTTCGCCTAACTTGATAAGAAGATAATGATGCATGTGAACCTCGTGAAGGCAGGGGGCCAGCTCATCTGCGGTAACGGTTAGAATTGACAAGTCCAAGTGGGGAGCTACAATATGCTGAATCCGAGAGCACGTTGGTGTAGCTTTATCCACTTTGAATTGTTAATAAACCATAAATAAGGCTAATTCTAATAGCTCACTTAAATATAAAAAAATTTTATATTTAGGAGGGTGGCTAGTGCTAATGTGTTTTAATAGCTCTCTTATCTCATCCTTTAAATTTTAAGTTTTTCTTAAACTCCAACACAAAATACCCATATATAAGTTTTTTTTTTTATTTCCAAAGCCAACATCCAAATTCTATCCCCTATTCCCATAGCTTTAACATTGCAATATTTTAAAATAGGATAGCTGTTAGAGTAAAACTAAAATAGAGATTCTTTAAATTAATAGTTTGTTAAAAAAAAAATAGGGGAGCTATTAGAATAGAACTGAAAATAGGGGATTTCAAATTATAAGAAAATGATTCAAATTACTTAAATTTAGGGAAAAAAATAGGAGAGCTATTGGAGACATCCTAATAATGTAATTAGTTTATCATTATTAGGGAAGGGATACCATACACCTTAAGATTATACATTCATTAAGTACTGTATACATTTAGTATTAACAAACTATATAAGAATAATAAACAAATTGTATAAAAATTATGAACAAATACGTCAATTAAATTGTTCATAAACCCGCACAGTATTAATATTATGAACAAATAGCATTAATATTATGAACAAAGATGAGGAAGCACGAGAGAGCATGATGGTGAAAGAGCATGGTATAAATTGCATCTTTTTTTCTCTTTAATGGAGGCCAAAGGTCGATTACATATTATGTGCAAGTAACAAGATTCAATCATAGGACCATTCACCACAAACAATATTAATATTGTGAATAAAGGTGCGGAACACACAAGGGAGCATGATGATGAAGGAGTACGGTATAAATTGTATCATTATTACATATTTATATTTTTTATTATTTAATCTCTTTTATAATTTTATTATCAATTTTTTTTATAATAAGAGAAGTTTAAATAGAAAAATTGACCTAAAAAACCTTGTGAAACCCAAAAGTTAACTTATATTTTCTCAAATATAAAATTTCTCTTAAGGAATAGCTCCAGTAGTAAGTGACAGGTTGTTAGTCTTCCAAGTCGGGAGAGTAATTCTCTAAGAAGGAAAGGGTGCAATTTGTTAATTGTTTTAAAGATCAAACTCTCGATCAATTTGGTATATATCTTGGCACTAATTTAGTGCATGTCTTAAAGTGGATCGCTGCACTAGAGGGTTTTGATTTACATCCATCTGTTTGGCCAAGCAGTGGAAAGAAGACGTGTACAAATCGTGTCTATATATTGAGGGCTGGGTGAATGAAAATGTTTCTCACATTATATATATATATATACACATATATATATGTATGTATATTAAAAAAAATCTAGCATAAATAAGGGCTTTATTATAGGGAAAAAGATCTAGAACAAATAGGAGCTGTATTATAGGAAGAGAATCCTGAATCGTCGTCAATCCTGGGCCTAGCTGTCGAATTCTCTGTCCTGGAATCGTGGTCTCCATGGAAATTAGTGCAACACCGAAATGACCCTCACGATCTCACCACCAACATTTTTCTTTTTCTTTTTCATTTCTTCCCTTCCCTCTTTATCTTTTTCTTTTTCTTTTTCTGGGCTTATCTTATCTTGTTTTCTTTTTCCTCTCTCTCTCTCTGTCATCGTTCATATTTTCTTTAATTTATTCACTCGTTCCCGGATCACCACATGACCATTTCTTTTTCTGCTTCGTCTTCCTTGCCAATCTCTTTCTCTCTCTCATCCCCGTGTAGTTTCTTTCATCATAACAAACTATTATCCTTTGTGGTATTATTCCTTTTTGCCTTTCTCATCACACCCCTCCATTGGATTCTTTTACTTTGAAAGAATCTCTTTAGTATTTACTAGCAACTCTTTTGGTAATTATCTTTTTGTCGTATTTTTAGGACACAAATTCTTGTTTTTGGGGGTTTTGTTTTGTCTTCTTGCTACTTCTTTGTTTTCATAGCCTGATATTTCATGTGTGAGATATCTTGCAATACTACATTGTGTGTGTTGAGTTAGTACGTGTAGTACTTTTTCTTTTCTTTTTTTTTTTTTTTTTTTGGGGCATTGTGTGCTGATTTTTGCGTTGGGTGAACTGAACTGAGCTGAAACTGTTAGCAGTTGGTGTTGGTGTTGATGTCTTCGGGTGTTGGAGTGGTTTCGAGTTCCAAAGAGATGGGATTTGATGAGAATAAAGGAAGTGGTGGTGGTGTGGACTCTGAGGCTGAGCAAGTATCAATGGAGGAGAAGATGAATAGGGAGATGAGTGAGTGTTCTTTATACACTACTGAGGATGAGGATGATGAAGACCTTCAAGGCAAGATTCAGTTGGGCCCTCAGGTTCCTCTCAAAGCCCAATTCGAAAAGGATAAGGTCTGTTTCTTTTCTTCTTTTGCCCGTTACTCTGATAACGTTATAATACATATATACAAATATACATATCTATATATATATATATATATACACACATATATATGTGTGTGTGTGTGTGTGTGTGTGTTTGTTAGCAGGCAATTGTGTTGTTCATCTCATGATGTTATGCCACTCTTGGAAAACAGGATGACGAGAGTTTGAGAAGGTGGAAAGAACAGCTTCTTGGGAGCGTGGACATTAATGCTGTTGGAGGTAATATATATATATTTTTAACAACCCCCCACCCCAACCCAACCCCATCCCCACGGGATTTGACTCACGGTTATAATCAGTTGAACTACCCTCAATTCTGATCCTTGCTTCAGTTTTGTTCTATAAGTTTCTTCTGCTGCTGATTATTTTTGGAATAAAGGGAATGGTAAACAAGCTTTCCTCATTGACTTGTGCTTCTCTGAGATCTACTCGTCTGATTTTTTATTTTTTATTTTGCTTCCTTGAATTTGCGATATCGCAAAGTGGAGGAGTTTTTAGATTATTACCGCATTAGTATTACAGGGGGTGCTTATTGAATTTGACAAAAAAAGGGGGGGGGGTAGTTAGTTGTTTAGTATTTACCCTTTTGACAATGAAGCTTTACCAGATTTATTATTGAAACTGGCAGAAAGCTTGAAAATGTCAGTAGTGAAAAACTGAAGGTCTGTTCAGCATCGGAACATTAATTTTTGGGGTAATTGAGACATATTTTATGATCCAACAAGTTTAATGGCAATTTTTTAGAATTGGAGAAACAGGCGGTGTAATGATTTGGGAGTTTGGGTCTAAAACACAAGGGAAACACTAGTTTGACATTTTCTATTGCAAATTCGAGGCCATTCTTTCTTTGTTTTTACTCTCCATGCTCTTGCATTCAATTTGTCATTATGATAGATTAGGGTTTAAGTTCGTAGGAAAATGAATCTTGAAAGATGCAGTGTTATTGCTTAGAGGTGAGCAGACTGAGGGTAGGCTAAATTCAAGACTCTTATGCCAATATATATATTGGATTGGTTTCATTAATCTCTATCCTATAGTGTGCTCTACCTTATAATCTGCAGGCAAGGTTACAGGGTAAACTTGAAGGTTTATAACCTTTGTTGTTTTTCTTTTTGGTTCCGGCGCATCTGAAGTCGAATTTTGATTGATTGGCTAGAGATCAAGTAGAAATTCAAAGACAAACCTACTAAACCATTACCGAACAACATCAAACAAGCTTCAAGTTACAAAATTATGAAGTGCATATTATTTGCAATGGTATTTGAACTTGGGGCCTGCTGCAAAATGTAATCAGTGACCATCAAAATGAGCTCATACTTTTTCGCCTACAAAATAGTAGCACATGTGCTTTCAGTTTGGAGATGTTACTATCAGTATTTTTTTTGCTGGTATGTATAATGGTTCATTGTTTTGCTGACTTGCTACTGTGGTATTGTAGAATCTCTGGATCCAGAAGTGAAGATCTTGAGCCTCGCAATTAAGTCTCCGGCTAGGCCTGATCTTATTCTCCCAATTCCTGAATCTGGAAATCCCAAAGGACCATGGTTTACATTAAAAGAAGGAACCTCCTACAGCCTAAAATTCACATTCCAGGTCTGCAACAACATAGTGTCAGGCCTCAAATACACGAACACAGTTTGGAAAACGGGTATTAAAGGTACTTTTATGTGTGCCTTCATGAGTACTTTGGGTAAATATATTTCAATCGTTGAACACTAAGTTACTGTTTTGTTTGCGAATATCCGTTTTCCAGTTGATAGCACAAAGGCAATGATTGGTACCTTCAGTCCTCAGACAGAGCCCTATACACATGAAATGCCAGAAGAGACGACTCCTTCTGGCATGTTTGCTAGAGGATCCTACTCAGCAAGAACAAAGGTGAAACCAACCATTTCCTTCCTCTATTCCTTTCTTCACTATTTTCTACACAGCACTCGCGACAGCGAAGTATATCATAATACTAATAATAGTACCAGTTTTCACTTGTTCGTTTGTGGGATTTTCATTGCATAGGGACTTTGAATTGAGTTTATCCACATCAATTACAGAGGTCGGTACTTGCATCAGTAAATACTTCCATAGCTCCTTCATAAGAGTAAAAGTTCAATTAGCTATTACATGTGAGGAAACAAGTCACGTATAGAAAGGGGACAAAACCTTTTCTTCACATCTAACGATTTTAATATGGTTACCTTAATTTGAACCTGATTTGGCGGATAGCTACATGAAAATGCCAAACAAAACATTGGTAGGTCTGGACTTTAAATTGAACGGCTCGGACAGTTGACTTGAACTTCAACTTATGGAAATTCGAAATATTTGTTTTTTATTTTTTGAACTCAGTGGTCCTTTTTTCTTTTTCCATCCATATGGTGGGTATTCTTTAGAGCTCGTTTGGCTTTGCTTATTTTTAAGTACTTATAAGCAGGTGTTGCTTATAAATAAAAAGTTGTTTTTAAGCTAGTGATAAATAAGTAGAGATGTTTGGATAATATGTACTTATAAGCTATTGACATGTTTGATAAGTAAGTGCTTATAAGTAGCAATAGTAGTTAAAATAACTAAAAAAGATATGTTATTGTAATTTGCTTATTATTTTTAAGGGCAAACAAGTCTTTTTGTTTACTTTGACCAGGTGCTTAAAAAAAAAAGTTGCTCTCCACCCACTTTTCTTTTGACAGCTTGTAAGCCACCTTAAATTGTTTATAAGCAGATTTGTCAAACATGTCAATTTTATAAGCAAAGCCAAACGCGTTCTTAGTTATATTGTGTCCTTAACGTAATTCTGTGTCTGTAACAGTTCCTTGACGACGACAAGAAGTGCTACTTGGAGATCAATTATACGTTTGAAATCAAGAAAGAGTGGCAATCAACTTGAAGCGCGACGTATAGGATGATTTCTTGTTAAATTCTTTAATTTTTTTCACATGGCGTGTCTTTTTGTCTTTGTTGACTGTTGTTGATCTTAAATTCCTGAATGCTTTGTTAGAGAGCAAAGAAAAAGAAAAAGAAATTATCTACTTTGAGATTGATCGTTAGTTGTGAAGGAGTAAATCAATAGCTAGTTTGTTGTTTCTTCCCTGTGTCAATAAAATTCAGTTTTACCAGTTATGAGCTTATAATATCAGTCTTTTCTTTGTTGTGGGTGTTTATATGCATATGAAACTTGTTAGTCATTTTCACCCATGAGTTTATAGATAAAATCTAAAGTACCATGAAGTTTCAGAATTACGCCTAAAGTTATTTAAAGTGCCATTAAAGTCATTTAAAGTCTTCTTTCGATATATTTAATTGGAAAAAAATCTCGTTTTAAATTGTTATTTAGACTTGATGAGTTAAAATTAGGGTTAATTCCGTTTAATAACCCTAACTTTTACGTGAAAAGATATTTATTAACATTTATATTTAATTTGAGGCACTTATTAACCTTTCGTTGAATTACGGTTAAAAAATGAAGAGGCAAGTTAGTATTGCATATATTTTAGACAAAGGTACCCTTAGTATCTAAGCCATAATTCTCCACTTCCAAACACCAGACACACACCAAAATATGCACATGTACTTAAATCAACAAATGTCTTCACACAAGAATATATGGGATGTGATTAAGTAAAAGTTTATACACATTTATATATCCATATATGAGAGTTGCCGTATTAATGTGTATACAATAACATTCTGATCTGTGGTGGACTCAAACTAATTGAAGGTCGAGAATTGTATTTTCTTTTAAGGTAAAGGGGAAGGCCTTCTCCCACAATTTTTGATTAAAGATCGAACATTATGTACATCAAAAGGGCAGAGCATAAAAACCTTACCTCAAATTCAATCTAGGTGAAGGACAAAACCCCTCCACCAACCAAGACCTAAGGCGAAAATTCCCTAGACAATCAAAATCAGTGAGAGAAAGAAGGAAGCTTCTCTAAGGACAAAAACACCTGGGACATAAAAGGAAAAAAAAAAATAGAGTCTATACACTCAATGCAACTTGCTAAAATAAGGTAGCCCAATCTTGTCCAATCTGATGAAACCTTTAATCAACTCCATCTCAGAATACTCTTGGATAATCTTAAGCCCCTGCTTGTAACTTCTGATTGGCCAAGAAATCTGCTGCTTGATTGCTTTCCCTGAAAATATGAGTTATCTTCTAGCTGAGTTCTTAATATTGTGTTTGGGATGAACTTATTTTAATATGCTTATCTTATTAAAACAAAGAGTTATCTTATAAGATTTACGATATATTATCACATTGCATCATATAAAAATTTAAAACAAATCATACTTTTTATGTTATAAGATATAAGCAACTTATCCTTATCTTATTTTTTTACAACTATGGGGATAAGACATCTTATCAGAAGCATGTTATGAACTCAAAACAAACCATATTTTTTATATAAAAAAAGATCTTATAATAAGCATCAACCAAGCAGGGCATAAGACAGTTGTGAATTTTTCTCAAAGTGTTGCATAGTTCCCAGGTACCCTGCTTATTCTAATCATCTAAGCCTAATAAATCTTGAGCCTGCTCCTTGCCTCAAGAGCCAAAGAAGTACAACTCCAAATTACTAATCAAACAATCTTTCGGAATACATTGTTATAAAATAACTTAAATGTAATATGGTATAAAATAACATGAATAATAAAATCTCTTTCTAATGCAATATAATATCTCTCTTGTTTCTCTCTAATTCTCTCTACTTCTTCTTTGGATTTTTATACTCATTCCAAGCCATGCTATCTATAGAAAAAATTTAGAGACAAATCAATAAATGATCATTAAATGCAAGATGACTAAAATGTTGAATTTTTTTTCATCATCATGTGATGCATGTTTAGCTTGTAACCTTTTTCAACAAATCTTTCCTTTGCCAAGATGATAACTTCCCTTTCTTCAAACTTTGCATGCTACACATCATTTAATGCATTGAAAATGGCTTTCAACTTCATTTTTGAATGTCCATAATTTACAACATACATAACTATATCAAACACAAGAAGTCCATAATTTACAAGCACCGAATTATTTAGTGAAAATTAAAAAAAAAAATTCCCAAAAGATGTAGTGTTTTCATAAATCATTAAAAAGAGACAAGAACTTAAATACTAATCAATAAGATAACAATTTGTGACAGATTTGCCTGCTGAGAGGTTCCCATAGAAGAGAAGATTGCACCCCTTTCAATTCTTGACAAATCCATCCTTTCTGACCAATTTAATACAAAAGTTTGGATCGATTTACCCAAAATTATTAAAAAAAAAAAAATGGTTTCGCCTGTCTCCAAACACAACTTATCGAGAAAAACACCATGTACTATCAAACATAGTAGATAATACAACTATGTTGCATGGTACCCTTGTTTATACTTAAATGCTTAAAAATTCTTGGACTTATCCCAAGTCCCAACCCATTGCTATGATTCCCAGTTCCTATATTCAACTATTTTTAGTCCAAATACACCACCACAGCTCAAAGACTGTTCCGTATAATAAACACCTCATAAAGATTCTACCATAAAAACATTATAGATAGAATATAGCCCAAATTATTCCTAAAAAAAGTCCAACTTAGCAAGTAAAACATTTTCTTCAAAGATATAAGAAACAGATAACAGCCCTTTACAAAGAACACATCAAAGTTGGTTTCAACTATCTTTTATTCCATCACTCAAACTGTCACATCTAATTAAGGTTTATCATCCAGCCAAAACTTGAAAAAAAAAATAAATTAAACACAAACTTCACTTCAAAAATACATATGCAACAGTCTTCCTTGCTTTAAAAATTCCTTGAATATCAGAATCCACTTTATCTATATATATTATAAAAATATACCCGGAAAGAGAAAAATTCTTGGAGCACAATTTTTGCATGCTAATTTTTTGCCATGTGGCAAATTAGTTTGTTATTGTTTTGCCATTTGGCATGTAGAGCATATTTAGTTGTTTGCCATTTAGATTTTGTCTGCCACAAACATGTAATAATTCAAGACTTTTCTGCCTATTAAATATTTATTATCAAATTCTCACTTCATTACACTTCCCCCCACCCCCTCCATGCCCCCCACCCCCGGCTCTCTCTATTCATTGCACTTTTTCTCTCTCTCCTCCATTCCCAACTGTTAAATTCCCCTTCCTCTCCTTATTTCTCTCTCTCCTCGTTTCTCTCCCATTTAATCACTAATATTTTCTCTCTCTTTATTTATCAATTGTATTTCCCATGTTTTTCCTCAAAAATCATTTGACTTTTATATTTTAAAACTTTGACTTTATAATTTTATATAAGTTGTCCTCCAAAAAATAACTTGTGAAATAAAAATAATCTCACATAATCATCCATAATGAATCATGATGCTCAAAATTTATGTTATAAACCTTTATGTTACAATATTAAAATCATGGTTTCAATTTATAAAATTTTAATATAATTTATAGAAAATAATTTAATAGATAAATGTTATAATATTTACGTTGTTATGAGAAAATTTTATACTTTAGTTTTCAGACGTGTCACTTTTTTAATGGTTACTTAAGTAGAGAAATAGATAAAAATGTTGTGCAATCATTTTTTACATATTAAAAGTGTGAGAAATAAGTGGAGTCATCTTTTTCAATAATAAAAAACAAAGTTATGCATGGTTGAAAAACAAAACTAAAAATATTTTTTCTGTGAGAAGTAAGTGGAGTCTATCTTTTCAATTATAAATGTAATATTAATTGAAATATTGAGAAATCATATTTCTTTTATATAATTAAATTAAAATAATTTTGTTTTTTTAATCAAAATATTGACGTCACATATAAATTAGTATGACAATTTAGAGCTTAGGAGTCAAAGCAATTATGTAATAGTCTTTCTCTACATATTAAAAATAAAAATTTTCAATGAAATAAAAATATTACTTATTGTTATGCTATTAATTGAATTTAAATATTTAAAAAATTATTAATACAATAAATGCCTATATAATTTGATAATGAAAAATTTATGTAAAATCAATGCATTCACAATAAATATTTTATTTTGGTATATAGTTTATTAATCAGTACATAGTTCAATTTTAAATATTCTTAGCAATAAAATTTAATGTTATAAAATTTGTTTCGTTCCAGTGCGATGCATGGGGTGTTACCCTAGTTATCTATCTATCTATCTATCTATCTATATATACATACATATATATATATATATATATATATAAAGTTGTACCTCAAGTTAGTGTGCATGCTTTAGAAGATGCCATGTCAAGAACTTTAGAAGATGCCATGTTAACTCTATATTAACTATTAAGATGACACATCATCACTTATATTTCATTATTTTTCAAGTGACCTTTGTTTTTCCATTAACATAAAATTAAATTTATACATCTCATTGATTCCTATAATTGCCAATAATATTCAATGTAATTAATTGAAAGATGTGTGCCTATTATTTTTTATCTTCTAAATATAGTCTCTATTTTTATTAATTACTAAATAAATAACGCAAAAATACAAAAGAAATGCAAAAAAAATCACTTTTATAGGATTTTTTGTTTGAAAAATAAAACAACACAGACCATTATATCTATTTATATTCATATTTATATGATATAATATAAAACTAATAAAATTGCTTTAGAGGTCTTAAAATGCATCATATAGTAATTAGGTGCTAGTATTAATGTACAAACAAAGAAATAAGTTTAGAAATTCAAAAGATTTGATACCATAAAGTTATATTGAATCTATAAGTCAAAAAATTATTATCTATGTAGTATATAGTATCTATATATCTATAGTATCTATACTATAATAATAAAGTTGGACCTTAATAAGAAAGTAAAAGCTCTAAAAATTGCCACATCATCTTTTTACTACCTTTGAAACATGACACATGTCAATTGATTAATTGAATAAGCTACTACATCATCTCTAGAGCATTACTACGAACCAACAATCTTAGCGTTCATAGATAAAAATGTTCAATTTAATTCTTATTGTTTTAATAATATATGAATTAAATGTTGTAGCCTAATTATCTTCTCTAATATAAAATATTTATTGAATAAAATATGAAGAGATTCTCAAGTTATCATAAGCAAATAATTCACATAACAAATCAAATTTAAAGAATTTTTATAAAAAGGTATAAAAATACAAAAAAAATTTAATACGTTTATGCACTTTAGATCTAATGACTTTAATACTATGAGACCTCATCATATAGTTCAGATAGTGGGTTAGCTAATTACCCATGGTTGTTTATTTTATGCCCAAAGTTACATAAAAATCCATTATTTGTATGATATACAATCTATATATACTATTATATATGTTGAAAATGAATAAGAAAATAGAGAATTTTTCATTATTATTTTGAGACCTTTTGCCTCCCTATTAACTTGGGTATAAATTTTAAGGAGTTACAAACTTTTGAAATTTCTCAATGATCTTGGATTATTATTTGGAGTTTTTGCAGCTTTTGGAATTCCTACATGAATGTGACATTGAAAATTTGGTCTCTTTTACGACCTATATATAATGGTCTTTTCGGAAGCCACACAATACACCAAGAAAAATGTCTTCTTCTACTCCTTAGTTCGAGCATATGATTCTTGTATAGTTTTAGCATTTGTAGTTTTTTTTTATAGTAGAGAGAGTTAGGGCATTGATGGTTTGCACGATCCTGGTTTCGTTGTACTGTGGTTATAGAAAATCGTTGTAAAGCCTTAAGGATACTGAATCAAATTCAGATGTCAACTTATGCAATTTTTGCAGTTTTTGTTATAATTCATCATCTTTGTCCATTTCATATTCTTCATAGTATACATGTTAAGTTCCAGTTCGATTTTCTTTATTTTTCTTGTTATTATAAATTATTTACTCAATAGTTTATCATTAATATTGCCAACAATACACACACACAGAGACATATAAAAATGACTCACAAGTTAATATAAGAGTTAATACAAGTTGAAATTTATAATCTAAAGTGAAAATTTCATTAATTTTCAAGTATAAGACAAGAAAATATCACAACATCAAGTGAATTGTAAAGCAAACTGGACAAAATAATTTAGCAATATAATAAAATAAAGAGAAAGAGAGAGAACAAAAAATTACAAAAAATACCTAACTACCAATTCCAAGTATGACCATCAAATATGACAAAATATTGGTTCAATAAATATTACTAAAAATAAAAGGTACTTTTAGTTCTTTATTTTACATCTATATTTGGAGTTTTATATAATATTTAGTGAAAATTTATTAGATAAAGAAAAAATAAAAGAAAAAAAATTATAAGAAAACAAGTAAATTACGTGATTAAAATAAGCTATCAAGAAAATAAAAAATTCAAAATTCATATTGCATTTTATTAAATCAAGACAAAGAGAGGAAAAAAGTTATAAAAAGTAACTAATTTTATATCAACTTGTTAAGAAAAAGACAAAATTTTTACAAATTCCATACCTTTGCAAAATAATCTAAAAATATTTCATTTTTTTAGTTTAACCCTAATATAAAATGAGAAATAGTATATATTGTTCATTTAATTATTAGAAAAGATTTAGCCCATGCAAAGCATGGGTACTGAAATATACAGATGGTGCGTTGAGAGAAAAATGCAGGAATTTTTCTACGACTTTACCATGCTTGTTTATTATTTTTTTTCTTTTGTGAAACTAGTTTTTCTAAAATTAAAAAAGTACACTTTCTACTGTTGTCATTTGTATAATAAAATGGATCTCAAAAAAGTCATCTTTGTGAGTAGATTATTTTCGTGTATTTACTTGATCAAAACAAATGACATATGAATGAGAAATTGAGATTCAAAGTTGGCGGTGAATTTTAATTACATATTCTATTATTATTAAATATAATAATAGCTAATTTTGAGAAGACTCCAATATTCTGAAACAATCCTTCAAAAAGATATGCACTTTGCAAGAATTGTGTCCTATCCCAATAGGTTTTTTTGGCACCTTATCATTCAAACACAAGAGTTGTGTCCTATTCCAATAGGTGTTTTCAGTACTTATCGTTGAAATTGCATCTGTTTGAACAGATGCTTATCTTCTATAAATACATGCAAAGTAAAAAGTCTGGTCATTCATTTTTCCATATGCTCTAACTTCTTTTGCATTCATCTGTCTACACTTATCATCATTTTTTAGCAATCTAGTTAAGCATATTTTGAGAGAGATTTCTACATTTTTCTAGTTCACAGTTCTTGCGTTTTTGTAGTGCTGCAAAACATAAGAGAGTGATCGTTTTATCCTGGGAGGTTTGAGCTGTTAAATCATTAGCACTAGTGCGGGGCAATAAAACTTTAAGGAGATTGGGTTTAATCCAAGACTCGATCAATTTCTTTGCATTTTTGCATTCGTTGAATACTATAAATTCTCCTATTTGTTTCCTTAATTTTATTCTTATATTTTTTTCCTTTCAAATTATACTCTATCAGTATCTATTTTCTAACAATCTTAAGGATTTAGTTCTGATTTAGTGTAATTTATAAGTTTTATTTGTTTTAATTATTTAAAAGTTTTGTGTGAGATTCTGTTGTTTATTTTTGTATAAATGACATAGTTTAAGATTTTGGAGATAGTCAGATATGTATCATATGGGAATGTAATATGTTGAAATTAAAAAAAAAAAATTTGCTCTACGACTAATTCTCCAAAGAGTCCTTATAAATTTTAGTCTCCAAAAAAAAAATTATTATTCTTGTAGTATTCTATCACTTTTAAACTTATCCTTATCTATTAATATTTTTTTTGTGACATTCTGTAAGTATGTGTTTAGTCAGTGGTTGCATCTCTCTGGACTTTTACTTGTAATCGTTCTGGCAGTTAGTTTTTTTTTTAATTTCTGTATATTTTTTTTCTTGACTGAATTGTGTGTTTTATTTTGTGAGTTTTATTTTGTTAACTAAGTTATCCTTTTATTTATTTTAAGTCAAAATAATATATCTAGTTTTTCCTTATTTATCTAACATTTATATTTTTAGTTTTTTCCCCCCCCTTTATCTTGACAGTAGATTTGTAACTTAAATTTTATTAAGTTGCAGTTTACCTTTAATTTTAAATTATATTAGAATTCTGTCAAGTTGTCGCAATAACTTATTAAAGGAATTATTACCTTTTAATTTGAGTAATATCAATTTACAATCCTATAATTTCCTATTGTGATAGGAAAAATGTCAATTGAGAATACAAATGTTTTTGTGACCGGACAAGATGTATCCGAAAATAATGCACCCCCAGGAAATGCTACAGTGCCTTTAACAGCACTACCTTTAGTGGTACCAACTCCTACTCCCATTGGACACAATGAAAAACCTGAAAGGTTTAATGGGAATGATTTCAAAAGGTGGCAACAAAAAATGCTGTTTTATTTGACCACCTTAAACTTGGCAAGATTTTTGCACGAGGATCCACCAGAGTTGGTTGATAATCCTGATAGGCAAACTGTTGCTACTGTAGGTGCATGGAAACACTTGGATTTTCTGTGCAAGAATTATATCCTTAATAGGTTGGAAAATTCTCTTTACAATGTGCACAATCCAATCAAAACTACTAAAGAGCTATGGGAATCTTTGGACAAGAAATATAAAGACTGAGGATGCTAGCATGAAGAAATTTGTTGTTAGAAAATTTCTTGATTTTAAAATGTTAGATTCCAAAACAGTTATGAGTCAAGTCTAAGAATTTCAATTGATTCTACACGAGATTCATGATGAAGGTATGAAACTTGGTGAATCATTCCAAGTGGTTGCATTAGTGGAAAAATTACCTCCTGCTTGGAAAGATTTCAAAAATAACTTAAAGCATAAGCGTAAAGAAATGAAGCTCGAGGACTTGATTGTGTGGTTAAGGATAGAAGAAGATAACAGTATCTTTGAGAAAAGGGTTGGAAATCATTCAATGGAGTCTAAGGCAAATGTTATTGAACAAGGTAGGTCCAGCAACAAAAAGAGAAAGCATTCAAGGCATGGTCACGATGGTGGCAAGATCAAGAAAAAGAAGTTTGATGGCAGTTGTTTTGTTTGCGGCAAGGCAGGACATCAGGCTAAGGATTGTAGGCATTGCAAAACCCAAAAAAATGCTAAGAAAGGGAAGACCTCTCAAGCCAATGCGATTGAAATGGACAACTTGGTTGGTGAAGTGTCTGACATGAACCTATCAGCAGTGGTATCAGAAGTCAACCTAGTAGAGAACCCCAAGCAATAGTGGGTGGATACTAGAGCTACCCGACATGTGTGTTATGAAAGAAAGATGTTCATCACATATCAACCTGCAACTGGTGAAGAAACACTTTTTATGGGAAACTCGTCCACGTCAAAGGTGCAAGGAATGGGGAAAGTAGTTCTAAAAATGACTTCGGGGAAAGAACTAAGTCTCAACAATGTGTTACATGTGCTAGACATTTGGAAGAATCTAGTCTCTGGATCATTGTTAAGCAAGAATGGCTTCAAACTAGTGTTTGCATTTGACAAATTTGTACTTACAAAAATTGGGATGTATATAGGGGAAATGGTACTTATGTGATGGTCTTTTTAAACTAAATGTAATGACTGTTGTACCCAAGGTTGTACCAACTGATGTAACTATTAACATTAATAATAATAATAATAATTCTTTTGCTTACTTGTTGGTGTCTCCTGAATTATGGCATAGTAGATTAGGCCATGCGAATTTTGATTCATTAAGTAAATTAGCAAAATTAGGTTCATTGCTTACTATTGATTTCCATTCACATCATAAATGTGAAGTATGTGTTGAATCAAAATTAACTAAAGCTTCTTTTAAATTAGTAGAAAGAAGTTTAGAACCTTTAGAATTAATTCACAGTGATATTTGTGACTTAAAAATAGTGCAAACAAGAGGTGGTAAAAAGTATTTTATTACTTTTATAGATGATTATATAAGATTTTGTTATGTTTACCTACTACGAAGCAAAGATGAAGCTTTGGAAGTATTTAAACGATACAAAAGTGAAGTAGAAAATCAACTAAACAAAAAGATAAAAGTCTTAAGAAGTGATAGAGGAGGAGAATATGTATTGCCTTTTGAGAAATACTGTGCTGAACATGGAATAATTCATCAAACAATAGCTCCTTACTCACCTCAGCAAAATGGGATTGCTGAACGAAAAAATAGAACTTTGAAAAAGATGATGAATACTTTGTTGATAGATTCAGGGTTGCCTCAAAATTTGTAGGGGGAGGCTATTTTAACTACAAGTCATATACTCAATAAATTGCCCCATAAGAAATTAAGTAAGACACCTTATGAGTTATGGAAAGAGCGACTACCTTCTTTTCAATATCTGAAAGTGTGGGGTTGTCTTGCAAAAGTAGTAGTTCCAACTCCAAAAATGGTTAAGATTGGACTGAAGACTATTGATTGCATCGTTATTAGGTATGCAAATAATAGTTTAGCATATCAGTTCCTTGTGTACAATTATGAAATTGATGACATTTATGTCAATACAATTATAGAGTCAAGGAATGCTTATTTTTTTGAAAATGTCTTTCCTTGGAAAAGTACACAAGATAAGAGTTCATTGAAAAGAACTTGTGAGAATGATCATGAAGAACAGACAAATTAAGCGTCTATAAATGAAGATGAACCAAGGCGAAGCAAAAGAGTTAGAACATCTAAGTCTTTTGGGCCTGATTTTCTAACTTATCTGTTGGAAGATGAGCCTTGTACTTTCAAGAAAGCAATGTCGTCTCATGAAGCACCATATTGGAAAGAGGCCATAAACAATGTAATTGAATCCATCATGAAAAATAATACGTGGGAACTTGTGGATTTTCCTCCTAGAAGTAAACCATTAGGTTACAAATGGATTTTCAAGCAGAAGATGAAAGCAGATGGATCAATTGATTAGTACAAGGCAAGGCTTGTAGTCAAAGGATACAAGCAAAAGGAAGGTCTTGATTACTTTGATACTTTTTCTCCAGTAACTAGAATAACTTCCATAAGAATGTTAATAGCCTTTGCAGCTATAAACAAGTTGGAGATACATCAAATAGATGTTAAGACAACCTTCTTAAATGGGGATTTAAATGAAGAAATCTATATGTAGCAACCAAAGGGTTTTGTGGTTCCTGGACAAGAAAAAAAGGTCTATAAGCTTGTAAAATCTTTATATGGTTTAAAACAAGCTCCAAAGCAATGGCATGAAAAATTTGATCAAGCTATGGTTTCTAATGGCTTTAAAATCAATGAGTGTGATAAATGTGTCTACGTGAAAGGCACTGGAAAAGAATATGTCACTATTTGTCTTTACATGGATGATATGCTCATCATGGGGAGCAACAACAATGTTATTAAACCTACCAAGAGAATGCTGACCAGTAAGTTTGATATAAAAGATTTAGGTGTAGTAGATGTTATATTGGGTATTAAAATTACCAAAACATCTTAAGGGCTCATTTTATCTCAACCTCTTTATATCAAGAAAATTCTTGAGACATTTAACAAAGGAGATGCAAGTATTGCAAAAACACCTATAGATATTAATATTCGTCTAGAAAGAAATACTGACAAAAGTGTAGCTCAATTACTATATTCTCAAACCATTGGGAGTCAAATGTATGTTCTTAATTGTACAAGACTTGATATATCATACGCAGTTAATAAATTGAGTAGATTTACTAACAACCCTGGAAGAGATCACTGGATAGCTTTAATCAGAGTTCTAAGATTTTTAAGATATACTATTAACTTTGGGGTGCACTATACTGGATATCCACCTATTCTTGAAGGATACAGTGATGTAAATTGGATATCATATACTTATGATTCAAAATCCACTAGTGGATATATTTTTACTTTAGGAGATGCAACTATTTCCTGGAAATCTTCTAAACAGACATGTATTGCTAGATCTACTATCGAATTTGAATTCATAGCTTTAGACAAGGCTGGAGAAGAAGCAGAGTGGTTTCAAAATTTTTTAGAAGATATTCCAAAATGGTCTAAACCCGTGCCAGCTATTAGTATACATTGCGATAGCCAATCAGTGATTGGAAGGGCACAAAATAGTATGTATAATGGTAAGTCTAGACATATTCGTCGTAGACATAATACTATAAGGCAATTGCTCTCAAATGGGATTATCTCAATTGACTATGTGAGGTCAAAAGATAACATAGCTGATCCACTTACAAAAGCTTTAGGGAAAGAGCAAGTGCATAATTTGTCAAGGGGAATGGGCATTAAGCCTTTATCTAATGAGTTGCCATAATGGAAACCCTACCTAGCTGACTGGAGATCCCAAGATCTAGGTTCAAAGGGAAAACCGAATTATGTAACTATGACTTAGGTCAGAGCATTGTGGGCGCATAAACCCCTTCGCGTCCCTATGACAAGCAGATAGTGCTGCCTACAAAAGTTTAGGTTAAGTTATACTTTTAATGGTTCTCATATCTTGGAAAGCCAAGTGGAATACTACAGGATACTCTTTATGAGAAATCACTTATATGAGTAGGGAGTGGGCCGCTCTTATGGAAATTTTTAAGGCTAAATTTCCTAGAGTACTCATGAAAAAAGAGGAGTGATTTAGGATTGAAATGAGCACAACCATAAGAACTAGATAATGTCTAGAGAGATGCTGCGTGAGTTCTATTGTCTGGGTTTACACAAAAGCTGAACAGTTCAAGACATCACGTTCACTAGTTAGCATGTAAATCCGATAGTTCTCACTAGAGAAGGTTCAAAGCCAAAAGCCACCTATCTTCATACAATATCTTTCTAACTGAAGTTTCTCTCTCTCTCATGTTTGCATAACATTTGCATTTGACCAGCCAATTTCTATTCACGTGGAGGATTGTTGTCATTTGTATAATAAAATGGATCTAAAAAAATTAATCTTTGCGAGTAGATTATTATTGTGTATTTACTTGATCAAAACAAATGACATATGAATGAGAAATTCAGATTCAAAGTTGGAGGTGAATTTTAATTACATATACTATTATTATTAAATATAATAATAGCTAATTTTGAGAAGACTCCAATGTTCTGAAACAATCCTTCAAAAAGATACGCACTTTGCAAGAATTATGTCTTATCCCAATAGGTGTTTTTTGGCAACTTATCATTCAAACACAAGAGTTGTGTCCTATTCCAATAGGTGTTTTTAGCACCTTATCGTTGAAATTGCATCTATCTAAATAGATGCTTATCTTCTATAAGTACTTGTAAAGTAAGAAGTCTAGTCATTCATTTTTCCATACGCTCTTACTTCTTCTGCATTCATCTGTCTACACTTACCATCATTTTTTGGCAATCTAGTTAAGCATATATTAAGAGAGATTTCTACATTTTTCTAGTTCACAGTTCTTACGTTTTTGTAGTGCTGCAAAACCTAAGAAAGTGATCGTTTTATCCTAGGAGGTTTGAGCCGTTAAACTGTTAATACCAGTGCGGGGCAATAAAACTTTAAGGAGATTGGATTTGATCCAAGACTCGATCGATTTCTTTGCATTTTTGCATTCTTTGAGTACCGTAAGTTATACTATTTATTTCCTTAATTTTATTCTTATATTTTTTTCCTGTCAAATTACACTTTATCAGTATTTATTTTCTAACATCTACACCTATAAGTGTTTTGGATTCGTCAAAGATGGATACAAATATGATATTTAACTTTTTCTAGAAGACAAAAAAGAACTGTGTGTGCTTATTAATAGAAATATCTATTTACCCAATCATGAACTGATTTCAAGACATAAGACAATTTTTTTTTTAAAATTAGAATTAAATTTATAAAAAAAAATTCTAATTTAGAAGTAAAACTTAATTTGATATTTAGAATATAATTGATTTTCAATATTGGAAGCAATAATCTAAATTGGATAAATAAAAATTGAATACAAAATAAAAAAGAAATTAATTATGCACTTTTCTTGAATTTAGAATGACAATTTAAACTTAATAAAAAATTGACCAGTGCAAGAGAGTACTCTTTCAAATTGTCATTGATATTGAAATATAAAAAAAGATTATTACGTCATTTAAGTTACATGTTAAAGATGATATAATAGTTGGTTAATATAATTAAATTAAAACAAAGAGTAAAAAGGAAAAGAAATTATAACATATAGTAGTTATCAATTTATTAGTGAGTAGCGATGAAAAATTACAAAGTTGAAAGAACAATGCTGAGATAAATAATTGATGAAATGGGTTTAACTCATATAAAAAAATAAAGCTAAAGTTTTATATACATACATACATACATACATACATACATATATATATATATATATATATATTTCTTTCTTTAGAGCCTATCTGGCTGTACTTATTTTCCAGCTTATAAGCTCATAAAAAAAGCACCCTTCACATGCTTTTTACTATTTACGGCTTATAAGCCTCAAATAAGCTTAGCGAAATAGGCTTTTTTTTTGGATTTTTAGCAATTATTATATTTTAATTATTTCATTACTTTTCTTAACACAAGGAATTAAGATGCATGTCCTTTACCAAATTCAAGTACTTGTGGCATTTGTGATTCTTGCTTTTTCCACTCATGATGAGAGCTTTAAAGGCTATTTAGTTTTTCATGGGTTAGGGTTTGTATTTTCGATCCATATAAGGTTTGTTCTTCTAACATTTCAATGCATGAAAAAGAATTAAAGAACTTATAAGATTAGAGTGTTAGCCTGTTTTAGTTTGTTAATTTCATAGTTTAGAGAGCTACTACTATGAAAAAAGGATTTTGTGTCTCTTATATGTGTTCAATTTATTTACTCATATCGACAAAAAATGTCTTTTGATTGCCATTATTTTGTACTAAAGCTATGATTTTAGTTTTGTCTTTTTATAACCTTATTTTCACATATTGAACTTTTTTAGATTAATATTATTAAGGTGACATATTGCTTTACAACAAAAAGCTTTTGCTTACTTTTATTGTCATATAATGTATATCTGTTTTAGCCAATTAAAGTTCTAAGATTGGGTGTAATTGTATTTGGTCAAAAAATGTTTCTTTTTGTATATGAAGCCTTAATCTACATTGATTTATCACACATTTAATTCTTTATGCATTAGTATTTGTGTTTAAATTTATTTTATATCGTGATAATTATAGTATTATTAGTTTGAAATTTGGTGGGCTATTATTACTAGAGTGTAAATAGTTGTATTTAGGAGATTTGTGCTAAAAGACTATCAGTACTATACAATGAGTGTCGAAAGTCCTGTGATAGCTGAGACTCAAACCTTGCCACTTCTCGCATTTTCTTTTTCTTTGGCATTGTAGTCTATGTTAACAATTTAGTTGGGAAATTTTCTTAAATTTAGAATAACAATTAAAAACTTGATTAAGAATTGACCCGTGCTTTTGAAACTACTAGTTATATTATATAGAATTGTACTTCAAGTGTTTTGCCACATAAGCACTTCGAATTTCTTATGTGATGACACATATCATCATCTTCCATCATTTGTTAAGTGACTTTTGTTTTTCTTTTAATTTAAAATTGAATTTGCACATCTTATTGATTTTCATCAATTCCCAATATTGTTTAACGTGGTTAATTTAAAGATCTCTCTATGTTATTTTTATGGTCATTTAAAAAAATATTATTATATTGTTATTGAGAACCTTACTCTGTCTCAAACACTTGTGTGTTATATCGCTATAACTTTATTTTAGATGCAAGCAATTTTTTTCCTAGGAAACAACAAAATTGGCTATATGTTGTAACTAGGCATTTCTCATCATTTTCATGTATGTATTTTCAAGAGGTAAACTATGTCACGGGTCCCCAATTTTAACTTATTTTTTCAAATAAGTCCTTAATATATATAAGTTATACGAAATTGAGCTTAAAGAGACATGCCACATCAGCTATTGAGAGAGTACAAGCTAATTTTATACTTACAAAGATCATTCATTTCAAAGGTATAAATTATGTTATAAGCCCCTAACATTTTTATTTTTCTCTAACTAAGCTCTTATTGTTTTGAAATGTCCAAATTAATTCATAATATTTTACTACATAGTCAAATTAGTCCCTAAATTAAACAATCATGTTAGTTTTTATTAGTTAAGAAATTTTACGTCAGTCTTTTATATTTAATAAAGTTATTCAAATTAGTACAAGTATGAGTAAAATAATGAGGACTTTTAAACTATTTAAATTAGTCAATAATATTTTTAGGACATAGTCAAATTAGCCCGTAAACATAGTTAAAATTTTCATTATTTAAATTTATTTATATTAGTCCTTAATACTTCACAACTTATGCAAATTAGTCATTATATAATACAATATTATATGATACAGATTTTAGAGATATAGTACACTAACAAATGAGAAAATTATGTTATAAGTACCAATATTTTTCTTAAATTAGTCCCTATTATTTTTAAAGATTCAAATAAAAATAATGACTAAAAAATTACTACAAAAAATAAAATGATATTTAGTAATTCTTCTATGTAATTATACTAGCAGTAGTAATAATAATAATAATAATAATAATAATAATAATAATAATAATAATAATAATAATAACAATAAGTAATAATAATAATAATGATGATGACGATGATGATGATGATGGTGATGATGGTGATGATGATACTACATCAAAATTTAAGAGGCATTAGAAGATGCCAAGTCACCTTTTAATTAAGTTTTTTTTGTTTATTTTTATTAAATAGTATTTAATACTAATACATTTTTATGATCACTACAAGTCCTTGTTATTTCCTTTTATGTTCAGTTTTTATTATTTCGAAATATCCAAATTAATCACGATTTTTTAAAGAAACATTCAATTTAACTCCTGCCATTAAATATTTAATCAAATATGACTAAAATAAATTTACTAATTTGGTGAACTAAAAGTATTCTGTAATTGTAAATATTTTCTAAATAAAATGATTAAGACATGTTATTGCATTATTCAAGTGAATATTAATAGTCATAATTGATTTTTGAATGTAATGGTATCATATTCAGAGGATATTTCCCAAAATAAAAATAAAAATAAAAAGTCACTAGAATTAATTTTTATAGCTATTTAGAAATAATAAAAAACACATGAAAACCTAAAAGCAACAAAAAAAAATCACATCTATAAATATTTAGAAAACTGAAAAACACATAGAGAATCTAAATAAGCCTGTGCAAAGCACGGGGTATGAAAGCACTAGTGTTTTAACATGTTCAAATTAATCTTTAATATGTTAAAAGTGAATGAGAAATTAGCGTCCTTTTCTCAGATTATTTTGAGACTTTTGGTCTCCCTATTAAGTTAGATATGAATTCTTACGAGTTTTAAGATCTTTACAATTTTTCTATGATCTTAAGTATATGATTAGTGCTTGGAGGTTTTATAACTCTTGAAATTCCTCCATGAATGTGGTAATGAAAGCTTTATCCTTTCTAGCACCTATATATAATGGTCTTTTAGCAAGGAACAAGATACACGAAGAAGCAAATCTTACTCTACTCCTCCTTAGTTAGCATCATATAGTTTTTTATAGTTTTAGAATTCGTAGTTTCCCGTAACAGAAGGAGTTTTGACACTAAATCAAATTCAGGCCTCAACTTTATCTAGTTTCCAGTTTTAGTTGTAATTTATCTTTGTTCATTTGACGCTCTTTGTAATATACCAATTAAATGCTTGTTTGGTTTCTTTCTTGATTTATTTTATGTTACTATAAACTATTTACTCAGTGTTTATCATTAATACTTCCAACACAATAGTTATACAATACTATTAATAAAATTATGTCTAAAAAATTTACGAGGTTTTAGAAGATGTAATTTCATATTTTGAAAATCCTTAGGAGATGACACATCATGTTAATTATCTTCTAATTGAGGCCACATGAATAATTTTTATTTTTTTGTGCTTTACTTTTAATAATTACTCAATGATAAATATAAAAAATGTAAAATATAGAAAATCTTGTTTATAGGATTTCTAAAATGAAAAAAATACATAAAACGTAGAAAAACACATAAAATTATGTCTATAGGATGCCTAGAAAACATAAAAAACTTAACAATATCTATCTTTTAAGATCTCATAAAAGGTGTTGGGTCATCTTAAGTAGCTCTTAATTTGAGGCAAAATCAATAACTTTAATTATTATTATTAGCTCTATTTTTATTAATTGCTCAATAAAAATGTAGAAAGAACAATAAAAAAATTATTAAAAAAATAAAAGTACGAAATTGATATTTATAACATATTTAAAAAATATAAAAAACTTAAAGAAAAATAAACTCAATACACAAAAGCATTCCGATGATCATCACATCTTTTTATTTGCCCCTGAGTGACCTACCTCATTTGATGTTTCTTCTAAGTTTCTTCAACAATTGTAAAATTTTTTAATTATGCTCTTCCACAAATTTAGAATTACCATTACAAAAATTTAATAAAATATTCGCACAAACTTTGAAATCCCTAGTTTTAAAATAAAAGGGGTTGACTTTGAAATCCCTAATGCTTGGAATCGCCCTCCATTTTTTAGGTATGTCCCCACTCCGAATAATCCCACAAGAGATTGGGAAGATGATTTTGCAAAAAATATGGAAACAAATTTGCATCTTGAAGATGAATTCATTGTTAAGACTAAGGATGGCGTTAGGGAAGTGGATGATCCCTCCCAAGATTTATATGATGATGGAGAGAAATTTTGGTCCCATTGTCTTCTAGGGCAGTTTCTTGGAGCCCCTTCTCCTTTCTTTCTCATTAAGAACATGGTGCTTAATGCATGGTGGAGATTTGGGAAGGTTGAGATATATCCCAAAGGCAAAGGTCTTTTTATGTTTAAATTTGAAAAAGAGGAATATTGTCAAAGAGTTCTACATCAATTATGGCATGTTAACCATAAACCATTACTACTTAGAAAGTGGCAACCTCATCTTGAGTTTGTTAATCTTTCATGCAATAAAGTTCCAATTTGGATTAAACTCAAGAATGTTCCTCTTTGCTTATGGTCAAAAAGTGGTTTTAGCTATATGGCTTCATTTATTGGGAGACCATTGCAAACTGATGCTCAAACCGAGGCTAGAAGAAATCTTGAGTATGCAAGGGTTTGTTTTGAAGTAAACTTGGAAGATAAACTCCCGGATGAAATTTTCCCCAAACTTAGGGATGGTTCTACAGCAAAGTTGGAGGTTGAATATGCATGGAAGCCAAATGTTTGTTCACATTGTAAGATAGTGGGTCACATGGAAGAGCAATGTCCTTTGAAACCTAAAGTTCAGCAAACCTTTGTTAACAAAGCTGCCCCTTTGGCTCCAAAAACTCAATCTAAAGATACTTGGAAGGTGGTGGGAAAAAAGAAAGCTTCACTGAATAGGCAAACTCCATACTTTGAAAAATTGATTGAGGAGATGATCACAAATCAAAAGATAGAGGAGAAGCGTGATCGGGCTGCCCCACCCCCCATTTTGAAGCAAAATATCCGAGACAGAAACCCCTTTCATGCTCTTGATAAGATGGAAGGAACTGAGGAAGGGGAAATACAAGATAAAACTACCCAAGAAATGTTAACCATTGATGGAGAAAATTGCTTAGCCGAAGGGAATGAAGATGGGACGAGGGTTATTTTGGGAGGGATGGCATCTCTTCCATCTACCCAATGAATTTTTGTTCATGGAATATCCGGGGATTCAACTCCCCGAACATGCTAAAAGAAGTGAAATGTTTTATAAATAAGCATCTTTTGGATTGTATTTGTATTTTGGAGACCAATGTGATTCGAGACCAATCCATTGCTACCTCTCTGGATGCCTTGGGTTTTGCTAACTATATGGACAAAAATATGGCTGGAAGAATTTGGCTTTTTTGGAGACAACATATCAAAACTAATATCCTTAATGCAACGGACCAAGGTATTCTTTGCCACTTTGAACTTCCTACTATTTGTTCCTATTTTTTGGTTTTTGTCTATGGTAGAAATGATCCAATTAGAAGAAGAACTTTGGAATAAAATCTTAAAGTGGAGTGAGTGGTGTGTGGATAGGCCGCTTTGCATCCTTGGAGATTTTAACAAAATTTTACATTTTAGAGATAGATCTCCTCCAACACTCTTCTGCCAAGTGCTTGGGAATTCAATCAATGCATTAATCTTGCCAAGTTGATGGAAATCAAAGCTATCAGCCCCCATTTCACATGGACAAACAAAAGCACTAGAGGCAACATCATTGCAAGCAAACTTGATAGAGTTTTTGCCAATTCAAATTGGATGGAGCATTTTGATAATCACTTTCTCTTGCTGGAAAATCCGGGGATTTCGGATCATTGCCCACTTATCATGATCTCCAATAAAAATAAGAGCTCATCACCAAAGCCTTTCAAGTTTTATAATGCATGGACCTCTCATGAGCTTTTCCTTCATGTTGTGAAGAAATATTAGAGCACACGGGTCTTTCGCACACCAATGTTTATTTTATTCCAAAGGCAAAAAATTCTTAAGAAGGCGCTCAAGGATTTTGATAAGTTACATTTCTCTTGCATCCCGAACAAGATTGAAGGTCTCAAGGAGGCACTTTTGGAGGTTCAATTTGACATTCTTAATGGTTATACCATGGAGAAGAATATCAACAAAGAGAAGCACATTATGCTTCGTATTGAAGAATTGGAAAATACCTACAAGAAAATGCTCCACCAAAAATCAAGGCTCAATTGGATCAATTATGGTGATGCCAACACAAAGTTCTTTCACAACACCATCAAGAGAACAAGAAATAGAAATACTATTCATGCCATTCAAGACATTAGTGGCAATCTTATTACCTCCAAGGAAGGGATTAAGGCTAAATTTCTCTCTTTCTTCCAAGGCCTTCTCGGCACCCAAACTACCTCCATCGCTAGTGTGGATCTAATTAAGGGCATCATTGGTAAGACAATTAGAGAAACTTGTACAACAAATCTTGTTGCTCCTATCACTTTGGAGGAGATTAAGAGCACCATTTTCTCACTCAACCCAAACAAGAGCCCGGGGCTAGATGGTTACACAACCCATTTCTATAAAGTTGCTTGGGACATTGTGGGCCATGATGTTCTTTTGGCAATTGATTCTTTCTTTACATCAAAGAAACTTCTCAAAGAGGTTAGTGCTACTTATATTGCTCTTGTTCCTAAAGTCCAAAACCCCTCTTGTGTTAAGGACTTTAGGTCCATCTCATGTTGCAACACCATTTACAAATGCATTTCCAAGATTCTTGCCAACAGAATCAAAGATTGCTTGCCTAGCATTATTTCTTCGAACCAATCAACTTTTGCTAAAGGGAGGCCTATTAATGAGAATATACTTGTGGCTCATGATTTATTTAGAGGCTACACAAGAACTCATATCTCTCCTAGATGTGCCCTTAAAGTTGATATCATGAAGGCTTTTGATTTCCTCAATCGAAAGTTCATTGAATATACTCTCACTGCTTTTGGATTTCCCTCACTTTTTGTGGAGTGGATTATGGCATGCATTACTTGACCAAGCTTCTCGATTGCATTGAATGGTAGTTTTGAAGGGTTCTTTAGAGGTGCAAATGGTATAAGACAAGGAGACCCAATCTCTCCCTACATCTTTGTTATTTGCATGGAGGTCCTTTCTCGTATGCTTAACAAGTTGGAACAAGATTCAAGATTTGACTATCACCCCAAATGTGCAAGGTTGAAGCTGAATCATCATAGCTTTGCCGATGATCTCTTCATCTTTTGTAAAGGTTGCATGGATTCTATTGATTGTGTGATAGAGATGTTAAATACATTCCATGCCTTCTCGGGTTTGAAGGTGAACAACTCAAAAAGTGATATCTTTTTTGGTGGTCTTAATCAAAATCAAAAGCTCACAATTCTCAGCAAAATGGATTTCAATGAAGGGTCACACCCCATGAGATATTTAGGAGTTCCTCTTATTGCAAAGAAGCTTAGAAAGGGTGATTGTGGGCCTCTCATGGAGAAAATTAGCCGTAAACTTGATTGTTGGACAAACCAATGGCTCTCATATGTGGGAAGAGTTCTTCTTATCAAGTCCACACTTACACAAATATGTGCTTATTAGGCAAGCACTCTTCTTATCCCTAAGGGTGTCATTGCTGAAATTGAAGGCAAATTCTGTGCTTTTCTTTGGAGAGGTATAGGTGAAAAAATTGCTTGGAAGTGTATTTTTGCTCCACTTGATGAAGGTGGTTTGGGCATTAAAAAGTTGGAAGAAATCAATATCACTTTCTTCCTTAAAATCTTTTGGAGAATGTATGCTTTCAAGGATACACTTTGGAGCAAGTGGATTCATATCAACTATATCAAGGATAGCCCTATTTGGACCATTACTTCACCAAAAGATGCAAGTTGGATCCTCAATGGACTCATCAAAAGCCGAAGTATTGCAAGAAATATCATCACTCATACTATTGGCAATGGGAGGCAAACTCTTTTTTGGCATGACAAGTGGCATAGAAATGATGTTCTTTTTCAACATTGGAGCAGCACTTTCACCTATCCTAGATTTTTTGCTAAGGTTAGTGATATCTTCTTCAATAATCATAGGAATTGGCCTATCCATCTCTTACACATTGATCCACCCCAACTTCCAATTGAAAATCTTGCCCACGACACTATCACGTGGGATATTTCTCCTAATGCCATTTTTTCCTTCTCTCGTACGTGGGATCACATAAGAACTAAGAGAAACAAAGTTTCTTGGCATACTCTTGTTTGGTTCAAAGGGCATACTCCAAGACATGCTTTCATCACATGGCTTGCACTTCATGATCGGCTTAACACCAAATATAGACTTTTAACTTGGGGGTTCAACATCAACACAAACTGCATCTTTTGCAACTTGGCATGCGAGACTAGAGATCATCTCTTCTTTCATTGTGGGTTTACCAAAAGAATGTAGAAAAAGGGTCTATAACTTACAATGATTGCAAATTCGTTGGAGGAGTGGGAACACGTTTTTACCTTCATCACCCCTTTTGCACTTGAAAGGAACCTTAAAGCTACAATCCTAAAGCACTTTTTGGAAGCAACAATTTATTTTGTTTGGCTGGAAAGAAACAATCGAGAATTCAAAAGTGGTGCCAAGATGGAAGAGCAAATATTTTCGGCCATTTACAATCATGTTCGTGTTAAGTGTAAGAATGGTAGACATTTCACTTCTTCTAGCTTAAATAGATCAATATGTAAAGGCTGGGGATTAGAGGATATCATTGATTAGACATTCCCCTTCTTTTGTAAATGTTATTGTACATCCATCATTTATTCAAAACTCACTTTCCTTGCGAAAAAAAAAGGGTTGACTTGCTAGAGAAAGCATGTATGGACACTAAATAGCCTTAAACATTGTCACCATAGCTAATGTCCATCTATTTTCAGAATTTTTTTTGTTGCAAAAAGTATCTGCCCTATGCACATCAAGTTTTTTTATAACAATTGAAGTTGTTTCTTTCGTCTTTTAACTAATTCCATATAAATCCCCTGTGACAGAATTAAATTAAGACTTTAAAAACATTCTGCTTTCACAATTTCATCTTATTTAATATCATTGATAAAAGAAAATATAGTGTATTTGCATCTAAAAGTATCAACCAGAATCACCAACAAAAGACATATGCATGCTTCACTAACAAAAGACAAATGCATGTTTACATTTAATAACATAGATGATTATAAGAGCAAAAAGAAAAATAAAAAACACACACGCATCTTTATATTTAAAGAGCAAAAAGAAAAATAAAAGACATACATAAATTAGCATATATGATCTAAAAAGAAAAAGAAAGAAAATTCAAAATTCTTATTTTGTGTACCTGGCTACAACAGTAGAAGAAAAAGAAGATTTATGACTGAGTGCTTTCAGATGTGATATGCAAGACTAACTCTAAGGCTAACTCCAACAGCTCCCCTAAACATAAAACAAAACTCATATTTAGGGGAGTGATTAGTTCTAATGTGCTCCAACAGCTCCCCTATCTCATCTCCCAAATTTTAGATTTTTTCTAAACCCCAAAACAAAACACCCATATGTAGAGGTTTTTTTCATCCCCAAAACCAACATCCAAACTCATCCCCCATCTCTGCAAACTGAGGAAAAGAAATCAGAAAAAGCTCCAACATGTTCTGCAGACTTTAAAAAAAATGAAAAAGCTCCAACGGTCATTGAGTAGTGGAATATTTTCAGAACATTCACTAAAAAAAAAAAATTCATGGCCTAAAAAAAAATTACAAAGGGATAAATTTTCTTATCATTGCTGTTGATATCTATATAAACCAAGCTTCTCCGATTCTAGAGGCATAAAAAATATCTCAATCATTTTGAGAAGAAAAAAAGCCAGAAAAATAAAAAACAAAAGATTAAAAAAAATCATCCAAAAACATACGAAATTTCAAGGTATTTATCTATTTTTTTCAAGAAAAAATGGGTAGAAAAAAAGGGATGGAGAAAAAAGAGTGATAGGGTGAGAAATTTTTTTTTTCTTTGTTTTGATCGCAGGGAGGGGAGAAGAAGACAAAGGAGGAGAGAAAGAAGAAGAGATTATAGGGAAGGGAAGAAGAAGAAGGTAGAGGAGGAGAGAAAGGAGAAGAAGAAGGAGAATTTTTTTTTTTTTGTGTTTCTGTTGATAGAGATGCAGAAGGAGAAGAAAAAGATGTGTTTCGGATTAAGTTTAGTGGATTAGGTTTTGGTTTTGTGTATATATATAGGCATTCTTTTAAGATTATTTTAAGTTTAATTAGTATATTAATTATAATTTTAAACCACTAACTTTTTTTATTACAATTACAGTGATATACTTTTCTAATTACATACCGCTAACTTTTTTTTTATTACAATTGCAGTCATATATTTTTCTAATTACATTTTTAAACTTTATTTATTATTTGATTTTTAATTATTTTATGTAGTGTTTTTACTTATAATTTTTCCAAGAATGTACATTATACTATAAATTGCACTTTATATTATTAATTTCTATAATAATAATAATAATAATAATAATAATAATAATAATAATAATAATAATAATAATAATAATAATAATAATAATAATAATAAAATTATTATTATTATCATCATCATCATCATCATAATACTAACTTTAGTCTTTGTTTTTACAGATGGACTCACAAAAAAAATGCCTATTTTACAAATTTGCTTCATGGGAATTCAAATTTTGATGAAAATGAAGTTGCATTTGGCTCAACTGTAAACACGAATTAACTCGCTATGGGATCAACTCTTATGCCTCCGTTCTTCAGACAGGTAGAATTCATAAAAAAGAAAAACATCATGGAAAAATAAATTTTTTATCCAAGAAAATATTTTACTCTGTTCAGCATGGTTAAACATTAGTTTAGATGCGATACGTGGTAATGATCAAAGCAGAAGCACATATTGGCATAGAATATACAATTATTATCATCAAAACAAAACTTTTGAATCTGATCGCAATAAGAATTCTCTCAATCATCGGTGGGCAGCTATTAATCTAGCCACCCAAAAGTTTGCTGGATGCTATTATGATCAAATTGAGGCTAGAAACCAAAGTGGCAAGACTGAGAATGATAAGGTAATTCTAATTTTAAAATTAATTTTTTTGTTAAATTTGTATGTTAAATTGAATTAACTTTTTTTTATTTATTTGATATAGATTCAAGATGCAAAAATTTTATACCAGACCAACCACAAATCATCATTCCAATTTGAATGTTGTTAGAATATATTGAGGCATCAAGCAAAATGGATGCAACATGGTGAAAAGAAAAAAATACAAAAAATCGAAAGGTGACAGTCCAAGAGTCTCATCTTAATCAACTGCACATTCAATAAGTTTAGACGATGATAGCAACCCATATGATACCGTTGACCCTAAGGAGAGACCACCAGGTAGAGATGCTGAAAAAGAAAGACTGAGTAAGAGAAAGAATAAAGTAGTGATAGCAAATGACCAAGATTCTCCCGTTACAAAAATGATTCAACAAATGATGGAGAGCAAAAAAAAGATGCATGAAGATAGAATGTAAAGATTGGATTGGAAGTACGAGGAGAGAACTATGTCACTAGATTTTTCGAATATGACTCCAATTCAAGTTGAATATTGGACAAAGAAGCAACAGGAAATCATGAAACAAAATGGCTTCAAATGATGTTATGAAGAATTTAAATATTTGTTTCTAGTGTAGAATTTAATATTTGTCTAATGTACTTTTATTGGGATGAAAAAACTTTATTATTCAACTTGCTTACATGAAAATACAAATGAGCTCACACACCTCCATGTATTTGCCACAAATGTTCTACAAGATTAGCTTGTAGCTGGTTATGAACCTCTCGATTGTGAATATAATAATGAGTTTGTATAAAATCAGTAAGCTTAGTTGTTTGTTCATGCAAGATTGCTTGAATTTGAACTTTCACCAGCAGAATCATAGTTGAAATCTAAGTTGTTAATACCTCTTTTATCTTCTATAATCATGTTATGCATAATAATGCATGCAGTCATGATATTTTTTAGAGTGTCAACATCCCAAAATCGTGTAGGGCCATGAACAATAGCAAATCGAGCTTGGAGTACTCTAAATGCACGCTCCACATCTTTCCTTGCTGATTCTTGAGCTGCAACAAAATACTTCTTCTTATTACCTTGTGGAAGTGGTATAGTTTTAACAAACGTTGCCCAAGATGGGTATATGCCATTGGCAAGATAATATCCCATCGTATAGTTATGTCCATTAATCGTATAATTGACCTTAGGGGCTCGTCCTTCAGCTAATTTAGCAAAGATTGATGACCGTTCCAAAACATTTATATCAGTGAGAGAACCAGGCAAACCAAAAAAGGCATGCCATATCCAAAGATTATGAGAAGCCATAGCTTCTAAAATGATTGTCGGTTCTCGAATATGACTAGTATACATACCTTTCCAAGTAGTCGGACAATTCTTCCATTTCCAATGCATGCAGTCGATACTTCCCACCATTCCTGGAAAGCCTCTTTGATTTCCAAGTTCTAGCAATATGGCAATATCACTCTCATTTGGTGATCTCAAGTATTCATCAAAAAATATTTCCACCATTGGTTTAACGAATCTTCTCAAAGTCTTTATGACTGTGCTTTCTCCAATTCTCACATATTCATCCATTGAATCTACAACAGATCCATATGCAAGAATCCTTAATGCGGTGATGACTTTTTGCAAGGAAGATAAACCCCAATGTCTAGCAGAATTTTGTTTTCAAACAAAATATGGATCATGTGCTTCAACTGCAGATTGAATTCGAAGAAACAATGAACGACTCATTCGAAATCTCCTTCGAAAGATATTATCAAGATAAATAGGATTTTCCAAAAAATAGTCGTGATAGAATCTTTCATGACCTTTAACCCTGTCTCGCCAAAAGAAAGCATGACCATGGATAGAACCACAACTTACATGTTGTTGTCTTGTATGTCGTTGATCTTCATCAACCAGCAATTGAAGTAACGCAAGCTCCTCATCGAAATACTCCATACATTGATAATTAGAATCCATAACTTTGGACACGAAATGTGATAAAAGGGAAAACAACTAAATAGTTTCAAATATTACACAAAAACAAGAGAGAAAGCTAATCAATTTCGAAAGATATGTTGTACGTTGAGAAGCTTGTTGCATGAGCATATATAGCCTTTAATTCTCACTAAATATATTAAGAAATAAGTGATGGAACATAAAGTTGATTGACAATACAATACATAAAAAGATTTGACTGATTAAACAAAAAGCTTATATTGACAAAACGAGACATATAAAAGATTTGACTGATTAAATGTAAAGCTTATATTGACAAAATGAAACATATAAAATATTTGACCGATTAAACATAAAGCTTGTATTTGACGAAACAGGACAAAACAAAGATTTGACTGATTAAACACAAAGCTTGTATTTGACGAAAAAAAACATAAAAAAGATTTGGCCGATTAAACATAAAGATTGTATTGACAAGACAAGATATAAAAGGAATGACCGATTGAACATAAAGCTCACATTGACAAAGACAAGACGTAGAAGAAATGACCGACTAAATATAAAGCTTGTGTTGACAAAAAAATGACATAAAATGACTAATTTAAACGAATAAATTAAAATAAACAAAATAACACAGTCAAGAATTATACAAGATAAAAAATAATATTAATAAAAATTTAAAAATAAATTTAATATTTTAAAATATAACATCTTTATTAATTAATGAAAAATGTTAAGTAGTTAAAATATATTTTTAATGTAAAGAATTAAGAATAAATAAAAATATTAATAATTAAAAATCTAATACTCTTATAAATAATAAAAACAAATAATAAAATACGAAAATTATGTATTTAATTAAATTGATGATATGTTTTAGAGTAAAATAAAATATAGGACCCCTATAATAGGGGAACTGGTTGGAGTGAAACTGAAATAGAGATTCCATAAATTGAGTGTTTAGTGAAAAATAAGGAAACTGTTGGAATAAATTAAAAATAGGGGATCCTCAAATTTAGAAAAGTGACTCAAAACACTTAAATACAAGGGAAAAGATAAGGGAGTTATTGAAGTTAGGCTAACAGATCCCTTAAGCTTCCAAAACACCTATATTTAGGGGAATTATTGATAATAATGGATTCCAACGACTCCCCTATCCAATCCACAATATTTTAGGGGTTCTTTTAATTAAAACTAAAAACACCCAAATATAGGGATTTTGTTTGATCCCCCAAAGCCATCCCCTAAGCCCTATCCCCATCCTCTATAGCTCTAAGGCTGTCTCCAATTGCTCCCTTATTTTTTTTCCTAAATTTTGGTGATTTGAATCATTTTTTTATATTTTGAGATCCCTCATTTTCATTTATACTCCAACAGCTCTTCTATTTTAACAACGTTGCAGTCGTAGAGCTATGGAACATGGGAGACGAGTTTTGGATTTGGAGGATCAAACAAAGCCCTTATATGTGTATTTTGAGTTTTGGTTGAAAGGCCCTCTAAAATATTGGAGATTGGATGGGGGAGTTGTTGGAGTGTAAATGATAAAATGTTTGACAATACTCAAAAGAAGGAATATGAAAAAAGACCATGCTAACCCTATCATTTACCTTCAAGCTTTCTAATCCAAGGGTCAAAATGTTAATTACAAGCAAACTCATTAAATGCACGTCCATTTTTGACATACAAAATATGCATACTAAACTTAAAGTATAAAATACAAGTATATAAAAACTAGTGACAAGCTACAAATATAACATTGGGACAAAAATGCCCACTTTCTGGATTTTAGTTTTAAATAGAGATATAGCCCAGACCAACACTCCATGTGCCCTATTTCACGCACTCACGCTAAAAGCTTAAAGGCATTACTTGGATTATTGGGCTTATATCTGATCATCGCTTTGCACCATCATTGTTATTTTTCTCCAAATATATCATCATTATAGTAAAATGAAACTTTGAAGACTCATATGAAAAATGTTAAAATAATAACCCCCTATATGAGAAACAATCAAACTTGAAGGGTTCATTTGTAACTAAATGTTTTAAACAAAAGCACGAAATCGTATTTTCAAGCAATATATAGAAAGGTGCCTCTCCGTCATTCTTCTGCGTATATAAATCTATGTGCCAAAGTTTGTGCCGACGACCCAAGTTTGAGAAGGTGCTTCAATGCTAACTGTCGATTGCCGACTGAAGATTCGCCTTTGAAATTTTCCTTTTTGGTTCAAGGCTTCTTGAATCTTGGGAGTTTTTAGTTTGTTTTCCATTAGGGTTTGTTTATGTCGATCAAATCGAGAGTTTGTCAACCTTTTTTTTCTTTTTAAAGTTACTTTAATTTTTCCAGTAAGCTTTATAAATTACATTTGAGCTTCAAATAATTTCAGAAATTTAAAAAACAACCCCACGCATGTCCGTTAGATGCGTCTCACGTGTTTGCCGAACGTGTCCTTGTGTGTCTGGGACGTGTCCTAAAAAAAATGAAAAAGAAGTAATGCTAGATGTTACCCTACTTTTAGCACCTTATTTTCATCTTTTACTTGGCATATTGAGTTAGCATGCCAAATAATTTTTATTTTTAATCTCTTTTCTTTTTTATTTTTCTCTTACTCTTCTTTAGGTTTTTCTCTCTAATATTTATTTCCCTTTTTTGTCCCTCAATTAAGATTTGCTTCCCTCTTTTTCTTTCTCTTTTTCTTCATCTCTATAACAATTTTTCTACTTCAAATTTCTCCTCCCATCTTTGGAATGAGGCATGCACTTCCGTAATTACTGCAATATATTTCAACAATATCTGATATTTTGTCTCTCAAATTTAAGTACAGTTGTTCATGACCGTCGCATGTATTTTTGCATTGAGCTGTTTATCTACCTTTACATTAACCTAAAGCAGCAACCAATACAGACCTTGTATGAATGCTTAAAATTGCGCCATGCTGCATTTCTTTCTTTTTGCCACGTTGCATTTTTGGCCCTTATCATTCATCAGTTTTTGTTACCTTTCTTGTGTTGCTAATTTTGTGCACATTCGACATACCAAAATAGCATACACACATCAAGGTTATTTTAAACATATGTTTGCGTTGGGCAAACTATGGGCACGAACCTAATTATATTTTGTAATTTTGTACTCATTAATATAGCAATAAGGTAATGTAATTGTGATGATTTGTCATTACATTACATACTCCGACAGATTTAATCATTATATTTTGTATTTATTCAGCTATCTTTATCATCATTATAATTTGGAGTTTATGTGGAGTCTATTAATTTATATTTGATTCTGAGGATAACCAGATAATGCTATTTAAAAGAATTTTTAGTTGTGGCTACCTGCAAAACGAAGGAAATTTAGGCACCGGTGTGGTACCAGCCAAAGGACCTCTGATGTCTATGTCAGAGTATTCCTTTTTGGGGGAAAGTTTTATTGAAGAGAGTGGATAAAGTGAATTGGTTACCTTATCTGGGATCATGGGGTCCTATTTATAGCTTTTGGAACAATTGGACACATGCTGCTTACGTTCTGTTTATACTCACAGATTGTTGGGCTGAGTTGCCTTATTAATTCACTACATAGCTAATCGATCAGCACTACCTTATCGGCGGTATCCGATAAGAACCCAAACACAACCTCAATTCGGGTTGTCCTTGTACTATGAGTTCTCTTATCGAGCCATGGCCATGACCCGACCTATTATTAATAGCCTCCCCATTTGGGGATGTGCCGATTCGGAATATTACTAAATGTTTCTTTCCAGTCACGCGGGTTTTATACTTAGATATTTTCTTAGCTTTATGGCGCGTGCTTAAGGATCCCCTTGTTTCCTCTGCATACGTGAGACTCGCACAAATTGACGCTCCTGCTCTGGTAATAATGGTGTTTCTTTGAAATGCGCTGTAGAGCTGTCACCAGGGATGCAACCTTTTGCTTATCTGGTGCTTTTGATGTCCTTTCTTTTTTAAATTCAAATATTTTTATACAGAGCATAAATACGAGGTTCTCATTTCTTTTTTCTCATTTTCTACTTTATCTACTCTCTTGCCTTCCCAGAATTCTTTCTACTCTCTTTAATCTTCGTACAGGCTTTCTTTGCCTCCTTTCTTCTGCTATTGCTAAAGGTTTTTCTGGCTCCATTCCCTTTTAGCTCTGTCGTTCATCTTTCTTTATAGGTACATCAAATTCTGACTTATTTCTCTGTTTCTTTTCTCTATCTGTTTTAAATCTCACTCTTTTGCGTACTTGCCCTTTTACTTTCCTTCTTTTTTCTCTGGTCAACGTTTGATGTCGGGTCCCTTTAACTCATATGAGAATAACGAAAATAACCCATTAGGTTCTAGGCTAGACGAGCATAAGATTAGTGTTTCCCTGGACCTTTCGAACATCTTTGATAATCTCGGAACCATAAATACTTCAATCCCCACTAGCCCCACTATTCTCAAAGAGGCCTTAGCTTTCAATTTCGGGGAAGATTTCCTTTTAGATTTTTCTAGTGAGAGATTATATCCAAATATTCTAGTCCCCATGATGAGTTCAAGACACGACGGTGGTCCTAGAGAAATAGCCGACAATATAGTTGTCTTTCTCTCTAACAATCGTATTACCGATAATAAGTCCGTCGATTTACCAGTCCTTAGCGCTGATCCGCTAACAGGAAGAGATGAGATGGTAGAATCCTATTGCAGCGACCCTGCAGATGGTGGTAACACCTTCACCAAAGATAAAGATATGGTCAAGGAGGGTATTATAGAGGAATAGAACTTAGTGGCCGAAGAGGCCACGGAACCTTTTGAGGCCCTTAAGAAAGAATCCATTCTTGATCAAGGAATGTAAAATAATATACGAATTTGTCGGGAGGCACTCGAGAATTATGTTATCAGGCTACCTAATCCAAAAGAACATGCTTTTGCTAGGGAAGATAGTGACTTCGCGTTCAATGAAAATTTCTTTGTCATAGGCCTTAGACTATCGATTCTAGAATTTATTCGAGAGTATCTTAATCACTATGGTCTTTGTCCCAACCAGCTATGCCCGAATAGTAGGGGAGACCTCATCGGATTGTTTTCTTATCTTCGGGCGAACGAGATCCAATCTACTGTCAACCTTTTTCAGATACATGTTTCGATTGGCTTAAGATTGAGAAAGAGGGTGATGCTAGATTGTGACCAGGAACCATAGGGTAGTCCTCTAGGGAAAATCCATCTTTCTATAAGGGTTGGCACCACTGATATGTCTTCGCTAGTCCTCCTACCCCGTGGGGTGTGAATACTAAGTGGACCACATTAGATGTTACTCACGGGATCGAGAAAGAACTCAATACACCTTTTAAACTAACCACCAGCAATGATGAGGCCTTTGACACCCTAAAGGATAAGGGTCGATGCTTGTTCCATGATTATCAGACCCTCGAAAAGATTTGGGCATTGGAATTATATCTCGACTTTCTTTTATGGCCGATAGATAGTCAAATTTTTTATCCCTAGGCTTTATTAACTTTGTCCTTAGTTTGGCCTATGTTCTTTCTGACTTATCGTTCTTTCCTTACTCTTGTAGGTATGTCTAGTAGGAAGAAACAATTGACCCCTCAATAAGAAAAGATGAGGCGGTAGTTGTCTACGCGTTACAGCGGCCAACCTGTTCGGTCATCGAGCACGCAGGGCTAAACAACGCAAGCTAACTGAGTTTCCCAAAGTTCTCCTACGAGGTGGCTTGTATAGGGCATTGTTATCAGGGACGATGCCCGTCCCCCTCGGCCTAACCTCAGTCTTAGTCGAGATTGACAGGACAAAAGGCTAGTCGAGGAAATGCTTGAAGATTCTAAAGAAGACAGATCCTTGCAATGTTGTAGGTTAGTAGGGGGTCCTCGTTTGGATGGGGCCGAGACTTCTCGCTCTGCCGCTCATGGGGAAGTGTCTTCTTTTGCTTTCGCTTCTTCATCACCAACGACTGCTAGTATGGGGGTTCCATCCTCTTCAGCCCCATGCTCCTACCATCACCATCCATCACAATTACTAGGTCATCATGGTCATCGAAGGTCCTGATGATTCCATTAAAGGTTCTAAGTCGGAATCTTTCCACCTCGGTCACTTCTGCTGGTACCCCCGATCTCCATCTCTCATTGGGCACAGTTAACAACGAAATAAGGCTTTCTTTTTTGCATTTAATGCCTTTTCTTCTTCTCTTGTGCTTATCTTTTCATTCTTTAGTCATTTACCTTACTGGTTTATCTTCTTCTTCCTAGATGGGAGAGCTTATGGCCTAGTTTATCAAGTTAGTTAAGACCATAGGCTATATTATCAACAAGCTTGTTAACTGATCACTAGATGCCACCGAGGCTCGTGAGATTGATAAGTTGAATTTAGGTGAAGTAGCTTAGGACGTCCAGGGAAAACGCCCAAAAGTGCCATTATGGGGAGTTGTAGCCTTTGAAAGAGAAATACGCTAGAGCGCTGAGGGCTATGCAGGAAGAAGTAAAGAAAAGAGATGATCGAATTACCACCCTTAGGGGGGTTATCAGCAATCAACAGATAGCACTTGAAGAGCTCAACAAAAGAGCAGAGAATCTCCAAAGGACAAGGAAGAGGCTATTAACGTATTGCTTCGCATGAGCAAGAGAAAGAAGTTATCATTCAAGAGAGAGATGCTACTCTCCAACGGGTTACTTAGTTAGAGGCTGAACTTTGTAATGTCTGAGACTCTGCTATTGCGGAGTACAAAGTCTTTGCCGAGTATACTTCTGAACTCTTTGAGGAGGCTACCATTCAATATGCAAGTGGCATTGAAGCTGACATTTTGAGAGCCGTTGAGTTGCTTCAAGGTGAATCTTCTCCCTCTCTTGAGTCTTTGGTCGATGCTGTCTTGGATGATATGGTCGTTCTTCCCAATGATGCTACTGTCGAGGATACTGCTCCCAGGGAAATAATGGCTACTTTATCTGCTCTTGCTCTATTTGCTAAAGATGCTACCCCTAATGCTGCTAATAGGGGATTGGGTAGTGTCTATCTAGATCTTCGTCAGAAGCATTAGAGCCCTCCTTGTTGGAGCCAAGAGGCTAAGAAGAGGAGAAACTAGTTGTTCCCCTAGCTTTTGTTGATCCAGAAAATGAAGTGATGGAGGTCAGGGCTGATGCTGGAGGTGGTAGTGGTGGTGGTGAATGTGACGGTGGAGTCGTGCCTAGGGCTGGTAGAGGCGGGGTGGTGGTTATTAATCACAATTTGGCGTCGGCGACTTGGCTGCATTTTTATCTTTTATCCTGTTGAAACAGTATGCAAATTTCCTTTTTCTCATATGAACAATTTTAGTTTCTGACTTGTTTAACGATTCATGAATATTTCTGTTGGTATTAAATGATATTTCCTGTATTGCGTTTGTCGTTATGTTCTATAGTATATTTTCTTGGCTTAGCTTTTCTTTACCGATTTCTCGATATTACATAACGCACTCACTTAAGTAAGAGAGTTTTTCAAAGAGTGCCTGTAAATTGTCAAGTGTGGAATATTGTGTTGTCATTCATTGATCAAATATAATAAATACATATGAGATCAAACATAATATTTCTGTAAATGATTGGAATTCCACACATTCAGGAGTAATGTCTTATCAGGTTATGTAATATGTAATATCCTAGTCGGATCACCTTTACAACTTGGTAGGGGCCTTCCCAGTTTTCATTGAGTTTGTTGAGGTTGTTTTTAACAAAGTGGCGCTTCTCCAAGTTTGATGTCCTGTGGTCGGACCTTTCCAACCAGTTGGCATTTCAAAGCATCCTTTGTAGCTTCATTTCTTGCCTGGGCATCTTCTCGTACTTCATCAAGTAATTCCAACTAAATCCTTACGACTTTATCATTTTTCGCCTGTGTAAAGTGTTTGACCCACAATGTTGGGGATAAGATTTCTACCAGTGCCACTGCTTTTGATCTATAAACTATTCTAAACGGAGTCTCCCTGATACTATTGTGTACGGTTGTTCGGTAAGCCCATAGAACTTCAGGCAGCACTTCTGGCCATACCCGTTGGCATCCTCAAGTTTTGTCTTCATACCATTAATAATGGTATGTTTAGTGATTTTCACTTGTCTATTAGCTTGAGGTGTGCTATTGCAGAGAATGGTGGGTTAGGTTTTAGTTCAGTTGCGCATTCCCAAAAATATTTTGAGTTAAACTACCTCCTATGGTCGGTGATCATTCTTCTCAGTACCTCAAACCTGCATATTATGTTTCTCCGTAAAAAAATCCAGGGTACTCTGTTAGTTATGGTTGCCACAGCTTTGGCTTCTACCCACTTAGTGAAATAGTCAACTGCTACGAATGCAAATTTCTTTTGGCTTTCCCAATAAGCAAGGGACTGATAATATCAAGCCCCCACTTTGCAAATGGCCATGGACTCGTTATTGGATTCGAGATAGAATGTGGTACATGTTGTATGTTGGCATTCTTCTAACATCGATTGCATTTCTCAACTTCTTTAGCAGTTTTCCCAATATTGGGCTAATAGTACCCTTGCCTGATGGCTTTCTGGGCCAACACCCTAACTCCATATTGATTTCCACATATACCTTCATGCATTTCCTTGATAATGAATTCCCCTTTAGAGTTACTTTCACAGTTTAACAGAGGCCCTTCGATAGTGTGTTTGTACAATTGATCCTCAAAGATGAGGAATTGTGATGACCTATTCATCACTTTTGAGGCCTCCCGTTCATCGTTTTGTAATACGCCATGTTGTAAGTGTTGTATTATAGAGCTTCTTCAATCTGTCTCATTAGTGATACTGATAAGTGGGGCCTTGACAATGAAACCCATTAGTCTGTCAATATTAATGACTTCTCTTTCTCAGAAAGCTGATGCTATTTTGGATAAAGCATTGGCTTGAACATTACCAGCTATCAGGATTTGTTGAAGTGTGAATTCTTCGAATGATGCTATTGCCTCGCTCGCCTGTTTTTGATAAGCCTTCATCTTGCTATCTTTGGCTTCGAATTTTCCATTAACTTGCCCTTCTATCAATTAAGAGTCAGTATATGCTTTAACTGTTCATGCCCCCAAGTCCTTGAGCAGTCTTATACTAGATATTAATGCCTCGTATTCTACTTCATTGTTGGTTACCTTAAATTCAAACATTATTACGTACTTCAGTTTAGATCTGTTAGGCTTTCCAATTACAATTCTTGCACTCGATCCCATTTTACTTGCCGCACCGTCAATATATAAACTCCATTCTCCAACCACTTGCTCCACCGCTTGCGTGCATTCGACCATGAAATTGTTGAGAGCCTGTGCTTTAATTGTGGTCCTCGGTTGATAAGTGATGTGGTATTGACTTAGATTTATGGACCATTTCAACAGTCGTCTTGATTGTTCTGGCTTATGCAAAACCTGGCACAAAGGCTAGTCGGTCATCTCCGTTATCAGATGTGCTTCAAAATAGGGTTTTAATTTCCGAGCCGACATTACTAATGCAAGTGCTAACTTTTCCAGGATACTATATCTTAGCTCTGCTCTTTTCGACGTCTTACTAACAAAGTACACTGGCCTCTGGCCTTTGTTGGTGTTTCTAATTAGAACAGCTGCTACTACAAGATTGGAATTGGACAAATAGAGGAGCAGTGTTTCTCCTTCTTCGGGTCTGGCAATAAATGGTGGTTGTGTCAGAAAGGATTTAATCCCTTCGAATGCATCTTGGGATTTGGGTGTCCATTTGAAATTCTTTAGGTTTTGGAGGATTTTAAAAAGCAGAACACAGCAATCTGCTGATTTGGACATAAATCTACTCAAGGCCACGACTTTGTTAGAAAGTTACTGTACATCATGTACTGTTTTTGGGGGCTTGAGATTGAGTATGGCTTCAATCTTCTCCGGGTTAGCCTCGATACCTTGATGGGCTACCATGAACCCGAAGAATTTCCTCGCTCATACCCTGAAGGTGCACTTCTTCGAGTTCAATTTAATCCTGAACCTTCTCATTGTTTGAAGGGCTTCGGTGAATTTGGACACGTGGTCCAGTGTTCTCTTGCTCTTGATGAGCATGTTGTCGATGTAGGCTTCCATGTTTTGCCTTATCTAGTCTTTGAATGTCATATTCACAATGTGCTGATATGTGGCCCTAGCGTTTTTTAACCCAAAAGGCATGACGTTGTAGCAAAAATGTCCTGGGTCGATGACGAAAGCAGTTTGTGGCTAATCGATAAGTGCTATCTTTATCTGATTATAACCTAAAAAGGCATCCATGAATGATAACATCTTGAATCTTGCAGTTGAATCAACCAATTGGTCAATTCTTGGTATAGGGAAGCTGTCTTTTGGACAAGCTTTATTCAAGTCAGTGAAGTCTACGTAGAGTCTCCACATCCCATTGGCCCTTTTGACTTTTACCACATTGGAGACCCATGTCGGGTATTTTGTCTCCTAAATGTGGCTTGCCTTTAGCATTTTTTCTACTTGTTCGCGGATCACTTGATTTTTTCTGCACTAAAGGTTCGTTGTTTTTATTGGATCAGCTTAAAGGTGGGGTCGATGTTTAGTCGATGCTCAATGATTTTTTGAGTCTATCCTTGTCATATCAGAAGATTCCCAAGCAAATATATTGGAGTTTAAAGTTAGAAATTGAATGATACCTCGTCAGATTTCTTTTGTTTGTTTTGCTCCGACATAAGTTTTCTTATCAGGCTTTCCGATTTGAACAACGTCGAGCTTTTTGGTTGGGCTTTCTCTCTTGGGATCTTCTTTTAACAATTCTATTATCATGTTCTCGAGCTTCTTCTGGTCTTCCTTTATTTTTAATGTTGCTGCGTAGCATGATCTAGCATCATGTTGGTTCCTCTGACTATAACCACTCCGTCCCTGGTTAGAAACTTCATCATTTGATGATAAGTGGATACAATAGCTCCCAAGCAGTTTAGAGTAACTCGCGCGATAATCCCATCGATAGTGGTTGGACAATTTACAACTATGAAGTCAGACTGGAGGTCGACGTATTGGCTTCCATCTCTAATGTTGAGAGGTAAGTTGGCCACCCATTCAGCCTATACTTCATTGTGGAAAAACCCTATGAGCTCATGATCTAAAGGCGTAAGGATAGACTGATCTAGCTTCAAGTGTTCGAACGCTTCATAGTATAGCACGTCCATAGTACTGCTTGTATCCACTAGCATCCTGCGAACTTCATAGGTAGCCAAAATAACTATAATGATAAGGGGATCATCATGGTTTACCTATAATTCGATCAGGTCCTTATTGGTGAAGGTTACGTCTTTCATCCTTCTCATTTTGTTAATTAGAGTGGCCTGCAGAAAGCAGACATACATCTTTCTTTTTGTAGCGGAATCTCCTTCAGCAGCAGGTCCTCCCCATGTCATATCCACTATGCCAAGGACATTTTTTCCTTTCCTAGGGCTCTGTGGTCGTTCCTCCTGAGCCTCTCCTTGTCGTTTCACATACTCTGTCAACTTTCTCTTCCTAATAAGGGATTCAATCTCATTCTTTAGATTTTGACACTCATCGGTAGTGTGGCCATGGTACCTATGGAAGTGGCAATATTTACTTTTGTCCCTCTTGTTGAGATTTCTCTTCATTCTTTTCAGCTATTTCACATTTCCCTCACACTTTATAGCAATTAAGATATTTGACTGGGATGCGTTTAAAGGTGTATAAGTGTCAAAATGTCTCCTAAAGACTTCTGGATTCTCCTTTCTCTTCTTTGACTCACTCCGATCTTGATGTGGCTCCTGCTGCTTTTGCGTCCCTTTTCCTTTCTCATTTTCATACTCCTTATCCTGCTCTCTTTTTGCTAACAATAATCTTCGGCCTAAATGTACTTCTTAACTCTAGCCATGAGATCAGTCATCGAGGCCAGTTTCTTCCTTGTCAAAGAACTAGATAATTTGTCATCCCTCATACCATGGATTAAAGCCTCCATAGCTACTGGGTTACGGCAAGTTAGGTGATGTGCTAGTTTTGTGTGTGCTTATGCATTATATGTATATACTTGTTTTGAGGTATTTTGAGCTTCAATTGGCATATAAATATAGCATTTAGGTCATACTTGTGCATATTAAGGTTTACATGCTCATAGTTGAGATTAGTACTACACTAATGTGTGTTTATTGCTTGTTTTAGGTGAGATTCGGGAAGATAATTAGAGCTTGATTGTAGCGGTGAGCATTATTTAGTGTTAACTGAGCCTAACCTAACCGATTTCAGGTAATTTTAAAAAAATTCGGTTAATAACCGAAATAACCAAATTTCTCAAAAACGACGTCGTTTTATGCATATATATATATATATATATATATATATATATAACTAAAAAGTTAGGGTTTTTACTTTTCTCATACCTATCTTTTATCTAAACTTTTTTCCTCTGCTCTTTGATGCTTCAACGAACGGCGTAGCCTTACCCTCAGTCCCTCACTAACCCAGCAAAACTTCTGAGCGCCACTACCATCCGCCAAGCAGTAGTGCAGCACGAGCCAGGTAATATCTTAATATCTGTTACTTTTTTTATTCTCAAATTCAGTACGAGAATACAGTAAACAAATTTTAATTACATATAGCAAAGCAGCTTCTTTTTTTTTTGGTTTTCTCTATCAGAATCTTTCTTCTTCTCTGTTTGTTGTTGGTCTTCTTCTTTATTAGTTGTTGTATATAAGGAAAAAAGCAAGAAGCAAGTTGTATCACATACAGCAAGTTGTATTGCGTGCACTTCTTTTCTGCTTCCCTTTATTTTACTCGTGGGCTGCTATTGTAGCTTTGGTTAAATAATCTTAATGGCTTAACCCTTTTGTTTCATCAAAGTTATATAAAACTTCGACTATTTCAAAATTGGCTAATTATATTTATATTATAAAAATTATTGCACAAGATTCTTAATTTTTAAAACAATTGTGTGACTTCTTTTATAGCATAAAAGGCATTGATAATATTATTTATCACAGTAAACAAATTTTTTAATAATATCGTAATTTACACACATTAATAGTTTCATATTTTGCGTAAGTGGTCTATATGCATAAGTCGAATTCATATGGCTAACTGTGCTTTATATTTACTTTTTGTCAAGTATTGAAGAAGTCAAAACCTAGTTTTCAATGGGAGAGAAAAACCACGTTCTTAATTTGATAAATATTCTTGTCTGCCTGCCTAGTTGGTGCAATTTATCAATTACCATATAATGAGTTGTTTACTTATTTTCGTACAGACTTTCAAAACAGAATCAAGTTGTTCATCATGCAATGTAAGTTTAATCTTTTCTCAAGTTAAGTGTAAATTAATTGGTATAGTGGTAGCATTTTAATAGCATAGTTTACTAATAATAACTTTTGGCTTTTGCGTAAATGGCAGATGATAAAGATGTGCAGATAGATGCAAGTTCTCAATCAGTGAATTTGAGTGGTAGGGTTGGAAACTCAAGCCAACCAAGTCTGTCACAAGAAAAGAAAAAGAGAAAGCCAATGAAGGAAAGATCTACTGTGTTGGAGCATTTCACTAAGTTCACAAATGAGGCAGGTGAGATAAAAGCTAAATGCCACTATTGTGATGCAACGTTAGCTAGTGATCCCGTAAAGAATAGCACTACTCATTGAAAAATCACATGAAAACTTGTAAAAAATATCCCCCCTAATATAGAAGTAGGAACTCATCAACAAGAATTGAATTTGCAAGTTTGATCAACAATGAAGTAGACAAGACCTAGCTACCATGGTTATTGAAGATAAGCTTCCTTTTAGCTTAGTTGAGGGATGAGGCTTTAGGAGATTTATAGGTAATCTTCAACCTAAGTTTCAAATTCCATCAAGATTTACGGTTAGATGAGACTGTTATGAATTTTATGAGGAAGAGAGAGTTAAATTGAAGGGGTTGTTGAACAATTGTAGTAGAGGTGTTTCTCTAACCACTGACACATGGACTTCTAATCAACAAATTAATTACATGTGTCTCACTTCTCATTTTATTAATAATGAACAGATATTGCAAAAGAAAATTATAAATTTTTGCCCTATCTTTTCTCATAAAGGTGAGTCACTTGGAAAAGCAATTGAGAAGTGTTTGCTTGAATGGGAGTTAGATCGGTTGTTCACTCTTATAGTTGATAATGCTAGTTCTAATGATGTGGCTCTTGCATATTTGAAAAGGAAGATGTCTAATTGGGGTACATGTTTTGCTAATGGAAAGTTTATGCATGTTAGATGTGTTGCACATATTCTTAACCTTGTTGTCCAAGATGGATTGAAAGATGTTGGTGATTCAGTTAATTATGTTAGGACAGCTGTGATATTTATTCGATGTTCACCTTCACGATTAAAGAAATTTAAAGATTGTACTGAAAAGGAGAAATTGGATACTCGAAAGGGTTGTGTTAGATTTTAACACTAGATGGAATTCAACTAACACCATGTTAAAGATTGCAGTACATTATGCATAAGCATTTGAGAGATTTGATGAGCAAGATCCTTACTATAGGGCTGATCTTTCATCTATTAAAGCTGAGTAGGCAAGAGTTCCTGAATTCAAGGATTGGGAAAATGTTAGGAGAATTGTTATTTTCTTAGAACATTTCTTTGATCATACATTGAAAGTGTCAGGCACTTGATATGTGACAAGTAATGCTTTCTTTGATGATATCAATACACTTTATTTGATTTTGAAAAAGATGAAATTAAGTGAAGATGTTAATTTATCTACCATGGTTGTCAAAATGATCAAGAAATTTGACAAGTATTGGGGAGATATAGAGAAAGTGAATAAGGTCATTTTTATTTATGTGATTCTTGATCCCTAATACAAGTTTGAATATGTCGAATATACTCTTAGAGAAATGTATGACAAGTCTAGGTTGGAAAGTAAAGTGAAGGATGATTTGGAAACTCTCTTTGAAGAATATAAACAATCCATCAATGTTGGTATTGAAGATGCCCTACAACGATTACTTGTAGAAAGTGCTCAACCTAAAGAGATTTTGGTTGAAAATATGTCATTAAAGTTTAAGAAGCACAAGAGTACTTCTAGAGGTCCTAGTGCTAATCAGAATTGGAGAAGTATTTGACTGAGTTTCCCGAAGAGGATAAAGATGGGTTTGATGTCTCGCAATGATGGTGCATCAACTTGGGAAGATATCCCATTCTCTCAGAAGTGGCCCATGATGTCTTGGCAATACCAATTTCAACAGTAGCTTTAGAGGCAGGATTTTAGTACAGGTGGACGGATTCTTAATCAGTTTAGGAGTTCTTTGACTCCTAAAATAGTTCAAGCCATTATATGTGCTCAAGATTGGCTTTGATCATCATACGAGCCAATCAAAATTGAGGAAAATTTGGAAGAACTGGACAAATTTTAAGAAGGTTATTCTTTTAATTATATGTGATTCTTTATTTGGAATTATAAATTATGTACAGTTATGCCTAATGATTTTTTTTTGTAGATAAATTTGCAGATTTATCCAAATATGGAGGTGGAGTAGACCCTTCAATTGCTACCTCTGCCACTGCATTTTAGGTTTATTTTGTTAGTGGCATTGTTGAAACTTTGAAACTGTGTATTATGTTTGTGATACTGTGACTAGCATGATGTTGATGTGATGATGGTATAATGGTATTAGACTATTGGTAGTTGGCTGGTGACAATTTGCGAACTACATTTTAGCAATTATGTTTTGAATTACCCTTGTATTGAAAAGACATCATTTTGGCATGTTGCAATGTTGTTGACTTCTTGTTGTATGAATTTTATTTGCTGGACATGTTTATTTTTCTAACACTTGATAGGTATTAGGTTTTCACTTTTGACAAGTTGATTTTTTTGAGTTTTTCCACTCGATAGGTTTATTTTGACAAGTTTATATTTGACAGATTTATTTCCTATCTTGAATGTTGTTTGCTAGCCTACAAATTCTATGAGTTTATTTTGTATTTTGGATGTTGTTTTCTAGCTATATATTCTATATTTAAGCAGTTTGTAGTTTGTATAAATTATAAATTCAGTTAGTTACTTAGTTTGACATTAGTCTGCAGCAAGAAAAAATTCATGGCTTTTTAAAAAATTTTGATTTTTCGGTTAATAACCAAAAACCGAACCAAAAAATTCGATTAGATAACTTCGGTTAATAGTCTTATTCGGTTCGGTTTTGGTTAACAATTTCAAGAAATTTCGATTAAGTTCGGTTATAACCGAATGCTCTGGCCTACTTGATTGAGGATGCTTAGAATGTGAAACAAATCCAAGGGTGTTTCAAACATAAAGGAATGAAGAAAAGTGCATTTGAAAGTGGTCGGGCGAAGGAAGGAGCGACCGAGGTGAAACTGAGTGCAACGGGAGTTAAATTCAGAGCTTGCAACCAAAGATGGACATGGACAAATTTTGGACACATTTTAGGGTACAAAATATGGCTTGGGAGATCCCCACAAGCAGTATGAAGCCATAGAAAAAAAAGGGTATGCGAATTGGAGCCAAAACGAGCAAGATATGAACATTTCACTATCAAGACCGGTCGACCTCCTGTCAAGGCCGGTTGACCTAGATTAGAATCTTGGCCAATTTAGGCCAGTTGACTTAGCCCCAAAGCCAGTCGACCAGGTAGGCTTTGGCCTTGTGCGTTGACGACTCTATTTAAGCCACTTTCAACCATTTTTTAGAGGGGACGCCAACCGATTCACACACCCATTTCTCTAAACCCAAAATTCACCTAAAACCATCTTGCACACTCACTTCTAAACACATTTAACACTTGGAATCAAGGATCCAAGAGGATCAAACACTAGGATTTGGGCATAGCTCATATATTGTAAAGCTTGGCTATAGATAGAAGGGTATCTCTCTTTTATCTTAAGTCTAATTATGCTTGATTAGAGCTATGTAGGGTGATTATTCTTATATTTATGGATTGATTACTACTCTTTTGTAATGGGTACTTGTATGTATATATATAAGTATATATATATATATATATATATATATATGTATGTATGTATATATATGTATATATGCTTTGTGCTTAGAGTTTCAAAGGCTATTTTAGATACATGTCTATGTGTTTGTGTGGTGATTACATGAAGTGGGTATGACTATATACATGTCTATGTGTGTGTTAGCATACTTAATAGCATAAATAGCTTCTATTACTTACATGTCGAGTACTATTGCACAAATTGGTGTAATCTAAGCATGTCTATATGTTTAGAAGTAAGATAGGTCAACTTATCCTAGAATGCCATACCCTAGATGTATATGCTTTGCGCTTAAATGATAAGTCTAAAATAAGCCTTTAATTCATAGTTAATTGTGCTTAATTCTCGAATTGGATGCTCCTTAATTGGTTTTTTTTTTTGCATTGTTACATGTTTATGCATGGAAAAAGGAGTTGGATACATTATATATAGATTCAAAGACTTTTTGGACATGTTTGTAGCTGATAAAATTGATTCTGTCACCTTGGAAAATACCTTACAATTTCTATGAGGGATTGACCAAGCTTTGACCAAGATTGAAGATATTTTTGCAGCACCTTTGGAAATGAATTGCATTAAAGACTTGTCATATTTTGGAAAGGAAGGAGATTAATTCTAGAAGACTTTTATTAAGGATTTTTACCTTTTTATTTTCCTGATCTTTAAAGAGTTTCCTTATTTGAGAAGGACTCCAGTTAGGAATTTTTTCCTATATATTTTCCTACAGTTCATAGAGAAGATTTAGACTTTATTCAGAATATTTTTCAATAGACTTTTATTTCTCTGAGGCTCCATCTTTATAGAGATGCAGTTCTAATTTTCTTTTCTAGATAAGGATTAATCAAGATTTTGATTCATCGATTCCATGAGATCTAATTGTTTTATCCATTTCATGTTATTTTGATATTTGTGCATTTATTATTTCAAGAATTAATATTGTTCTGTGATTGTTTAATTTTGTGCATAGTTATTCAATTGCATGACAATAGGTAGCCAATTAGATTAATTTAATTAATCTAAGAATAGTGGTAACCAGGTTTTCTGTGTAATTACGTGATATAAATGAGTAATTACCGCGAGAGTGTTGACTTTTAGAATCAGGTTTTTCTAGAGTTTTATTGTTGTCGTTAGATAGACTCTACAGGCATCTCCGGGGGTTAAAATGTCTAATAGGTAAGGCGATAGCAGCGACAAATCATAAGAGATTTAAACCATTATCAATACTATAAGGAAAGATGTGGTTATTAGAAAGTGCCAATAACCATAACTGATTTATCAAAATAGATGAAAATATTTTTGCATCTAGGATCAGATTTGTTGACCGAAATTGCGATTACACCTTAGGCTAGATCTAATTCTCATTGATTTCTCGTTTTCCATTGTTTACGTGAGCTTAGAATTGCATGCTTTGGTTGATTTTTTTTTATTTATGTTTTTATTTTTTTGCCCAGCTGCGTGCCCACACACAACAGACCAGTGGCTGGACAGTTTTGCTTATTTTACTTATTTTTGCATTAAAACCCCCTTGTCTTGCTTGTGTCTCGCTTGATTAATCAAACTTGACATAATTAGTATATTCTAAATTTCTCCAATCCTTGTGGACTCGGCCCTTTCTCACCGCGTACACAAATTAAAGTTGCAAGGTAAGAGATAGGAATTTATTTTTGGTGGTTTCAACGCCCATCAAATTTTGGTGCTATTGCCGGGGATTGGTGCTGAATGTTTTGTTTTTTTGACCAGGTCAGATCATACAAGTGAGTTGCATTTTGATCCAAAGATTGAAAAGACCGCAAAGAGCTTGAAAAAAAAAGCAAAGTTACAGAAACAATTTGAGAAACAAGCTGAAACATTATAAGCTTTGTCTGAATCATCTAGTGAATCTGAAAAAGAAGAGGAGATGGCCAAAAATAATAGAACTTTACGTGAATTAGCCACTGTCCCTTTGCATCACTTATCCAGAGCTTAATGTCAATTTCAAGCTAAAATCGGGATTAATTCGTCTTTTACCCACTTTTCATCGGTTGGAGAATGAAGATCCACATAAACATCTCAAGGAGTTCCATATAGTTTGTTCAACTATGAGTCCTAATGGTGTAACAAAGGATCAAATTAAATTAAGAGCATTTCCTTATTCCTTGGCGGATGCGGTGAAAGAATGGTTATTCTATCTTCCATCCGGTTCCATCACTACTTGGGGAGATATGACTAGAGCATTCTTTGATAAATTCTTTTTGGCTTCTAAAGCTGTGGTAATTAGGAGAGAAATTTGTGTCATTAAGCAAAGAGATTCGGAGTTGCTTTACGATTATTGGGAGAGATTAAAGAGACTTTGTGCAAGCTGCCCTTAACATGGGATTTTTGAACAATCTCTTATTCAATACTTTTATGAAGGATTACTCCCAATTGAGAGAAGAATAATGGATGCTGTAAGTGGAGGTGCCATTGTCGACAAAACACCTCGGGGGCTAGAGATTTGATTTCTATCATGGCTGCAAATTCACAACAATTTGGAAATAGATACGAGCATTCAAAAAGAGATAATGAGGTAAGTGTTTCTTCACTTGATTCAAAGTTAACTCAACTAACTTCTCTCATTCAAAGTTTGGTTGCAGGTGGTAGTGTTCCAATTCAAAAAGTCTGCGAAATTTGTGCCATGGCGGGTAGGGATGGCAATGGGACAAGTGACTTAGGGTACCCGGTATCGACCGATCCGATTAAAATCCGATAAAATCCGTCCCATTAAAAACCCAAAATGAATCCGAAACGATTAAAAATACCCATTAGGGTCTGGGACAGAACTGGGATTGACCCCCAGGTACCTGCATTCCCGAACCCGATTATGTATATATACATATATGTACATTTATGTGTGTTATATGTACATATATGTGTGTAGGTGTTTAACATTTATTAATTAATTATAGTTTTAAGTACATAAGTACATGTTACATACTAAAAATTAACAGAATATTTTTACTTTCTAGTAGTAGTACGGTTTGAACCCTTAACCTTTTACTCTTTAAAATTTTATCATTTTAATATATTTTAGTGATATTGTTTAGATTTTTTGGGGAAAATTTATTTAAATGGTTAGTTTTTTTAAAATTTAGTGATTTAATTTGATTTTCAAGGTTGAAAACATATCTTAAATTTGGATTTGAGATGTTCCTTGTTAAAATTTTTATTTAAATTTTAAATTTTTTTAACCGGGTTTGGGACGTTTCGGGTACCCGCGGGTTTGGGATGTTCTGAGAATGAGATTCCCATTTAATTTTTTTCCGGGTTTGGGATGAAAATGGGAATTGGGATGCTATTCTGGTAGCGGGTTTAGGATTCCTTCATGGGTAGGGTACCATCCCATTGCCATCCCTAATGGCGGGGCACCCAATTGATATGTGTTCTATGCTCCAAGAAGAGGATCCACAACATGTTAATACCATTGGAGGATTTTTCGGTCCACCACAGCAGAGATATGATTATTTTTTGAGCACATACAACCCAGGTTGGAAGCATCACCTAAACTTGAGTTATGGAGTAAGGCCACAAAATTTTAGTTCGCCAAATTCGCAATATTTCCAACCATGACCAGCCCCACCATCGCAGCCCATACCTTCAAATTCAGGTACTTCTCTTGAAGATATTGTGAAATGTCTTGCTCTTAACACTCAACAATTTCAACAGGAAACGAAGGCAAGCATAAAGAATTTCGAGACACAAATGAGTCAATTGGCGACATCTGTAGGTAGGTTAGAGTCCCATGATAAATTACCTTCTCAAACGGTTGCTAATCCAAAAGAGAATGTATGCGTAAGCACTTCACGAACTGAAAAAGAGTTGCTAGACAGCTACTGCTAGACTAGGCGTGGACAGGCAAAGTTGACAGCACCTGAAATAGAGAAAGAAATCCAAAAAGAGGGCACAAAGCACGATGAGAAAATGGCAGACAGTGATGAAACAGAGCCTAAAAGTGGTACGGAGCTGTGGTTAAGCCTCCTTTCCCGAAAGATTCTCAAAGTCCAAAAAAGAGAAAGAAGAGAAACACCGTGCTTAAAAAGGATTTGCCTCCAAAATGCAAGGAACAAGGTAGCACTAATTTGCAGGAACCAATTTCCATGCGAAAAAAATCAAGGGGAGCCAATGGGAGAAATTCAAACCGATTGAATCCACCTATGATGGATAAGAGAGGTGCACATGGGAAGTTACAACTCCAATAGTTGGAGAAGAAGAAAAACAATGCTCTTGAGGTGAAAAGCTTGAGCAATGACAAAGTCATCAAAATTGATGGACATCGTTTGAAGCCCGTCCATGAGAAAATTGAGCCAAAAAAGCCTCCAGATAAAGCTTAGATGAATTGGCTACGTCGAGCCAATGACGTTAAACAAAGGCGTTGGTGGGAGGCAACCCACAGAGTTGGAAATTTCAATTTTAAGTTTTCTAGTGTTTTCTAGTTAATTTCCAATTTTTACAAATTTTTTTATTTTTTATTTTTTAGGAGTTTTTCTTTTATTTTTTATTTATTTATTTTCTTCTTCCTTGAGAATCCTAACTTTGGCCTAAATGTGTTCTATGAGAGTTTTGATGTTTATACGTAGAAGTTGCTTTGAAATTTTGGTGAGTTTTTGAGCTATTTTTTGAAAAAATTGGGCACTGGATGATTAGGCGTGCCCATGCAAAGGCACAAGTGCTATTTTGATGAAAGCATAAAAGTCAAACAAACCAACTATATCTTATTTTCAAAGTGCCCAACCTCACATGCTCCAAAATCTTATTTTTTGCGAAGTATTACCCTTTATTATTCAGAGTTGGTGGCAAAAACAAGGTACTTCAAAATCTTTTCATTTTTGTTATTTCTTAAAATTTTTACATGATGAGATTTTGGAAATTTTGTGCTTCAAGAATGTGTTGGTGGACTTTGTGGCAATTTTGGTTGGATTTCTTACTTGGGAATTGTATATTATGATTACTATGAATTTTGTTGGAAGTTTTATGCAAGCATTAGGCGTGCTTATCATGAAAAACACATTTTTAACACCCCAGGAAGATTTATTTTCAAATATTTAGGTGTTATTTTGGCCTATAAATCATTGGAGTTAGATGAAGAAAATCTTTGATGCATACTTGCATAGCTTCTGGACAATTTTTGAGATGAAAATTGATTTGATTCATGATTGGATTTAATCCACAAGGGGAGGAATGTGTATTTCTTTGTTTATGCAAATCAAAGCTTAAAAAAAAATTGATGAATCTCATTGAGTACCATGGCCCCACTTCAGATGAATCATAGCTGGTTCCACTACCTCCCGCACCTCTCTTAAGGGAAGTCATCTTGTTTTTTATTTTCCTTACCTTTGTTTTATCTTTCTTTTATTTTATTCCTTTTTTTCTTTACACATTGAGGACAATGTACATGATAAGTGGCGGGGGAGGAATGCTTTGTTTTAGTCCTTTATTTTGAGTTTTTTTTTTTGGTTGTTTAGATGTGTTTTTAATGCAGTATATTGAGTCATGTGAATATATATATTTTATTTAGTATTTGCTTGAGTCTTCTTGAGTCTTCATGAATAAAAAGAAAAAAAAAGAAGAGAAAACCAGAAAAATGACAAAAAAAAAACTTTTTGGTTAAGTGTTTTGTAAAAATATATTTTTTTTGGCGTCCATTAATGTCTTAAGTTTGACGTTTGTTTTTTTCTTTGAGTTTAGCTTTTTTAGAGTCAATCTAGTAAGTTTTTAAAAGCTCTTTTTGACAAATTATTTTTCTTTTTACTCAACTTTCTTCTTTGTGAACTTGACATTTCTCTTAAAAAATGTCTAATCCCCATATTCGGGAAACTTGTTTTTGCAACGGTAAGTTGGTACATGCAGTAAATCCATCCCCATTGTATTTAGTCGTCTTTGATATTTACTTTGAACACTTTGTGCTTGAACCTTGCTTAATCTTAACTTGGGCTAAAAATGTGCATGTGCTTAAATTGAAAGCCAATGCTTAGTTTGAGTTTGATGGGTACTTGCCTTAATTTATTTTTGTAGTAAAATTGTGAAAAAGTGCATACCTAGGAAAGTTATGTCGGGGTTGAGGTCACTTCTGCAAAAATACTGAAAGTCGAATTGTGAAAAAAAAAGGGCAAAAAAAGAAGTAAAATTAAATAAGCACCTTCTTACTCCATTGGTCTTCTACAAAAAGAAAAAAAGAAAAAAAAAAAAGAGACCATGAGTAGAGCTAAAAGCCACTTAGAATTGTGACCGAGTAATCGGGGACATTCATGACAAGTGTTTGTCACTGCGTAAAAAGGTTGAGTGACATTCTAAGCAAATTATGAAAGTTTTGTATGAAAGTGAATGAAAGCAGTTGAAGTGATCTGGCCTTCCGGCAGTTGGGCCTAGGCACAAACTTGTTTTCTATGAGGAAAATTGCACATCAAGGCAGTGCTTTTGATTTCTCTTCTTTGCATTGGCATAATCATAGTTGGCTTTAATCTGTTGTGTGTGCTTTAACTAGTGTGAGATTCATTTACATAGTGTTTGGGTGCTATCCGAGTAACTTAAACGTGTGGTGGTAATTGTTTTATCTTGCTAGAAATTAGCTTACCTTTGTTTTCCTTCTCGAGTTTCTTTGAGTTGTAGTGGAAAGACTTTTAAAGGTTTGAGTACCTAAGTTTGCTTTGTAAGAAGGTTGAGTTATTTTGAAGCTTGGTGGAAATTTCTAATGGATTCTTTTTGGTAAATACTACATGTGGCCATGTTTTCTTGCTGAAAGTTATTTGTTTTTAGGGGAATTATTTTACTAAGAGTTGGGATTCTTTTTTAAGGCTATTTGGTTGAGTCAAGTCTTTTTGTTTGAAATGCCACAAAAATTTTCAAAATTGAAGGCTTTCTTGTGTTGAATAGTTGAAGTAATGACAGTAAAAGAATATGGTCTGGTTTGTCTATTTGGGAAGTATTTTGGATTGTTTGTTGATGTAGTGTGCTTGAGCTAATTATAGATGAATGATTTGTGTCGAGAACTTGGCTTATCCATATCTTGAATGATAAAAAGAGTTGAAGTTGGGTTGATTATTGAAAGCTCAAGTCGTTGAGTTGATTGTGAAGTTAACTTGGTACTGCATGTTCTTAAAATGTTATTTGCAATTTGTGTGCCATGGAAAAAAGCTACTGCATGTGTTTTGAAAAGAGAGTAAATTTTAGTTTGGTGTTGTAAAGACAATTGCAATTACTTTCTGCTTACATAGATGTTCTCAAGTTTTGAAAAACTAGCATTTAACATGGCACACAATACTTTTGGCCAATCTTGTATGTAGATTCTATGTTCTTAACGGGTTTCATGCTCGAGAGCAAGCATGGTCTAAGTGTGGGAGAATTTGATAAGTCCGAAACAAGCCTTTAATTCATAGTTAATTGTGCTTAATTCTCGAATTGGATGCTCCTTAATTGGTTTTTTGTTGCGTTTTTATATGTTTATGTTTGGAAAAAGGAGTTGGATGCATTATATATAGATTCAAAGACTTTTTGGACATGTTTGTAGCTGATAAAATTGATCGTCACCTTGGAAAATACGGTGCAATTTCTACGTGGGATTGACCAAGCTTTGACCAAGACTGAAGATATTTTTGCCGCACTTTTGGAAAAGAATTGCATTGAAGACTTGCCATATTTTGGAAATGAATGAGATTAATTCTAGAAGACTTTTATTAAGGATTTTTACCTTTTTATTTTCCTGATCTTTAAAGAGTTTCCTTATTTGAGAAGGACTCTAGTTAGGAATTTCTCCTATATATTTTCCTACGTACGATTCATAGAGGAGATCTGGACTTTATTTAGAATATTTTCCAACAGACTTTTATTTCTCTGAGGCGCTATCTTCATGGAGATGCAGTTCTAATTTTCTTTTCTAGCAAAGGATTAATCAAGATTTCGGTTCATCAATTCCGTGAGATCTAATTGTTTTATCCTTTTCATGTTATTTTGATATTTGCGTATTTACTATTTCAAGAATTAATATTGTTCTGTGATTGTTTAATTTTGTGTACGGCTATTCAATTGCATGACAACATGTAGCTAATTAGATTAATTTATTTAATCCAAAAATAGTGGTAACCAGGTTTTCTGTGTAATTACGTAATATAAATGAGTAATTACCGCGAGAGTGTTGACTTTTAGAATTAGGTTTTTCTAGAGTTTTATTGCTGTCATTAGATAGACTCTGCGGGCATCTCCAGGGGCTAGAATGTCTAATAGGTAAGGCAATAATGGGGACAAATCTTAGGGGATTTAAACCGCTATCAATACTGTAAGGAAAGATGAGGTTATTAGGCCGTGTCAATAACCATAACTGATTTATCAAAATAGTTAAATATATCTTTGCATCTGGGATCGGATTTGTTGACCGAAATTGCGATCACACCTTAGGCTAGATCTAATTCTCATTGATTTCTCATTTTCCAGGTTTTACGTGAGCTTAGAATTGCTTGCTTTGGTTGATTTTTATTTTTCTTATTTACGTTTTTATTTTTTTGCCCAGCTGCGTGCCCACGTACAGCGGACTAGTGGCTGGACAGTTTTGCTTATTTTACTTATTTTTGCATTAAAACCCCCATGTCTTGCTTGTGACTTGCTTGATTAATCTGCTTGACATAATTAGTATATTCTAAATTTCTTCAATCACTGTGGACTTGACCCTTTCTCACCGCGTACATAAATTAAAATTGCAAGGTAAGAGATAGGAATTTATTTTTGGTGGTTTCAACGCCCATAAATGTTAATACGCGCTATTGTGATGACAATTGATGGCACTCAAATAATGGCTAGCCTAGGTCGAGTCTTCCTTAGCTTTAAATCCAGCTAATGGGTTTCAGAGTAGGTTAGTCGACCTTAGATGGACAAGGTCTTGGTTATAAACCTAGCTAGCAGTTTAGACGCTAGGGAGATATCAATTTAAGTCACCTAGTACTGTGATTAGCTAGCCCTAATGCCTAGGTCATAAGGACCATGTAGCCCTGGGTAGACGTGCCTAGGGACGAACCCGCACCGAGTCCTAGGGGTTTCATTAGGAGGTTAATTAAAGGTCTAGATGAGAGCAACTAAGTATATCCATCAAACATCCCTAGATAGATGTAGTAATCATCTAGAGGTAAGACGTAATCACCCTAGTCCCTATTTCTACGTATTTGACTCCCTTAGATTGCTTGGTTCTCCCATTTCACACATATACCCCTTTTATTTTCTTGTCCTTAGATTAGATTTTTCTTTCCCGAGCTCCCCTCAATCCTAAAACACCGAAACCTTGGTAGTTTAGGGACCCAACACGTAGCCTTTTCGGATGCACATAACTTAGGACACCACTCACATTAGGCCTCCCCATGGATTCGACCCCGCACTCATACACACTGTATTACACGCGACCCGTGCACTTGCAGACTATTTAGGCTTGTGCCGCAAGATAGATAGCGTATCATCAGGCACTCATAGTGTTGCCTCATTAAATCGTTTAGCAAATGCCCTCAAAGTCTTGTCACTTTTCTGCCTTATTTCGATAACCGAACTGGACGATTTTGGGCCCTCCTTTCCGCTAGCAAATCGATTTATGAAGACTACAGCCAGCTCTTTAAAGGAATTGGTAGAATGTGGTGATTCCTCATCATACCATGTTTGGACTAATCTGACTAGAGTAGTAGGAAAGCTTTGCATATTGTGGCATCAGTCATATTATGGAATAGCATTTTATGATTGATGACCGATACGTAGTCGGAGGGGTCACCTGAGCCATCGAAGTATGGCAGCTTCGAAATCACAAAGTCCCTTGGCATTGGTTCTTTGATTATTTCCTTTAACAGGGGACTGTTCTCAAATTCTTGAACATTTATGGCTTGTAAAGGCCATGGATTTGGTACAGTTTGTGTGAAGACTATATGTAAGGTGGTCTAGAGGAACTATCTCCTTGGCATAAGGAATCTTCTTGCATATCTAAAGGGGTATGATAGGTATTTTGTGATATATAGGTGGAAGGTGCAATGTTTTGTGGTATTGGGTTGTGAAAAGGGAAGATAAATAGCTGAGTACAAGGGTTTGTTTGTGGGGGGAATATTTGGCTCATGTAGTTTTGAATGTTGGCAAACATATTAGCGATGGCTGCCAACTGAGTTGGTGAACAAGATGGCATAAACATGTTTGCTAGTTGTCTTGGGATATAGGAAGAGGTACAAGAGTTGTAAGGCCCATTGGCTTGCTCTGATTGCTCATTTTGTGGTTGAGGGTGATTTCCGAGAGCTTAAGACTATGGCCTTCCCAGTGGTTGTTGAGCTAGTCGTTGTTCACTGCTTTCTTCCTTCTTTCTCGCGTGAGGTTTATCGGTGACTTGGCTTCGAGTTATAGCCATATAGACTCAGTGGGATTTCTCGTTATCAATTTTTCCTACAGACAGCATCAATTTGATCCTGAGAAGAACTAGATAATGCTACTTAAAAGAATCTCCAGTTGTGGCTACTTGCAAAATAAACAAAATCTAGGCACCAGTGTAGTACTGGCTAAAGGACCTCTGATGCCTAAGTCAGAATATTTCTTTTTGGGGGAAGTTTTATTGAAGAGAGTGGATAGAGTGAATTGGTTACCTTATTTGGAATCATAGGGTCCTATTTATAGCTTTTGAGAAGGCTGGACACATGCTGCTTGTGTTCTGTTTATACTCATAGATTGTCTGATGGAATAACCTTATTAATTCACTACATAGGTGATCGATCAACACTACGATATCGGCGATATCCGATAAGAACCCGAATGCAACCTCAATTCGGGTCATCCTTGTATTATGAGTTTTCTTATCAGGTCATGCCCATAACCCAGCCCTTTATCAATGTTCATTTTGGATTTATATGCCCTGCTTATTGTTTGTTTCTTATTCTATTTTATAAGTACTACAGTAGCAAAGTAAGTATGATGTTTTGTCTTTACACGACAAAGTGCACATGTGGATACTATTATTTTGTCCGCCTTCGTCATTATAATTTGTAATTATTGATAGCATGTTTGGCATCATTATATTCTTGTGCTTCTTCATTAGCTATAAATATGCAGTTATCCTTGGTTCATTGACCAATTCGCAGCTTCACATCTTTTGTAAATCAAACAACGGTTTTCGCTTACCATATAAAAGCATCAATCCTCTTTTAACTTTCATTGTCTCGGTTGCTTTCAAGTACGAGGCTATGGCTAATAGGGTGATGCACCCTCGTGATCTCATGAATGAGGTGAAGGTCGTCGCATTGTTGCACATGTAGTGCGCGTTTGGGATGTTATGTCCTATACGTTTCCTGAACAACGTACAAGTTTAAGATGTTGCTGTTGGATGGAAAGATTTGTTTATTAAACACTAATATTTTTGTTTGCATTTAAAATTTCTCATCTGTTAGCTTTTCTCTCAAGTTACATTTTTTCGATATCTTTTTAGGATGATACAATCCAAGCATCCATGCGCCCGTACCTTTGGGATCGATACAAACAGTTGATCTATGCGAATGCATGTTACATTTTTCAAAAATTCAATGCTGTCAAAAACACTAGTACCTTTAAATTACTTGCAAACATGCATTGGATTTACTTCACGAACGACACATTGGTTAAGGAGACAACGGCAACATCACTGCCTGAACATCGTCACACATTTACCCCTCTCAGTGACACTGTAAGCCAGAACGTGGATTCAACAGTATGCATTGGTACAGTATGATTAAGTTTTCGAACGTATTTTCATGCTGTTTATGTCGTAATGTGTTTAGTAAAAACTAACGTATTTTTGGTGTTATGCGAAAAGACATGATGGCGGAGTTGGCTTCTCGTATGGGGAGGATGGCAACATGTCTTCACCCTATTCCTTCTTAAACTTCAACACCTTCACCATATCTTCTTCTCTTACTCACGTGTACATAGTTCAACTTCATTTATTTATCCCTTCGTTCATGCATGCATTTTCTTTCCCCATGCAAAGTACGATACACAAGGTGCCATATTTGCCATCAAGTATGTAATCAGGATAGACTAGTGGATTATTACAAGGAGTGATTTTTCTTTTCATTTCTAGTCGTTTCTTCCTCGACCGCTTTGGTTTGAGTATGTATTAATGTTGGGAGGAGGATAACATGCGTGCATGCGTGATCGAACAAGTAGAAATAACATTACATTTCTACCATTCAAAATAATTGTTATAATATATAATTTTGTGCATATAAAGAATCTAAACTCTTCTCAAATAATTAAAGTTTTGGAACCAACAAAATATTAATCCAAGGGAAACCTCTCAATCTCGCACTCAACTCATTATATGTGGCAAAGTAACTGCTCTTAAGCCAAAGGTCTTTTCCTGAGAACTGAAACATTTTGCAACAAGAACTTAGATTTTGAACTTGACACAAAACCCAACATGTCAACTATATGTGTCTCCTATTAACTAACTAATATTATTCGTCAATACACCCATTCGATTGGGACAACTATGAAATTGTCCTAATTATCTTTTTTTTTTTCCTCACTCAATGCAAAGAGCAAATTGAGCAGCATGGAGAATTTGCAAGAAAGGAAGAAAACTTAATTAAAGGAGAGAAAAAAGAAAATAAAGAAAAGTGAAAAGAAGGAAATAAAGAAGAGTGGGAGAAAAATAAAGAAAGAAAGAGATTGAAAAAGATAAAAGTCTAGTTGGCATGCCATCTCAACATGCCAAATAAGAGGTGACAATGAGGTGCTAAAAGTAGGGTAATGTCAAGCATTATTAAAAAGAAAAAAAAAGTTGCCCGACACTGTCGGATATGTGTTGAGTTTGTCCGGGCACGTGTCGGTGTCTGATATGTGCTTAGCATGCGATATGTGACCTTGAGGAGTGTCAATGCTTCGTAAGTTGAGAGGAGAGCTAGGAAAGCCCTGGAAGGGCGTAAAGATGAAAAATAAATTTTGTTTGGTGAAAAGTTAATATGGAAAGGGAGCAACGAAAGGGAAAAGGGGAAGATTAGTTATGTGGGATAAGGGTACCTGAAAAAAGGGTGGAGGTTGGCATTTATGATCATTTTATGATCCTTTGGTAGTGGCATTAGTTTTGCGATTATATATTTTGAAAAATCTATATCTATATCTATATATTATATAAAACAAGATACATGTCATATTTAAAATATCACATGTCCTCTTTAATACCTATACTACACCATATGCATAGTGCTACGCATGAGCACCATACACTATACTGCGTGTGAACAGTACGCGTGCACAGTGTGTAATAGTTTATGTATTTAAAATTCTTATATTACAAATTCAAAATTCTTATATTATATGTTCAAAATTCTTATATTAAGTTACAAACATATTCAAAATTTCTTATATAATGTTTTTGCATTTTTTATCCCGTGTTGCCATCATGTTGTTGTAATCTAGATTTTGCCTTTGCAAATATCATTTTTGATGTGAGACACCTTCTGTAGAATGATAAAACTTTTAAGAACCCTAGAACTAACAGGGCCATCTGTTGTGCACTGAATGTAGATATCATTTGGTTGGCCTGATTTTTGTTCCCGTGATGGGCGATTATAATTAGTTTCTTTTTTTGAAATGAAAATCTTAATTACTTACTGTGCAAAAGAAAAATTAGAAGAAGAATTGCTGTTTATCTGTTCTTTGAAAAAATGCATTTTATTTGTGTAACTTAACGATGGCTACATAACATCCTTAGCCACCATGTTTTGCGGCGGTTAGGGTGCCATTAAAAGGACCTTAATAGCGTTTACTCCATAACTGCCATTTAAGCCTTAAAGTAGCGGTTAAATTTGATGCCATTTTTGGTCAGTGATGTTCTTAAACAGCGATTGGATTGAAACGCTGTGAAAGCTCGGCATTAGGAAAGTCATGATGGAACCGCAACAAAAGACTGCCGCAAAATGCCAACTTTTTTTGTGGTGATTCTTAGACAAATTATAGCAAGATATCATCATTATAGTAGCTTAGACAGGATATAGAGCTTCTTTGGTTAATTTTCTAGTGAAAAGCACGCACAAGTAAAAGGGAAAACGACTTAATTAAAGGGAGGGTAAAATGCACTAGACCCCCTAAAAAACTTATATTGTAAACCCATAGATGCACAGTGTAACATGCAACTGCGGCCGTAAATTTATTGAACAAACAGTTTATCAGTACTGAACAAAGATGATATGTGAATTTTATTAAACAAATAGTTTATGAATGCTGAACAAATAGTCTTTTTATTCTGAACAAATATTTGTGGCTGTTTTCATATATAGAGGTTTATTGATTTTTACACTTGTCAATAGATATTGTGATGATCTGTAAATTTTACTAGAGAAACAACTTATGAATACTGAACAAATATTTATGATTGTTTTCATGTATAGATATTTGTCAATTTTACACTTTTCAACAAATATTGTAATGATCTGTGGATTATAGTGGACAAACAGTATATAAATACTAAACAAATAGTATTTTTATTCTGAACAAACATCTATAACTATGTTTTTTTTTTTAGATTTTATTAGACAAATAACTTATGAATACTGAACAAATAATTTTGTATACCATGCTCTGTACTTCTGTAGGTACATGATATAATTTGCGGACCCCATATGGTTCATCAAAAGTGTTTCGAAATTACTCAAACTACCCTTGATTTGAACCTTCAATCTTAAAGTAAAACAACAAATACTATAACCAACTAGGCTATAAATAATTTATGTTTTAACTTAATTTTAGGTTGATTTATATTTAAAATATATAATGGTATAATGATGTGTTGTGGATGTCATTTTTTCAAAAAGAAATTTTTTAATTAAAAATTTTCGAAAGACCTTTTTAGATTTCACTAGCATCTCTTTCCTCAAGAGGATTGAGTTACAGCTTCAGCCACCCGATTTGTGATGGTCAAAAAACATCATTTTGTTATTTTTATCAATAATTTTATCATTTGACATGCATTTTTTGGTTAACCAGAATTCAATTATTCAAAAGTTAATTTAAAATGAGCCATCAGAGTCGATTATCCGACAGAAAAAAGAAAAAAATATTAGAGTCGATTGAAAATGAAATAACATGTGCTATTTTGATTGTTTGAAATTCGATAATCTAACTTTTTCGATTACACTCGCATCGTTGTACAATTCAATTATTTCAAATAAAATTGAAATCGAACTGAAAATTTTCTATTAATAAAATTCAGTCATTAAAGTAGTTTAACTTTAAATACAAAAAATTTGACATAAAAAAGACATCATTATACCATATATATTCTAAATATAAATTAACCTAAAACATAAATTATTTATAGCCTAGTTCGTTAGAGTATTTATTATTTCAATTTAAGGTTGATGGTTCAAATATTTTTAGCAACATTTCTTTTGTAAAAGAGAAAAGGATAGTTTGGGTAATTTCAAACAATTATAATTAAAGATAATAGATTTTTTAACGGTAAGGGGGTTTGATGTACCTTTATAGACTATAGGGGATTTATGAGAGACTTTTTAAATCATAGGGGTTTCGTGCACTTTTGATGAACAGGGGGGTCTAGTACATTTTACTTAGAGGAAGAATGAAGTTTTCATCTTCAAGTGTAAATAAATATAATATATTATTATTTCGATAGGTCGATATAAATATATAGTACGTTATAATCCATACATACATACGTAATCAATGTGGAAGCACATACACCAGAAATATTGAAGTGCCCTTTTGCGTGCATTTACGCACACGATAGCTTCTTAGATTCGTGTTCCAGTGATTCTGGAGATCAATTAAAAAAAAATGTACAGCTAGATCTAATATGAAACTAAATACATGGATGGATATGTGTAGATGTACGTCCATACACACACAGACTTGTCTAGTAAACACTAGTAGTGAAATCGGATATGAAGCTAAATAACATGCACACAGGCGCATATACGAGACTACTTAACATGAGCACATATTGAAAGTCCAATTAAAATGATAAAGAATAGCTTCCAAAATAGAAGTGATGAAATCATACATCTGGTAAACTTTTCTTCTGACGAGAAATGCAGAGGCAAAGGACAATGTTCACGGATGTGTTTTGTAGTAATATTTTTCTTTTGCTCGAAGTACTGAAAACAGGCATAATATTTTGGTTGTGTAGCTTTTGAAAAGGAAAATAAGAATTCTTCCATATGAAGTAATTCAAAAATGGAAAAAATAGTTGTATGGCCGTTAAATTGAAAAAAAAAATTAGTTTAGGAAATTATTTTAATTGATCAAAATAGTAACTAATTTATTTTGGTAATTAAATTCATTAGTTGAGGAAAGATTTGTTATGAGAGGAAATTTTTTAAACAAAAAAAATAAAATGTCATGACGACAAGTGCCAAAGTTAAAATAAATATAGGCTATCCTTTATAACATACAGAAATATAGATATAAATATAAATTTGCCAATATTTTGATTAACAAACTGGTGAACACCACATGCCACGCGTTATCCACATCAGCAGTGCCGTTTTGCCACTGCTGTACTGAATAAATTTCCCTGTCTAGTTGACTCGAATCAAATTTACAAGAGATTTTGTATAATACTTATCTTCTGTGCAATGGATTCATCAAAACTTTGTATAGTAGATCAATGATTTTGACGAATTTATTGCACCTTTCACCGAGGTGGCAAGCGGAAGGCACTGGCTCGATTAGGAAAAAGATTGAGACGATGAGATTTCGAGCAATCCAAGATTTGGCTGATTCCAAGACTGACAAGCACATTAAATGGATGTCAGGACGGCAACTTTACATACAAGAATGGAAGGACTGTCGTACTATCCTTAATTATAAAAGAAATTATATAAAAAAGTTAATAAGTGTACAAATTGACTTGCTCGCTATAGTCTTGATTACTTGCTCGTTGTAGTCTTAATTTTTTTCTATCCACTGCGCCATTCTTGAAGTCCTTCCTACACAATTGATTATATTGCTAGAGGAGTAAGCCCAGATAGACTATAGTATAATTGGCTTTTGGCCTCTTATGAACGAAAAAAAGAAAGACGGCAACGTTAGTGAGCATGAAATATTCTAGGTTGCTAGCCGGAACGCAACGGTTTACATGCTATTCTAATCTCAACAGATTTTATTATATCTTTATACTTCCATAAATAGTTTATTATCATTCAATTTTCCAAATACAAATGTCAGATCTTGTTACATTTCTCCATACCGATGTATATTTTTAGACCTCACCGAGAAGATAAGGGTGTCTACTATATAAGGCTGAAAGAGGGGTGCAGCTTCTTTATCTCCCGAGAGGTACTTTTCTGATGAAAAAATGGAGCTGGAAAGAAGGCTATCTAAAACAGGTCTCGTGTGCATGCTCATGCTGATGTTGTGGGAGGTGAGTCTGCCAACGCTAGGCTGCCCGTCGGATGGCGGCAGAGAATGCAGTGGCTGCATAGTTAATCGGATGAAGACCGGTTGCCCTGAATGCGTATCGATCATGCGATGCATGGCTCGGTGCTTATGGGGCGGCACTTCAATATCCAAGTGTATCAAGAAATGTGATTGTAATGGTGGTTATCCAAGAGTGAGTGATTGCAAAAGATGCTTGTCACAGTGCAAATGCAGCTGCACAGTCTAGCTGCTGATAGCCTATTGTTTCCATTTCACCGCCTGAGTATGAGCCTCTTTTGCTAAGCTTATTTGGAGCTTATAAGAGATTATAAGCTGCAAACAGTAAAAAAAAAACATGTGGAGTGGTGTTTTCTTTTAAGTGCTTGTAAGCAGCAAAACAAACTGAACCAAGCAGGCTCTATGTCATTATAAACTTCAAGTCTTCGACATGTCATTGTACTTCTGTTAGTTTCAATTACTCAAGCCAGATTTGATCAATAAAGGGACCACATCATGTAACACGAAAATAATTTTCTAATGAGATGTTTGTTTCTTTCCTGTAATTGTTAATTTAATTCAAAGCGCCAAAGATACTAGCTAGTTCCGTGATGTTATTGATTTTCTAGTTTCACGCTGTCATTTAAGAATAATTATAGGAAAGCGAAGGCAGTTTGCAAATACTTGTTTAACCAAGTTAAAGATAGTTTAGTGGCGCAGCCCGTAAACAGTCCACTCTGTTTTATTACGATTGTATGAGATAATGGTCGTAACGGATATGAGTCAATCTCACTCAAGCATTCGGGTTTCCCTCTGGTTGAACTTCTCTCCGACTGATTAGGAGGCATTTTCAAGTCTTTTAGATTTAAATAGAACAATTTAAGCTATCCAATTATAAATAAAACTAAATAAATTTAAAAAATAATATTTATGTTTTTTTAATAATTTTCCTAATTTAAAACTAATCAAAATCTGGTATTTAATTATTCTTTTTTCATTTTTTTTCTTAATCACATTTTTAATGCCACAACAAGGCAGCTCTCTCACTTGTTTTGCAAAGATTCTAATCTAAATCTTTGTGATTGAAGATGTAATTTTTCCGACAGATTCTTTAATTTTTTGTTTTGTAGCCATTAAAAGACATCATATGCAGAACTTCACGGCACGACATGAATTGTCTAGCAAAAAGAGAAACCTAATCGTGGAAAGACTTGGCTCCTTGACCCAAAAAATAGAAAAAAAAAAGTTCTTTAGAAACGAAGAACAATGTCTTGACATCCGTGAAATCTCCACGTGAATTGTTTTGACTCTTAGCCATTACCTAGTCAAATGCACAACTTCATAAGCAAGCACGTAGGCAATTGTTTAAAGAGAAAACACGTAATTAATTAATCAAATATCTAATTATATTGTCACAATGTATAGAACCAGAATCCTTACAGATGTGAATCAAATGGCTAAACGCCTCTTAAGTTTTCTGGCAGCTCTTTTTTTTTTTTGTAGCTATTAAAACACATCGGAGAAGTAATTGAGATACTTCATATGCAGATTTCAAGAATACATTGTTATATTTCCTCATTATACTAAAAGACATGGCAACTCCTTTTTTTTTCTTTCCTTTTTTGTGTTGTTGTAACTATTAAAAGATATGACTTAATGTCTTCTTCAATTATTCAACAAAAAAAAAAAAGTCTTGAACTGGTAGTACCAAAATTGATGATGAAATGTAGCAAAATTTTATTCTGATTTCCCTGTGGTATGGGTTGGATAAAAGACAAATTTTTTAAACAACTTCCAGTTTGCAGGAGCAACAAACGAATGCATATATTACTATGCTCCGTAGGCACTGTGCACTTATGGAGGATAGTGCTCCTTAAAATGTGTATTATACACGCTTTTACTAAAATGATGTCGTTTAAAATTGATAAAAATAAAACACGTTTTAACAGGTCAAAAGTGAAGTTGTTAAAATCGTTAATGTAGTTTTGCGCATAGGTTCTCTGAGAGTTTATCTTCTTTTGCCCTGTCATTTATTTGCTCTCTCGTTCGTTTGCTCTCTCGTTCCTTTCTTGATAATCTTTTATTTGGATTTTTTGTTTTTAATTTTGATAATTACAATGGATAAATCTGATAATTTGGAGTTTGATGCTGATGAATTGTTGACTACTACTGAATGTGAGGATTTTGTGGTGCATGGAGATCGAGCTGAGGATTGTGTTTTGGCGTTAGATCAATCACATAGAGAAGAAGCTTTTGATGTATTGAACAATTATGCGGTAAAGTTGCATAGAGAAGAAGGTTGTTTGAAGTTTATTGGTTCAATTTGTGCAGGTAGATTTTGGAATATTCATTTTAAGCGTTTAGAACTATCATTTTGAGCATTTTGTATATGTAACATTTTTAACTTTGAGAACTATCATTTTGAACTTTTAGAACTATTATTTTGAACATTTAGAACTATCATTTTGAGCATTTAGTATTATTATCATTTTGAAATTTGAGAATTATTATTTTGAACATTTAGAATTATTATTTTAAACTTTGAGAACTATCATTTTGAACTTTGAGAACTATTATTTTGAGAATTCAGTATCAGTGTCATTTTGAATTTTGATAACTGTCATTTTGAACCAATAGTTTGTTCATTTTAAACCAATACTTTATTAATTTTGAACTAGTAATTTATTCAGTTTGAACAAGTAGTTTAGTCATTTTGAACCAATAATTTATTCATTTTGCACCAGTAGGCTTATTTAGTTTTAGTCATTTTGAACCAATAGTTTATTTATTTTGAACCAGTAGTTTATTGATTTTGAACGAGTAATTTATTAATTTTGAACAAGTACTTTAATCAGTTTGAACCAGTGGTTTATTCAGTTTGAACCTGTAATTTAGTCATTTTGAACAAGTGGTTTATTCATTTTGAATCAGTTGTTTATTTAGTTTGAAATAGTATTTTAGTTATTTTGAACCAGTAATTTATTCATTTTGAATCGTGTTTTATTTTATGAGATAGCATGATATCAATTTTGAGCCAGTTGTTTATTCAATTTGAACTAGTAGTTTAGTTATTTTGCACTAGTAGTTTGTTCATTTTGAATCAATAGTTTATTCATTTTGAATCATAATTTTTATTTTATTAGATAGCATGATTAATTGATGTATATATTTTATAAGCGATGCTTGTGATGTGCTTGTTGTGGAAGATGAAGTTTCACCATTTATTGATAAAGTTGTTGATGGAGAATCAGAGGCTTTTGAGTTGTATAATTATTATGCTTTTGATATTAGTTTTAGAGTGAGAAAGAGGAAAAAGAGATATAAAAAGAATGAGAATGAGTTTTGTTATCGTGAGTTTTGTTGTTACAAGGCGGGGTTGAAAAGAGATAAAGGCGTTAAAGGGAAAGCATATACCAAAATTGATTTTAGAACTAATTGTAAAGCAAAAATTATTTTTAAATTTTGGAATATGGGTCTTGGAAAATTGTGAAGCATTATATGATTTACAATCATTCAATGACTAGCCCTACAAAACGACGTTTGTTGCGTTCTCATAGGAATTTCAGCAAAGGGAATCTTCAGTTGTTTTGGAATTTTAAACCAGTTGGAGTTAATGTTGTTGATTGTTATAGGGCTATGGCTAAAGAAGTTGGTGGTTTTTGATCATTTGCCTTATTTGAAAAGAGATGTTTTATCATTGGATAATCAGAAATATCTTGAAGGTGGTGATTGCAAGACATTGATTTCTATTTTTAAGGATCGGTTGATAAATGAAGATAATTTCTATTATGATTTTGAGTTGGATAGCTAAGGAATGATGATTAGTTTCTTTTTTAGAGATAATGTAATCAGATATGACTATTCTTTATTTGGTGATATTTGTCAATTTGACGCTACTTATAGGGCAAATAAGTATAAAATGATTTGTGCTCCATTTGTTGGCATAAATCATCATGGATCCAATGTTATGTTTGGAATTGGTTTTCTTGCAATGAGAAGAAGGATTCTTTTGTTTGGATTTTTGAAAGATTTCTTCAATCAATGGAATACAAGTGTCCAAAGTGCATAATGATTGATCAATGTTTTTCCATGGCTGTTGCATGTAGAGTATTTCCAAGAACACACCACAGATTGTATTTGTGGCATATTGGTGAGAATTCAAAGAAGCACATAAAATCATTTGAGAATGAAGGATCAATCTATTGATCAGTTTGATTTTGTGTTGACACACACTAAAATCATACCTGAATTTGAGTATTACTGGCAAAAGTAAGTATGACTTTGTATATTGAACATTTTATTGTTATGTTTTGAACATTTTATTCCTTTGTTTTGAACATTCTTCAGTCATATTTTGAACTATAGTATGATTTTTAATTTTTCAGGTCGATGTTTGATTTTGACTATGGCAATAATAAATAGTTAGCTTGCTTGTATGATAAGAGGGAAAAATGGTGTCTTTCCTTTTCAAAAAAGTCATCCCAAAGAAGTGAAAGTACAAATCATACATTGTCAAGAAAAATGGTGTCTATTGCTTCTCTTTGTGATTTTTATCACATGTTTGTGAGGTAATAACTAAGTGGAGGCAGAATGAGAAGGACGAAGATTTAAAGTGTTTCAATGGTGTTATGGAGACGACTCTTAAAGATGTTGGTTTGCTTGATCATGTGGTTTCGGTATATACAGTACAAATGTATCATGTGTTTGAAGATCATTTCATGGAAGGGACTTCATATAATTATCGGTTAGTTGGTTTATAAGGGGTACGGGAGACATACGAGCTTTGGAGAGAGTATTGTGAGCTATTTCCTTATGTAGTTTCTTTTGATAATTTGAGTGAAAGTATTAGTTATTCATGTAAGAAGTTTGAGGAAATGGGAGTTTCTTGTGCACATTGTTTGAGAGTTTATTATGTGAAATATGTTCAAAGGGTCCTAGATTTGTATATTTTGGATAGATGGACTAAGGGTGTTAAGTTTTCAAAGAATTCTAGATCTGAATCTAGTAGTTGTTGCAATCATTCTTTATCTAGAAATAGTACTTCTTCTTCATTGGTATGGCAATTGCAAATAAAAAGAAAGTTTGATACTTTGATAGATTATTGTGAAGGAAATGAAAAGCGGAAGCAGTTGTGTCAAGAAGGATTTGAAAAGTTGAAAAAACTTGTTGAAGATGAAGTTAGTTCATTGAACAATGGTGGTAATTGCTTTTTGTAAAAAATTTGTGATCTAAGTATTTCTGAGAAGAAAGGGTGAAGAAATGTTTGGCCTAAAAATATTTCAAAGAAAAAGTGCAATCAAACAAGGACAAGGAAACAAAGACAACAAAGACAAGTTGAGCAATATGTTTCATTTCTTTAGGTATTTTGTGTTTTAGTCTTGAACTTTTAATTAAAATTTCTTGATCATTTTGTTTTTTCTTTTTTTGAAGATATATATATATATATATATATATATATATATATATATTGGTTGCAGACAAGTGAGAATTTGTGTCAAAGTGGTGGAAGAATGGATGTTATTCGAGAGAGAAGCTTTTTTGTCTAAAAGGAATTTTTCTTTTGTTTTTTGAATATTCTCATTCAAGGAGTAACTACAAAGTTATTTTTATTATATTTTGAACTTGTGGCTATCTAATTTTGTACTTGTAGTTTATTTATTTTGAACCAATAGTTTATTCATTTTGATTTTGAATCGGTAGTTTATTTATTAGTAGTTTATTCATTTTGAACCATATGTTTATTGACTTTGAACCAATAGTTTATTCATTTTGATTTTGAATTAGTAGTTTATTCATTTTGAACCAGATGTTTATTCATTTTGAATCAATAGTTTGTTCATTTTTATTTTAAACCAGATGTTTATTCATTTTGAAGTGACACTTTATTTATTTTGAAAAAGTAATTTGTTGATTTTGAACTAGTAGCTTAATCATTTTGATCCACATGTTTATTCATTTTGAATTAGTAGTTTAATCATTTTGTCAAAGTGGTGGAGGAATGGATGTTATTCATTAGAGAAACTTTTTTGTCTAGATGAATTTTTCTTTTTTTTTTCTGAATATTCTTATTCAAGGAACCAGTATAAAGTTATTATTATTACATTTTGAACTTGTGATTTATTCATTTTGAACTAGTAGTTTATTCATTTTGACCCAGTAGGTTAATCATTTTGAACCAGTAGCTTAATTATTTTGAGCTGGTACTTTATCGATTTTGAACCAGCAATTTATTTATTTTGAACCATATGTACATTGATTTTGAACCAGTAGTTTTTTCATTTTGATTTTGAACCAAATGTTTATTTATTTCATGAAGTACTAGTGTAACATATGAAATATTATACTGATTTTGTGCCTATAGTGTATGTATTTTAAATAAGTAGTTTATCCATTTTGAACTAGTAGTTTATTCATTTTGAACTCGCTATATATTCATTTTGAACCAATAGTTTATTCAGTTTGAACCAATTATTTATTCATTTTGAACCAGTAGTTTAGTCATTTTGAACTAGTACTTTATTTGTTCTAAACCAGTATTTTATTCATTTTGAACTAGTAATTTATTCATTTTGAATCAATACTTTATTCATTTTGAACTATAATTTTCATTTTATCAGGTAGCATGATATCAATTTTGAATCAGTAGTTTATTTAGTTTGAACTAGTACTTTATTCATTTTGAATCAGTAGTTTATTCATTTTGAACCAGTACTTTAATCATTTTGAACCAGTACTTTATTCATTTGAAACTAATACTTTATTCATTTTGAACCAGTAATTTATTCATTTTGAACTAGTAGTTTATTCATTTTGAAGCATAATTTTTATTTTTTCAATTAGCATGATATTGATTTTGAACTAGTAGTTTAGTCATTTTGAACCAATAGATTATTCATTTTGAACCAGTACTTTATTCATTTTGAACCAGTAGTTTTTTTATTTTGAACCATGATTTTTATTTTATCAGTTAGCATGATATCAATTTTGAACCAGTAGTTTATTCAGTTTCAATCGGTACTTTATTCGTTTTGACCATGTAGTTTAGTCATTTTAAACCAGTTTTTTTTATTCATTTTGAACCAGTACTTTATTCATTTTGAATCATGATTTTTATTTTATTAGTTAGCATGATATCAATTTTGAACCAGTAGTTTATTCATTTTGAAGAAAAAGAGCAAATATTTTGAACTTTGACTTTTAGTTTATTACACAGTAGAGCATCGATTCCGAAATAGTCGTGTATGCACTTTGAGTATGTAGAGTAAAAGTTTTGAACTAAAGTATTTTCAAAGTGGTCTTCAAAAATACTCAATATATTGATTTGTAAAGTCAAAAATTACAATATTTATTCAGAGCAATTTCACACATTTTGACAATGATGTTTATACATTTTCAGAGTGATGTTCAAACACGTACTAAGGTTGAACATCACTGCCATGCAAGCACATATATATATATATATATATATATATGTGTGTGTGTGTGTGTGTATTTTGCAGTAGAAACTGTTACCTTTGTACCGGTGTTGTAGATTTGGATGAAGTCGTCGAAGTTGTTTAGTTGTTGAAGAGGCTATTATCATCAAAGTCGCAAAAGAGATAAAGAGGTTTTGTGCATGTTTCAGATGCGGCACTTCGTGTCATTTCAGAGTTTTGACTAATTTAGATCTTATTATATAGCGCGTGAGGGACACGCAGGGGTAGGTGTACGATTGTTGTTAGACGCACAGTAATTAGGAAGTATAGTGTAGGGACTAACAAAAGAACAAAGATGGAGTAGCTAGACAACTTGTGTATTGCTCAAAAGTTTTGCATGTGGTGTCTCCCTTACCTCTACGATGAGAAAGATTTAGATTAGTATCTTTGCAAAGTAAAAGAGACAGAGAGGCTCTCTTATTATGGCGTTAAGAATGTGATTAGAAAAAAAATGAATAATTAAATGCCATATCTTGATTAGTTTTAGATTAGGAAAATCATAAAAAAGGAAACATAAATATTACTTTTTAGATTTATTAATTCTATTTATAATTGGATGGCTTAGATCATTTTATTTAAATTTGAAGGACTAGAATGCACCTCTTAATCACTCGAAGAAAAGTTCACTTGGATAGGATCTGAATCCCAATATCTGGTGTTGTATTATTTGTAGTGTTTCCATATTCATAGTGATGTCATATTTGAAATCTTTGTGTTTTATAAATAGGAGCTTTGCCTATTATATTAGACTGAGATAATGAGATAGAGAGTTGAGAGACCTTGAGTGGGAGAACTCGAGGGGTAAGGGCTCTCAAGCCCCAGCCCATTCTCCGTGTTGTATTATAGTAAAATTCTCTTGTCTACCCGTGAATGTAGGCGAAAGGCCGAAGCACGTTAAATATTTGTGTCCATCATTTTATCTCTCTCATTTTTATCTTCATTCTAATACTTCAAATTCCCAACACCTCCCTTGGGTTTCGATGTTCTTCCTAGGGACCTCGAGCCTTGTTGGCCTTTGTTGGCTTCTGAACCCGACACCTTCTAGCATGATATCATATGTCCTCCGCGTCAATAAACTTAGTAGCTCGAGCCATCATCTTGTTGAAATTGGATGGCTTTTTCATTGTTAGCAAATTAACTAAAGTTAGGTCCTTGATTCCTGGGAAATAAGCTTCTTAGGCCACCAAGTCATTAAAATTGGATATCTAGGAGGTTTTGTGTCGTTAAACTGCTTCATAAAGTCCCTAAGGATCTCATTCTTCCCTTCTTGAGTTGTAGCAACATGCTCAAAGCTTTTAGGACCTTTTTGTTGGTAAAAAACAGACTAACAAACTAGATAGCCAATTAGTTATAATTAGATATCAAGTTGAAGCGAATATTTTCGAACCCAACTTGAGCCATTCCCATAAATGAGGCAACAAGAGATCGAGCTGCACTGTTCCTATTGTGGCATATCATATTCCGGTCGATCAATCCTAGGTGCTCCTTCGAGTCGCCTAACCCATCATAGTATGGCAGTAATAGACTTTTTGCGCTCTCTAGGACAAGCTCCCTTTCTAGCTCAGGGATGAAAAGATGAGCCCCAAGCATAAACTTATTATACTTCCTCTGGACTTGATGTTCGTCATCTTTAGATAAACTTGTTCCTAATTTGGAATTTGAGAAAGAACTCTTGCAGCATGCTTCCGCCTCTAGTGCCTTCTCTGCTGCTCTCTGTGCAAGAGATGAAATATTATGCCTTGCATTTATTGCACCTCTTGAGTTAGCTAGGCAATTTAAGGGTTAGTCCTCAATCTTGGATTGGTTGGCGTTGTTTGGTGTTAACCTAGCATATTTGCCAGAGGTTCTCTTACAAGTGTTGAAATTCCAACCACTAAAGGGTGAATTTAAGGATAAGCATGGGTTGGGACTAGTCTCTTGGGTACTCTCGACATAGTGACTTCAGGTACCGACGTTGCCAGTGGGTCGGTCTGCATGATAGGTGTCGTGGGGATGAAGACTATTGACATGGTTCACCTTGGTGTCTAGTATGCCTTGTAAGATAGGTGTTCACATAATACGATGAATGGAAACCCTACTCCTACTAAGTTGTACGGCAACCCTGGGAACCCTGGGAATGCTCCTAACATCAATGAAGGATAGAGAACCTAGGGGTGTACAGGGGATTTGTTTATAAATGACACCATTTATTAAATTATTTGCAAAAATAGCCTTATCTGAGAATGTATTTCAAATATAGCATTTTTGGGGACTGAATAACCGAAATTGGCATTTATATATGTAAATTTACACATTTAACATAGTACCGAATTCGGCTATTCAAAAGCCGAAATTTATGCCCCTAATGATACTGTGTTAAATACCGCGATAAAATAGCCTCGTTTTTAATGCTTCAGGGATTGAATAGCTGAATTCGGCTATTCAAAAGTTGAACGTTAATCAGATTTAACCCTCCCAACTTCTTCTTCTTCACTGTTTGTTTTAATTTTTCTCCCCTTCTATCTTCCCCCATGAAAATTAAAGCTCCCAAACACTCATTCTAACTCAAAACAAGCTTCAAGCCTAGGAATTTGCCTCTTCTTGTAAGTTTTTTAAAGTTTTTACCGATTTAAATTATTAATTTTTACGTGCATATGTATGTTTTATATGTATGTATATGTTGTGTATATATATATATATATATATATATATCATGTGTATGTATATATCGTATTTATGTGTGTATATATATATATGCCGTGTATGTATATATATGTTGTGCATATATGTGTTATATATAAAGGTTGGTATAGTTGTTGATGTTGTAAATATGTAGTTTAGTTTTAGATATAGACAATTGGAAAATTAAAATTAATAGGAAATTTGAGAAAAATGAAAATTAATGGTAGAAGTAGCAATAGCAGTAGTAGTAGTATTATTATTATTATTATTATTATTATTATTATTATTATTATTATTATTATTATTATTATTATTATTATTATTATTATTGTTAATAATATTGCTAGTGTTATTATTATGATTATTATCAATATAATTACTATTAATATACTTATTAATTAATTAATTTATTGTCCGTAGGTTACGTTATGGCCCACAGATCGGTACCAAAGAACACCTCCCTTCTCATTTATTATGCTCAGCATAGGACTCATTTACTGATGATCACTACATATCTGAGGGAGGTTTGAGTGCCTAGATGCGATAAACATCTATATGACGAGCCTGAGCACCCTCGTGTTCAGGAGGCATTGACCACTGTGGGATTTTATGGGTGTGATGCAGCGAGCGGGTAGGAGTTTTATTATCCTATGCTGACTACCCTAGTTGAGTGATGGAGAATAGAGACGCATACATTCCAACTCACTTGCGAAGAGGTCACTATTACATTGCAGGATTTAGCTATTTTATAAGGTTTACCCATACAGGGTGACCCTATACTGGATATCGCTAAAGTGTGGCGTCTGGTTAACGAGTGGCAGTAGCTATTCCAGGATGTATGTGGTGTTGCACTTCCTCAAGAGGCCATTAATGCGAGATCTGGCAAGGCAAACTTGCATGAGTTGAGGAATGTATACACCACGATTCGTCTCGAGGAGTACACCGAGGAACAGGCTTAGCATCGTGCTCACCTATGGATATTTTCATTCCTGAATTGCCATCTGTTCGTTAACGCAAGCAGTAGCCAGGGAGACATGAACTAGTTGTGTGTGCTGCCAGGTGTTTGAGAGAATTAGATCGTTGAATTAGGGTGCTGCAGCACTTACATACATCTATCATCAGTTGGATCTATGTGCATATACTAATAGAGTTAACTTATGCGGTAGATTTAGTCTTATGCAGGTATTATATTTAATTAGTTATGTTTGTGTACAGTTTGTTAAATGACTTATGTTACTAATGTTGTTATTTACATGCTGTGGTAGATGTTTGATAGATTCAACATTTTCAGACCCAGACTCCATCTGCTGCCAGTACGTCAAGCATGGAGGACACACCTTGCTGAGAATAATTGGGTGGGGTTACCGGGCAAGACCCGTGGTGCAATATATCAGTAGTCGAAGGAGTTTCGGGATACTGCAAATAGGGGTTTACTGGTGATTCGCGATGCATTATACAAGATGCAGCCGGATCAGGTTTGATAAATCTAAAAATGTATATTTACATATTGTATATACTCTTCAAGTAAATAGATATTTAACTAATCTGAGTAACAATAATGATATCACAGTTTGATTGGGAGCTGTATATGAGCACCATTGAGCAACTGCCACTGTATTGCATGGAGGGGTCTGATTGGTGGAAAGCATGTGTCCCATTCATCTTCGGAAAAATGGTGAAGTACCATAGACCCAACAAGGTAATGCAGCAGTGTGGATTGCAGCAGTCGATCCCAGCCCCACTATTGTTGTCGACAACAGTGGACCATATTAAAGGAAAAGAGAAAATAAAGAATCCTCAGGAGTTAGCTCGATTGCATGGTCTATGGCAAGAAGATCGAAGGGTGATCGCTGAGAATAGCCCAAATGTAGTCCTACTGGCACAGTATATGTGGTGGTACCGCCGTCGCTCCATCACAATTATCAATCAATCACTATTGGAGCAGACGCATTGGGGTTATCAGACACAGTCCCGAGACACGGAACGTTTGGTAAGTAGAATATATAAAGTCTTCTGTTACTTTTGTTAAGTCTTTTATGTACATATTATGTAATGTTATTATGATGTACTTGGTGTGTAAGCGGGTACTATGGGTACTGTGTATCATCACCTGTAGTGCGGGTACCAGCAACATACCCAGGGCACTTTCTCAGCTGCAAGCTTCTGGCCAGAGATGCAGTAGATGTTGACACAGGCATATTACTAGTATGTGCTCAAGACTGGGACATACTTTGATGTCCTTATGTCGGCACAGCCATATATCCCGACGTCATCGCAGCCGACACCGCCACAGCCCACACCTACATGGTCGTACCCGTCGACGCAACTATCCCAGCATATTGGACTGGTCTACCCACACAGCCCACACCGAGCCCCCCTGTTCATTCATCGCAATCGTCTTCGTTGACACACGACGTTGGTGGATCATCAGGGTTCCACCAGTACACTCTAGTCAGTTAGCCCTTATTCTCATTCATGAAGACCCCATTGGTGCCGATCTGACCCATGTAGCTTTCCCAGTTCGTGTACGATCTTAGTCGGATGCAGACACCTGACCCTATTAGTGAATCTGGTGATCAGGGGTTTGCGCAACCCCCTGATGATGCCATACGAGTTGAGGACTATCTTCATGACGACCCACAGGTTGAGCCTTAGCCGTCATATCCACCGCAGGCCTAGTCGAACACCCAACAGCCCTAACCCGACACCCAGCAGGCCTAGGCCAAGTAGGAAGGACCATTATAGCCTAAGCAGGGACAACGGAAGAGAAAACACCCGTATGATCTAGGTCCGAGCAGGTGACAGCCCCCATGAGATAAGAAGGGACACCCTCCAGATTGTGGCACCAGACATCGTAGAGGATAGGTTTCATTTGGTAGTTTCTGTACATTTAATTGATATATTAATTATGACAATATAATTGGACTATTCTTTTGTAATTTTTTATTTATTTTTTATTTTTTATTTTTTTTTGCTTATCGGGGTTTCTTTTTCATGTTATACAACATAGATTATACCTATAGCCAACTAAATCACCAACAAAGTTGACATATTAACAAAGGTTCAATCACTAATGAAGTTGATATATTGACAAAGGTTCAATCACCAATGAAGTTGATATATTAACCAAGGTTCAATCACTAATGAAGTTGATATACTAACCTTTGTAATTTTACATGACATTAGATATATTTTACATGATAATAGTTGGATTTTACATCACAATAGATGGATTTACTCCTAATGTCCTACCCTGGGCAGTTAGAACGATTGTGCCCCTGCTGATGACAATTTGAACACCTTCAACCTACTTGATCTGACTGGTCCATTTCGTTGTGGATATGTCTTCCTCCTAGTCTTACTTTCCTTCTTTGACGCAATCATGCTGGATTAGGTTCAAGTTGTCATGTGTGTACGGGTGGCCAATAATCCTCATGTCCCAAAGGCTCGAACGGCATTGAGTATATTGCAGTGTACGCTGCCACTGTATATTCCTTTGGTATTAGCCCATCCATTAGTTTCTATAGGTACCATGCTAAGGCCTGTGCATGTGAACACGGCACATGATACGCTGTCCATTTACCACAAGTACAAGTCTTCTCATTAAATTTAACTATTTGTGTTGGAGGTCTTTCAGTGAACGAGGCCAGTAAATGCCCAACCTGTGTTGTACCAGTTGGCAAGTGGAAATTAAAAACACTGTGACGGTGTGAATGAGCCTTTCACTTGTCAAAAAGTTCCCTTGTTCTACTTGGGAGCAGCATTTGTTGTCCACCCAAATATCTAACATTTATAGAGCGATTGTAAAAGTATTTCACCAACTTCATAAAAGTGTGACAGACTAACACAGTGATTGGTAAGCATCTTGCACCGACAAGAACACCATTAGAGTATTCGACACTGTTCGTCATCATCATACCCCAACAGGCCCCTCTATCTGAACAAAGGGTTCAAACTTCCTTGTCGATTTTAGATAAATAGTCGTATACCTTCCTCCCAGCCCTACCTGGTGTGGGTCAACATCAAGAATTTTTTGCATAATTGCATTATGCTTGCGAACTTGATGTTCTTTTCCAGCTACCCACCACAAGTCTTTCACATATTGGTTTCGAACTTGTTTCATCACGTTGCTTTTTAGATGTCGAAGACAAATACAATGTTTTACGCGTAAATGCCCGTTTGATGTATATTTTCCAAGGCAGCAAGTATCTCCGGCTGTCGATCAGATATTATGCAAACCTCTTTCATAGCATGAAGAAAATGTTGCCGCATGAGACGTAGAAACCATGGCCAACTATCTGTTGTCTCAACATTAACGATGGCAAATGCCAATGGCAAAACTTTTCTTATCGCATTTGTTGTTAATGCTATAAAAAGATGACCCTTGTATGGCCCCCGTAGGTGGGTACCATCGAGCGTAAGCACGGGTCGACAATGCTTCCATGCCCCGATGCACGGTACAAAAGCCCAGAAAACATAGTCGAAAATTTTGTATTCCGTTGTTGAACCCGGAAAAAACTTGTAAGTTATGATCGTCCCCGGGTTCTTTGTCTTCAAAGCTCTAAAGAACTGTGGAAGGGACTGATAGGAGGCGTGTCAGTCACCATATACAAGTTCGATTGTCTTATTTTGCCCACGCCATGCCTTCCCATAAGATATATCCACCTGAAGTGCTTTCTTAACATGAGCTCAAACAAAACCTACTTCGAAATCAAGTTTATGTTTTACAAAATGTGTTACCATAAATCTGACCATATCAGCGGTAACATTTCTGTGCCTACACCGTCTGTTAGGAGCTAAGCAATTGTGCATCCTGCAGTACTTTGTAATCTCGAATTAATGGTGCGTGGATTTTTTTATGGCACGCAAGTACCATCTATATGGATTATCGTGGTTGGTACTCTTGCAAGAAACGAGGTACCAGCTAGGTGTGGATGGGTCGACCACGTATTCTCATTGTACACTAACTGCATACATCTGTATAGCCCTCTGTATATCTTTTTTGGTAGGAAAAACCATGCCCACTGCAAGCTCCTTCTTATCCGGGTCCCAAATAAGCTTGGTTGCTGGTACATTATTGCTATCCATATAGTATTCCTGCATAGCAGTTTGTAACTCTACAGGATCCAACTCCTCGACCATATGTACTCTACCGTTGCTCGGACCACCCTCTATGTTAGAGTTTGTATATTCATCATATTCATCATCATTGTACCATGCATTTTGTTGGTTCAACTCCACATCCTCATCCTCTTCTTCCGGCTCAGATTGAAATATGTCCATATTCAAGTCAAACATTGCATGTGGGCCTTCGGCATGTGATGTCCCTACAACATGAAACGTGTCCTGTGGAGACACATTTAAATTGGAAGACTCCGGCACGGTTGTCGCTGTGTTGACCCCTTCATCTCGGTAACCAGTAAAATTTGCATTCAAATCGGGGACACCGTCGTGAGAAGGAGTAGCACTCACTGTCTAGGAAATGTACATGTCATCCGTGTCTATGTCAACATAAACATCTGTCGTACACATGTAATTGGGATGGCAAGCGATCTCGTATATGTCCCGCAGCTCTTCATCGGAAGTGACTGCACTAACGCTGAAGTATGGATATTGGGAGTTGACGAGTGCCAATTAAAAACGATGATGTAACAGAATTCTGTCCACGCCATAACGCAAATTAAGCTTCTCATAAACATTGTAAACGAACTCGTTGTACGACGTTTCTTCTGTTATTTTGACTTCGCGCATAGGCTTTGCAATCTCATACCATACACCGAAAGGGCCATTGATTTTTTGGCCTCCATAATGTAAAATAACAGTTACTGCATTTGGATTCATATTATTTTTCAGGATTGGTATGAAATATTGGATGGTTTACAAGAACAATCTAAGGGTTTGAAACATTTTGGCTGGGCTGAAAGAAGTTTTAAAAAAACAGTTGAAATTATTCTTTACGCGCAAATTTTGAAGGCCAATTGTTTGGAAGCAACAGGAAGGGGGTTTATATAGTGTCTTGTGAGGCTAAGTTTGTTAGTTGAATAGCCGAAATTGGGATTTTAGCTATTCAAGAAACGAATATGGATGCCACCTTGTCAGCCATATATTCGTTGATGTGAAGGGGGAATGACAGGACAAACTTTCGGCTTTTCAATAAACGAAATTTGCCATTGAAAACCAAAAATCTGCCACGCTGACAGAGAAATATATTCCCTCACAATTTTCAGCTGTTAAAGAGCCAAAAATACCATGTGGTCTGATAGCGTGTAAAAGCAAAGTTTGACGTTTATTCAATTACCTATTTTGGCCTTTCAATAACTGAAAGTGCTAATTTTAAAACACATTCCAAAACAAGATTATTTTTGTAAAGAATATTGCAATTGGTGTCATTTATAAAAAATATCCGTGTACAGGGGTAGTCGAGGTAGATAACCCTCCCACACTCTGGAGACAATAGGCCTGCTTCTCACGGTATCTACAGTGCGAGTTGGCATTTGATGTACATTTGTAGCAATAGGTTGGGCCTAAGCGGGGGTGAAAACTTGAGCTTGTCCCTACTATGTTATCCTAGGATGTGGTTATGTCCTTTGTGTCAGGTTTGCCCAGGACATGGTTAGATATAAGGATCCTTCGGCTTACAATTGCTTTTCAAACGACATTTTCTTGCTGCTATCCTCTTGTCGGGCCTTGAACAGGAGTGTTGTGATTCTTGTGTAACTTCCTACGACATGTAGATCTCATTAAGTATTAATCTCGCTTAGTGCCAATTGATAATACTCAGATTATCAGTAAAAGCTTTTCAACCCAGCCTCGGACTCTCCAAATAGAATGACCGACAAAATAAAGCAAAAAGGCTATTCTAGTCGATTAGGAGACACTAGTATAATGCCAGTCCTATTTGGAGTAGTCTTATCTTAAATCTAAAATCTGAAAAGTATCTTATCTAGACAAGTGTCTGATAAAAAATAAGTCTGATATACTAAGACTATATGTTTGTAATTATTGTTAACCTGGTCCGAAAAACTATCATAAGTTGATTTAACAATAGTAGCCTCAATTTTGAATCATGATATTACAATTTTGCGATTATATAATAAATTATAAATTATAAAATATTAATTATTTTTAAAATTTTTATTTTTTTGCATTTATAATTTTTCAATTTTCATATTTCCCAACATTTTAATTATGTAATTATTTTAAAGCTTTAATTTTAGATTATAAAGTTTTAATTATTTTAATTTAAAATTTTTAACTTTTTAATCTTTTAATATTTTAAATTTTAAAATTTTTATTTTTAAAATTTTAAATTTGGTTAAATTCTCACGCTCGGGAACTTCTCTTAGATAGATATCCCTTCAACACATTATAGGTCATCAAAAGGATCTCGGACACCCACTAAAGTACGAAAGTCATGATCTTTCAGAAAACAGATTCCTATTCAAAGATTGCATAACCATATGGATAAGCTCACACTAACAATTTAAAATTTTTATTTCTAATTTTTTAATTTTTAATTTAATTTTTTTATTTTTTAAAGTTTTCTATTTTTTTAATTTTTAAAATTTTTATTTTTGTAGTTTTTTAAATTTAAATTTTAAAATTTTTTAAATTTTAAATTTTAAATTTTAGATTTTTATTTTTAATTTATTAATTGAATGTACCAACTAGTTTATAAGATATAAGTATCCTAAACCCAAATTATTTTTTCAATTACAAGTAAGACATCTTACAAAAAGTATCGTATAAATGACTCATGATAAGTTGATATAAACAATATTTCTTCACATATGCTACCAAATAAGATCAATGAGTCAAATTATACCATGGTCCTTCAAGTAGGTGCTCTTTCATAGCTACGTCCACTCCTGCTTAAAAAAAAAAAAAGAAAACTCCTGCTTAAAAAAAAAAGAAAAGAAAATAGATCTGAAGATTTGATTGTTATTCACACACACTCACACACAAAAACACATACTCACACTCATGCACACACACATACACATACACACACAAACACACATTGACACAAAGATTCCAATGATGAAGATTCACATAGATCTATCTTTTTGTTCAAAGAAGAAGAAGAATCAAGGTAAGATCTTGCTTGCCTCTTCTCCTACTTTCTTTATCATCACATTCATTATCGCCCCTGTATGTGTGTGTTTGTGTGCGAATATGTGTTTCTGTGTGTGAATCTATATATGCATCTGTATATGGGTCTGTATGAACAATATATGTGGAGTTGTGAACAAATACAGTAGAGTGGTGAATAAATATATGTGTTTGTATTTGTATGTAAGAGTGGTGAGCAAATATATATGTCTGTATTTGTGTGTTTGTTGTGTGTGATAGTGGTGAACAAATATATATAGACTGGTGAATAAATAAATGTGTTTGTATTTAAGTGTTTGTGTTTGAGAGAGTAGTGAGCAAATATATATGCGATAGTAAACAAATATTTGATGTATATATGAAAGTCAATGAACAAATAGTTGTAGGGTGGTGAACAAATATAAATAAAAAAGTATATTTATTAATTCTACCATGAGTGAACAGTATCGCATGAAAAGCAGCGCGCACTATTCACGCACAGTAGGTGCATAGTGCTTATGCAAAAGCATATTTTAAGGGACCATGATATAAGGTGCTAATGAGTGTTTTAAAATAAGTATCAACCATGCATAGCATAAAGCTATGAATAATTGTGTACAATGAACCTCCCCAAAGCGAGGTTTTTATTTATAGATGTGTTTCGATGTTTAGTGTCTCTTAATTTGGCCATCAGATAAGGACATTGATGTTAAAATTTTTAATTTTTTTAAATTTTTTTAATTTTAGATTTTTATTTTTTAATTTATTAATTGAATGGACCAACTAGCTTATAAGATATAAGTACCTTAAACTTAACTTATATATATTTTTTAATTACAAACGAGACATCTTACAAAATGTATCTTACAAATGACTCATGATAAATTCATAATAAGGAGCAATATTTCTTCATATATGAAATATATAATAAGATAAGTATCTTAAAATAAGTACCAACCAAACACTGCATAGCTATGAACAATTGCATACCTTGAACCATCCCGAAGCTGGATATTCATAAATCATAGATGGTAGCATTCCGATGGCTACTGTCTTTTAATTCGGTAATCAAATAAGGATAATGATGTTGGAGTCCCACGCATATATGCTATTCATGATCCATCTCTTACTTGAATAAGTTCTATCCTGAGATTTTCTAGTCGGACCTCGACCATTTTCCCCCAAATTCAAATAATTTGGAACCTGTTCCGAATTAGGTGCATACCAAATCCAAAAGAGTGAATTACATATTACCCCTCGTGCTCTAATCTATGTACATCATACCTCTTATAGTATCAAAACTAGTTAATTATTCCTTGTACTCTGACATATATGCACCATATTCCCATGTAATATGAAAACTAACTAATTACCCCTTGAACTTCCTAAAAGTCTATAAAATACCTCCTAAAGTTTCTAAAAGTGTGTAAAATACCCTTGAAATATATGATGACAAAGGGTATTTTGCACACTTTTAAAAACTTCAGGGAGATAACTAGTTAATTTTGATATTATAGGGAATATGCTGCACGTAAATCAGAGTATAGAAGGTAATTAAATAATTTTAATATTTTAAAAAATATAAGATAAATAAATCAGAGTACAAGGAAGTAACATGCAATTTAGTCAATCCAAAAATATCCACGTCCGGATCCTGTCGTTCTCATCTCAAAGAAAAATAAGATATTTTCCGACAAAAAAAAAAGAAAAATAAGATATTGCGTAGTCAGTTTTGATGCGTCACACGTGTGGTAAGCAATGTTGAAAAGAAAAACACAAAGCTGGTGAATTCTTAAAGTTAGGTAGAGGTTGTGGTCATCCAGAGTCGGCTAATCAGGAAAAAGGCGAAAACTTCACTCGAAAGCTTTCATAGGTAAATAAGGTAGACAGTTAAGTATGGGATATGGTCATCCACAGTCCAGAGCTTTTTTTCTTTCTTTCTTTTTTTTTTCTTTTTTTGTCTTTTTTATTTATTTTATTTTTTGTTTTTCGAACGGCTTTTATAGCTAGGGTTACTTGAAAACTTGGTCTGAATGAATATACCCATGATTTTGGGGAAGGAAAAAAAAAAAAGGAAAAAAAAAAAAACCGAGACCAACCTTACCACCTAGTGGATTGTGAACGAATTACAACTCACCGAGCATCTCTGAACCCGCGGTTTATTTGAGGCCACCAACCCACAAACATTGACCAAAAGAATAAAGCACAAAAAGAAAGTGACCTTATTATTGACAAGATTTTCTTTTTATCTTTTTCCTTTGCTCGAGAATTTTGAAAGTCATCAAATTCGAGATATTTATTAAATATAATAAATTTTGTATTTACATATTTTAATTTTTTGTTAAAATAATGACTTATTGTAATATTAAGAGTCTAAATTATGGCTCAGAATTCGTGGTCATTTATTTAAAAACATTAAAATTATTTATATTTAAAATTTTAAAAAATAAGATGTTATTATAACTTAAAAACTTAAATTTCGAGTTTGAAACTAATTGCCAGAATTTTAAATTATTAAACAAATTATGTTAAAGGTTCAAAATTCATCACTATTTATTTAAAAGTATTAATGTGCTACTCCTTTTGTCTCATCATATCTAATGTTTAAGGTTTAGGCATTCAAATTAATAAAACTAATTAATAGTCTTATTTTTTAATAAATTTAAAATAATTTGACAAAAATACCCTTTTCTCTTTCATGTTTTATCACTACACACCGGTATAAAATAAGATAATAAAATGAGGGTAAATTTGAAAAAAAAATAATACTTTATTAAACTTCTCACAGTAATAGATATTTTGAAACAAAAAAAATTCTCCAAAACAAGAGATATTGTGTGACGGAGGGGGTAAATTTTAAAAACATAAATTAGGTTGAAATTTAAATTTTTAAATACTGTGATAATTAATGACATCAACCTTTCCTCATTTCAACTGCCAAGTGCCAACTTTAAGACTTCACCACCTATAAGATTATCCACATCCTCTCTCTCTCTTTCTTCACGTTTTTTAACTGGCTCTGGTTTCAAGCTTCCCCTAAACACTAAAGATGGTGGGTCTGAAGAATTTTATAGCAGCAGGGCTGGTGGTTCTTGCCTCAGTGAGCATGTTGGGACAACATGTTGGGGGTGAAGTGCATCACAAGGTGGGAGATGAGCGTGGTTGGGACCCTTCTACCAACGTTACTGCTTGGTCCTCTGGCCGTATCTTCAAAGTTGGTGACATCATCTGTAAGCACCAATATTAATTTCCCTACCTCTCTCTCTATTTATCCCTTTTTGATGCACATCGTGTTCATTTTTGCTTATGTAGCAAGATAGCTTACTTTCTGGATTTCTCATGCAAACACAGGAGGAGGTACTCGAGAAAAAAAATAGTAATAGGCAGCCGTAAAATCACCTCAGCCTGTATGAGCATTGACTTTTTTAAAAGAGTCACCTGTACGTGCGTCGGTACTTTTTTAAACCGCCATGTTTTATCAAGGGTTCGAACTCTATGTAATAAAACCAACGCTTATTCCTCGTTAATTTAAAATGAACTGCCATATATTCGTGGTTTTTTTTGTAGTAACCTTTTATCTCAAGTGCATCGAATACGCTTAATACTCAAAAATACTTTCATCATTCTTCTTTGGTTTTTGGAAACAACGCACAATAATTTCTTCGAAAGATAAAGTGTTATCAATATTTCTAAAAAGTAGAGAGATGCTAAGGATTTTTGATAATACAAGAGGAATTCCATACGTGTTAAATAAACCCCTGACTAGGCTCAATTTATTTTATCACATGGCCAGATGCAGCTTATGGGATGCAACCTCAACAGATTCTAGAATTTTATTTTAGAAATATCTCTAGACTTTTTCTTACTTTAAAATTTTAATTAGTCCTTGCTAAATGTACAGTGAAATCTTGTGTTATACACTTTAATTGAACACCTATTAGTTGGAGCACAACAGATGGTAAAAATATAGATTATCTGTGATTTGCAGGACTATTTTCTATAGATATTAACTTTTGTTTGACTATGTATTGCTTTATTGTGACGTTATTATTTCTTGGATATTATAAAATGGAGCAAGCAGTTATTTGGAAAATACTCTAAGCCAACCTATGACATGCAGACAAACTAATATTACCTACTCCTATGACAACCTATGACATACAGACAAAATAATGTTACCCACTCCTATTACTATTGTTTCTATATTCAAGAAACTAAGGAAATTATTGATATAAATATATCCAAATTTTACTTTAGTAAATTAATAAGGAAATTATTTTTGAAACTAAACAAAAATTTGCCAAGGATAACCTCAACTGCCTTCCTATATTTTCTCTCCATATTTTATTCTTTTAACCCTTGTTTCAGTTTTGGTCTAAAAATATTCTTCATTTTTTAGTGATTTCTTATTTTAAGAACTTATATTAGCTGTATATGCACCACAAAAAGAGGATTTAAGATAACTTGAACAATCTTCTAATCTTTTTCCTTCTTATTTTCCTTTACATGTCGGAGGTCAAGAAGTGCCTATATTTTTAGAGGCTTTCTATTTAAATCACTAATAATTTTCTCATTCTTATTCGTAAGGAGTTCTTATTTTGTATTTTCAGTTTTGTCCCAATAATTTTCTTTTTTGCTTTTAATACTATCTACTCTCTCATCTTACTCCCCTCCCAGCAGCAGCAGCAGTTTAGTAGTGATAGGATTTTTGTTTTAGATCTTTTCTTCGAGTCAATAACAGTGAAACTATGGTATCGGTGAGCACGACATATGGAGAGTCAATTCTTGGCTTAGCAAGCCAGAAAAATTGGTTTTGGGACATTTTATTTTTTAAAGATTTCCTAATGAGGATGTTGTAATCTTTAAGATTTAAAGAAATTATAGAACAACGTGTATAAAAAATAAATATGGTAAAATACACATTTAACAATTTGTTTAATTGGTTGATTATCTTTTGCATTTTAAAATTTATCATAAGTTGGCACGATATTCTTGTGTGTTTTGTCTAATTAGCCTAATTGTCATGTGTCATTTTTGTTTAATTAGCTAATTATTTCTGTATTTTTAAAACTTAAGGCATTACTTCCTCTGTTTTCAAAATGTGGCACAATCTATGAGGTGTGCAGGGTTCACCTACAGAAGTGCAGCAAAAGAGAGTGTGGTGGAGCTACAAAGCATGGGAGAGTTCTTGGCTTGTGATCTAACAAACCCCATCCGGATGTACACGGAAGGCTTAGATAAAGTCTCACTTGATGGTGAAGGTAGCAGGTACTTCGCCAGCGGCAACTTGGAGAGCTGCAAGAAAGGACTCAGGATTCACGTGAACGTGCACCCCACAGACCAAAACCATACAATTGATGATGGACCACCATCGTCAGAGGACAAAGATTTCCCTCCGCCCGAGAAACCTGCCCCTCCTTATGATCCTTACCCACAAGTTCCGCCCGCCGGTGGTTCGCCCCCGCCCAAGAAACGTGCCCCTCCCCCCCCGTATGATCCTTACCCATATATTCCGCCCACCGGTGGTTCGCCCCCGTCCGAGAAACCTGCCCCTCCCCCTCCCCCTCCGTATGATCCTCACCCATATGTTCCGCCCACCGGTGGTTCGCCCCCACCAGAGAAACCTGCCCCTCCCCCTCCGTATCCTTACCCACCTGTTCCACCTGCCGGTGGTTCGCCCCCGCCCCCGGTTCCTTCTGGCTCGACCCATTTGAGGGGCGCACTTTCTTTCATGTTTATTGTTAGCGCGCTTTTCTATTACTTAAACTTTTAGATAAACCACTTTGAGTAGTGTGTCTTTGACTACGTTGGCTAGTGTGTCTTTATGGAGGCACTTGGTTAGTTTTTTCCAGCTAAGTGCACTTGTTTAGTTTCTTGTTCTGTGATTTCGTACTATGTTGTAGGACTTTGAATCATGACGTGCTAATGAGCAATGACTTATCATTACTCTCCTTCTACATCCTTTTCCCGTTTTGGTAGAAATTATTTTAGCATGAAAAAATTAATATCGCGAGATAGTCATTATATTTATCACTGCAAGAAAAGGAGAAAATTAATATAGACCATGTAGTTCTCATTATAGCTGAGAGTAGATACCATGCATCAACTACCCTATGCACCGCGGTAGCACCATACAGCCACTTCAAGTGGCGTTGTATTCTTTAATTCGCTGTTTTGAACTTTATTTTGATTGCTGTCACTTTTCAATATTTTCTTCAAACTTGTGAAAGTTGGATTGGGCTAATCGATGTGTTTTATACTACGAAACAAGAACAATTATTGGATAAGATACTTGAACCGGAGAAGATTCAAGTTTGTGCGTTGGTTCGAGCTTAGCTAACGTTTGAAAAGTCCTAGAGCGAAGAACTTGGTATTCCGCACTTTAAATAGTGGATGTATACTTGTACTGAATCACTCTGTATCATGTTTTTTTTCTTTGACTTTATTCAATTTTAGTTTGGTTTTTTCAATTTAGTGGAGTTGTTTGAAATGTCTTAGAGCGGAACACTTTAGGTGATGGATGTATGCTTGTACCAAACCACTTTATATCATGTGTTCTTTAACTTTGTTCAATTTTGTGTTCTTGCATTACTTTGATTCAATTCGCAACTAATGGCCTCAAATTAAATTTTTAGGGTGCATTTGCTACCAACAGAAATATTCTATTTAATCTTTAGTATTTTATAAAAATATTCACATTAATCCTCTAGATTTCAAAAAAATAGTCAAACTAATCTTTATTACTTAAAAATATTTATATTAGTTAAATTAATTACTATTATTTGAAAGATATTGATATTAATCCTTAATATTTTGCAACTTATTCAAATTATTCCCTTTTTTTTTAACTTTTTTAGACAAAGACTAATTTGAATAAATTTATATATTTTTTTGTTAACAAAGACTAATTTGAATAAATTTATATAAAACATTGAGCACTATTATAAATGTTTTTCAAACAGTAAAGGCTAATTTAATTATCTTTCTAATAATGACTAATTTAATTACATTTGTTAAACTTTAAAAATCAATTTGAATTTCAAAACAGTGGAAACTAATTTTTTTTAAAAAAAACAAAAAAGACAACAACAAAGAATTATTAAGGATCATCCCTTTCCAGAGAGTGACCGGATATTTTTTTTTTGGTCTCAAGTAGGACCTCGCGTACACTCTTCCATTTTAGCTCGTAAACAATTCCTCTTCTTTTAATTCTTTAGCTTCTTTATTATACTTTGGCATGGCTCTCACAAACGGATCACACTCAATTAGATTTGATTTATCCAAATAAAATGATTCGTTATATAATTAGAAAAACTATTGCTTAAAGTTTTAACTTTTAACTGGTGGAAGAAAAAAAATTATTTGAAGCTTCCTTAAGGGTTTCAATTTTATCAAAATTTACCTTAAATATTTAATATCATTTAAAAAAAAAAATCTGAACAGGTTAAAAACCACATAAAAATACAATTAATCGCATCTTGTCGTGACAATAATTTTGATTAGAACTCATATCGAACAAAATTCGCTTAGAATCAGAATCAGTTGTTGGCAACCAAATGAAGAATATATTGTAGGCACCGATAGACGCACACCGCTACAGACGCAAAACAGTGAGCCTGGAAGGTGCACTTCTAATTAATTTATGAGAAAGTTTGGTCCCGGAAAGGCCAGAAAACCTGTTGCCTTCTCCGTTGAAACACCTTCTCAAACTATCGTTCAAGGTGTCGCTCAATGATAACACCCTCGCTCACGAATTAAAGTCTCGAGTTCAAGTCATTAGTAAAAGGATAATTGAAAAATCACTACTGATCCTTTTTTCAAAAAACAAAAACTATCGTTTCAATAATCAAAACTCAACTGCTATTCTAACTACAGTCCAATTTACTAGTCCGTCAACATATACAATCCAATAAAGACAAGAGAATGAAGAAAATGTGAGAAGCTTGGTAAGCAGATATGTCGACAGCAAACAAACAACAACCGGCCAGTAAAACTTCTCGAGATTTTGCTATGGCTACAGCCCACTAGGCATTTCAAGAAAAAAAAAAGGGATTGAATTTTATCACCCTTCTCTTGGAGTACATGTAGCCGTTGGTCATGAAAGAAGAAGGGGGGGGGGGGGAAGGGGCGGGGCGGGGGAAATAGAAAAAGCTCTGATGATCTGTGCACAAAGCTGCTGTGCCTGAGTAGTAAACCCTATTGCTTTATAGGTGGTTATATAGTAGAGTGGTGTGTAAGTGTTAAGATCTCAGCCGTTTGTGTCTGCCTGGAGATGGGAGTTAATTTTCCGCCGTTGGATGATACCTTCTTAATAAGCTAAGAAGCAGCTGGCGTGGTGTGCTTGGGTAGTCAGTAATTTTGGGCTACATAATGGGCTTTACAGAAATTAGGATTAGAATTGGCCTACTTGTGAAATATCTATATCAAAGTGGTGATTTGGATCCTTATACCATAGTTCTTCACAAGGTACTTTTTAATTAAGCATTGCGCTCCTCTTATTACTGTTTATACACGATAAATATTTATTCACTATCCTATAATTGTTTGTTCACTATCTCACGACTATTTCTTTAGTGATTATTTGTTCATTACCCAACAACTGTTTATTCACTAACTTTTATATGTACATCAAATATTTGTTTAATACACAACTATTTATTCACTGACTAGTTTATTTACCCACAACTATTTGTTCACTAACTTTTATATATAAGTCAAATATTTGTTTATTATCCCACAACTATTTTTTACTACTCTCCTACACAAACACACAAACACAAACACATCTACATGTATGCAAACTTGAAGGTAAAGGAGGACTTTAATAGAGGATTGATCTTAGAGCGTAACATCGTGTTGGGAGAGACAGTTAGAATTGCAATGAGGAGAGGAAGAAATTGGTAGTTGCGGTGCAGTGAAATGGTGTCGAAATCTTCACCGGCATGAAGAAGAAGATAATGAGCTTTAATGGTGGATCAACACCTAAGAATTTTTCTTGGACATAACGAACATCATTAAAATCAGCAAAGAAAGGCGAATTTTCAATGGTATTTATCCAACATGAGATGATCAGTGGTGTCATTAGTGAAACAAAGAAGAGAAGAAGAGAGAGATGAGGAAAGAGAAGAATGAAGAGAGAGAAATTAGAGGAGAGAGAGAAGTGCATGTTAGCTTTATGTTTTTTTTTCTTTTTCTTATTTTTTTAATGCATGAAGGAGCATAATGTTTAATGAACTATCACTTTGTGAGGGACTATGGTATAATTTGCGTGGTGATTTTGCTTGGGATGGGTCGAGGATCCTTTTCTAACTCAAATTTGGTTCTAATCTTCTAACTTAAAATCTTAATAATTTGTTTTGTTATTAGAATATCAACAAATCTTAGCCATTAATTTAAATATACTACCTCTACCAAAACTAATTTTCCTTCTTATTTTTCACTCGTCTTTCTCGCCATTACAAACAATATTCTCTTTTTCTTTTCTTCACTTCTAAATATCAATTTCTTTTTTTTCTCTTTTCTTGTCCCTTTTCTCAATTTAATTTTTTGTCATTTTTTCTTGTTAAGATGATATTTTCCTATTTGCCAAACCTTATACTAGCAAAAATTGCAAATGAGGTTAAACTACAAATAAAAGATTATTGCCTTTTTAACTTCTACATATTTCTTTTCTACTTAATTTTGTATAATTTTTCTCTTTTACTCTTAACTTATTTTTTCAAAAAAAAAAAAAGGTAAAAAGAATGAAAACTACAAATATGATAAATCCATTTGATTTTGGTAAAAATTTTAAATATAAAGAAGACACATTTGAATTTGATTGTTTTATAGATATTATTTTTATTATGCTTCTTTGCTTTTTTATGTGATTTCATATGAATGTTGTTAAAGACCCATTAAAACTTGATGAAGAATTTATATGTAAAAAAAAAAAAAACCTTTCCATTTTAATTACTACATTATAAAAACGTGTTGTAAGTAGGTCATCGACATGCCCGCTTCTTAGACGACGCTATTCGCGACCTTTCCAAAAATCACTTTGCCAGCACTCTTATCTCACCACTTCTCCTACTGTTGCCACCTCTTGCTGTCTCTTTGCCATGTGCTGCTTCATGAAGATCTGTTGAATGCATTTACAATTGCATTGCATCGCAACCTCGAGCTTGGGGTATGTGATTCACACACTATAGAGAATAAAAAACACAAAGAAAACAGCAAACAAGGAAAATAGAGAAAAGGCTATGTTCCGGGGTTTCGAAGGTCCGAGTTTTTAATTGTCATTATGTTATTAATGCTTTATTTTTTTGAGGTTTTTGATTAATTATTGTTGTTTATCAATGTTTGATTATTAGGAAATTAGGTGTTCAATTAGTTAATTAGGGATTTGGGATTTGTTTCTTGTGAATGATGACTCTTGGTTAAATTGTGAACACAAACACCAAGTATTTGGTTGTGTAAATTTGATATTATGCTTACAAATTATAAAGGATAAACAGGTTAAGATCTGTCACTTCCTTCACAACCATGTCCAGAGAGAATTTCCATCTATGCTATACTAAAACTAATTTTGTTTACTTGGGAATATGGAACCTGAAATGAGTACACTGACCATGAATGTACTGCCAGTTGCATGAATAGAGTGCATGGCTTAAAAGAAAGAATCCTATTTTATCTTTTAAATAAAGTTTGAAGAGTACAAAAGGCGCAATAAGATTCCTTAATAGTTTTACTAGAAATTGGCTTGACAAAATCCTTGATAAAGTTGAGAGTCCTTTAGATAACGAAGTTGTTCTGTCACTATGCGGAAAACTAGATTGGATAGTATCTACCGGTCCTTTGCAATGTATAACTCATAGTTAATTGAGACTGTGCTATTTTCTAGATTAAATTAGGTAGGCCCGTTTCTCTATTAGAATATAACCTGTTGACCTTAAAGGCAAAGTAGGAAAACTGTATATATGTGTAAAATTGTGATCGTTGTGTGTATGTGGACTAACTTCTCTGGTTATATACAAAATCTGTTTCATTTTGGCTATGTAATTTGGATTCTGATGCAAATGTAGTCGGAGGTTCCCTATTTTATATTATGGGTTTGCTCTCTGAATTTAAGGAATGGTAATCAAAATTGGATATTCATTATCTTGTATTCTCACTTCTTTTTCATCAACTTTTCAATCCAAATTATCTCACAGGGTATGTATTATTTACATGTTTAATGCTCACTCTACTACCACTTTTTATTTGTTTTTAATTTTTTTTTGGCTTGTTTTGCTTGAAAAATTGTCATTTGTTTTACGTATTAATTCTTGCTTTTCTTTATTTTTTTTAGTTCTATGTGTAGGTGATGATTTCTATATGTATTTAGATAATATTTAGAAATATGGCTCTAGATGAAAAATGTTATATCATATGCTTGTTGAGTGAAATCGTGTTTAGTATTATTGAGAAAGTCTGGCATGAAATGGTCTCCTAACTAATGGTAACATTCTAACACTATATCCTGATTGTTATATCTCACATTTCATTTTCTCTCTCATATTTTAAAATGAAAAGATAAAATGATTGGTTGAGGTGCAATATTAGAATTTTTTAACAAAGCATTAGTTAGAAGAGAATTCTAATCCGTTTGAGACAACATATTATGCCAGTGGTATATAAGGTAGACTCGTGAGTTGTAGGGTTACATAAGATAGTTTTCTGGTTTATAATGATTTGCATCAACCAGTTTGGGCTGGTGTAATTTTGATTCAAGGCAAATAGTTTTAAGTTATTTGTCGCTAATTTACGTTCAGGCTTCAGGGTCTCAGGTGTAACTGGTACTAGAGTTAGTGTTTGTTTGGCTAATTGTGTGCATAATGAGGACACATCAGATATTTGGTAGAGGTATGGTAGTTGAAAGTTTAATGATTTTGTGCTTTCTGAAATGGGGAGTATAATTTCAAGTGCCTAAAAGATTGGAAGGTGAACACATATAATTTTCTCTTCCCATATGATGCATTCCATCTTTGAATTCTGTGTTGCTTTAGACTAGAAGAAAGAGTATATGAGCTTTGGAAATGAAATTGGGAAAATAGAAGCTTAATATTAAAAGCCTTATTTGACCATTTCCTTATAGTTGTGCACTTTGCATCAATTCCCACCTTCTATTCTGGTTGTTAAATGTCTAAGTGCTCTACAATCAGGTATCTGATCAAAATGATCCTTCAAGAATGCTTACTTTATGTGGAAGGAAAAATTTTACTAAAATTCACCCTATATACCATGGGGGCAAGGTTTTGCATGCCAAAGTTGGTGGTCCTATTCTTTAAGCATTGAAACTAGGTGCAGTCTTCTTGTTCAGGTAAAAAACGAAAGAAAAAGAGATGAAAATTAACTTATGCTTTTATGGACTGTCATTGTATTGCCTCCGCCAAACAAATTGATAGCATACTACATTATATTGTTGCAAATTAAATTAAGAGAGAGAGAGAGAGAGAGAGAGAGAGAGAGAGAGAGATCAAGATCAAATATATATCATGTAACAACAATAAGTCAATATTATAGAAAATGATTTAAGGATAGACAATGGAAGGGAGATGATTCACGGAACATGTGCCTAATATATATACCCTTTTCTGACGAATCGTATAGTTTTACAATTTCATCAACTAAAAAGGTTATCAAATGAATTGTAATTACAATTGAAATGATTGAAAAAGAAATATGAGTTAATATATGCTCTAAGGTTGAAAATATCATAAAAAATCTTAAAAAAGGAAAAGTCCCTTAATTTTAATTACAAAATGGAAATCGGGAATTGAATTCATTACAGGATCTATTTATCTTTTCTAGAAGATGGCATGCTGCCACTCGGACTCGAACCGAGATGCTGTAGCACTGCTTCCTAAGAGCAGCGTGTCTACCAATTTCACCATAGCAGCTTGTCTTCAACTCATAATAGCCTATATATATATATGTATTTAGTTAGTTTCACTCGTGTTAATCTACTGTAAGTACCCGCACCTTATCCCTATATATGTAGTAATTAATTCTTGTGATAGCAATTTTGGTTCACACAATTGAATTCTTTTGAAAATTTGTCTATAATTCTTTGATTCTTTGCGGTTTTAATAGCTTTGGAAATCCCATAAAGATTATGACCTGGATCAGATCGATTCTTTGTTGAATCTCTATACGTGCAACTCTCTCATGTGATTATTGAAATTGACAACTTTGTTAGCAGTTCATATGGATGGTTTAAACATGATGATGATGCATGTGTAAACTAAACTAATATTTAACAAGTTTTCACACATCAGAATACACAGACACATACACATATATGTGTGTGTGTGTGTGTGGATTTCTGTACATAATTGATCATGTGTAGTACTGGTGTTTGTTGTCTATTATATTTATGGATAGATCGCTCTTGTAGAAATAGCTTTTTAAACTCTTCGAGATTTGACTACTATTAATTAGTGCCTTGGCTATATGGAAGGAAAACTTTTACTAAAATTTTGGACTTGTTAATTGAAGTTCATGGGACTTTCAGTTTCTGGCTAATGTGTTAGGTGTTAGTTTTAATGAGGAATTCATAACTTTAGTGCTAATTATGATTTGGTATGTATGTGCTGCTACATTTCAACTTTTACTTGTTTGCTGCCTGCTACGAACTGACTTCATAAATGATGTTCGACTAAGGAAGATTTGGCTTTTGTTTCCTTTATTCTGCTTCTATCTTATTCTCCTCATTTTTCTTATGATAGTTTATTAGTGACAAATTATTCATGACTTAGTGACTTGGTGAGGGTCTAATGATTCTATCGTGTGAATTTGTATCCAGAGTTCATTAGAACATCAATTTGATTCATATCATTTTCTCTTTAGAAGAAGGAATTTTGTATTGCTAAATGTTTCTTCCTGATACGCTATTTAGGCATAAGCCCAAATAGCCCACAAGTACACGAGTTGTGTGAAGCATGGTGTGTGTGAGTGCGGGGTCGAATCCATGGGGAGGCCTAATATGTATGGTGTCCTAAGCTATGTGCGTCCTACGAGCTACATGTTGGATCCCTAAACTATGATGTTTTGGGGTTTTTGGTTTAAAGGGAGCTCAGAAAAGGTAAACCTAATCTAAAGGCAAGAAAATAAAAGATGTATGTGTGACTGGGGAATCAAGTGATCTAAGGGGATTCAAACGTCAGAAATAGGGGACTAAGGTTGTATGTGTGACGGGGAATCAAGTGATTTAAGGGGATTCAAATGTCGAAAATGGGGGACTAAGGTGATTACGTCTTGTTTATAGTGATTACTACATCTTTCTAGGGTGAATTGATGGATTATACTAAGTGCTCTAATCTAGACCTATAATTAGCCTCATAATTGGTACCCTAAGCCTCAGTGACAGTCTGTCCCTAGGTGGCGATGCCTAGCAATACGGTGTGGTTTTTATAACTTAAGAATTAGGGCTAGCCAATAAGGTTCTAGGTGAGTGTAGATTGATTTAATCCTAGCACTTAGCCCACTATTTAGTTCTCCAATCTGACCTTAGGACTCGGTATAAGTCCGTCCTTAAGCCTCGCCCCACTTAGAGCTACGGCGTGGTCCTTATGAACCTAGGGCATTAGGGTGGACTAACTAGCCTTCCTAAGTGAACTAAGGTCAATTAAACCTATCTGGACTTCTATTGGCTAGATTTCAAGCCAAAGGTGACTCACCCTAGGCTAGTTATAAGTTGTGCACCATCGATCGCGTCACAATAGCGAAAATTGACGTTAAAGTGCGAAGCTTACACATCTAGGGCATGGCATTTGAGACTACTCTGGTATATTCTACTACTAAACTCATAGACATGCTTAGATTATACCAATTTAAGTAATAGAACCCGACATGTAAGTAACAGAAGCTATTTATGCTATTAAATATGCTACCACACACATAGACATGTATATAGTCATGCCCACTTCATGTAATCACCACACAAAAACATAAACATGCTAGCATCATGATTTAGAAATGGTTAATAGCACAATAGACTTCAATATACATATGCTACATCATTGAGGCATTTCAACAAACACATAGACATGTATGTAAAATAACCTTTGAAACCCTAAGCATAAAGCATATATACATAAATCCATCAAGTTTCCATTAACAAAAAGTAGTAATCAATCCATAAATACAAGAATAATCACCCTACATAGCTCTAATCAAACAAAATTAGACTTAGAATAAAAGAGAGATACTCTTCCATCCATAGCCAAGCTTTACAATCCATGAGCTATGCCCCAAGTCCTAGTGTTTAATCCTCTTGGATCCTTGATTCTAAGTGTTAAATGTGTTTAGAAGTGAGTATGTGAGGTGATTTTTCGTGGATTTTTGGTTTAGGAAAATGGATATTTGATTTGGTTGGTGTTCTCCCTTCAAAGTGGTTGAAAAGTGGCTTAAATAGAGCTGTCAACGCGTCCAGCTGGGGGCCTAGCCGATCGACCGGCTTTAGGGCTAAGTCATCCGGCCAAAATTGGCCCAGATTCTGATCTGATCGGTTGACTCGACCGGCTTTGACAAAAGCTCAACCGATCTTGATAGTAAAATATTCATATCTTGCTCGTTTTGGGTTAGATTCGCGCACCATTTGTTTCTATGGCTTCGTATTGTCAAGGGGGATCTCTCAAACCATCTTTTGCACCCTAAAACATGTCCAATATTTTTTCATGTCCTTTTGGTTGCAAGCTCGCAATTTAGCTCCCGTTGCGCTAAGTTTTGCCTCAGTTGGTCCTTCCTTCGCCTTGCCACTTCCAAATGTACTTGTCTTCATTCCTTTATGTCCAAAAAACCCTTGGCTTTGTTCCACACTCCAAGCATCCTCAATTAAGCTCCAATTATCTTCCTAAATCACACCTTAAACAAGCAACAAATGCGCATTAGTGTAGCATTTAAGTCCTAACTTCAACTATGGACATGTAAACCCTAATATGCACAAGTATGACCTAAATGCTATACTAATACATTCAATGAAGCTCAAAACATCTCAAAACAAGTATATACATTCAATACATAAACACACAAAACAAACACATCACTTCCTTTTTTCCTGGAAGTATCTGCTTGTTAGAATTATTCTACCTATCATTTTAATTAGAATAACTTCAGTAAACAAAGGATGCCAGTTATTGATTTCAGCGGCAACATGCTTAAAAACCTAGATATATAAGATTTGTGTTTGCTTTTAAGAGTAATGGCCCTATGTACTTCATTTAGTTGAAGGAGCTGCTAGTAGAAAAAAAATCAATGAGTTAACTTTGTCCAGGTTTTTACCTTTTATTCAATCCCTTCCAAAAGGGATATAGAAAATAAATTTTAATATTCATTGTAAAGTTAAGATTGTCTTCTTTAGAGGAGGATGAACATTAAGGAATAAGTACTTTCTAAATATCAAGTCACTAAGATTTTGAAGAAAAATTACTACAAATGGGCTAAGGGAAAAAAAGTAACAGATTAATTTATAAGATAACATAGATAAAATCTCAAATCCAGCCAAATTCACTTTGAATATGATAAATGCATTGCTTGTGAAGTATGTGTTCATGTATGTCCTATAGATCAACCCAGTTTTAAATAAAATATTCATTCGAGAATGTGACATTCTGACATTTGGTTTAAAATGCAACATTTTGTTTACTCGCTTATTGCTCATTTTGAATCCATGTGATGATTAAATATGCCGCTCAATTACTAACTCTGATTACAATCAATTAATAGGAATGTATATTGATAGGAATACACATTAAATAGGGGCATATAAGTAATACAGTCAATTAACTGCCCATTCAAAAAAGAGATGGGTCTACACTTTAGGACAATAAAAAAGGATTAGGAGTTTATCTTTGTTGGACATAGCGAGTAAATTAGAATTTGCTGATAGAGGAGAAGAGAAAATCTAACGAATGTGCTATGAGAAAGACACACAAGAAAGCCAATAAAGCACGAAAGTGTTTTGCAGCATTTTTGAAAGAGAAGACGAGAAAATATGTGGAGTGTCTCTGCCAAGAAAAGAACGAAGTGTCTTGTAGATTATTTGAAAGAGAACATAAAAAATTCTGCATAGGAGAAGAGAAGAGAGAATCTGTAAAGTGCTTTCAAGAAGAAGAAGAGATATTTAGAATTTTTGGAGAAATGAAATGGAAGAATTGGATCTGTCAAAGTGTTTTCAAGAAAGACAAGCAAGAGAAGAGATCTTTAGAGTTTTCAGAGAAATGAAATGAAATTGGATTGAGCTTTTGTAATACCATCTATATATATTGTTGCATGCATAGGACTTTTACGGGGACTTTTTGAGTGTGTCTCTAGGTTAACTCTTTAAAGAAGAGATCACTTGGCTTGTTACTTTGTATAGGCTTCCTACTAGTTGCACGCTTATGTGTTGGGGAGTTTTTTGTTCTGTTGTTTGTTACCTGTTGTGACATTTCTATTCTATAACTACAAATTTTCATTTGCTTATGTAGGAAAAAAACCTTGCAAATTCCAATTCTTTTAAATATTATTTTTTTTAAACATACCACTGATAAAGTGATAAATCTTGAAGCATTGCTATAGTTCTGTAGCAATTTATATGTTTGGAAAATGAATGATTCATATATTTAATGATCTAAGCTACATATTTGGTGAGTTGCTCCACTGTAGCCTACATTTTACCTGTGCTTTTAACCACAATTTTTCTTTGAATTTTGTAAAGACAAATGTACTAGTACAAAAGACATGTAGATTTTGCATTGGCTAGGAAATACAAAATTATTTTTTACTGGATTATTTTAGTAGGATTTTGAAAATTTTTATTATGTATTCAGCACTCATCGATTATTCTTCTAATCAAGGCTCTCCCTTAGTCCTTTAGCATGAAGAATTAATTAAGAATGTTGAAAATTTATTGGCGAGACTATTTAGATCTCCATATGCATACATAGATTCTTATGGCTCTCACCCATATCATGGTATCTTGTGTTCCAAAGAGATTTATTATTAAACTGATTTATCCAATTCCAGGAGATGTTTCCTTGGTCATTCCACTGAGGTTAAAGTCAAATCTATTTTCTCTCGACTGTTAATGCTTTTGTTATTGTATTACATAGAATGATTCAAAGATGCATGATCATTTCTTTTGATCTGACTTACGTGCATTATTGACCATTAAGATTGAAGAGCAGGTAATAATATTTCAGAGTGATTTATTTTAGTTAAAAGACCTGAAGAAGCAAAACCTTGAGTAAAAATAGCATTTGGTCCAGTTATTGTGTTTATAATTTTTTTTTTTGAAATATGAAACTATATAAATAAGAGAGAAATTCCATGAAAGGAAAATTAATGATTCATATAAATCACTTAGTGGGAAATTCCCTAAATGAATTGAACAAATGATTAATAATCTTGTTATATAGAAAAAAAAAGGTCACTATCGTGCTATTTTCTCACGAATCATATAGTTTTACAATTTCATCAACTAAAAAGGTTAACAAATGAATTGTAATTGCAAAATGCATATATTTGTTTTCTAGCTTGTTATAATCTTGTTCAAGAAAGGCACCAAAACATACATTATGTTTTATCTTAGATATGAGAAAGATATTATAATGCATAGTTAGGGCAGTGAAACTTAATCTAAAAAATCAAATACAACTAAAATATATGGAAGCCCAGATTTATCACTTTGTCTCAAATCTCATAACAGTGCTGAAAGATCTTTGCAAAAGATCTCGACCTTGCATTTGTCAAAAGTCAAATTAGCAAGGAAATCTGCAACTTTATTACCATCCCTAATCACACAAGCATAACTAATCACCCCAGACACTAAAGGGAACCGCATAGGGGAACCGCACCTTGTGCAATTCACCAAACTAGTCTAATTATAAAATCTTAAAAATTAGATTGTTTTTCTATTAGATTTCAGTTAATATTGCAAGTTCTTAGAGTCTATTGTCGTTAGTTCAATTACTAACAACTATGGCATGCTTTTTTTTTTTTCCAACTATTGCATGCTTATTTCACGTTTTGAATTTGTTAAATATGTCGAAGAGACATTGTTAACCTCAGTGTTCACTAAATATATGCTTTTCCATTGGCATGTGCACAAAAAATTGGAAAGATAATAGAATGGAACAAGAAAAATATTGCCAAGTGTTAGGGAAAAACATGCAAACACGAAGAATACGAGAAATTATGTGGTAAGGCCTTAATACGTCCACGGGCGATAGAGAATAATTTATTGTTGATTAGCGAAGATTACACATCTCTATTCTGGTTTCTCTCACACACATAACACAATGAGTATTGCCACATATTTATAGTGCCAAGGTTTCCTAAAACCTATTAAGCAGAAAAACACAACTAATTAATTATGTGCTAAAAAGGTAACAAGCTAATAAAGTAACGTGCACAAAAGGTAATAAGCTAATAAAGCAACATGCACAAAATGTAATTTTCTATTCTTGTTGCTCAAGAATACGGGTCACATTCAATAAATCTCCACATTGGTACGTATTCGCTCCAATCAACACATCATCGTCCCTAAGGGTTCAATGCTCCACACCGCAAATAGCAACTAGGTCCAAGCAATGCTTGAACTTGCTAACTGGAACCACCTTAGTCATCATATTTTCTGGATTCTCATGGGTAGATATCTTCTGCACTGATATGATCCCCTGTAATGCAACATCTCTGATATAGTGATATCTGATGTCAATGTGTTTAGTCCTCTCATGATATATCTGATTCTTCGTCATATGGATTGTACTCTGGCTATCACAAAAGACTGTACTTGTATCTTGCTGCAGTCCAAGATCACGAACCAGGCCTAGTAACCATATGGCCTCCTTCACAGCTTCTGTAATTGCCATGTACTCTGCCTCAGTAGTCGACAATGCCACAATAGACTGTAATGTCGCTTTCCAATTGGTAGCATATCCAGAGAGAGTAAACACATAACCCGTCAGAGATCTTCTCTTATCAAGGTCACCCGCAAAGTCTGAATCACAATAACCTACCAACCTTGCGCAATCTCTAGCTATCTTGCTAAACAACAAACTTACATTCGCAGTGCCATGCAAATATCTCATTATCCATTTTACCGCTTCTCAGTGTACTTTTTCAAGCGATGCCATATACCTATTCACAATACTAACTGCATGTGAAATGTCAGGACGAGTGCACACCATAGCATATATCAAGCTACCAATAGTACTCGAGTATGGGACATGAGACATATGCTCCACCTCCTCCTCAATTTTAGGTGACAAATCTGCAGACAACTTGAAATGAGCAGCAAGTGGCACACTCACAAGCTTTGCTTTAAGCATCCCGAAACACTCGAGCACCTTAGACAAGAACAGCTTCCCAACGTTTCTATCTCTGTGAATCTTTATGCCAAGAATCTTCTTCGCTGCTCCAAGATCCTTCATCTCAATCTCATTACCTAGCTGCTTCTTTAATTCGTCAATTGCAGACATGCTTTTAGCAGCAATAAGCATATCATTGACATAAAACAACAAGTACACAAACGAATCATCTGGAAGCTTCTTGAGATACACACAACTGTCATAGGCACTCTTTGTGTATCCAGCACCTACCACGAATATGTCAAATCTCTTGTACCATTGCCGAGGCGACTGTTTCAACCCATACAAGGACTTCTTCAGTTTGCAAATATAGTTCTCCTTACTAGGAACTACATACCCCTCTGGTTGACTCATGTAAATCTGCTCTTCAAGATCACCATGCAAAAATGTCGTTTTCATATCTAGTTGCTCAAGCTTTAAGTCATGAAGAGCAACCAAGGCAAGTAAAATCTTGATGGAACTATGCTTCACAACCGGAGAGAACACTTCGTTGAAGTCAACACCCTCCCTTTGTGTATAGCCTTTTGCCATCAATCGCTCTTTGTATCGAGGACCTTCAACCCCTGGAGTACCTTCTTTTTTCTTGTAAACCTATTTGCAACCAACAACTCGATGTCCCTTAGGCAATTTAACAAGCTCCCATGTTTGATTTTTCTAAAGAGACTCAATCTTTTCACTTATGGCACCTATTTACTGAGCAGAATCGTTTCTAGATATAGCTTCTTTGTATGAATTCGACTCATGTCTTTCAATTGTTTTAGCAACAGTCAAAGAATATGCAACAAGATTAGTGTATCCTCTTTGAGGCTTTATAATCTGTCTCCTTTCTGGCCCAGTAGCAATCTTGTACTTCTGTTGTTCAGGCACATTTTGATCATGTACCTCAGTTGGCTGAGTCGACTGAATTGGATTGCTATTATTGCTAGATAGAACATTTTGAGTATCAGGAAATACCTCCACCTGCTCTTTGACACCGTGGTCTAAACCAGCTACTACTTTCTTCTTCTCTTGGTATAATGAAACAGACTCATTAAATGTGACATCCCTACTGACGAGGAAACCTGGAGACTTTGGATCACCACAACTTGTAACCTTTTTTTCTCGGACGCATAGTGTAGGAATATGCATTTCTTTGCCCTCGGCTTCAACTTGCTATCCTTCACATGAGCGTATGTAGGGCAACAGAACACCCTCAATCGAGAGTAGTTAGCAAGCTTACCAAACCATAACTCAAAAGGAGTTTTCAATTCTATAGCTTTGGACGGAGACCTATTCACCAAGTAGCACGCCATATTAACGGCTTCAGCCCAAAAGTCTTAACTCAAACTAGAATGAGAAAGCATACAATGAGCTCTCTCCACCAGAGTTCTATTCATGCGTTCTGCAACTCCATTCTGTTGTGGTGTCCCTACACATGTGCGGTGTTTCACAATACCTTGTTTCTTGCAGAACTCATCAAACTCTTTATTGCAGTATTCCAACCCATTGTCAATCCTAAGACGTTTGATCAGTTTATTAGTTTGCTTCTTAATCAATGTCTTCCACTCGAAAAATGTTGGAAACGCCTCATCTTTAGTTTTCAAGAAGTATACCCACACCATCCGAGAGTATGCATCAATGAAAGTGATGTAATACCTTCCACCTTTCTTGGAAGGAACTTTATTAGGACCCCAAATATCAGAATGAATGTAATCAAGTGTACCTTTGGTATTCTCCTACTCCTTGCTGAACTTTACCCTGGTTTGCTTTTCAAAAACACAATTCTCGCAGAATTCAAGCTTTCCCATTTTTTGCCCACAAAGCAAATCCCTCTTGCTCAGCTCAGTCAGTCCCCTCTCACTCATATGGCCCAACCTTTTGTGCCATCACTGCGTAGTGTCATTATCACTCTCCTCGGATGCAACAACTGCAATACCTGTAACTGTACTACCTTGAAGGACATATAGGTCGCCAGTCAAGTTTCTTTTCAAGAGCACAATTGCACATTTGGTCATCTTTAAGACACCATTCTTAGTTTAGAATTTATACCCCTGAGAATCCAAACGTCCAAGAGAAATCAAGTTTTTCTTTAGCTTCAGTACATGCCAACACTCGAGAGATCTTGTAATACCATCAAACATCTTGATATTTACGATGCCCATTCCCTCTACCTTCAACAAAAGATCATTGTGTAGAAAGACTTTCCCTTCTCTTTTGGAATAAGAAGAGAACCAGTCATGCCTAGGACACATATGGAATGTTGCACCAGTATCAAGAATCCATTGATTATGCCACTGTGATGCACTCATAGTGAAAACTTCCCCAATACTGCTCGAGTTCTCCCCATCATTGTTAGTACTCTTCACCACATTAGCTGAAATCTCCACCTTTTTCTTTCCTTTTTTTTAGTTTTGAACATTCTTTCTTAATGTGACCCTTTTCACCACACTCGAAACAGCGTAGCTTCCTTGCTCTTGATTTTGACCTTGACTTGCTTTTCTTTCTACCGAAAAATCCCCTTCTATTCTCCGATCTCCCTCTACCCACTAAACCCTCCCCACGAACTTTTTCTCTATGTCCCGGAATATGTGTTTGAAGATCCTTCGATTTTAATAAAGCAATCACATCTTCAAAGGTAATTTTATCTCTCTCGTACAACATAGTGTCCACAAAGTTCATATATGAAGGTAGTAAGGAGCATAATAGGATCATAGCTTGGTCATCATCATCAATTTTAACACCCACATCCTTCAAAGCAATAAAACAAGAGGTAAACTCATCAAGGTGTTGTTTTAGTGATATACCTTATTTCATTCTAAGATGATACAATCACTTCTTCAAGTAGAGGCAATTTGCGAGAGACTTAGATGCATACAATTGCATCAAAGTATTCCAGGCCTCAACTGCTGTTGTCTTCTCAGCAATCTCCAACAATGCTTTATTTGTCACGAACTTATGTATTGCACTCAAGGCTTTCGCTTCAAGTTCTTCTCTCGCTACTGGTTCTGTCTTTTCTAGGATCACTTCTTCAATGACTTTCCAAAGTCTTTACATTGTCATAAATGCCTTGAATCTGATCCTCCATAGACTGAATTTCATTCTCCTGTCAAACTTCTCGATTTCAAACTTTCCACCTATGGAAGATATCTTTATTTACTCAAAACTCGTACTTTGGGATGGAATTTGGCTCAACAGACTGCAAATACGGATTGAGCATGTCGAAAAACCTTAGGAACACCCCCGGTCAACTTTGGTGAACATCGGTCAAAGTCAAACCTATTGGTCAAAGTCAACGCTGTCCCTAAACACGAACTTCGGACCAGAATCTAGAAAAACAAAGCCCAAAAACGGACTTAGCATGTCAAAAAATGTGGGGTAAGGCTCTGGTCAAACCCGATAAACCCTTGGTCAATGGTCAACGATCAAAGTCAAACCCCGGTCAATGTAGTGAAATAGGTCAACTGGTCAAAATTTTTTTATTTTTTTGGTTTTAGGACTAAATCTAAGCCCAAATAGACCCAACGCCTGCTAACCCTAAATATGCTTTACAAATTTGAACCAATTTTCCAAAAAAAAAAAAAACTAACCTTAAGAGCACGCGAATCTATCTTCTTCTCTTGTTCTTCAAACCCAAACACGAACCACGACCCGCCGACGTAAGCTTCCACTCCAGCCACCAATGCTCAACGTAGACAACACCCGAATACTCCTTACCGAGCAAAGACCTTTGTTTGGTTAAGCACCGTTTGGTTTGAGCAATTTTAGTTTCACAGTGAGTTTTGATTTTTCCTTTTTTCCTCAAGCAGCGAATTAATACCTAAGCTCTGATACCAGTTTGTTGGGGGGGGAAAAACATGTAAACACGAAGAATACGAGAAGAAAAACGAACACGAGAAATTACGTGGTTCAGCCTTAAAGCTTACGTCCACAGGCAGCAGAGAATAATTTATTATTGATCAGCGAAGATTACACAGCTCTACTCTGGTTTCTCTCACACACATAACACAATTAGTATTGCCACATATTTATAGTGCCAAGGTTTCCTAAAACCTATTAAGTAGAAAAAGGCAACTAATTAATTATGTGCTAAAAAGGTAACAAGCTAATAAGGTAACGTGCACAAAAGGTAATTTGCTATTCTTGTTGCCTAAGAATATGGACCACATTCAACACCAGGATATATAATAGAAGAAAGCAAGTGAAATGTTTTAACATGATCCTTTAAAGTATGTTTGCTCCAAACAATTGGAATGTTTGTACAAAAGAATTATAATTCCATGTAAGGTAGCCTATCAAAAAAAGATTGTATCTAATTTTTTGCTTTAGAGTACACCAAAATTGTAATAAAAATACTTATGAATAATTGATAAAGGTGACACAGACACTTGTCAATTCAAACTCCAATTTAGTCTTTATTTGGGGAGCACCGAAACGAAATGATCAATATTTAAATAAAAAATCTAACACAAACACGAAAAAATGGCAATGCTAGAATTAGAAAGAAAGATAAAAGCCAAAACATTTGTTGGTTTTCTAACAAACCTGACTAGCATTTGCACTATAGATTCTTGACTTTGGTTGAATGGCAATTCATATCCAAACTAGAAGAGGTCAAGGATGCATGCCGTGTTCCAGCATCTCAAAATTTAAGATGAAATTAATACATGATCTAGTATAACAAATTAATCACAAATACAAATGATTTTAATACATGAGCATAATTAGTAATTAACAAATGATTTTAAAAACTATATTCAGCATTATGGTGTTGATAAAAAAAGGATGGAAAACAAATATTTTTCTTTCAGATTCATAACCAATTACTACTAACAGACTTCATGCCAATGGCTACACCATTATATTTCACTTTTAAAAAAAAACAAATTAATTAATCATTCAAAAGCAAAAGTAATTACAACCAACAAGTAAGCACGGGACTCATTGACCAAAAAATTCTCAAATAAACCCAGGACTTAACCCCGAAGCTACTTGTTTATTATATTCAAAAAATGAGCCCGTGAAAATCACAAGAAAAAGCACATTGTTGAAAAATTAACATAGTATATACATACATACATGCATATAAATGCACGCACCTAATTGAGATCGCTGGGGATAATTAACATAGTTGAAAAAATTCAGCTCATTGGGGGTAATTAACATTGTATATGATATAGTGTTTGATAACTAAATTGGATTCTTCCCTCAGTCATATGATCTTCTAACAAACAAAAATAAAAAAAGACACAAAAAAAGAAATTGATATTTAGAAGTAAAGAAAATAAAAGAAAAAGAAAAAGAAAAAGATATAGTCTGCAATGGGCAAAAGAAGAGTGAAAAAAATGAGAGGAAAAATTATTTTTGGTAGAGTTAAGATATTTAAATCCATGGCCCAAATTTGTTTATATTTTAGGAATAAAATAAATGATTAAGTTTTTAAATTAGATAGTTAAGACCTAGTTTGAATGAAGAGAAGATTCTCATCTGTTTGTAACATGTTTTGACATAACCTTTCATGGTGTCATATGACTCTTTTTTTTTTCTTTTTTGCTTTTTTGGGGTCAACGAGGATTATGAGTCAATGGGCTACAAAATGTTCGCTTAAATTGATAATCATTTCACAAAAAAGATATTTTTCAATAAAATATTTATTTTCACAACGAGTATCTAGATTAGTCTTTTAAAAAAGGTGAAACTTTTACAAAGTTCAATTTTGACATTTTTTAGAAGTCAAAATTTTTAAATTTATTAAAAACATACTTTTGCTAAAAGAATTATACAAAAAATACTTTTCAAAAAATCAATCCAAAAAAGTCCAAAATCAATTATCAAATGATAAAAAGAAAAGAGTGAAATATCAAAAGGACAGTGGAGAATATTGTGTTGATGTGGAGCAACTTTACCAATCGCTCGAGTAAGAACTTGAACCAGATGCAAAGGAAGTCAGGCTATTATCAATCCTATGGTGGCATCTCATTGGTGTTGGCAACAAGGTGGGGTAGGATTGAGGTTTGCTAACCCTTATTCTACACTTGGTAGAAAAAATTCTATACCTATCCTTACCCTATACCTAGTATTAGGTAAACCTTGCTATCACCCTCGCCTATTGGAAGAAAAAAAGATCTTCTCCTGTCCCTGTGGGACACTGATCAACAAAGTCAATGAGGTAAGACAATGGGGTTAAAATATAGTAAGACCCCCATTTATTAAAGCCCTTATTTATTAAAACTTCTACCTATTAATAACACATAAATAAATTCTAACACAAAAACACAATAAAAGGTTGCTAAAGAGATTTGAGCTTTGATCTTTAAAGTTACATGAGAAATTTTCACTATTAAATTTGAAAATTTTTCTTTAATAAAATAATTATAATAGAACTAAGATAAAGAATACACACTCACACAAAAATATACCGAGGTGGGGGGCCAGGGTTGATAGATCTCTACCCTTATCTGTCCCTATACCATTATAGGGGCAGAAGAATCCCACTCCCCACTCCCCTGCCCTAAACGGGGGTTTTGTCAAAAATCCTACCAAAAATCCCACCCCAACCGTTACAGTAGTCCTGCAGAAAAGTGTGGGATGGAGTATCATTACTATTTATAGATCTTGTTGGCAAGTACGATTTATTATCCCGAACATATATATACAGTTAGCAATTTTCATAATTCAGGCCCAATTTATTTCGATCAAGTGTCCTACTAAACTTATAAAGGTTTTTTTTTTTTAAATACTAGTTAAGTGACATCCTGCAAAGTGCAATTATATGCCTAATATTGTTAATGTAATAGAATACTAATTATATATAATAAAATATTTGTTTCAAAAATCTAGTAAATTTGTAAAAAGTTAGAGAAGTTATCCCTATATTTTTGCTTCTCCTTGTAGAAAATTGAAGTTAAAAAGACAGTAGTTTTTTTTTGTGTTTGTTATTCTAACAAATTGGGTTTGAAATTAATTAAACAATGGAAAGGATTGGGGGAACTAAACTAGTTGGGTGAAAATAGAGATGAAAATATTCAAAAAGAAATAATTTTACTTCATCAAACCGTGTTCTGATTTTTACGCTCGAACCCAACCCAAAATCACAAATATATATTTTTTTATTTTCTAGAGTTACTTTAATATAATTTTGATGTGATGTAGCACTTATTTGAACTTAGATAAGTATGATTTAGATTAATTTAAAATTTTCATATGAAATTTTTTTCATATCAAACTAAACTAGTTTGATGTCTATTTTTCTTATTTAGTTTAAATTAACATAATATGACTTAACAATAGCAAAATAAATAAAAATAAAAAATCTGGCTAAACCTTAAACTCCATTATTCAAAATCAAATAAGATTTTATGATTTTTAAAACATGAACAAATAGTTTTTCCCTCACAAAATTTGAAAATATGAATTAATTTTCATTCTTCAATGAAAAGGCATGATTAGTCGAGGAGTGAAGGAAGAAAGAGCAAATCGTTTTGGTTGAAAATGATAAAAGAAAAAAATTTAAATAATAGAATAGATGTAAAACTATAACTATATTTTTGCACACTTTTATGAGTTGTAGCTTTGACATTAAATTTTACTTACTTGACATAATATGATTTAACAAATAGTAAAAACCCAAAACTTGAATATCAAAAGTTGGATAATGGTTTTATAACTTTTAATATCTAATTAAATAATTTTCACTTTCAAAATTTGAAAATATGAACTTGAAAATCTAAGATGATTCTAACAACAAATGAATGGCAAAATCAATCAATACCTGAAAAAAGAGAAAACACATCATTTTGGTTAGGAATGAAAAAAAAAATAGATAATACGATAGATGTTGTTATAAAATTAGAGAGATACAAGGAGAATGAGAGAAGAAACAAGAATGAGAAAAGAGAGACGAATAATTTCTATTAATTTGTGTATCCAATTACAACATGTAAGTCTTTATTCATAGAAATACAATGACTTGTTCTTAAGAATTTTTTTTTACAACTGAAGAGGACTTTGTCTTTCAGTCTTGGATTTATATTACAACCCAATACTACTTTTAAAAATATGAGTATCCATATAATACATAACACTTTACCTTAAATTTTCATCCATCAAGATTATGCATAGTGGGGCAAAAAAGAAAAAGAGTACAATATTTTTGTTATACACTTTATAGTACCTCATTAAAAACCTTGCTAGAAAAATTGAGTGGGACAAAACTTAGGCCAAGGGAAAAAGAGAACATGGCATATTTATCTCTCCCTTATATCAGCATATCAAGAAATCTCTGAGTATGCATGCCAATCTTATAGTTTCTTAAATATTACTATCGATGATATCGGTTAAAATAAATTTGCCAAGTTCTTACTCAAAAAACTTGATGAGAATTTTGCTAAGCCAAAATATTGATCTCAAAATCTCATATAGTGCATAAGCGAGAAGTCATACCCTTGGCCTATCCCAAGTGCTGTGTATGGCACTTAGACACTTTTCTAAGGCAAAAGTGGCTAAGTTAGCCTAAAAACCATGAACAAAAGAACTTTGCAAAGAAAATAGTAAAGCAGCGGAATAAAGAGATGAGAGAATAAAGTTTTATATTGCTTTCAAACTGTCTGTGTGTTCTGTACAAATGAGAAGCTAGGCTATTTATACATCTCTTCTAGCAGATGAAAAATGGCTAGGATCATCTCAATCTAATGGCCAATACTAGCTTCTAGACTATTCTGTATCAATTTGGGGAATTTGCAAATCAATCAGGGGGATTTTACAATCAATTACAATAGATAATGTCATAATCAAAGGGATTGGGATTAGTTTAAAATCCCTACTATATTTGTTCTTCTTTAGAGAATCTTCTAGATGCTCCAAGAATGGAAAGTGACGTGTGCCTGTTGGTGAGCCTCGTCATTCTCGCCAAGTGGCACCTTGCATAGCAGCTGTATCGTCAGGGTGTGACATTCTCCCCCACCCATTCTCGTGAACGTTCTCGTTGCGTTCCCCTTCATGATACCCTTCAATTTGTTTTGTAAATTGCCAAATAGAGTCTGTGGGTTCCCAACTTACCTTACTTGATGGCAAGCCCTTCCAGTGTACCAAGTACTTGCGGCGGGGAGGTACTCCTCTTTTGCGAATCATGCAATCAGCTTCTATGAAATTAATCTCTTTGTCATAAGAGTCTACCACAACCGTTGGTGCTCTTTTGGATTCCCCTCGGCTTAGATCCTCCTAATCTTCATGGTATGGTTTCAATGTGCTTACATGGAACACTAGATGGATCTTCAGCTTCAATGGTAGGTCTACCTTGTAATAAACAATGTCACTAACTTTATTGATCACGACGAAAGGCCTTTCATACTTGCGGATGAGTCCTTTATGAACCCTTCTGAATGCCTTGAATTGTTGCGATAGAAGCCTTACTATGACTTTGTCCCCAACTTGGAATGAGACATATCTCCTTCTTTTGTCAGCCCACTTTTTAATCTTTTTAGCAGCCTTGTCAAGGTAGGCCCTTGTCAAGTCAGCTTGTTCTTTCCATCCCTTAGCTATTTGGTAGGCTAAGGGGCTACTTTCTTGGTATGTGGACTCCAATACAACAGTGTGTGGGCCAAAGGGTTGTTGACCTATTACAACTTCAAATGGACTTTTACCCGTTACCTTACTCCTTTGGAGATTGTAGGAAAATTGGGCCATATCAAGTAATGCTGTCCAATTCTTTTGGTTGGCTCCCATAAATGCCTCAAATATAGCTTTAACAAAGCATTCACCCTTTCAGTTTGCCTATCAGTTTAGGGGTGAATACTTGTCGAGTAGTAAAGATTTGACCCCAAGAGTTTAAAGAGTTCAGTCCATAGCTTACCAGTAAACCTTGGATCACGATCAAAAACAATGTGTCGTGGTAGTCCCCAATACTTCACCACATGTTCGAACAAAAGCTTGGTTGTTTGTTCTATAGTGTAATCAACTGGGCTCGGTATGAATATGGCTTATATTGAGAACTTGTCTACCACCACAATGATACTCCTATACCCTTCTAACGTTGGCAAGGCACTATTACAGTCCATGGCATAATCTCCCACAGTTTCTCTGGTATAGAAAGGGGTTGAAGTAGTCCTCTAGGAGCTTGATTATTAACCTTGTCCTGTTGGAAAATTAAACATGTCTTCACGTATAACTCAATGTCGTCCCTCATATGCTGCCAGTAGTATGTAACTTTCAATAGTGCCCTTGTGGCTAGCTAGCCTGGGTAACCAACCCATTTTAAGTCATGACATTCCTTCATCAGGTCCTTTCGTATGTTCCCTCACTTTGGGACATATATGCGATGCCCTTTGGTGTAGAACAAGCCGTCCTCCTTCAAAATTGTCTTATTGTCCCTTCTCGGGCAAGGGTGAGTAGACTAAGGGCCATGGAATCTTGGGACATACCTTCCTTGATCTTGCCAACCAGAGTGTCATCTTTCTTCATGTGATGGAATTCTGCTTTACGACTCAAGGCGTTGACCACCAAGTTGGCTTTTCCCGACTTGTACTCCAACTTGTAATTGAACTCTGCAAGGAGCTCTTGCCACCTTGCTTGCTTCAGAGTTAGCTTCTTTTGAGTCTCGAAGTAACTCGTTGCAATGCTGTCTATCTTGACCACGAACATGGATCCCAACAAATAATAGCGCCATACCCTTAAGCAATGGATAATGGTTGTCATCTCCTTCTCTTGCACCACGTATCTCCGTTTAGTGTCGTGGAGCTTTCGACTATCATAGGTAATTAGGTGGTGATATTTCATACGAACACCTCCAATGGCAAAGTCTGAGGCATTTGTGTGGATCTCATACGGCTTCTTGGGATCGGGTAAGCTCATGACAGGCTCACTTGTGATGGCATTCTTTAACTCTTCAAAGTCATCTTGGCAAGCCTTACTCCACATCTAGGAGGTGCTTTTCTTAAGAAGTTTAGTGAGTGGAGCTATCTTCTTTAAGTAGTTAAGGATGAACTACTTGTAATAGTTCACCAAACCAAGGAAAGAACATAATTCACTTACTTTGGTTGGTGCTTACCAATCCATGATAGCTTGAATCTTCTTCGGGTTCACCTTCAGTGTTCCATCCTCAATGATATGGCCAAGAAAATGTACTCTTTGTTGAGAAAAAGAGCACTTTTCTTTCTTCCAATGTAGTTCATTTTCCTTCAACACTTTGAAAACATTGCGTAGATGATTGACGTGCTCTTTAAGAGTTTGACTATATATCACAATATCGTCCAAATAGACCACGACGAACTGATCTAAGTAAGGGTGGAAAATTTTGTTCATCAAAGTACAAAAGGTTGTCGGGGCATTAGTGAGATCAAACATAACCAAATATTCGAATGATATGTTGTTAGGGGCTTAGTCCCCGCAACAATTCTCACTTGATGGTATCCTGAGCGAAGGTCAAGTTTGGTGAAGAGCCTTGCCTTACCTAACTAATCAAACAAATCTTCTATCAAGGGAATGGGATATTTGTTCTTTACTGTTACCTTGTTGAGGGCATGATAGTCGGTACATAGGCGTAGTGAGCCATCTTGCTTCTTTTGGAACAACACGGGCGCGTCATATGGAGTTTTCGAGGGTCGAATGAACTCCACGTCAAGCAACTCCGTGAGTTGTTTCTTCAATTCTTCTAACTTTGGAGGGGCCATTTGGTAGGGTGCCTTAGCATGGGGCTTGGCACTAGGAATCAACTCAATCTCGTGGTCTACCCTTTTCCTAGGTAGCAGCTTCTTCAGCAACTTGGTTGGCATGACGTCTTCAGACTTCAAAAGAACTTTGGTGATCTCTTTGGGCACTTCTTCTACCACTCGTTCGCCTACGTCTTCCTTCATAGTTGCTAAGTAAGTTGCCTCTCCATGTCATAGACCTTTGTCAACTTGTATGGCTAATAGGAGTTTTACTTTTGGCGTCGCTTGAACTTTAGCGGTACCATACATGGGGCCTTCTTATCGATGATCACTATTTATTTAAGGTGGGTGGTGGGAACGGCCTTGGCTCGTCTAAAGAACTCTGCACCGTGAAGTCATCCATAGGTACCACCGTGAAGTCCATATTTCCCTGCCATGTACCAATGGTTAAGGAAGCATTTTTAGCCATACTTAACAGAGGTCAAGGGGCAGAATTGATTCTCTTGAGTGACCCTTGGGACTTGTTGATGATAAGCCCCAACCTCTTTGCTTCATCTTCTGTCATGAAGTTGTGGGAAGCTTCGGTATCCAACATGGCCATGGTGGTCTCGTCATGAATCAATACTTCTACATACATCAAGCCACCTTTGGGCATAATTGTCATGGCTGGCTTGACGTTTAGAGCATTGAGCAATTATAAAAAACTCATGTGTGCCTTGGTCACCTTCTCATGTTCCTCTAATAATGAGTTGAGGGTTTGTCTCTTGGTGCACTTCTGCCACACATGAAGTCCTCCACAAAGGTAGCAACTAACGGGCTTTTTCTCTTTCTTTCCATCCTGGTTGAAGGATGACTTCTCTTGTCCTTTGGGATTTTTATGATCCCCACCTTTGCCTTTAAGTCGTCCTTCGGTTTGTTGAAGGAGTCATTCTTTGTCTTGAACTCTAGTAAGGATTTAACTATGACAATAGCTTCAGTAAAGGTTTTTTTGGTCTTCTCATCCTAACTTCTTGTTGTGCCCATGGTTGCAAACCCTAAACAAAGTCATACATGCGGTCATAATCCGGCTTGTTACGTACCTGAAGTTTAAGGGAAACATAATCTTTAACATAGTCGTGGATGGTCTTTATGTGCTTCAGGACTCTAAGCTTGTCACGGGCATCCTATTCTACTTCCTTTGGATAAAATTGAGCATACACATCCTCCTTAAATGTACCCCAAGTGGGTAAGTCCTTGTTTGCCTCCTTAAGCCTTTGGTGCTTCATGCACCACTATAAAGCTGTATCCTCAGTGAAGTAGAATGTTACTGTCTTGACACAACTTGCGTCGTCCTCCAGCCCAACTGCCTCAAAGTATTACTCAACCTACCAAAAGAAGTTGTCCACCTCTTTGGATTCACGCTTCTCACCATACGAACTAGGTCTTGACATGTCTATCTTTGGTACATGGCGATAGGTTAGTGTGCCATAGGCTATTGCCTCTCTACACATAGCCGAATCCTTCTTCATCTTCTCAAGGTTCTTGTCTTGTTCAGCCATTCTACCTTGTAACCAATCGGCCAGGGTCTCCTTCTCTGTCAATGCTTGTTAAGCCATCACTTTTAATGTTTGCACATGAGCTTGAAGCTTTTGGAGCTTCTCCCGTAAGTCCCTCTGACTTAGTGTCTCCTCATCGTAAGACCCAAGCTGCTGCATCTTTGCCATGAACTCAGCCAACGCATTTTCTGCTCTTGTCAAACACATCTCAAAAGCGACTTGCACATCTCAAGACTTCTATTCCCCTCTCATCATGGCCGGCATCAATGTTCTTCTCAACACCTGAAGAAAACATCCTTTAAAGAAGCAAAATCAAACACCTTGTGTAACCTTGGCTCTGGTAACTACTTGTCACGCCTTTGGCCTATCCCAAGTGCTGCGTGCAGCACTTAAACACTTTTCTAAGGCAAAAGTGGCTAAGTCAGCATGAAAACCATAAATAAAGGAACTTTGCAAAGAAAATAGTAAAGTAGCGGAATAAAGAGATGAGAGAATAAAGCTTTGTATTGCTCTCAAACTGTTTGTGTGTTCTGTACAAATAAGCAGATAGGCTATTTATACATCTTTTCTAGCAAATGAATGGCTCGGATCATCTCGATCTAACGGCTAACACTAGCTTCTAGACTATTCTACATCAATTTGGGGATTTTACAAATCAATTAGGGGGATTTTACAATCAATTACAATAAATAATGTCATAATCAAAGGGATTGGGATTAATTCAAAATCCCTACTATATTTGTCCTTCTCTAGAGAATCTTCTAGATGCACTAAGAACGGAAAGTGACATGTGTGCCTTCTAATGTGCCTCGTCATCCTCGCTAAGTGGTTGCCCGCATGACAGCTGCATCATCGGGGTGTGATAGAGAGCTCTTCAGGAGTCTCTTATATATGTTTATTCATAGAAACATGGGCTATTAAGCCTTTTTCTTTAGAACATTTGCATTAAAGCAAATATATTAGAATCTTCGTGATGTTTCAGCTCATATAAATAGCCTTGTGATTCATTGAATACATTTTCTCTCAGATTTATGCTTCAAGCATTGAATACATTTTTTCTCAGATTTATGCTTCAAGAATCTCTAGTCCTCTTGGATTTTATATAAATCCTATAATCATAAAATACTTTTATATAAGTTGTTTCATAATGATAAGACGCATTTGAGATCCATTTCAAAATTCCATGCTAATGTAATTTTATCCACAATATTAAAACATATCTCCTTATAATGAAATAAAACAGATTGGGGGGACACCCATGATTGAGTTAACCCAACCTCAATAAACATTTGGATAAGCTTAGGAGACAGTTTCTCTCAAAAACTGCCTCTAATAGTTATCCATATTTAATTAAAATTGCTTTGGAGTAGTTAATCAGAAGATATAACACGCACAATTCATACACTCAAAGTTCTCTCTGCTCATAATTTCCTACCAGAAGAACTCATGTTCTACTTAGGAATAAAAAAACAAGTTTTTCTTTTGTTCATTAGAATCAAAGGCATTTACTGTTGTGGAGACTCTGGTTATCCATCGATTCCTATGATGCCTGTAGTCATTCATCATGATGAGATCAAGCTAGACACCAACCTCGATAAAATGATGGAGCATATTTTTTCTCTAGAAAACTTTCCTTCCACAGCATGAGCCCTACCTTCCGTCAATCATACTCCTGCGTCGCCACCAAGTCCTTTGGAACCCCTACTGGCAATAATCCTCCATACATGTCGCCACCAAGTCCTTTGGAACCCCTGCTGGCAATAATCCTCCATACATACAAGCCTCACGCCTGGAACAAAACATGGTCGGCCGTATTAACAGGTACTAACTCGAAGAAACCTTCCTTTAAGATGGATATTTACCAATCGCAGAAGACCAAAGAGCCCCAGCTTTTGTCATTCATGAGGAGGATTTTAAAGCCATGGCAGATGATTTGGAGTTTGCCTTGATTGGTAATTTCGTTACCATGCCTAGTATGTATAACGTCAAATCGATGGGTGGCACGTCACAACCCTATTGGCTCCTCGAAGTTATTTGGCTTGGATAAAAAACCATTCTCGTAAACTTCAGCAACGAAATTGATTTCACGAGATTTTGGGCTAAAAAATATTTGAACACCTATGGTCATATCATGCATGTATCTAAAGACTCGTTTGGATTGACTTTTGTTAAAAGTATTTTTTTAACAGTTTTTAAAAAATAGTTTTTTTAAAAAAAAATTGAAAAATTAACTTTTAAAAAAAGTTATATTTAAATTTTTTTTTTAAAATTTTAACTTTTTTAAAAGTCAAATTAAATAATTATTATAAATTTAATATAACTTTTTTAAGAAAAAAAATATTTTTTCTTGAAAAAAAAAACCAAACAAAACAGGCCTAAGTGGACGGCTGATTTTGAGCATGAAAATGAAGCCCCCATGGCACCTGTATGGATTGGTTTTCCGTACTTGCCAATAAATGTCTATAAACAACTGCAAGCCATTATCGGTCTTGCAAGAACAATTGGAAAGCCACTCCAAATGGATGAAGCCACCTCTAGAGGAACAAGACCTACTCTTGCTAGAGTCTACATAGAGCGTGATTTGCTAAAGGATCGACTTTCAGATGTTTGGATCCAATTTCCCTCCAAAGAAACGAAAGTTAACACTAGAGGTTTTTGGCAACCAGTTGTTTTTGAAGAGATCCCTCTTTATTACACCCACTGCTGCGAGATTGGTCACAACAGATCTACTTGTATTGCACTAGGTTCGAAAAAATCTGGATTGAAAGAAGACGGTAAAGAAAACATGGAGAATAATTCCAGGGATGCTCCCTAACAAGATAAATCAGTGCCAATAGATCAACAAAACAATTGGTCAATACCTGCAAATTGCAAAACGAAGCAAGAGTTCAGACCAGTCAATGGAGTTCGCTCTTGACCATGAAGAAGATCAGACTAATGACGAAAACTTGTCAAAGGGGAATAATGATGAGCAAAATCAAACATCAAACAAAGACAAGGAGATAGAAAAAGCAGAGGTGCAAACCGATTGGTTCCCAATCAATTGACAGAGAACAGGTGTAAAGAAGTTCGTATAGTAGAGCCCACTACTCACATTACTTCTGATACGTCCGAGTCTAGCTCTATTCCTTTCGACACAGCCAATGATCTTGAAGTGGGTACGTCAGGTAAAGATCTTTCCAACATGGTAAATTCTCATGCACCTGTCCCAGTTTATCAGCTAATGATGAGCATCTCCACCAGGGGAGAAGGATTTGGAGAGCGAGAAGGGTAGATTAGAAGGGGTTCAATCTATTTTATTTCTATTAAGACTTCTGGCAAAGGAGGTGGTTCCAAAAGCTCTAGTCGGCTTAACCTTGAAGACGACATTGAGGATCAAAACTTTGTGTATAGTAAGGAGAAAGCTTTGATTCTGGAGATAGGACAGCGTTTCATAATGCCGTTAAGTTAGCTCGTAGCGCCTCAATTGATAACTCAGCCATCAATATGCAACCGGTGAATAAGGACCTATTTGGATTGACTTTTTTTTAAGAATAAATATTTTTTTTTTGAAAAAGTTACATCAAATTTATAATAACTATTAGATTTGATTTAAAAAAAACTGAAACTCTTAAAAAAACTCAAATATAACTTTTTTTAAAAACTAGAATTTTCAACTTCTCAAAAAAAATTATTTTTCAAAAGTTGTTAAAAAAAGTACTTTTGAAAAAAGTCAATCCAAACGAGCCTGAAGAAGAAGAATCTGGGATGGCCCAGTAATTTTTCTCCACCAAACACTCTCTAGGAGTGGTCTGGTCCAGAATTTCACTATCGCATCTAATCATCATGATTAAAGGTATTGTTTGGAACATGCGCGGTATCGCCGATAAGCAAAAATTTCAGCGTCTAAAAGTTTTAACTCATTCTCAAAGAGTCAGCGTCTAAAAGGTTTAACTCTTCTGGAGACAAAAGTCAGGTTGTAAATGGCTTGCAGAGGGCGACAAAAATACAAAATTCTTTCAATTGTTTCTTGCTAAAAGGCGAGTCAAAAATCTCATATGGAGCATGGAGGATGAGCAAGATGGCTACATTGATACTCCCTCGGGTCTTAAGGAATCTGCCTCTCGTTTCTTTAAAAAATTGCTCTTGGAAGAAACTGTTGATCTGAGCAAGGTAAATTGGAATGTCATTCCACAATTGATTACTGATAAGGATAATCTTCTCCTATCCAAAGCTCCTTCTGTTGAGGATATTCCGGATGCAGTTTTTAGTTTTGATAATCAAAGTGCTGTTGGCCCGGATGGATTTTCTTCTGCATTTTACAAAAAGTGCTGGCACATCATGAAGAATGATCTTCGTGAAGCTGTCAAAGATTTTTTTCAGGCATGGTAATCTTCCTAGAGGTGTTACATCTACCTCTCTTATGCTTATCGCTAAAAAGGAAAATCCCAGAACGTGGTCAGATTTTAGGCCCATCAGCTTGGCACATCGTCTGAAGATGGCGATAAGCAAGCTGATTTCTTCAAATCAAAGTGGGTACGTCGCATGGTGTATAATAAGCGATAATATACTGGTATAGGCATACCACTTCGACCAATAAAATGATGACACGTGGCTCGTGGGATGAGGTGGCATAACCAGCGGACCCTAGGTGCATGGGTCCGCCCCTTGGTCCATTCTAGGTGTGCACCCGGTGGACCCTTAGGGTACGGGTCCGCCACCCCTCCAAACTCCTGACTTACCCTTACGCGATGAGTAAGCCCCTTTGCACGTTCAAGATAGCACGCATCAATATGTATGGAAAGGAACCTTGAGGCCACGCGTAAGCTAAGAAATAACGAGAAGCTTACCCTCGCTTAAAGGTGATGCTCGGTTGAGTGTTTGGTAAGACACATGATTTCTTTCCCAAAATGGGTACGTATGCCATGTCAATGGCCAATATTGGTAAAATTAGCACCTTACTTGAGGTAAGTCTCAAGAGTTGAGCCACCATCTCTATAAATACTTGGCCAAAACTCAAGCAAAGTAAGTAAGGAACAACAATTCGCTCTACGTATTTTCTGCATTCATAGTGTATTTGAACATATATGTATAAATTCTTGAGTCTTGATGACTAATTTGACCGTCCGAGGCACAATGGGGAGAAAGCCCCGCTCCAACTTTGCCTTGTAGGGAAAAGCTTGCCGTCCTATCAACCTAGAATGAAGAAAGCTTACGCGTCAATTGACTGGATACAAAAAGGCTTGCCCGTCCACCAATCTGGAACAAAGAAGGCTTATGCGTTCATCAGGCGGGCAAAGGTTGACCCTCAGCCCACGCATCCACCATCGTTACATCTAGCGTACCAACTAAGTCATCCGAGTTATTACTAACATGAGAAGGATATCTTTTACCCACATCACATACTTCTAGCGAAAGAGCTTATTCAGAGCATTGATTAAAAGGTGCGAGGATCCAATCTCATGTTTAAACTTGACATGATGAAAGCATAGGACAGGATCAATTGGCAATTTCTTCTCAAGGTACTCGAGCGCTTTGCTTTCTCCTCGCAATTCTTAAGTCTCATGCACGGTTTTATTAGCAACTGTTGGTTCTCCATCATCCTCAACGGAGAGAGTGCTGGGTACTTTATATCTACGAGAGGTCTTAGACAAGGTGATTCTATATCTCCCTTGTTGTTTATCCTTGTAGCTGAATATCTATCAAGATCTCTCAAAAAGTTATTTTGAAGCGACCTTCAATCCAATATCGGTCAAATAGTTCAGTGGTTATTTCCCATTTAGCTTTTGCAGATGATATAATAATTTTTGCGAATGGGAGTAAGTCCATTGTTGGTCGTATTTGTTAAACACTTGAACATTATGAGATTATCTCGGGTCAACGTGTGAACAGAAATAAAAGCGGATTCCTTCTCCATCAAATAGATACGTCCATCAGGTCCCAAATAATTTCAAATGCTACAGGATTCTCATAGCAAGCCCTTCCTACCACCTATCTTGGTGCACCAATCTTTAAACGGAGATGCTCTGCTATTTACTTTGATGGCATTCTATAAAAAATAAAGCAGAGGATTAGTGGTTGGGAGAACAAGCTGCTCTCGCCAGGAGGGAAGGATTACTCTTCTTAAGAGTACTTTGACTTCTATCCCTGTTTATCTCTTGCAAGTGCTCAAGGCTCCTTTATTTTTTCTAAAAGAATCAAATGCATCCTCAATTGATGCTTATGGGGCAGCAAAAGTGATCAGAAGAAAATCCATTGGGCTTCGTGGCAGCGTGTCTGTTATCCAGAAAGTGAAGGAGGGCTTGGTTTTCGAAGGTTAAAAGATGTTAATGATGCAATGGGTCTTAAACCATGGTGGAGATTCGGAACGTCTTCTGGACTGTAGACGTCATTCTTAAAAGGCAAGTATTATGAGGGTCTCAATGTGTATCAGCTTAATATACGACCACATGATTCGGCCATGTGGAAGCGCCTTTCAAGAGCTTCCGTGATTGCTGAGCCACATATCAGATGGAAAGTTGGGCATGGAAATCTTTCGTTTTGGAATGATGTTTGGTGGGACAATCATCCTTTGGGAGAAGTTAGCTCTGGGGACGTGCTAGTTGATTTCAAGGTTGCTGAAGTTATGGATGATACAGGTTGAAACATTGGGGGGGGGGGGTGGCTTCTCTCTTGCCTCAGTCAATTATCGATGCAATTCAGCAAATTCCAATTAGTAAAGATCGAGTTGATGCACCTTTTTGGGTGCTTTCATCTGATGGCTCTGTTTCTTTTAAAAGCGCATGGGATTTGGTGCGTCAGCGAAAGGGTGAATCTCTAATTGCTCGGCTGCTCTGGCATCACAGTATCCCAGCCAAAATATCTTTCTCTGTCTGGAAAACTTTGAATAACTGGTTGGCCGTTGAATCTGGGCTTAAAGATAAGGGAATTCCTCTTGCCTCGAAGTGTCAATGCTGCTGTAAAGAGGAGTCAATTAATTATATTTCTTGGAAAGCCCTCAAGCTACGGCAGTGTGGCATTTCTTTGGTAATATGTTTAGCATTGATCTCACATTGTCGTAATGTCTCGCAGATCCTCATGGCCTGGTTCGTTTCTATAAAAGTTCGGTGTAGGGGTCAAACTCGCATTATTTTGCCTATTTGCATTCCCTGGGCCACTTGGTTGAAGCGCAATGAAGCTAAGTATCAAGGTTTGGGGGTTAAGGAGGAACGCATTAGATGGAGAGTTCAGCATCTGATTCATCAACTTGCCCAGGCAAATCTAATTTTTTTGAAGCAGTGGCGTGGTGATGAGCTCAAGGCCAAGTGCTTCTTTATTACAGAGCCTTCCTGCCGTGTTTTGTAGAAGCGCCTTTGTTTGGTGGAGATGTCGGCGGCCACCGGGAAGATTTAAGCTCAAGGAAGCTGTGCGGAGGTGGCGGTCTTATACGAGATGACAAAGGCAGATTCATTAGAGGTTTTTACGAGTATACTTTGGAGGTGAGTCTGTACTTAATGCGGAGTTGAGAGCTCTTTTTAGTGGTTCAGGTTTGCCCCGACCTTTAGATCATGTAGCTCTTTGCTGAAATGGACTCTCTCTCTCTGGTACAACTTGTAAATGGCTCGTCTCATGGTTCATGGGCTAGCAGCTATTGGATTGATAAGACTAGACAACTTCTGCATACGTGCCAAGGTAGTGTTAGTCATATTCTGCGTGAAGGGAACTCGAGCTGATCTTCTAGCTAGTTATGGATCACGCAGTAATACACATTGTATGGTGTCCTCTTGCAACGAAATTCCGTGTCTTCTGGGTATCTTGGGATGTGATAGGCTTGGATTACCATATTTGGGTAGATAGGTTTCTTGCTTTCTTTTTTTTTTGCTTTGATTGCTTGCATGATTACTTTGACGGCCTTTGCAAACTTTGTAATGTGGGGGCTTTTGTCTTCCCATGTTCATGTACGTACAATCTTTCTGCGTTTTCGAATAAAATGGATAGGGGCTGATCCCCTTTTTTTATTTAAAAAAAAAAACATGATGTCAATTCTACGTGCTTGTAAATACACAACATACCCCATACTGTTCATCCTTTCCCATATATTTTATTTCCCTTCAACACAAATTAAGGAGAAAATAAACTTCCAAAATCTAAGAAATCAAACTAACTTATATGTATTAAGAAAATAATCAGAAAAAAATACATGTTTTATAAATAATGTTAAAGTAAAACCAAAAATTAACTTATAGTTCAGTGGTATTTCAATGCACAATTAATTTATTACTCCAAGTTCAAATCTTTAGGAAATATTTATAGTTTTCATTTCAGTCAGCATAAACATATATATAGAATATCAACCAAAATAGAATATAGCACTCCTTGTAGACTAACGGTGAAGTCTTTGCTCAACTTACATAAAGGTCACAAGTTTGAGTTTCTGTTCCAACGTATATTTTCAGCTATTTAACTTTTATTCTACTAATTCATACATATATGTGGACTTCCAAGCAAAGTGCAAAGAAATCTTATAGTCTAGTGTTTCAAGCACTATTATTATGTTTGTTAGGCCCGAGTTTGAGTCTTGAATGACTCCAAACAAAGTGCAAAAAAGCCTTATAGTCTAGGGGTTCAAGCTTTGTTCTCATGTTCGTTAGGCCCGAGTTTGATTCTTGCATCAGGTTAGAAAAGTTTTCTTTTTCATTTCAATATAGAACAACGACTAGACAAGATTCAAACCTTGTACCACTTATAGAACAACGACTAGACAAAGATTCAAACCTTATACCTCTTACTTAATAAGCAAATGCCTTGACCATCAACTACAGTATCTTTTGTGGTCATAATTGCAAGACAATAATTGATATGGGATTGGGTCACACGCATGGTTTCCGATTAATCTACACCCGACCCTGGGTGACGCCAACCAATATAGCCTATCGATGATCGAGATCCTAACGAGATCCCGGTGAAAATTGTACATCCATGAAAGGACACGTGCCCAAGGATATAGTCTATTAAAAAGGTAAGCTACACTGAAAATAAGGTAAGCCACTTTTACCCAAAATAGCACCTACCCATTCTGATTATTCCTTGAACCTTTAACTAACTTAAGCATAAGAGAGCTATTGGCTGGCACCACCCTGGTGTCAAGTTCTTGCTGTTTTGTAGGACATCGCCAGAGTAGGCGACTAGAGAAAAAGGCTAGGAGTTTATCTAGTTCGTTTCTGGATTAGATCGGCACCGTTTGTGGGAATCGAAGTTTACTCCCATTGAGAACAAGATGGCACACACTAAGAGTCAAACAGCTGGAGATCATCAATCGGCAACGGATAAAAGAGATGAACAAGATGACTCTGGAAATGAACAAGGTTAGCTGGCGAACCAATATCATGAGCTTTACCAAACCACTCAATCCCCAGTCCTTCACCTTTTCACCCTCTATCTCTAGGTAGCCATAGCATAACCACCCATTACCCCATGCCTGCCATAAACCCCAACTTGCCACCTTAGCAAATATGTTCTCCAGCATACAAAACTTAATGAACTAAATCTTCACCACACATGGACAACGACTCTTGAACCTATCAAATTTCCCTTTTAAAGCCAAACGTTGAATCCTTAAGTCAAAATCTCCCAACAAACCCAACCACATAATCACGATATAAATATGGAAAACCCCGGAAAGTCATTATTCCTAGGCGATACTACAATCAAGGCTGCGACAGCTGCCACCGCAAACATGTAGATTGTCCCAAGGCCGACTCCTCTGCAAATCATCAATGTCCAAGAGTTGGTTAACAGCCCTTTTATCAGAGGAAATTATCAAGAAGCTTGTCTCGAGAGACTTCGTCATTCCTATGTGTTGGGGAAAAACATGTAAACACGAAGAATACGAGAAGAAATAACGGACACAAGAATTACGTGGTTCGGCTTTAAAGCCTACGTCCACGGGCAGCAGAGAATAATTCTATTATTGATCACGAATGCTACAAGGCTCTTACTTTGGTTTCTCTCTAACACATAACATAATGAGTATTGCCACATATTTATAGTGCAAAGGTTTCCTAAACCTTTTAAGCAGAAAAGGCAACTAATTAATTATGTGTTACAAAAGGTAACAAGCGAATAAGGAAATATGCTAATAAGAAATTTGCTATTCTTGTTGCCCAAGAATAAGGGCCACATTCAACAAATCTCCACCTTGGCACATATTCGCTCCAATCAATACACCATCATCCCTGCAGCCAACTGCCTCTAAGAGCTCAATGCTCCGCACCGCAAATAGCAACCAAGTCCAAGCAATGCGTAAACTTGTTGACTGGAACCACCTTAGTCATCATATCTGCTGGATTCTCATGGGTAGATATCTTCTGCACCGACATGATTCCTTGTGATACAACATCTCTGATAAAATGATATCCGATATCAATGTGTTTAGTCCTTTCATGATACATCTGATTCTTCGTCAGATGGATTGCACTCTAGCTATCACAAAAGACTGTACTTGTATCTTGCTGCAGTCCAAGATCACGAACCAGGCCTTGTAACCACATGGCCTCCTTCACAGCTTCTGCAGTTTCCATGTACTCTGCTTCAGTAGTCGACAATGCCACAGTAGGCTGTAATGTCGCTTTCCAACTGATAGCACATCCAGAGAGAGTAAACATGTAACCCGTCAGAGATCTTCTCTTATCAAGGTCACCCGCAAAGTCTGAATCACAATAACCCACCAACCTCGCGCAATCTCCAATCATCTTGCTAAATAGCAATCCTATATTCGCAGTGCCATGCAAATATCTCATTATCCATTTCACCGCTTCCCAGTGTGTTTTCCCAGGTGATGCCATATACCTGCTCACAACACTAACTACATGTGAAATATCAGGACGAGTGCACACCATAGCATACATCAAGCTACCAACAGCACTCGAGTATGGAACATGAGACATATGCTCCACCTCCTCCTCAGTTTTAGGTGACAAATCTGTAGACAACTTGAAATGAGCGACAAGCGGCACACTCACAGCTTAGCTTTAAGCATCCCAAACGCTCCAAAGACCTTCTCAATATAACTCTGTTGAGATAAGAATAGCTTCCCAGCGTTTCTATCTCTGTGAATCTCCATGCCAAGAATCTTCTTCGCTGCTCCAAGATCCTTCATCTCAAACTCATCACCTAGCTGCTTCTTTAATTCATCGATGGCAGACATGTTTCTAGCAGCAATAAGCATATCATCGACATACAACAACAAGTACACAAACGAACCATCTGGAAGCTTCTTGAGATATACACAACTGTCGTAGGCACTCCTTGTGTATCCAGCACCTACCATGAATGTGTCAAATCTCTTGTACCATTGTCGAGACGACTGCTTCAACCCATACAAGGATTTTTTCAGTTTGCAAACATGGTTCTCCTTACCAGGAACTACATACCCTTCCGGTTGACTCGTGTAAATTTGCTCTTCAAGATCACCGTGCAAAAACGCCGTTTTCACATCTAGCTGCTCAAGCTCTAAGTCATGAAGAGCAACCAAGGCAAGTAAAACCCTGATGGAAGTATGCTTCACAACCAGAGAGAACACTTCGTTGAAGTCAACACCCTTTCTTTGTGTATAGCCTTTTGCCACCAACCGTGCCTTGTATCGAGGACCCTCAATCCCTGGAGTACCTTCCTTTTTCTTGTAAACCCATTTGCAACCGACAACTCACTGTCCCTTAGGCAATTCAACAAGCTCCCAAGTTTGATTCTTATGAAGAGACTCAATCTCCTCACTCATGGCACCCACCCACTGAGCAGAATATTTCCCAGATATGGCCTCTTTGTATGAATTCGGCTCATGTCCTTCAATTGTTTCGGCAATAGTCAAAGCATAAGTAACAAGATCAGTGTATCCGTACCTTTGAGGCTCTTTAATCTGTCTCCTTTCTCGCCCAGTGGCAATGTTGTACTTCTGTTGTTCAGGCACATTTTGATCATGCACCTCAGTTGGTTGAGTCGGCTGAATTTGACTACTACTATTGCTAGATGGAACATTTGGAATATCAGCAAATACCTCCACCTGCTCTTTGACACCGTGGTCCAAACCAGCTACCACTTTCTCCTTTTCTTGGTCTAATAAAGTAGACTCATTGAATATGACATCCCTACTGATGAGGAAACCTGGAGACTTTGGATTTGTGTACCACAACCTGTAACCTTTCCTCTCGGACGCATAGCCTAGAAATATGCATTTCTTTGCCCTCGGCTCTAACTTTCCATCCTTCATGTGAGCGTATGCAGGGCAACCGAACACTCTCAATCGAGAGTAGTCAGCAGACTTACCAGACCATAACTCAAAAGGAGTTTTCAATTCAATAGCTTTGGATGAAGACCTATTCACCAAGTAGCATGCCGTATTGACGGCTTCAGCCCAAAAGTCTTGACTCAAACCAAATTGGGAGAGCATACAACGAGCTCTCTCCACCAGAGTTCTATTCATGCATTCTGTAACTCCATTCTGTTGTGGTGTCCCTACACATGTGCGGTGTCTCACAATGCCATGTTTCCTGCAGAACTCATCAAACTCTTTATTGCAATATTCCAACCCATTGTCAGTCCTAAGACGTTTAATTTGTTTACCAGTTTGCTTCTCAATCAACGTCTTCCACTCGACAAATGTTGGAAACGCCTCATCTTTAGTTTTCAAGAAGTATACCCACACCATCCGAGAGTATGCATCAATGAAAGTGATGTAATACCTGGCACCTTTCTTGGAAGGAACTTTATTAGGACCCCAAAGATCAGAATGAATATAATCAAGTATACCTTTGGTGTTCTCCTGCCCCTTGCTGAACTTCACCCTGGTTTGCTTTCCAAAGACACAATGCTCGCAGAAGTCAAGCTTTCTAGTTCTTTGTCTACAGAGCAAATCCCTCTTACTCAACTCGGTTAGTCCCCTTTGGCTCATATGGCCCAACCTTTTGTGCCACAACTGCGTAGTGTCATTATCACTCTCCTCGGATGTAACAGCTGTAACACCTATAACTGTACTACCTTGAAGGACATATAGGCCGCCAGTCAAGTTCCCTTTTAATAGCACAATTGCACCTTTGGTCACCTTTAAGACACCATTCTCACTTTGGAATTTGTATCCATGAGAATCCAAACACACAAGAGAAATCAAGTTTTTCTTCAGCTCCGGTACATGCCAACACTCGAGAGATCTTGTAATACCATCAAACATCTTAATATTTACTATGCCCATTCCTTCCACCTTCAACGAAAGATCATTTCCTAAAAAGACTTTCCATTCTCTTTTGGAATAAGAAGAGAACCAGTCGCGCCTAGGACACATATAGAACATTGCACTAGTATCAAGAATCTATTGATTATGCCACCGTGATCCACTCACAGTCAAAACTTCCCCGGTACTACTCGAGTTATCTCCATCACTGTCAGCACTCTCCACCACATTAGCTGAATTCTCCACCTTTTTCTTTCCCTTTTTCAGTTTTGGACATTCTTTCTTAATGTGACCCTTTTCACCACACTCAAAATAGTGTAGCTTCCTTGCTTTTGATTTTGACCTTGACTTGCTTTTCTTTCTATTCGAAGATCCCCTTCTATTCTCCGATCTCCCTCTACTCACTAAACCTTCCCCATGAACTTCTTCCCTATGTTTCGGAATATGTGTTTGAAGATCCTTCGATTTTAATGAAGCAATCACATCTTCAAACGTAATTTTATCCCTCCCGTACAACATAGTGTCCACAAAGTTCGTATATGAAGGCGGTAAGGAGCATAATACGATCATAGCTTGGTCTTCGTCATCAATTTTAACACCCACATCCTTCAAAGCAATAAAACAAGAGGTAAACTCATTAAGGTGTTGCTTTAGTGACGTACCTTCTTTCATTCTAAGATGATACAATCGCTTCTTCAAGTAGAGGCGATTGGTGAGAGATTTAGATGCATACAATTCCACCAAAGTATTCCAAGCCTCAACTGCTGTCGTCTTCTCAGTAATCTCCAACAATACTTCATTTGTCACGGACATATGTATTGCACTCAAGGCTTTCGCTTCGAGTTCTTCTCTTACTGCTGGTTTTATCTTTACCGGGATCACTTTTTCAATGACTTTCCAAAGTCCTTGCATTGTCATAAATGCCTTGAATCTGATCCTCCAAAGACTAAAACTCATTCTCCCGTCAAACTTCTCGATTTCAAACTTTCCACCTGTGGAAGACATCTTCGTTTGCACAAAACTCATACTTCAGGATGGAATTTGGCTCAATGGATCGCAAAAACGGATTCAGCACGTCGAGAAACCTTAGGAACAACCCTGATCAACTTTGGTCAACACAGTCAAAGTCAAACCTGTTGGTCAAAGTCAACACTGTCCCTAAACTCGTACTTCAGAGCAGAATCTGGTAAAACAGAGCCCAAAAACAGACTCAGCACGTCGAAAAACGTGGGATAAGGCTCTGGTCAAACGCGATAAACCCTCGGTTAATGGTCAACGGTCAAAGTCAACCCCGGTCAACGCGATCAAACATGTCAACTGGTTTCTTTTTTTTTTTTTTTAATTTCAGGACTAAATCTACGCCCAAATAAAAATTTCTTTTTTATTCGTTTGGCGTGAACTAAGCCCAAACCCAAAAAAGAAATTTATTATTTTTCTGGCCTAGAATCCAAGCCCAACAAAAAATTAATTAACCCAAGACCCAAGACCTAGCCAAAATTGGACAAGGCCACTACCCAGGCCCGATCCAAATAAACCCAAAGACCCAAAGCCTACAAACCCTACACCTGCTTTACAAACTTGAACCAATTTCCAAAAAAATAATACCTGAATACCAAAAAAAAAACTAACCTCAAGAGCACGCGAACTCTATCTTTTTCGCTTGTTCTTCAAACCCAAACACGAACCACGACCCGCCGATGCAAGCTTCCACTCCAGCCACCAACGCTCAATGTAGACAGTACCGGAGCACTCCTCGCCGAACAAAGACTTTTGTTTGGTTAGGCACCGTTTGGTTTGAGAAATTTTGATTTCACAGTGAGTTTTGATTTTTCTTTTTTCCCTCAAGCAGCGGATTAATACCTAAGCTCTGATATCAGTTTGTTGGGGAAAAATATGCAAACACAAAGAATACGAGAAGAAATAATGGACACAAGAATTACGTGGTTCGGCTTTAAAACCTATGTCCACTGGCAGCAGAGAATAATTCTATTATTGATCACGAATGTTACAAGGCTCTTACTTTGGTTTCTCTCTCACACATAACATAATAAGTATTGCCACATATTTATATTGCAAAGGTTTCCTAAACCTTTTAAGTAGAAAAGGCAACTAATTAATTATGTGTTGCAAAAGGTAACAAGCGAATAAGGAAATATGCTAACAAGGAAATCTGCTATTCTTGTTGCCCAAGAATACGGGCCACATTCAACACTATATTTCCATGTTATGACAGACCTGGGGATCCAGCCGATCACATCTTCATGTTGAATCATAAAATATTTTTCTATAATGTTACTAACGTAGCCCAATGCAAGCCATTTTCGACCATACTGTTGGGTAAAACCCGATCTTGGTGTAATGAATCGCCCAGACATTCAATCTTTTCCTTCCAATAGTTAGTGACTTGCTTTATGAATCAGTTTGCTAGTAGAAAGATCACCCTTCGATCGTCATCCTCTGTGATCGGGATGAGGTGGAAGAGCGGTGAAACTTTACGGGAATTTGCAAAGAGATTTAGTGAGACTACATTCTTAGCCAATTTAGTAGTCATGGACACCTTCACACATGGTGTTCGGGAAGATAAGTTGTCTAGCACGCTAAGTGGTAAGTCTCTCGTCGACATAATGGCCAAGGTAGAGAAATATACATTGGCAGAAGACGTCATTCTTTCCAAGAGGGAACGGAAGAAGGAATATGAAATCGAACGGAACCCCAAGAAAAATAAGCTGAAGTATCAAGAATCCTAAATGGATCGGGTAGACATAAAGTGGAGGAAAGAAAACCCAGAAGGTTTTAAGAGACAATACGAGACATATACTTCTCTGAGTGTGCCCTGGACAGAAATACTGTTAACACTAAAGAACGAACGGGAAGTTCGATGGCCAAACAAATTAAGAGCAATCCCGAGAAAAGAGACAAGATGAAACACTGTCAATTCCACAGAGATCATGGACACCAAACAAAAGACTATGAAAACCAAAAAGATGAGATCAAGTCCCTGATCAAAAAAGGAAAGTTGCTAGATTCGTGAAGTGATAGGATAACCAGGGAAGTAGGAGGCAACAAAGCCCGAAGAGAGATAAAAAGATATTGGGAACAGTTGATATGATCTCCAAGGGGAATACTACAGGCGGGGAAATTATGGCCGGAAGGACATTTTATGTGCGATCATTACTCAAGGCCCTAACCACCAAAAGAGGGCGGGTTGAAGAAGTGAGTTTCACTAGCGAATGACCTCGTCGGGATAACGGTAAATCACGATAACCTTTTAATTGTTAATGTTATCTTGACCAATTATACTATACGTAGGATGTTGGGTGATATTGGAAATGTCGTCGATGTGCTATATTGGGAAGCTTTTAAGAAGCTAAACCTCAATAAAGCCAAGCTCGTTCCTTTGAAGAACGAATTGGTTGGATTCGCTGAAATTGGAGTATAGGCAGAAGGTGTGATGAGTCTTCCTCTCAATATTGGGGACGATAGCAGGTACATTGAACTAACGGCAGATTTCATAGTTGTTGTCTACCCAATCACACTCTATGGGATCATCGACCAAGTTACCTTCAACAAGTTTGGAGCATTAGTATCAACCTATCATCAGATGATGAAGTTCCTGACTAGGGGAGGAGTAATCACAGTACGAGGAAATCAACATAATGCCAGGGCATGTTATGTAGCCTCTCTTAAACCCAAGAACAAGCAGAAGAAGATTGAGAACATGATTATGGAAATCCAGGAGGTGAAGGATAACCCGAAAATCGGTGGCCCGGTGGAGAAGTTGGTTACGATCGAGTTGGGAACTACAGAACCAATGGCGCGAATTGGAACGGAATTGACTGACGATTTGTGAAATGTTATCTTTGAATTTTTTTGTTAAAAATCATGATATTTTTGCATAGAATCCCGTTGACATGACAGGTATTGGTCTAAGGTTTATTGAGCATCATTTAAACATTGATCCCAGATATCGGCCAGTCAAGCAGAAATGCCAACCTTTCAATGCCGAGAAAAACACTGCCATCCGTGGAGAATTGGAGAAACTGTAAAAGGCAGGCCACATCAAAAAAATAAAATACTCGACTATAGATTTCCAATGTAGTGTTGGTTAAAAGATTAAATAGGAAATGGAGATTCTATGTAGACTTCGCTGACATAAGCAAAGCTTGTCCAAAGCACAGTTTATCACTGCTCGAATTGACTAACTAGTGGATTCCACTGTAGGCTTTGAAATGCTCTCATTCATGGATGCCTTTTTGGGATACAATTAGACAAAAATAACACCTTCAAACTAAGAGCACACTTCATTCATAACTTGTTGGCTAAATTAGCTAATCACTCATTATTATATTACTTTTGATGATGAAAATTATATCTTACTTACTTAATAGCATCTTGTGAAGCTTCAAGTGAATATCATAAGATAGGTGCTTGAAAAATAGTAGAAGATGCTTGACCTTTAGCTTGACTACATGGAAGATTCACTTATCAAAAAATAGAGCTCAAGCTTGAAGAAGAAGAAGAAGAAGAGAACTTATAAAGTGGAGACGAGGCGCCACGAGGCGTCGTAAGGGGTACTGGCTATTATGCTTTCTTATGAATAGCCTTAGTTCCACGTTTAATAGCTCAAGCATTTTATCTTCCTTTAAAAATCTCATGAATATTGAGTTTACAAATGCATAACATGGTTTGAGTACATAAAATGAATTAGATGCTTCAAACATGTTTTGGAATGACTTTTAGCTTCAATTGATCCTTTAAAACTTGTTTGGAGTTGATTTGATGTTGTAAAAATGAGTTAGAATAATTTTAAATAGGTTTTTTGCATGCTTTGTCTTTGATTTTAGCATTCTGGTCCAACTAGACCCTTTAGCTGGTCGACCGGGGAAGGGGGGGAGGGGAGGAAGGGGGAAGGGGTCGCCCAGCCTAACTAGAAAGTTGGGACCTTAGCCGGACCCTCTAATCGGTTAACTGGCTGAGGCGTCTAGCCTAGGCAAAGGGCAAGCCGGTCGACCAGCTGAGCGTGTTGTTGTAATAAATGCACTAGCCGTTTATTACCGTTCAGCCCCATTTTTCTTTTTTTCTTCCACCTACCAAAGCCCTAACTCAAAATACTCTTTAAATACACCTTCCAAACATCAAATGATCATCAATCCAAGCTTGCAAAATCTTTTATGATCATTCATTGCTGAGGTCTTTGAGCTATTATTGTGAAAGTGTTTTATTTTGCTATATTCAACTTTGAGAAGTTTCAGCTATTACACATATATTCTTCTTTAATCTTTGTTGTATACACACTCTTTGAGTTAGAAAATCTTGTGAGATATATTTATTAACTTGAGAAGAGTGTGGGGCAATCTTAAAAAGAGTGCCTCTTGGATCCTTTGAATTTGGGTTCAAAGAGGTGTAATACTTGGTTTGTGTTTCACCAGGCTTTGAAGAAGTATTATAGTTGAGTTGATTGAAGTCCTAAGGGGGAGCTACCTTGGGCAGTGGATATAGGCAAGGCCGAACCACCTAATAATTGTTTGTCATTCTCTTCTTTATCTCTACTTTACTTCATCTGAGATTATTGATTGAGTGGTACTTGATATATTGCTTACGTGAAAGTGTGTGATTTATTTATTAAATTTTAATTGAAAATTTTTTCTGATATCTTAATTCACCCCCTTTAAGATATTTTCCCCTACATAACTGATCAGTGACTCTACAGTTATCAAATAATGCCCCTCAGGCTCACAAATGTAGGAGCGATATACCAGAGGATGGTGAATATAATGTTTAAGGATCAGATTAAGTGCAACATAGAAGTATACATCGATGATATGCTCGTTAAGAGCAAAAGAGCAGAAGACCACATGTCTACCGTTAATGAGGTTTTCCAAATAATGAAAAAGTTTTCAATAAAACTTAATCCTAGCGTACGCTCCATTAAATTTTTAGGCTTCATGGTGACTTGACGAGGCTTTGAGGCCAACCCAAAAAAGATCAAGGTCGTGCTTGATCTTGAGCCTCCTGAAATAGTGCATAATGTATAATCTTTGGCTGAAAAGCTTCCAGCATTATGCCAATTCGTGTTGCAGTCATCTGATCGGTATGCCCCGTTGTTCAAAATGCTACAAAATCCAAAAGACTTCAAGTGGACATTAGATTTTCAAGAAGCCTTTGATGGAATAAAGTGGTACCTCGTTAAGCCACCTGTGCTTCCCCAACCAGAAGAAGGAGACACTCTCTTACTTTATCTGTCAAACTCACTGATGTGCCTTGAAAGTGTAAGCCCTAAAAATCTGCAAACGTATAGCTCGTGCAATATAATACATCCAGATGTGGGTGTCAAACCACAGGAAGGCTCAATGTGTGAAAGGAGTTCTATACTAGTGCAACCTAAAAGAAGCTTGAAAAGGAACCTAAACTATGCATTTTTTTAATACTATATGGATTATAGGAAGCTAAGGGGAAAATAAAGGACTACATTATGAAAATAGGAAAGGAAAAGTGGGAACTAAGCTAACTTAAAGGGAATAAAACCAACGGGAAGGCAATAGAGTGACCTACACTTGCGAATAGGTGACTTTCTCTTTCTATGCTTTGGGATTCAAGAATTTGGCTTATCTAAGTGATACTCTAATGCTAAGCCGCAAGCTAGTATCCTAATTACACATTAGGACTTGGTGCGGATCTGTCCCTAAGCGTGCATACTTAGAAGTATGGCATGGTCTTTATACACTTAAGGCCAGATGAGGGACTAGAAAGCTATCTAGGTTTCCTATATCGATTATACCCTAGCTCTTAAACTACTGGTTGGATTTAAAACCAAAGCCTAGGATGACTACGGTCGACCAAACCCAACCTAGACTCCTATTAGCTAGATTTAGAGCCTGTTTGGATTGGCTTTTTTGGGCCAAAAAGCACTTTTTTAAGGCAACAAAGTACGTTTTTGTTATAAACATGTATTTGGATTGGCTTTTTTTGAAAAAGCAAAAGCTTCTTAAAAAGCTCTTCTTCAGCTTTTTTTTAAGCTGAAATTTTGAGCTTTCCCAAAAAGGTTGATACAACTAATGAGAGATAAGGTGCGAAAATGTGGTCTTTTTTGCTCACTTGACGTTACAGTCATCTCTCCTCTCTCAAAATATCTCTTTCATCTCTTCTGCATATCTCTCTTCCCTCAATGACTTCTCTCATCTCCTTTGCCAGATCTTCATCTCAAAAGGCAATGGATCATCTCATGTCTTCTGCTAGATCTTTATCTCAAAAGGCAACAACTCTTCTCATCTTTTCTGCCAAATCTTCATCTCAAGAGGCAACGGCTCTTCTCATCTCCTCTGCTAGATCTTCATCTCAAAAGGCAATGTTTTCTCTCTCTTTTTTTCTAAAAAACGATTTTCCTCTTTCTTTTGTCACAGATCTATTTATTGAACTTTATTTTCTTATTTTTATTTTTTTTAATTTTTTGGTTGAAATCTTTACTCATAAATCTTTGCCATAGATCTATCTATTTCTGGTGTTATGGTGTTTTAAGCTTGAAATAAATGTAGCATCCTGTATAATATACATCAAGCTAAAAAAATGGGGAAAAGAAAAGATAAATTATTCTATTACACTAGTAATCAGCAAAAGTAATTCAAAATCATGAAGTTCACCGATGCCTCAAGTTGATTAATTCAACAATTTCTATTTGCATTTTTTGTGTGCTATCTGTGTGTGTTCTGGTGGTGTTATGTTGTTTGTGAGAGAAGAGGTGTATTAGGTATGCGTCATATAGTGGTAAAAGTGTAAGGATTGATATGCATTGTTGTGTGGTGCTTGTGATATGAGTATAACCATAGTTGGGTATAAGATGAGGTTGGTACATATGATATTTGAGTTATTTTTGCTGAATTTTCCAAGTAGAGTGATGCATATATGTATATATGCAAGTCGTGTGTGTTTGTATGGAGGTGTGCTATGTGTATATTTGTTCTTTTGAGTAATGTGTTGGTAGGGTGTGCCTGTCAACTATAGTTGGGAGAATTGGAATATTCTCGGGCTAGTTAGATGTATGGCTGCACTATAGTAGCAAAAAGAAAGAACCCAAGAAATGATGAAAGGAGTAAAGAAAGAGAAAGGAAAGGAAAAAGAAAAACTAAAGAAAAAGGAAAAGTAGCATAAAAGGACGATGTAATAATCAGTGATAGTAAATGTACGTGCATAGATTAAGAGTAGTGTACAATTCCTAAGAACCCTTCTACTTTATTTCACTACTTGAACCTGTGATCCTAGTTAAAGTTTTCATTATGTAGTAAAAATTTGATTTTGATTTTGAGGATACAATTTTAGAATTGATATTAGAGCTCGACTCAGAGTTAACACCTTTTATTCTTTTCCAAACTTCCTATCTATTGGATGTTCTTTACTCATTGGCATCATTATTACTTGATATTTGTAATTGAAGCTTTTGCTACCACGGACTATTTTTTTGGGTAAAAATCATCTGGGGTTTTCTGGAGTTTTTCATGTGCATTTCCTTTTTTATTAGTGAATTAGTTATTATTTGATCAGTTGATATAGTCAAAGTTCTTGTGTTTTCCTAATTAAATATTTCTTATTCTAAAATCTCATATAAGAACTAATTAACAGAAAAAGAAAGAAAGTGGATTTTGATGTCAGATTGCATAGTTATCTTTTCGATGTCATTTGTATGGACTTTAGCTGTAGTGATATGATATGAATTTGTTATGCAATAATGTAAATTATATGGGCATTGATATGATCGAACAAATCATAGAAAAAGGTAGTAAATTGTTGGAGAGTTGAATTCAATGTTATGATGTTAATTTTAAAATCTATCTTGTTCTTTTGCAATGATTTATTCTAATTTTTGTGTTCGAATAGAATGGCTTCAAAATATGCTCCTACAAAAGAAAAGGTTATTGATGACACAAACTTAGGTAAAGGTGAGGGTGAAGGAATAAAGAAGACTAGATGGAATGACAACAACACTGAAGAATTCTTGAAGGCATATGTTGAGGAGATACATGCTGGTAATAAGCCTTATGTGCATTTTACGAAAGAGGGGTGGAAGAACTTGACAAAAAAATTTTATGAGAGAACAGGTCATTCTTATGTGTGCAAACAACTAAAAATATTTTATTTGTTTTGAAAAAGGAGTTCTTTTTGTGGGCAAAAGTTGTAAAAAATGAAACTGACTTTGGTTGAGATCCAGTAAAAAAAACTATAGAAGCTCCTAAGAAGTTTTGGATTGCCAAAGGAAAGGCAAGTTTTGGATTGCCAAAGGAAAGGCAAGTTTTGTAATTTGTGTTGTTCAAATTAACTATATATTTCTTATAAGTATTTGGTCTATTAACTTTCTTATCTTGATTATAGGAAAATGTAGAATACCTAAAGTGGAAAAAAGAAGAGCCAAAATTTTTGGACATGTTAGAAACATGATTTAAGAATGTTGTGGCCACTGGTTATGTTGTTTTCTACCATATCAAGATCCAATTGTGAATGATGGTAATGATGGTGGCCCAATGTTAGAGGGTGATGGAGATACTAACGAAACAACTCAAAACCTCAACAACAATTTGATGCCCTTAATGTCCCTATCTCAAGTGCTCGAAACAAATGGAAAAAAGTGAGAAAATGAGAGAAAAGGGGAGCCGTGGCAAAAAAACTTCAAGATTCTCTTGATCGGCTCCTTGTTGGGATAAATCAAATGTCTTAACCATGGTGACCGGACCTATTTCTAATGATTGTTATAGCATAGATAGATGCTTGAGTATGTTGAATGAAGTCCCTGGTTTAGAAAAAGGCAATTCTCGTTACTTCTTGGCTGCTAGAATCTTGGCTAGGAAACAACACAAGGAGGCATTTGTCCGCCTTATGGAAAATGATCCACAACTAGCATTTGGGTGGTTTACACATTTAAGGATGAAGATACGGGTCGAAGTTGATTTACTTTTACCTAGTTGGACAATTTCCTTATATTTTATATTTTTGGTTGTTTTATCTTTTAAACATGAGTTGTATGACATGTTACTTTGATGTGAGTATAGAGATGTTTGTCTTTTTTATCGTATGTTTTATTGAATTTTTATAATTAAAGCATTTGTTTATAATTGAAGCATTTGTTTATGTTTATTTACATAGGATGACTGATACTTCAAACTCAGATTCTGAAAGTTCAGAAAATTTAAACCAAGTTGCAGGTGTGAACAAAGTTCAAATTGGAGTAGCAAGTACAGTAGCTGCTGCAGTAGTTACTGCAGTAGTTACAAACTATTATTTGAATTATGTATTAAAGCAGGAAAAAAGCAACTCTTACAGGACAAAGATGGGTAGAAGAATTAAAGAGAGGGCATAAGATACGTGTCTTTGAACAGTTTCCAATAAGAAAACATGTGTTTGAAAAATTAGTAGATGATTTAAATAAAAAATACGAGTTAGTTCCGACAAGATGAGTTGGGTTAGATGATGTAGTAGCTATGTTCTTATACATGATTACTCATGGGGCTTCATATAGGAATCTTGAAAAGAGATTTCAATGTTCTGGAGAGACTGTATAGAGGCAAGTTTATAGATTGTTAAAAGCTATAAGGAGGTTAGGAAATGAATATATTAAACTAGCTGATCGTATGTTTAGACATGCTCAAGCATTACTTGAAGCTGATTCAAGATATTGGCCATGGTTTAAGGATTGCATAGGAGCTATTGATGGCACTCATACTACTGTCCATGCTCCAGACGACAAAAAGATACCATTCACTTCTAGGAAGGTATTTACTAGTGCAAATATTTTGGTTGTATGTGACTTTAACATGTGTTTTACATTTGTGCTGATAGGTTGGGAAGGTTCGGCACATGATACAATAATTTTTTTAGATATTCTTCACAAGCCAGAATTGCAGCTTCCTCATCCACCTAAAGGTTAGTAATATTCAAAATTATTTTATTTAATTTGTTAATATTAATATACATTGTTGTTTTTAATTTGTAAACATTTTATTTACAAGTAAATATTATCTCATTGATTCTGGATATCCAACTTTTAAGGGATATCTAGAGCTATATAAAAGTACAAGATATATATCACCTTCCACAATTTAGGTTAACCCCAACTTTCAAATCACGAAATGAATTGTTTAATTATCATCATTCAAGCTTGAGGAGTGTCATTGAAAGAACTTTTAGAGTTTGCAAAAGAAGGTGGAGAATCTTACAAAATTTGACTAACTTCGAACTTGAAACTTAATTTGCTATTATATAGGCATGTTGTGTACTGCACAATTATGTAAGATGAGAGAATTCACCTGATTTAAGTATTCTTCAAATGTTAGAAAATTTATCTGAATTGAATGCTAAAGAACAAGCGTTTAATGATAATGAAGAAGTGTGAAATCAGGAATGGTAATAACCAACTTCAACAGATACTAATGTGATGGAGGAAACAAGAGATGCTATTCAAGGTCAACTACCATGATGAGTGCATCATTAAAATTGTAGAAATGACATTAAATAGACATTGTCATATGATGTAACAAGTAATCAAATTATATTTTCCTTTCCCTTTTGGAGTTTCAAAATTGGATATGTGTTTCAAATTATATTACAAGAAAATTTTTCATGTAATCTCTTTACCATGAAAACAAAAAAAATACAAAAATAGACTTAATTTTTGTTTTTGAGGGTTTTTTTTTCCTCTTTAAGTTCATTTTATTTAAGCAAAATATTTAGATTTATTAAAAGATATTGTTTAAAAAATTAAAAATCAAATATATGTGATAAAATAAAAAATATTAAAAAACTAACAATCCATATAATACTTTTTCAATGATAATAGCTTATTTATGATAATTGCATTTTTATCCAAATGCCAGTCAATAAAAGTGCTTCAGCATGTTATTTTTGGTAATTTGTCAAAAAAAAAGTGCTTTTACAATTGTCTATCCAAATGCCTATTGCAGCTTAAAAAGTGCTTCTGAATAGATGAATCCAGACACAAAACAGCTTTTACTACTACTTAAAGGTCTCTGAAAAAAGCTCTACAAAAAAAGTACTTTTAAAAAAAGTCAATCCAAATGAGCCTTTAAAGCTAAAGGATCTCAAACTAAGCTAGACTAGACTTAAGCTTTGTTGATCTAAGGACACTAAAGTGGATAGTTGACTATTGAGTGCAATATACATGTTCTAAGGCAATATGTTGTGAATATGTTAACTTATTCACAATCAAAGCATTAATAAGTTTGATTTGCACCATTGAAAACAACTAGGAATCAACAAATATTAAGATTGGAGCTCATATTCACTATAAGGCATGATTACACTCATATAGACATGAATATAATAAACCCACTTCATGAAATTCATAAACACACACATAGACATGTATATCCAGAGGATTAGAAGTGTTTTATAGCAAATACTCTTCAATTTATACACATACTACTCATTCAAGCATTATATCAAACATATAGACATAAATTGATAAAAAGCTATATGCATTAAGAGCAAAGTATGTATATATATAAGCCAATAGAATCCCATAACAAAGAATATAAAATCAACCCATTACACAAGTTTAGTAACCCTAATCTATCTACTCAATCATCAAATGAAATAGAATGAAAGATGGTTGAGGAAACTCCCCTTCCATCATTGCTTGTTCTTCTACAATCTTTAGCAAATCCTTCCCAAAAGTTGTTGCAATCCTCCAAAATAAGATTATATCCAGATGGATGTATGTGTTAATGTATGTATTGAAGGTGGGTGAAGGTAGGGTTTAGTTTGTGAGAAGTGGGTGTGTGAAGAGGAGATGAAAAGGAGTTCAAAGATAGTTAAAATGGCTGAAAAAAGGGTTTACATAGTGTAGAATTCGGACCAATTGAGGGCCTTGGCTGGTCAGCCAGCCTAGCACTTAGGTCAACCAGCCTAAGGGCCTTAGCTACTGTTTTGGTTGGTCAACCAGGCCAGTCAACTGGCCTAGGGTGGGGGTCAACCAGCTAGGTCAGTGACTTGGCCAATTTTGCTTACAATGATCCCGTTTCGCTCCGGTTGCACTTTTCTTCGTTGGTTGCCTCCAAAAGCTTCTTTTATGCTTCTCCCACATCTTGAACACCTCAATATTGACTTCAACATCAAATCACCATCAATTCAAGCCCTGAACTTTGACCTAACTTCACCAAACATGAGAAATAAGCATGCATCAATGTGGCATTTATCTTTAAACTCAACTATGTACAGTTATATGCACTTAGGCTAATCTCCTAGCATAAGTACTATGCTAATGTATCTCTTAAAGCTCAAAACACCTCTTAAACATAGACAAAGAACAACGCAAAGTTATTCAAAAACACAACACATCACTCATATATAGCTGTGGCCGTTGGATTGGTTCGCGAAGATATGAAATGGAAACAAACCGTTTATTATGTGAGCAAAACTCTTAAGGGAATAGAATTGAAGTATGATAGCCTTGAGAAACTAATATTGGTACTTATCATGTCGGCCTGAAAACTAAAACCATATTTAGAGTTGCATTTAATTAAAGTCATGATAGATCAACCACTGAGGCAAGCTCTTCATAAACTACGGTCATCAGGGCGATTACTCAAATGGTCAATTGAGCTTGGATAGTATGATATAACATACCAACCTTGAATCACCATCAAAGCACAGATGCTGGAAAACTTTGTAATGGAATGCACTCAGCCAAGAGAAGAAATTTTGGGGGAATGTGTAATCTATGTAAATGGGGTATCTAGCAAAGTGGGATCAAAAGCAGGAATCATCCTTAGATCTATCAGTGAGCAATAGTGGAAATATGCAGTAAAATTTGAATTTGGGCCAACAAATAATGAAATGAAATACGAGGCATTACCATCTGGATTAAAGTTATTGAAAAACATGGGAGCCCAGTCCGTTAAGGCATACATAGAGTCCTAGTAAGTTGAAGGACAGGTGAAACACGAGGTTGAAGATGAAGGGATAAAAGTGTACTTGGAGCCAATTTGGCAAGTACTAGCCCCGTCTAAGTCATTTGCATTAGAATGAATCTCGAGGGGCAAAAATGAGAAAGCAAATGCTTTATCAAAGTTGGGCACAACAATAAACAAAGGAGAAGTCATAATCATTGATTGATTGACATAACCTTTTGTCAAAGTTACAACCATCGAGATAACAGATAAATGTGATCGGCGGTGGCCCATAGTACAATACTTGAGGAATAGGAGTCTCTTCCAGAAGATCATCGGGAAGCACACAAGATGGTCACCTGATTGGCAAAGTTTCTGACTTTTGATTACCAGTTGTGTAAGAGGACTACTGGCAGCCCGTTACTTAAGTGTGTTAGCCAAAGCGAAGGAAACTACATGATTAGAAAGATGCACAAGGAAATATGTGGCAACCACTCAGGATTGAGGTCAATGGCTTATAAAGCCATACGGCAGGGATATTATTAACGGAGCATTATTAGAGATGCTCGAGAGATTGTTACACGATGTGATCGACGCAGAAAAAATGCTAATTTTCAACACCAATCAATAAGAACCCCATTGTCCATAGTGATCTCGTAGCCATTCGTGAAGTCGGAGCTTGATATCATTGGTCCCATGCCATCAGGGCAAGGACAAAGGAAGTTCGCTTTCATAGTAGTGGACTACTTTATTAGATGGGTGAAAGCAGAAGCCGACCTAACGATAATAGAAAAGATAGCCTAGAATTTTGTATAGGAAAACATTATCTATAGATTGGAGTCCTGAAGGCAATCATTATTGATCACAGAAGGCAGTTTAAGTATTTCTAGGAAAAAGCCAAAAAGCTAAATATCAATCTACAATTCGCATTAGTTGCTCATCCTCAAACCAATAGGCAGGTTAAGGTCACTAACAAAGCGATTGTGAATGGATTAAAGGCAAAATTAGAAGGGGCAAAGGGCTCTGGCTAGAAGTACTCCCAAAAGTGTTATAGGGATACCAAACATTCACAATAGTACACGAAAAACACCATTCAAAATGACATTCTAGACCGAAGCTGTGGTGCTGGTTAAGATCGATTTGCCTACTCTAAAGGTTAAACCCTTTAATGAATAAGAAAATGAAGATGTGTTGAGGATTGAAATGAAATTGTAAGAAAAGGTAAGAAAAAAGCTTGAACCAGGTCTAAAGCAATGAAAGAGGCATTGTGTTGACAGATGCTTGTGAAAATCAGGCTTAAGAGGATTAGCCTAGGAGACTTAGTTTTTTGGAAGCACCGATTTGCTAAAAGCAACCTGATGAAGCTTGACAAGAATTGGTTATCGGGTAGCCAAAGTTGTCTAACTGAGTGCATTCAAATTGGCTAGACCCTATGACACTAAGCACCTTAACGTATGGAACGAAAAGCACTTAAAGACATATTATGCTTAAGAAAAACAATTAACACTTAAACATCGGGTCAAGACAATATTTAATGACATCCCGATACGGCACACCACTAAATAGAGGCTGACGATACAGGATCGGGTCGCACGCATAGTTCCCCTATTAATCTACTCCAAACCCTGGTGACGCCGATCAAATATAGCCTGTCAATGATCGAGATCCCGATGATAGTTGTACATCCATGAAAGGACACGTGCCCAAGGGTATAGTCTATAAAGAGGCAAGCTATACTAAAAACAAGGTAAGCCACTTTTACCCAAAATAGCACTTGCCATTCTGATAATTCCCTGAACCCTTAACTGATTTAAGCATTGGAGAGCCTTTCGTTGGCACCACAGTGGTGTCAAGCTATTGTTATTTTGCAGCATATCAACAGAGAAAGACAAACTATCAATACTCAATAACAAATTTTATTGTCAACGGAATCTACATATTCTATATTATGGAAGCTCTTTTATGAATTCTTTGCGCACATATACTACAAAATTGACTTAACATATGTAATAGAATTTAACAAATTTTGTTCTCATCATAATCAATATAAATTAGCATACAGTTATTGAGAAAAACTAAATTGATTAAAGTAAGCCAAACATAACCCATAAATTCAGTGACATAATTCAATAGGGTGATGTTTATACTATTGATATGACAACGACTATATGGCTTTGCATAAAATTTTTACGAGACGTTTAGCAAATTTATACATCTCAACCAAAAATTACTTAAGATATAATCATGCTAAATACACAATTTAAATTCATAGATTTCTCTTGTAAAGAGGATCAACCTAACCTTGCTCTGATACCAATTAAAAAACCAATTAGGTCATATTGGTCAAGATCGAATGAATCATTTAGCAAAAGAAAACCTTCTAGATTCATTCATGAAGCTTAACTTGCCAACTTGTGAATATTTCATAGTAGGGAAAGCAATAAGAAAACTATTTGGTAAAGCTAAAGAGCTGAATATCCATTGCAATCAATCCATTCAGGTGTTTGTGGTCCAATAAACGTTCAAACAAGACATGGTGAATGTTATTTCATCACTTTTATAGATGATTTCATGCAGTCTGGTTACATCTCTTTGATCTCTCGCAAGATAGAAGTGTTGAAATGCTTCATAAAATTCTTAAATGAAGTGGAGCATCAATTAGAAAGAAATGTTAAAACCTTAAGGACATACCAAGGGCATGAATATCTATCTAATCAGTTTAAAGAGTTTTGTGATTAAAGAGGAATAATAAGGCAACTTACTATTCCTAGAACACCATAACAAAATAGAGTGTCTAAAAGGAGGAATAGGACACTCTTAGAATTTTTAGGTCTATGATGGCACAATCTCATCTCCCGCTATCTTATTAAGGAGATGCTTTATTGACTGTAGCCTATATACTTAACCAAGCACCTACTATCACTTCTATTGACTCTTTATGAACTATGGATAGGTAGAAAACTAGATCTATCATACTTGAGACCTTTAGGATCAACAACCTATATTCATGATCTATCTCACAAGTGGGGAAAATTGGGACCTAGAGGCAAAAAATTTATCTTTATTTGATATCTTGAGTACTCTAAAGGATATGTGTTCATTGGTGAAGATAATGATGGAGGTCTTACTGAAATTGAATCACGAGACATTACATTCTTAGAAAATACTTTCCAAGTAGAGGTGAAGCTGACAAGAATCTTGGTTTATACGAACTACATAAGACAAAAGAAGATGATATGCAATTGAATGCAATACAAGAGGAAGTATCACAATTGCAAGAAAAGAAGGAAGATGCACCTCAAATTCTTAATCAAAAGAAGATATTGCATCATCTAGTGATTTTGTTTCATAATAACTTCATCTTAGAAGGAGTAGTCGAGAAACGGTTCCTCTTTATCAATTTGAAATCGAAGAAGAAGTCTTTATAATAACTCTACAGGATGAAAAAGAACCTAAGACAGTACATGAGGCACTTTCATGTCCTGCTAAGGAAGAATGGAAAAAGGAAATAAAAGAGGAAATGGAATCAATAAAAAAGAACAAAGTATAGGAATTAGTTGGCCTTTAAAAGGATGCAAAGTAATTCGGAACAAATGGGTTCTCAAAATTAAAAGAAAAGCTAATAATTCTATTAAGAGGTGTAAGGTTCGCTTAGTAGCAAAAGACTACAATCAATAGGAAGGAATTGATTTTGAAGAAACCTTTTCACCTATTGTAATATTTATCTCAATTCGCCTTATCCTAGCTACAGTGGTGCAATTAGATTTGGAATTACACCAAATGGATGTCAAAATCACATTTCTAAATGAAGATTTAGAAGAGGACATTTACATGAAATAATCTTTAGGCTTTGTTGAAAAAGATCTAGAATGAAAAGTCTGTAAATTGCGAAAATCAATCTATGGTCTTAAACAAGCTACTAGAGAGTGGAATGTAAGATTTCATGAAGTCATTTAATCAAACGATTTTGAAATAATAAGTATAGATCACTATGTATATGATGTCATGCATTCCAAAGAAAAATTTGTTATATTATCTCTCTGTGTGGATAATATTCTATTGCTGGGAACACAAAGATTTTGTCAGAGCTAATAAGAAATGGCTATTTTCTCAATTTGAGATTAAAGATATAAGGGAAGCAAACTATATTCTTGGTGTTAAAATTCTTACAGACAGGTTAAAAGACTATTGTCCCTATCTTAAGAGCCTTACATTGATAAGATACTTGAATGTTTTTGAATAGTCAATTGTAAAGCCATCGACTTGAACATTTTTTAATGGTAAATTGTAAAGCATCGACACTCCAATAGCTAAAGGATTAAATTTAAATTTCAGCATGCGTCTAAACACTCTAGAAGAAAAGAAAAGAATGTCAATTGTACTCTATTCGAATGCCATTAAAAGTCTTATATATGTCATGATGTATATTAGACCAGATATTTGTTATGCCAGAGGTTTAGTTAGCTGTTTCTAGTCGAATCTTAGACCAAAACGTTAAAAAGTTGTAAAGAGAATATTAAGGTTCTTGAAAGGTACTGAAGGCCATGTCATCTGCTTTCAAGGGTCAAACTTAAACCTAGAAAGATATACTAATGCTGATTAGGCTGGAGATTTAGATGGTCATAAATCAACTTTGGGTTATGTATTCTTACTTAACAACTGTGAAAGAGTAGCAAGAAACAAGCTTGTGTTGCTTTGTCCACTAGCTGAATTTGTAGCTTGTGCAGCTACAATTCAAGAAGCTATTTGGTTAGAAAGATTCTTTGAGCATTTGGGATTATCAAATGATAATAGGAGTCTAATTATAATATACTTTAATAGTCAAGTAGCAATAGCCTATGTCAAAGATCGCAAATATCAGAGTAAAAATCAAACACATAGATATATAAAGTATCTCTTTATGAGAGATATTGCTTTGTCCACAGCAATATGCTTGCTAATCTTTTTACGAACCTAGAGCAAGGGATGTATTTCTAGATCATGTTATATATATAGGATTCTGCAAACTTTGATGTACAAATATTGCAAAATAATGTGAATTATTAATGTTTCCATTATGTATGATATCCTAATTCAATGATATATATTTTTGTGCATATGGTAAGAAAAAGTATGTATAATAAACTTTAGATTGGCCTTCTTACACGGGCAATCGCTTTTGGCATAAAAAGATGCGTAAAGATAAGACTAACACAAGCTAAAGAAAAACCATTGAACTTGAGTTGAAAATAGTCACCTTAAATAAGATTAAGAGGAGATCATGAACATGTTTATAACATGATTAATTTAATTTCTTTTTTGATCGAAGTAGTTTCCCACTGTCTACTTTGTCTATTACAGCAACATGTGAAATTCTTAATTGATTTTAAGAAAAGGGTTGCTCAATGAAAGAATTCATTTTATACATTGAGGATTGTCTAACTATGCATCTGTACAGTATTAATAAGTTTAAGACATACAACAAAAGAATTGGTAACACTATAGCACGTGAGTCATACCACGTATGCTTAAAATGACCAATAAGGTAATGAAGGATGATCCGTACTTCTTCACTGTGTGAGGCCTTTATAAACAACTATGTTATGTGCTCTTATTACTTTTGGCTGTATCTTGATATCTTAATTTGGCATATGCTACTTTAGCATGTTATCGATGCTCATGAAAAATTTGACATAGGGAAACATGTCTAAGAAAGTAACCTAATTATCATAGAAGTTTCATGTACAAAAGGAAGACTAAAATAAATATAAAAGAATGTGTTTAATGGTCGACCAATCATGTTTGTCGATATGGGCAAAGACATGATAATGAAAACACACGATATTATAAGTGGTGGCCTTTAGCTATCACAAAGATAAAGTAATATGCATTATGAGGGATAAAATCACTATAATACTGATATTATAAATTTTGTTTAGGGTACTACAAGATATGAAAAGGACAAAATTGCTTGAGCAATTATGTACCTTAACAAGTTAATAGCAATCAATGCTTATATGCTTGCTAGTCATATGACCTATTTGCCAAGTATGATGGTTCTATACATATAAAGGCGATGAAATAGAAGTGGAGTTAAAGTATCTAGTTAAGCGTTTGAAGTTTGACTTATCATGTACGAGCAGAAGATGAAAGAAAATGGATCTAGGTGGGTGCCCATAATTGGGTCAACCTAACCCGAATAAACATTTGGATAAGCTTAAGAGACAGTTTCTCTCAGAAACTGCCTCTGTCTCTAACAGTTATCCATATTTAATTAAAACTGCTTTGGAGCAATTAATTAGAAGATATAACACACATAATTCATATGCTCAAAATTCTGTCTGCTCATAACTGCCCTATCAGAAGACACTCATATTCTACTTTAGGGAAAAAAAACAATTTTTTCCTTTTGTTCATTACAATCAAAGGCGTCTAATGTTGTGGAAATCGTGGTTATCTTCTTATAAGGTGATCAAGGATTAGTGAAAAAACAATTCAAGAAACTTCAAGCTGCAAGATGTTAGTTTATTTTACCTTTATTTTGTTTTTCACAATTCCAAGTCTCTAACACTTTGTTTATATGAGAAAGAAGAAAAATAAATCAAAGTGTAACCACATAACACAATTGCCCATTCCTTGGCTAGTATTTAGCCATTTAAGAGTTAGGCAACTAGGTGATACATATCTTTGAAGTTCTCAAGTAATATGGGGTTTGTTTATACAACACTTCCCCTTAATCCAATTCTGAAAATTTATCGACCAACAAGGTCCAAAAGCTTACATTATTCATGTGAATATAATTTTGCATCGATTGTGTCCTTTTCTATTTGGCCAAATATATTTATGCTGAATTCTTTAGATAGAATTCAATTCATGATCCTCATTTTTTTATCACAATAGTAGTTATTGCATATGCAAATATTTGATCATGATCATTTTCATGTTTTGGTTCCACTATTTTCAGCAATAGTATAAGCGAGTGAGATATCATTCTTAATTCTAGTCATATCATCAGGTACATGATACTCTCTTAGAGTAACATATTTTTCTCAGTTATAACTTTACTTGTTTGATTGGCTTGATATCTTCAAGATATCAACCATTTCAAAAAAATGCAAACTTACTCTTTTTGCTCCTTTGATTTTGGAACCAATAAGTCTATTGTGCTTCTAGCATTACAGTAGGCATGTTTTCCAATATTTGTCAAATGATAAATCAAATAATATGAGCATTTAAAGCTGGTATAGTTGACATGGTCACTTTTTTCTCATCAATAAATGTATCTTTGCAACATTCTACAAATAAATAATTTTTGGATTTATAGTTCATATTAATTTATGCAAGGATCAATTGCATTTTACAAAACTTTTCATCTTTCCATTTTTGTTTTTCTCCTAAGATGTTAGGAACTTTTCTTTTTAAAATCCCTCACTCCCATGGGATTTGAACCTAAGACCTCATTATTGAGTTGGGATAGTCTTAACCACTTAAGCTATCCTATGATCCCCAAATAGATGTTGGGAACTTGACTTCAATAATTAACAAAATATGCTATTCTAATGTCTCTAATCAATGATACAAAATATGTTACAATTGACTAAAATTTAAATATAATCTAGGGTGTGTCGAACGAGAGGTGATCAAACTACGAAAAGGGGGTTAAACTCATTAACGAAGGAACTAAGGTGATTGCTTCTTGTGTAAGATCTCGGAATTATATCCTTGTTTTGGGCAATCAAAGGATTTGGATACTCTTGTTTAGGCCTTAGTCAAGTAACCTCATTATCTCTAACTGCTGATGCACTCTTATTTCTAAACGACACCTTTTATAAGTATAGGATTGTCCTAATCAATTAGAGTTTTTGGGCTTAATTAGCTAGGTCATTTTAGGTGATGATTAACATCCTACTTGAGAGATTAACCTATTACTTGTGTTTCAAACTTGAGATTAAGCCTCATAGAGTGTTGCCTAGTAATAGTGGGAACCCTTTTATTACTGTTTTAGACTAGATGTATACACTTACTACACTAAGTCACAACTTTAGCCCTATTAACCGACACACATATAGTTGCACATAGGGTTCATATCATTAGTATGGATTAAGGCCAAGGTTAAACCACTACCAATAACATCTAAGCACAAAATTGTACATGTATTGTTATATAGGCAATTCATTAAACACATAGATATGTATGAGAATAAACCATTGAAAGTAGAAGCAAAACATGTATTTGTCCATTCAATATGGCAAACCAAGAACAAGAATTGTTAACCTATACTACAATTAGAAATCTACCCTAATGGACATACATAATCATATTAGAAATAAGAATAAAGAAAAGATAAAGTCTTCCCCATTTTCTTTCTTTAATCCTCAATAGTCTTTTGGAAATCCTTCAGCAATCGTTGTTTAGACCTTTAATCCTAGCTTGATTGAGGTGGAATTTGCTGTGGAAGAGTGTGTGTGAAGTGGGTAGGTGTAAGGTTTCATTAGGGTTTAGAAAGGGTTTAAAAGAATGCACCAAATAGCCTACAATTGAGCTCAAAATAAGCACAGAAAGGGCTTTACTAGTTACCCTACCAGTTGACTGACAAGAGCACATAGGGTGAGTGTCCAGGTTGCAAATTTTATGTAACTCTATACCTCCATCGGCCAGATGAATTGGTCAATTAGTCCTACAGGGGGGTGGCCGGCAAGGTGCTTTCCTTGCTCTTATGTCCTTTGTTTTGCTGTCAATCCTCTTTCTTTGGCTCGTGTATCTTTATATGTCTTCGATCTTTACCCTAATACAGACCTAAAGTGTTACAACATTTAAAAACTTCCCACATCAGAAAATCTCAAGATTTAGAATCACCATATAAGGTTATGGGCCATTCCTCATATTAACGAATTAGTTTTTATGATAGAACCTCAAAATTCTTAACATAGCATCAGAGCTGGGCTTTTGGTCCAGTTCTCACGCTGCGCTTAAGTCCACGTGTAACCCGTCGAGCTCGTTCTCATGGTGGCCCATCCCTATAAGCAGCTGAGCTGCATCAATTCTGGGTCGTTAGTGGTCTCATGCAATCATTCCTATCATGGGCCACACAACCATCCAAATTCAAGTCCAGGTCATCGGCCATCCACATCCATTTACGTGGTGGCCTATCTCTAACCATTCAAATTCAAGTCCAGGTCGTCGGCCATTCACATCTAGTCATCAAAGTAGTGCAGGCGTTGTTCCTAGTCACACATGAGGGTATTGTTACAACATATAAAAACTTCCCACATTGGAAAATCTCAAAATTTAAAATCACTATATAAAGTCCTGAGACACTTCTCATATTAATCAATTTGTTTTTATGATGGAACCTCAGTGATCCTTAACATAATGCATGAAATAGAACAGTAAATGAAGTATCTATACATCTCAAGTCCTTGTGCACAAATATCACTTAATTATGCATAAACACTATACTAATACACTTAAATATCTCAAAACACCTTAAAATATGTGCGCAAATACTATGCATAAGTGCACACAAGTCACAACACATCATTAGGCTACAGTTGGTCGTTGTTGGTTTGCTCCAAACTTGTGTACGCATAATTTCTGATGCTATATTTCAACTCGCGTATACTTTGTTATCTCTTGCTAGATAGAGCTAATGTCGACACATATGCAAATGTAACTAAATTAGTTGTAGTGTAGATTTATGGGTTTGATGAAATTTCTTCAATGCTCAGATTTTAAGTTTTCCAAAGGATGCTTTGCCTGCAGCAAGTATGATTGATAGCCCTTAAAAGATTGTTGACAAAGAGGGTAGTCTGGTGGTGGTTAATCTTAAAGAAGATGAGACATCCATGGTGTTTGTTAAAAAGTCTGTAAGAAGGTCGAAAATAAAGTATAAAAAAAGAGCTTATCATTCATACGGCTTATCTTTCATGGTGTTTGTTAAACTAGTTTGCTATCTTTTAAATTATTCTATGATGAATTTATATGTCATATAAATTAATTTCTAATCTTGAAAAATAATTGCTACACTTTACAATAAATAAATGATAATTGAAATCCATTCAAAATAGAGATTAAATAAATTTAATAAACTTTATATTTTTTATACAGAAAAACTCCATATTACCATAAATAGAATTGGATAATATTTTGATACATGTTATACAAAAAGTCAAAAACACTTTCAACATGAATAGAACATCACTTGACTTTATATACTTTACAATCTTAGTTTCCTCAATAATTTGGAGAAATCCAGACTAGATTATTAAACAAAAAAAAAAACTTAATTGAAACCTCAAAATAGTGCAATACAAAAAAGGATAAAAATAATTATTGGTAGATAAGACATGAACAAATTGATCATTCAAGGAAAGATGCTAATTGTAATATTAATATAACATTACAACATATCTAATATCTATAATGAACCGTAATAGCAACATCCTCATGAGAGTTCAAAGTATGTCACTGCATATTCCCATTTGGGCAAAATATATAACATACGATATGAACCTCCAACTCAAGTGAAATAGTGAGACAACCTTAAACAGATCAATCTCTTTCAGGCAGATAAATCCATTTAAAGTCAAAAGATCAAAGACCCTTACTGCCCACTCCCGCTTCTCTTAAATTAATACCTATAAATACCCCCTCTCGGTAGGTAATTGAATATACTAATCTAAAGAAGCATACATCCCAAAATCCTTATCAAATAATTTATGAATTAATACAGAGGTCATATTCGATGCAACCATCTATATCAATCATCAATTACTTGACTGGGACAGAATCACCTCTTTACCGGTGTCCAAATAAAAAAGATAGACTGATGAGCCACAATAATGTGAGATTTACATTGGAATTATGCTCAAAATGTATATTGGAACTCTTATTAATGCGCCATATTTCATAAAATATATATATGGTTTAGCGCCATATGCAAAATTATATTCTTGATTTTGAGCATCATAAACAAAATTGACTGACAATGAACTTACCCTTCAACATATTTATGTGCACAAATTCTGTAAAGATCCATGAATCAATTCACTTGATCACTCTAAATATTGTACATGTAATACTATAGGAAAAACCATCATAAAGTAATATAAATATTTGCTAGCATCATTGCAGCATAAAAAGAGGGTCATTTGAGAGATAACCAAATGCTCAATCACAACTATAAACCCAAAATTCAGCAAAAGATAATGTCATCTCTCACTATAATTAAAAGCCCATTACTGGAAAGGGATAATGTAGGTGCAAATATCTTAAGAGGGGGGGGTGAATTAAGATATAATAACTAATTTTCATTTAAAAAAAATTTCTCTAAAACATTAACAGCTTCTTACAATCAATATATCAAATACAATGTAAGCAATATAAGCAAGTATAAGAATAGAAGTATAAGGAGAAGAGAAACAAACAATTGAAGGTGGTTCAGCCAAGCCTACGTCCACCGCCAAGGATGCTTCCCTTAGGACTTCAATAATCTCCACTATAATGCTTCGTCAAATCTTGGTGAAGCACAAACCAAGTTCTTACAACTCTTTGAAGCCTAACTTCAAAGAACCCAAGAGTTTCACTCTTTAGGATTTCCCCACACTTTACAAGGTTTAAAGAATAGATCTCACAAGGTTTATAGCTCCCAAAGTGTGTATATACTCAAGGAATAAGAAAGGATTGAATCTGAAAATTCTCTCCAAGGAGAAGATGAATAAGCTCTTGAAAGCTCAAATATATTGCAAGAATAGCTCAAAGATTGATTGAATGATGATAAAAACAATTTTGCACACTTTACTTTTTTTATTTGAATGTCTATTGAATGAGTATTTAAAGAGATTTGGGGGTTAGGGATTTGATAGGTGAAAAAATGAAGAAGAAAGCAACCAGAAAGGTAATAAATGGCTAATGCATTTATTACAGCAGCCCGTTCAGCCAGTCGACCAGCTAGGTCGTCCGGTTTGCTCTGCACCTTCTCTGACTTGGCCCGGTGCCTTAGCCGGTCGACCGACTAGAAGGTCCGACTTTTTCTTTCCTTCTTTGACTTGGCCGGGCGACCCTCCCAGGTCAGCCGGTCGACTGGCTGGGGGGTCTGACCACTCCAGAAGGTGAAGTAAAACCAAACTTTTGCATACAACACTTTAACTGCAATTTTCACAACTCCAAATCACTTTGAGATAATTTGTAAATATATGTTATGATTAGAAACACCACAAAAGCACATTTTTACTCTATGAGTGCATTCAAATTCATTTGTGCATATGTGAGATCAAATGTGTAAGAGTTGAAAGTTTGTTTGAACAAGAAAGAAGAGAACTTGAGCCAAACATATACAATATATATAGGCATTTCACAACAGAGCAAGAGAGAAAAATAATGTCCGGTACCCCTTATGTCATCTCTTCTCCTCCTTATGCCTTCTCATCTTCTCTTTCTTCAAATAGTGTGTTTTGCACATCTTCTTCAATCTTTCAAAGCTTCAACTTAAGTATCATCCCATTTTCACAAGAAGCTTTTTAGTCAAATAATGCATATATATTTTTTCATCATCAAAATTAATAGTGAATGTATAGCTAACAATCTCCCCTCTTTTGATGATGACAAATTTTTAATATATGAGCAAAGAGACTCCCCCTTAATATATGCATTCTTTTAAAAAAATGTATTTGGGAAAAATACTCCCCCTGTCAAGATTTAACTCATGCATATTTTGAAGACATTTTTCACCAATAATCAACCTATCAATAATCATACAAATAGCCATATCCACAACAAGTATAATAAACATATCATCAAAGCATATCAACAAATCAACAAAGCATATATACCATTCAATCAACATTATAACATTCGCCCATTGCCCCATTATACCATTCATACTTCTCCCCCTTTTGGCATCATCAAAATTAATATATAGGCAAGAAAAGATTGTATAATAGAAATAACTTGTTTACCAAAGTCAAGAACTCTAAAGTTAACTAAAACTAAAAAGTTTTCAAGTGGAACAAAATGAGTTTTTCTGAAGTAGGAAAATCAAGGCACGCGATCATGGTGATCTTTGAAGAACTCCTTCATGTCCGATCACATAGAAGCCACCTCTGAATCAATGTGTTCCCTCCAAATAGTAAGCTCATCCATTGGCTTGTCATGGTGGCCCTCATTTCTCCCATACCAGTGTTTAAAGCCTGCAATTGTGAAAGAATATGGGCCATCAAGGAGGGGCCTTCTTGTTGACCCATCGAGCTAGAACCAGCACCACGCCAAATTTCTCATCAGCGTTGCTCATCAATATGCATTTGCTCCCTAGATTCTCTCATTACTCGCCTAAGAATACCTCTTCAGGATCTGCCTCCTCTTCTTTAGCGGTACTCACAACTATGGGTGTTGTTCCTGGTATACCTATGTCGGGATCACCCTCAATTTCTGGCCCTACATCTTCTTCTAGTGTGATGTCTACCCCGCCAAGTATATCATCAAGCTTTTGTGCATTAGGGCCATAAACAGGATCGGTGAAAGTATTGCCCTTCTTAGTCTCATGCTTAATTGCAGCTTGAGTGCTTTAAGGCAGATTTTTTTAAGGTCTCTCTATTTATGGGCTTCCCATTATACCAGTAAATGCCCATGAAGTTCATATACAACATGTCAAAATTCCAAGCAAACTCTCTATATGAAGCATTTGATGATATGTTGAAATGTGAGAAGATATGCATTAAGGCCATACCATACCCAAGAGTGGTCGTTTTTCCTCCATCCTTTCCACTAATATGCAACATATGTTGAAGGATTAGGAAAGGCAAAGCTATCTTCTTTTTCTGCCTAAGGCTATAGTACATATAAGTATCCATAACTGGGATTTTTCCATCATTGATATTCCTTGGGAGAATAACTTCACTAATGATTTTGAAGGCACTCCTTTTATTAATATCAACATCCCTCAATAATAGAAGAATCAACTCTGGATCCTTAGGTCCTACATCCTTCCACATGTATTTTATAACTTTCCCCGGAATATCAGCCTTCCTGATTCCTTCCGGCCAACCTTGACTATTGTAATGACCTTCCCCATCAATAGGTATATTAAAGATTTCATACAAAGTTTCCTCCTTAAGCACAAAATTCACCCCACATACAGTAGAAGATAACTCAAGTTTTGGACTTCTACTATGTATCTCAAGATTTTTATAAAATTTTATTACCAATTTATCTTGCACATCACAATGTAGATGTAGAAATGTAGACCAATTATCAAGACATCGGTGCCAGCAAAATCTGAGTCCACGATATATTTACCGTACAAAATTGATTGCGTGCCTTGAATCTTTGATACCAGAGGTGGTGGTGGTGAAAGAGATTGTGTTCTTGGCCTCTTCTCTTTTCTCCCACGTGCTTGACCTCTTCCCCTCAAATTCACCATGATTTTGCGTTGTTTTTTGAAGATTAATCGGTGAAAACTTGGTTTTTTGAAGTGGGTAAGCAAAGTATAGAAAGAATTTTGGTAGAAAACAGTTGGAAATTGAAGAATTAATGGTGGGTTTTAGAGAAATTTCGGCTAGGGTTAAAAAACTTTGAGTGATTAAAGTGAATTTGGGGTTAAAACCCCCAATTTTTAACCTTGCCTGCGTTTAGCCGGTCGACTGACTGTCGCAGGGGTCGACCAGCTAGGTCGACCGGCCGGATCAGAGAGCACAACAAAAAAAATCCCTTTTTAGCCGGACGCTTTAAGCTTTAGTCAGTTGACCGGCTGGGTCAGAAAGTATAAAAATGCGTATTTTTCATGCCCAAGCCATATAAACACATATGCATGCAATTTAACCACATTTTATCATTCCAATCTCTCTTTTAATTTTGCAAAATTGATCCTCATGCAATGGTTTAGTGAAAATATCAGCAACTTGATGTAAAGTATCAACAAATTCAAGTATTATATCACCTTTCTGCACATGATCTCTAACGAAATGGTGCCTAATCTCAATATGCTTAGTTCTTGAGTGTTGAATTGGATTTTTAGTGAGATTAATTGCACTAGTATTATCACAATATATAGGAACATGATCATATTGCAATCCATAATCAAGTAAATTTTGTTTCATTCATAAAATTTAAGCCACACAACTATCAGCTGCAATATATTCAGCTTTGGTAGCAGAAATAACAACACTATTTTGTTTCCTACAGGACCAAGATACTAATGAATGTCCTAGGAATTGACATGTTCCATTAGTACTTTTAAGGTCTACTTTGCAACCAGCATAGTCAACATCAGAGAAACCACATAGATCAAATGTTGTTCTTTTTGCATACCAAAGCCCTAAACTAATTGTTCCCTTAAGGTATCTAATGATTCTTTTTACAGCAGTTAAGTGAGTTTCCTTAGGGTTAAATTGAAATCTAGCACATAAGAACACTACAAACATGATATCAGGTTTAAAGGCAGTTAAATATAATAGGCTACCGATCATACCTCTATATTTCTTCTCGCCTACTGATTTACCCTTCTCATTCTTATCCAGCTTTGTTGAGGGGCTCATGGGAGTTCCAATCTCCTTTGCATCTTCAAGTCCAAATTTCTTGATAATTTCCTTGGTGTATTTAGCTTGATTTATGAAGATCCCCTCTTTTGCTTGTTTGATTTAAAGTCCAAGGAAGAAGGTTAATTCTCCCATCATGCTCATCTCAAACTCCTTGTGCTTACACTTGGAAAAGTTCTCACATAAAGAAATATTAGTAGCACCAAAAATTATATCATCCACATAGATTTGGACAAGTAGGATATCATTGTCTTTTCTTTTAATAAATAAGGTTGAATCAAGTTTTCCTCTTTCAAAATTGTTTTCCACCAGAAATCTACTAAGTCTTTCATACCAAGCTCTATGAGCTTGCTTTAAACCATATAAAGCTTTTTCTAATTTAAAAACATGACTAGGATAGCAAGAATCTTCAACCAGGGGGTTGTTCAACATAAATTTCTTCTTCAATGAATCCATTTAAAAAGGCACTTTTCACATTTGATAAAGTTTGAAATCTATGTGACAAGCAAATGCAAGTAACATACGAATGGATTCTAGTCTTGCTACGGAGCATAAGTTTCATAATAATTAATTCCTTCTTCTTGATTGTATCCTTGTGCTACTAGTCTAGCTTTATTCCTATTCACTATTCCGACTTCATCTAGTTTGTTTTTGAATACCCATTTGGTTCCTATTACCGGTCTATCTTTAGGCCTTTCAACTAGCTTCTATACTGTATTTCTCCCAAATTGATTAAGTTCTTCTTGCATGGCAATTATCCAATTTTCATCAAGTAGAGCTTCTTTTACATTTTTGGGTTCTATATGAGAGATAAATGCATGATGCTCACAAAAAGTATTAATATTACGCCTAGTTCTTACACCTTCATTAGGATAACCGAGGATAAGATCTTGAGGATGATTTCTTATGAACTTCCAACTATTTGGTAGGTCTTCATAAGGTTCTTTTGTTTCAATATTTCCTTTGTTTGAGCATTGTTCGTTTTCCTTATTGGCTTGAGACTTCCTTTCTTGATGTTATTCTTCTTGCTTAGTTGGCTTTTCTTTGTCTTTCGGAGTTGGATCTTCAAGTGTTGTCTTTTCCAAAAAATAACCTACATCATCAATTTCCTTTCTCAGCTCAAATGGATTAGTCTCATCAAATGTAACATGTATTGATTCTTCCACAACAAGAGTTCTTTTATTATATACTCTATATGCTTTGCTCTTTGTGGAATATCCTAAAAATATTCCTTCATCTGATTTGGCATCAAATTTTCTTAAGTGGTCCTTAGTATTTAAGATAAAGCATTTACAACCAAATACTTTGAAGTATGATATTTTAGGTGTTTTACCATGCCATAATTCATATGGAGTTTTATTTAAGATCGGTCTAATCAATACTCTATTTTGTACATAGCATGCAGTATTTATGGCTTCACTCCAAAAATATGTAGGCAAGTTGTGTTCTTTTAGCATAGTTCTTGCCATTTCTTGTAGTGTACGATTCTTCCTCTCTACTACGCCATTTTGTTGAGGAGTACGAGGGGCCGAAAAGTTATGTTCAATGCCATGTTCATCACAGAAGTTCATGAAGGGAGTGTTCACATATTCGGTACCATTATCACTATGGATGCAAGTTATTAAATAGCTTTTCTCATTTTGCACTTTTCTACACAATCTTGCAAATTTATTGAAGGCATCATTTTTATGTGCAAGAAACATGACCCATGTAAATCTAGTATAATCATCTACTATAACAAATGTATATCTAGATCCTTCTAAGCTTGCCACATCAATAGGTCCAAACAAATCCATATGTAATAGTTGCAATGTTTTATTTGTTGAAACTTTATTTAGTGATTTGAAGGATGTCTTATGTTGTTTTCCTAGTTGGCAAGCATCACAAATTTTGTCTTTTTCAAATTTTAGCTTTGGTAAATCTCTAACTAGATCATGTTTTGACAAATCATTTAGTAAGCTCATGCTAGCATGTCCTAACCTTCTATGCCATAACCATGCATTATCATGCACAACGGATAAGCATTTTACATGTTGACATACAAGTTAGTCAATTTCAACAGTGTAAACATTTTCATTTCTCTTAGCTACAAATAATATATTATCATTTCCACACTCATAGACAATGCATCTAGAAGATTGAAAAACAACTTTGTGACCTTTGTCACATAATTGGCTAATGCTAAGTAAATTAAATTTTAAACCTTCTACAAGTAAGACATTATGTATGGCAAGAGCGTTTTCGTTACCGATGCTTCCTTTTCCAACAATTTTTCCTTTTCCATTGTCCCCAAAGGTAACATCTCCTCCTTTTGTCCTTTTTAGTTTGTAGAAGAGTGAAGAGTTCCCCGTCATGTGCTTGGAACAACCACTAACCAAGATCCATTTTATTTTGCTTGGTTTGCCTTCATTGGATACCTACATACATGGAATTCAAATGCAATTCTTTATTTTGGGGTCCCCAACACTTTGGGTTATTGGAATTAGTTTCAATTTTTGTTTTTGTGTAGTTTCAATTTTTGTTTTTAACCACCTGATGTGTCTTCGTATTTTGCAATAAATTCCATTATTTTGCATGCAATTACATATATCAAAGTGGTTAAAGTGATTTATTTTGTAAATTATTTGATCTAGTGTCGTTTGAGAGAAGAAGATATTTTGTGGAGGCCTACAAGAGCAATTTGCAGAAGATTCTAGACAATTGAAGTTGAAAATCAATCATAATTTGAGTTGGGCTAATTTAATGGAGAAGTATTGGGCTCAAATATATGGATCAAGGATAAATTTCTCATAGCAAACAAGGAGCTTTGGTCTTTCTTGCAAATAAAGTCATTGGTGAATGAATATGGCAAGTGACCTTGGTGTTAATTTTTGGAAAGTTTTTCTTGTCAGACCAGTTTTGATAATTTGCTCATAACTCCAACCCTAGAGGTAAAAATCACGTGATTCTTGGGCCATTGGACTCTTATGAGGCAGGGCTACAATTGTTAAGAAGACCATCTTTCCAAATTCAATGGGGATCAAGGTAAAAAATCAGTCACAACACGTTTAAAAAATTCCCGTCACCTGCTGGACACATTTCAGTATTTTGGGCATAACTTGGGCTACAGAGGCCCAAATTAGGTGATTCTTGCGGATATGGAAAGCTAATTCATAGAGCTACAACTTTCCTGCTTTGAGCTCAGCCTAGATCTGCCTTTAAGATGGTCAAAAACGTCGGTCAAACGAGGGAATTAAAACTGGTAGCAATTTCTTAATCCAAGTGGGATTTGAAAAGGAATTTGATACCATTATAAATACTCACAATACACAATAGAAAAAGGGGACTTAACCTAAGAATGTGCAAAGGATTAAATTGAAGGAAAAGTTGGAGAGCAGCTCTTGAAAAGAATTGAAGACAAGAACTTCATCAACTTATTTGTCTAGGAATAATACGATGAGTTTTTCTATTCTCAATTCTTTTTCAGTTTTTGCGTTGAACTTAATTATGAACTAAATTCCCCATGATTCGGGGTGATATTTAGTGATTATTTTTATTCATGTTTCGGATTCTTTTGGGATTTATTTGATTATTCGTATTTGTGCTTTATTGCTATTAAATTCTTGGTTAATCATTATTATGCTTGTAGCTAATTTTCGTTAGTCAAGAATTTATACCGTTGCCATATAGGAATCTTGTAGGTTCTTGTGGGTACAAATATAGATCAATTAACAGGACTAGATTTAATTAATTGGTTCAAGATTGAGATAGGTTATACCGCTGAGATAGCCTATGCCTTTATAGTCTCAATTAATTTTCTAGGGTCTGTTAGATTAATTAATTAAAGAAAAGTGAGAGATAATTTATGCCATTGAGATAGATTATGCCTCAACAACTTTAGTTAATTAATCTAGGTGAATTAGAGCTGTAGCCTGATCCCTTGGTCTTAATTGGAAATCCTGAAGTTAACGAACATGAATAGGATAATTTCCAGGCTATCACCCTGAATCGCGTTTCTCCTGAACTTAAGTCTCGCAACTTTCTTTGGTTGATTTTTGCAATTATTTTTCGTTTAGTTAATTTAATTTCTTTTCTTTTTTTTTATTTTCTTTAATCTAAAAATTATTTCACTCGTAGTATTTAGCTTAGTTATTTTTAGTTATTTTCTTTTCAATTCATGACAGTAATCCCGATTCCCCATGGTTCAACCCTCGAGTTGCTTTCGTGTGATAAAGAGGATAAATTTTGTGATTTTCTCGTTGCTTGATTTAATTGTTATTATTTGGCCATACAATGACGTGGTCACCACCCATTTAGGTCTTTGCCAATACGTAACAAGTGATCCTTTATCACAAATTTTCTTGTAGTAACAATGAGCAGATACATATCCTTTCTTTTCACAATAGGCACAAGTAACATTTGATTTTGGTGAATAGGAGGATATAGAGGTGGAAGCCTTGACAAAGTAAGTTTTGAAATACTTTTGATTAATACTAGGTTTGTATCCAATACCACTCTTATCAAAAGACATTTTTTAACTACCAAGGAGTTTTACAAAAAAAATTTTGCCGTTTTTAAATTTTTGAATAATTCCATTCAAATCCATGTTTTTCTTTTTCAAGTCTTTAACCTTTTTTTCAATTTTCACAAAATCTTCGACGTATGAATCATTTTCTTTTTCAGAGATTTCAATATTTTCCAAAAGAGAGGCATTTTCCTTTTTCAAAATTTCTTTTTGTTCAAGAACAAGTTTCAATCTCTTATGCATTTGCTTGTTTTTTGCCAAAGCTAAAGATAAATCATCATGTAATTTAGCAAATGCATCTTTTAATTCATCAAAGCTATATTCCTCTTCCTCTTCTTCACTAGATGAGTAATAGATAGATGGAGAAGGTGAAAATAGCACCTCATTCTCATTGGCCATGAAGCAAAAGTTGGCTACCTCATGTTGTTTTTCCTCATCTTTTTCGCTTTCGGAGAAGTCCCACGTGGCTTTGAGCGCCTTGCCTTCTTTCTTCTTTGAAAGCTTTGGACAATTTGCTTTTATGTGTCCCAGCTTGTTGCAATTAAAGTACTTCAATTTATCTTTTGCATCTTTTGTCTTTTTGAAATCTTTGCCTTCTTTTCCTTTCTTCTTCCAACTTGTGTTGTTTGAAGAGGCCCATTTTCTCATCTTTCTAAATTTCATAAATCTTTTGAAATTTCGGGCAAGAAGTGCAATTTCTTCATCTTCCGGGTCCTCATCATCACTTAATGAGTATTTTGATGCAATGAGGGCAATTGACTTCTTTGCTTTCTTCTCGTCTTCTTCATGGTCCTTTATCTCAAACTCATGAGTCATGAGTGACCCAATGAGCTTATTAAGCTCCAATTTATTCAAGTCCTTTACTTTCTTTATTGCCATGACTTTTGGTTGCCATGATAATGGCAAGCTCCTTAACACTTTCCTTAGCTTCTCTACATTAGAATAATCCTGTCCAAGAGCTTTCAAACCATTAGTAATTTCAACAAATCTAGAAAACATTTGCGCAACATTTTCATTTGGAAGCATATTAAATAATTCATATCTATGTACAAGCATAGCAATCCTAGATTCTTTTACTTGCCTAGTTCCTTCATAAGTTACTTCTAATTGGTCCCAAAGTTCTTTAGCCGAAGTGTACCCCATTACTGTAGTAAACTCGGTTGCATTCATAACATTGAATAAATAATGTAATGCTTTTTTATTTAACTCAAATAATTTTATATCTTCATCATTCCATTCATTTTCCAATTTGGGTATTCTCCTATCATCTTCTAATTTTGTAGGTAAAGTAGGCCGATTTTCTATGATTTTCCAAGCTTAGTAATCATGTGATTGTATAAACACTTTCATCCTCATTCTCCAAAATGTATAATTTGTTCTATCAAAAAGGGGTGCTTGTTTAATAGAAATTCCCTCCATATTTGCTAGAAATTCTACTAGTTGTCAAACTATAGGGAGAACCCTAGCTCTGATACCAATTGCAGGTGCAAATATCTTAAGAAGGGGGTGAATTAAGATAACTAATTTTCGTTTAAAAAAAATTTTCTGAAAAATTAACAACTTATTACAATCAATATATCAAACACAATTTAAATAATATAAGCAAGTATAAGAATGGAAGTATAAGGAAAAGAGAAACAAAAGATTTAAGGTGGTTCGGCCAAACCTACGTCCACTGCCCAAGGATGCTCCCCTTAGGACTTCAATAATCTCCACTATAATGCTTCTTCAAATTTTGGTGAAGCACAAACCAAGTTCTTACAACTCTTTGAATCCTAACTTCAAAGAACCCAAGAGTTTCACTCTTTAGAATTTCCCTACACTTTACAAGGTTTAAAGAATAGATCTCACAAGTTTTATAGCTCTCAAAGTGTTTATATACTCAAGGAATAAGAAATGATTGAATCTGAAAATTCTCTCCAAGGAGAAGATGAATAAGCTCTTGAAAGCTCAAATATATTGCAAGAATAGCTCAAAGATTGATTGAATGATGATAAAAACAATTTTGCACACTTTACTTTTTTTATTTGAATGTCTATTGAATGAGTATTTAAAGAGATTTGGGGGTTAGGGATTTGATAGGTGAAAAAATGAAGAAGAAAGCAACCAGAAAGGTAATAAATGGCTAATGCATTTATTACAGCAGCCCGTTCAGCCAGTCAACCAGCTAGGTCGTCCGGTTTGCTCTACACCTTCTCTGACTTGGCTGGGCGCCTTAGCCGGTTGACCGGCTAGAGGGTTCGGCTTTTTCTTTCCTTCTCTGACTTGGCCGGGCGACCTTTTCAGGTCAGCCGGTCGACCAGCTGGGGGGTCCGGCCACTCCAGAAAGTGAAGTAAAGCCAAACTTTTGCATACAACACTTTAAGTGCAATTTTTACAACTCCAAATTATTTTGAGATAATTTGTAAATGTATGTTATGATTAGAAACACCCCAAAAACACATTTTTACTCTATGAGTGCATTCAAATTCATTTGTGCATATGTGAGATCAAATGTGCAAGAGTTGAAAGTTTGTTTGAACAAGAAAGAAGAGAACTTGAGCCAAACATATATAATATATATAGGCATTTCACAAAAGAGCAAGAGAGAAAAATAATGTCCGGTACCCCTTATGTCATCTCTTCTCCTCTTTATGCCTTCTCATCTTCTCTTTCTTCAAATAGTGCGTTTTGCACATTTTCTTCAATCTTTCAAAGCTTCAACTTAAGTATCATCTTATTTTCACAAAAAGCTTTTTATTCAAATAATATATATATATATATTTTTTCATCATCAAAATTAACAGTGAATGTATAGCTAACAGATAATGTCAATCATAAGCTCTTATTATTCATTGTCAATTCAATGTAAAATGTTAGATTCTTTACTTAAAAACAAGGTATCAATATTTTCAAAAACTTATGTTGGCACAAGGCATGAAAAGAGGGATCAATTAGACAACGTTCCACGGGTAGAGATACGATTCACGAACTTGGCTCATATCTGAAATGTCCCTAATGACAACATAAACTTTAACTCTAAATACTACCAAAAACCAAGACCCACATCACAAATAAAATTTCACACTTGTGAAACTTCCTTGCACTAAGTTTGACTTTCCATCCTTAACCAAGTTTAAAAATGGATATATATATATATATATGTATATATGTATACATCTTGACTTAAAAAAGGATATATATATATATATATATATGTATACATCTTGACTTAAAAAAGGATATATATATATATATACATATACATATATATATACATATATATATATATCTATACATACATATATATATATGTATATATGTATGCTTCTTGACAGTTTATATCTTAAAAAAGGAAATTATTATATTGCTTGTTTCGACAACCCTAGAATGGTGAGCAACAAACTACCTTGAGTCATCAGGTCAAATATGTACATGAATCTAACTTATATCCTAGAAGATAAAATTGTTACCCATATATATATGCTTTATAAGACGATTTAATTTCCACCGGTAAGACACCGTAAACTTGACAAACGACTATGGCACTAACATATTCCAATTTAATTTCTACATTAATATACCGTAAATTAGAATATGTTGACAGCAAAAGTTAGATATCTATTACTTTGTAGGTTTTTAATATGATATTAGTGGCTTTAATACCACTTGTTAGACTTTAATTAGAACTAATACTAGAAATAAAAACACTACTACAATAAATTAAATTAATAATATTTGATGCTTACCTTGATTTGAAGCTATTAAAACTTTTTTTACGATAATCCTGTGAATCTTGAGATAAAACTGTAGCAGCGTGATGTAATAGGTACCCTTGGACCAAGGGCTCCCTCTTCGTCTCCAACTTCTATATGGTGACTATCAATGGAGTAAATTAACCCTAATAGCCTATTTATAAATTATTAGTACTCTGAATGAAAGAGAAAATCTAGTCTTAAAAACTTTGTTGGAGCCTCCATCAAGGTGTCTTAAAACTTTAAGCAGACTCTACACCTTATATATCACACTACTAAAACAATAATATTTATGAGACGGACCTAAGCTCAAGTGCAACGGATCAGAATTAAATAATACTTTGGACTTTACTAATCAACTCAACTCATTTTTCGAAAATATGAAATATTTCAATCAGAGGTAGCTCACAATTTTAATAAAAAAAAACTCTAACATATCATTCATACGGCTTATCTTTCGTTAAAAACAAATGAGAATGACTTTGTACTTTCTAGGGATTTCTACTTTATATTTGATATATCTCATTTTTATATTGAAATGTTTTCTTTTATTTAATTTTGATCCCTCAATGGAAAATGTTTTTCATGCCTACTGACTATATTATTTATTAAATTGGTGTTTATTTCATTTGTCACTCTAATCAAAATTAGTAATATATATTTTATTACAGTAAATTATATCTACTCATTTATATGCACAGTAATGCTAATCTAATGGCGTATTTACCTATTTCTTTTAGACTTATGCTTTTAATATGTTGGCATAAAATTCATGAATACTATCTTAAATTTCTTTTTCCCTTTTTGTTTGATTCCTCATTTTTCTATACTTATGACATTCTCATATATTCTAATACTTATTGCAAATCCTTTTCTTTTCAATAGAACAGTAAATTAAAAAATTGTTTATAACCATTACTCAATGTTTTTCCTTTTCCTTATCTTTTTTGTTTCTTTTTATTGTGGCTTTTTTTTACTCTTTAACTTTTCTTTACTTTTTATTGTTGCATTTAAAAAATATAGTTCTACTTAATTTAATCCACCTTACACGTATTTAAAAAATATATTTTATAAATAAAAGAATATATTCATAAATAAATTGATTTTTTTCAACAAAATTAATTGATATTTAATTAAGTTAATACCACCCTCTTCGTGTGAAACACGGGCATCAACCTATTTATGTAGAGAATGTGAAGAAAACTGCGCAAGGTTGTCCATTAGAAGACTCGTTAAAGACAGGGCCCATCCACTTTCTTTGACCTAAAAATAGTTTCGACTACTTCTCATTTCTGACAGATCCATCGTGGTGGCGTCCAAGACGCTTTAGTTGACTGGAATTGTGAAAGAAAGAAAGGTGCAGCAGCCCGAGGCGTAGCTAAATTAGTAAGTGGTTAAGTAATTAGGGTAGAAATACTTTGATAATGCGAGTTTAAATTCGTATAGTGTAAATTTGTATAGTGATAGTTCCCTGTTGAAATATTATGAAATTTCTTCTTGAGTTAAGTGGCCGTTGGTCTCTCTCTCGATAGTGCTCACTCGTATACATTCACGATTCTACAACCCACTGATCATGGGCGACTGACACAGATAAAAAAAGAGTTCGTCTTCGAATTAATCTTTTTAATAAAAAAAAGAAAAAAAGAAAGGTGCAACAAGATTTAAGTAGGGTCCATCCCATCACACATATACAGACTTTTGCAGACCACTGTTGTCTGTTTACCCAATCAAAAAAGGTGCACTGCCTAGCACTTAACCGCATCCCAATGTCTTAACAAAGCCCAAAAATTGTGTCATCACCCTCCATGCCCCCTTGTCCTCGCAATGTCCCGGTGATGAGGCTATCTCCGACGATTCCTTATTTTTTATTTTAAATTTAAGTAATTTGAGTTATTTTTTTATATTTTAAGATTTTTTATTTTTAATTTTATTTTAATAACTTTCTTATTTTTTATCAAACTTTCCGTTCAGAGAATCTCAATTTTAATTTTACTTCAATAATTTTTTTATTTTATAATATTGCAGTCTTAGAATTATAGGAATGAGGAATGAGATTTGGAGGTTGGTTTTGGGATAAAAAAACCTCTATATATAAGCGTTTTATTTTAGGGTAAGGAAAAAATTTAAAATTTTAGAAATAGAATAGGGGAGTTGTTGGAGCACTTTGCTATTAACAATACCCTTAAATATGAAAATTTTTATATTTTAGGGAATTTGTTGGAGTTAGACTAAAAATTGAAAACAAATATTACTTACAACTTGAATTTACATTCAATTTCTTGCCTTTGGATAGTTCTTTTAACTTAATTAATATTCAACATAAAAAATATGTTACACATTAAATTTGTTAATTAATGATCAAGTACACCAATTATTTTAATAATTAAATTCTATGATTTCTCTCGTCACCAAAAAAAAAAAAAAAAAAAAAAACTTCCATGCCCTCTTAAGAAAACCATCTCTCTCTTCATTTCATCGTTCTCGTCAAGACATCAAACCTTTCAAAGCCCAAATCCTCAACACCCTCTCTCTCTCTCTTTTCTCTTCTAGACCAGATTCTGCAATCTTCTTCATAGTACCTTAAACAGTACTGAGAAATTAAATAAATAAGTCATGAAGAAGCTCTACAAGAAAGGCACAGTTCATCCCACCCCACCACTCATCTTAGACCAACTATCATTTCTGCCTGCAACAATCTTGACTCTTGCAGCAGCTCTATCTTTTGAAGATAGAGAAGTCTTGGCCTATCTACTTTCTTGTTCTTCTAACAACTATGCTGGAAACAACAAGAACATCATCCACAAGAACACCACCACCGCAATCAACCGGAGCAGCAGCAGCAGCAGCTCCTGCTCCGGGGGTGGTGGTGACCACCCGCCGTGTTTCACCTGTTGTTGCTTCAGGTGCTACATGAGCTATTGGGCTAGGTGGGATGCATCGCCAAACCGTCAACTGATTCATGAGATTATAGATGCTTTTGAAGAAGGGTTGACTACGCAAGGCAAGAAAGAGAAGGGCAAGAGACAAAGAAGGAACGCTGGAGGCGACGGCGGTAGTCGCGGGTCGTATGAGTTCATAAGGCCGGAGATGAGCCTGAACAGGGACGAGTTTGGTGATTCCGACTCGGTGGAGGAGAGTTCCACCTCTGCTGGTGGTGGGGGTGGTAGTGGTGGTGAGGATGGTGAAGGAGACATAGAAGTTTTGGAGAAAGGGTCTGTTAGAAGGCTCGTCAGCTTTCTTGGAGATAAGATTTGGAGCGTTTGGAATTAGTCAGATGAAAAACTTGGAAGGGAAAAGGTTGGTTTTGTGTTACCTCCATTCTTTCTTTTTTCCTTCCCTATGAATCCTCTTTTTTTTTTTTTTTGTCACTCTTTTTTCTGGGTTTGTAAAATACCCTGTTTCGATGTGAAATATAAATGATCAACTTAGTTTGTAGAATGTATTTCCAGTTTGATCTTTTCTACTCTTCTTAGAGCAAATCAGCCATATTTAATATATAACTAATAAATAAATATTGGCTTCAAGATCATTCATGTTTTGATAATTGTACATTCCATTGTTATCTTTTGAGTTCATTCTTTTGCATTGGAGGAGAAGAATCTCTTGTTGAAAAGTTGAGGTGGAAACATTTTTTTGGCAATAGGGTTCACTTAATCATTTTGTCTTGTATGTGTTCTTAATTATTTCTCTTTTCTAACAAAGTTACAAACTTAGCAATCATCGGGAACACATCCTCACTTTTTTGCTTCCATTCTTCTCTTTTTCATTGGTCAAGTCCACTTTTTTCAGTTCGATTCCATCACTGGAGGAAGAAATTAGAATATATATATATATATATATATATATATATAATTTTACCTAAATATAAACGATAAAGATCTTTGCAGATATTTACCCTAAACTAAAGTGAGGAGCATCTTTTTTGGGCACTTGTGGTTACTAGCGAGGTGGGCCAACTGGGCTAAAACCTACTAATTCCATTTGGAATTATCCGTCTAGCTTTGTTATACATTATCCACATTGTTGTGCAAATTGTTATATAATAGTTTCACATTAAATATAATAATCTTCACAATAGCAAAGAGTGATGAGTTGTGTATGCTACGTTAAGCATTCCTTTATTCTTTTCATAGTTCATTGGAGGTCAAATCTATATATATATATATAAAAGAGTTCTTTTTCTTAAGCCTTGTCAAAGTATCATATTAATGTTTAAATTTGTCACTATAATTAAAAATAAATAAACTTAAATAAATTTAATATATATTATTAAAAAAAAACTCGTGTAAAGTACAGGTATAAAAGCACTAGTTTGTCTTAGCCGAGTGTTAGGAGTTTTCTATTTGTTTGAACAATCAGTTCATTCATTTTCAATAACATTTCTCAAACGGGCAAAAACAATACCTTTCAATCGGTAGTTTTGCTTCATTTTGGCAATTGGAAATGCAGGAGACTGGTTTGTTTTTTGTATATTAATTTTTCCAGGATTAGTCTCAATATATCAAGTTTGGAAAATTAGCTAGAAACAACATTCCATTGGGGGGATTTGGGAATAAAATGATTCTATTAGGAGCATTTAATGGTAAGGTAAAGTGATTCGATAATAATTTGTTGTGACTATATATTTTAAGTATAAAATTAGTGATCTTGTTCTTTTATTAATTATTGTCTAGCTTCTGATTGACTTAAAACGACCACATATACAGACTTTGTGCTTCATGTAGAGATAGTGTTTTTAGATTCAAGGATCCCCTACCGTTTAGAGGGTCAGTTAGGAATGCTGGTGGAACATTTTTGTATACATAGCATTTCTGTAAAGAAGCTAAATACATATATGGGTAAATTGTCTCTTTGAATTTTTTCTCTCTCAAGTCTTCTTTTCTCACCAATTTTGCTTGCATTTTCCATGGTCCCGGCCTTTGGCCAGTGGCTGTGGTTGTGGTTGTATTTTTTTTCCTTTTTGTTCTAATCTTCTTCTTTCTTATTTCCTTCTTTTTTTTTTTTTTTTGTTCGTACATCTTTTCTCCCTGTGTTGCTATTAGAGTTCACCTACATAGTATTTGGAAGCTCTTATAATACGAAATTCATTTCATTTGTAAATGAATTTTATAAGGAATTAAATTTGTAAATGAATTCGATTATTTGGATATGTAAAAACAGTTTTAAGTCAATTTTATCATTTGCAAATCCGAATTGTGTTTAGAACACATGTGAAATTAGTTTTAATATGTACATTTTACTTAAATAGGATTGTATAAAAAAGAATAGTATTGTATTATGTTAATAATTATAGGGATATTTGTATTTTTATAAGATCTTTTGTGAATTTGCTTTTTGTAGAATTAAAAATTTTACCTCTTGAGTTAGGATTTGAGTATAAGTAAAACAAATCCAAAATTTGAAAATCTTGGAATTCCAAATGAATTCCATGTTGTAATAAACTGTTATCAAACATAAAAAATTATATTTACAAATAAATTTCACAATATTTGTTCCAAATCGTCTGTTAACAACAATACGACGAAAATACAAAATAATATGGAAGTCTTTGTCAATTGTAGGATCCAACGCCATTCATGGAACATTTCAAAATTCCAAAATTTCGACTTTTCTTGTTCAATGTTCCGCGTTGCACATTTCGTCTCGTTTGGGTTATCTTCACTTGATGAAACATTTGACTCCACCAAAAATACAAAATGTATTTGGGATCTTTATACGTTTGAGAGACGCATGTTTCACCACTCATTGATGCATTAGTTACCACCCAGCGAGTCCATAACATGGGTTGTTCTCATATTCATTTGGATTGGGATTAGTTCATAAAAGAATTTATAGGTTTAATTACAAATTTTTGTAAAAAAATTGTAACATCAGTCTATAAAAAAATTATAAATTTAAAAAAAATTCTAAAAAGTTATATAAATTTTTACTCTAAATTTATAAATTTTATTCTTTTTTATAAACTTATATTAGTTTATTAAATGCAGCATCATTGCCCCCACGGGTATAGGTGAGTTGGTAAGTGGCCAGGTGATTGGGGTAGAAACACTCCGACAACGCGGGTTCAATCTGCGTGGTAATTTCACTTTGAAATATTGGTGGAAATTCTTTCATGCAGTGACATTTATGCACATTTTTAATTTACATCTCATCTGGTCATGGAACCTCAGACACAGGTAAAAAAGAATTCGTCTTCGAACTAACTCTATTAAAAAAATCCTTTCATTACTATACAGAGGAAGACCGAGTCAGCTTGCATACAGGATTGACTGCAATTACGAGGAATAAGTCAACAATGTTGTGTTCTTGGAGGTCTTCACAACGCACGTCTACTTTGAGCTAAAAGTTCTAGGCCATTTTGGCATCTAATCTGACTCTGACACAAGGTTACGTCAATCATACGACGTATTTGACTGGTTTTTTATCCCGACACGGAAATTTGAAAACTTTGTGAGAGCTATTTGTATAAATTAGTAGATTAATGTCGTACGAGACATGATTATATTGTCATAATATAAAATTTAAATTATATAATAAATAATTATTAAAAAATTCAGTAATTTTGTAAAGAGTCAAATAAATTATCCTTATTGATTAAAAAAAAAGTTGTACTTACACTAATTACACATCTCTTTGTAAAAATTAAAATCGAAAAATGTGTTAATTTTGTTCTTTGTTGTCTTGAAAAATTCGAGGTAAGATTAATTATCAAGTGAAAAGAAATTGTAGAATTAGAAAGAGTTAAGTGAATATGAGAGTGAGAATATCTTTTTTTTTTTTTTGAATTTTACTTGATTGAATCGAATTGGAATTTATGAGGGTGAGCATCAGTGCCAAGCTCTGCCTTTGATTCTTCAAAATCAGCGATGACAATTGACACAAGGCCCAGTTTTACAACTTCCGGATTTTATTTCACAGTGATGCTTCTTTGGTATAAGTTTATTTAAGATGCTCTTTTATATTGAAAATTATAGTTTGAATTGATCTTTTACAAGATGTTTGTGATAAGATATCTCATTTATAGTTGTAATAATACAAGCATGGATTGCTTATATATAAAAACTATGATTTGTTTTCAATTTTTATAAAATACTTGTTATAAAATGTCTTATATCTTAGAAGATAAAAGTCAATAAAAAAATCAATTAAAAAAAATCTTATAATAAGCTCATTCCAATGGCACTATCAGGCAAAAAAGATGCCTCTGGTTCAAATTGATTACACCATCTCGAATCTGACTGTCTCCTTTCATTTCTCACTTAGAAGATCAAATAGCTGGAGGACTCGAAACCATTTGTCTTCGAAGAGTAGAGAAGACAGGATAAAAAAATGGACAATCAATCAAAAAGTGACAAGCTACAAGGCATGCATTATATCACTTTGTCTGAATGTATATAACACTCTACTTCAACATATCAGATTGTCAGATTACATCATTTGCGACACATCATTTGTATGAATTTGTGAAATGTGTCTGCGAAACTAGAAAAGGCCTCGTAGCAGCATATAAAATAGTCAAACAACAATTGTATAAATTTGGTATATCTCAGAGGATAAACATATAAGGTGATTGAATATGGACACATACAACACTGCTAGCATATCATCCACAAATCTAATTGCTTGATGCGGTTACATCTTATGGAAAAAAGCACATTGGATATACACAAATTTCTAGTTCACCAATCTATAGACGTGGGACATAAAATGGCTTAATGAAATGCTTATCTATAGTACTTGTCTCGAGCGATCAAGAATCAGATTTTTGCTGCCCAGCCCTGAATGGAGGAGCAAGCGGAAGCCCCTCCTTCACACACTCATCGTATTTTTTTGTAGAGCAGATACGATGTCACTGAAATCTGGTCTCTTAGAGGGGTTCATCGCCTCGCAGCATTTAATAAGATGTGCAAGAGCAGGTTCGCAACTGGCTGGCAAAGGTGGCCACTCGTTCTGCAAATGATACAAAAATAAGAGCTTCAACAAAAGCTACATAGCCCATTTTTAATTATTCAATCAAAACTTCAGCAACATGAGCTTCTGGTTTATATATTACCAATAGCTGTTGATTCATCATCACACAAAATGGTGGACTAATTTATTTTCGTGTGCAATAGAGAGATATATAGTAAAATGATTTAACTAATTATTTTGCTGCGTTTAATGCTGACGTATTCTTTCCAGTCAAAATGATATCCATTCTCAAAATGGCAGGGTTTAAAGTATGCTTTTCTTTTCTAAAAGGAAGTCGCGGAGTCTACTTGCATATAATAGTCTACTAAGATGTATATAGCAATAATGGAGGAAGAAACCTCTAAATTACTGTTGATGTTGCTTATGAAATTCCTTGCTTGTTTTTCATTTGCAAAGTTATGATTATCATGATTAAAAAAGGACGAAGCAACCTTTAACTACTATGTCTATATTGCCAATAAATTGTTTCATTTGCCAACTCATGATCTTGAGACTTCTTTTGGGAACTTAATATAATTTCATGAAGAGCAGAGGGACTCGAGATTTAGCTTTAGGAATTGTTTGTAATCTAAAGAGTTGTTAACTGTTCTAATAAATCTTAGTCACTAAGGTCGTGAATGTGAAGTGGATTGAATTCGTTTCGAATCTTGAAGATTTCAGTGGTTATTAGTATAACCATGTTGAAAGAAATAATGTCTTCGTCCCCAAGAGTATTGAGAACCAAATTGTGCCACAACTACTCCTAAGAAAAGCAGCAAAAGTCGTAAGAGAAAGTAGTAAAATTTCTTCTCCAAAACTTCCTGAAGATAAAGAGGTACATCATAGCAACGCTATCAGTTGTTTTTACCATTCAGTAGATAGAGGGCACCATCTAATAATCACCGACTATCATTTGGATCTCCCTGTCTGTCTCTCATTCCGTTGCCTCATGCCGTTATTGCCAATTCATAATTGTTGCAACCGTCAACGGTTGTATGTATGTAACCGTGTTTGACAGTTGGTTGTACATCTAATTCCAAGGCCGTCCGCTCATTTTCTTCATAGCTAGCTGTAGAACTGCGGAGACAATTATATTATATTAACTTTTGGTACCAGAGATGATTTATTCTTTTGAAGATCACTGAATAGTCTCGTGTTGTTTCACACAGTTATTACCACCTTGCCGTTGTTGCAGTCGGTTAATAATTCTGAGCAGACACAACTGATTGCGTACGAAGAGTTAATTCTTGTCGGATTCCTCTGAGGCAAATACTTCTATGCATACTGTTGGGGAAAAACATGCAAATACGAAAAATACGAAAAGAAATAACGGATACAAGAATTGCGTGGTTCGGCTTTAAAGCCTACGTCTACGGACAGCAGAGAATAATTCTATTATTGATCACGAATGCTACAAGGCTCTCACTTTGGTTTCTCTCTCACACATAACATAATGAGTATTGCCACATAGTTATAGTGCAAAGGTTTCCTAAACCTATTAAGCAGAAAAGGTAACTAATTAATTATGTGCTACAAAAGGTGACAAGCGAATAAGGTAATATGTTAATAAGGAAATCTGCTATTCTTATTGCCCAAGAATACGAACCACATTCAACAAATCTCCACCTTGGCACGTATTCGCTCCAATCAATACACCATTATCCCTGCAGCCAACTGCCCCTAAGGGCTCAATGCTCCGCACCGCAAATAGTAACCAAGTCCAAGCAATGCTTGAACTTGCTGACTGGAACCACCTTAGTCATCATATCTGCTAGATTCTCATGAGTAGATATTTTTTGTACCGATATGATTCCTTGTGATACAACATCTCTGATAAAGTGATATCTGATATCAATGTGTTTAGTCCTCTCATGATACATCTGATTCTTCGTCAGATGGATTGCACTCTGGCTATCACAAAAGACTGTCCTTGTATCTTGCTGCAGTTCAAGATCACGAACTAGGCCTTGTAACCACATGGCCTCCTTCACAGCTTCTGCAATTGCCATGTACTCCGCTTCAGTAGTCGACAATGCCACAGTAGACTGTAATGTCGCTTTCCAACTAATAGCACATCCAGAGAGAGTAAACACGTAACCCGTCAGAGATCTTCTCTTATCAAGGTCACCCACAAAGTCTGAATCACAATAACCCACCAACCTCGCGCAATCTCCAGTCATCTTGTTAAACAGTAAATCTACATTCGTAGTGCCACGCAAATATCTCATTATCTATTACACCGCTTCCCAGTGTGCTTTCCCAGGTGATGCCATATACCTGCTCACAACACTAACTGCATGTGAAATATCAGGACAAGTGCACACCATAGCATACATCAAGTTACCAACAGCAATCGAGTATGGAACATAAGACGTATGCTCCACCTCCTCCTCAGTTTTAGGTGACAAATCTGCAAACAACTTGAAATAAGCAGCAAGCGGCACACTCACAGGCTTTGCTTTCAGCATCCCGAAACGCTCTAGCACTTTCTCAATATAACTTTGCTAAGACAAGAACAGCTTCCTAGCGTTTTTGTATCTGTGAATCTCCATGCCAAGAATCTTCTTCGCTGCTCCAAGATCCTTCATCTCAAACTCATCACCGAGCTGCTTCTTTAATTTGTCGATTGCATACATGCTTTTAGCAGCAATAAGCATATCATTGACATACAATAGCAAGTACACAAACGAACCATCTGGAAGCCTTTTGAGATACACACAGCTGTCATAGGCACTCCTTGTGTATCCAGCACCTACCATGAATGTGTCAAATCTCTTATTCCATTGCTGAGGTGACTGCTTCAACCCATACAAGGATTTCTTCAGTTTGCAAATATGGTTCTCCTTACTAGGAACTACATACCCCTCCGGTTGACTCATGTAAATTTGCTCTTCAAGATCACCATGCAAAAACGCCGTTTTCATATCTAGCTGCTCAAGCTCTGAGTCATGAAGAGCAACTAGGGCAAGTAAAACCCTGATGGAACTATGCTTCACAACCGAAGAGAACACTTTGTTGAAGTCAACACCCTCCCTTTGTGTATAGCCTTTTGCCACCAACCGTGCCTTGTATCAAGGACCTTCAACCCCTGGAGCACCTTCCTTTTTCTTGTAAACCTATTTGCAACCGACAACTCGCTGTCCCTTAGGCAATTCAACAAGCTCCCAAGTTTGATTCTTATGAAGAGACTCAATCTCCTCACTCATGGCACCCATCCACTGAGCAGAATCTTTCCCAGATATGGCCTCTTTGTATGAATTCGGCTCATGTCCTTCAATTGTTTCGATAACAGTCAAAGCATAAGCAACAAGATTAGCGTATCCATACCTTTGAGGCTCTCTAATCTGTCTCCTTTCTCGCCCAGTGGCAATGTTGTACTTCTGTTATTCAGGCACATTTTGATCATGTACCTCAGTTGATTGAGTCGGCTAAATTTGACTGCTACTATTGCTAGATGGAACATTTGAAACATCAGCAAATACCTTCACCTGCTCTTTGACACCGTAGTCTAAACCAACTACCGCTTTCTCCTTTTCTTGGTCTAATAAAGCAGACTCATTAAATATGACATCCCTGCTGATGAGGAAACCTGGAGATTTTGGATCTATGCACCACAACCTGTAACCTTTCCTCTCGGACGCATAGCCTAGAAATATGTATTTCTTTGCCCTCGGCTCAAACTTGCCATCCTTCAGGTGAGCGTATGCAGGGCAACCGAACACCCTCAATCGAGAGTAGTTAGCAGGCTTACCAAACCATAACTCAAAAGGAGTTTTCAATTCAATAGCTTTAGATGGAGACCTATTCACCAAGTAGCATGCCGTATTGACGGCTTCAGCCCAAAAGTCTTGACTCAAACCAGATTGGGAGAGCATACAACGAGCTCTCTCCACCAGAGTTCTATTCATGCGTTCTGCAACTCCATTTTGTTGTGGTGTCCTTACACATGTGCGGTGTCTCACAATGCCATATTTCCTATAGAACTCATCAAACTCTTTATTGCAATATTCCAACCCATTGTCAGTCCTAAGACGCTTAATTTGTTTACCAGTCTGCTTCTCAATCAACGTCTTCCACTCGACAAATGTTGGAAACGCCTCATCTTTAGTTTTCAAGAAGTATACCCACACCATCCGAGAGTATGCATCAATGAAAGTGATATAATACCTTGCACCTTTCTTGGAAGGGACTTTATTAGGACCCCAAAGATCAAAATGAATATAATCAAGTGTGCCTTTGGTGTTCTCCTGCCCCTTGCTGAACTTCACCCTAGTTTGCTTTCCAAAGACACAATGCTCGCAGAATTCAAGCTTTCCAGTTCTTTGTCCACAAAGCAAATCCCTCTTGCTCAGCTCGGTCAGTCCCCTCTCGCTCATATGGCCCAACCTTTTGTACCATAACTACGTAGTGTCATTATCACTCTCCTCGGATGTAATAGCTGCAACACCTGTAACTGTACTACCTTGAAGGACATATAGGCCGCCAGTCAAGTTCCCTTTCAAGAGCACAATTGCACCTTTGGTCACCTTTAAGACACCATTCTCACTTCAGAATTTGTATCCATGAGAATCCAAACGCCTAAGAGAAATCAAGTTTTTCTTTAGCTCCGGTACATGCCAACACTCGAGAGATCTTGTAATACCATCAAACATCTTGATATTTACGATGCACATTCCCTCTACCTTCAACGAAAGATCATTGGCTAGAAAGACTTTCCCTTCTCTTTTGGAATAAGAAGAGAACCAGTCGCGCGTAAGACACATATGGAATGTTGCACCAGTATCAAGAATCCATTGATTATGCCACTATGATCCACTCACAGTCAAAACTTCCCTGGTACTACTCGAGTTATCTTCATCACTGTCAGCACTCTCCACCACATTAGTTGATTTCTCCACCTTTTTCTTTTCCTTTTTCAGTTTTGGACATTCTTTCTTAATATGACCCTTTTCACCACACTCGAAACAACGTAGCTTCCTTACTCTCGATTTTGACTTGACTTGCTTTTCTTTCTACCCGAAGATCCCCCTCTATTCTCCGATCTCCCTCTACTCACTAAACCTTCCCCATGAACTTCTTCCCTATGTCCCGGAATATGGGTTTGAAAATCATTCGATTTTAATGAAGTAATATCATCTTCAAAGGTAAATTTATCCCTCCCGTACAACATAGTGTCCACAAAGTTCATATATGACGGCGGTAAGGAGCATAATACGATTATAGCTTGGTCTTCGTCATCAATTTTAACGCCCACATCCTTCAAAGCAATAAAACAAGAGGTAAACTCATCAAGGTGTTGTTTTAGTGAGGCACCTTCTTTCATTCTAAGATGATACAATCGCTTCTTCAAGTAGAGGCAATTGGTGAGAGATTTAGATGCATATAATTCCACCAAAGTATTCCAAGTCTCAATTACTATCGTCTTCTCAGTAATCTCCAGCAATACTTCATTTGTCACAAACATATGTATTGCACTCAAGGCTTTCGCTTCGAGTTCTTTTCTCACTGCTGGTTCCATCTTTACCGGGATCACTTCTTCAATGACTTTCCAAAGTCCCTGCATTGTCATAAATGCCTTGAATCTGATCCTCCAAAGACTAAAACTCATTCTCCCGTCAACCTTCTCGATTTCAAACTTTTCACCTGTGGAAGACATCTTCATTTGCATAAAACTCGCACTTCGGGATAGAATTTGGCTCAACAGACCGCAAAAATAAATTCAGTACGTCGTTAAACCTTAGGAACACCCCCGGTCAACTTTGGTCAACACTGGTCAACGTCAAACCTGTTGGTCAAAGTCAACACTGTCCCTAAACATGTACTTCGGAGCAGAATCATGAAAAACAGAGCCCAAAAACAGACTCAACACGTCGAAAAACGTGGGGTAAGCCTTTGGTCAAACCCGGTCAACCCTCGGCTAATGGTCAACGGTCAAAGTCAACCTTGGTCAAACCCCGGTCAACGCGGTCAAACTGGCCAGAAATTTTTTTCTGTGGACTCAACACCAAGGCCCAAAGGAAATAAATATTTTTTTCTTTGGTCTTAAAATAAAAGTCCAACCCAAAAATATTTTCTTTTTACCTTTTGATTCAACTAAGCCCCAAAAAAAATTTTCAAAGCCCAAGACCCAAGACCCAAAAGTCCTAACCAAATCTAGACAAGGCCACTACCCAGGCCCAATCCAAATAAACCCAAAGACCCAAAGCCTACTAACCCTAAACCTGCTTTACAAACTTGAACCAATTTCCAAAAAAAAAAATACCTGAATACCCAAAAAACTAATCTCAAGAGCACACGAACTCTATCTTCTTCACTTGTTCTTCAAACTCAAACACGAACCACGACCCGTCAACGTAAGCTTTCACTCCAGCCACCAACGCTCAACGTAGACAGCACCGGAGCACTCCTCGCCGAACAAAGACCTTTGTTTGGTTATTCACCTTTTGGTTTTGAGAAATTTTGGTTTCACAGTGAATTTTGATTTTTCCTTTTTCCCTCAAGTAGCGGATTAATACCTAAGCTCTAGATACCAGTTTGTTGGGGAAAAACATGCAAACACGAAGAATATGAGAAGAAATAACGGACACAAGAATTACGTGGTTCGGCTTTAAAGCCTACGTCCACGGGCAGCAAAGAATAATTCTATTATTGATCACGAATGCTACAAGGCTCTCACTTTGATTTCTCTCTCACACATAACATAATGAGTATTGCCACATATTTATAGTGCAAAGGTTTCCTAAACCTATTAAGCAGAAAAGGCAACTAATTAATTATGTGCTACAAAAGGTAACAAGCGAATAAGGTAATATGCTAATAAGGAAATCTGCTATTCTTGTTGCCCAATAATACGAGCCACATTCAACACATACCTTTCTGGTTGATCCACACTGTACTCTATCCTCCTATAAGATGATATACATTACTTAACAGCATGTTGAGTATTAGGTAAATCAAAAGATTTTCAGGAGGAATTCTGCTCTTCATCGTCATGCTTCTCCGAGCAAACTGTCACTTCGTGACCTATATCTATGGGTTTATTTTGGTCTATTAAGTTCACAACGATTTTGGAAAGGTCAGACCAATATCAGAGGAATGGATAGTACTATGAGGGAACATTCCCTTTTGTGTCTACATTTAAGATCATTTCGTAATCTAGCATTCAATTTACAATCTTGTTGTCCTAGGTGGGATCGATATCTATATGACGTAATTTACACTGGTGCTCCTAAACCCCGTCATCTTTTGAAGAAATAACAGTGAAGCAAAATGGTGTCAAAGAGAAAATTTTCCTTTGCTAAGTACCTCTAATGAATAATGCCTCGCTACTTGCTGATTCACATACAGATAATGAAGCAGAATACAGAGTATAGCCAAAAAAATTGATGTGCTTAGCTAATCCAACCTTCTCAGCCACAGCAAAAGCAGCTTGCAACAGGGTCATCAAAGGCATTACAACAATTAAGCACTTAGGTCATGGACAATCCAATGGCAAAACACTATAATTCCCGTGACTAAAACATTTACCCACGGGAACTTTGGTTGCTATTGGCTGTGGCGTGAAGGCCCATGGCTAAAGACATACACCACAGGAAAAGTTGTTTCGTGGCTACATTTTAACTTTACCTATTGGACATCCCGTAGCTAAAATCTATACTTAATTATGCCACATGATATCCTACGGAGAAAATCCATAACTAAGTTATGCCACATAATATCTCATAGCTAAAATTTATAGCTAAATTTTGCCACGTAATATCCTGTGGCTAGACCCATGACTACAAAAGCTTTGCTACATGATAACCTATGGCTAAAACATGCTCTAAAATTTATATTCCAAAACTCATAAAATCTATTTAAGATTTATATTTCAAAATTGCCAAGTCTACAAAATTCATTCTTAATTAAAAGCTAAGCATAAACAATTTTTCATTTTTTAAAAGTAAATACACAAAATAATATAATTGTTCTGGAAACAAAATAAGCAAAAAATATCATTAATTACATTACCTATCATTTGCAAGAATCTCTATACATCCAACAAAGATCTAAAAAAATTGGCAAACTACAATAGCACCCAACTCTTGAGCCTTGAGTTCCTCAAAAGCTATTTGGCCAATATTGTCTTTGTCTATCATGTTCAACATTTTTGTTAGTCCTCTAATTTTTTCTTCAGGGAGACTCTTTGTGATAATCTATAGGGAGAAAATTGGTCAAGAAATAGTTACACTGGGACTGTCAAGTCATAAGATAAAGACGTATGAACAGAAGATTAGAAAAATGGCGTATATTGCTAGTGAGAGAAATTAGTCCATGCACCATTGCACCATTTCAACTATAAAATGCAGAGCGAAACAAAAAGCCTCAAGTCCATGGTGTTCAAGACTAGATACAAATTTACAGCAAGACTTATAGCTAGTAATCTCTTTCATGGCTAATAAGTTACTAAGGAAAAAAATAAATACGCCTATAAAAGCTGAAAATGAAAAACCTTGCAAATATTTCTGTCATCATTTTGAAAAAATAAACTGCAATAAACTATTTAGAGCTTAGGCAAGTAAATTGATGTAATCAAACTTACCAGCAAAAGAATAACTAGTATTCACTAGAAGAGCTTTCTTCTTACATTTGTCAGCTTTTATCCTATAGATGCTGTCTTTATACCTGTTCGAAATGTGAATCATAGTATTCATTCTTATGGGAATGGAAATGAAAAACAAAAGATACTTTTCTCGAAATATGGACAAATGGAAGTTTAATCTTCATGAAGCCTCTCAGAATTTGATTAATTTATTTATTCCCTTTTTACATATGGAAGAAGAAAATGTATGTTTAGAGGACAATTAACACGTGGTTTCTTTTTCCCCTTTTATCTTTTATGATAAATTGGCCAAACTCAGGAAAAACAAAAAGCAAAAAAAAAAAATTGCATTGAAATTGATTTTTATTGATCAATCAGAATTGCCTCCAAGGATCTATAATTGCCTCAAAAGATCCAATATATATACATTATTGGACCTTTTGATTAACTATCAAGAAGATCTTATGAAAATTGAGCATTTTCGCATAGCAGATGTAAAACAGATAGTGGGCATTCTAGAAAAACAACGACAATTACTTAAATATGTTCGTATTGCCAAAAAAGCCGAGGGATTAATAGGTCAAGTTGCTGGCCAAGGAAAACACAAGGCTTGAATTTCTTTCAAGTTTGTGGCTAGAATATGGCTTTAACCAAGGAAAGTGTAGGCAGGCAAACACTTTAAGATTGTTGTAAGAAGGATGTTGTTCCTGATAGAGGCATTCATAAGGTGAAGTATTGTTAAGAGTAGGTGGAAAAAGTCTATTAATAAGAAAGTTTGTAGTAGCAAGGGCTTGAAGCCAGGACATAGAGAGGAGATAACTATGATTTAATAGGGATAATATAGTTTCAAGTAAGTGTAGGTGCTTTCTCTCAACTCTGTCATTTTGCCTAGGTGTGTGAGGGCAAGTTGTTTGGTGGATAGCACCTACTTGCTGAAGATAAAGTTCAAATTTATGGCTTGTAAATTCCCCACTATTATCAGTCCTGAACATTTTAAGGACTGCTTTGAATTATGTCTTAATCATTATATGGCAGCTAATGAAAGCATCATGCACATCAAATTTGTTTGTAAGAGGATATATCCAAGAAAATTTGGAGAAATCATCTAGGAAGATAGCATAGTATTTATATCCTTTACAAGATGCAATTGCTATAGGCCTCTATACATTAAAATGAATGAGTTCAAAAGAGGCCTGAGCTCTACTTTGAGACAAAGCAAAAGGTAATTTGTGAGACTTAAAACCAACACAAGCATTACAGTGATCAAGATTGTGTTTTATTTGCCTAGACAGTAAAGTAGAAATGATAGCAGTAGCCTGTTTTGAAGGATGTCCAAGCCTCAAGTGCCATAGTTTTTCAGCAAAAACAGTAGATTTAGGAACAGTGGACTGAGCAGTAGTAGCTGTCTGAGTTGTGAGTTGTTTTGATGAAGAGGAGAAGGCAGATGGCAAAGGATATAATCCTTATCCATAAGGGCCTTTGAATATCACCAAATTGGAAGTGTTGCTCAAGATAGTCACTCATTTGTCATTAAACACAACAGAACAATTATTATATTTTGTTAATTGATAGACGGATAGCGAATTTGAGGATATAGAAAGAACAAGAAGAACATTGGAAAGAGTAAAGGTAGCAAAGTTTGTATGAAGAGTGCCATTACTAGTGTTTTTGATAGAAAGAGTTGCTCTATTTCCAACTAAAACTGTCTCAGAGCCCATATAGGGTTGAGTGAACTGCAGCTTTGATGGATCATTTATGACATGAGTTGTGGCTCCTGTGTCTAACAACCAGGCAGAAGAGCTTGATTGAGCAGTGGTGGTTTGAGTAGTCATGGCTATCTAATCAGGCTTCACATAATAGTAATTTTCAACATCTAATCTATGCCAGCATTATAGGGCATTATGATTGGGTTTGCCACAAATTTGGCAAATTTGCCTATCAAAACCCCTTCTCTGTCCTCTCTGAGATTTGCCACTTCTTTGAGAGAAATTGTTTCTTCCCGTACCCCTATTAGAGCCTTGAAAGGCTACAAGAGCTGTGTAAATATCAAAGACAATAGTAGAGGGAGGTTCAGTGACTGTGGGTGTGTTAGAGAAAGTCAAATTAAGCTCCTCATTGATTAGAAGATTGCTTAGGGATGCAATAGAAATTGGGGTGTCTCTACACCTTATAGAACCAGCAGAAGAGCTATAGGCTCGGGAAAAGTCTTTAAGAAGAATATAAAAGACTAAATCTTCTTCACTAAGACCTTCATTAACAGCAGCTAGACCATCAGTAATAGCTTTGATTTCATCTAAGTATTGTTGCATAGTCTTAGAGCCTTTTGCAAGATTATAGAGTTTGTTCCTCAATTGATGAACATAGGCCCTACTACTCGACTTAAAACGTTGTTCTATTACTTGCCAAATTTCAGAGGCAGTTTGCAAATGATATACATGTGACAGCACTTCAGGAGATAAAGATGCATAAAAGCATGACAATAGATGCTCATCAACAGCATCCACTCAGTATAAGCTGGATTAGGTGAGAAAGAACCATCAGTACCTTTAATTTAAGGAACAAGACATGGAATATTCCCAAGAACATGATCAAGCAATTTGTGTACTCCGAGAACTACTTGAAACTGTGTCTTCCACAAATTGTAATTGTGATTGCTGAGCTTAATTGTGACATAAAAAGGAAAATATTGAAAGAGTTGTTGCAATTTTCGAGGAAAAGAATTATCTGAGGTGGTGGCCATTGGTGAAGCAAATAACAACGAAGCTGAGCTTGAAGGAGAAGAGAAGAAAGCTTTAAGTGCAAAGCTTTAATAGTAGCACTCTTCACAGAGAAGAAGCTTCATAGTTCAGACACAACAAAAATGGCCAAAAATACTCCGAAAAAACATCATTATAGAAGTGTAGCTGCTGATCTATCAACCAAAAATAGTGTGTTTTCAAAAAAAAAAAAAGAGAGAGATTTAGGATCAATCTGCTCTTGATACCATGTTATCTTTGAGAGAGATAGAAGAACATTATGAGAGAGAAAATATCTTCTTTTCTATTATTGTGTAATCAGTACATTAGTGATATTTATAAGTACACATTTGTAGCTACAACTAACTGACTAGTGGACTAGTACTTAGCTCAAATCATCACGTGCTTGCATAACTAACTACAACTGACACCCTTGTTGACTCAACATACCTTATGTTAACACTCATTTCCTCTTGATATATCCAGGGCTAACCTTAGAATAGTTTCTACAAGAAGTGAATAAGGCTATTTTTTGTTGAGATACATCCTCAAAGTTCCCTGTGACATGTATTCTGTAATGATACAATACACTGGAGGCTTTCTACAAGTAGCAATGACACAATACACCAGAGAACTGCTTCTTATGCCTGGTGCTAGTAGAAGCAGCAACAACTTTGCGCCCAATCCTTACCAATCTCTAGGATAGTTAAATTTCAAAGTGATCACAATAAATTGCAGATTATGCCATAGATTTTATTTCGACCAAATGCATTCGTCTATTAAGCTTGAATTTGGAGAGCTTGATTACCCCATACAAAGCCCAGGAGCATCTAATTGCTCTAGGAACTAGTCCTTACCACATTGCTACCGTTATTAATTTAAAAATGTTTAAACTAATTATAAGAATCACAGAGGACTTGAAGAAATGAATGAATCATGTATTGATTTGATGACTTGAGCTAGCATTATAATGCTAAAAAGTCAAAACTTGTTTCATCAGTGCTATTATCAGTATTGGATTGTGTTCTTGAAGATGAAAGTGTTTTTAATGCTTTATTCTTTAATTTTCACAATCAAAATAGATTGAAACATGAAGTAGCCATTTGGAAATCCGGGGTCTAAAATGTAAAGCTCATGGTGTCAAAACATCCATGCAAAATCATAGCTAGTTCTTCTTTCGAATGTGTGAATTGACTTCAAGAAGTGCATGAACTGATTTAGAATCATTGGTGGGTACCAAAGGAAAGTATTAAAATGATATGAGTTTTCATGGATCTCTCAAAGAAGTTAAAACAGAAAGAATTCAACATATAAACAATAACAAAACATATGAGAGCTTTCCAAGTAAGCTTTGCTTGTTTAGTTCATATTAAGGTTAGATGAATATGACTAATATATACATTAATCGAATCACCCATCATGCCAACTCTAATGGTTTTCTTATTCTTTTTCTTATATCTAAGAAATTTGAAACATTCCTTTATATTTAGAATTTTTTATTTCAAATTTACTCTAATAATTTTTTTACATCTAATTAATCTCTTATTTTAGGAAATTTTTATTTTAGTTTCAGTCCAACAACTTCTATATATCAAGAATTTTTAATTTTTGTCCGCTCCAATATCTCTTTAATCTTAATTAAATGTATTATTTTTGTGTTCTTATTCATATTTATTTATTTTCATGACAAAGATTCTATTTTAAATGACTATTGTAAATTTAATGTTTTTAACTATTTATTTTTAATAATATTTTTATTTAATTTTTTTCCAATAAGTTTAAGTTTTTTATTCATAGTATTAATTGTTTATGAACATATTAAATTTTTAATTATTAATATAATATTTGTCCATGCTTAAGCCACGAAAAAGTAGAATAGATCAAGTCATAATACCATGGTTATAAAAACTATAGTTTGATTATTATATATTGTTAATATGTTTATATGATAAATTATATGAGCAATTCAGAACCATTGAATTACGAGCATAATATTGTAATATTATGAAAGAATTTTTAAGAAAAAATTAAGTTTGCTCTCATGATATAATATAGGGATTGTTTAAAGGTTAGTAAATTTCACTGCTAGGTTTAGTTGTTGGTTCAATGTTTCAATTTAGTTCCCAATATTACAAAAGTAGTATGATTAATTTCTACTAGAGTATATATCATGTAATTTAAGGGAGAAATGTGTTTTTAATATCTTTATTTATGTTGCAAATAAGATTATTATGAGGATGTCCATAGAATTGCAAAAACCCCCAATGATTAACAAGAATAAATATTATAACCCCCAAAGAATTCATATTGATCAATTAGGGAGAAAAATTTTACTCATTTAAGTATTGTGACTTATGAATTTGTAATTATGATTTAGACCCTATAAATAGAGGCCATGAACAATCTTGCGGTACCAAGTGAAATAAGAATTTCTCTCATTTCTTGTTTCCATTTTTCTCTCTTCTTTCTTGCTTTCGCTAAGTCTTTTTTTAGTTTTACAATATGTTATTAGCATGACTATGTTCAAAGATCTTGACTAAAAAGTTGTCTTATCTCGTTGGATTTAAGATAATACTTCCTCTACTACTATTTTAATAATTTGCAATATTACTTGTCTATTGTAAAGATAATAGATGATAAGTATATTCTATTGCATATAGTAAGAAATTTTCTTTTGATTATACTTACATAATATGTGTGTGTTTTCACATATCATGCATAAGCTTATTATTTGTTACATATCTTCTTATATCTATATCATGAACTGTTGTCTTCGGCTATTTATTACCAAACTCAAGTTTTCCACCCTTGACATAACAGTCAAGAACTATCTATCATGGGTATTAGATGCTGAAATTCACCTAGATGCTAAGGGTTTAGGGAATACAATTTTAGCCGATCAAGAAGAATCTACATGAAGGATTAAAAGTAGAATATCTAACTGTGAAAGACCTACTTGAATTGTGGAATAGTTTGAAAGAATGGTATGACCATCAAAAAATGGTAATACTCCCTAAAGCTTGTTATGATTGAATGCACTTATGATTGCAAGACTTTAAGACTATAAGTGAGTACAATTCAAAAATTTTCAAAATTATTTCTCAGTTAAAATTCTGCGAAAAAAGATAACTAATAAGAACTTATTAGAGAAAACCTTTTCAACTCTTCATGCTTCTAATGTGCTCCTACTCAACATGGTCACTTTGCCTATTAGAGACTGTAAGTCATAGAGGTTGGTGCTTGTAAGTCGAGGATTGCTTGAATTTTGTCAAGATATGCCTCAATCCCATGACGAGTTACCATAAAATCCAAGAAATTTCCCAGCCTTGACCACAAATGCAACTTTTTTGGGGTAAGCTTTATTCTATATCTGGCCATGGTCTGAAAGGTTTCTTTCAAATCTTTGAGGTGCTCAGATGGATCTTCTTTTCACCAACATGTCATCAACATATACTTCCATATTTCTTCTGATCTGATGCTTAAAGACCTTATTTACCATTCTTTGGTAGGTTGCCCAGCATTTTTAAGCCAAACGGTATGAGTTTGTAACAATGTAAACCTTGTTTAGTAGTAAAGAAAGTCTTCTCCTGGTCTTTAGGCGCCATCATAATCTGATTATAACCCTTAAATACATATATAACAGTTAATACCTCGAAGCCTGAAGTGGTATCTATCAATTGACCAATCTGGGGCAATAAGAAACTATTGTTTGGGCACGCCTAATTTAAATATGTAAAGTCAGTGCAAAGCCTCCACTTTCCTCTTGGCTTATTTACCAAGACCACATTAGCAATCCAATAGGGGTAATCAACTTCTTGTGATCGACCGATATTAGCTTTCGAACTTCTTACTTGATAGCCTTTTACTTAGTTACCCTAAATACTCTTCTCTTCTATCTAATTGGACGGAAACTCGAATTCACATTGAGATGGTAGCAAATTACTCTAGGATCAATTCTTGGCATACCTTGAGCAGACCATACAAAGTGCCGTCTATGATTAACTTTAAATTTTTTGAAGTCTACCCAAAACCCTGTGGATAGTTCCATCCCAATTTTTACTTGTCAGTCGGAGTTGACATACTTAACCTCCTCTAATTTCCCAATGGGCATTCCCTTTGGAGGGGCAGGGTCTTCTTTAGGTAAGCTAGAATCTATTTGGCATGTCTCCCTTCACTACCTTTTTATAAGGATTTGTCATAGCATTCCCGGGCTTGTCGTTGATCTTCTTGGATTTTTACTAGGCCATGGTCATTGAGATCTTCAACGTCTGGTGATAAGTGACAGCTACAGCCCGAAGTCTACTGAGAGTCCTCCAGTGACTGATACCATTACAAACTGACTCTTCTTCTACCACCACAAAGTCCACTATAGTTTCCACCCAATGCTTCTCGGACCTACGTCTTCAAACTGACAACCCTCTCTAGGAAAACCTTATAGCTTGTGAATCCGAGTAAATCGTTTTTTAGAGGTATCAACTTACTTCTATCCAACTTCATCCTCTTGAAACAATCAATAAACTTGACATAGATTGAATTATCGGTATCAACCAGTAAGCGGTGGACATCAATTCCGTCCACAATAGCTTTTATCAGCAAGGGATCATCGGGAAAAGAACTCTTTCCAAATCATCATTATTGAAGGTAATTTTTTTTTGGGCAAACCCCCCACCCTCATGGGATTTGAACCTAGGACCTCACACTTAGAGGTAATAGTTTGAACCACTTGAGCTATCCCTTGATCTCTCATTGAAAGTAATTGTTTCTCCTTCTTTCATTTTTTTTAGCTCAGGGAAATCTTGGATTTCGTTCACGTATTTTCTCTGAGTAGAAATGTTCTGTCTTTCGGTGGCCCATCTACTGATATGGTATCAATCTCAAGTTGTCATTGTGGAGGCCCTAGAGCTTGTTCTGGTAGACAAAGATTATGATTTTGTTGCCTCTAGCCACCATCAGCGCTATTTCCTGGGCTCCTCTCCTATTTAGGCCTTCACTCTTGCTCGTCTTTCTTGGGAACTCTGTCCTATTGTAGGCCTAATTAAGTGCTTGCTTGGGTGATATGTCGGGTAATCTTGGTACTTGCAAGATAACATAATGTGCCAATTGTCCATTCTGCATATATCCTCAATTAAATTTTTTAGCCCTAAACAATCATTAGTTTCATTTCCATGATCATTCTAATATTAGCACCATTGAGTTTGATCTCTCCTAGCAGTAAGGGTGTCGATTAGGGAATCATCGCCCCAATCAACAAAATTTTTTTTCCAGAAATAATTTTTAGGGAAAGGATTTTGTTTCATTCCCTGCCCCAGCCACCAATAGGGAACGCAAATTGAGGAAATGGAGAATGGGAAAAAACTATCGGGGATTCTCTATTCCCTAAATTTTTGTAAGAAAAGGTTCAAAACTAATTATCCTACTGAAGGGAAGAAAATAGATTTATGTACAGAATCAAATATGTAGTATTTACAGACAAAATTATTTGTTATTGGGAAAAATCAATATACTTCTAATGTCAAATCAGGATCAACTAGGATAGAACTAAAGCATTGGGTCGAATTCTTCTTAAGTCTCAACTATCAACTAATTCTACTAATAAGTAATAACATGGCCTATTGAATAGATAAGAATCATCATCATCAACAAAATAATTCTAAATCTAAACTTCAAAATATAAATAAAAATATATAACTAATTGTAAAGTATAGCCATAACATAACTGAAACTCCAAAACATAATATATTATATAACCATTGAACCATAACCCATAAGTCCAAAACATAAATAAAAACACAATTCAACAGTACATTCATATCTCATAATCAGTCAATCATAACCCAAAAGTCCAAAGTATAAATAAAAAACACAATCCAATAACCAACAAAAACACAATGCAACAAGCAACAGAAACATAAATACACAAGCCAACAAGCAGCCCATTCATGTGTTTGCTCCTTAGTCCTTGTGCATCTCCATGAACCATCTAAATTTTGGTCATTGTTGGCTTCGATGCTAACTTTGATAGGGCTAACAAATGGAAAACCAAATATTATAAGCTATATATTCAATTAACAAAATAATACAAAGAAAATAATTATAAGTATAAAGAGATATAAAATTGAGATATTATTACCCTCCTTAAGCTTATCAAGGCAATGTATGTCTTCTTCAACTTGAACTCAACTTTTTGAATAAAGCCAGTCTTGCGTACAAATTAAATCTTCAACAATTTTAGGAGTTAAAGAACTCCTAAAATTATCAAGTACCCATCTAGCTGTAGAAAATGCTGATTCAGAGGCTACTGTTGAGATAGAAACTGTCAATATATCTCATGCCAAGCACACAAGGAATGGAAACCAAGGGCTGTTAACTTTCTACCATGCTAAAATGTCAAAGCCCTCACTTTCTTTCTCAATATCCTCACTTAAGTACTTGTCCAATTCTGACTTGAATTTACTAACCTTTAAGTCTGATCTACAGCTTCTTAAACCTAGACCTTATAAGTGCCTTCATATCTATAATGTCTAAACCAGAACTGAACTAAACAAAGTAGAGGCCACTCCCACTTGATTGAGCAAAATGAGGTGCATAAATTCTATTATATGCCTCAAACAAAACATTCAATTCATCTTTAACTTTTTCAGATATTTTCAAACTCTTTGAAGAATTATACATCTCACTAATCAGGAAAGTATACATATGACATCTTGTATAAAGGATCTATAGTAAGAGAAATATAAATCAGTGAATTTATCTTCTTTGTGCTACCCCAATACTTGTCATTTCTTTTTTTCATCCTTTGAGCCATGGAACTCGATTGAAAGTATTAATCCACTCACTTAAAAGACAAAGGATTGAATTAATTTCATTAAAGGAATTGTTCGAAGTCAAATACAAAGAGCCTGAAACCCTGCTAGTAAAGTCATAAAAATGCTTTAAAAAGAGTACTAATCTCTTCACATTATCCCAATTTATCTCAGTTGGTACTCTTTTATTTTCACCATTTTCAAGCTCAACTTTAAACATTGGATCTTGTACCTCAAATCTTTCAAATGCTATTACAAAGTTCAATGCAGTATCGAACATTAAATATGTAAAACACCACCTTGTCGGAACATACACTCAATCTTTTCCATGTTGATACATTCTTTAAACCTTTCTAATCGGGCCGGTGATTGTCTCATGTATCTAATGGTAGCCCTACTCTATTAACAAAATCGTTCATGTCTTTCAAGCCATTAGAAACAACAAGCTGAATAGTATGTGCAATGTATCTCATATGCAAAAATTTACCTTGACATATAGATTTCTCACCCTGAATTATTTTTCTCCTTACGTAACCCACTATAACATCACTAAAGGATGCATTATCTACATTTATAATAAACATATTATCTATCTGCTAGTCAACCAAACACTTCTCTAATGCCTTCCCAATTACCTCACCTTTGTGACTTGGAATTGGAATAAAGTTAATGATTCTCTTTTTCAATTTTCACTCATTAGTGATAAAATGAGCATTCACAAACATGTAATTAACTTTCTAATTTGATGTCCGTGTGTCCATAGTGATGCTAACCATTTGAGTGTTTGTTCTAAAAACATATTTTGACTTAGATCTATCATAAATATACAACTCATAGCAATCTTTAGGGATCGTGGTTCTTAAAGGTAATTTAACCATAGGAGATATAGAGGCCATTAAATCTCTAAAGCTCTCAAATTCAATAAACCTAAATGGCATTTCATCAATAATTATCATGCAAGCCAATGATCTCCTAGATGCATTTTGATCAAACTTCTAATTAGTAAGTGTTCTACTCTTTTATTGGAGATTCAATTTTGTCTGACTAATGTCTTTGTTTGCTAGATACTTTTTATACACATGCAAATGATATCTCAAATTAGAGGTGCCTATTTGCTTAGTGTCTATCTTAAGCACCTTTCCACAGTAATTACACTTACACTTTGAACTACCATTATTATCTTCAAATTTAGTGAAATGTTCCCAAACATAAGACCTAGGCTTTACTGGTTTTTTCTTTACATTACCTTAAGCATATTGAGTGCTCCCATCTGATGTTACATCTTCATTAGTTGTTGGTGTTTGAGTTTCAGGTCTTGAATAGGCATCTTTAATAACAACTATATTAACATCTTCAGTTGACATTTAAAAACAAGTAGACATATGTTAGGGGATATCAGATTATGCTATACCAGAATAAAAGGTTAAAAGAAAAAGAAACCCGTTTCTCTGAAATTTTTTCCCATCCCTAATATTTTTTTAAAAGAAATCAATAATTCAAAAAAAAATTTTAATGGAGTTTCAAATTTTCTCCAAAAAAATTATTTCGATCCGCAACCCATTTCTCTGAAATTTTTTTCCTTCCCCTATATTTTTTCCCTCAATTCTCCAATTCCTCAAAAATGATTTCCCTATACCCAATTTTTTGGGTTAGAGATCAGTTTTCCCAATAAGTGCATAGTCCTACTTAACAGGGTCATTCTTTAACCGTGGAGGCAGGACGAACTACTCTGTTTCTCTTAGCTCTTAAAGAATATGTGTTCGAGGTACTGAGAGCCATGTAAACTTAGTATCAGTGAAGGAGTTGCCTTATATGCCCCCATGACTACTTCTAAAGTTGTTTGGATGTCCTTTCAGCGTCACCAACTTCACTCGGGCATTTTTAGAGGAACTTTGGTGATGACTCTTGTGCTTGTTTTGAACAAATGTCCCCCCACTAATATTAGCTACTCGTACTAAGAGATCATTAAAGTCAGGGGGTTTATCCATGGCTAAGGAACTAATAAAGCATTGTTCCTAACCCCTTGAATATAAGTTTCTTGCACAACGACATCATCATAGTTAGGAATTTGCAGAGTTGCTTTATTAAAAAACTTAGTGAAACCCTGAAGCGACTTATTTTTCCCCCTTTTGGAGCTGGAACAGCACATTGGAAGTCTTAAGCACATTCTTACTGCTAAAGAATTTATCTATGAACTGTACCACCAATTACTTGAAGCTTGATATAGAATTTGGAGGGAGATTATCAAAACAAGCCTGAGCCATCCCTACTAATGATGCCGATAGGGCCTTCCATCTAGCTACATCCCACCATTACGACATATCATCTTCCAATCTACCAAGTTAATATGATCTTTTGAGTTTGCCAAGCCGTCATAATAGGGAATCACAATGTTACTAGCATTTTCAGAATTGGTTCCTTCTCGATTTTGGGTATGAAAGGGTGAGCCCTTAATTTTAGCTTTCTATATTTTATATTAATCCTTCAGGTCTTCTTGTCTACTAGGGAATCGGATCCTGAGTCGTAATAATGGCCCCTTCTTCAATGCCGATTTCCCTATTTTTTCCATTGTTGCTCTTTCTACGATAACAATTCAACTATCCTTTAAATGCGATCCACCGAGTGCACTAATTGGTCGATATGGGCATCAACATTATCCTGCAAGACTGGCCGTCCTTACAGATTATAAATGGTCCCTTACCCAACAAAAGGTGCTGCAATGGAGGCTGGCCCTGATGCGTTCACCAGGGCTGCCTGCATAATTCATTGGTATCGACGTTAGCATCTGTACTCAAGCGGTCGCTTGTAGGTCAATCTGCATAAAAAGGGATGTTTGAACTTAAATCTCGGGCAGAATTGGTTCAGGCACTCGATCTGCTTCAGTGGAAAGGTAGAAAGGTGGCCCCTCTTATGTTGTATGCATTTCCTTCCAACACCGTTGCTACAAGAGTAAACAGCCCAAAAAGGGGAACATACAGAGGATGCCCTTCATAAATTGATTGGGCCATTCCTCCCGACTACCTATAAACTAGGGTCATGGTTGGTATGACATATGTACTTGGTGATAGAGAAATCCCTCTTATAGCCTTATCTGTGCATTAAGATCTTCTAGCCCCTAGGGCAATTGGGATTGCCAAGAATAATTAATACTTGAATCCTTAGAATATGCTCTCATTATGATTGTGGATCTCAATGGGATACTAACACTTCCTTGCAGTCAGCGCCAATTGATAATGTAAAAATTATCAATGAGTCTTTCAAGCTTGACTTCCTAACTATATAGATACTTGCAAGAAGAAATGACAAAGCTATCGAAGATGAGAAAGTTACTAGATACTTGTAACAAGAAATGACAAAGCTATCGAAGATAAGGGTGACACCAGCATGGTGCCAGTTGGAGGAAGGGACTCCAACGCTTAAGTTAATGACGGATTGAACAGAAGTGAGTAAGGAAGAAATTGTGAATGTTAAATGTGTACCTTTAGTCTATGATGTTAATTCTTATTATAGTTTGATTTGGTAGAGTTTGGATATGGCATAACCTCTATTGTAGTTATCTGAGTTAGCATTATTCTAATAGATAATATAGTAGAATTGTTGTAGAAATCTAACTCTTTGACCGGCTTAAAGCATATCCCACAAGACTCAGGCCCAGTCCTGAAGAAGCAAGGGCCTTGCTGGCAGAGATCTTTGGCCCAACACAAGTTGGCACTCTCTTCGAGTCGGTGATGTCCTTGGACTCAGGGGTAGGTCGGATTGGACATGACCATTATCAATTAGAATTTAACTCATTTTCTTGTTTTATATATATATATTTTATAATAAATTAAAATAAGCTGTAATTTTATATTGTCAAGTAGTGCTTTATATGATAAGCTTTCCATAATTACTTATCAATTAAATATGTCCATTATTAAGTCATTTTTTATTTTCCATCATTTTTTCATTTCCATTTCTATATTAAATTAATTAATATTATGCCTTTTATATATATATATATATATATATATATATATCATCATTGTTTTATTAATTCTATAGTATATAATTGTTTCAATAACTATTTAATAAGATGTAAAAACCCTATAATTTTAATATATCCAATCACATATATCGTTTTTCGTACATCGCACGGGTGTCACACTAGTGTGTGTATAACTACATATATATATATATATAGTTATGAGTTTTGTTTATTATATAAAAAGGAAAAAGGTCATCATCTTATAATATATAATATGAATAAATGAGACAAAAATATTACTTTACATAATATACATTGATTTTATTTGGAGGGTAGAAAAGGTAACAGGGGATGTTGACATGAGTCCAAGTGGTTTTGAAAAATGTCCGAGTGCTAGAAAGACGGATACTCTCTCACCGGTCACACCCATCCATTCACAATGCTATCATAACAGACAAGAAAGTGACGCATACGTCATCCTCATTTACCTCGAATCCGGTTTCTTCCCATTTTCTACACACACTCACTCAATTCACTGCTCACTGAGAAACACACACTCAAAGATGAGCAGCCGAACTGGGTCCCACCAGCTCAGCAGCGGCCTCTACGTCTCCGGCCCACCCGAGCAGCTCAAAGAGCGCCAGCCCACAATGTCTTCTCGGGCCGTCCCTTACACAGGCGGCGACGTCAAGAAGTCTGGCGAGCTCGGCAAAATGTACGGCATCAGTTCAACCACCGCCGGCGACACTTCCCACCACCAGCACCAGGGCCCGCCTCCTTTGAAGCCCTCATCTCGTCACTCCAGCGGATCCGCCAGATCCGGCCCGATGGGCCTCAAGAACTCGGGCTCGGGCCCCATCCCCAAAAGAACTTCCTCCTCATCCTCCTCGTTTTCCGGCCCGGTGACGCCAATTCAACCCACCGGACTCATCACTTCCGGCCCGTTGGGCTCCTCCGTCGGCCGCCAGTCCGGCCGTCTGGAACCCTCCGGTTCAACGACCACAAAGCCGCTTTACGGCTCGGCCGTGACAACCCTAAGCGAGGACGTGAAGCTTGGGTTCAGGATTTCAAGGGTTGCATTGTGGGTGTGCTTAGTGGTGGTGCTAATGGGTCTACTTGTCGGTGCATTTCTAATGGTGGCGGTAAAGAAGGCCGTCATCTTAATCGCCGTGGTCGCAGTTTTAGTGCCCATCTTGATCATCATCATGTGGAATTACGTGTATAAAAAGCGCGGTTTGTTGGGGTGCCTCAGAAGATACCCTGATGCTGAGCTTAGGGGTGCCATTGATGGGCAGTACGTCAAGGTTACCGGGGTAATTTCGCGCTCTTTTATACTCAGTTACCTGCATAGTTTCATTAATTTATGATTTAGTTAATGTTACAACTATAGTTTTTAATGCAGTTTGATTATGTTAATAGTAGCATTTTAAGCTGCTTTCCATATCAAATGAATACATTATTATGGGGTTTTGTTATTATATGATTGCTATTAATGATGGTCTGTCATACTGTATTGTTTTCCTGACCAATTTATGCCTCTATAGATCCAAGAAGGTAGAGACTAATTAGGCAATGAACGATGGAATTTTCGGATGTTTCAGATTTGGAATATAGTCTACAATGAGATCTGAGTTCAAACTTTTGGGTAGATTAAGCATGAACTACATTTTGCATCTCGAAAGGAAGTTGGATAATAGGATTTGACTGCCACTTTCTTAATATTGGTTACATAGGGAAGAAGCATATTCTGCTTAAGTTGCTGCCATCTTTTTACAGATTTATTTTGTTGCAACTGGAGAAGCGAGAGACCATTATAGTGACTCAAACTTTTGAATTGGTACTCCCCTGGCTAAGAATAGTATAGTATTGGTTGAAGCAATAGGGCTCTTAATTTGTTTTTTCTTCTTTTTTTTTTCTGTTTTCTAATTGCTCGATCCAATATTTGTAATATGGTGGCATTTTAGTTATTGCTTCCCTTCACCTATTGTGGCCGGGGGCAGTTGTTGTTCATATGGCAAAAAGTAAATCATTTATTATTAAATCTAATTGGCAATTTACTGGCATTAATTGTTCTGGTCTGGCTTTTCTCTTAATTGAATTGTATGGCAGTAGTACGACATCTTGGTGAAACTGGTAAATAATTGACTGACTTCTTTTACATGCTTTCTATTTTTGTACTTTGGGTGGGGGTGCCGGAATGGGGATGGGGGTAGAAACAATTACAAGATACACCAATTTCAAAAGAACTAAACAATATATTACCATAAAAGTGAGTTGCTTCCTTAGGTTATTTCCTAACTGTCTGTTTATTGCGATGAATTACTTTAACATCATGAAACTCAAGTAATTGTTCTCAGCTTTTAGATGTATGACAGATTCCTTTATTTGTTTTCTCTATTGTTCCTTTATGGCTGAACTAGAGGGGTTCAATTATTCTCTACCTGCAACTCATTCATTTCTTAATTAGATGAACTGTAATCTTATCCTCCAAAAGTATACCAGTAGGAAACATAACACAATGACTTCTAGATGGTGTATATTCAGGTTGCCTTAATTAGATGAACTGTAATCTTTAACATTGATGAATGTAAGACATTTAAATTTCTCTAGCTTGAGGAAGTTTTGAGGCATCCTTTATAGTTGTCCTGCATATTTTGTTACTTCACACTTGATTCACTACCATTTATTCTTTCTTAAGTCTAATTCAGTCACTTGTTCTTTTTAACTAAATGTACATGTATTGATCCCACATGAAAATCTTCCTTGTAGGTTGTCACTTGTGGAAGCATTCCTCTTGAATCCTCCTTCCAGAAGGTACCAAGATGTGTATATATTTCCACAGAATTGTATGAATACAGAGGATGGAGTGGAAAATCTGCAAATCCTAGACACCGTTGCTTCTCATGGGGATCCAGACATTTGGAGGTTAGTTTGTTTATTTTGCTGCGTAATTCACAAGTTGTTCCTTTGAAGTTTCTAGTATAGAATGCATAGAGAATTGGTAATTCAGACTCCTAAAGGGCGACTTAAACATCCTCAATTTTCCTTTCTCCCTTCTAATTTTTTGTACTTCATAAGAAAACCTCAAAGTGGTATTGGTAGTTCTGACTCCTAAAGATTTGTTAACGTTGCTTAAATTTTTCTCCTCCAAACATTGTGCCCTACGTTCATTATATTTGAAATTTTCATTTTCTTTTTCGCTTCATTCGAGTTCTTATGATCACTTGAGCTCAAATGTTGGCCAACACTGATGTTACTCCCTGAACTATTGAAGCAGTCTTTACCTCACATTACTTGGCTTTTCATTATTGTTGTGTTTGCTCCATCTTGTCATACTTGGCTGTAAAGAAGGAAACTTTCCAATGTATAGTTTTTCATAACCAGCTTATTTTCTCTTGTTAACAGAAATACGTAGCTGACTTTTATATATCAGACTTCCAATCTGGATTAAGAGCTCTAGTCAAAGCAGGATATGGAGCTAAGGTGGCTCCACTTGTCAAGCAAAAAAGAGTTGTTGATGTCACAAAGGACAACAAGGAATTGTCTCCTACCTTTCTAAGCTGGCTTGCTGATCGGAGCCTCTCGAGTGATGACAGGATAATGCGCCTCAAAGAAGGGTAAGCTGCTGGTTGCCCGGTCTGTAAGAAAAATTTTTTTTTTTTTCCTCCAATGAAGGACATAATTTTGCAGACCTATTAGATGTTTAAAGATCTCGAGCAATTGTTCTTTTTGTTTCAGATATATCAAAGAAGGCAGCACTGTAAGCATTATGGGTGTTGTCCGCCGGCATGATAATGTGCTCATGATTGTCCCTCCAGCTGAGCCTGTTTCAACAGGCTGGCAGTGGGCCTGTTGCCTTCTTCCAACTTACGTCGAAGGTCTTGTTTTATTATGCGATGATAATGAGAATGCTGATGTGATTCCCGTGTAGATAATCGCCTCCCTTGAGCTTTGGTTTGCAATCCACAGACATGTCTCGTCTTGGTCATCTACCCACAGTACATTTTGAGAAGGGTGAATCTTTCTGATATAAGATGCCAGCAAGACTGCTATGTTCAGCGATCGGGGATTTGAGGTTGTTGTATGTAAAAATCATCCACATGAAGAAATACAAAAGACTGAAGATTGCAGAGTATGTGAAAATGATTGTGTGAAAGATATGATTGTGGCTGATGCAATGTACTATTATGATGAAGGTCCTCAGGGGGTGGTGTATGTGTGTGTGAGAGAGAGAGAGAGAAACTGCCCTGAGCGGGCGAGGTGTCTCATCATGCAATTTGTTAGATGTTAGCTGCCCGCAGTGTATTATGTAAATTCCAAATTCTTGATTTCTCACAATGTCATTTGTTATTTAGTTGGCAACAATTGTTGGGGCCATTAAACTAGTCCGATTAAACTAATCAGACAAAGAAGTGTTTTGAGTTTGAATTGTAGGCCAAAGGCTGATTTTGCATGTAACTAACGGGAATTGATTCTGGGATCATTTATAGTAAAAATGAGAGGCGTATCACTTGATCCCTAGGTCTTTGGTGAATTTCAATCGTTCTGGTGCGAGTGCTAATGTGAGGAATAATTGAAAATTGACATAGGCTTTTAGAGTGTAATCTAAAGTTGTAACAAAAATTTTACCATGGTTTGCGTTTACCCTAGCCCTCTTACAAAATTCAGTGGTGGTACAGTTTTTAAGTAGTTTCATATCACTACTAAAAATGAATATATGGGTGACAGAAATTATTGACACAAAAAATTAGTTGTTAAATAAAGATGGCATAGTAATGGAAAATTAAAGTTGTTTCTATTTTGTCGTAGATTAGCGACCACATGAACCTATAGAACACGAAATTGACATGTAATTGTGATGGTAAATGTATTAGAAACCAAAATTTTACAAATAGAATCTAATTAAAGATGAAAAACTGTCACCAATTGGAGACAAACGTGGCCACTCTAGTTAGAACGGAAAATTTAGACACTGAGACAGTTGTGTCTAAACAGAGGTGGAATATTCGTTCAATCTGAAAAATTAAAATTATTAGTAATTTTAACTGAGAATAATTAATTCAAATGTTTTTTCACTCAATCTGAAAAATTAAAATTAGTAGTAGTGTTAATTGAAAATAATTAATTCCAATGTTTAAAGCATTAACTTTATATATAAACTAGAGTGTAACCCATGCGATAGGTGGAAGAAATTAGTATTTTGATATATATTTTTTTATACTATGCCTGGAAAAAATATAAATAAAATATATTTATACTTTTGGTAAGTTTTCAATAATAAATATATATTTTTATGAGAGTTTTGGAGTGGTGATTAGAATATCTAAATAGAAAAGTAAAATAAAAAAGGGATCTGATTTAGGTTAGAAAATAATTTTAAATGGACAAAGAGAGGGTTCAAAATTTTTTTGAAGGGAAAAAACCATAGAATGATGATATGTGATAATGATGGAAAATGGCGAACGTTCTTTTTTATATGTTTTTCATAATTTTTAATTATTATTTTGATAATTTTTAATATTAGTGATTAGAGGGTAAAACTAAAACTCTAGGTATTAAATTTTATGTCGTTTTTAATTAGCTATAAAATTTGTCATCACTAACGACAGAGACTCTCCCTCTCTGATTAGACATGGCCTCTTTCATCTCTAAATAGAGACAGGATCTTTTTTATCTCTAATTAGAGAGGAGCATTCTGTCTATAATTTTATAATTTAAAAAATAAGAAGTGTTAATAATTTTAGTTAAGAATAACTAATTCCAAAAGATTGATTCTTATAATAATTATTTATTTTTTTATTTTGTCAAAGTATATTAAGACTTTTAGCTATTATTTATTAATTGTTATTGATGTTGTTAGAGACGAATTCTCCATTTCGAATTAGAGTTGGCTAGGCTGCCCCTTGTAATGCTAAAATTATTCGTAAACTTTCTTCACTTGGAATTTGACACCTGACCTGCAAGTTACCTATTGAACAGCCAAAAGCTAACCGGGTCTAAGGGTGACACGAGTGCGGAATCAGCCAAAGAGACTCCGTCGCGCAATCAGTAATGAGATTGAACAGGTCGTGCAAAAAAAGGTCTATCTTCGATCTTAATTCTTCTAGGATTGCATACCATTGCCTGTGGTCTAGGCTAGTATTTGTTACATCTTTGATGGTTGTCTTGGTGGTGAACTCCCAAATGAATTAGGTGTTAGAGTTATATTAGGAGATAAATTCTTGGTCGACTAGAGCATATCTCGAAGTTCATGAGCTCGATCCCGATTAAAAAGTCTGTTAGCACATAAATAATGATTTTGATTATGATGTATTTTCATTTGTTTTTAAATTGAACAATGACTAACCCTGTGTGTACAAAGTACATTTGTTTTCTTGAAAAATAGCAAGGATCAACTTTGGAAGCTATGGAGCTTGTTTGATTGGCCAAGCATTGAGGAAGATGCATTCTAGTCCTGGTAGTGCATAGGTTATCTTTTTGGAAAAAAATTTGTGGCCAAAAAAACTCAGCCAAAATTGGCCAAAATGGGGGTAAATATGGAATTTTACCATTTTTATCACCATTTTACCCTTAACTTTTAAAATCAGAGATATAATTATTTAATTTATTTTTTATTTAATTATTAAAATTCCAATTTATTATTTACCTTTCCAATAAATTTTTTCCAATGTATTCCTTACCTTTCCAACAAATTATTACCTTTCCAATGCATTTTCTTCCACTATACATAACACATCTCTCTCTTACCCCTTCATCCCATCTCTTCTCTACTCCATTGTTATTAACGGTAGATATCAAGCCAACTCTCTTTTGTAATTTTTTTTTTTTTGGGATTTCAATTTTAGTTTGGGCAGATTTCTTCTTGTAAGTAGTCATCCATCAAACAATTTTAGTATAGGTTAATTTCTTTGACGTTAATATTATCTTTGCAATATGCTGCTCGAAGTTTCCTTCTATTTCCTTTTGACGTTAATATTATCTTTGCAAAAGCCAATTACAAAGAACGAATTATGAGAAAGATAATTTTGCCGTGAGTAATCTATTGTATATTTCATTGATTTATAATCTGTACAAAAGAGATTTACATGAAATAGAAGTCTATACCCAAGTTACAGTTCATCCTAATTATGAGGAAGATAATTTTTCCATGAATAATCTATTGTATATTTCATTGATTTATAATCTTTACAAAAGAGATTTACATGAAATAGAAGTCGATACCCAAGTTACAATCCATCCTAATTGTTAGCAATATCTAAAGTTTATAGATAACTACAAACTAACACAAACAATGGAATTTTCTTCTTTACATGTATGAGTTGAGAAATTATATCCTTGTTGTTATTATGGTTATTATTAATGTTATTGTCACTCTTTTTATTTGAAAATGCATCACTGTGGAAAGGAAGGACATAAAAGAAGACTGAAAAAGAATGGAAAATATTATGTGGTTTTTGAAGGAATTCGTCGTGGAATATACTCTACTTGGGAAGAATGTTCATCTATTGTCAAAGGAGTTAGTGGAAGTGTTTTTAGCTCATTCCACACCTATGATGATGTAGTTGTTGCTTACGATGAATTCTTCAATCAGAATAATACCAAGAATGATGAAGGCAGCAATAGCAAAATTGAAGGTGATAAAGTGGACATATTCGAAGATTCATCGACAAAGAACAATAGTTTTCAGTTGGGTTACATAGCTGGGTTTTATCTAGCTTATTGATTTCAAAGTCATGTTCATCATGTAACAAAAATTATAATAATAGTTAAATTTCAAGTGGTGATTAACAAAATTGCTTCAATGTTTGTAAGCAAATTATCAATAGTGTTCAACATTTGATTATGTGTGTGCTTTACACGAAAAGGTGTTATTGATTTATCAAAATTTAAAAGGTAATATAAAAAAAGATAGTAAAAAAATTACAATAATTTAATTTTATCAAAATTTACTTGATATAATTAAAAAAAACATAATTACAAGTTTTTAAATTTCTATTATAGTTAAAATAGTTTAGACTAATTTTTTCAAACATATATATATATATATATATATATATATATATTTGGTATAACTTTGTCAAAACAGTTTTTTCTTTTCAAGAAACCCATAAGATAAGTTACTAATTTATTTATGGTTAAATCAATTAATTTAAGATATATTACTAATTTAGTTATAGTTATACCAAAAAAAATTCTTATGATAGTTGTATAGTTACCATAATTAGAATTATATGACAAATTATTCTAATTTATACTACAAACTGTCTAACTATAGTTGTATGACTATTCTAACTATAGTTATATGATTAACTTAATTAGAATTATAGTATGAGCTAATTCTATTATATGATCAATACAAATATTGTTGATTCTAGTTATATGACTTACTTAATTAGACTTTTTTTTTCCTTGTAGAAAGGGAGGCTCTTCTTCCTTGGAAGTTTTATTAACACAAAACTTACTTAATTAGATTATATGACTAGTTTAATTATAATACTTCAAATATCAATTAATTTAATATATGTTACTAATTTAGTTATTGTTGTACTAAAAAGATTCTTTTGATAGTTGTATGGTTAACATAATTAGAATTATATGACAAACTATTCTAATTCTAATTATATTACAAACGTTGCTATTTATAATTATATAATCAATTTAAATTTAGAACTATACTGCAAACTTTCGAAATATAGTTATATGACTAACTTAATTAGAATTATAGTATGAGCTAATTCTAATTATATGATTAATTTAATCAGAATTACATTGCAAATAATGTTGATTCTAGTAATATGACTAACTTAATTAGCATGCTTTTTCTTTTTTTTTTGTAGAAAGGAAGGCTCTTCTCCTCGGGAGTTTTATTAACATAAAACTTACTTAATTAGATTACATAACTAGCTTACTTGTGTTTATATTCATAATAGCTTAATTATATTTATACTACTAATGATATTCATATCACAAATATCGCTAATTATAGTTATATAACTAGCTTAATTATAATACTAATTATATTCATACTACAAATATAGCTATATAATTAGCTTAATTATATTTATACTACGAATTATATTCATATCACAAATATCGCTAATTATGGTTATATAACTAGCTTAATTATACCACTAATTATATTCATACTACAGATATAGCTATATAAGTAGCTTAATTATATTTATCCTACTAATTATATTCATATCACAAACATCTCTAATCATAGTTATATAACTAGCTTAATTATAAGACTAATTATATTCATACTACAGATATAGCTTTATAATTAACTTAATTATATTTATACTACTAATTATATTCATACTACATATATAGCTATATAATTAGCTTAATTATATTTATACTACTAATTATATTCATATCACAAATATCGCTAATTATAGTGATATAACTAGCTTAATTATAATACTACTAATATCAATTAATTTAATATATGTCACTAATTTAGTTATGGTCATACTGCAAAATTTCTTATGATAATTGTATGGTTAACTAATTATACTACAAAGTACGTTGATTCTATTTGTTTATTATTTAAAATATTAATAAATGAATAAATAATATAATATTAATTAATAAATAAATATGTTGTAATTACTAACATTTATAAATTTAAATCTAAATATTTAGATTTGTTAACAACAACCCAACTTGGAAAAAAAAACCCAACACTTAAGAAAAATCCAAACACTTAAAAAAGCCCAACACTTCTAAATAAAAAAGGGTTATCAGAATTTTAGCTTTAGAAACGATTCCAAATAAGTTGATAAACCCAACTTTGGGAATGTTTCATCTCCTTGGCTGTCTTTCTCGATCCAAAGAAAAAAAAATTTTTTTTTTTTTTTGGTTGATAAGCCCAACTCTGGGGATGTTTCATCTTCTTGGCTGTCTTCCTCGATCAAGAGAAGAAATTTAATATGCTTCTTCCCCAATGTAACTCAAACTCTCTTTTCTAGAGCTTTTTTCTTCACGTGTATTGCTTGAGATGCCCATGCCTATTCAGGTGATATTAATGCCAATTTTTTATTGTTTCACTTATGCATGTCTATATAATGGCTTTCATCTTAAGATTTTCTCCATTAAATTACTGATAGATAGAAGTTGTAGACCAAAAGAAAAAAAAGAAGAAAATGGATAGAACTCGAGAAAAAAGAGTTAGAACTGCTACTTCTCCCAGCAAAAATATCCCTCCTTCTCCACCCATACTAGAGCTAATGTATAAGAATGTGAAGGGAACTTATAGTTCTCTGAAATCTGAAGCACAACAGCTTTTTAAGGAAATGGTGAAGGAACTAGGCATGGAATTTACAAAATCCATGTTGTTGAAAGATCCAGCTTTGTTGACTCTATATGATGTTTTTTCTGATTGCGAGAATGACCTTGCTAAGGCAGATCTTGTCATAATATCCGATTCAGATTCTGATGAAGTTGCTTAAAATTATGAAGGCTAATTCTTTAGAGTGTTGTTTTAATATTATTTGATATTTTAAGAAGTAAAAGTTGTTTTGAGAAGTTATTTTAGGAGCAGTCATGTAATGGTTATCCTATGTTATTATATTATTATGAATGGTTATGGTTTATTATGATTATGAATGGTTATTGATTATTTGTTAGTGTGTTTAAGGATTTTTGCATTTTCAAGTTGTTCTTATGAATTTTGTGTCCAATATGAGCCATAAATTTGCATTTTTAGCTTTTTTTCTGATTGTTTATCTAGTAGTAAGTACTTATTTTGGGACCCGAATATTTGCTTCTTATCCCTTGGAAAATTTTTGGGCTTAGAGGAAATAATTTTCAGGTTTAGAGGAAATAAAGTGGATTAGATAGAAGGAAGTACATTATCTCAGTCATCAGAAAGGTGGAATGTGGTGAAGTAGAAATTTTTTATGTCTAACATGCAGAAGCAATTTTGGTAAAAGCTGCTTGTTTTGAAGTATCTGATTTGAAATCGTGGTTTTGTGTTGATGCAGGGTTTAAATGAGAAGTTTAAGGAGAAGGACATTACATATACAGGCCCGGCAACTTTCACTTATGAGTCTTTCATGATTACTGTCTTGCCTTTCCTTGTTGCGTAAAAAGGGTTCAATAAGAGTTTTAGGTTGTGTATTTTGCCTTGAATCAACTGCACTATGTCCATTAATAATTTCTAAGCCTTTGTATTTTCTTGTTTTGGATAATATGCTTATCACGGTGGTGTTGTAACTTCTTGTTTTTGCAAAGATCTAATGTGATACTATTTTCTTTCTTCCAAATCTCTTCCATTGGCCAATATCGAGTATTCACCATGGCTAATTAAATGACTTATTTATGACATTGTTGACGATGGAAGGCTTCTAGCGAATGTGATTGGGGCTTGATAAATTGATTCGTTTTGAAAAGTGAACAAAAGAATCCGATGTGGATAAAAAATTGCAGCAAAATCATTTATCCGAGGCTTCTAGCAAAATTGTAGCAAATGATAAAGAATTACCATTGATCGTAACTTTGAGTAGCTGTGGTATAAGAATGTATTATTGTAATAAATAAATCCACAGAAATATTGGAAAGTGTTATTTTGTTGCTGAGAGCTATTTTTTTGATTGTGAATGGTTTGCAGTAGAACTTTCTATCCCAATAAAATGCAAAGTTGAAATAATAAAAATTGTGATGTTTCTAAAGATCTTTTTTTGGAATTTTTCAGAGGTAAAGGTGTTAACAGGATAGTAGTAACATATTCATCTGATATGGATAAAACTGCAGCCCCTTATTGTTTACCACATAATACGACAACACAGCACTAGCATTAATAAGACCAATGCATTTTAACTGTAAGCACCAGCATTAATAAGACCGGTGCATTTTAACTATCATAGTAAATTGAAAACATCTGCAAAACTGTCCAAGCTTATATCATAGTCGTGTTATTATCACTTATTAAATGTTTAATCACTCATATATCATAGTCGACAAGGAAAACTGTCCAAGCTTGATAAAAGGATACCAAAATGCAGGGTACCTTAACAATTGAAACCAGAAAACAACAAATGTTTCATCTCTCGTTATCATCATAGCTTAGACGAGTCTCAAATTCATACCGGCAAAAAGAATGTTTCATCTCTCGTTATTTTTGTCGATAAGTGAATAGATGTTGAAAATATGCCAAATGCTAAATGATTTAAATTTATTTTGTCAACCTCTTTAACTAGGCATTCTTGGTAATTGAGAGTGCAAGTTGGAAAGATTTTAATGAATTTATGAAGTACAAAATAACATTAACCCTTAATATGAATCCAAACTATGAAATAGGGTTCTCTCTCGCATTCTTTGTTGATATACTTTTAAACGATCAATTGAAAGATGTGAATAAATTAAGAATGGAATGTTGGAAGAATGTGGAATAAAGAAAAGCGTGAGTCTCGAGCATTTGATAAAGTGGAAGGTTGAATCACAAGATTAAGACTTGTCCAAGCTTGATAAAAGGATACCAAACTGCAGGGTACCTTAACAATTGAAACTAGAAAACGACAAATGACAAATGACAATGTCCAACCAAAGATTGATAAAACTAACAATAATGTCACTATTCTTCATTTCACTGTCCAAACTTCTAATTAAAAACCTGCAAATAGCAAATGGCAATGTCCAACCAAAGATTGATAAAACCAGCAACAATATCACTATTCTTCATTTCAGTGTCCAAGGTTATCATGCTCCAAATGATGTTGCAAGTGTCAAATGCTGTTGCAATAAATTAAAGACCATTTATCACTTTATACTAGTGTGAATATAAAAATTCTAAGCACTAAAATATGGGAACAAACTGGAACTAGTGAGCCTTACCATGTTAGCATCCATTAGTAATTGCTATAACAATATCCAAATTTTGAGCACTAAAACCAGGAACACATTGGAACAAGTGAGAATATCACTATACAACAAATTAGAAAAGTAAGAAGAGTACAAGGCCTAGGAGAAGTAAAGAAACTGAAATGAAGTAACTAGATCGTACAACTTACAATCTCATATTTTTATAATCTTATCCAACTCTGAACATCGATATCTCTAATATTTTCAAACTCTTGACTAAAAGTCACTCCACCATTCCTCACAGTTCGTGTGGAATTGACAACACTTTGACCTTGGCTCATTTGTAATCTATTTACTTGTTGGGAAGGAATCACATCATATCAAAATATTAAAAATAATGAAAATTAATAGAAGAATTACCATCACAAACAATTAGAAAATTATTACCTGATCATCACTATTACGCATCATGCTTGTCGTTTGTCCTCCTCGCCTTAACAACTAATCTAAAACTCGCTCTAAAATTTAGCTAAAAACTCTTCTAAAAATATGGCAAATAGGTGATTGATTTCAATTTTAAAACTTATTGAAAGTAATCTTAAGTCTCTTCAACTTGCATAAACAAGCCTAAAACTTTAAACTGTTAAAAAATGTATAATTTTTAATTTGATGTCTTCAGGTTCAACTACGTGCAAATAAATTTTTTTTTAAGCTAAACATGTGCTAAACATGTCCTAAAAAATGATATTGATAAAACTTCTACTTTAATGACGATTTTAATATTATAATAAATAATCACTTGATTATTATTCAAACGAGACTTTTATAATATTAAAACAAGTAACCACTTTTATAATTTGTAATCTATTAACTTGCTGGGAAGGAATCACATCATATCAAAATATTAAAAGTAATGAAAATTAATAAAAGAATTACCATCACAAACAATAAGAAAATTATTACTTGACCATCACTATTACGGATCATGCTTGTCGTTCGTCCTCTTCGCCTTAACAACTAATCTAAAGCTCGCTCTAAAGCTTAGGTAAAAACTCTTCTAAAAATATGGCAAACATCTGATTGGTTTCAATTTTAAAACTTCTTGAAAATAATCTTAAGTCTCTTCAAATTGCATGAACAAGCCTAAAATTTTAACCCTCTTCTCTATAGTCAACAGTGTAAATAAAATCCTTGTGGTACCAATTATTTGTTATGCTCCTTTCCAAAATTTTGTATCTCTCGATCCCAAGTTCATTGTGATCATGACTTGATTCCTCTTGGTTCGGAGAAGTATTATGACAATACCAAATGCGTTTTATCTCCTCTTGAACTGACATGAAAATGGAGTTTGTAAACGCACGCTGGAATTGTACTTCCCATCTAAACTCTGAGATACATCGTACAACTTTGCTTTTTGTTTTAAATTCAGCATTGAACTCCTTTTCAATCTTATGAATTGTAGCTAATTCGTATTACTCAACAAATTGCTTCAATGTACTCATAGAGTTAACATAACCATCAAAGCAAGCATGCATACCTTTACTTCTTTGAGTAGAAAGCATCTCGGCCCAAAAACATGTGATTGAGATATACACGTACCCAAATCTCCCTCTCACTGTAAAGCTTCACCAACCATTCATGCCTTTCCAATCTATACTTGATTAAAAACTCATTCCAATTTCTTTCAAACATCTCCTTGGTTAAGCTATCATAGATTAAACCTTTAAAAGCATTTCTTGCATTCACATAATCGGCTACACCCTTAAACTTTCAGGCAACTTTCCAAAAATATGCCACAAACAGAATTTATGTACGGTGTTAGGCATTACTTCTCTAATAGCTGCCTTAATACTTTCACACTGATCAGTAAGAATAGCATTAGGATGAATGTTTTCCATTGCTGAGAGCCACGTCCTAAAAAGCCACTTGAAAGTATCTATATCTTCATGTGACACTAGAGCACAACCTAAAAGAATAGATTGTCTGTGGTGATTGACACCCACCATTGTTGCAAAAGGCATTTTGTACCGATTCACAAGGTAAGTTGTGTCAAAGCTAATAACATCATCAAATTCTTCATACGCTGCTGTACTACGGGAATGAATCCATACCACATTTCTAAGCCTACCTTCATTGTCAACATCAAACGAGTGAAAAAATTCTGTCTTTTTCATGCATCCTGCAAAACATATTACAGATGGCCTCAGCATCACCATCACCAAGTCTTAGCCTTCTTGCATTTTCAATAAAGTTTCTACAATCACGTGGCAAACAACTCATATTCTCTGGCCCACCAACTTGTACTTCTAACAGTCTAATACTGTTACAAGGTCTTAATCCTGCTATATCATTAGCCTCCAATGTTCTCTTCATATTAATGGACAAATTCCTATGACCAGCCATCAACCTAGATGTATACGGATCCAATTGGTGGTTGTGATTGGTCACTACTTTGCTAACATGCCACATACCATCATTTTTTAGAATGGCATTTAATCTCGCTGGACAATTTATTCGCTTGCTTTCCCTCCAAATGGTTTTCTTGACCTATCACAACTGATCAACAAATATTTTGGATCTCCTCCATGATCTTTAGACACAGATCTTTTTGGAATACAAAATCCTTTTAATTTCGCATGCGTTTTGTAAGCTTCAAACAAAATATCGATATTTGGAAAACACATTCCTGCTTGTGGACCTTCTTCAACATTGAAATCATTCGTTGTTGCTTCCTCATATCCAAGAGAATCTCCACCGTTGATACCTTGAGAATGTTTTTGATCATTTGTAGAGTCTTCAAATACACTATCATCCTCTGTGTTGTCAAATATTTCTGCCATTTGCCATCTTCTTTCATTCACATCCTCCATTTTCAAACTTGTATTGTTAACTCTATAAAAGCTGCAAAGTATTAAAAAGAAATCAAAATCAACTGAAGAGTCCAAAAGTTACTTCAAATAGTGTTTTGATGATGAGAAGCAACTAGAGACAACAAAAATACACATATATAAAGACATCTTTATGATCCAGCTAAAGTTTAAAATCAATCAAGTAATAGTTAATTGTCCGTATCAGACTCAAAACAAGTAAAACATTCCTGTAAAATCATCTTCATGATCCAGCTGAAGTTTAAAACCAATCAAGCAAGACTTAAGTGTCCATATTGAAGATCTTAGCACTTCAAAAGAAAGCTAAAACAATCAATGAAAAAGTTGAATTTCCACCATCCGATAGATGAAGTGGCCATCTATCAGGTTGCAAAATGAGATTACTGCACGATAACACAATATCATGAATGTTTGACTAGTACATGTGGATGAGGTTACGATTCGGTACTTGTCATCCGAATGTAATCAGTGACATAAACTTGCCCAGAAGCCCAATAAAAAGCAGAATAAGTCGAGACTGAAATAAATAACATGAGAAGCAATTATATTTTAACACCCTGTTGCCAATGTGAATGGTACAGGAGCATGCAAGCTTGCCACCATTGTCTCCCAAATCAGATGCATCCTCTCCTCCATAACTATTAACCAATTAACATATTGCAACTATTAATAGGATTGCCGACATGAGAACAAAAATCTAATGCTTGGTAACTGATTTCAGAGAAGCGAGTATATAGAACTTGCCATTACCATTGACAGCATTAGGAAATTTCCTGAAATCATCTATTCCTACAGCTTTTTGTGTGTTGAATTAAAAATGTGACAAGCACAAGAATGCACGTGGATGCTATGAAGTCAATAAAAATATGGTGTGGAGATCAAAATGACCATAATATTAGCATATGTCTATGACCAAAAAAAGGAAAAAAAGAAAAATCAACCAACCTTGTTCGGATTCGATATACTTGATGCCGTGGCGTGTGTTTAGCAAATCATAAGCTGCAGCAAAATGATTATGCATATGTGTTGTGTAGAACATATTATGGAAGAAAAGACAAGTTCCGTTTTTTTTTTTAGATAAAAACTCCTATAATCGCACGTGTATTCAGTGAAGCCAGTTTCTTTGGTTTCTTCTCACGTTTCCACTGCCATCTGCAGATTATGCATATTTTTTTTAAAAAAAAAAAATAGTATTTGACTCTTCATTATCCTAACTTGTTTTATTGGATAGTGTAGTATAATGATTTCTTTTGTTTTTAGAGCACCGTGTCTAACTCAACAAAATAAAAAATAAAAAAAAAAAGATCCAAATTTTTAAAGGGAAGAAAGACTTTTGCTTAGCAGAGATTCCTTTTTGGCCATTTTTGGTCAAGCACTTTTTGGCTATTTAGCATGGTCCTATCTTTTTATGATGTTTCATATTATAATTCTTTGATTATAGGAAGCTTTTGAAAAGTTTAATCTTACTTGCTCTTGATTTTACAAGATTTGGCTCTTTAAAGGATTTTTAAATAAGGGTCCTCAAAATGGTTTCTAAATACATGCGTTCAACTTTAGCAAAATTGAGGCACTTGATGTTTTTGGAAAATAGGATTTTAGTTACTACCTAGAGTACTATGTGGTTGACCACATAAATATAGGTCCTTCCTTCAATAGCTATGTTCTGTAGGGTTGCATGTAAAACATGCATGCAGTCGACCTCATCCTTGAGAAGTCCGACTGCATAGCACCCCCTTTTCAGCTCACGTGCCATGCATGCTCCGTCAGTGAGTGTGCAATTTCATGTTCTTGCATGCGGAAGCACCATTTGGTTGGCCGCCATGCTTGGAGGTACTTCCCCTAGAGCCCCTTGTTTTGAAAATACAGCCGTTATTCAAGCCGTTAGATAGTTTTCTATGACTGCCAACTATTGGCTAATCTTCAAAAATATCCTCTAAAAAAGCTTCTATGTGTCTTGATTATCCCTATCATTATTGAGCCAACTCTTTCTCTAATTCTTTTGCCCCAATCAGTGAAACAAAATAGCAAAGAGCTGTCAACTTGCTAAAAGTTTCTATATTTGTTTATTTCCTGTAATCTTCAAAGGGTGTCTGCTAAAAGTGAAATATTTTCGATTTAGAATTACTCTCTCGAAAGTGAACTTCATTGTCAAAAGTCTCTGAGTGCTCAATAGACACGAAGGGCCTCCTAGTGTTCGAGTCTACGGACCTAGGGCTAGGAGGTGGTGTTGCTTCCTTCTTATTCCTAATAATCTCAGATGAACGTGGCATCCACTTAAATGTTTACCCAAGAGGAATTAGAAAGGAAAGCCAGAAAGGACAAGTCTAGCAATATCGAATTCGGACAGATATATTCAGTAACGTTCTGATACGACTCGTCACTGAAAGGGACTATTGACAGGGGATGGATCTGGCAACGCCCTTCCCCAACTCGATCCGACCCAGCCAGGGGACCCAGGCATGCATGCACGGGCAACCCCCCAACATCTGACGCTCAATATGGTCTCTGCATGCGCCCAGTACAATATCACCTTCACAAGGAACCAAGTGTCATAATAAATGTCTTATAAAGAAACCACCTGCGCGAAAGAGCAAGGTATGATGCATTCCCCAAAAAGAACCCATTAATATTAGAATATTCTCCCTTTTAAATACGTATCAGGAAACCGTTGTCTAGTATAGCACTAGTATCCAGCTCTTTGCTTTGCAAGTTCATCGCACCATCAGACAAGAAGACCCAATAGGCCAGTACCTCATCTGATTATTTACCAGATTCCTATAGAACAGACCAATGCACCGGTGCAGTTAAAAATACCAAGGTTCGAAATCCATGAGTAAGCTGAATAGCTCATTGAACTAAAATGCTGAGCTTCCAACTTTGGTTCACCCTCTTGAGGCCCCAGGACTCTAAAATGGGGAAAACACTTCAACTGCGTCCGGCTTAGTGTGGTGAGCCCCACTTGTCCGACTCACGAGGTAATGAGGATTTTGCCTCGAAAATGTTTTCATAATTTCATTTACCCAATATATATATATCACATTAAAAAATTGCGTAGAAATTGTTGGCTCTCCCAGTGGTGTATTTAAAGCATTTTGGATCTTTTTATATTTTATAATCCCCCTCTATTTTTGAATTAAAAAGCGACACACCTAATACTCTTTTAGAAAGAGAAGAAAATATGCTATATTTTAGAAAATGAAAGGAAATTATAAGATAATTTAATAGCAGAAGAAGGTTAATAAACTTGAGAGCATTTTGATTGGCTTTTCTTAAGGAGCAAATATTTCTTTTTTTTAATAAAGTACATTCTTTATGCAATAACTATTTAACTTAACTTTAAAAATAAATAAATAAACTCCAAAAAAAAAAGCTCAAATCCAACTTTTTTTTAAAAAAAAACCAAGACTTTTAACTTAATATATATATATATATATATATATATATACACTTTTTCTAAAAGTTGTTAAAAAAAATAAAACTAAAAGTTCAAATGATGTTGACTAGAAATTAATCCTGACCCGAAGCTTGAATGCCAAAGTCCATTTTACACATCGCAACAGAATCCTAGAAGAATTGTTGAAGTTGCATACTCGAAGCACATTTGGATTTAAAGGAGTGAACGGGAAAGAGAGACGAGCAAGATACGCTGGGAACCAAATTCAGGCCTATACACACAAGTTTTTCTAAAAGGATCGTTAATAATTTTCTACTTACCTCCATTAATAACTGAAACTCGAGACCTATAAGGCCCAAGTGAAAGGTGTGCTGCTACTAAACTACACCCTCTTATGAGGCCTATACACGCATAAAGGTTGCTCTGCCATATTGCAGCCCTGCTCATTGTTTTCTCACGCGGAAACAAGTACGCATTTAAAAACAAGAAAGAAAGAAGAAAAGGGCAAAAAAAGACATGGTGAAGAAACCCCTAGGAATATAAACAGAGCATGAATATTGTTGGAGATAGCCTTCGGATTCAAGCTTTCTTGAAGCCCTACACTCAAGCTTTTTAGCCTTTACTGACATCAGTCGTATGGGTTCCTAAAATTTTTCAGCAGCTCTGGAATGTCACGACCAAGCATGTCATCAACAGCTTCGATCATTTTAGGCTTCAGTTTCTCAAAATCATCAATGTTGTAACCTCTTAAAACTTCTCTAAATTGCTCCACGTTCGGAAAATCACCCGCAGGTAAGTGAAATTCCCTTTGAACCTGATTTTACAAAATTCATAACTAGTAAGCACACAACACAAATCACCTGGAAGCAATAGGACAGGGAACTGGTCTCAAGGAGAAGAAAAGAGATGATAAAAGATGACCTTTGCAAATACATCTTCAAGCTTATCAATGAGCCGTTGTTGTGCCTTAGATTTTCCCATCAAGGCAGGCATCTCTTTCTTGAGATGACTAATTATGTAAGTATGGATCTTAGCAGCTCTCGCACGCTTAACAAATTCATTGATCTAAGACACCAATTAAGAAAAGGAGTTCGGTTTAAATAAGCATTCAGGGATAAAGCTTAATGCTAACAAGAAACATCTTCAAGCAATTGTAGAGCTGCATACGTATATGCATATTATATTGTTAAAATATGAGCATACCCGGCGATCACAGGCTTTCTTTGGAATATCAATTAGATCATTTAGGAGGTCGTCTTGCTCTTTCTCAAAAAGTTCCTTCCCTATAGGACCACCAGCTGCTCCATCTATAGGTTTGTCATTGAAAGAGCTATAGCCAAAACAAGGAAACAACAATCAAGATGTTTATCTCTAGCTTAAAACTAAAATATATGTGGTTGACAAGCTATAATTCATTCTCCAACTAATTACTATATGTCCAATGACATTCCAAGATGAGATAAGAATAAAACATAAGAAAAAGTTAATCCAAACTGAAAAAACTGCAAGTAGATGTCCATAGGAAAATGACAGAAAAGAATAAAAAGAATTATAAAGAAGAAAGACAGAAGAAAGAGAGATATGGAAGGCATATAATTTTGAGAGGATCATTAATTATCAAGACTCTAACCATCCAACCAATAAGAAGACAAAGAAGATAAATCATCATTGCTAAGCCAATAGAGTGGTGTTCATTCCTTTTACTTTTTTTTCTTACTACTCTTAGTATCAAGTATAGGCTTTCTGTAAAAAGTACATTAAGTCTTCCTCAATATGGAAAAAGATATGGTTCAGAAACTTACCCAATGTAGACACGCACAACCTCAGGAGTATTAAGAACTTTCCCAAGCGACCACATCAGAGCACCATATACCCTCATCAGCTGCAATAGAATCAAGTAGTATGGAAAGTAATAGCTGCTCAAATAGAATCTTGTGGCAGGAAAATAGGTAGGGAGAAGATTATTGACAGTCTAGATATCATACTTGTTGAGTATCCACTTGGTCTGCTTTGTTTAAGATGACACGTATTTTATCATCATGACCACGTAAGGAAGAAATAACACGTTTCAATTCATCACTGATGTCAAGTTTGTGGGGGTCAAAAAGGAGAAGGATCAAATCGCATTTTGCCGCAAACCATGATATGACACCTGTAAAATCGTAACTTCGCTGTGTCCGCTGCTTCTCTCCTGATAAAACCCCAGGAGTGTCCACAAATGTGACATGATCCAACAGCTGCAGGTCAATGGAATTGAATACCTAAGTCCTTGAAATTCTGCACAAGTATAAACTATTTGAACCAGTAACTTACTGGATTTGGCATTTGAGAACACTCAAACTTTGACAAAAAGGCTCCTCCAAAAGTCGTCAATCCACTGAATGGCATCTCAGCATGAACAGCAATGGTGTTGCCAGGGATGCTCCTTTCATCTGGCCCCGACTGAGCAAAACAAACAAAAACTAACTTAACTCAGAACGAAAATTTTCAAGGAAATGAATGCATGGGCTACAGAGTAAAAAAAAACACTAACACATTTAATGGGAGAAATGAAATGGTCAAACGCATGCAATAAATATAAAAACAATCATTTTAAGGATAAAAATTGATTTCTGTTTGGTATCTATATCCTCAACATGTGCTAGACTTGCAAAAGGTAAGGATACTAAAAGGGAATATTCGAAGAGATAAAATATTTAGTAGCTTATTGTTACCATAACAACAATAAATCGATCAGTAGTTGGCTCAGGTCCAATGTGAGCTCCTGTTGGTAAAAGATAAGAAATTTTTAACCTAAGACAAATTATCATGAAGTAGAACAAGAGTGACATGAAAGAATGGGAGAATTTAACGCACCAGGATAGCTGCATTTTAGAAGATGTTTAATGAATGTAGTTTTTCCAGTTGAATATTGACCCAGAAGCATGACCATTGGTTTGGCATCAAAATCACTATCTGTCTGCAAATGGAACAACAAGAAACAATCTTACAAACCTGTGAAGCTTGAAAGCATTGAGATATTCTGTAAATAAAAATAAATTAAATTAAAAAAGAAAAAAACTAAAGAAACACGCTTACTCTAGACTAAGTGATAAAAAAATGATCACTACACTCACCAGCAGGGGAGCTTCAAAATCTTTAAAACGATAGGTAGCTTCCAGTGGTTTCAATTTTTCGTTATACAGTCTCTTCAAGCCATCAATTACTGAAGTTACCGCAGCTAAAGCACTTTGGCTCTGAAGAAAACAACAAAGTCCAACCATATCAGGCAAGAAAAAAAGAACAATCCAACAAAATAAAATTCCCCAGATAACGGATACACACATGCAGACAATCAGAAAAGAAAGCAAATAATTGGATCTATATGTCTATAGATCAAAGAGATATTTTCTTTAACTATCAACGCATGAGAAGCCATTAGTTTCATATCAACACTATCATCATATCATGCAAGCAATGGACCATGCTGAAGACAAAGAATAGTTGATTGGGAATGAGTATTCATGTCAACATCCCTACAGTATAGGACCACACCTTGGCAGATTTAGAGGTAAACATGGTGATAGGTGGTGTCGGCTGCAGCAGAGCAGTTCCTGCGTCATGCAAAATGAGGTAACTTGAGTTGCCTCCAGCTCTTTCATTTACATGAAACTAAAACAGCACTCAACTAATGTTCAAGAATGAGATCTAGTACTAACCATTTGCTTCAGTTCTGCCACCAAGTGCCATACCATTACGCTTCTGAGAGGAAAAAGAATGAAACAAGAACTCAGGAAAAGGCTAAGACCAATAAATTCAACAGAGATGAGGCAGAATTTGAGGAGTACTTACAACTGGCAAGGAATCCAAACCTTCCATCTTTGGAGGATTTAAAGGTCCCACTGTAGGGAAGATAGGGAGAAAAAGGAGATAAAATAAATCAGTTTGAATCAAGGGACAAAGTGAAATGAAAGAAAAATGTACTTTAAAATGCTTTGGCTTTTGAAGTATGTAACTCTAGTTACATGTTTTGAGAGCCCTAGCTTTTGACAGTCAGAAGCACAGAACCAAAATACACGAGGACATAGCTTTGGAATTTCATGCTAACAAAGCTTTAACGATCCTTAGCTCAATAGTAGAAATGCAGGCTTTATTCTAAAGCCTCCTGAATCAGTTTCTACTTTGATGTGCCCCTTCAAGTATTTGTTAACACCAAGGATGCTGGACTATTGAATTGCCTCACCTAATATCCCTTCAATACAAGAGAGTCAGAAAATAGTGGAAGTGAACCTTTAAATTGAATCTTATCCTTCTAAGTTCTATTTTTTAGTTTTGAAAGACTCTTATTTGGAGGCTACGCCCAAACCTTACAGCACATAGCATTATTAACTTATATGTCTCTTTCCTCCAAACTGAAGCAATCAATGAAATGCACAAAGAATGAAAGTCATTTGATGACCATATTATGAGGGAATACTACACTCCAAGAAATGTCCCAAGTACACGTGTGAACAACTAATTTAGTTATACAAGTAAAATGTTAAAAAAATCTACAAAAGATCCAGTAATATTTTGGGTGAATACAAAAACATTCCTTATGTTTCGCCAAAATTGCAAGGTAGACCATGTGATCCCACAATTATAGGACAAAAAACGTTTCAGCATTACAAGATACAGGGGACAGTGAGCTACATTCATGTAAATCATTCAGGGTTATTATATATCACGGTACTACAGGTCTAACATGCAGTTTCAACAAAATAATCGAGTTCCTTTTTTTTCTTTTTACATTTTACCCTATATAATATTTTACTTGCCTGTGTTCTTAAGGAGGTCTGCGTTAAGTTCATGCCCTTGTTGTGCCAGAGTGATCAACTATCATTTCAAGAAATAAGCAAAATTTAGATTGATATAAAACCCTTAAACATTGGAAAACAAAAAATATGGAAAATTAGATAGTGAACCTGCATTGCAGTTATAAACTCTTTCAAACCCAAAAATCCTTGACGCTTCGAGTCTGCAATTGCCCAAACCTTCAAAAAAACCAAAAACAGATATGAAGGAGAAAAGAACACTATATATTTAACCCCATGATACATAGACACGATTAGTACTGGCCCCGCCACAGGAATAGCCCGACACACCTGCTTCCTATTGCCTGGCCAAACAGATAGATGTTTTGAACCAAAACCCCGAGTGCAGCGGTCCGCCCCAAGACACGCACCGGGTCAGCCAAGAGTTTGATCTTGAAGAGTAGTTAACAAGTGCACACCAGTAGAGAAAAAATATTACCTGCTTAAGTTCAGGCCTGGATAATTTTGACATGGCGAAAAATTTGGTCGCATCATTTCCAGTCAAGCGGCCATCACTATCTGCAAACAGAGTACCACATTTATATACAAAATCCCCATGTCTGTAATTTCTATAAACATATATACACACGCACACATATATCTACATGTGTGTGTGTATATATATATGCACATACGAAATAGAAGATAAAAACCTGAATCGGCAATGTTGAACCAATCTTGGTAGATTTTTTGGTGCTCTTTGGAGCAGCAACTTATTGGACCCGATACAATCTCCATTTTCTTGTTTGAATTTTCTTCAGTTAAGTTGAAATGTAATGAGTTTGGAGCACCAACTTATAAGTATCAACTTATACGACACCGAAACAACGCCCCTTCTCTTTTTAACGGGATTTGCTAATTTTGAATTTTAAGGGAGTGTTGAACCCGCTCCGCGCTTTTCTTTTCTTTTTTTTTTTTTTTAATTGTTTGAATTTAAACGGAAACCCAAAAAGAGAAATTATTGTTTCTTTTTAAATTGCATTTGGATGATTGGATCAATCCATTGGATGAAAAGTTAAGACGTATTATAAATTTTAAATTAGTTCAAATTCAAAATGGTTGTTAGAGTATAGGGTTGAGTACAGTTTGATTTGATTTTGGATTTATTTTAAATCAAACAAAACTTGCAGAATCTTATTTATATTTATATTTATACACGTATGTCATAATTGTTATATTCAATTCAAAAAATATAAGAGAAATATCTAATTTGCTCCGCCACGTGTGTATGTCATAAATTGTTGTACTCAATTCAAAATTTTACAAGGAAAATAAATTTTACTAAACTTAAATCATGCCTTATTTTTTTCTTATTATTCTTTTTTTAACATGTGATTGCGTGCCAATATTCAGGGATTCTTTTAAAATGTTTCGTTTTTCGGGAACAATAAAAAGAAAAAATTCTATTAATCATTATTTGTGTATATAACAAAAATAAAGCTCTTATTTTTTAAACTGAAAATTTTCTCAGTAAATGTAATTTTCTAATGTAAATGTAATTTTCTAAATGTAACTTTTATGGCAAATTATTTTTTTAATCTCGGTAAATGTAATCTTCTAATGTAGTTTACCGTGTTTTAGTATAATTCCACCTGAGATTAGGGGGGGGAAAAAACTGAAACATTTATTGAAATCAAAATTAAAATAAATTGAGAATGTAGTTTTTTTTGAATCTCATTAAATGATTAAACATTTGCGTCTCCGTTTGCCATGCGTGCACTTTTCTAAAAGTTCATATATCCGACCAATTAGGAACACAATAGGTATGAGGATGATTATTTTGTTTGTGACATTTTATTTTAGTCTTTTTACTAGTTTTTATTTTAAAACATCATGATTTACAAGTTTCCTTCTAATAAAAGTAAGTTATTCTCCATTCTGTTCTTCTCTTTCAGTATATGTTCATTATTTTTATTATGTTTTCAGAAATACATACGTTTTATACATTCTGTAAGCTGATGAAACTTATGGTAACATTGCTTGCATTCAGTTTTGTATGGTTTTGGTTCTCTTTTTGTGACTTTTTAATTAAAGTTCTTATAAGCTTTTATCCTTGCATAAATTTCAGATTTTACCATAAACCTGGTAAGTTTTTTTTTTTTTTGGGCTAAATAAGCAAATCACTTTCATTGATGATGAAGAATGTACAGAATCTATAGCCCAATTTACAAAAACTCAATATCTATCCATGTTAGCTTCAATGCCCCATCTCCTACACAAAAAGTTGTTAGTGCTTCTCTCCCTATTTTTATAATCGTGTGCAACTTTAGCACGAACTTCAGTAACAATTAGCTTAAGTAATTGCTCCTCATTCCTCAGACTCTCTTGGCCATGCATTCTTCTATTTCGCTCCCTCCAAATATGATAAATAGCAGCTTCCAGAAACAATTTACTAATGCGAGCTCTGAGAGAGTTGTTATTAACTCTATCTTGAGACCACTCAACAATCTACTCCCAATCATAAACCCAATGCGGGCTTATACCCTTCTTCATACCCATAGCCCAAACTCGCTTTGCATAGTGACAATTGAAGAAAGGAAATTGTAAGGTGCATCTTCAATGAAGTATACTTTCATCTATGTAGTCCTTCATATATTAAAAAAAAAAAAAGAACATAAAGAGTCATATGCACAGATCTTTTTCTATCTCTGTTTTCTTTCTCTATCTACATCTTTGTTCTCTCTCTTCATCTCTTCTTTCTCTATGATCTCTTTTTTTATTTCTATTTTCTTTCTTTCTGTATGTCTCTATTTTTCTCTCTTTGTTTATGTTCTCTCTCTATGATCTTTTTCTTTGCTCTCTACATCTTTGTTTAGTCATATTTCTGACAATTGGTCCTGATGTGTAAGTGTGTGTATATACACACACATACACAAAAAGTATTGGTATATATTCACTAGTTTATTATTATTTATTCAATAGACTATTATTGTCAGCCTATTATTGGTTGTTCAGTGTTTTATAATTGTTTGTTTAGTAAGCTATTATTGTTTGTTCAGTATTTTTTATCTGTTTGTTCAATGCGCTATAACTGTTTGTTTAATGCTCTATAACTCTTTGTTCAATGCTCTATAACTATTTATTCAGTAGTGTTTTTATTACTTTTCAGTAGATTATTATTGTTTGTTCAGTAGCCTACTATTGTTTGTTCAATATTCTATAATTGTTTCTTCAGTATTCTATAACTATTTGTTCTGTAGCCTATTATTGTTTGTTCAGTATTTTATAACTGTTTGTTCAATAGGTAATTATTATTTGTTCAGTAGCAGTAGCATATTGTTGTTTGTTTAGTATTTTATAAGTGTTTGTTCTATAGGCTATTATTGTTTGTTCATTAGCATATTATTCATCAAAATATCTGTTTGTAATTAAAATTGGTTAAAACTACCAGAATTGTTTATTCATTATTTAGTCTTTGTTTGTTCATGGAAAGTTTCATCAGATTTATATATTTTTGTCTGTAACTTACAATTCAAAGTTACAGATGTTTTCTATTTTTTTGGACATTATTGCTTCAGATTTGATGTTTTCTATTTCTTTGAACGTTGTTGCTTTAGTCATTTTGATTAAATTGAGCTGTGATTTTGATTTGATATCTTTGTTAAGTTGTTAAACAAATTGAATTAAAGAATTGTATTTTGGGTTTTGTGAGATTTAGTTTTTGTCATGAAACAAAGGAGAGAAGAGAAGAATTGTAGCAAAAAAAAAAAAAAGAGCATTATGTAGTGTGTGATTTCATAACACCCGTAGATGCACAATGCAACATGCACCTGCGGGTACATAGTATAAGATCCGTTAAAGAAAATGTGGTTTTCAGTCCTCCACTTGCATACGACAAAAGATGCATAAAGGATCCATTAGAATGCCCCAAGCAATTAATCTATTCTAGACAGGGAGGCAATGGTGCTATACAAGCATAAACCTGGTAAGTTGTGCTTCATTCTCTTCATCATTTTTTAAAGAATCATTATTATTTTAACTTTTAAACTTATTGAGCAGGCCATCCTTTTTATTATGGTATATATATATATATCCAAAACGAGCACATCCCAAAATTTTTTTAAAAAATGAAAAAGTGCAATTCACACATGATTGAGATATCATGGTATATCATATCAAAGATTGTACAAATAGATATATACCATAATGTAGCTACCTAACCACGCCTTATAATTACCCTATAATTATAATCATTATCATAGCTCAATCACGCATATCTTGGGAACTGAATTACAATAATTACTTTTTTATCTTATAAACACACTATAAATATATTTCCTTAATACATCAAATATAATAAGAATTAGGAAATAATGAATTAAACTTTTAATTACATCCTTTGATTATAGCTACTTAAAATGTTTAATTATCCCATAATAGTAAGACATGTTCCACATCCCTTGGTCATAATAGAGGTATGATAGCCTTTTAAATATCTCATAATCGTATGATATAACTCGTATCCCTTCATTAGAATAACATTTTTGTTCCTTTTGAATATGTTAAATATAATTATGGTTAAAATATGTTAAATATAATTATGGTTAAAATATGTTAAATATATCACGGTTAAAAAATCCACTCAGATGTTCCTATAATGCGCTAAATATAATTATGGTATTTTTTTTAAAAAAAAAAATTAAACCCAAGAAAGACATTTTCAAATCATAATTACACGTGTTTTAAGTAGTGACAAACCTAAGATTTTTAGCTAGGGTTGGCGAAAAAGCATTTTTACCGAATCATGTTTTGCTCCAAACTTTCAATCTAAATCACAAATAGTCACTTTTAAAATAATAATAAACTATAAAATAAGATAATATAGATCAATAACCAACTACTGTAAATTTTTAGAATCACTGAATACAAATAAATCACATGAAGCACAAAAATCTGAAAATTATTTTTTTACATTAGGCATCATAAATTGCGTTCGACGTGTTTTCATTTTTTCAAGTTCATCAATGACTAACTCAGTGTCAATAGTCTCAAAAATCTCTTTCTCTAGGTAAAGGATGGTACTAACAAAAAATCATCTTCCATTTTATTACACAATATCTTGTTTTTATAATCTTCATTGGTAAAATGCATGTTCTGTGGATGCAGTAAAAACTGGAAGAGTTAAAATAAGTTGAATTAGACAGTCCAAGAGAGGATATTACTACTGATTTTTCTGTCTTTGATATTAACTGACATAATTCTAAAAAATTTGAAACACTTTGAAATTATGAATTTCTTCTAATATCAAGTTCAAAGTGCTCAAATTCATACCTCATATGCAACTTTTCTTGAGAAGCAAAATCATCAAGATAGTATTTTTGTGCAAGCTCGTAGATATCTTTAATCTTGAATGATTTAAATCCATCTTTTGGATCTAAAATGAGCTAACACTAAGCAACTCTATTATATTTTCATTGAATCTACTGTTTATCTCATGTAGCAAAAAATCATCAAATTTTGTTCACTTTTCAAGCTTCACCAAACTGACGAGGACCATTCATGTTAGGAATTTCTATCTCATGTTTCTCAGAAAAATATTTAATTTCTTTAAACAAAACATGCCACTCATTATCTCTATAGTTCTAAATAATTTCCTTTATTATAGCCACTAAATGCACTGCATTAATAATATCTTGTGATTTATGCTAAAGAAGCCCACGCAAATTATCCATCTCTATCATAAGATGCAAAATAAACACAAATTCAAATGTGGTTATCAAACTTTATCAGCTGAAGCCCTTTGGGATGGGGTATTACTTTTGTTGATTATCTCAGCTAAAACTTTAAGAGTTGGATTCCACAACTCAAGTAAACTACAAAGTGATCTCAGATGAGAAGAGCCTTATCATATATCACCTACCTTTTTTAATGTGCCAACTTTATTCTTTCCCTTTTTAGTTTCAAGCTCATTATTTGAGACCAATTTTGCAATGTCAATAGTGCAAGCAATTTGCATATGATCTTTTCTTTTTACAGAAGAAGCAACAACATTGATATCAAAAGCCAAATATGAGAAAAAAAATGCTTAATAGGGATGACATTCTTTCAATCTGCTACCAATATTAATTGTAGTCAATGAGCAAAATAATGAATATGATAAGCAAATGGAAATTCTTGAAAAAATAATGCTTCTAATCCATTCCATTCTCTCCTCATGTTGCTTGCTCCATCATATCCTTACCCTCGAATATTTTGTAACACAAGCACATTATAAATTTTTTTCCTTTGAAGTAGCAGTATTTATTTTCTCCACATGAAGCAAATCAAAGAAGCTCTCTCAAATAAAACTATCTTTATCAACAAATCTCATTTGCTCCTTTTTTGACTCATTACAGGATTCATCTACAGGAAGACAAAATTTTGAGTTACCAATTTCTTCTCAAATGAAACTTTGAATTTTACTCGTATAAAGGGCCAAAATCTCTTTTTGGATATTAAGAGAAGTATAAGAGGCATTTTGAGGGGCATTTTCAAAGTTAACTAAAGCTACCTTTTAACTATAAGAAGAAACATGTGTTATGATCTCAACAAAATTCTTGCGATTAATTGAATCCTTACATTCATTATAAGCTCTAAAAGAAATACCTTAAAACGCATACAACTTAGTAGTATCAATTGAAACTTTCAATCGTAGTCGATTTTCAAAACTTTTTCCAACATTTGTTTGTCAAAAGCTTCCTAAATATTTTCAAATGAATTGATTAGATCATGACAACATTCCTTAGCTTTTATGCGTGTTGAATTTGGACCTCTTTCCTCATGAGTTATAAAAGGATAATTATTCCCACTGGTCACTTTCTTCCAATTCGAAAATCCTCAACTATGAAAGTAGTTGATCCAAAATGACTAGTTGGCTTAGCAACTAGAATGCATGGAAAATAGTATAATCTATCTTTTGTTGAGGAATATTCCAAACCAATTAGGAAACAAATCAAACCAAACATAAATAAATCGTTGACCTTCTTTCTTATCTACTGGATAAATACCATTTAGTGGAATCCCTCTATATGGACCAAGTCTAATATAAGTTTTACGTATTGCATCTGTTTGATCAACTGGGCAATCATTTATTGGCTTACATAATCTTGGATCACACTCGAATGAAATATCATCAAACTCTTTAGGTTTAATTCTAGCAAATTTAGTTGGTTGAAAGTCTACATTGAGAAATTCTTGCTCTGAAGGATTGCAAACTTTTGAATGAGGACTTTTGACATGGGTAGTTAATGTTTCAGGAATCAAAAAATCAACATCATTTTGCTGAGATCTTTCCTTGAAGTAAGAATCAATTTTTGAGTTAATGATGGTATGCTCTCTTTATATATACCTATTATAATATTAATAAAGAATAAAAAAAAATTTTCTACAATTGACAAGAATAAAAATATTAAATTAATTATTTTGCTAAAAAAATCAATAAATATACATAAAAGTGAGTCATCTACATAAAAGTTGTTAAAAACTAAAATCAAAGTGAAGAATACTAACTTGATTCATGAGACGAGAGATTTTGTAATTTTTTGTGATAGTGGTTTGGTGAACAACATTGTAACTTGCAAGAAGTATCCTAAAATAATAAATATTTAATAAAGTAAAATATTAAGAAAAGAGTGATTCATAGCCCATATGAATTTAAAAATTAAAAAATAAAATAATTTGTATTTATAATATAGATGTAAAAACCTAAAAAGTTGGTGAGCAGCGTGTCACGCCCTTGGCTTATTCTAAGAGCTGCGTGTGGCACTTAGACACTTTTCTAATGCAAAAATGGGTAAATCAACCTGAAAGCCACAAACAAAAGAACTTGTAAGGTGAAAAGTAAAGCAACTGAATAAAGCGAGTTTGAGAGAATAATGCTTGTATTGCTCTCAATTTTCTATGTGTTCTATACAACTGAAAAGCTAGGCTATTTATACATGCTCTCTATCTAATGAATGGCTAGAATCATCTTGATCTAATGGATAATACTAGCTTCTAAACTATTCTATACCTATCAAGGAATATTTACAATCAATTACAATCAATCATCCCTCAATCAAGGGGTTTGTCACCCATGATCAAGGGGTTGACATTCATTTGAATTCCTTACCATGTCTATTCGATCTAGAATATCTTTTAGATTATTCATGGAAGGAAAGTGCATGCGTGCATCCCCATGGGCTTTGTCATCCTTACCAAGTAATTGCTTGCATGGTGCCTGCATTATTGGAGATGCTCCAAGAAGGGAAAATGCCACATGTGCCTATTTACAAGCTTCGGTCTTGCCATCTTGTTGCTCATGTGGCGTCTCTATCGGTGAGGCTTGACATTCTTCCCCAGCCCTACCTAATTCCGTGAAAGTCTTCATCGCCATCTCCTCATGATACCTTACAATCTCTTTCATAAAGTTTCCAAGGGAGTCAGTTAGTTCCTAACTTGCCTCACTTGCTAACAAGCCTTTCCAGTTCACCAGGTACTCATGTCGGGGCGAAAGTCCTCTTATACAATTGACTTCAATGAAATTAACTTCCTTATCACGAGATTCTACTACCACTGTAGTTGTTAAGTTCTTTCTAATTGTGTCCTTATCTTCAAATAATGCATCCTCCTTTCCTCGACTTGTTGCCCTCATCATCTTGCTGGCTGATTCTTAGGGCAGGTTCTTGATGAGCTAGCCTTCTTCATCTGAAAGTAGCTTGTTTTTCACTTGGTCTCTAACTCCTTGGTGTGAGCATCAAGCGTCCGTTGACTTGTTTCCACTTTAACCGGCTTCTTGCCAATTGCTTGACTCCTTTGGAGATTGAGTGAGAGTTGGGTCTCGTCAAGTACAGTTCCCTTACTCTTTTGATTGGTACTATGTGTAGCATTGTATGGAGGGTTCACGGTTTTCATAGGTGGTGTCTTCCTTTGCAACAAGGGTAATGTGTTTTCTTCCATCTTTCTATAGTCTTTGGCGACCTCTTTTGGTGTCTTGCCTGTCACATACTCACCTTTATCAGCTCATTTCATGGCTTTTGAGCAAGCCTTCTTAAACTTGGTACCATTTAAATCAATACCTAGGACACCACAAGAAATATGGACTGGGCGTAAGCCTAGTTTAAATCATCTCCACATTTGGGGTTGTCCAACTTATGTACTAAATAGCAATGCTTCAAAGTTGGAACCAAGATCCGAATTGTGCTATTTCATTGGATATCCTAAAGGAACCAGAGATAGAATCTTCTATAATCCTAAGGAGCAGAAGGTGTTTATTAGCACCCATGCTAGATACTTAGAGGATGATGGTACGGTCCAAAAAACATTAGAATCTGAAGTTATTCTAGAGGAGATTTCACAAGAATCTCTAGTAACACATATGGTAACTGTAGAAGAAAGAAAATAGCATATTACACCTAAAACTTCAGAGCCTCGTCATAGTGGAAAGATATCTAGGCCATCTGATAGGTACTATGGAGAGTCTTTTCAGACTTCTTTAGAGGATCAAGTAGTGGATCCCACTAGTTAAGATGAAGCCGTTTCAATATAGATGCCGACCAATGGCATAAGGTAATGGATTCAGAGTCACCCTTAGCTTTAAATCTAGCTAATGGCTTTCATGGTAGGTTAGTCAACCTTAGACGGTCTAGGTCTTGGCTTTAAATCTAGCCAACGGTTTAAACGCTAGGGTTAGATCAATCTAAGTGGCCTAGAACCCTAATTAGCTAGCCCTAATGCCTAAGTCATAAGGACCACGCCGAAGCTTTGGGTAGCCGTGCCTAGGCATAGACTTGCACCGAGTCCTAGGGGTACCATTAGAAGGTAATTAGAGGTCTAGACGAAAGCATATTAGTATAATTCATCAAGTATCCCTATCTAGACGTAGTAATCATCCATAGGCAAGAAGTAATCACCATAGTTCCCATTTCTATGTGTTTGACTCCCTTAGATCACTTGATTGCCCTGTCACACATACCGCCTTTTATTTCTTTATCTTTAGCTTAGGTTTATTTTTTCCAAACTCTTTTCAATCCTTAAAACCCAACAAGATTATAGTTAGGATCCTGATACGTAGCTCTTTAGGATGCATTTAGCTTAGGTAAGTACTCATGTTTGGCCTCCTCATGGATTCGACCCTACATTTGCACATGCCGTACTACACAAAAGCCATACACTTACAGGCTATTTAGGCTTGTGCCGTGAAATAACGATCAAGTTCTTGGTGCCATTGCCGGGGAGGCAACAATTGTTTGGTTTCTTTGATTTGTTTGTTTAGCTTGTTACATGTTATTTTATCCTTTTTTTCATGCTTTCTCTATTCTGAATAGTAAAAAGAAAAATCTAAAAATTTTTTTTTGAGCTTTGTGAAGAGGATTACTTGTGCTTAGTTGAATATGAGTGACCCGAATGCTTCTTGGTGATCTTCGGTATCATCTTCCCCACTACCCGAATGTGTTCCTTATTCATGTCGCTTGTGTAGAAGTTTTATGCATTCAATCATTTTCTGTCCTTATGAAATTTCCCTATCTGGAGCTTGTGCTACTTATGACCCCCATTCATCTCATTCATCTTCGTTTAGAAGTCATGACTATAGGTATACATATTCTTATTATTGCAATCATTGTGGAAGCCATGCTTATTTTTTTAGTGCTTGTCTTACCTTCCAGCGATGTTCCCGATTGCATGTAATGCCCAACGCCCCTAGTAATCATGTGCCTATGCATGCATCCACATCTAGACATCACGATTCTAAGGAGCAACATCATGCATTTTCATTTTAGGGTCAAGATGACTCTTCAAAATTTCCATCACATTGCTTTGAAAATCCATCTCCTGCACCGTCGTTTCCCACCCACCCTTCCTCCAAGTATTACAATGGTTGTGTTTATAGTGACCCCTATTAAGATGTTTACCATTCTCACTCAGTTGAACCTTTTTTTATTATGTCTTCTCGGACCAATTAGATCAAATGCTTGAGCAATCTAAATCTTTCATCCAATCCAATCAAGAGGAACTGCAGAGTTTGAAGTAAGAAACTAAATCTCTAGGTGAGCACTTGAAGAAAATGGTTGAGAATATGCAACTCATGAGCAAGAATGTTGAGATACCTTTAGACCAAGTTGAAGGGATAGAGATGAGACTTAACAATGAGGTGACGAGGGGTGCAAATGATGATGTTTTAGAGAGAAATTTAGAAAGAGAGGTGGATGGAGAGTTCACATCATGTAGTGAGGATAAGGATAAGCTTGATGATAATTTGGTTCTTGATGATTCTTAAGGATATGTTTTAGAGGAAATAGGACCTTAGCCTCCAAAGCTTTCAACACTTTCCATTGAGTCGCATAAGCCTTTTCTTTCTCCTCATCCCACACATTTCACACCTTTGGAGGTTGAGTCTTATGATTATAGCACTCATTTGCATTTCGAATCTACATTTAGGGAGTCTATGGTATACCCCTCCCTAAAACATTTATGCATACATGACTTGAAATCCTTTGAGTCCCCGTTGTCCTCTCCTTTTGTGCATACCCTTTATGAGAAGCATGATGGTGAGATGACACATACTAGCATTGAATGTATAGATGGATTTAAGGAGACTTTAGTTAATAATGCTTTAGAGTCATCCATTGAAGAGAACAAGACATCAATTTCAGAATTTTTAGATGATAAGTCTCTTGGATTAAGGATTATTGTGTTAAGGAGAATATCTATTGAATAAATTAGTTTAATATATTAATTTACTGATGTTAATTATATTTTGATGATACCATAATTGTGCTTTGTTATCTAATTGCTACTACTTTTAGTATATTAAATATCTTGTACAGTAGCATTCTTGAGTAAAGAAAAGAGATAAAGCATGCTTATGGATCATGGTTCATGAAGTTTGTGTGCCTTGTAGCTATATTGTAGTTATAGCTCTCTTTCTCTTTATTAGTCTTATGTTAAGTTGATCTTGGTACATAAACAAAATAATATGAGCTCAATAACTTAGTGCATTCCATGAATTCTTCATGCATTTTGCTCTTAAGTCTTGTTCTTTTATACTTGATCATCTTTTCTCCTTAATATATATTTATATATTCTTTTTATTCTCTTATTCTTATCATTATAAGTATATAGATGTTTACAACTACATTCAAATGTCTTTTTCTGCAGAAAATACAACTTTGAAGTCCATATATTTGCATTTTGGAAGTTGCATGTACTGTAGCATACATTACTTGATATTTTGGATACTATATATGCTTATATGTATGTATATATGTATATATTTGCATGGCTTTGTAGTAAAATGCATATATAGGCTTTATACCATAGATATTTGAGCTATCTTGTATAATATATGTGTATCTATAGGTAAACAGCTTGCATATACCATTCCCCCCATGCAAAATTTGTAAAAATCTTGATTGTGTGCAAGTTTTAGCTTTGCATTTAATGTTTTTGCAAATTGGCTGATGTTGCATTAATGAGACTAGATCTATGTAATACTAGGTATTATCTTGAGCTATTAAATCTGCAGAAAAACTAGCTGTTATGGACTTTTTGAGTATAGCTGCACTTTTTGTAGTAGGTAGCAACTTTCTTGACAAATTCTGCAACAACCGTCCTACACAGGCTGTAGACCGGCTCTGTGCGTCGGTAAAACCAATGAGCAACTTTGCTTTACTGGTAAAGCTTATCGGTTGACTGGTAAAGCGTTCCGGTAAGGCTCTTTAGCTTACTAGAACTACAAGCACACCCAGGGGGTTGATTGGTAGAGTATTCCGGTAACCCCTCTGAGTTTTTTTTCTTTTAAATTTGACTGTTGCGAGACTTACTTGTTGAGCTTATAAATATATCCTTCTCATCCTAACTCAGAGATAACTTGATCAAAACATATGCACAAGCTCTCTAGCATTCAATACACTTTTTTTTTCTTACAATCTTACTTCATTTATTACTATCTTCATTGATTGCATATTAGTAGTATTCATTGATCAAGTTATTGAGCTCATAAATTGCTTATCTACTTAAAGCAACAGAGGAAGGTTTAAATACCTTTGTACACTAACTTACAAGAAGTACTTGTATTCCAAACTTTCTACTATTACATTGGGTGTAGGCTTCTTTACTCTTGGGGAGCATAGTTGTGAATAACTTCTCTCAAGAGCAAAAGGTTAAAATTCTCAAGTATTGAGTTAATACTTGTAGTCGTTGTGGTAAAGCAAGGGTTGTGACCATTGTTCTACACTTCTATAAAATAATAAACGAGAAGCCGAGTCACTAGTGAAGTTTTCGAAACCCTAAGAAAAGACCTTAGGTAGTACACTAGGCCCTCGAGAGTTCAAACCACTCTAAATTACTACGTTTGATGTTCTTAACCCTATGCTGTTTATATTTTTAAGTATTTACTTTGAATTTTGTATGTGCTTTTGCTTGAAATACTTGTTAAGAGTTTTAAGTGCTTATTTGTATCAATAATCCAATTCACCCCTCCTCTTGGATTCATTCTCTGGACAACAATAGACACTCCAAGAAGACAGTTAAGGAAGAAATTGATGAGCTTGAAATTGCGATCTATGGGTCTTTGGATGTGTTTAATGAATCATTATTGATACTTTCTTCTACCTTCTCCACTAGGGAATTGATTGATGAGGTTAAGTGCTTTTTAGGTGAACATGAACTTTCCCTTAGTATGAGTGAGCCTATTAAGATCAAATCCACCCCCTATAAGGAGTCAGAGAGACCTAGGCTTGATAATGCTATATCTTGTGGAAAAGAAGAGTGTAATACGTCCACATCCCCTATCGTTGCTCCTCCTTCTCCCAATGTCATTCTTACTCCTCTTTTTCATTCTATTGAGCCTCCTTTTTTGGAGCTCATGTTTGTGCCTTCATGCATAGAACATTTTCATCTAGGATTAGAGAGCACTTTTCCCATGTTGCATGCATTTGAGCTATCTTTGACCCACGGGGATGGTGTATTTTTTGCCCTTGATTATGAGAAGAAGGCTATGGGGTGGCTAGTTAGAGAGCAAATAGGGCATGATCTTTTACACTTATGCATGATGTGCACACATTTTCATTTGATGGTTCGGGGTGGGAGATAGAAAAGGGGTGCATTATTCATTCATCACCCTATCATATATTGCATGACCTTTTTCCTTCTACTATTTGTGCTTGGTTGAATACCTGGCAATTTGTGTCTCTCAATTTCAAACATGTATTGCTCTAACATTAGCGCCCGGTTGGGGGCGTTAAATCTAGCACTACTAAGAGACCACCTAGACATGTTTATATTCCATTTGCTTTCCTTGTTTTTCTTTTCTTTTATTTGCTTTTAGTATTTTAGTTCTCTTGATTTTTATTTTCTTTTCCCTCATTTTCTTTTTCACCTTCCCAAGTGTTGATCCTTAATTCTATCATTTTCTCTTTGTATACATCTTATTTATTCTTTAATGATGCCAATGCGAGCTCGCATGGCAATGCTACTAATCGTGTGCTTCAAGTTTTTTATTTGTTTCAAAACAGGGTTAGTAGTTGATTCACACAACATTGGCATTGAAGAGCTTCGAATGAACATAAGATCGTATCCATCCTTTTGCCACTTGTCTTTTTATATCTACCCCGTCCTCACCACCCTTACTTGCTTTGTGTTGCTTATTTTCTTGTTGAGTAGTATCGTTCTATTTGCTTGAGAACAAGCATAGTTTAGGTTTGGGGGTGTGGGGGTTTGGTTTTGTTGTTTTATGCTTTAGCAGGGTAGATTGCATTTTTTTGTTAAAAATGGCGAAAATTTTTCAATTTTTAATGCATGTAGAGTTATTTATTTCTTGGTTGATCATTGTGTTGGCTTTGTTGATGACTCAATAAATTGGTGAGTATGAGTTGCATTGTGGGGAAGTGAATGGAGTGGATTGAAAATCGGGTCTTAGAGGATATGCCCTTGAAAGTTGTGAGGAGTGAGCAGTTTTAAGAATGCCCTTTGTAGCCACCCCATAGCTTGGTAGGAAAGAGTGCTGAAAAGGGTTGTTGATATGAGTACCCTTTCCTTGATTGGTTCTTTTTTATGTGCCTAAGCCTTTCTTTTTTCTTCTTCTTGTGGAAATACAATACAAAGCATGAAAAATCCAAAAAAAAAAAAAAGAAAAGGCAAAATGGTGCAAAAACATCAAAAAGTTGAAATGTTAAAAAAAATGAAAAAGAGAAAAAGTCGAAGGCACCAAAAAGTTTTGTGAATAAGTGCATAAGTGACACAATGTCAACTTAACACATGCCATCATTTTTATAAATATGTGAATAAGGCTTTTTTAAGCCATTTTCTATATATATTCTCTCTCTTCTTGTCTCTAAGGCTCTGTGCATATTAGGGAGGCTATGTTAGTTAAGGGGGTACGAAATATCAACATCCTATGTGTGTGAGTTAGAATCCTAAGCTTGTGGTGAATTGGCTACTTAGGAACTTCTCGTAAGGTTCGAAGCCCTTTATAAGTAGAGGGAAGATCCAAAGAGACCTGGGGATCACTCCACAATAGGAATGCCCCTTTCATGCTTCTTAGGCTAACCTTGATAGCGAATAAATCCCTTAGGCAACCCTTTTGTATCGACTTTAGAAATAAACATAGGTTTGGGCTTGCTTGAGGACAAGCAAAGAAAAGGTTTAGGGGTGTTGATGTGTTCATTTTGAGTGTGCTTTTGTATTACATTCTTGTTCTTGTTTTGAGGTATTTTGATCTTCATTTAGTGTATTAATAAAGCTTTTAGGTCATACTTGTACATATTAAGGTTTACATGTTCATAATTGCAATTAGGACTTAAATACTATAATAATGCTTGTTTATTGCCTATTTTAGGTGAGATTCAGAGAGATGATTTGAGCTTGATTGATGACATTTGAGATGTGGATTAAAGCCAAATGTGTTTAGGACTTAAACAGGCCTTGGAAGATATATTTGGAAGTGGCCAGGCAAAGGTAGGAGCGACCGAGGCAAAACGAGCGCGCGAGGCGCAATGCTAGAGAGAAGACTGACCCAGCTAATCAAGCTCATTACTAGGCCGGTCGACCAACCTAGTCAACCGGTAGGTCAGAAGCTCGGCCTATTATGTTAGTCAACCTATGTACTAGGCCGGCCGACCGGCTTGGTCCCCTGACCCTGCGTAATTTCAGTTTTATTTAAGCATTCTTTTGGCCATTTTTTGAAGAGAACACCTATTATTTTCACACACCCATTTGCATAAACCCTAAATCCACCTAAAAACCCACCTCACACACACTTCAAAACACATTTAACATTAGAAATCAAGGATCTAAGAGGATCAAACACAAGATTTTGGGGCATATGGTCTTGAATTGTAAAGGATTAGCTTTGGATAAAAAGGTATATTCCTTATCTCTCTTTTATCCCAAGTTAATATATGTACAAGTAGAGCACGTAGGGTGATTATATCTTGTATTATAGATTGATTACTACTCTTTTGTAATGGATTGTTGATGGATACGTATATATATGCTTGTGCTTAGGGTTTCAATGGCAAATTTACATACAAGTCTATGTGTTTGTATAAATGCATCAATGATGTAGTGTATATATATATTGAAATCTATTATACTATTAACTATCTCTAAATCATTATGATAGTATGTCTATGTATTTGTGTGGTGATTACATAAAGTAGGTATAACTACATACATGTCTATATGTGTGTGGTAACATACTTAATAGCATAAATAGCACAAATAGCAAAATCGCACCACCTCTTCTTCGTCCTCTAGCATCTCTGCTAAGGACTTTCTTCAAGACCTTGAGGACTTTTCTTCGAGCAGACATCCTACTTTCCCTGAGGCAAAGAAGAATTGTGCTGCAAAGTGCTCTCTTGAGCCTATTTTGAACTCTAACGCAGAGTTGTTGACTCTATCGCCTCTATCGACGGACATGACCAACTTCCCACCGGTACTTGGGTCTCCATCCCGCTCAAGCAAAGACCTTGAAGTCAACAGTAAGGACCTTGGTGCTATTGAGGATAACATATAGCCTATATGTGAAGAACCCCCTGTTCTTCAAAACACCTCCCCATAGCCGGCATCCCCACCTTCTCTAGAGAAACGTTGGGTTTGTTTTTTTTATGGGAATGAAGGGAAGGTTGAAGAGGATCTGAAACTTACCTATGTCAAGCTAGATTTTGTCAATGACAAAGTGAGAGTCAGACCCCCTCCATCTGTTTTTGGACAAACCACCACTATTTTATTTGATTAAACTGATGGTTGAAAATCGTTGGAAGAAATTTGGAAAAGTTGACATCAAATCTACTGATGAAGGCTTGTATTTCTTCATATTTGAATCACAGCAAGCCTGTGACGCTATTCTTACTCAACACTGGCATGTTAGCCAACACCCTATACTTCTTAGAAGCAGTCGCATAGCCATGGTGGAATTTAACTATGATTAGAGACATCTGTTGTGTAAACACTGTAACATGGTGTTTGGCTTTGCTTATTTGGTACTTATAAGCACTTAAATAGTAAAAAAAAAAAGTATTTTTTTTTAGGTGCTTATAAACAATCAAAAGAAGCAAAGCCAAACACCCTCTAAGTCTTTTGGCCATTTGGAGGCTAAGTCCAGTTTGAAGAACAAGGCTGTGATGCCAAACAATATCGAGGGAAATAACAACCCTCCACAGTTGCAATCTAACAAAGATAAACAACCTGCGAAAGAGACTCATGCGCAGGGACCTTATTCCTCTGGCCCGAGCAATCTGAAGTCTCTCTCCATTGGCCCAAAGCCTAAATCTCAGGACTGGCAATCTCCGAATAGGAAGAAGACGGGACGCCAGCTCGTTGCAGCGAAAGACAATTCGAACAAAGAAGGTAATCCAGGCCAGGACTCCAACCAATTCAAGGTTGTGGACCAAGTGGGTATGGATTTATCTACGGAATTAAAGAATTTTATTGAAGTGTCATCAAGTAGGACACCAAGTCCCAACCAAACAAAAAACCCCCTACACCCCCCGATAAATGATTTTATTCTGGAATGTGAGAGGACTCAATAACCTGTTAAATAGGCAGATATAGCTAGAATACTAAGTAATAAAAGTATTACTGTTTGTTGTCTTGTTGAAACCAAAATCAAAATGGGCAAAGCCGAGGAGGTCCTTAAGCTCAAGTTTTCCAACTGGTCATTCATTAGCAACTATGATCATGAAGAAGATGGTAGAATCTGGATCATTTGGGACACTCGTTCTATTTTGTTGAACAAGATTGAAGCATCTAATCAAGCTATTTTTTGTTCTGCCCATGAAATCAAAAGCAAGTGGGATTTCTTTATTACTTTTGTCTATGCACATAATGATTGCAACAAACATAGAGAAGTATGGAAATGCTTGACTAACTGGAACCAAAGTTGTGGGGAAGCACCGTGGTGCATTGAGGCGACTTTAATGAAATTTTGGATACAGACGATAGAGCAGGCTGTTCTGAACTTCCTGTGGGTGCAATTGGACTTACTGACTGTATGCAGGAGTTGGGTCTGATGGAACACAAGAGTTTAGGACCTCATTGCACATGGACCAACCGCTTTAAAGGGGAAGAGTTCCGTGCCAGCTGCATTGATCATGTCCTTGTGAATGGCAAGTGGCTTGTCAACTTCCCAGATGCCAACCTCATTGTGGATATCCTAGCTTCTTGGACCACTGTCCGCTTTTCTTGAGAATCGATCATTCGAGGCAAGACAAACCCAAACCTTTTAAATTCTTTAATGTTTGGACTAAGCATGATCTCTTTCTGGATACAGTCAAGGAAGTGTGAGAGATACATATTGAGGACTCGCCTATGTTTCAAATCTCCATGAAGCTCAAGGAGCTAAGAAAGGTTCTCTCAGACTTCAACAGGAAATATTTTTGTAACCTTCCCATTCACATTGAAGAGATTAAGACCAGACTGAGAGACATCCAACTCAATATGAACCTTGAGGCTTCGCCAGAAGAAGTTAGTGAGGAGAAACGTCTCAATACTGAAGTCCAGGAACTCATGGAGGCAGAATCTGCTATTTGGAGAAGAAATCAAAGATTTAGTGGTTAAATGAAGAAGTAACTAATTCAGCCTTCTTTCACAAAAATGCTAAAACCAGAAATGCGAGAAACTCCATTTTTGGAAATTTTAAACCTTTCGGGCTGTGTGATTGAGGATGAAGAGGAGATTGGCAGGGAAGCAGTGAATTACTTCATTGAGCTTTTCGGTAAAAATCATCATCTAAACTTTGAATTCTCCCTGGAGAACATCAAACCTTTACTTTCAAACACTCTGGACCCCGATGCTGCCGGTGACCTTATTGCCCCAGTTATGATAAAGGAAATCAAGGGTGCCATGTGGTCTATTGACAGCAACAAATCTCCAGGCCTAGACGAATTCAATTCACAGAGTTGATGTTATGAAGGCTATTCAACAATTCTTGCAATCTGCCCATATATTAAAACAGTGGAACTCTACAATCTTAGTGCTCATTCCGAAACCCTTTGGGTTCCATGAGTATAGACCTATTGCATGCTGTAATACACTTTACAAATGTATTGCAAAGATTATGACGAATACATTGAGCTTGTGTCTGGAAAGTTTGATCTCCCGGGAATAAAATGCCTTAGTAAAAGGAAGGAACATTGCTGAGAATATTCTTGTGAGTTAGGAACTTGTGAAAGGATATGGAACTCGTGGCATTAGTCCAAGATGCATCATCAAAGCTGACCTCAAGAAAGCGTATGACACTTATCAATTGGAAATTCCTTATCACTACCCTGAAAGCTTTTGGTTTTCCTAATAAATTTGTCGATTGGGTCTACAACTGCATTTCTACCCCTCGCCACTCAATTGCTCTGAATGGCAGCCTGGTTGGATACTTTGAAGGAGCCAGAGGCCTCAGACAAGGAGATCCAATATCTCCACACCTCTTTGTTTCGGGCATGGAAGTTTGGGGATTTTGAAGCATGCATCTAAATGGAAAGAGTTCAAGTTCCATCCTAAATGTAGCACTATTAAACTCAATCATCTCTGTTTAGCCGATGACTTACTAATCTTTTGCAAAGGGGACACTAAATCAGTTTCTATATCAAGGAGTGCTTGAACCTGTTCCATAGGCTTTCTGGGTTGAAAGTCAGACCTGTGAAAAGCGAAATTTTTCTTGGGGGTTGTAATGAATCCCTTGCTTCTCATATTCTTGATATATTACAATTCAAGAGGGGTTCTTTACCAATAAGATATCTGGGCATGCCTCTTATCTCGGGAAGAATTCATGTGAAAGATTGCAAAATCTTGGTGGATAGAGTTATCAGTAGAATTGGATGATGGGAAACGAAATGGCTCTCATGCTGGCAGGATCCAATTGATTAAATCTGTTCTATGCAATATCCACGCATATTGGGCTATAGTTATCATCCTTCCAAAGAAAGTTTTGAGGGAGATTGAAAAGCATCTTGCGTCTTCCCTCTGGTCTGGTACGCTTGACAAGGGTAGGAGAACTGGCATTGCTTGGGAAAATGTCTGCAAGCCAAAAAATGAAGGTGGACTAGGTATCCATGGACTTGAGGACACCAATAAAGCAGCCATATTCAAATACCTTTGGATCATTCATACTAAGCAGAAGACTTCATGGGTTGACTGGATCTACACACACTACCTTAAGAGGTTAACCTCTGGTATGTCAAGATATCAAGCCGGCCTTCTTGGAGCTAGCGGAAAATTCTTCAACTCAGGCAATTGGCAAGACAATGCATCATACACTGGGTTGGTGATGGAAGGAAAGCTCTCTTTTGGTCCAACATGTGGCACCCTTTTGGAATCCTTGAGAACATTGTTGATAGGAATGTTATTGAATTGAGTAACTTTGGGAGTCAAACTCTAGTTGCAGACTTTATTTTCAATTATCACTCGGCGTGGCTGGAGAACTTCCCCTTCTTTGAAGCTATCTTTACCCAAATTGCAGATCCGTGCGTGAAGAGAGAAGACTGAATCCACTGGTTCAACTCCCCACAGGGTCAATTCTCCTCTCAAGCGGCTTGGGAATGTGTGCGAGCCCCAGGAGTTCAGGTTGAGTAGTATGAGCTTGTTTGGTCCAAAAAACATATTCCAAAACACGCATTTATTAACTGGAGGCTCTGGCATGGTAAACTTCCTACTATGGATCGAACTCTTCTTTGGGGGAATTAATACCAACCCCATGTGTACCTTCTGCCATCACTGCATTGAAGATGAGGAGCATCTCTTCTTCCTCTGCATCTTTACCAGGGCGTATATGGCGTATCAGGTGGAAACATTTCAGAGGCCCTCTTGACTGTCGCTCATGGCTTGCGGTGAAAAACTGGCTCCTCCGTAACAAAGGTTCCAACAATACACGTATGACTGCCAGCAAACTATTATTTTGTTCTTTCGCTTATTATATTTGGAAGGAACGCAATACGAGATTTTTTGACAAGAGCACAATAGCAAAAAAATTTCTTATTAACCTTATTTCTTTTGATGTAAAGAATAGAATATTGTCAATGCTTAGTTGATCTTTACTGCACAGGTTGGGGTTGTTCCTTTTACAACCCTCTTTTTGATGTAAATCCCTTGACTTTTGTACTTTTGCGGAGCCTTAATGAAAATCATCATTCAGCCAAAAATGGTTTGCAGCAAAGAGATCTCTACATAAAATGTTTTTTTTTTTATCGGCCTTTGGATGATATTTGCTTGCGAGGCAATAAAGTCAATCTAAGTGCTATACGTAAAGGTTCAAGCTTCCTACATAAAACTGATTATGTTCTTTTGTTTTCAAATAATAAAAAATAGTCACGTTTTCATAATCCTTTCGAGGTCATAAAGCAACAAGTTGAAGGAAAAACATGAATTCTTCCACCACTGAACTTGATGGTTTGTTTTGGCTTTTGTGTATATGTATTTTACACCTTATTTTATTTTTGTATTTTGTAGCAAACTTATCCTATTTGTTGGTAATGATCGAAAAAATCTATTCCATTAGAAAATTTTGAAATTTTTTTCGTTGCAATTTTTTTGTCCCGGTTAATTTGTTTTACAATATTTTCAAAGTGTTTCTTTTAAGAGTCAATATAGGTGTATAACCCAAAAGGTACAATATTATGATTCAGCCATTGAAAAAAAAATATAATAATAATAATAAATAAATAAATAAATAAATCAAACAAAATGGCAATGTCAATTATGGTGGGGAAATTATTTAGAAGTAAATGTTGGAAATTTTCTCTTTAAAGTGGGCTACCGTTAATTATTTTTAGTTTTTTAAAATAGGCTGAATATCTGATTTACAAGTTGGGCTTTGTGATCATATTGATTTTAGTCCACCTCATAAATCTATACGGTTCTTTTGTGCGTAGGCTCATATATTCTGATAAATCTTTTTATGGGTAGAACTGTCAGAATTTATTATAAATAGGGCTAAGTCCCCTCTCCTACTCTTAACCTAACAGTTGTTCCTATAAGTATCTGTTAATATTAAATAGAGCAGGGAGAGAAAGTTCTAAGCCTAGATTGGGTGACAGATATTTCTTCAACAATAATTTTTTAACAAAACAATAATGACTCAAACAGGTATGTGCTTCCGCTATCAATTATATATTTGAATTTTATATTGTAAATTCATGTATATGATCTTATATTGCACTTACATGTGGTATCAGAGCTACTTATTCATGGATTTACATTTTTTTTTAAGAAAAATTGAAATACTTGTTTGAGCATATAAACTGCGAAAGTTATTGAAGCATTAAAGGGGATTCATATCCCACTAAGGTTTAAAGGTTTCTTAGAAAACAAAAGGGATCCTGTGAACGATCTTTGTAATACCATAAAGTGGATTGATTATAGAAATTGGCATGCTAATCATTATAGTTGGATTACATGTGTCAAATAACATACTACACTACATCACACCATGGAATTTATGTCGATGAGGTTTTAATGTTTGTGATCATGGAATCCCATGCTGATAAATGGTATAACGACTATTATGTTCGATATAAATGTCCTTATTGGACCGAATTATGTATTAAACATTTTTAATATAGGCACTAAAGTTGTATTCAACCCATGAGTCTTGTTGCGAAATGTAATTTTTTTTTAATATAAAACCAATCAGTTGCCCAAATGGGAGGTTGCTAGAATTTTTTTATTAAATTATGGGCTACCACTGATTGAGACTTTTTATGCTTTTGAAAAACAAGTTGCGGTTGATCGATAAAACTCAAAATATTATTTATAGTGATCTATTCCAGTTGAGCCTAGATCATCTTATGAATATTATTATTCTTTTAGGGCCTGTTTGGATTGACTTTTTTTTTTCAGGAAAAAACTTTTTTTCCTGAAAAAGTTATGTTAAATTTGCAATAACTATTTGATTTGGTTTCCAAAAAAGCTGAAACTCTAAAAAAAAAGCTCAAATACAGCTTTTTTAAGAAGCCAGAATTTTCAGCTTTTCAAAAAAAGTTGTTTTTCAAAAGCTGTTAAAGAAATCGTTTTTGAAAAAGTCAATCCAAATGAACCTTAGTAGTGCGATATGCAAAGTGTAGAGCATGTTCAAAGTATTAAGGCATCTTAATAGGAGGCCTAATAAAATTTTAAGACTAGACCCTCTCTCCTATCTAAAATATTAATAGCCTATAAATGACCTATTGAAAGCCACTATACAGAAGTCGGAGACAAAGAGGGAGAGGGGGCCTTTAGTGTAGGTGTACCTACCATAACACACTACTATGGTTTTATCATAGGATTTGCAAGATTATCGTAAGAAAGATTTCAATGGCTTCAAATCGAGGTATGCTGCTAAATTAATTTATCTAATTTAATTACAAGAGTGTTTTTATTTTCTGGTATTAAATTTAATTAAAGTCTAACACAAGCAACTCAATTACCTGTTCCTATCATATGTTAAATATAATTGTATATTTTATCACATCCCTTAACTATGGTGCGATTCGTATGGTATAAATTCGACTGAAAATCGCAACTCCTAACATCGCATAATGGTGGAAGTGTATGGAAATGGTGGAACGAATAGAAGAAAAGGTGATTGGGTGAATTCTGAGGCTGGCGCAGTGGAGGAAAAGGTGGTGGGAGAGATGGTGCAGTGATGGAAGGAGTCCACATATCGTAGGTGCTGAGAATGTCAATTTTGTTTGGGGTCTTTGAAAAGGAGTAGAAAGCATGGAAATAATTTGCCATGGTAGTCTGTAACATCCAGTGAGATGGAATGAAAGGAAAAAGACAAGGCAAATTTATAGAAATACAATAGAAAATATAGTGAGATATTTTTGAAGACAATGAGATTAGTGATAGATTTTTGTCATAGAATCTTCTAATATCATTTAGAAGTTTATGTTTTATGTATATTTAATAAAATATACATTAGTCCTATTTTTAATACATAATAACTGTTTTGTTGGGAAATACGATGGCACGCATACATACCAATGCACAGCGAAAATTACACACAAAGAATACGCAATATTTTTAATATGATTCAGTTCTCTGCCTACATCCACAATCCCTCTCTAAAATAAATTCTACTATTCAATAATAATGGGTTATAAGACCCCCTATTTATAAAAAAGAAATCCTTTACTCCTTAAGATTTCTCTTTCACTCGCTTAGGCAAGTATTGAATAAGATAACTCTATTAATATTTTCTCTCCTCCAAATTTTTTAATTTGTATGGGCTTTAACTTTGAGGCACAACCAATATATTCTGTGTAAATCTAAAATAACCTAAGTAAACAACCATGTTACTTGGCCATTTCTTATCTGACTATTGCTACTTTAGTAAGTGTTGTGAGCGTTCATTGAAATCTTTCTCTATTATTATTATATGTTCTATTTGTTTAGTACCCTTTGTAGAACAATCATTATGTGCAATTTAGAATATAAATCTTAGATTTGACAAATTAATAATCCAACTCATCAGATCTAGACTTTGTTTTTTGAATTCAACGTTATGAGTGTGTTTTATATATGATAAGATAATGCATTTATGTATTTAAGCTCAATTAATTTGTTTAGAGTTATCAAGTGAAATGTATATATGTTGAATGAAAGTATTTCATATTTTATTTACTTTTGCTTTTCAAACATCATAAACAATGAAAGATATGCATCGCAAGTGATTATAACATACAAACTTATAGTATTTTATTTAAGTTTTGTTTATGGTTTAAGTAGTAGAATCAAGAGAGCCTAAGTTTTTTGGTTTAATATGTTAATTAATGTTTTAACTTCTACAAACTTAAAATTATTGTACACAATAAATTTGATTTATTTGAAAACAATTAGTCTAATGCACTTTAGTACTATAATAATTTTAAATTTAGTCTATTATAGCTTTAAATTCTTTTCTGCCGATTACTTATACCTATATTTTGATTTAATCGAGAATAAAAACTTGAAAAAGAAATGTTGATTTCAATTATATATATACATACATACATATATAAATACGCACGCGCACACACACACATACACACACACACACACATATATATATATATATATATATATATATATATATAGACAACTTTCTAATTCAATAATGTGCTTTTATAATTTGACTACTTTGATCAACTAATCGGTTAATCAAATATGGAAATTTTAAAAAATTAATGCAAAATTCAATTTCTAAAATTATATATATATATATATATATAGACAACTTTCTAATTCAATAATGTGCTTTTATAATTTGACTACTTTGATCAACTAATCAGTTAATCAAATATGAAAATTTTAAAAAATTAATGCAAAATTCAATTTCTAAAATTATATATATATATATATATATATATATATATAGACAACTTTCTAATTCAATAATGTGCTTTTATAATTTGACTACTTTGATCAACTAATCGGTTAATCAAATATGGAAATTTTAAAAAATTAATGCAAAATTCAATTTCTAAAATTGTTAACTATATGAAACTCATTAATATCAAATTAACAATAAGTTTGAAATATCAAATTAAGAATGAAACCCTGTGCATTGCACGAGTGCAGTACTAGTATATTATAAAATACTATTTTTGTCTTTTAAGTTTATGCCACGTGTATCATGTCATGCTAAAATAGTGTTTTTGTCTTTTAAGTTTATGCCACGTGTATCATGTCATGCTTTCTTTCTTTCTTTCTTTCCAAAAAGACTTTAATCCGTTTTTTGTCAATAAAAATTGTTTTCTAATATAATTTTTTTAATCTATGTTAATATCTATAGATATGGATATTTATAGGCAAATTTTACCACGCACCATGTGTATTGTACACCACCAAAATACTGTATTCCATTTTTTAAGTGGGAGTCACGCGCTTAATAAAAGAAATAGATTTGGATGTTCTCCTCTCTCTCCCTCAATTCTCCAGTTTCTCTTTCTTCTTTCTTTCTCAAAGTCTGTTCTGTAAAAGAAAAAGAAAAAAAAAAAGAGCAGATTTGGGTCTCACTTTCTCTCTTTCACAAGGCTCTTTTGCATGGTTCTGTATATACAGGCATATATATACAGACACAAATGCATATATATATATACTCACACGCATTAGAGCTGAAAATTGATTCGTATATGAGGTGCTAAAGCTGATTCTCTAAAAAAGAAGCATATATATATATATATATATATATATATACATGGACATATAAACATATACGTATATACACACACATATAATATATATACATTCACTTTAAGAATTTTCATACTAGAAAAACATGTCACATGTTTTTGACAATTTAAAACATGTTCCTTTTATAGAGAAATTTAAGGACTCATTTATATAAATAGAGACAATAAATGATAAAATAAAACCATTAAATTATTACAAATTTATATCAAAATGCCCTTAAGAGAACTCATCTAATTCTAACATTAGGGCATATCCGTAACATATGATTATAGTTATGTTGTAGTTTTGCTGTTTAGTGTCTTGGTTGGTATGCATATGCATAACAAACAAAATAATTTGATCACTTAGTTTTTAACTTTTAATAAATGCTGTTCAAAGCGTTTTGCGGTCTTTTTTTTTTGTCTATAGCCAATTCTGATACGCATCCGGGACTCTGAAGATGTTTTCCTTTATTCCATTTTCACATGGACTACTTGGTAAATAATGTCTTTTATATGATATTATGATTATATTACGAATTATTAATTCTAAAAATTTATTGTTATCTTCTTTAATATATTACCTAGCCAATGGAATTAAAGAATAGTTTAAGTGGTTCAGACTACCCGGTCCTAAGCGTAAGTCTGGGTTTAATCCCATAAGAACAAGGGGTTTACCAAAAAAGTAAAAATACTGAATTCCCAAAGACTTAGCTGAAGAATACAAAATAGCAGAGATTGAATTTCTCACACTCCAAACAAAGAAAGGGCCCTTTCAGGTTCGTGTGGGTTGAAAGAAAATGGCACTTACTTTATTTCTAAGGGATGAACAGGTATTCAGACACATTTGATTTGGCACCAAGTGATGTTGAAATTTTCACCATTATTGATATATCAACTTTTCGCTTTCATGTTATTAGGATTGGATTCAAAAGTAGATTTTTTTAATGTAATTTTGGTACCATTTTAATCATAAGAAACTTTTTATTAATTTCTAATCATATCTAATTATCCTGTATTAAACATGAATTGTGTCATTGGGGAGCGGAGAATAGACAACACATTTTCTTTAATTGTGGATTTTACTAGAAGAATTTGGAAGAGGTTTTTGGAGTTGTTGAAGTTGGCCCATCTAGAATTCAATTGGGAGAGATTGAGACTCTGGGGTAGTAGATTTGCAAAAGACAGGAGCCCCTCCAAGCGTCCCCGTATAAATCGGTTTCTAGTGCCATTATTGCGGAAGTTTGGCATGAAAGAAATCGAAGAATTCACTGCAACGATTTTTCAACAGTTTTTGTTAGGATTTTGAATATGATTATGATCAAAACTGTTATAGGTAGGCGATATTCTAGAAATCTAATGAATATTGACATGGCGAGTAAGTGGGATCTTGATGATATTTTGAGTTGAAGATCTTGTGATCTTGGTGTCTTTGTAAATGTTTTGATTGAGCTTAATGAAATTTTTGCACACTTTCCCAGCCAAGGCAAAAAAAAAAAAACTTTAGTTGCTTCACCCTTTGATTTTATACTACTCCTTTGAGTGGAAGTTCATAACCAAATCATATTTGGGGTGCTATGAAATCGAATGCTGGGGGAAATAATATTTGTTGACCCTATCAATGTTCCAAAGTAGTAATAGTACATAGAACGAGAGTATATTTCATAGAAGGCAATGATTGACAAAAAGAAATGGAGAAAGGATAGAGATGAAATGAAAATGTCTTTATCTTTTTGCTTAATTGAAGCAAAAAGCAAACCCAAGAAGATCATCGAACTTTGAATTACTTCAAAACAAGCAGCAACATCTCTGCACATACTTTGCCAAAGAAAGATATTAGATAAATTAGAATTCAAAAAATGTTGCAAGTTCACGTATATATTTCAACTTTCCATTTGATTTTGACACATAGGAGGAAGAATATATACCTTGTTGCAAAGAATCTTTTTTTCCTTAACCGCTATCCCAACTCAATTCTCTATCCCTCGTGGGATTTGGAATCCTAATTATTGTTTTTTTAGAGTTGTTACAACTACTTAAATTACATTTTAATCTCATGTAATTTTGAATTATTTGTTCTCAGTTTAATTATCATTTTTTTTTCAGCGCCATGTTTTCTAAAGAAATTGATATAACATTCAGGTTTTAGAGCCTGTTTGGCTCGGCTCATTTTGCTGCTTATAAGCACCTAAAAAAAACACCCCTTAAATGCTATTTACTATTTATAGCTTATAAGCTCCAAATAAGCTTAGCCAAACAGGCTCTTAGATTTTCCGTTCTCGGCTCGAATCCTGAGCATACCTTTGATTTGGTCTCCGTTGTCTGTTTGTTTGCGTGGTTGCTATTCTGTGGGTTCGATGAAGGAAAGTTGGAGGCTGCGATATGTTTTTCCTCCTTTACTTTGTTGAAAATGACGGTGAATCCTTCTCCAGATTTAGGGTCCATTTCATCCCATTCCCCAAATTTGGGTATCGATGCTGATTTGCAGGACTGCCATATCAGATATTAACATATCAAACACATTACTATTTTTACTTACCAAACATAAGTATAGATCAATTGCACAATAAAACACGCATTCAGTGCAAAGAATGACCTTCGAGAGGCAGAATTAATCATAATAGTTGTGAGTACTATAGGACTTTTATCATTAACCATATGAATGATGTGTCTCCAGAACAAAATTTTCTTCTCTTGTGCAAGGCGAACTCAATGCAGTATTGGAGTCTGGGCTCAATCCAAACAGAATCACTAATGAGTTGTAATGGAATATTACAATTTGGTATATGATTTTGTCACTGCTAATAAAAGAACAACTCTATTCATTTTGTCTTCACCCTATTTATTTTGTCTTCACCATGGCAAATCATATGTAGTTTCGTATTCAGTTTCTGTTTCATAAGCAAGAATCATAGGACGTGGTTAATGATTTGATAACTGTAACACGTAACGTATTGCCAGAATAATACTAAACTCACAGAAGCAGAATTCTATTGTTTCTGAGTGCTTCAATTCAAAGTGTCTAGTACTCAATTCAGAAGAAAGTACTTACAAAATCGTCAGATGGATTGCTTCTTCTGTTCACTAGATGCCCGGAAGAACGAGAAATGCTACTGCTTGTCTCATCCTTATTCTTCTTTCTGTCCGGTCTCGTCCGAAGGTGGTTTGGCTGCACGATGGAATAATCCGAATTGCCCCTCTCGCTGCCGGACTCTGAAGTCTTGCTGCTGTGACTGAAACTCTTCTGATGAGAAGCCTTTCTCCTGTGATTGTATTGCTGCTTGTGTGTCTCAGCGAGGTCGGCTGGCACGGCGTGAAAAACGCTCTGATTTCCGCCTCCATATCCTTCAAACTTGAAGGCCTCTGGATTATCTTTGGGGTCGTTTGGATTGAACTTCACTCCACTGGCTTTCTCCATTCGAGCATTCTCAAAGTAGGCTGTGTAGGGTATGTTATCATTGTCCCAGTCTCCAAACCTGGGTACATGAGATTGTTGCTGCAAATCATTCAAAAAATAAATGAGATGTTTGCTGGTAACATTATTACAAAGTCACATTGAGAAAAATTTGAGCACATCATGTTGGACATGTGTATAGAAAACACAAAGTCACATCAGTTTGCTGGTAAGGTTATACAAAAATTTGTGCAAATTGAAACTTATATTCGTAGTTACAGAGAGTGAAAGTTGAATAGTGGGGATGTAGCAGGCATTAATTATATGACTGAAGATTTTGCAGCATCCTTTTGTTGCCCAGCAAAACTACGCAAACCCGAAAAGGAAAAAGAAAAAGCAAAGGCTAATGAGCAGCGTAAAGATTAAACTCTTTCGAAGAACAAAGTCGTATTTGAAGATCTCAAAGAACATATAACAATTGTGCAAACAGATCACCCCACAAATCAACGTGGAATTGAAGCGAAGTTAAAAACTTACTGCCATCAGTAAGCTGTGTTATTGGCCTGGTTGCTGATGCATTATCACAAATGTTTTCAGTATTCGGAAAGAGTAACTAGTAGGAGAAAGATTACACCCAAAGCTACGAATTGTGGGTCCATTTCAAATTGGTTGTTAGCGGAGATTTTAATGAAGACCGGCGTGCCACAGACAATCATTCGATGGTTACAATATTTGTTACCAAGGCTAGTGACAAGCTTCGACCAAGCAAAATGATGCTTTTCTCACTCTCGTCTTAGTTGCTTTGTGCTATTTGTGGTTGTTTTGTTACAAGGTTTTTAAATGATTTGGATCCAAGTTAATTAACTTCTTCAATATCCAAGAGAAACTTGAATTTGAGTTAATAGAAAAAAGAGAGACTGAATTTATTGGCAAACTTTTTATTTGTACGAAATAGAAAAGGATTCTCAAGAATTAGCTAAGTTTACAAAAAGTTGATAAGTGAATGTTGAGTCGCAATATGGCATTACTATGTCAATTTGACTCTTTCTTTACTTTTTCCTTTTTTAACAAAAAAAATAACGGGCAATTTCAAATATATTGACACAAAAACAGCATCAATCATTGTAAGATAGAACATTATAAATCTGTACCTATAATCTGTAATCTATATATCTATATTATAAATCTATACCTATAATCTATATATCTATAATAATATATATAAAGTAACAACCATATCCCTTTTCATTCTCCTGCTCAAAAATTGGCATTTTTCGGTCGACGGGATATCGCTAAAGCTTGACGTGTAAATACAGGACCGTGGTTCAATGTTTGACACGTGTATGTTATAAACTGTTATATTCAATGCAAAATTTTACTAAATATAATATACGAAAAATATCTAATTTACTCCCCACGTTTATGCTCCTCTTTGTGGCGAGGATTTTTTTTTTTGGGTAATGGAAATGATTGAAAAGTCAAAGAATTAATATGTTTTTGGAGGAAAAAATTTGATGCAAGGAACACACGTGGCATTGACCGAAAAGAAATCTACTCTCTTTTATATAATACTAGTCTAACATCCGTACCATGCATGAGGTGATTATAATTTTTAAATAATAGAATGTTTTAAAAATAATATAATATAAATTTAAAAATTAAATAAGCAACTTACAATTTTACGGAATGGTATGGATAATAAAATAGTCAAGTCAGGTAAGAGAAAGGGGTAAATATAGAAATAACAAACATTTTACTTGATTTTAGAAAGGAGTATTTGATAATGATATGGTAAATGATTTCTGAAAATATTTTCTTAGAAAAGAATAAATTACTTTAGATTTAGTTATATTTACAAAAGAGTCATAAAAAAATCACCTTTAATTTTTTCACTCAATAGAAAGTCAAATTACTTTCAATATGGCAACATGAAACAAATAAAGTATGCTTATGCATAGTAATTCTTCAAAACCAACACTTAGACTGCAAATGCAAATCAAATTAAACATTTATGAATATTACAAATCCGTGCAATCCCGGGATGAATGAGTGCTTTATCAATACTCATCCGCATACATCAAATAGCAATTTATATATTCTTAATATCCAAACAAAGGAGCTGCAGCCTTTATCAGTAGGAGCCATGGGGGGTGAATTCATTGATGGGAATGCCACCAAGTTTCTTTGCCAAAGTGCTGAAGAGGTAGAATCAGTTAGACTCAATCTTTTGAACATCATTGTGGAAAATGATGTTAAAGTTATCCTAAAGTCGATCACCTCATTAGAATACACTATTCCCTGGAGTTCCACACCAATTATAGAGGATTTGAAGAAGATTACTTCTGAAATTGATAATGTACAATTTCAGCTCGTTCGAAGGACGGCTAATTTTCCCGCTGATTAGGTAGCTAGAAATAGGGCCCTCCGTAATTTGGCTTGTACTGGATTGCAACCAGTTCCCCCACACTGTCTATATTCCTGCGTAAGGACTAGTTCCCAAAAGGAATTGGATAGATAGTAATGTTTGCAGGTTTCTGTTAATGAAAGCCAAAAACAGAAAAAACAGGATGCACACAATACTTTTTTCTTTTTCTACTTTTCTTTTCTCAAAGGGTTCTGCTAATGATACAGTACATGAATCTTAGCTAAAATTCAGGGAAAGCATCAGATGTACTCGTAGCAAAAGCCCAAAGCTTTATACACCAAATAAGATGAAAGGTTCAAGTGAATAGGATTCTCTCTCTCTAACACTCAGCAGTCAACATTTATGGTAATATTGCACATTTGCAGCAAAATCATGATATACCAATTGTCTTGTTCAAAATCCATAAAGTAAGAGACAGCTGAATAGCAAAAATAGTATGAAGCAAGGTTCTATCCAGCATGAAGCCATACACTGTAATCCCCGCCCTGTTGTGTTCGAAATATGTCACTGCAAAAACATATTTAGACCATATATGCATTTGAATTAGCTCACTGCAAAAGTAGCTAACAATCAGGGGGACAATGAGAGCATGATAAAACTTACCTAGTGCTTGCCTCTTCTGGTAAGATATAGTACGCGCTATAGGGACCATTTTTGTGTTATCAAGTGCATCATCTCCATCTCCTTCTTCATTATCAGTGTCCCAATTAGCATTGACAGTATATACCGACTCAATAGAAGAAGTCTGAGCTGTAGGAGTCTCATCATCCAAGTCACCAAAGGTGCTAATTGTGGCACAAGCATGCCATTTAGCTGCCAGGGATGTGACAGATTGTGCTTTGTGTGTGATCTTTGCTGCGCTTCTTAAGCATATGAATAGCCCTGTTACCAGAGTAATGGAACATAACTGCAGGAGAACACAACGGCATAAAACAAAAAATTATAGATTAATACTGTTTTCATCATCATAACTATAAAGATTGTAGTTATATTAACATAATGATATGATGAAAAACTAAGTTCCTGTAAGTATCAAATACTAATGCAGCATTACCGCGAGTTCTCCAGATGTTGATATGTTGATTGAGGAGCTCGGCTCTGTTGTTACTAGCAAGGAAACAAATTGACTAGCTGTGACTAAGATTAAAGTAGATAAAATAAATGCTCTAAATCTGTGGCTTATGATGCGAAGATGTCTTCTGATCCTGAGATGTTCAATCAAGATTGAGGCAACATCAGATTCCTTTCCAAAAAATTGTGCAAAGTCCTCCATCCTAAGTATCTGCAGGTAACAAATCAGGCGGAAGAGTACACAAACAAAGAAGAAAATTGACGTCCGATACAGCCATGAACACATCAGCAGGATGCATACGATAACATTGCTCAAGTAAACATTGACAAAGTAGGGAATCTGGTTTCCGCTTGATGCAAACCACCATATCTTGTAGGCAGCATCCATAAGAAAACAGGGGAGAACGAAGTATGACAAGAGCCTCATCGATCTCTGCATGGTTAACAAAATATGGAATTATTGTATTTGATTATCAAACTACTATGTGATCGTCTGCTTCAGCAAATACCAAAATAGATGAGTGCTGTACCCCTAGATGGTCTAGTGCCCTGTACAAAGTGCTAATTGACGCTCAAGGCATATTAAAGCCATAATACTTAAATGTTGTATACCAAAGTAGTCTACTGTCCTGCAAAATGTGCTAATCAATTCACTCAGGGGACATTTACACATAGGATTTGAACAACGTGGCCTTTACCACTTTCGGTTGGACCACCATGCCTCACAACCATTTACTTAAATGCCAGTCAGGTTAGTTTCTAAGGAATTTTCATTGGTTGTCGAACATTTTAGAGCCTAACAAGACTACCTGTTAAATTTTATCATATGTTTCTTTTTTTCAAGCGGAGTTCCTCCGGTAGGAGAAAACATACAATAAACCACCACTTTGAAGAACAATGAAAAATTCACTTAACCTGCTAGTTCCTAACCCACAAACCTAGTAAGTTTGTCAATTACTAAATTGAATATATGCTTACGATATAGTTGCAAGTTGCACATTCAATAGAAAAATGTTTGTTGTCGGCAAGAGTACAATTGTTCATCCATTTCTCTTTAGCAAATTCTTCCATTCTCAGGATTGTTTTGTTAAAAGTCTATCCGAAGCTAAACCAGACCACAAATTACCATGTGAAAGAATTAGAAGAAAAAGAAAATTCGCAGAAATAAGAAAGAAGAGGGGGGAATATCCATTCAATTTCACCCAAGTGAAGCTTGAGCCATCATCAACGGATAATCATCTACTAGTATAAACTCTCTTTACCATTATTCATTCACCGAGATCAATCAATTAATCACGTAAACATTACAAGCATGATTAAGAAATAAATCTAGCAAGTATTATCTCCCTCAACCCTAATTTGGAAATGGTAATTTGATGGTTCTACAGTCTATAAAATTCTGAAAATTTCCCTGATAATTAGAAAAATTAATGATCAAATATAAACCTCGCACAGAATTTTGCGCAAAAAGATACTCGAAAATGGAAACAACATCATCTAACAGAACAACATCAAATCCAGGCTACACAAAGAAGACAAAAGATGAAGAAACTTACTTGAATCTGTTGAGTATATCCATCTCGAACCTTCTCACTCTCATCACATAATTTATCAATAAAGAGAAACTTTCGGAGACCATATATTCGGGTGAAAGAAGAGAGGCTGATGAACGATAACGTTGCAAAGATTGAGAGAGATAATTGCACGATGGAATCGTAAGGCCTCTGATGCATAGCATCACAGTTTAAGCAAGAGAACACAAAGTGTGATACAAGTGGAACACAAATGGTTAGAACAAAGAAGAGTGACCATGAAAGACCAGCTGTCCATAGGCTGGAATGATCAAGGAAAACCCATGTGGGCAAACCTGATTTGAAGCTCTTCAATTCAATTGTGTGCTCCTGAATTGAATTATCTGATGAAATTGCCTTGTTCTGTACCAACTTAACCTTGGTTTCATCTTCTTCCATTGGTATGGATGATCTCTTTCTTTCTGCGTTCCAATTCTCAAATGTTTAGCTTCTTGAAATGTAATCTTTCAATCAATGCTGATATTACAGCCTTCGTATCTTTCTTATAGAAAGGTTTATATTAATAAAGACAATGACTTGTCCCACGGATTTCCCATGATCACAGCAGGAGACTGATAAGGTTTAAGATCGGGTTCAAATCTAATTCTCCGTCTTGGTTTAACTTGTGTACAGTATAAAAATGTGTTATACATTTAGAGGTTTATCAATTAGTGGTCAGGCCTTGTCGAATAGATTTCTCAATTAGATTTTTTTTTTACGCAAAAATAAGGAAAAAAAGAAAGATAATGACTTAAAAGTTTAAAATAATAGGAGTAAAAAATTCCAACTTTGTCTGTCTTTCATCACACGCAAATAAGTGCTTTGCATGTTCTTTATCTACGCAGACTTCATGGGATGTTTACCAATATATTAAAAGAAAGGTTACCACAGGTGGCAAACTGACAATTGACACATTTGATGCTGATGTTTTTAATTTTTTATGTACATCCACGGGTTCGGATTCTTGAAAATTTTATAATATTATAATTTTATTAAAAAAAATATTCGAGTTCATTTATTATTCCCTCTTCCATTATGCAAATTGCGCTACTGTACATAAATTATCAATTACGAGATGCATAAAGTCTGATTTTTCTTTTTTTTCTTTTTAAACAACTGTAACATCATTGTCACAGCAAAATTGGACAATAAGCAAATAGGTGCCGTTATGTTGACTTTTTTGTTCTGCCGCATTATAATTTATAAGGGGATGTCGCCTCAAACTAGTCATTTTTGTCATATGTGAAAAATACAAGAAAATGTTGTATGATTAGCTCGAATTCATATCAAACTATATTTATGAAAAGATCATTAAATATATAGATAATAATTAGAAATTATCATGCATTACGGATTTCCACGTCCACGGCTCCTTCTTTCACGCCGCCACTCACGCACATCCTCGATTTACCTCCCGCCGCCACTCACGACATCCTCGATTTACCTCCCGCTTCTCCTTTGCTAACCTTTTAAAAAAAAAAAAAAAAAAAAAATAATTAGAAATTATGATTGATATGGGTGAAAATAATCAACCAATAAAAATGTGGCACCCGACACGGTGCAGAAGAAATATGGCAAGGGGCGGACCCGACAGTGTGGGCCCGATGGAAGAGATATGTGGGTGGACCCGGGCATAGGTGTCCGATTTGTGTATATCTTTATACTACTCCAAGAATACGTGTGGTGTTGTCAAGAAATACAAGAGTAGAAGGATGAAGACACAGAGCATAGCCACGCGTTCGCTTGGGGTCCATTTGAAGGCCAAGGGGGCAGATCCCTGGCCATGGGGTCCGACTTCGTCTAAACTCTTTTGCGTAGTGTTTGCATGACGATATGGTTCTACCCGAAATGGAGAAATATGCCATGTCACGAGAATACTGAGAGCTCGTTTGAATTGGTTTTTTTTAAAAGTATTTTTTTATAATTTTTAAAAAATAATTTTTTTTAAAAGTTAAAAATTTTGACTTTTGAAAAAAGTTGTATTTGAGCTTTTTTTAAAATTTCAGCTTTTTTGGAAATCAAATCATATAGTTATTATAAATTTAGTGTAACTTTTTAGGAAAAAAGTACTTTTTGCTGAAAAAAAAAACCAATCCAAACAGGCCCTGAGCCTAACCAGCAACCGATCTATTTTTGAAGGATGGTTAGGAGAAATATGCCATGTCATGAGAATATTGAGCCTAACCAGCAACCTATATATGGTTGAACTCGAGATTTGAGCCCATTTATCTATAAAAATCCAAATTCACTCCATGAAAAATAAGTGAATTTTCCAAAAACTTTTCTTTAAACATTTAAGAATACATTCAAACACTCAAGTGCATCTTCATATTGATCTTCAAATCTTCATCTGACTTTAACGTCGGAAGTACAATAGGTTTCTTCATTTGTAGGAAGGCATACCTTGAGCGTTAACCCGAGGGAGGCCGTCCATTACTATCTTGACCAAGGTTGAAGATCATTATATCATTTACCGATGTGGACTGATTTTTTAGGCCACATTAATTATCAATTACGTTTGTTTTTTGGGACGTTATGCACAAGTTCCGCTTGTTGAATTGGTAAACAAGTGAATTTAAAAAAGATTTCGTCTCTTAAAATAATCACGACTCGCTATAGTCTCCTTTCGGAAAGAAGAAAACAAAAAAGAGTAGGGTCACAAGCAATCTCATTGCTGGCGCTCCAGGGATCGAAATTAAAAAAATCTAGTGGAAGTTGAGGCTGAGAGGTTCAACATGTGAGGAAGTGATACGTGGATACTTTTCTGCACTGTAACGTTTTGGGCCGTTTTAACGTGGCAAAATTGTTGAGGTTGATTGTCGACGCAAATCTAATGTTCACGTTTGACTAACAGAACAGACCAAAAAATGACATGCTGGAGTTGGATCTTTCTAATGTTTAAGAGTCCTTGTTTAGTTTAACAACATTCACATTTTGATTTAGTGCGCGTTGGACAATAATTTGTAGAGTAACTTTTAGTATTTTAATTTTGTCGAAATGTTATTTTATTAAAGGAGTTTTGTTTGATAAATTAACTTTTTATATTAATTTTTAGAGCCAGTTTGATATTCAGTTGAAAATTTTAATTTTGTGAAAATGTTTTTTCAAAATAGACTTTTGGTAAAGTTAAAAATGTGTTTGGTTATTTTTATGCAAAATAAACTTTTACCAAATAAAATGGTGTTTGATTTTATATTTGAAAATAAGTTAATTCTATATTATAACCCTAATGTTTATTGCTGTGACACTTATTAATCTTGTCCTTAAAATTTAACCATTTATTATCCCTCTTTGACCTTACCGTCAAAAGGTTAACAACTCAATGATTAACAACTAACAATTATAATAATTATTAGACCAAGGTCAAAAGGTTAACAACTCAATGATTAACAACTAACAATTATAATAATTTATTGGACCAAAATGTCCCTGGCTACCGAGGGCATATACGGCGAGATGAAAGGGAAAAGCACAACATATGAAATTAGCAGATGCACAAATGCAACATGTCTGATGCAGTGATGCTACTAGAACTCGAGCAAAGATGTAACATCTCAATTCTCAGTTTAGCATATCACCAATTGGTTGAACCATTGCAACATAATATTTTTACCTTTTAGGGCCTGTTTGGATTGGCTTTTTTTAAAAAAAAAAAAATACTTTTTTCTTGAAAAAATTATATTAAATTTACAATAACTATTTAATATGGCTTCTAAAAAAATTGAAACTTTGAAAAAAGATCAAATACAACTTTTTTTATAAGCCAAAATTTTCAACTTCTAAAAAAAAACTGTTTTTCAAAAGCTGTTAAAAAAAACGTTTTTGAAAAAAGTCAATTCAAACTAGCCCTTAAGCAGGTTGCAGGAATCACTTTTGGAAGAAAAATGGGCAAGTTTAAAACTAAAATCTGCGCTGCTGCTGGACACTTTTGCATGAGTGAAACTTTTCCACGCTGTAACAAACAAAATTTACAACGCTTCAACTTTTACGACACTCGAAAGGGAGAGAAGTGTTTTGCCTTTTGATCAGTGCCATGAAACATGCAAATCTCTCTGGTTTTCTCTTCATCTCTCGCTCGAAAAGCCTCACCATCTGAATCGTGTTGTCCTCTGGTGCATTACCTCCTGTTTGATCCAATTGATCAGTCGACAATGACAATCATGGCAAGTGTGATTTCTCATGCTAAAAAACAAGACTTGGATGTGCATTCTTCCACGTGGACCTCCTCAATTTTACTTATAGAATAACATAAATCTTTATTTGTCCTACCTCTCAATTTTTATGAAGAGAATGAATCTTTTTTTTCGAAGGTTAGAAAAAAATAGGTTTGGATCTCTTGCAGGAATGATTTGAAAAATCCAAAACAAAAAATTGTGGTATTTGCTAGCAATAACATAATAAGATTGATCCGAAATCTAATTCAAATTCAATATAGTACCTTTGAGTAAATAAGAAATATATTGAATCGATTCTTTTTAATAAATAAATCTGATCGCAACTTCAAATTTGGAATTCAAAAGAATCAAATAACAAAAGACACTCTTAATCATCGAACAATCATAGCGGTTGTGATTTCTCGTGCTAAAAACAAGACTTGGATGTGCATTCTTCCATGTGGACCTCCTCAATTTTACTTATAGAATAACTTTGCGCGAGCTAGTGGATATTTCTTTTTCTAGGGGAAAGCTATACCATCAGTCGAATCGATGTTAGTATAATAAATCAGGACCATCCATTTTTAAGGATTGATCTTGGCCATTCATTCTTAGCCTTTGTTTTTTTCATCGACTTATATAAATTTTGTTTGCAATTACCAAAATACCCTGAATTCCTAAAAAATTGAAGGCACCGAACATTGGCAGACATCTCCCTTCACCTCTGCGACTGTTCTCAAGCACTTTTCCTTTCTCTTTTTCTTCTTCTCCGACCAATAATCACCATCGCCAAGACGAGATTAAAATTTTTGGGGCAAAAGAACAAAGAAGAATAAAAACAAAAGATCCAAGTTCTCCACCCCTAAAACTGGAATTTGGGGTGAAAAAAAAATAATAATTTGCAACAACAAAATATATCGGTGATGGTGTGCGTGGATCTGCTTTCATGTGTATGTTGCTGTGAGTGTTGGTGGGTGGCGTGTGTGTCTTGTGGTATTGGGAAGAAGGATTGTGTTGATTGAGGGGCAAGGATTAGGGAGAGGGGTGGCGCCGGGTGGTGGTGAGGGAGAGGCCGGTGCCGACTCGGCGTGGGGGCTCGACGGAGAGTTGGGGTAGAAGCGTGGGGGCTGGGGAAAGGATGGTGCTGGGTAGTGTTTTTTTTTTTTTTTTTAGAAAAAAAATATTTTATGTAATATTATCGAATTAAAGTTTTAAAAATAACATTAACTTGATGAGTTTTTTAATTACGACATAATTATTAATTATTTTTGTAAATTATTAAATATTTATAATTTATAATCAAAATAAAGTCACATTTGATCTTGATTTATTTCTAATTATTTATATTATTTTGATATATATATATGTATATATATATAAAGTTTACTAATTTTAAAATATAGATTTACAATTAGATATTAAATGAAATAAATCATGTGTAAATATTATAAAATTTAGTTAATAATATATAGAATAAATTAAATTTAAGAATTTATTAAATTAAGTGTAAATAGGTTATATATTAATCAATTAGTTCAATAACTAAGTAATGTGATTAAAATATAATTCAATAACTATCTATATATATATATATATATGATAAGTTTATGAATTAAAGCATAATTATTAATTATTACTAAATATCTATAATTCCATTAATTATTAATTAATGTACGTAGCTAGTTTTAGTAAAGTTTGTAGTGTAATTCTAATTAGCCGTATAACTAAACTTAGCTAGTTTTGAGTAAAATTCTAACTAAATCCTAATTAAATTCATCATACAAATAAGAATTTTTAGTATATTTATGACTAAATAATTCATGTATCTAAATGGACGAGTTTAAATTGGTCGGCCAATCCCAAATACCATAAGTCGCTGTTCTCATTGTTGTTGTTATATTACTAGTGGTGATAATAGTAGTACTAGTAGTAATGAATAAAATAGTACTCTTAGCATGATTTATGATTACCATTAGTTCAATATCATTATTATAAATAAAATCAATTAAGTGTAATTAGATTATGAATTGATTAATTAAGTTATTAATTGGACATCATGACCAACTAGGATCGATAAAAGAAATTGTAATTAGGTTAGAGATTAGGTAATATAGTGAGTAACAATATTAGAATAAATTAAGTTTAGAAACGCTAGAGATCATACAATCATAAGATTCAATTAATTTAAACGTTATCAAATAAAATTAATTATGATTTTAAAGTAGTATTAGAACTAGGATCAATTAAGTTAAGAAGTTATATTAGATTATCATTAGATTAGATTGTTATTAGTGATTATCTATTAATTACTATGATTAGATTATTCTTTTATTAATAATTACTTGTGATTTAGTTATTTAATTTATTTTATTACATCAAATTAATTATTATTTCTATTACCATATTAATTGATTAGATTATCATTTAAATTAATTACTATTCTATTATAATTGGAGTCTAACATGAGTGCTATACTATAGACATGAGTACTTTTAATATTTTTGTTGTTATTATTATTATTATTATTGTTGTTGTTGTTGTTGTTGTTGATGATGATAATGATGACGACGATGTTGTTATTCTTATTACTAATATTACTAAAAGCACTATTTTTTTGGAAACCCCCACCCCCATGTGATTTACGCTTATGACCCGTTTGGTATAACAGAATGGTTGGAAATGAATGGTCATTCAAAGCAGAAAAGAATTCAAGGCAGAATGGTTATCGAATACTTTTTCTTTTTCTTATGTTTAGTTAAAACTATAAAAAAAGCTAGAATAGAATGACTATCTTATTTGATATTTAGTAAAATTATTTTAAAACAAAATTAAAATAGTATAAAAATCAATTCAATTAACCAAAATACACTTATTCTTTAGTTTGGCATAAATTTAGACTTATACATGACAATTATTTTTATACAATATTAAAATAGACTAAAATATTTTTTGTGTTTTGATCAACGAACAAAACATAGCATTATTTGTTCAATCATTTTTTTTTATTTTTATCACCATATTTCAATTTATTTATTTTTCTAACTTAATTAAGAGAAAAGTTAATCATCCAATAAAACTACAACTATTTTTTTGGGTGAAAAAGAGTTAAAAATGAAAAAAAAACACGTGTATTTTTAATTTTTTATTTTTTATTTGTTTAATAACGATTGAAGATTTGTGCGTATAAATGGGGAATAATAAATTATTTTTTTGGTTTTATTTTATTTTTTATGATTCCAACTTAAGTCAAAATACTCATTCCTTGGGTTTGGCTAAGAAATGGGTTTTCCTATTTTTTTTTTATTGGAAAGACCATTCCATGAGAATGGGTTTTTCGACTTCAATTAGTTTCACCAAAACAGAACAAAGAGAATGAGAAACTAGAATGACGATTCTATTTCAGACCATTCATACATACCAAACATACCATTAGGACCTCACCGTTGAGAGAGAAAGTTTCAACTATTTGAGCTATCTATTGATCCCAACACATAATTTCATAATACACATAAATACTAATTTAGTTGACCATAAACATAATGTTAAAATATGTATAAATAATTAAATTATGAAATAATTTATAATTGAAAAGATAATGTTCATTTTAGATTAGAAAATAAAATCATTGCTTGGAAATGATTTGGCTTTAATGAGTATAAGTTATTTAATTTTAAAAATATACAATTAAGGTATGATATAAATTAATAAAAATAATTTTTGAAAAAAATGCATGAGAAGACATGTAGCATTTTTAAATATGACATTTACCTTATTTTATATAATACATCGATAGACTAGTTGATTCTAGTCATGTTACGCACTTTGTTAATTCATATTGCTAATTTCATTCTATCCTAACCGCAATTAGTTTAATCAATTTTAATTATATTATTAATTACTAACTTAATTGATTAATCTTTAATTAATCATACTTAACTAAATTTATTCTTTTTCTTTATGTTGCTAGCTTAATTGATTAATCTATAATAATTTATAAATTCTGAAAACATTCATATATTCGTTACAAAAATTTGTACATTAAAATAAATATTTGTAAGGTATAGAACAGAAATCAATGATTTTTTTTAGAGAAATATGTACTTCTTAAAAGAAAAAATTTGTAATAAAATGTAAACGACTTGTAGTTCTATGTATATATTTGTCATAAAAGTCTAAAGTTCAGAGGAAAATTTGTAAGGTCTACATAAAAAATTTGTAGATTTTTTAGAAAAATACGTACTTTTAAAGAAATACTTTAGTTAATTATGCATCACCTTCGGTCCAATATTTACTACAAATATTTCTTTTAAAATTATAGACTTTTTGTAAACAATCTACAAATTTTTTGCAAAGAACCCACAGATTTCTCTAAAGAACCTATGAATTTTTGTGAAGAATCTATAGATTTTTGTAAAGGACCTACAAATTTTTTCAAAGAACCTACAGATTTTAATAAAAAACTCACAAATTTTTGTTATTGATGTTATGAATTTTCTATGAATGTCACACCTTTTTGACAAGTATATAGGACTAAAATTAATTTATATTTTACTATAAATATTTCTTTTAGAAGTACAGATTTTGGTAAAGAACTTACAGATTTTTATAACGAATCTATAGATTTTTGTAAATAACCTACTGATATTTTTAAATAGCCTATTCTATGACCTTTACAATTCTTTAGTAAGTATATAGGATTAAAATTAGTTTATGTTGTGCTATAAATATTTTTTTAGAAGTACCGAATTTTGTAAAAAGAATCTATAATTTTTTTGAAAAAACCTATAAATTTTTATAAAGAACCTACATATTAGTGTAAAAAAGTTATAAATCTTTGTAAAGAATGTATAGATTTTTGTTCTTGACCTAACAAATTTTATAAACAATCTATATATTTTTGCAAAAAATCTACAATTTTTTTTCTTGACCTTACAAAATTTTTGTAAAGAATGTACAAATTTTTGTTCTTAATTTTACATATTGGTGTAAGAACCTATAAATATTTGTAAAGAACTTACATATTTTTGTTCATAAAAAGAATCTATAGATTTTTTGTTCTTGACCTTAAAGATTTTTCTAAGGGACCGATTGATTTTTATAAAGAATTATAAATTTTTGTGAAGAACCTACAGATGTTTGTTAAGAACCTAAAAATTTAAGTAAAGGTACAAACGTTCTTAAAGATACTACAGATTTTTGTTATTCGGTCTACAAATTTTCCTATGATGATTTGATATTTTTCACAAGTAATTTGGACTATAAAAGGTGTTCATGTTTTCCTAAAGGATCTACATAATTTTTTAAAAGAATCTACTTAACTTATTAAAGAACCTCCAGATTTTTGTAAAGAACCACAAATTTTTTCCATTATAATTTGACATTTTTTTACAAGTAAATAGGACAGTGAAAGTCATTCATTTATTTTACAAGTAAAGCTTTTTGTAAAGAACCTATAGATTTTTGTAAAGAATCTATACATTTGTTTAAAGAACCTACAAGTTTTTTTTATTAAAAACCTACAAATTTTTTAAATAACTTACAGATTTTTGTATAGAATCTATAAATTTTTGTGAATCGGTCTACAATTTTTTCATATGCAATTTTTACATTTTGTACAAGTAAATAGAACATATATATTTTTCCTATGGAACCTACAAATTTGTCTAAGGAACCCATAGATTTTTCTAAAGATACTACAAATATTTGTTATTCAGCCTATAAATTTCTCCTATGATAATTTATCAATTTTTACAAGTAAATAGGACTATAAAAGTCATTCATATTTTACTATAAATATTTATTTTAGAAGTACAACTTTTTATAATGAACCTACAGATTTTCTGTAAAGATACTATGGATATTTGCAAAGAACCTACAAATGTTTTGTTCATTGGCCTATAAACTTTTATATGAAATTTTTACATTTTTAACAATTAAGTAGGACCTACATATTTTTTCTATGGAACATACAGATTTTTGAAGAACCTACAAATTTTTGCAAAGGACTACATATTTTTGTGAAGAGCTTATAGATTTACTTACATATTTTTGTTCTACAACCTATAGTTTTTTTCCTATGAAATTTTTACATTTTTTACAAATAAATATGACCCACAAATTTCTTGTTAAGAACTACACATTTTTGTAAATAACACCATGTTTTTGTTCTTTACCTTACAGATTGTTTTTCGAGATTTTTATAAGTAAATAGGACTATAAAAGTCATTCATGGTTTAGTACAAATATTTATTTTAGAAGTATAATTTTTGTTAAAAAAAACCTATAAATTTTTGTTGAAAACTTACAGATTTCTGTAAAACTCCTACAGATTTTTTGCATACAAATTGATTCAGGGACATATTCGAAAAAAATCAATACACTTTTTCTTCAAGTAAACACAGTTCATCGGATGTAAGAATTTTCCTTTTTCTAGAGCCTGCCTTAAGGACTACAAAAGAGATCCTTTGTCAGAAAAAATACTCTTTTTTTTTTCTTTTTTTTTTTTATCAGGAGTTACAATTATTTCACATACTTGTGTTGGAACTATGAAATTCATTATAGCAATTGGATATTGCTGCGAGTTTGCTCCTCTGTGTAGCTCATTCACAAGTTTGCTGACTTTAGGCATATCAACAAGTCGTCCATTCGCAAAAAAGAATTGCCGATCTCCCAGATTGCATCCACTTCCATAACCAGAATTGAAAGGAAACCATCATTTTTGCAGCCATCTGAAATACACAAATGGACGGTCTCTAACCATACACATTAAGGTTAATAAAATTATGAGGTTATTTTAGTAATTGGAGAATGACTATTTAGCGGTGTTTAAGGTCTGTTAACATGGGATGAGGTGAAAGGATAATACGCGGTCAAAATTTAAAATAAGGTTAATAAGTGTCACTAACCATAAACATTAAGGTTATAAGATGAAATTAATCTTTTAAAAATAATTGTTGATTGCCTAAATTACTGAAAAGGACATATTAAAACTAATATTGTTTGCTTTTTATAACATCCTATTTTATTCATATTTCTATTTGTTTGAAAAAAAATCTCTAAAAGACTATAATTTTAATTCAAAATATTAATAACAAAAATAAAAATATTTTTAGCAAAAATACAACCAAAGGTCATTATAATATGATGAGAAGCTAAGAATGCCGAATGAATCAAAATAAGAATAGAAAAAAGATGGATAGTCTGGCATAATGAAAAATTAAAGAGAATATTTTTGTCCCAAAAATATTTGAAACGCCATTGCTAAAATGGCAAATGGAGTAGTTAAAAATTTTAACTTCTCTATTTACGTCTAAGACTCAGTTGACTTTTAATTAAAACCAACTTTTAGAATGCAAACCAAACACCCTTTTTTTTTTATTTAAATGGAGTTAAAAATCAGCTTGGCTCTCCAAAATAGAAAACCAAACTGGCTCGTAGCATTTCAACGAGCATTTTTCAAAAGTTAAAAATTTTATTTTTTCAGGTAGCTTTTAGCTTTTTATTTTTTTTTCTTGGCAACTCTATCCTTTCTTCATTTTTTTTTTTTTTGACAATTCTACTCTTTCTCCAATCTCTCTCCATATTTTTATCTTTTCTTTCACAAATAAAAATAAAAATAATATAAAAATAAATTTCAAATTATATCTAATCAACATATACTAAAAAGTATAAGTTTTATTAGTTCTTTTTTTTTTGAAGAAATAAATTTTTAATATACTAAAATTAATTTTTATAATATTGATACAAACGTTTTATCAAAAAATTAATTATATTTTAATATTAAAACATTATTATAAAAAATAAATGTCTAATTTTTAAGTATATTACCTTATTCCTATAGTAATAATAATAATTATAATTATTATAACAATGAAAATAATAATAATAATAATAACATGATATTAATGTCCTTTTACGCTATTTTACATTTATCTGCTAATCTAACGGCTAATTTAACCGAACACATTTTGTTCAATAAACTAGTTAAACAACTATCAGCTAATAATTTAAATACAATAACTATCAACTGGCCAAACAACTAATTTTGCTGAATAAGCCCTCAAAGTTTTTCTTTCTCTCTTGGGCTTCATTCATGCTTATATTTATATGTTAAGCTAAGTAGCCATGGAATTATGGACTTAGTTCTATAGGGCATTAAGTGTTGGGCTTTGTTCTTGGGCCGAGTTCTAGGGAGCCTAAATCAAGAATTATGGACTTGAATAAAATTCTTTGGCCTATGTTCTCTTAAAAAAAAGATTGGTTTTGACCAATATAGGGCTAATAGCCCAATACAATTCAAGTAAGTTATCTTGATTAATTTTAATAATTCGCTAAATTCTTTTCTATGTGAATTTTTTGATTGGAATAATTAATATTCTAAAGGTACTTTATACGATATTTGCATTATAATCCAAATTACATATTAGATATTTCTATTAAGCCCTCCTTTGAGTGAAATTAAATTTTAATTTAATATATAATTTAGTAAATGATCTATTAATTACTATTTGAGTTATATTATGTGATAAAAATTAAACTCATGAATAAATATATGATATTTGTTTCAAAACCCATAATTTTTTAAAAAAATAAACTTTTAACCCCAATTAGTTTAAAATTATTTTAAACAATTGAACAAAGCCCTTAAATAGTCAAAATTATGATTTTGACCCAATTAATATTAAAATGAATTTTCATTAATTGGGTAAAGTCCCCAATTTGTCAAAATTATGATTTTGATCCAATTCATTTGAAAGGTGTTTTAATTTCCAAAATTTTAGAAAAACAATTTGTTTTTTTACCCAATTATTTAAAAGCGGGTCTTAATTAATTGGATAAGACCCTTAATTTGTCAAAATTTTGATTTTGACATCATTTAATTAGAAAGGAATTTTAATTAATTGGATAATGTCATAAAGAGATTCATCCTTCCTGACCCTGCTTCACCTTAATTGGTATTTGAACAAGTAAAATTTCTATTTTGGTCTGAGTTGGGATAGAATTTCTCTTTTGCATGTCCATGGAGTTTCGAAAAATCCAAATATCTTAGAGAAAGATAAAGAGGTAGGAATTTCTTAAACATATCACACTATTTGCTTACTGGCTTTATATAAGAAAACACTAGTTTTCTTGAAGCTTCTTCTTCAATTCTCTTATCAAATGTTGAAAATTTGATTTTGAGTTCAATTCTCTTGTAAAATGGTCAAAATTTGATTTTGAGTCAGGTCAATTGAAAAAGAGTTTTCTGTTAATTTGATAATAACCCCTATTATTCAAAATAGAGATTTTGACCCCAGTTAATTAAAAAATAATTAATTGGAGGGATTGACTTAATACGATTCAATTGATCCAATAATTGTGCGATAGGATCATGGAATTACATTATGTTTTCTACTATAATGTATGACATATTTTGGCGTGGTTATGGGCTGCATCTCATGCATGTTATTACATGTTTGTGTATCAATTATCATAATTGGTTTTTGGGTTTAAGTTGGGCCTACGAGCCTAGCCTTCTTTCTTGTTTTGGTTGTAATTTTTCTCTCCCAAGTGATGTATCCCATCATTTAGAAGGAGTTCTTCTTTTAATCAACGTAATTAGTAGTTATAGTGGGTTCCTAGACAAGGAATTAAAGATCAAGATTGAAGGCTTGAGCCTATCTAGGTTTCCCAATTATTAAAAATATAATAATTTAGTTTGCATGATGGAGTGGCCTATGATGGCTCTAGTTGGCCACACTAGGGAGCCTATAACCACACTCATGTCCATATGTTTATATATTGCTTTGTTTGCCAACTGTGATCAATTAAAAGGTTTGGCTATTAAACCAAGTGCGCTCGTTAATTCTATTAAATCCTTCAAAATTATTTGGTCCCAAAAGTGACTTGGACATGGAGATTCCAAATTATTGCCTTCCATTAAAGTAAATAATAATAGGCCAAATATTCTAATGAAAGTTAAAGGCGGTCTAGTGAAAGTTGAAGGTGTTTAAGCTACTTTTATTAGAGTATAGCCCTTGGAATCCTTTTAGACTAATGAGTAGATGAACCGACCTTCGATCTCAGCAGGCCTTACTTATTAGGCTCGGAGGTAAACCTTAAGAATTCATGTTAATGGTATAACCTAAACAAGCTTTTCAATGGAGAAGCTCAGTCCTCTTAAAGAGGTGCTTCGGGCAAAACTAAATATTAAGGGCCTGTTTGGATTGTTTTTTTTTTTCCCAAAAAAGTTACATTAAATTTGCCATAACTATATGATTTGGCTTCCAAAAAAGCTGAAACTCTGAAAAAGCTCAAATACAACTTTTTTAGAAGCCAAAATTTTTAGTTTCTCAAAAAAAGTTGTTAAAAAAAACACTTTTGAGAAAAGCCAATACAAACGGGCCCTAAGAAATACTTAGAGAAGCAACTGGTTATGAACCTACCAAGTAGTGTCCATAGGTGGGCCAGCCTCAGTCGGGCTTATTTATAGCTATTTTGAATCTCATTATCCACTAAAGAGGTTTAGATTTGGAAATTCGTTCAGACTGAAGGCAGAGGCTGTCCATCTTAACAAAATAGTGGGAGAATCCTTTAAACATTGGCTCATGTCTCTAGGAACGACAATTCGTATACATAGGCATATATTACTTCTTTGCATTTGTTATTTGTTTTCACATATCTCAATACATTATAACTTAGATTACTATTGGATAGTGATTACAATGATAAATGTGTTTTGTGTGTTCTAAACAAACTCAACATAAATGAATCCAATTAGTTAGCGACTTTTACCGAGTATCAAGATGATCATCAATTGGTATTAAGGTATGAAGTCTGTAGCAAAAGATTGTATTCATATTAGATAATGTGCATGCTGGATTATAGATCTATATTCAAAAGTTAAATGAGTCTTCTTGCATATTTGATGATGTAGAGAGACATAAAGATCTTATATGCTATCTTTGAGACTTAGTTGGGGGATGGAATGTTTGTTAATGATTATGTATTGTACATGATAGAACAGATTGACAAGCAAATATCACTTGACTACTTCTTTAAGGAGATCGACTAGTCAGGTATATCATTCTCAATTTTCACCCCTCAATATCACTTTCTTTTTTGAATTAGTTCAATTCAAGTTATGCAAGTCAATTTTTTACTACAATGGACCTTTGGAGCCGCTATGGATCTTCTATAAGATAACCAGCTTCTATAGAGGACATTATTTAAGTGGAAGTTAAATCATCCACTAAATTACTACATAAGGTTTAGAACCACGCTAAATAGTAGCAATTGGTTCGCGAGCAATACGACTATGAATATCATAACACTAAAATAAGTGTCTTCTAATTCTAGGGTTATTGGATCCCAGGAGGATGAAAGTAGAAAATGGTTGCTATGCAAAACACGTATGCGATAATGCCTTTCAACTTCAATAGACACTACTACCTTAGTTGAAGATACAGGCAGTCCATGTAACTTGTTACAAAGAATGTGTTGGTTAGTAGAAAGAACCATGATATTATGTTATTATAGTGCATTGTAAACTAAAACACATTTATTTTTCCAACATAATGTATGTTCGCTAGGATATTATCTATGATCTTATCATAGAAGCATACATCCATTAAGTAAGTTTTATGGTTGAGTAGAAAAGAATGGGATTCTTATATAATAGAGTTCTACTATCATGCAATAATTGAATGGTATGTTTGAAAGGAGAAATCAAACATTGTTGGACATAGTTTGATCCATTATATGGCTTATGGTTGTGACTGTGTCTTTTGGGATTTATATTTGCGACAATTGCCTATATGCTGAGTTAAATATATAACAAGTCAGTGGATAAGACATCATATCAGATATGATTCAAGTGTAAGCTAAATCTCCTTTATCGAATGGTCAAAGAGATTTTGGCCTACATCAAGAATCTTAACCACTGATAAGCTGGAATTGAAATTTGTTAAGTGTTTAGAAGATTCCCTAGAAAGCCTAGTGAATTTGACTTATACAAAGATGATCGATAATTAGTTTTCATTAACTTGAAAGAAATCTTTTCAAGAAAGTGTTTCTTGGTCAAGAAGCCCCTGATGATAAGCCTCGTGAAGTTCTAAAGTAGAACAATGGAACATATCGTTTATTAACCTATTAGCCCTTAAAGGGTTTTTAGTAGGTTGAGATCTGTAATGCCCAACTCGTTGGTAGGAGTCTTGGTTAATATTCTAGTTTGATTATGACAAGACATTTCCTCCGATAATGATGCTTAAATTCATTCACATCATTCATGTATGAGATACATGCTTGTACTATAAGATCTAATCGGTACGTGCCTAGATGGATTTTCTTTAAGGTGAGTTGAAATAGGAGGTGTGTGTCATAGCAGAACAGTTCACATTTGGTGGCGAGATTATAGTGCAAATAATTGTTCACAAATTTTATATAATTTATTCATAAGTTCAATTATTCACCACTCTTACACTATATGTTCAAAAGTTTTACATCATATGTTCACAATTGATAAATGATATGTTCACAGTCTATTACTGATATGTTCAAAGCTATAAACAACAGGTTCACACCTGTGAATGACATATTCGACTTTGAGCAAAACATTCACAACTTTAAATGAAATGTTCACAATTTTGAACAACATGTTTAGACCCTTGATTGAATGAAACGTTAACAACTCTCATTACGTAAGACTTAAAACAACAAACTACAAATCTCAACACCCTAACAAGAAATTAAAAAAAAAAAGCAAAAGAAAATGGATGAAATGACCAAAATCTCGACTAATGTCATTGTTTAAACCAACTCAAGATAGATATGATCTCAAAACTGAGATTTTATGATTTAGGGTATTGCATATTTTTGGCCAAGAAAAAGGTATTGAATATCGGGCTAGGCTCATGATAATTTGGGGTTGAGGAGCTAGGAAAGGGATGGTTAGGCTCAAATTCATGCTAATGATGATTATCAGAGGGATGAAGTCGTAGTGGGTGATGACCATCAAGTGATTGGTGATTGAGACGAAGGCCGACGATACATCGAGGTTGAAGTGGTAAGGCTTCGTAGAAATGGTGTCTCTTGAGTCGTTTTGCCAACAGTGGGATAAAAGAGTGGCAAAGTATTTGGAGCGGTAAAAGATGTTGGAAGGGAGGTAGATCTGGCCATCTAGTACTGATCTTCATGCACGTGTGTGTACATTTTCAGTTAGAGTGACTCGTTTGATTTGTTTCTATGTGCACAATTTTTCTTCAAAGTAGGGCATGTGGAACACTCAAGGAGGAGTGGACAGTGCAAAATTGGTGTATAGGTGTGGGATATGTACAATAAAATTTGTGATTTTTCCACCAATAAGGTGGAGTTTAGATTATTTGTCTGTTTGGCAAATTTAGCAGTTAGGGCAGCTGATAGCTATTGTATTTTAGTTGTTAGATGATAGTTGTTTAAGTAGCTGATTGATCAAAATGTGTTTGATAAAATTAACTATTAGATTAGCTGATGAATGTAAAATGACGTAAAAGGACATTGATGTCACGTTATTATTATTATTGTTGTTGTGATAATTATAATTATTATTACTATTATAGAATAAGATAATATATTTTATAAAAAGATATTTATTTTTATAATCATACTTTAATATTAAAATATAACTAATTTTTTGATAAAACATTTGTGTCAGTATTGTAAAAATTAATTTTAATAGATTCAAAATTATTTTTTTGAAAGCAAAATACTAATAAAACTTATACTTTTAGTAATGTTGTTTATATAGAATTTGAATTTTTTTATATTATTTCTTATTTATATTTATGAAAGAAAATGTACAAATATGGAGAGAGATCGGAGAAAGAATATAAAAGCTAAAATAATGCAAACAGGGTAGAATTGCCAAAAAAAAAAACACGAAAAAGTAAAAGCTATATGAAAGACTGAAACGCTAGTTGAGATACTAAAACTTACCTAAAAAACTATTTGAAATGCTAATTTATCAAACAACAATAATTTAAAAAAATAATATTTTGACTAGTCAAAATACTAAAAGCTTTTTAAGAAACTGTTGCCGAACATGTACTATGTGGACTTGACATGTTATAACAGGGGCGGAGCCAAGAGGACCAAAGGGCCACTACAACTCCTTCCGTCCCCCTCCCTAAAAAAAAGATCCAAAAAATGTTTATATATGTGTATGTGTGTATGTGTGTGTGTTGTATTTAATTAAAGAGTAAAAAGACTTAATTGGCCCTCCATGAAAGTTTTTTGGTTAGAGGGTGAACATTTCAAGGTACGACACTAAAACAGTGACTAAGAGTAATTTTTTCTAAATATTTGTCATAATCTTTTTTTTTTTTTTTGGTTTTGAAACTTTGAATTCTTGTTGTGATATTTTAGTGAGTTTTAAGTTATTTAAAATGATAATTTGGTGGTCAAATTTTATAACGGATAGGTAGTTTTAGTGGATAAAATTCTAGGAATGCTTAATCTATTTGTCTTTTAGTTAGATGATTTTAATGTTTTTATATAGAAATAATTTATTTTGGGTCTGCAAATTATTTATTAGTGTTGAGTTTTTCTTATAAAAAAGTACTTTTTCAATTCAAAAGTCTTGTTTCTAATAAGTTTTTGGAGTAGCTTTCTAAAAGATCTGAAAAAAAAAACTTTTTCCAAGTATTATAAAATGTGTGCATTGTTTTTTCATAAGCTAATCCAAATGGGCCCTTTAGACCTTTACCAAAATTTTCAAGGGTTAAACATGATATTATATATGTGCCTAATCACCCGAATTTTCTAAAAGATAACTTGATTTTCTAATTAAAAGAAGAAATTATTGTCAAATTAACTATTTTTTTTATTTAGATGAATCCAACCTCATTAACTAAATTAGTTAACTTTGTGTTAAAGTAAATGCTAATTTCTCTCAAGAGTTTTAATTTAAATCCCAAACTCTCCAATGAAATTTTAGTTTTTACCCATATTCCCCTATGCAATCAAATTTTGCCCAAAAAAGCCTTATATTAAAAGGTACTTTTTATGCATTAAAGTAAAAAAAATAAAATAATTTGATAAAATCATTCAACAAAAAAATATGCAATCAATTCGCAAATCATAAAAGTTTTAATTTCAAAACATGAAAAAATAAAAAAAATAGTTTATTTGTAAAAATTTTGCTATCAATAAGCCACTTTTTATTTATTTATTATTTATTATCTATTTGCTTATAGAGTAAAAAATAGATATGATAATTTAACAAAATCATTCAACAAAAATCTACAATCAAATATAAAATTAAAAGATTTTAACTTCAAAATATGACAAAATATATAGAATAATTTATTGACAAAATTTTTCTGACTCATGAGATTAAAGAGAAAAATAGATTCTATTAAAGTTTATTTTTTAAATATATTTATATACATTTCAATTGGAACCCAATCTTTTCTACATAAATCAATGCATATATTTTGAGATGTACAAAATTTTAAGAATATAAAAAATGAAAAACAAAAAGTAGTTTATTGTATAAAATTTGTTATACATGAAACTAAATAAATATCAAATTTAAATTGAAATCTGTTAAGTTTGAAATAAACATTGTATTCATGGTAATTTGCGCTTAATTTTAGATTTAGACGTTTCCTAATTGGTGCTTTTTGTGTATTTTGGCATGTTAATACTTGAAAAAGTAGTTGGAAGCAATGTATATAGATACAAGAGTCATTTGGGCATGTTTGAAGCTGTCAGTTAGATGCCACAGCCTTAGATACACCCACGCAAGATTTTACACGGGATTGACCAATGTTGATTGAAGATAGGAGATATTTTATAGCGTTTTTAGGTAAGAAATTTTGACTGAAGACTTACCATTATTCTAGAAGAAAAGAGATCATCGTGGAAGACTTTTATTTTATTAAAAATTGCATTAAAACATATTTACCTTTTTATTTCTTGTTAGCTTTTAAGGAGTTTTCTTATTCAAAAAGGACTCTAGTTAGGAAATTTTCCTTTATATTCTCTATGATCGCTTTATAGAGATCATGAGACATTATTCAAAGATATTTTCTAGTAGCTATTTTTCTCTCTTAGGCCTTTACTTCATGTTCATAAAGTGCTAAACTTTCTTCTAGCCAAGGGTTAATCAAGTTTGTGGTTCTACAAAATTTCGTGAGATCTAATGATTCTATCATTTTGCTTTTATTTTGATATTTATGTATTTTCTAATTTAAGAATTAATATTCTATTGTGATTGTTTAATTTTCCAGCGATTATTGAATTACTTGATGATAGGTAGCTAGTTAGAGAGATTAGATTATTAATATAATTAATCTTAAAATAGTGGTAACCAAATTTTGCAAAAACATATATTCTAACTGAACGATTTCTGTGAGAGTCAACTTTTAGAATTAGATATTTCTAGAGCTCTAGTCTATCTCTAGCTAGACCTTACAGGCATATCGAGGGTTAGATTGTCTACTAGGTAAGACGATAATTGGGGAAAAATCATAGGAGGTTTAAGCTATTATCAACACTGAAAGGAAAGATTAGGTTGTTAGATGATGCTAATGACCATAACTTATTTATCAAAATAGACGAAAGCCATTCTTGCATCTAGAATCGGGATTGTAGATCAAAACAAAGATTATACCCAAGGCTAGGCTTTAATTCTATTGATTTTCCCTTTCAATTAATTTTATTTTGTGAAATTAGATTTTATTTTACTATTAGTTTAATTTTTATTAAATCTGTCTAGTTATGTGCCTACATCTAAGGCTTTATTGTGCTGTCCAGAATTGTTATTTTTCAATTTTAATCATTAAACTCCCTTTCTTTGCTTGCTATTTGCATGATTAATCTCTTGGGCATAACAAACATTCTTAAGTTAATCAATGTCTGTAGATTCGACCCTTTCTCACCACTTGCACAAATTAATTTTGCGATGTAAGAGTAAGGTATTATTTTTGGTGATTTTGACGCCCGTCAAATTTTGGCACCCTTACCCGGGATTGGTGTTGATTTTATTGTTTTTTTATGTTAGGTCCAATCATACAAGTGAATTGCAATTCGATCCCGAGATTGAAAAGAATGCAAAGAATTCAAAAAAAGAAGCAAAGTTGCAGAAACAACAACATAAACAAGCTAGAACATCTCAAGCTTCATTTGAATCGTCTAGCGAGTTCGAAAAAGAATAGAAGATGGCCAAAGTGGATAGAAATTTATGTGAATTGGTTGCTGTCTCGTTAAATCAACATCTTTTTGTATAACTTATCTAGAACTATATGTGGATTTCGAGTTGAAATCAAGATTAATTCATCTTTTGTCTACCTTCCATGGGTTGGAGAATGAAGATCCCCATTTCAAGGAATTCCATATAGTTTGTTCAATTATGCAACCCAATGGTGTAATGAAGGACCCAATTAAATTAAGAGCCTTTACTTTTTCCTTGATAGATGCGGTGAAACAGTGGTTATTCTATCTTCCATCCGGTTCCATCACTACTTGGAGCACGATGGCGAGAGCTTTTCTAGATAAATTTTTTCCAGCTTCTAGAGTCGTCATGATTAGAAGAGAAATTTATGCCATCAAGCAAAGAGATGCCAAATCTCTTTATGAATATTGGGAGAGATTTAAGAGATTGTGCATAAGTTGCCCTCAACATGGAATATCGGAGCAATTACTTATTCAATATTTTTGTGAAGGTTTGTTTCCCATTGAAAGAAGGATGATGGATGCCGCTCGCGGAGAAGCAATTGTGAATAAAACAACTCGAAAGGCTAGAGATTTAATTTTTGGCTACAAATTCTCAACAATTCGGAAACAACCAAGAACCTTCAAGGAGAATGAATGAGGTAAGTGTTTCTTCTCTTAATTGAAAATCATTTAATTAATTTCTCTTGTTCAAAGTTTGGTTGTAGATGGTAGCGTTCCTACACCTAAAGTTTGTGGAATTTGTACTATGGCAGGACACCTAACTGATATATGTCCCATACCCCATGAAGAGGATCCACAACATAGTAATGTCGTTGTAGGGTTTCTTGATCCATTACAAAGAAGGTATGATCCGTATTCACATATTTACAACCTAGGTTATAGGGATCACCCAAACTTAAGTTATGGAGCAAGGCCATAAAATTTTAATCCGCCAAATCCACAACACTTTTAGCCACGACCAGTCTCACCACTGCAACCCAGGCCCTCAAATTTAGGTATGCCTCTTGAAGAAATCATTAAATCCCTTGCGATTAATGGCAACAATTTCAACAAGACATGAGGGCAAGCATAAAGAATTTGGAGAGCCAAATGAGCCAATTGGCAACATCCATGACTAGGTTGGAGTCTTGTGGTAAATTACCTTTTCAAACGGTTGCTAATATGAAGGAGAATGCATGTGCAATCACCTTGAGAAGTAGAAAAGACTACCACACCAGGTGTGGGCATGCCAGACTAATAGAGTTTGTTGGAGAAATTGTTAAATTTGATGTTTATAATGACATGAAAAATTCTAGTGAGGTATCGTGTGCTTTTGGTTTAGAAGATGTTGACCCTTTAGATCAAGAGGAATTTAAATGTTGGGATAAAGAGATGCGTGAATGGAATAATGATAATAAGTTGAAGGTTGCACCTTGCGAAAGTTTTATTTTTGATGAGTTAACAGAATTTGAAAAAGTTTTTATAGATGACACTAATTTGCAAGAAACAGCTAGCATGTTTAAAGGTCAAATGAAGCTTAGTGAAAAAAACTCAATGTCGACCAAATCCATCTATGGTAGACAAGAGAGGTGAACATAGGAAGTTACAGCCTCAAGAGTTGAAGAAGAAGAAAACAATGCTCATGAGAAGGCAAAAAGCTGCAAGGAAAAGAAAAGAGCTTGCATGAAAAAGTTATTGATGAAAAACAATTTTTAGTTGGACAAAAGTGCTATATTATCACTCTGGTTATAAATTATTTCCTAATGATCCATGAACTAGATAGGTAGATCCTTATGTTATTACTAAATTGTTTTCTTGTGGTATAATTAAAGTGAAAGGCTTGAGTAATGACAAAGTGATCAATGTTAATAGACATCTTTTGAAACCTATTTGTGAAAAAATTGAGCCAGAGAAGCCTTTGGATAAAGTTTAAATGAATTGACAATGTCGAGCCAATGACATTAAACAAAGGTGCTAGTGAGAGACGACCCACATGATTGAAAATTTTTATTTTTATTTTTCTAGAGTGTTTTAGTTGATTTTTAATTTTTCCAATTTTTCTAATTTTTTAAGGAATTTTTAATTTATTTTTGGTTTTCTTCTTCCCTGAGAATCCTAACTTTGGTTTGGTGTTGCTTTTTGAAGGTTTTGATATTGACAGGAAGGGGATGCTTTGGAAAATTGGCAAAATTTTATGGCGTTTTCTAGCTGGAATTGTGCACTGGGGGCTTAAGCATGCCCACGCAGGAGCATAAGGGTTATTTTAAATAAAGTTTTTATAAGACAAGCCCTAACTTTCCTTTATTTTCAATTCCACCTCATCTTATTCTTCCTCACCAAAGAGCCACCACACCTACCTTTATAACCAATACCAAGAACTCTATAACCACCATAAATCTCTTACACCCACTTCACGAAAACAAATGGGGAAGAAAACACAAGCCAAGAAAACAACCCCCACCACATTCACAAGCCACACCCGACCCCTCTACCCCACGCCCTACCCTGTTTGTGACCCCCCACGACGAAATGCTAGCCACCGGTGGCTGACCAGAGGCCGCGATGCCCGACCAAGCCCTACCTCAGCCTACCGTTACTCCCCAACTTACTCCTTCATGCCGTAGGTCCCAGATTCAAGGTGTCCAATCTTTTATGCTTTGAAATCTGATTTTTTTGCGAAGTATTTCACTTTGTTTCTCAGATTTGGTGCTATAAAAGAGGTATTCCGCGATCTCTTACCTTCTTGAAAATTTTTACACATGTCATTTTTGAAATTTTGTGTTTCAAGAATGTGGTTGATGGACTTGTGACAATTTTGGTTGGGTTTCTTACTTTAGGATTGTATGTCATGTTTATTATCAGTTATGTTGGGAATTTTATGCAATGATTAGGCATGATTAACATGGAACATACACTTTTAACACCCTGGGCTAATTTGTTTTCGGATATTTGGGTGTTATGTTGAACTATAAAACATCGGGGGTTAGATGAATGAAATATGTGATGAATACTCGCATAACTTCTTGATAATTTTTAAGATGAAAGTTGAATTTAATCCAAAAGAGGAGAAAGGTGTTGTTTCTTTGTTGTGTGGATACAACATGACTAGTGTACTGTGAGATTCGCGTAAAACATGTTTTGTGTGCAATTAGTTGATCTCATTAAGCATTGAGTACCACGGCCCTGATTCCAATGAATAGTAGTTGGTTCCACCATCTCCTTCACCTCAATTTAGAGGAGTCCTCTCACTTTTCTTTTTCTTTGCTTTGTTTTTTTATTCTCCTTTGTTTTCTTTCACATTGAGGACAATGTGTATGCTAAGTGTGAGGGAGAAAAGCTTCATGTTAGTTTCTTGTGTTAAATTGTGTTCTTAATATTGTGATTTGTCTTTATGATGTGTCTTGTGAAAACATGTTTTTTAGCATTTTTGAGTCTTTATGGAAAAAAATGACAAAAAAAATATATAAAAAAGGAACAAAATAGTGAAGTACTTTGTAAAATTGGTCTTTTTCAAAATTTTTGGAGCCTTTTAATGTCTTTGATTGCATGTTTTCAAGTTTTCTTATGAGTTCAACTTAATAAATATTTATTTACTAAAGTCTTTTTTATTCAAATCTCTTTTCTTTTGCCCAACTTTTCTCCTTGGAAAGCTTGGTGCCTCTCTTAAAAAATCATAATTCCCGTACTCAAGAAACTTGATTTGGTTGCAATGGTAAGTTGGTACATGCAATAATTCCATTCTCATGTTATTAGTTGCATTTGATAGTTGCTTTGAAGTGCTTGAGCCTTGCTTTAATCTTTTACTTGGATTTAAAAGTTTGCATGTGTTTAAATTGAAAACCAATGCCTAATTTAAGTTTGATAAGTACTTGCCTTGACTTATTTTTAGTAGTAAAATTGTGAGAAGTTAGTGCCTTGAAAAAGGTATGCCAGAGTTGATGTCACTCTTGCAAAAATGTATTGAAAGTTATTGTTCAAATTGTGAAAAAGACGCATAAAAATAAAAAACAAAAAAAAGGTAAAGTACAAAAGAAGCGCCTTCTTACTCTGTTGGTCAATGAAAAAAGACCATGAGTAGAGTTAGTACCCACCTAGCATTGTGACCAACTGAGTAATTGGGGGTATTCATCACAAATATTTGTCATGTGTAAAAAGGATGAGTGACATTCTAGGCAAGCCATGAAAGTAATGAAATGTCTGCAAAGTGATTGGACGCAGTTGAAGTGAGCTGGCTTTATCGGCAACTTGAGCTAGGCACAAACTTGTTTTCCTTGAGGAAAATTGCACATCAAGGCAAGTGCTTTTAATTTTGCTTCTATGCATTGGTATAATCATACTTTAACTATAATATTGTGTGTGCTTTAATTGGAGCAAGGTTCATTTACAGACTGTTCGGGTGCTATTGAGGTGGCTTATGGATGTGGTGGTACTTGTTTTGTCTTGCTAGATACCGACTTACTTTTGTTTTCCTCTTCAAGTCTCTATGAGTTGTGGTGGAGAGATTTTTGAGAGATTGTGTGTCTATGTCTGCATTGTGAGGAGGTTGGGTTGTTTTTGAAGCTTGGTGGAACATTTGGTGAACCAAAACCAGGGCCATGAATTTCACAAGTCATGTTTTTGTTGGAAAAGTGCTTGTTTTTAAGTAATTCTTTAGCTAAGAGAATTGGCCTTTCGAAGAATTGTTGCTTAAGTCTTGTTGTTTGGTGTTGGTACAGATATCTTTGAAGTTAGATGCATTTTTTTGTTAAAAAGATGAAGCATTGCAAGTTGAGAAAAAGAAGAAAAGTAGTCTGATTTGTGTGTCTATAAAAGGCTTGCTTTTGAATTACTTGTTTATGCAACATGCTTGAGTTGGATGCAAGTGAATGATTTGTGTTGAGAATTTGGATTTTGGATAGAATCAACCTTGTTTAAATGATGGAATGATTTGAAGTTGGATGTTTGTTGAAAGTTTAAGTCATTGAGAATTATCATGAAGTTGGAAATAAGGTGCTGCATGCTACTATGTGTAAATTGCAAGTTGTGTGTTGCATGGAAAAGCCACTTGAAATCTTCCTTTGGAAAAGAATGACAAAGAAGTATTAGTTTTTTGTTGTAACTTGGTTGCATTGGTTCATGATTATGTATGCTCTTAAGTTGTGCAAGACTAGCATCTAGAATGGCAAAATAAGGTTTTTGGGAACTCCTGCATATAGACCTTTTGTTCTTAACTAGTTTCATGTTTGAGGGCAAGCATGCAATAACTGTGAGGGAAATTGATAAGTCTAAAATAAACATTGAATTCATGGTAATTTGCGCTTGATTTTAGATTTACATGCTTCCTAATTGGTGCTATTTTGTGTGTTTCAGCATGTTAATGCTTGGAAAAAGAGTTGGAAGCAATATATATGGATTCAAGAGGTGTTTGGACATGTTTGGAGTTGTCAATTAGATGCCGTAGTGTTAGACATGCCTATGCAAGATTTTAGAAGGGATTGACCAAAGTTGACCGAAGATTGGAGATATTTTGTAGTGTTTTTGGGGAAGAAATTTTAATTGAAGACTTATCATTATTCTAGAAGGAAGAAGATCATTATAGAAGACTTTTGTTTTATTAAGGATTACATTAAAGTATATTTACCTTTTTATTTTTTATTAGCTTTTAAAGAGTTTCCTTATTCAAAAGGGACTCTAGTTAGCAAATTTTCCTTTATATTCTCCATGGTTGCTTTGTAGAGATCATCACACATTATTCAAAGATATTTCCCAGTAGCTATTTTTCTCTCTTAGACACCTACGTCATGTTCATGGAGTGCTAAACTTTATTCTAGCCAAGGGTTCATCAAGTTTATGGTTCTACAAAATTCCATGAGATCTAACTGATTCTATCCTTTCGCTTTTATTTTGATGTTGATGTATTTTCCAATTTAAGAATTAATATTATCTTGTGCTTTTTTAATTTGCCAGCGATTATTCAATTGCTTGGTGATAGGTAGCCAATTAGAGAGAGCAGATTATTAATCTAATTAATCTAAAAATAGTGGTAATTAGGTTTCCTGCGATTCTGAGCAATTTTCGCAAGAGAGTCAACTCTTAGAATAAGGTATTTCTAGAGCTCTAGCGCTACCTTTAAATAGACCCAGCAGGCATCTCGGAGGGTGAGACCGATAATTGGGGAAAGATTATAAGGGATTTAAACCATTATCAACATTGAAAAGAAAAATTAGGTTGTTAGGCCGTGCCGACGACCATAACTGGTTTATCAAAATAGGCAAAAATTAGGTTGTTAGGCCGTGCCAACGACCATACCTGGTTTCTCAAAATAGGCAAAAGTCATTCTTGCATCTACAATCAGGATTGTAGACCAAAACAAGGATTATACCCAAGGCTAGGCTTTAATTCCATTGATTTTTCCTTTTAATTAATTTTCTTTTGCAAAATTAGATTTTATTTTACTGTTAGTTTAATTTTTATTAAATCTATCTGGTTATGCACCCGCACCTAAGGCTCTGGTGCGTTGTCCAAAATTGTTATTTTTCAAATTTATTCATTTAAACTCAACCTCTTTGCTTGCGATTTGCTTGATTAATCTCTTGGTCATAATAAACATTCTTAAGTTAATCAATCTCTGTGGATTTGACCTTTTCTCACCACTTGCACAAATTAATTTTGCGAGGTAAGAGTAAAGTATTTTTTTTTGTAGTTTTAACGTCCATGAAAATCCGTTTTTTATGCAAATATAGATAAATGAATAAAATAAAAATAGAATAATGAGTCTATTACAACGAGCTCATATTTTAAAAATAAAATAAAAATAATGGTAATAATGTAGAATTAAATAGTCTAATAAACAAATAAAAAAATAAAAATGGCAAAATGACATTAAATATAAGACATTGTTGGCAAAATTTGATGTCATGAGAGAAAATGGATAAAACTAAAACTTCATTGAGGACTTTGGGATTTTTGTGCAAATTCACGGGAGTAAACGGCTCTCCTTTCTTTTACATAATATTACCTTTTTGTTTTGTTTTTTTCCTTTTTTCCAAAGAACGGCAGTGCGCCCCTCAAAAATTTATTAAAAAACAATAAAAAATACAAGGCATATTCTTACTATTTGTTTTTTTGCTAAATAATATTATACTTTATTATAATTAAAATATTTAATATTATTATTCTTAATTAAGTTCTGGCCCCAACTTTAAGTTTCTGGCTATGTCCCTATGTGATAAAGTAGTATTAGTTAAGAGGCAAAAGGAAAATTTTATGTGACAAGGATATATATTTTGTTTTCCAAAAAATGTTTTAAAAAATAATTCTAATTATTTTCTGTAAGTAAACAAGTTCATATATTTTACAAAGATATATATTTCATGCTCACATTTTCTACTACTAGGCTTGGCTTTTCCAGAATCAACACTCAAGAGATAAGATAAGATCAAAGACGGATTTGAGCCTTTTATCAGCAATTTAATGTCTCGTGATCTCGTAATAGTATCGATTGACAAACACCCAAGTTCAAGACAAGAGCATACTCATAATTAGAATGACAAAGTCCAATCATTCTGTACGTTGAAAATTTTTCAAAAGTTGTTTTGACGACCTTGGATATATCTTGATCCGACGTATTAATAAATGAGAAAATAAACAAATTATAAAGTAACTGGTAAAATGAAAAAGAATTATATAAATTGCGGATTTAAACGGCTGTTGGTTGCCACATCAAGCGGTCGTTTGGTTTAGTTTTCTTTAAAAGTGTTTTTTTATTTCTATAATTTTTGAAAAAATGTTTTTTTAATAAGCAAAATTTCTAAGCTAATTATTAATTTAAGGTATCTAAGAAAAATTGAACTTGAACTTTTTTTAAAGTTTTAGTTTTTCTTGAAAGTGAAATCAAATACTTATTGCTGACAACAAAGTGGTTTTTACAAATATATATACATACACACACACATATATATATGTATATATATATTCAAAAAAAAAAAATCCAAACAAACGCTAATTTTTCAATAGAATTGCTTAGATCTAGAACTATCATATACAATTGTCATATCTACTTAATGATAATTTTGTTCTCGCAACATAATGTTACTGCAGCTTCCTGTTTCCTCCTTTCAGTTAAAGATAAATTCAAGGACGTCCGTATATCAAAACCATATCTGGATTTTAGCTGGGCACTATACAAAGCTTGGAATAGCTTTTCTAATTTCGACTAATTCTTTTCGTTTCCGTTTGAAAGCGAGAACTAGTAAGATCACATAATAATAGGTACATTGCTTGGAAATATATGTGAATGTATATACACACATATACATACATATACTCACACACACATATATATTAAAAAGGTGTTATTTGAATGCATTTGTATAAATTGTTTAAAAAAATATTTTGTTGTTCTTTAATATTACAAGTGAAATTCTTATCACTAAACACTTAAAATTTTGGAACTAACGGCTCGTTAATTGTGATGGAATGGCTTGAAAAGGAATGATTATCTAAGGTAGAATACTTGTGGAATACTTATCTTAATTATTTTTTTTTGTGTTTGTTTAAAATTATAAAAAAGTTAGAATGAAATACTTATTTTAGTTCATATGTTTGGTAAAATTATTTTAACAGGTTAGAATGAAACGAGAATTAATTTAATTAATCAAAATACACATGTACCATAAATGACTGGTATTTTGACTATCATTTTTAAAATGATAACCTTATTTAGATTAAGATAAAATACATTTTAAATGGGTCTTATATTTTCTTGAAATTATATAAAATTTTTTATTCATTAGAGACAGACAAGCAAATAATGGGATGCTGACTCAGCTAGCGGACCACATTCAAAGGCTAGCAACTGCAATAATTAATTCCACATCAGATTTGCAGCATCACCACCCTTACTTCAATGTTCCTTTCCCCCAACCAGAGAGAGACAAGAGACACAGAGTCCTCCATTTGCTTGTGCAGCAACGAATACTAGTGTAGCAAGATATGGGTGAAGTAAGTGCAATTTCTTACTTCAACTTTTGCTCTTTTTTTTTTTTTTTGTTGGGTGGTTCAGGTGAACTTTTTTTTTTTTTTTAATTATATATTATTCCTTTTTTCTGAAAGCCACATAATTTTGAATCTCTAGTTTAATTTCAGAGAGTTTACAGTCATTTAATGGCCTGAGCTCACTCAACTTTCTAGTTGGTAATTTGATTTCATTGCCATTTCTGGAACTGAGATGAATTCTTTTGGAAATTTATATATTGCTTCTGTTTTTCTTCTCCTTTTTGATGTTTGTTTTATACAAGAGCTATAATGCTTTTTTAATAACGAAAAATAGATCATTTCTCGATTTGGGTGTTTTATCCTTGCGCAGGGGCCATGCTAATCTTCTCTGTATCGTTCCAATTTTATTGGATGTTCCCCGAAGGGACAAGAGCTATCATGCTTTAAATTACTCGTCTGTTTGTAAATAGTTGTTGGATGTCTATACAGGAGAACAAGGAGGAAGCAAAGAAGGAGGAGAAGAAGAAGAAGGAAGGGGAAGCTAAAGAAGAGAAGAAGGAAGGAGAAAAGAAAGAAGAGAAGAATAAGGAAGAAGGGGCTCAAGAGATAGTGCTCAAAGTTGACATGCACTGTGAGGCTTGTGCCAGGAAAGTAGCAAGAGCGCTCAAGGGATTTAAAGGTCATTATATTTCTCAACCCTCTTTTTTTTTTTCCCTTCTTTCACAAAACTCTTAGAATTTACATTAAGATTAAATCTCAAAACATGTGATCATACTTCACAATAAAAATATATCAAATTTTAAATCTTGAAATATATAACATCGCTTTGAAGAAAAGTCTCTCTTATGGTTCCAATAAGTGTTAAGTGTATTTATATCGGAGAATATTAGATCATGCCTCATGTGTTAAAGACATATTCCTATACTGATAGAAAAGGATGACGAATCAACACCTTTAATTTTAACCCACGGCTTGTTATCTCTATATATATATATATATATATATAGAGAGAGAGAGAGAGAGAGAGAGAGAGTTTAAAGTTTTTGGAAATAAAGCCCAAAGATACATGTCATATATATTAACTCCTATTAAGTTGTTAATTTAACCAAAAATAATTTTTTAGCTGATGTTTATAAATGTTAAATTGTGCTTTGTTTCATTTTCAAGTAAAAAGAGGCATGTCTATACATATGTATGTATGTATGTATAGATATTGTTTATTTGACTATTAAAAATAAAATTAAAAAAACAAAGAAAAAAAAATAGAAAAACTCACGTCGTGTTTCGCATTTTGGGTTACTTTAATTTATTAAAACACGACACAGGAGTGAAGGATGTATCGGCAGATTGCAAGGCAGGTAAGGTGGTGGTGAAAGGGAGAAGTGCAGACCCTGTAAAGGTCTGCGAAAGAATTAAAAAGAAAAGTGGCCGAAAAGTGGAGCTCATTTCACCATTACCAAAGCCACCAGAGGAGGAGGCCAAGCAAGAAAATAAAGAAGACCCCAAGCAAGAGAAAAAAGATGAGGAGGTATATTTATCCATGTTTAATACTTCCATTTCTCCATTGATGCTTGACCCAAGTTTTCTGGTTCAGACGATAGTGTTGGAAATCATTTTTTTTCAAGCTTAGTTACAAAATCATTTTCAGCAATGTATTTTTGAATGCAAATATATAATAGTATTGGAGTTACCACCATCTCATCTAAAAGTTTAAATTTATACAGACCATATTGGTATATTTATTTATTACACTTAGCACGGCCTCTCTCGGGCATACATGATTTGTTTAGAGCTTTGTACGTAAATAATTTTAATATTTTGGGTGGCGGCAAGTTTCGAACCCATAACTTGGGTTCTGATACCATATTAGAATTTCATACCATATTAGAATTTCAACTCATCTAAAAACTTAAGCTTATAAATGAGGTTGGTATATTTATTTATTGTACTTAACAAACAGCCCGACATGTTTGCATCAACTATGATTATGTAGTTACAAAATACTCTTGCCTCACTTAAAAATCATAAACTTCTAATTTTCTGTATAAGATCTTGGGTTGCTCCAAATGGTTGTAATTAGAGTTAGGCATTGTCCAGTCTTGTTAATCGTAAATATCCCATTCATGTACGTGTATACATATGGTCCATGTCTCTCCTGATGAGCATTGCGCCAATCTTGTTGACGATGCATCTATTCGAGTGTGATTCGATTTGGTTCTAGTCTTTAGTTTATTTAATGCTACCTTCATCTTTTACAAAAACGTAAGGTCCGAAATATTAAGAATAATAAAATGCATACACAAGAGGAGGTGATTTTAGACCTAATGTAACAGTATAAAAGTATTTGACTGCTAGATAAGCAGGCCAATACAGAAGCATAAAATAGTAAAATTAGCTATCCCTACATGCTAAAAGTGTAGAGGTAAAGGTGTTTGGGTTTGCTTATTTTTAGTGTTTATAAATATTTAAAAAAATATATTTTATATATATATTTTTATTATTTAAATATTTATAAATATCAAATAAATAAAGTCAAACACTTTCATAATGGACTTCATCTTCTCGGCTGTGAAATGCAACTTATATCTGCTGTCATGAAAGCCGCAGAACAAATCATTGCTTTGGCAAAATGGGGCACCATGTGGCACGTTTTACAATGAAAAAGACATGCGTCATGCATGGATCTGTAGAGGCCTTGACCCCACTGTTCCCTATTGTAAGGTACTGCGCTAAAAGCCATATATGGGGTCAAAAGTTCTCGTAGGGCTAACCAAATTTACCCACAAAAGCTTAAAATGAACACGAGACCATCCCACTAACACATGGATCGATTCATCTCTTGGACAATTTCACTGTTCGCAGTCAAACAATTTTAGTGAAATTTAGTCCGTTGCTATTCAGAGACGAAAACTTCGGTCTCTAATTCAATACAAAACTTTCATCTTTAATTAGCAACAAATGAGCCATTGTTAATCTGACTCTATTTAGCAACGATAGTTCCATCTCTAATTAGTGAAGACAAGTTGGTCTCTAATTCATCAGTATTTAGCGATGAAAGATTCGTCTCTAACTATCCGTCTCTAATTTAGAGACGGAATTGAAAAAAAATCAGTTCGACTCTAAATTAGAGATAAAATAGCAACCGGACCTCATGTAGAGACAGTGGTTTTGAAGACGGTCATTTTTCGTCAGTAATCCGTTACTAAATGAGATTTAGTGACAGAAGAATTTGTCACTAATCAACAGTTTTCTAGCAGCGTCAATTTTTGTAATTTTCGTGATGCTGGAATGCGTTGGCATGCTGCTTTAGTAGTTCTAGAATAGCCCACAAATAGGAAAGGGCTGGAATTGGTCTCACGGGATTTAGATCCTTTCCGAGTCTCTTTAGATGAAACTAGCTAGGTAAGAATCCAAATTAATCTTGATAGGTTCTCCTCCTTCATAATCTTGCTGGTATAAAGTTGTTCATCACTTTGGGATCTCATGTTTCCATTTATGGCCAATGTAACTTCACCTCATCAAGCGCAATAAGTTTACTCCTTCATTATTTTTTCATGGGGTTAAATGTACCATCATCCCCTATGGTTTACAAAAATAATACCATTGCCCTTGTGTTTTTCTAAGCATCTAAAACCTCCCTGTATTTTATAAAATGTAGCATGAGTACCTCAACCGTTAACTATATCGTTAATTTTAATATAATTTGGGTGACACATGCTTTAAATTTTACTTCTTTTAAAAGTGTAGATTTTTGTAAAGAACTTATTGATTTTTATATGTAACTTACATATCTTTATAAAGAAGTTAAAATTTTTTGTTATTGGCATTACAAATTCTTTTGTGAATTTTACATTTTTTTGATAAGTATATAGGACTAAAATTAATTTATATTTACGACAAATATTTTTTTATAGGTACATATTTTTGTAGAATTATCTGCACTTCTAAAAGAAGTAAAATATAAAGCGCGTGTTGTCTAAATTCTATTAAAATTAAGGATATCGTAAACGATTGAGGTGCTCATGTACATTTAGAAAAATATAGGGGGTTTTCAGATGCTTAAAAAACACGGGTGGCAACAGCGTTATTTTTGTAAACCACAGGGGTTGATAGTGCATTTAGCTCTTTTTCCATGCTACAATTAATAATTCGAAAGCGAAACAGAAATAGTGCTGAGCCAGGGCATGGAACATGGCCTGCAATGCAAACATACTTCTACTGTTCTATTGCTTCTTTCTGATATTTTCTTCTTGGTACATTTCTTTTTGCCTGTGAAGATTGTCTTCCAAATTTTATGCTACAAACAATTCTCAACTTGATTGAATAGTTATATAAGCATCAATTTTTTCTTTATTTCTCGTTGTGTCATTGCAGCTTCCTCCTGTTATAACAGTAATATTAAAAGTTAGAATGCACTGTGATGCATGCGCTCAAGTTTTGCAAAAGCGAATCCGCAAAATTCAAGGTAATACCCATCTCAAATTCTGTATATTTCATGTTTTCGTTCGGACAAGAAAAGAAATACTTGCACATAATTTGACGCAATGCTTCACTAAACACTTGTAACATAAATACCAATGGTTAATTTCAAGAACTCCGGTGTACTGTCTTGATCAGAATAAGAGAACCTTTAAAAGTCACACTCAAGTTATTCTACTGGGGCATGGAACTTTTTATTCTTTTTCGTTGAGTTACTACTTCATCTAAAAGCTTAAGCTTATGGAGAGAATATTAGTTTATTTATTTATTATGCTAACATGCGCCTCACGTGCAGCTGAGTTTGTACGTGGACGGTTTTAATGTTTTTAAACGGTAGCGCTAAGGTTTGAACCTGAAGCTCTTTGATTTCTATGATCTGATACCGTCTCAGAGTTATCACTTTATCTAAAAACTTAAGCTTGTAGATAATATATTGATTTATTTATTTATTGTGCTAACACTAGTCGAGTCTTTTAACACCGTACTATGTTCTTTACAATTGTAGGTGAATACTTTAGTTTGGTAACAACTGCGAATATATTGCTGGAATCTGACACATAAAAAATATTACCCATGTCTGATTCTGATTATTTGTTAGCAAGTTTGAAGACATAATCTCGTATCATTAGATACAAAACGGAAATAATTTGGTATGCAAGTAATGTTCCGATAAGATATTCTCTTGTATCAATGTATGTCAGGGGTAGAATCTGTGGCAACAGATCTTGGAAATGATGAAGTAATTGTCAAAGGGGTTGTCGACCCGGAAAAGCTGGTACGAGATGTGTATAGAAAAACTGGAAAGCAAGCATCAATAGTGAAAGAACAAGAAGAAGAAAAGAAAGAGGAAGAGAAGAAAGAAGACGAGAGAAAAGACGATAAAGCTGGGGAAGGCACGGCAGAAGAAGATAAAAAGATTGACATAAAGAAAGCTGAATATTGGCCTCCCAAGTACTACATGGTAGCTTATCCTCCTCAAATTTTCAGTGATGAGAATCCAAATGCTTGCTTCATAATGTAACAACTAATATTAGGGTACTTTTGGTAGCTGCCTGTGTAATTTCCCTTGCTATCAATAAAAACACTTTTGCAATCCAGGATCGATATCTTATGAGAATTTTTTTTTTCCCAAGTAATTTGAGATTTTATTGCATTATAGAATGTCCTTTCAAAAGTTGGAGATCTTCAAATCCTTGGCAAATTAGTGATGGATTACAGATGGAATTTTCCAGTTGCAAATTGGCGATTAACTCTTCCCTTCACTGATTGCGATGAACCAATTCAGTCGCCAATTTGTCGCAACTAATGACGGATTAGCGATGACTATCTTAGTAAAATTAATATTTTATATCATAATAAGCATCCATTGCTAATCCGTCGATAGTAGCTATGGACTAGTAACAGAAATTAATTAATTATGCATTTACCTTAAAAATATATTTTGACTATTACGCAAATTATTTATGAAATTAAATAAACCATTTGCTTTAAAATTACTTTCGGGATGAGAATTAGATAAAAAGGAGATATCGTTCTTTAAGTTTGGAGTTCAACACTAAAAGTTAGTCGATCTAAAATGTGATCTAGACAAAAACTAATCCAAATTATATTTAGAAAAGAGATATTTGTGACTCCAAGGGTCGAAAAGTGGTCAAATCGATTTTTCTGTCAAGCTTATAGAGTTTAAAAGTGCATATAAAATTAAACTTGTCAGTATCCGATTAGCGACGAAATTTATTTGCGGCTAGTAATCAACCATTTATATAAGCTATAAAATTAGCTTAAATAAAATATTTGTTTTAAACTTATTCACTGGATGAAAATAAGATAAAAAGAAATATTGTTTATCAAGTTTGGAGTTTAACATTAGAAGTTAGTCAATTTAAGATGAATTCAAAAATATTAAACCAAATTATACTAAAAATAGAGTAAAAAGTATCTCCAGGGATAAATAAGTTGTTAAATTGGTTCCCCCCCCCCCCCCCCTCAAATTTACGGAATTTAAAAGTATATGTGATGTTAAATCCATTAGTGGTCCATTGCATGTTGATGAATTAGTGACGGATTAGTAACAAAACTTATTTACTGTCAGTAATCTGTTGGCAGTGGTAAAGGATTAGCAATAAAAGATTACTCAAATACACATTTTCATTCATATATTTGGAAAAAATATTTATGTAATGACTATTTGACCCTTAAAAGTATATTTTAGTCAATTAAATTGCTATGTGACAAACGCTATAGGACAAGGTTAATAGTTTTTGAACCTTGATTTCTACTTTTTTTGAGGTTCATAAACACTTCAATCGAACACATGGTGTAGTGATTGAAGGTGTAACAAAAGTCAAAGAAAAGCAACATATAAGGAATACCCAAGATTTATAATGGTTTAGCATCTAGCCTATATCCATTCCCTGATTGGCCCAATTGAGATTTTCAACATACTTCACTAAATCCCACTCGTACGTTTCAAAAGTTCGCTTAGCACGGACCAATGTACAACTCGATTCATGCAAATCAAGAAACCCAATTGTTTTACTCAATTGTTTGTTGTCTTTCATGCTATATACTCTACATCTAGCTTTTAATGAGAGATGACAAAGATATGAAAGTGATAGATCACAAATTAAGCACAAAACTGGAGAGAAAATATAAGAATACAATTTGATCCTAAAGTTGCCTCAAATTTTGTGCAAAAGTTGTTTTAGCACACGTAGAGTTTCTACATATATGATTTTTTAAAATATTGTTGTTAGATACATTTGACTTAATTTCAAATTTCAATGTTTGGAAGTTAATAAGATTGTACCAATATATCAAAAATGACTAATTTTGGATAAGATTTCGCTTACCAGCACTCATGCGATCAAGGTCCCTGCAGTGGGAGCTGATCCCATGTCTCTCTTGTTAGAGAGCTATGCAATTCTCATCTGGTCAAGCATCGATACAAGTGGGTGGCTTCATAGGTGAACCCGGATACAATTCTCATCTCATTGACGGGCAAGGTGTAACCTAATGCGGTCGCCTGTACCATCAGAGAGTTCGAATTGTGCTTTGAACATCATTTTGGTTCGGAACTCTTTTTTTGCAAAAAGTAACAAAGAAACTTTTTGAGATATAAAATCATTTAAGAAGCACACGAATACTTTGAAACACTTTAACACATATATAACCTCAAATGAGCCAAAAGCGATAAGAAGCACATAAGAAGGACAACCTTGCATTGAAAGTTTTACATCCGCATCTCTTATGTCTTTTGCCTCCATCCTTATGTCAACCCTTGTCTTCAATTCTTTAAGAACACGTTTAATAAAAGTTCGTGACTTGAAAACCAAGCAATGACAAGGATCTCCTGGTGTCAACTGGATCAAATCATTTGTCAATGACTCAAACAATCTCACTAGTACATACCAAAGCTCAGTTTGAGTATAAGAATCATCGATTGATATATTCATCATTCAAAGCAATCACTAATACATTCATTCATCCTTAATATACATCATTTATCAACAACCAATAATCACTCATATATGTCAATTGTTTTAAACTTATGTGATTAGAATTGAATAAAAGAAAATATTGTTCATCAAGTTTAGAGTTCAACATCAGAAATTAATCAATTTATAATAACTTTAGACAAAAATAAACCAAACTTATTCCAAGGATCGAAAAGTGGTTAAATTAGTTTTTCTTTATCAAATTCACAGCGTTTGAAAGTGTATATCAAGTTAAATCCCTAAGTAATTTGTTAGCATTTGGGATGAATTAACAATGAAATTTATTTGTTCTCAGTCATCCTTTACTGGTAGCAATGGAGTAGCAAAAGAAATTAGTCAAATCCATATTTTTGTTCATATATTTGGCAAAAACAAACTATGTAATGATTATTTTGACCATTACAAACATATTTCAACCATTTATATAAATTATAAAATTAGTTTAATAGAATATCTTTTTTCAAATTATTTACGGGGTGAAATTAGACAAAAGGAATTAACATTTTTCAAATTCAAAGTTCAATATTAGAATTTAGTCAATTTCAAATGGATTTAAACAACATTAAACCAAATGATATTAAAAACAGATTAAAACTATCCCCGAGCATTAAATAAAGTTAAATTAATATTTTATCACATTCACAGAGTTTAAAAGTATATGTGGCGTGAAATCCATTGGTAATTCGTCGGTATTTGTGATGGATTGGCAATGAAATTTATTACCACTTATGAAGCATGAATACAATATGACCAACACAATGACCAAAAGAAGCCTCATTATCACCACCAATAAAGTACGGATACGATACTTAGACACACGATACGACACGATATAACACGCCAGCATACCTTGTTTTCAGAAACTAGAATGTGACACGTCCAATATACACTAAATCAAATATATTAAATTTATTATATATAGTGAATAAACATTTTTTTTATCATGATGTATCTAAGCATTTAAGTTCTCTTATCTGATTAAATATCTATTTATGTATGTACAGATATGTATATTATTACAAACACATACACATATATTATATAACATCCATGTATATATGATTTATGTACATTATAATTCCTACTATAGATGCAGAGAGTTAGAGGAAGTAAGGCGATCAAGAAAAGTTGTGATATGCGAGTCATCAATTGGTTTGAGCCATGGATTGAGAGTGTTTTTGCTGTCATTTACTTTTAAATGAAAAGTGAATATAAATGCATAAATGGATTCATGTTTCTAAGTAGATGATTGTAGTATATATTCACTTGTTTAAAACAAATGATAGATGAATGAGAAAATTAGGTTTAAAGTTAGAGGATTATGTGGTACTTCAACTTGGAGAAGTTGAAGTTTACCACAAAATTGGGTTTAATGTTGGAGGATTATGTGGTGCTTCAACTTGGAGAAGTAGAAGTCAACCATGTTGAAGATATGAAGCCATTTTATGCTACTTATATATCTTAGATTTGAGATTTAGATTTGGTCCCTTAAGGGGCACCTACATGTGTGTGCAAGGTAATTGACCTACCTAACCATGGGTTCAATTTAATTACCACACATGCACGCACCGGCCATCTCCTTTTTTGCTTTTTATTTAATGGCTACATACCTGGCCAAGTGGTTATGAATTTAATGAGATCAACCAGTTGTCCCACTGGAAAGACCAAAGTTGGTCACCGCCTTGACAGGTAGTCTCTCGGTCGACTAGCAGATCAATCAGTTATTCCAGAACATGATTGTTGAACAAACAGGAATGTCTGCTTGCTGGAATAAGCATGACTGCTCATGTTCTGAATGTATTTAGAGTGTGGCTGCTTAGAAAAGTTGCATCTGACAGGCATCTAACATCTAACATCTATAAACAGACATTTTAAGCTGAGAATTCAACACACTTACTAGAAATTCTAAATTCTCTCCTTCAGCATACATTCTAGTCTTGGGCTCAAAAGGAAGAGTTCAACGGTATTTTGGTTCATCGTATCTCAGAACCCAAAATGCTCTTATTCTAAAACGAGATCCTTGTGTGCTGGGAGACTGTTCGTCAATAACCGTTAGGACCAAGGTGGGACGAATAGATCTTAAGGACACTGAGTTAATTCAGGCCTCGGTTTTGCATTTTCATTTCATTTTCAATGTGCAATAAATTGTTTATTTGCAGTATATATTTGTTTAATTTCTATTTCCGATTACAAGTTTTACACACTTTGGTGCCAAAAGTTTTTGTGTGAGGATGTGTTGGTGATTCTTCCAATTATGGATTTTTCAATTTTGGATATAATAGTGATATAACGTAAGTGATGTTATTTTTAGCTCTTTTGTTCCCCTGCCCCTTCCCCTTCCCCTGCCCTTCCCTCTCCTCCTTCCTTTCTTTTTGGTCTAAGTTTTTAGCTTAGATGTTTGACCTTTGATATCTTTTACCAAAAAGTTTCATAAATTGCATTGAAGCCCCAAACAAATTTCAAAAATTTTAAAAAAAAGAAAGGAAAAACTTGTACGTGTTTGAGCGTATCCCAACGTGTCCTAAAATGTGTCTGAGAAAACCAAATGAAATGAAATTGTCAAAAGATATGCCTGAGCATGTCCGACGCGTGCTATGTGACATTCAAAAAGTATTGATGCTTCATAGATTACCACCAAAACCATTTAGTCTAATGCTCATTCAAACACATCTATCATTTGTTTTCTTACTCAAGATTTCAAGTAAGTATCAATAGTGTCGACAACCCTATCTTATGTGCTTGCTACCACCAGAAACTGGCTAAAAGCTGAGCCGATTCATGTTTTAGATCTGGCAACTATTGCAATCAATGACGTTGTCGCTTAATCCTCCACCAGAACTCCAGCTTTTACACTTAGGCTGTGGCACCATGTTATCTAATGGCTTAGACCTTATTTCTCTTTGCTTATTTTGTAACTTATAAGCTCCTTGAAAAAAGTACCTCTAGCATGCTTTTTAATATTTGCAACGTATAAACCCCAAATAAGCTTAGCCAAAGAGGTTGTTAAGCTTTTGTGTTAGAAGTAACCAAGCATGTTTAACAAAAGAGTGAGCAAATATGTTGCTACTCACTTATGCTGATTGCCTATGGATTTTGAATTGGCTTCTCGAGCAGGATGTTGTCACGTTATTGTATTTAGGGGTGTCCAATCAACAAAAAATTTTTTTCCAAAATAATTTTTGAGGAAGAGACTTTGTTCCATTCCCTGCTCCAAATCTAAATCTAGAAAATAGAATATAATACATAGCTAGTTGATCCTACAAAGAATCATATTAAATGTACCTGGATCTTCTCAAACGACTAGATGGCTTCAGTGACAAGAGACCTACAAGATAAGGCTACACACTAGTGGGGGTCCAATATTACCCCCTCCGACAGTCAAATCAGCAAGTATTTACTAAAAATGTAAATTAAAGAGAGAGAAGAGAGAGGAGAGGACTTCTATATTCTGAGCCTCTATTGCAGATAGAATAGCTTATCCTTCTTTGCTGTGATCTAGGGCTATTTATAGGACCTTCTTTGGGACAAGTGGACCTAAGAGATATCTTTATAGTTGGCATGCCAAGAGAGCTCATCGAATCTCGGGTCAACGGGATTATGCCTCGTGATGGGGATGCCACCTTATGGTCAGGAAGACATCTTATGATAAAGATGACACTTCATGGTTGGGAAGAAATCCCAAGGTTGGGATGCGACACCATTCAGTGATCGGGATGTGACGCCCTGCAGTGGTCGGGATGCGATGCCCTCCAGTGATCAAGATGCAACGCCTTTTGATCAAGATGATGCTCCTCGATCAAGACAATGTCGAGGAGATCAAGATACCATTCGAGGGCCAGGATGACTTCACATGCGACCTTATTTAAACAATTCTGGTTGAGGTAGATTAGGTCGGGGTAGGGTGTATCCCGATCCTAATCAGTAGCCCCTTTAGTTACTACTGTACGTGGATCTTAGCTAGGTTGGGCATTACTAAACTATTTTGTTTGATTGCCTGATCTCTTACACGGTCATCCTCCTCAGTTTTGCTCTTGAAAGTAAGCGTCCAATCCATATTTCTAATAAAAATTGTCTGTTAGAGGCTCTGCTAAAGTTCACCTTGCTCCATAATTTTGGGACTTTGTCCCCCGTACTTTAGTTGCAAATTACGATCATGTTGGGAATGGGATCGAATTAGAAATCTTCGATATGATCCAAATAGGAGCTCTTGGTTTATGCAAACCAGTGTCCTTAGCATGATACACTTGGTTCAAGCGAGATTCTTCTTTTGGCTAGCTACGAATCTTAGGGATGGCAATGGGACGAATGATTTAGGGTACCCGGCATCAACCGATCCGATTAAAATTTAATAAAATTCATCCCCTTAAGAACCCAAAACTAATCTGGAACGATTAAAAATGCCCATTAGGATTTTGGATGGAACTGGGATTAACTCCCTAGGTACCCACATTCTCGAACCCGATTATATATATACATATATGTGTGTGTGTGTCTATAGGTGTTTTACATTTATTAATTAATTATAGTTTTAGGTACATAAGTACATATTATATACTAAAAATTAATAGAAGAATTTTACTTTCTAATAGTAGTGAGATTTGAACCCTTAACCTTTTACTCTTTCAAATTTTATCATTTTAATGTATGTTAAATATATTGTTTAGATTTTTTGAAAAAATTTATTTAAATGGTTAGTTGTTTTAAAATTTAGTGATTTAATTCAGTTTCTAGGTCGATAACATTTCTTAAATTTGGGTTCGAGACGTTTCTTGTTAAAATCTATATTAACATATACATGTATGTATGTTTGTTGGATTGTGTTTTCTTATTTATGCTTTGAATTTTTGGGTTATGATTGATTATGAGATACGAATGTATTGTTAGATTGAGCTTTTTGTTTATGTTTATACATACATGTACATTTACATGTATATATATACATGTGTATATATACACATGTACATATATACATACACATATAAAAAAAAGTAAAAAAAAAGAAAAGTTTAAAGTTTTTCCCAAAAAAAGAAATTTGTTCCGATCTCCAACCCGTTTCCCCCAAAATTTTTCCCCATCCCCAGTATTTTTTCCCCAATTCTCCAAAAATAATTTTCCCATCCCCAGTATTTTTTCCCCAATTCCCCAAAAATAATTTTCCCACGCCCGATTTTTTGGGTTGGAGATTGGGTTTCCGCGATAAATGCACAGCCCTAATTGTATTACATATCCGATCAAGCTTCTTGAACTTCATACTCCAAGAACTAATAAAAAGATCTCATCTCAGTTCAGTTGTAAACCAGTATAAAAAAATTATTGGTAACAGCTCAGACTCCCCCTAAGACAGCAATGTCGCGCATCACATCCGTAGTCCAGTATGCTAAACGGGATCAAGCTTGTAGCTTCCTCAAGAAAGAACCAGGAAAAGGTACAGGCACACTGAGCAGATTGGACGATATACAGTCATTAAGGATTGACATTATGTCCAATAAAATTTGAAACATTACTCTCGAGGCCAAAGCAAGCCATAGGCTGAAGGTTTACCACTTAGTAACCACCTCAATTACATTAAGAGACCAAACACTAATGACCAGACAGTGGAGCGTACCATCACCTCTGTATGGACTTGTACAGCACCACCGTCACATACTTGGATAGAAAACGATGTGTTGAACCGAGAGCTACAACCGATGCACTGCTTCTATCCTTCTGCATGTAAAGATGGTTAAGCACCACATGTTGAGGTCTTGAGAAAGGAGGTGGGATCTCCATCTGGGTAGATGGAGCATTGAGCAAGCTCATTTGCAGATGCGGAGGCACTAATGGTGGCTCCTTTGCATAGTCCTCGGCACTAAGTTGCAAGTTGGTATAGCTTGAATCTGGAGACTGAGGAGGCTCAAAACCAGATATACTTGCAACATCTTCTGGAACATAATCCTGCAGCACACATCAGTAAGAACTATATGTTACTTAAGATCCATACATCCATTAGCATAAAAAACTGCTCCTAGCCACATATATTCACCTTTCACATTCATATAAAACCCGCAGGCTCAAAACACTGCTACCATTTCACAATTTTCAATTGGGAGCTGCCAATGGTTCAGGATATTATGCACTAACTGTACAATACTAAGGTTGGTTATGACCCTTAAAAAAGTGAAATAGATGGCAACCAAAAGAGCTGCTTATGGTGGTCTTCTATAAGTATCTTCTAAGCAAGGAAAGGGTTGATTTCTGTTACAAATAGATAGAGAAACCTGTGCACCAAAAACATTAGCCCATGTCTCTTGGGAAGGAACACATAAAAGCATTGTACAGGTCATCATACAAAATGTGGAATGATAATTTGTAGGAACTGTTGCTTTATTTGCTCAAAACACTGAAGAAAACACAAGCATCTTGCATCACACTGGCAATGCCATAGGGATTTTACTTTGTGGACTTGCCTATTCCTTGCGTCATCATTTTTAAATAATCTGTTTGGAGCTGGAGCCTAAATAGGAGAATAGCAAAGGAAGTGCTGTGACAAGCTGCTTCACTTGGTATTTTTTGTATTCAATGGATAGAAAGAGTAGAATATGCTTTTGGAGGAGTTGAAAGACCTTTCCAGAAGAAGTCTTTCAAACAACTTGTTCTCATGGATCAATAGCAACCAGAAAATTTCTCTGGACACATTTAATACTGTATAACTTTCTAACTCTTGATTTTATCATCTCAGTATGATGGCACATTCTCGACAATTCATACATAAAATCTCTTAGCTCATTAAAAGGATGCGCGATCATTTCTTTTATTACTAAGTAGATAAATACGTGCTTTCTTAACAAAAAATATCAAAGATATGATTGAGATAAATAGAAAACAGAAGAAAGGGGCAGCAGATTGTTTCAGGAACAGGCACGTGGTGACCGGCAAGAATCATTTATCTGGCTTCCATATATGAAACAATAAGATTACCACCGTGAATTAGCCGGGGCTTGCAAAGTATGAATAACAACTTGCCTTTTCATTTTTCATTAACATTTATCCTCTCTAGAACTTGAGACTAACAGTTCAATTTCATGGCAAAATTACTCACAAAATTTCCACTAGGCAACTATTATTTGTAAAAAATAGGAAGATATTAGCAGTAACAATATAGACATAAAAATACGAATTAGGAAATGTACCACAAGATGTGAAAAAGCCAAATGATTTTGGACAGTATTACATCCAGGACAGAACTCCCTTTTCTTCCTATTTGTTGATTAAATCATCATGAGCATAAGCAATCCTTTGAGGGCTAATAGTTTTCAGGCTAACAATTATTCAATAAATGGGGAGAACCTCTTTATGCAGAGACCCCATAGGTTTTGTTCTTTGGTATGCCTATCAATATTTTTACCTAAAGAATATTAGCTTTCTCATTCTTCCCTAAAGCAGGAAAAAATTAAATCACAGATTTAATGCTTAGTCTCCTGCTTTTGAGCAAATTACTGGGTGTTATCATTCTTTTCTAAAGCAACTAAAGTTAAATCCACAATTTCTCTTCTTAGTATGCCCCCATTCAGCAAATTACTTTTATTCTGCATCACTTCACCCAAATAAAGAATGAAAACTTTTATTTCTTACAAAAAAGAAAACAGAAGAAGAAGCCACTAGTCACCAACTCTCCTTTGTGGTACCCCTCGTTTCAATAATTTCTCTGTATAGAATTTGCTTAAAAGCTCATCTAACTTCAATAATTTCTTTGTATAGAATTTACTTAAACGCTCATCTAACTTGGACATATATCTGGAAATTGAAAAGCAAAAGTGATGAAATTTATTAGTAAATTCTATAACTAACAGAACAAATCCTACTATATCATTTGAGCTCACCAACAACTACCAAACCTCTGACCCAGTAACAAGAATCATGTCACATCACCGAATAAGGCCAGGTCTGTTCCGACACTATTGTACTTGGATAGAGGGTCAATGCCATTTTCCCTTCCAAACTCTCACCATGAGATTTTAAATTTATCCACTCCACCATGATCACAGCCTTTGCAAATACAAAAGCTTATGTTAAAAACATTTTTATCTTCTTATTTTTTGAGGTAAGGAAAAAAAAGAGACAAGTTAATTTTATAAAAATCAATCAGTAAAAGAGCTTATAATCAAATAGAAACCAACAAATTTTTAATTTCAAAAATATAAAGAAAAGATTAAAAAAAGTTAACCAAAAAAAAAAAAACTTATTCTACAAGATTCATGTTATACATTAGACTAAAGAACAAACTAAATTCACTTAAATATCTTTTTTCTATATATATAAGCTAAACCAAATCCTTTTTCTTCTAACCAAGAGCATAATTTTTTCTGAAATGCCCTAACCTTTTGAAAATACAAAAATAAAAAGTTGCATATTATACAAAATCTGTGTCGTGCACGAATAAAAGAAAATTTTAATACATAGTCACCAGATTAACAATACGTTCCGAGTCATGGTACAAGTTCGGGTATAGGGTACAGGGCTTAGGAGTTATAGGATACAGTGGGGGTGTACTTCTTCGGTGTGATAATTGGATTCATGGTACACTGTAAAGAATTATTAGGTCATTTACCAAATATTATGTAGAGCAGTGATTTATTTTGCTTACTAAACTCACCATGGCAAAGCCACTGAGATATGGCCCCTGCATTAAACAGGAAGAGGTTAATTGCAGAATATATGGAACAGGATGTATTTGTCAAAGTGGAACTGATTTGATATTCCAGACCTGCTTCAGGTTGAGTTAGCAGAATGCAACCTGTGGTAAGACATTTCTTTCACCACCATGGCTGATTTTGTTTTACTACAGAGGACAGCCTCCTGAGAGAGACTCATCTTGGCACCCACCAAAACGTTATATATATATATATATATACCTAGGTGGTTTTGGATATGTACGAAATCCTGGAACCAAGCAACATTGTATATGAAAGAGGCTGGAGTTCATTTTCAATTATGATTAGGACAAAGAGAAATGGGATATGTGAAGTCTGAGTAAAGAATCTGGTCCGGCATTGATAAATTAATTGCAACTTCTGGTCTGGGTGTTCATTGTATTGTAATACTAATGTTTAAATTGTTAGTATTACAACAAAAGCTCAAAAGCAATTACCAATATAAGATTTAAGTTTGCATGGACAAAGAAAAGCCATCACTTCCCCTTTTTTCTTCACAGAATGTGCAAAGAAGAAACATTAATGCATCAGTTCAAAATCCAAATAAATCATGCAGCACTAATCTCTGACTGGGAAAGATCTGAAAATTCTTTTTCCTATGATTAACAGCTCAAAGATATTGCTCACAGTCTGTAGTCCTTAAGCATCAGGTCGAAATCCAAAAGCATCATGTAACACTAATCTTTGACTTGGCCAGATCTGGGAGTTTTTTTTTCCAATGACTAACAGTTCAAAGATATTGCTGATGGTCTTTAATCCTTATAAACCTTTTAGACAAAGAAAAAGGAAATAGACAAGGAATAGGTTGGTTTTGCAGATCTGTGTAGATAGAGAATAATATCTAGGCACAATTGCACTGTGGCATACTTGCCATCATTTAAAGTTGAGGAAAAAGAGAACTTCTTATGAAGCAGTGACAATTGCCTTAATCCAGTTAAAAATTTGAAATTTGGTATCCAATTTCCACAAAGTTTAAAACAATCACACGGTTCCTAGAATCTGTAATTGAACATATAATGCATGGCCTTTTCCAATACTAGTGATAACTATACTTGCTTTTCTTGTATTACTTCGAGAGGGAAAGAAATAAACTAAAAACTAGCAAATTAGTCAATGCAATCCATGATGGGTAAGTCAATGCCAGTGGAAAAAGTTCCAGAAGAGAAGAAATATGAACCTGCAGGTCCAATATATTGCAGTAATTGCCTGATTCATCTTGGATCCATGGCAAGTCCGGTGCATGCCTCCATTGTCCATCAACAATAAACCGATACTGGTAAACACCTGAAGGGAGCACTTTCATAATGGTGAAGTCTTTCCCTGATCTCTGCAAAGGCTTCCTGACAGAATGATTCAAATTCTTAATTTAATTCATAGACTCAGATCATTCAAGTCAAGGGACGAAAACCAGCAGCTGCATATATACCTTGTTTTCCAATTATCCCAAGATCCCTCAACAGAAACTTCCTTGCCATCATAGCTCCATGTAATCATTGTTGGAATTCCTTGATTATACATGTCTTCACAACCAGAAGGACCCTGCATCCACGAAGGGCTTGGGATGTGCAGCTCATCAGGTCTTTGTAAAGGTACCACTGGCATCTGAAGAAAAATGAGCAACAAGATAATTGATTTGCTCCTAGAACTCCATGAGTATAGCAATAAATTAGAAGTAATCATAGAAGAAAAACATATTTGAACCTCAAGTTACAGTAAAAAGAAATAATCAAAGTGAACTAAATTAAGACCGTAGTCAGATGATTGTGGCAATTTGCTTGCATAAACAAGCTACTTTCTCCAGAGTTTGCTTGACAGCTTGATCAACAAAAAGTCTAATCTTTTCACACATTTACATATTTCGCGATGTGTCTACACTTGTCATTGATTACAACATATAACTTCCAAGTACCAAATTCAATTTCCATACAGCAAAACCAATTCGTCTGATAGAAGAAACACGAAAGAACCTTCCAAGCAACAACCTTTCTTTGTTATTGTTATACCCCTTTGAAGCAGCTCGTTATTTATTAGCTTCCCATTAAACCCTTTCCGATTCTATCCAAAAAAGATCAATCACACTACCAAAAATGACTGTTTACGAAGAAACCAAAATAATCAACCCAAAAAAAAAAAAAAGAAAATCCAACTTCTTTATCACCAAAAGAAATTTTAAAAATAATAATTAAGCTGTCACCAGGTGTATCTAAAACAAGCAAAGCTGATAGTCAGATCTACCGCAAAAAACCGGCAGACTGCAATCACTTGAATTTAAATCCAAAAGTTACCCACAACTGAAAATAGTCTACAGCTAGTAAATTTCACCAAAAATCAGCTAAACAACACAAAAAGATCACGTTTATATACAAAAAATAACACATACATAGAGACATACATACACAAAATCAAACATAGAAAAAGATAGACAGAAGAAGAAAAGAAAAAAAAAAAAAAGAAAACCCACCTGGGGCCTGAACATGAGAGGTGAATGAGTGGCTCTGGGGCTAGGAGGGGGTGAGTGGCCCATGAACTCACCATCACCAGGCGGAGGATAGCTAACGTGCGCACCATCATGAGCCAACATGCTATCCTGCGCACTATTATCTCCTCCACCCTCTCCCCTTGATGGGCTGTTGCCATCCCCATTATCTTCTCTACCATTAACATTTCCCATTAATACTAATACTAATTTCCCCCAGAAAAAGAAAAAAAGGAAAAAAGGAAAAAAAAAAGAATAACAAAAAGAAAAGCTTTCTCAGCAAAACAAAAAAGAACCCACTTTAGAATCCATGCTCAAGATTCTTCTTTTGTATTGTTCTGTATGCATATACTATATCACCCACCACTGCATCACATCACTAGTAGCACTTATTTGAAGTAACACATAATATAATAATAAAGATTAATAATAAAAAAAATAGATAATTAATGGGTTTCTTTGTCTTCAGTTTTTGGGTTTGATCGTGCTGTTTAGTTTGGTGGTAACTGGTAACTAGAAATGATAAAATAGGGAAAAAAAAAAGAAGTAGACACTTTTTAGTTTTTTATCTATTCTTTTCGCTTTCTCTTTTTTTTCTTTTTTTCCTGTGTGTTAGTAGGCTTGGGTGTTTGGATGGGAAATGTATGACTCATGGAGATGTTATAATTGAGGTGATAGATTATGATAAAATGTCGTGACTCGTGAATAATAAAAATTGTTAAATTGTTGTCAATAAAATTATAATATTAGGAACTAATTAAATTTTGTAGCTGGTGTTGTTTGTTTATGATGATGATGAGTAAAGCTGCATGTTAGATATAATCCTGTGAGTTCGGAAGTGATGTATATTTAGTGCCTGTTTGACTAAGCCTATTTTTTGCATGCTTATAAGCACGTAGTGCTTAGGTGCTTATAAGCAAAAAATAATTTATGAGCTCATTTGGATTTTTTTAAAGCGCTTTTTTAATAATTTTTGGAAAAAAAAAGCATATTTTTAGAAGCTAAAAATTTTAACTTTTAAAAAAGTTGTATTTGAATTTTTTTTTCCTTCAAAATTTTAGCTTCTTTAGATATCAAATCAAATAGTTATTACAAAAATAATCTACTTATTTCAAGAAAAAAGGCACTTTTGCTTAAAAAAGTCAATCCAAATAGGCCTTATAAGCAAGTGATAAATAAGTTGAAATATGTTTGGATAAATACTTATAAGCTATTGACATGTTTGGTAAATAGATATTTAATGATAGTTAAAATGATAAAAAAAAAGACATTTTATTAATTAAAGTTTAATTTTTGAACAACAAAAGTGTCTTTAAACATGGTCAAATTTAAATACTTATAAGTTACCGAAAAAACAAAGGTTTGGTACGCCTAGCTCCTTTTTTTTTTTTATCAACTTATAAGCTCTTAAAAAAATGCTTATAAACCCAATCATCAAACATGTCATTTTCATTTTTTGACTTATTAGCTTAGCCAAACGGGCTCTTGATATTGCGTTTGTGAATAATGATGTGGTATGGTAGGCGAGGGTTAGACGTGGCACACAATAGCCAATTATGTTTGGGATTATTGGGAGGATTAAGGAAATAATAAAGGTCATGTCAGCCATTTGACATTTATATTCTTTCTATGATTATAACTTGGAAAGATATGCTTTGCGTCACCTCAATAACCCCTTTTTTTGTGCAAATCACCTGAAAAACATTGTTGTTATTGTTGATAACACATCTCAAGATGCAACGTACATGAATTGAATGTGTTTCTATGCGTTTAAACTAGTACATAGTTACCATACTAACACTCAGAAAATATTCTTCTTTTTGTTTTGTAGCATACAATATAGCGTTGGGGGGGGGGGGGGGCCAGAGATGCTTCAACCGCGGGATTTCTTTGTCTTTATATTTCTGGAATATGACTTTTTGTTTCTGTTCTTTTCCTTTGATCAGGAAAGGGAAACTTCGTGATTTCGGATTTATTTGACTTGGTTTTTTAACCCCAAAAAAAAAAAGCTTTATTTCAAAAAAGTATATTTTCTACAATAAAATTGAATTGATTTTTAAAAAAAATTTAAAATTTTGTGAAAAAAATTCAAATTCAATATTTTTCAACGTCCAAAATTTAAACTTCTCAAAAAAAATATTTTAATAAAAAAATGATTGATTGGAGAATTAGAATTCTATTGATACATGTGTTATTTACAAGTGGCAAACAGGTACCCGCGGGTCAACCGACCCGTTAACGACGGGTTTGGCGGGGTTCGCAGGTCTGGTCGGGTTGACCCCGTTTATAAGAAATGGGTCAGGGATTAAACCCCTAAACCGACCCTAATGGGTTGGTGGGTTAGACGGGTTATTATAGCGGGTTAGGCGGGTCGCTTTGGCGGGTTATGTGGGTTACATGGGTCTTTTTTTCAAGGTTGGTGGGTTGGCGAGTTATTTTGGCGGGTTAGGCGGGTCATTTTGACCGATTCACGGGTCACCCGCTGGTTGACCCAACCCGACCCGCCAATTTGGCGGGTTGGGTCGGGGTTGACCCCATTTGTTTGGGGGTCATTAAATCATCAATCCTAACCCTATTTTTTGGCGAGTTAGGCAGGTCGACCTGCGGGTCTCAACCCGTTTTGCCACCTAATGTGTATAAATTTGGGCTAACATGCCTTAGGTGTGAGGAACACTAAAGGGGCAGAGGTCAATCCTCCCTCACACAAAGTGAGACTCGTAATGGGTGCTCGGATCACCTAGGCTATATGAATCGTTGAACAAGCCTCTTGCGTTGTGGACCTTAAAATCTCTAGAAAAGCAAAACATCATTATTTTACTCATAAAGACACTCGTTCATTGAAACTTGCGATATGGTTGAATGACAGTGGAGGCACCCTAAAAAAGGCTATCATCTTGGTATACCTAGAAGGGACTGACATCCTAAACATATCTAGGCCTCCTTCAAATTTGAGCAAGGTGGTGGAGGGCAGTGGAGATCACGTCAGGCGGGCATCAAAAGTGCTATAAATATTTGGTGGTCTTGGCCAAGGTAAGACATGGCATAACTCAATCTTTTCCTCTAAGCCTTACAAACTTGATTGTTGGAGTTTATCCTAGGGAAAAAGTTCTGTCGTTTACTCTTTGTGCAGAACTCCGACCGACAATCACAATAGTGCTAGTGAATTTAAGCATCAGTAGTTGGCACTGTCTGTGAGAAACAAAGGAAGAACATAAAGTAACCCATTGAGAAAAAAACATGAAAAAACCATCTACAGCCTGAGAACACCATCACTGACCCCTTGTTTAGATTAAAGGGCGAAAATTTAATGAAGGAAAGGAAAGGAAAGGAAAGGATTATAAAAGAAAGGAGAGGAAATGGGTAATTCATGTTTGGATTAGAATATTTTTTATAAGGGAAAGGAACATAAAGGATTATGAGTATCTTGTATTTGGATTAGGAAGGAAATGAAAGGAAATGATAGATTTGATTTGTAAATTTACTTTTGTGCCCTTTTTCTTATTTTGTCGTTATATAACAAATTTAGTAATTAAAATAAAACTCAGGGGGTAAAATCGTCTTCACACAAATTAGAGAATCCTTTCCTTTCATTTTCTCCCAAATTGAAAAGATAAAAAATAAAGGAAAGGACAGGATAATGTTTTTCCTTTCAAAACCATCCCCTTCCAAAACTTTCAAAACAAACAAAGGAAAGGATTACTTCATCCCTCCAAAACCATTCCCTCCCCTCCATTCCCCCCAATTCAAACAAAGTGTAACAAAGCAAAGGGCTGAAGAAAGTATAGATGTCTCTAGGAGCCACCTCAAAACCTAAACTAAGCGAAGCCATTGTAATAGCCCATTTGGAACCATCATTTCGATGAACATTGCATGGGAACCCTAATTCTTCGAGAATGACAAATGATAAATCATTCACCAAAGGCATCGTTAAGGCCATGACATATGCGGGCAACGTATAGATCTTTGCTAGAAGAATCAATAAGGGGCAGGGACTCTTTGATGGCCCGACAAAAGAAATCTGGAAACTCGGTGGATGAAGGAGACCTCATACCTTTGGCACCCATATTACAGAAGGCAAGGATATCCTTCGATCCACCTATCCTCCAAGTAGGAATATGTGACGAGAAATGTTATTCTATAACCTATATAAAATCGTTCATGGCAATCCCAAGGGTTAAATGGTTACTTGAAGCCAAAGGCGAAAGGGGCCAAACCAATAAATTAATCATGTCTTTAATTAATATCTCTTTATTTCAAGAGAATTAAGGTATTGCAAAGAGGAACTAGAGTGTAATTAAGCTCTATTTTGTGGCCGTTGGAGCATGCACAAGGTTTTATGAGCTTTAAATGAAGTAATAGAAGGCATAGATAAAAGTCAGACTCTTATAGCAAAATAACTATTTTATATTTTTCTCTAATTATCATTAACACATGGTTATCATTAAACTTCCTCTTCCAATTCTCAATGCAGTGAAATTGCTTTCTTTGGATATCTTTCAAGGCATAAAGAAGCAGTAAGTTTCTCCTTTCTGCATTTTTAGTGTGCTACAATTATTGTTTCTCCCTTATAATCTTTAAGTTTTGCTTGTCTAATAATGATAAAGTATTGTTTCCAAAATTTATCTTTAGGTTCGAGGAATGAGATTCAATGCTTTCTCTCCCAACCTCCTTGCTTTTTGGGCTGAAGAAGGTGAAATTTGCATATAGGATGTTGCAAAACCTACAGAACCCACTCATTTTCCTCATTTTAAGGTACTTGCAATAAGTTGCTACACAGAGTTGATTGAAGTCTTTTATATCACTTGTGCATAGAATTGTGTTGACTAAATATTTATTATTAATTTTGATGATGAAAATTTTGATCATATTTTATTAAAAGCATTTTGTGAGTGTCAAGTGTACATTATAAAGATATATGCTTGGAAGATGGAAGAAAATGAGCCCTGGAGTACATAAAAGATTATCTACCTAAAAGCTCAAAGCTTGAAAAAGAAGATTAACGAGAAGTCATAAGGCAGAGAAAAGGCATCATAAGGGGTACCAAATGTATTGCTCCTTTGTAAAATACCTTAGAGTCAAAAGCAATAGCTCAAGTTTCCACTTTATGATACAAGCATTTTAAAATCTCATGAACATTATTTTCATAAAATACAAAAATTGTTCGAATCCATACATAGCATAAATTTCTTCAAACATGTGGTTTGAAATATTGCTAATCTTTGAAAATTGTTGACAAAGTGTTTTGAGTTGATTTGGTGTTATGAAAGTTTGTTAAAATTGTTTTTAAACTGTTTTAGGCTTGTTTGGCTTTTGCTTTAGCTTTCTGGAGTGGCCAGACTTCGTAAGCTGGTTGACCGGCTAACCAGGTAGGTCGCCTAGCCAAGAAAAAAAAGCATAGGAAAAAGCCGGACCCCCTAGCCAGTTGACCACTAAGGTGTCCAGCTTAGTCAGTGAAGCAAAAGGGCAAGCCAGTCAACTGAGCGGATTCTACATTAAATGCACTGGTCGTTTTATTACCGTTCAACTCATTTTTTCATTTCTTCCTTACCTACCAAAACCCTAACACCAAATTCTCTTTAAATATTCATTAAAACACATTAAAAAAACATCAATCTAAGCTTGCAAAATCTGAAATCATCATTTTGTTGCTGAAATCTTTGAGCTATACCTGTGAAATCTTTGAGCTTTCAATAGCTTTATTTGCTATACCTTTTTGTGAGAAGAACAAACTTATCTTTCATCTATTTCACAATCTTCTAGACTGTATACACACTCAAATACCTTGAAAATCTTGAGAGAATACTTGCTAAGCTTTCAAAGAGTATGGGGAAATCCTAAAGAGGGATTCTCTTGGGTGCTTTGAGAGGAGGTCCCAAAGAGTTGTAAAACTTGGCTTTTGCTTCACCAAGAGTTGAAGAAGCATTTTACTGAAGTTGTTGAAGTCCTGAGGGGAGCATCCTGGAGTGGTGGATGTAAGCACGGTTGAACGACTTAAAAATCATTTGTCCTCATACTTTCTTACTCTTCATTTCCATTACTTGCTTGTATTATTATCTTTGTGTTTGATATATTGCCTAAACGACATTGTATGATTTATTTGGTGAATTTTTAAATACGAAATTAGTAGATATCTTAATTTACCCCCTTTAAGATATTTGCACATACAAACTGCCAGCAGTTGGCCTTTCCGTTATCCCAACTAATTAATTTTCATCGTCAAAACCAAGTAAATGCATATGAAAATAGTGCTATTGTTTTTAGACCTGGCAAAACGGGTGAGGACCCGTGGGTCTACTCGCTTAACCCGCCCATTTAATAGGTCAAGGTTGGGAATTCTACTACCTGGTGGGTAAACGGGTCGACCCGACCCGACCTGCCAAAGTGACGGGGTCGGGTCTGGTTGACCCGCGGGTTAAAACTTAAATAATTATAAAAAATAAAATGAAAAATATATAAGGCAAAGTAATTAGACAAGACAATTAGGGCAAAAGACAAAACCCAAAAGTTCTTCTCTCACTCTCAGCCTCACGCAGCCGGTACCCCGGCTACCCCCCCCGGTCGAGCAGCCACACAGTCCACCGGTGACGAGGACTATCGAGTAATGAGGTTAGTTTATATATATATATATATATATATATATATATATATGTAGGCAACTCGTGCTTGGCTTATTTTAGTATTAATACAGTACATACATATATAAAAGCTCGATAACTCGAGCTCGGCTAGCTTTGCTGCACACATTAACACATATATTTAATTATTGATAATAAGGTTCTTTTTCTTCATTCCAGTTGATTTTGCTAAGATATCGTGAATTTTGAACTCCAATGTAGTAGTGGAAATGTGTGCCCTTTTCATTTGTTCCCTTACTTATTTGGTTAATAAATGTGGTTTGAGATGCTTATAGCTATACTTTCCTCTTTTATTGGTGGCTGTAGATTCTGGAAATAGTTTCATTTATGTTGTTACTGGGTTCAGGGAAGAGCTTGGATTAATAAGGCTTCGAAGAGTCGGTCATCAACATTTAAAGTCGGTGATAAGCATCCAAGTAAAACTCTCTCTCTCTCTCTCTTTCTTTCCTTTGGAATGGTAAAAATGGTTCTCACTGTTGTTAATGGAGAAGGTTTATATATATATATATATATATAAAAGCATGGACAGCTCGAGATCGGCTCGTTTTGGTGTATGATTCATTAGATGTACCTTTTCATGTAATGTATTTTTATGACCTGCATAATTTGAAACTGATGTAGAAGTATCTATTTGTCATTATTTAATAGAAATCTCAAGTGAGATTTCTATTAAATAATAACTTCTCATTTTACTATTCTTTGTGCTCCAAACTTCTTTTTGTCTGTTGCTTGTTGTCTGTCACCACCATCATCATCCATTGAAAATAATAGCGGATCACAGGCTATTGGGAAAGGAAAAGATTTGCTTAATGTAAGTGTTTCTAAAATTATCTTATTTTTATAAAATTGTTTGTTTCAAATGTGATATTGATACTTTTCTTATTTTTATTTGGTATGAGTGAATTAGAATTATACTTAGAGGAGCCTAGACTTGACCGTAAGCTTCACGCAAACTTAAATGTGTTGGAACATTGGAGGAAAGAAAAAAATAGGTATCCAGTAGTTTCTCTTATGGTGCGTGATATATTAAACATTCTTATAACCATTATTGCTTTAGAATCTTCTTTTAGTGTTAGTGGGAGAATTCTTAATAAATATAGAAGCTCTCTCTTGCCGAAAAACTTTGAAGCATTGCTTTGTACTCGCAATTAGTTGTATGGTTTCAAGTCTACAATTAAATTTTATTACAATGATCTTATAAATGATTAAAAAGTGTTTTGCTTATAAGTTTCTAAATTGTAATATGTGAATTAGTAGCTAATTTTTTTGGTTAATCTATTCCTAATACTTTTTGTTTTTCTTTTTTTGATAGATGAGAGTGAAGAACAAATTTTGAAACGTCTTGAATTCCCTATTTGCAGTTCCAAACCAAATGCAAGTTTAAATCAAGTTGTTGATGTAGAAGAGGAATGAAGAAGTTTGATTGTTGCTATAGTTGTTGAGAAATGATGAAGTTTAATTGTTCTTATGTAGTGTAATGGATCGAGATTTGAGAATTGATACTTTTGTTTGTTGTTTCATGTTTGTATGTTATAACCATTAGATGATTGAGTATGTATTATTTATGAAGTTATGGACTTATGGTTTGTGAATTGTGATTTAGGGAATTATGGTTTTGGTTTATAGATTTGATTAATTGTGGTTTTATTATTAGGTGTTTAATGCTTAGTGGTTATTATTTATAAAGTAATGGACCTATGGACATGGTTTGTGAATTGTGATTTATGGTTTTGATTTTGAATTTGATTATGAATTATAATTGGAACTTAAGATTTGTAATTTTTATATAATGATTTTAAGTGTTGAATTTTGTGAATTTTAATTGTTAGACACTTAAGACTTTGATTAATCATTTTTTTTAATTAAGTTTTAAAAAGTAACTTTTTTGCAATATTTGGCGGGTCCAACCCACCGACCCCATAAGGTTGGTTTAGGGCCTGCCATTGCTTGACCCGGTGGGTAATCGGGTAGACCCGACCCGCCCCGACCCACAAACTCGTCGGACCCGCCTTAAATAGGTCGGATTGGATCGCAGTTACCCGTTTGCCAGGTCTACTTGTTTTGTAAAGGTTTTGAGTACTATGATTCATTATGCAGGCTATGAAGATTTTCTTATCTGTACACAGATTCTATGGTGCAGCAGTTATAGTTGTACATTTTGTGCATTTCCTTCACTTAAACTCCAGAAACCAATGTTGTTTTTTGGCCAAATTTATCAGGTAAATGGTGAATCACAAGTAATGTAGGCCAGAGAAATAAGCGAACCAAGTCAAGAGGTAAACATTTAGATGTTTTATCCTGCTTCAGATTTTAGTGGGAAATTCAGATGCATTTGATTTTATTCTATATTCAAAGGTTGCTATCCTGTTTATAGTGATTATTGGTCTACTTTTTTATTTTTTGTTATTTTGTATCTTTTAATATAGATCACTATTTCTTGGTCACGATATGACACATTTTCTTTTGGATGAAGCATAATACAAACAATAGCCAACAAGTTTGCGATATTAAGTAGAAGAACTAAAGGTATGCATATAAACGTCTATTTTATTTGATTGTTCTATATGAGAGCTATATATTGACCACATTTACGTCGATTCTATTCAATTATATTTAGATAAGAGCTGTCCATTTATGCGTCCTGTTTGAGGCATTTAACTTGTGATAAAACCAGGCTATAATTTTTGAAACCCCAATACCTCTAGCTAAATGAAGACGGATTTATATAGTTGCGGGAGTTGTAACTTTTCATCTTTTTTACAAAATTGTTTAATTTTTTTTGACATTTTCAGTATTTTTAGTTACAAAATCACTTAAGACGCCGTTACTTTTGTCAATTTAATCAATTAATCTTTATTTAATTTCTATTATCTATCTATTCTTCTTGAATAGGTAAAGACAAAAAAAAAAAAACACTAGGCCACGTTATAACAACATGATATAAGTTCTATGTATTTATATGAAATTAGTCTTTCATCTCTTCCTTTTTTAAGTGAGCTCAAGAATCCAGTCCCATTGTGATTCTTAATGCTTTTCTTTCTTGTTCTTTCTCATTCACATACTAACTCAGTGGATCTAACAAGCAAGCTTATCCATAAATGTAGGTATATGGTGCTTCTTGACATCAATTCAGTGGATGTGTCTAAACTTTAAAACTTTAAATATTTCAAAAATTCATAATATATTTGTGTTGTCTCAGACTTAAATGTTGTTAATACTATGTAGTATATAAACATTTTAGTCTCTATTGTTTGCAGGTTTTGCCATAGAACACCTAAACATCCAGGACATTATAGCCACAACCCTACAAAGTTTAAAAATCATGTGGTGTCAAGTCCTATTCTTGCAACTTCTTGCAATGATATCAATTTTATGTCATGGGTTTGTTCTCAAGGCTTAAGATTGGTAGTACAGATATGAAGAAAAAAAGTTTTGATTGCCTTCAATGAAGTAATTCAAGAAGATGATATGTATATAAAAGTTTTTGTTGAAGTTGACAGTTTTTATCTATATTCTGGATTATATTGATTGCTAACAAGAATTGCAATGCAATAAGCATTTTTATTAGTTTCTATTTGTAAAATATTACCTTATTGGATATGTCATGAATTTAGAATTTGTAGTAGCTTAGAAAACGCTACAATAGTCCAAAATAAATTGATGAAATATAAATTTAAAAATAGGTTTTATGTTTTAGCAAACACAGGATATCATGTGGCAAAACTTAACTATGGATTTTAGCCATAGGATATCATATAACAAAACTTAGAGCTCGTTTGTTAACATTGTCAAAAATTTTGATAAGTAGAAACCAAAATCATAAATAGAAAACTATGAACAACAACTAAAAACATTTAAACATGTTTGATAAAATTGCAGAATCTATAAACAAAAACAATAAATCTATTTGGTTGCCTATTAGTTCAAAAACTGTTTTTGCCTTTCATTTCTCTTTTAATAAGTTTTTATTAAATAAAGTATATGAGAATATTTTGTAAAATATAATGAAAATAACAAGAATAATGAAAATAGGCAATTAAATTGGCCAGCTTTTGCTTGTGAGCTTGGATAGTTAAGGAGGTAAAAGATAGGTATTTTGATTGCCACAAGGAGGCTGCAGCTAATCTCAATTGAGAATCCTCCCATATTTGAAGTGATAGGTTGGAAAAACACACACTAAAACATATCAAGGCCATGAAAACTCTTATACAAAAACATTTGAAGCTTTTCACAGAGCATTTATTTAAACATAAAACAATGAAAAAAATTCAGGATTTTGTTTATCAACATTTTCCTAGAAGAAACTTCAGCTTCTGTTTCTGTCTTCTCCTTCAAACCATCGAGAAACTCTACTAAATCTGTTGCAATGCTTGCCTCAACCAATCTGGCACCTGAATCATTGGCAACAATCTCCAGGTCTTCTTTTTCTCCATCTTCACCTCTTCAAAGGCTTTCAGCAAATGTAGGTTCTTCTGATAATGCTCTGCTTAATGCTCTTACAGCATACATATAGATCTACATATACACATACACACGCGCACACTTATACACACACAACAAAAAGGAGATAAAATAGTTGATTTGATGATAAGGAGAGAAGAAGAGATGAAATAGCATACCTGATTTGATGATGAAGAGTGAATCGTTGAAGTAGTAGGAGAGAGAACAACGGTGTAGCTGGAGAAGAAAATTTTTGTCTCTGGGGTTCTTATGTTTAAAAGGTTAAAAAGGTTTTAAAAAAAGAAACGCTAGCAAGAATCAAACCCTGAATCTCATTAAAAGCAATTCAGCACCAGTACCACCATTTTGCAACGTGTTTTGTCAACACCAAAAAACCACTTTTTTTTTGCTTATTCAAGTTGGCAAAACCTGTTGCTTGTTTTCTTTTCCCCTGAAAATGCTCAACGAAACAAACGAGTTTTTTGCACTCGTTTTGTAAAAAGCTCAATAGAAGCAGAAAACGAGAAACAGTGGCGTTTCCAAACAAGCCCTTAGCTATGGATTTTAACCATGGACATCGTGTGGTAAAATTTAGCTATGGATTTTAGCCACGAGATATCATTTAGCAAAATTTAGTTATGAATTTTAGCCATGGGATTTCCTATAGCTAAAACTTGAATGTCAACCATAAGACAAGTTTTCCGTGGCTAATTTATAGTCACGGCACTTTGCACCGTAGCAAATGGCAACCAAAATTCTCGTGGCTAAATGTTATTGCCACAGGAATAGTGTTTTGCCATGGGTTCTTCTGTGGCCTAAGAGCCTAATTGTTGTAGTGAATTGATATTGGTTGAGGTTGATAATATAATATTCATTGGTACCTTAACTACTTTTATCTCTAATGTTATTTCCACCATGAAGAAACAGTTTGCTACCAAAGATCTTGGTCAATTTATCCTATTTCCTAGACATAAGAGGTTCAAAATACTAGTTCAAGTCTTCTACTTTATTAGACTATGTTAAACAACCTATTGCAAAGGGTAGCAGTGGCTGATTATGGTCCAACCATCACCCAACATGTCCAAGGTCACAAGGTCCAAATGAGATATTTCTATTGCTTATGCATATCCTCAATAATTTAGAAGCTTAGTAGGAGCATTGTAACACCTATTTCACTAGATATAAAATTAAATTTGCTATCAACCCTTTTTGTCAACATACGCACTCCCTTAATATCGCAAACTACGCTACACTTGTGCTACATCAATGGAACATTAAACGGTCTTAATTTTTAGCCTAGCCCATTGCACGTTCGTGTTTTTTAGCGATTGAGATTAAAACATTGATCCACAACATAAAAAGTCAACTTTGGGCTACATGGTTTATCTAGGAACTAATGTGTGTCTTGGTGCTCAAAGAACAAGCCACAATGGCTAGATCATCCTTTAAGACTGAATATAGGGCCATGGCTCATGCTTCAGCTAAGTTAAAACATTGGTTAACATTTTTGTTTCATGATCTTTTTTGACCCTATATCGGTTCCAGTCCTTCACTGTGGTAATAATTTAGCAATGGCTCTAGCAACTAACCTTGTCTTATATGCAAGAACTAAAAACATAGAGATAAGCTAGTACTTCACGAGAGGACAAGTGGTCTCCAAGGATTTTTTTGAACTCTCATATGTGGCTTCTAAAGAACAACTAGCCAATCTCCTCACAGGTCACTTACTCAACAACAGTTTGCATATCCAAGGAGCAAAGCTTCCTTTGACTTCCAACCTAGTTCAGCTTGGGGGCTGATAAGGATATTAGATTTATGCTCTATTTGGTATATGCTTATTGTAAGATGCTTTTTTAGGCAGAAAAGTACTTTTGTTTGGAGTTTCATGATATTTTTGTAAGATAAAAATGAATTGCTTATATCTTATAACATAAAATATATAATTTATTTTAAGTTTTTATAAGATGTATATGATAAGATGTTTTAAATTTTATAAGATGTTTCTTTATTTCAGTAAGATAAACATATTAAAATAAGTTCATCCTGAAATCCAAACACACTATTAGTTATCTATTGTTATGATGTAATTGTTTAGCTTCCAGAAATATCTATATGACTATAAGCTTAGATATCATATTAGTTAGAGTTAATTGTCATTGTTTTTCCAGCCCATGTGAATGTGACTCCAATAGATACCTATCAAGTAGTCGCTTTTCCGTTAATGCAATAACAGAATTATTCTTTCTTCCTCTCAAATGCTCTCAGTTCTCTCTTTCATCAAATACTAGTGAGCTAGTCCACAATTAATGCAAAGAGAATATGTAGTCAAAGCTTTTCGTTATGTAAACTATCCATGATTTAGGATACACTCCAGTAAATGCCACACATACACCTATCTTCTCCACCACTCTCCACAGGAACCCCTGGAAACCTAATCATATAACTTTACTAAATCAATAACATCATCTGCAAGTTTTCCTCATTCCTTTTATGCTGCTTGTCTACGTGGTGCAATCACATATAGAATGTAACAAGCTCAATCCCAGAATCATTTTGTGTCTGTAAGTTAAATATTAAAAACCAAAAGAGACAAAAAAAGAAGCAAGCTGGATTTTGTTGAATAAACTAGTTCATAGCAAGGCTGCCATTTTTCTGCAGCTACAAATTTTCAGATAGATAAATTAACTAGTTCTGAGACACAATAATTCTTACGAATAGGTTTATAATTTCATATTGAATAACATAGCTTGACAGGTCCGTTAACATAATTCCATCTTCTTGAAAAGAACATCGAATACGATATGAAGCGAACACACTGAAGAACACTTACTAGATCAGAAATAACTGTTGACAATAAGACTGGACAGCCAAAAAGACAAAAGACAAGGAAATTATATGATGAAAAGCTCAAAACAACGTAGATGACATTCTGAAGGAAAATGAATCACCATCTGCTGAAAAGATCATTCAGAACCTAGAAAAGATTTAAGTTTTCGTAATGAACGAATATTTCACACAATCCGGTTTATACATCAGGAAAACTCCACATTTCTAAAATGACATAAAGATTTAAAAGGAAAATAATAATCTTCTTTCACTGTTACACCATGTCAACAACATCATGTTTTTCTACCAAGAAAAAAAATCATGTTTTTAGTATATCTACAGTCTGATTATACAGCTCAACATAAACCCAAGGAGAAAACCTATATTAGATGACTCGATTATGGACCAACATGAAATCCGTTACAGATGCTCACTCTGATGAATTATCTATAAAAAGGTATGCGAACTAGTTCAATCTATGTAATTTTTACTGGAGATATCTCACTTGGGCAATATGGGTAACTCACAAACTCCATCCTGGAGCATCTTGTATCTGATCTACTATAACTTTATTGTAACCGTATAGCATTCTTCCTATGCAGCAATTCCTGAAGCAAAATAAAAATCACAAAATCAGGACACATAAAATGTAAACCTCTCCTAGTGTTAAAGAAACAGAAAAGCAAAATCCAACTAACCAAGGAATCAACAATTCTATAAATGTTGCTCAAGTCTAGTTTTGTACTCTAAATCTCACCACAACCTGATCTGTTTCAAATTGCAAATTCATGAAGGGAATTTTCTTCTGTCGTACAATAACTACCACTACATGAAGCAGAAACCATAAAAATAACTACCAAAAGAAAACATCCTGAAGGACAATCTCGGACTACATTTAACCAATTCTGAGAAAAGGCATTTCCTTAAGATTCCAAATATCAAAAATAAATACCAGTCAACTAAAATCAGCTCGTAGGTTGTCCATTTCTGTCAATGACCTAGTATCGTCATCATCTTGATATATTTGTGATTAGGAAAATATTGTTTTTAAGCAGAAAAGGAGTTAACAGATTGCAAATGCCAGCTATTTTTAACTGATTGCAAATGCCAGCTATAAATAGCATGCTACGCAACTATAGTAATAATATGCCAGAAATGAATTTGATCTGGGCAGAAGCTAGCAGCACACAAAGGTATGCCACAATAAAAGCAGGAGCAAGCCTCAGCCTTAGTGCTTCAGAGTGCCTAGCCCCTACGCACAGCAAAAACAAAAAGTGGTCATGCCAAGGCACCAGGAACTACCAATGCCAAGGCGCACATGTGGAGTAATTTTATATCTGTCTTTCCCAGGTATTTATTTTAATTGACTTTGTTGACATTATAGAAAGTTCTATCTAATAATTGTCTTATAGTACATGATCCACTGAATCAAGGTTATTCTTTCCAAAGAGCCAGAACCAGATACAATGAATAACCAAGGTTTTAGATTGAACAGATGGCAAAGAAGAAGCAATTCTCTCCCCATTCTTCTTCTTCTCCTTTCCCCATTTTCACTTCTCCATCTTCATGCTTAATCTTTTCTTTTCTTCTCTGTTGCTGTCTCCTTATATTATATTATGTTTCCGATTTAATTAAACCTCCACCACCTCTTTAAGCAACACTGTTGGTGGCTTTAGTATTTTTAATCTTTGATACTTTATTTGTATGCATTTACAGTCACTGGCTTCAATTAATTAGTTGTTCCATCTCAATATCTGAAGTTGTTTATTGCTTTATCATGCTTATCTATTGATTTTGAATTATAAGTAGCTTATTTTATATCATGTGAACCTTGTGTCCTTGATAACACTGTATCTGGCTTAATAAGTTAGAGTACGCTCGACTCACAAATAAGAATTCTAGAAGAATTTTGTTAGATGGAAACCAGATGACTCCTAAAGGAGGGAGGAGCAAATGTAGGAAACCAAACACAGTAAGAAGAATAAAATTGCCTACCTCCTTTTGTTCTACTGGTAACATTATGTCCACCAACATAACCTATAGAATTGCTAGGTGTAACATCTGAAGCTGTAGTGCCAAGGCTATAACCAAAGGAGTGAGAGCCCTCAAGCTCTGGAGATAAAGACCGCCAAGTAGGTTCACCATAAAATGAAGATCCCTCGTATAAGTTCCCAAAAGCTCCATCATCTGCATCATTTCGTGCATCATAAGATGATGTCACACTGTCATTGCTTCCTCTGTTCCTATCATATCCTCCCCTGTTCGTAAAACTGTTTTCTGCACTGTTGCTATCAATGAATTCGGCACTGCTGAATGAACCCTTCCCTCCACTGTGACCTGAAAGGACAGAGGAACTCCAAATTCCTCCTGCACCTCCAAAAGCACCAAGTGAGGCAGAATTTGCACTTCCAGAGCCAAAAAATTCATATGAGTTGCCAGAGTTTGTATTATAATTAGAATTTCCACTGCTCCAGAGACTACAGCTAGTTGAGTTCAGAGTAGAACTAGTTCCAACACTACCAATGCCATACCTTATCGGACTATCATAGGTGTTTGGATTAATATAAAAAGGATCCAAGCCATGCCTAGAACTGAGACTTGAACCAAAATTTCCACTAGCCCCACAGTTTGAACCCAGTGCTAAATCCAACATTGGCCCCACGCCATAGTTAGAGGGACTAAATGGAGGATATCCACTCCGACAAACAGCAACGGGACCAAATCTACCATCCATTATTGCGTAACCTCCCATTAGGTTTGGATTATAACCTTGGTCGTATGCATTGAGAAAAGACCCAACTCTACTGAGACCATAGTTATTTCCACCTAATGGGCTTTGAGCTGGCACTGGAGATAACTCCTTCGGAACAGCTCTCTTGACCTCAACCATTTTACCATTAAGTTCATGAAATGTTTTGACCAAGACTTTGTGTACTGCTTCCTCTGAATCATAAGTGATAAATCCAAAACCTCTAGGCCTTTTTGTGTTGTGGTCATGCATGACAACAACATCTGTGATTGTCCCAAATTTATCAAAGTACTTCCGGAAGTCACTTTCTGTAACGGTGGATGCTAAACCCCCAACAAATATCTTCTTCGTGCAGGCAGGACCAAGTGAATGATGAGGGCTGCTACTGTTTCTGTGCAGAATGTATTGATCATCCCTGGGAACAGCCTTCTTTGCTTCCACCTGAAAAGGAGAATGTAAGCAAATAGAAAAAGATGGGTCAATTTGAAATATGCACCAGGAGAAGGATCTAATATCTTGATTCATTTGCTAGTGCTTCTGGCAGCATAAAACTCCATTTACAATTGAACTGTCAATCAATTGGCCGAGAGTGTCCGGGGAAACTGACATACTTCATGATTTACTTTTATCAGTTTAAACTGACGCATGAGTCAGCAAATGTGAAATGAAATACATCTTCAAAAAATGCTAATTTCTTATACTTGAAAAACTGAAGTATGCAAAGGAAACCAAACAACAGATACAAGGAATAAAATTTTGCCAAGTTAATTAGTTTTAGTATATCTGCTCCTTTCTCTATCTTCTGCAGGATATTAGAATCACTGCTTCAGTGTAACTATATCCTGTGGCCTTTTCATGAATTCCATTTCAAATTAACTTAACTAGCTGAAAATCTAAGTCATATATCCCATCATTTACCATTTTCTTCTTCCATAATCCCTAAACACTAGCAATTTTCTGTCCGCTAATAATGAGACTTGCATCCAGAGTTCCATAACCATCCCATTAGTATTCAAATAATGGATAAACTAAAAGGACAAAGGAAAAACAATTTATCACTCACAAGAAATATAGATTATACAGCAATCATGGAATAGTATCATGCAGCTCAAGCCTTAAAGAATTTAATCAATTTTCCCTTTTGAAACCTGTAGCTTACAGTTCTACCATCAATCATGTGATTTTCTTTGACCACCCTTTCTGCAACAGCAGGGTCAGCGAAAACAACGAACCCAAAACCACGTGCACGCCCTGTGCTCCGATCTTTCATGATCACAGCCTCCACCACTTCACCAAAACTTTGGAAATAATCTTTAAGACGATCTTCATTGGTATCCCAAGAAATCCCACCAATAAACAACTTCCCAGACTCTACTTCCATCCTGCACGCATCCATTTTCAATTATCCCATTATTCAACTTCCAATATATCTTCCCGGAAACAAAAATGAATGTACAAACTTTACAATCATGCACAAGATCAAATAACTTATAACAACTACAAACTAAAGCATGATTCTAACAAGTAATATCAAATGAAACACAATAAAACTGCTACTGAAATATTGATTTGCCAATATACTATTATTACTTAATCAATAAAAGACATTGAATATGAAACATCATAATCCAAATTAAGTAAAGAAGAAACACATACCTCATGCAACAAGTTACAAGATTCTAACAATCAGAAACTGCAAAAATGTTCAATCTTTCACTCAGAAACAGATCATCCAATCTTCAACAGATCGAAAACGATCAACCGACGAGCCAAAATTCCTAACAAAATAAGAAAGATTCAAAGTTGGACTTGAAACTATAAAGACAATATCAGAATATGTAAAAGCTATGAGATTGAAATCACCAAACGATAAATACCCAGATAAGCAATGAGAAATGGGTAGACTTTAAGATCTGAGAGGAGGCATAGAAAGAGAGCGGAGGGTTGAGATGGCCCTCGCAATTCTCCTCTCTCTTTCTCTTTAGTTTTTCTTCTAAGAAAAAGATCTCCCTCTGATTCAATAATCAATATAAATGTGTTAGTTTCGAGAGATTGAGACACAAACGTGAATCTTTTAAGACAAGTAATTGGTTTAAGCAAAGATTACATTACATGTATATGTATAGGTTGAACCAATAGAGCTTTGCCACGTCACTTTTTATTGAGGGAGAATTTGATCTCAAGCCATAACGTGGAAGGTTAAAAGATTATTATTTTTAAATGTGTAAATTATGTTATGAGTTCTTAACATTGTTATTTTTTTTAACCAAGCTTTTATTGTTTTAAAATATTTAAATTGATTCATAACATTTTTCTACATAGTCAATCCTTAAATTAAACAATCAAGTTAGTGTTTATTATTTGAGAAATTTTATATTAGGTTCTTTATATTTAATAAAGTTATTCAAATTAGTATAAATATGAGTAAAATAATGAAGACTTTTAAATTATTTAAATTAGTCGATAATATTTTAAAGACATAATCAAACTAGCTAGTATATATACCCAAAATTTTTATTATTTTAATAAATTTATATTAGTCCTTAATATGTCACAAGTTTTTCAAATTAGTCCCATTATATAATATAATATTATATGATATAGATTTTAGAAATATAATACACTAACAAATGAGAAAATTATGTTATAAGCACTAGTATTTTTCTTAAATTAGTCCTTCTTATTTTTAAAGATTCAAATAAGAATAATGGTACAAAAATTACTATAGAAAATGTAATGATATTTAGTAATTCTTCTATGTAATTATACTATTATAGTAGTAGTAATGATGATGATGATTCATCAAAATTTAGGAGACTTTAGGAGATGTCATGTCATCATTTAATTAAGCTTTTTGGTTTATTTCTATTAAATAGGCGTAATACTAATAAATCTCTAAGATCACTACAAGGCACTTTATTTCCTTTTATATTCCACCTTTATTATTTTGAAATATCCAAATCAATCGTGATTTTTTAAAGAAACATTTAATTTAATTCCTACCATTAAATATTTAACCAAATATTATTAAAATAACTTTACTAATTTGGTGAAATTAAAGTATTCTTTACTTGTAAATATTTACTATATAAAATGGTTAAGACATATCAATGCATTGTTCAAGTGAATATTAATAGTCATAACTAATTTTTTAATGTAACGGTATCATATTCATGGGATATTTCATATGATATTTCAACAAATAAAATTAAGAATAAAAAAGCGCTAGAATTAATTTTTATAGATATTTAGAAATAATAAAAACCACATGAAAACCTAAAAAATAAAAAAAAAAATCACATCTATAAATATTTAAAAAACTAAAAAAACACACGAAAAACCTAAATAAGCCCATGCAAAGCATAGGATATAAAAATACTAGTTATACTAATATTTGTAATTTGTGTAACAACAACAACAATATCTACTTCACTTTGTAGGGTCATATATAAGTAGCTTACAAGTAGTTGATAGGGGTTAACCAGACCTGACTTGCATGTTTCCAGGCAGTCATACCAGACAACAAATGATGCCAACTTAGTTGGATGTGGAGTCTTCGTCCACGTAGTTTTGACATTGTTGGGGTTGGGTCCCAATACTTTGGGATATGCCTTAAGCTAGCCAAGAGATTAACCTCCATTTAGGTTCAACTATACTAGTCTTATTTTAATGCTATTACTCAGATAATTGTCATAAAGGCAGAGCCTATCTAAACTTTGTGAATTAAGGATCTATAATTACCTTACAATGCCATAAGCCAAGGTACACTATGTTTTATGCAAACATATAGCCTTGTATACTATTCTTTACTCAATCCAATTCAATCTAATCACTAACTTGAGGGCCGGAGTTCCTCTGGCCAGTACCACGTTAGTGACCCCTTTACCCCCGACTAACTCTCTTGCTATTTTGCATATTGTTCACAGGTAAAGTGTCCGAGTCTAACACTATGTTTGGATTGAAGGGAATGGGGAGGGGGAGGGGGAGAGGGAGGGGAGAGGAATGGTTATGGAGGGATTTGTTTGAATTAGAAGGATATGGAGGGTAAGAATAAATAAAAGATTGCTCTCATCCCTCCACAACCCCTACATTTAATCCTTCCAAATTAGAGTTAAATGGAGAGAAAGGAAAAGATTATTTTGTGAAATAACTATTTTAACCTTTATATGAATGTTTACATAAAATAAAAGAAGGGCATAAAAGTTAAACTATACATAAAATGTATCCCTTTCCTCTATTTCCTTCCTAATCCAAATAAAAGATACTCACAATCCTTTATGTTTCATTCCTTTGTAAAAATGCCTCAATCCAAATGTGGATTACTCAATTCCTCTCCTTTTCTTTACAAAACTTTTCTTTCCTCTCCTTTATTAAATATTCCCCCTGAGTCTAAACATAGTGTAAGTGAAGAAGATTCACTGATAATTAGCATTATAAGTTGGTATGGTCTATGGGAAAGAATCTAATCCCATTGTGATCCATCATGTCATAAGCAAATTCTCATACCTGAAGTAGCCCTCGATCCCACGTTCGCTAGTATTCCAACCGACAAGGCTTTGGGTAATCAAGGGGCCAGTGAGAGCCCAAGGATCCAACTACTCAATTGAGCCTTGATCAGTCCAAATAGAAGGAATCTGAGTTGAAAGCCAACTAAGGAGAAGTAATAAAGGTGTTAGAGCAAATGATTAACAGATCCTTTCTAGGATCAACCCAAGATCTTTGGGTGAGGACACCAGATCTCTAAATCCATATTTGCTGAGGCCTTTACCGTATCGAGGGCTCCTAACCTATATACCTTGTATGGGATATCCTCAACCCCCGCATTCTGTAGAAGGATATCTATTGCATCTCTCTAGGGTTTTCCCTATCTATACTTGTCGAGCGATGCCAGACCCTCTGAGCAACTTTGTCTGGGGTCAGCATTTAGTTGACTTCTTCATACAAAATCGCTTGCTAGAGCCCGTCATATAATAGGCACCAATCTCATCTCAGGTGTCAATTCTAAGTTATAAACAATCAATACCATGGCCACATCACTTTTTGCTGTTACTTCTATGGATTTGGGGTTGGCTTCCCTACAGCATATGCCAATACACCCACAGAGTGCTACTGTCGCTTCTATTAATTAGTTAAGATATGGCAAATGTAAGATACTATTATTCAACTGCTACTAAAGGAATAAGAGAAACAAAGAAGGAAAAAGAGGCAGCGAAAAAGTCATTTTGCCTCAAGGTCAAATCTAGACTCCACTTCTAGCGAGGAAACATGAAAAATCAACAAAAAGTACAATAAGTTGAAGATTGGGGTACATCCATTTACCCCTGAGCTCAAGAAGGACCAGAAAGTTCCAGCGATGTGGTTATCCCATATATTATGAAGGCTTATAAAACCAGAGAGACCATGTCAACTTGATAGACAAAAAAATGATGTGGCATAAGAAATAGCTCAGTGCAAAGCTTTGTTTGCCTCATTGGTTGAGGTAGCTTAAGCTTGGTTTAACAAGCTTTCTCACAAATCAATATCCAGCTTTAAGCAAATTGTGGTAAAGTTTATTAGCAAATTCTCGAGCAGCAAGCAGGTCCCAGGAACCTCAAGCATACTACTCCATCTAAAGCATAGGAAGAAAGAAATACTTCAAGACTTCACTAAGTGTTTCGATAATGCAACTTTACAAATTCCAGACTATGAGAACTTGGTAGTCTAAGAGGCCTATATATAGGGAATTTAGAATGAGTCTTAGATAAGCTTAGTGACGATAAATAGACCCATATACTTAATGGCTTTGGCCTCCAAATTCATACAAGCTGAGGATGTTTGCATGACAAAGCTACAAGACCCAGCAATAAAAGGCTTAGGAAAAAGCCAATAGGAAAAAGGGCTGATGATACAAAGATGAAGCTTGGCATTTCAAGAGGTAATGATGGGATCTTTTGACACAACTCGACCCTAAAAGGTCTACGTGGAGTACACGCTGCTCTATGTGTGTTGGGTACAAATCTTAGTAGCCTTGAGGGAATTGAGAAGATTAATTCCCCCCATTGCCACTAGAAAGCAGTCCTAACTAGATAAACCACAATAAGTGATATTAGTACCACAATAACCACAAGATGAAACTGGGAAGTCTCTCGGACTGAAGATTTTGATTGAGGATTTGGTAAGAAAGGGATAACTAACTCAATATGTCATCCCTTGGTTCCATGGAAGTTAGAGCCCCAAAATAATTAAGGAAACAATTCGACACCGAGACAGGAGAGAAGTGCAGATTGAGCTCACTAGCAAACGAGACACGATAGAAGCCCAGTGAATAGTGGGGATAAGGATCGAGATTAGGGGGACAATGCAAACTAAGACTTTTCCCAAGGCCAAGTAGAAATTGACTTCATTATAAGTGGTTGGGCTATTAAGGAAGAAAACCAATTAGCCTAACTAAGATACGTTAATGAGATTCACAATTTCCCCATGTTAAAAAGATTGAAAAAGGGAGAAAAAATAACTTTTGATGACTATAACCTTAAGGCTCTTCACTATGATGTAATTTTTCCTAAATGCTTAATGTATTGGAGATACCACCTCATATAAGAGCTTAAGCTTATAGAGAGGATATTAGTTTATTAATTTATTGTACTAACATGCGCCCTCATATACAGTGTGATTTATTTAGAGGTTGCTCTAAGCTATTTTAATATTTTTTTTAAATGGGTGGCAGTAAGATTCTATTAGATATAACAACAAAATAAGCAGGAACTAAATATAAACTAAATTTTATTGATAATGGAAATAAACCAAATTGTGAGAAAATAAAAATAATAAAACTGGAAAGTAACAAATAGAATAAAGAAGAAAACAGAAATTAGAAGTTGAGGATTGAATGTAACGATTTCCTTAAGGGATTTACGTCCCTTCACTCGATGCTAAAGGCAATAGCGTATCTTTCTCAGGATACAATGACTTTGCCTCTTGTATTTGGTAGCACGCCAATGCAAGAGATAGCGAATTGGTACTGTAGAACTCTCACTTTGCGATGCTGTAAAGACTAATAAAATGCTATAGAAGTATGTAGTAAGCTTGAAATGTTTGTATGAAATATGTATGTTACTATTGCCTATGCAAGCTTGCTATTTATAGTGTGCTAAGGAGAAGTGATCAAATAATATCTCATTCAATAGGGTATTAAAACTATCCCTCCGACAGTCAAAACATGTATAATAGTGAAACTGCTTTTTCAACAATCAAAACGTGCAAACAAAATGCAAACATTCTAGAGAGCTTTTACTCCCAAGCTTCAATGGTTTTCGTTGATTTCCTTTCAAATTCGAGAAAAGGTGACTGAGATTTCACTCAAGATTAACCTAGAGCGCAAAAATGGGCCACACCCACACTCGCATCGTGTCCCCGGACTCGCCAAGCCATGCCTTGTGCGTGCACGGGCACGTGTGTTGTAGTTTTTAAGCATCATGCCCACCATGTATTGTTCCTTCCACTTGCTTAGTTGGCATACCCCATAAAGGATTTCATATATAAATTGAGCAAAAGACTTGTAAAGTTTCTATGTGGGATTCCATCCCACTCAAACCCAAACCTAAGCAACCAAAATGAATTTTCACCCAACTTTGATTGCTAATTTCTCATTCATCTTAAGTTCGCTTTTGATATGTAAATTTACCACATTTATTTACACGGATCGAGGATTGTAATAGTACCAAGCACCGATTCGTTTGACAAGCAGGACCCAACCCAATAAATGAGTCAAATGTAGCTTTGATTTGCATGTCAAAACTACACATTCAACATTCCCCCACATAAATGAAGATTAACTAACCACAATGCATGCAGATGTAAAAGGGAGTCCAAAGAGAGACACCACCTCAGGATAGGTAGCTTTGGCTTTGAACCTTTCCCTAGTGAGTGATATAAGATTTACTCGTTGACCAGTGGACTAGATGCCTTGAACTTTTTAGCTTTAGTGTAAACCAAGACAACAGTACATACACAACATCTCTTGATATACTTTCAGTTCTCACGGTTGCATTCATTTCAACCCTGAACAACTCCCAATATTCATGAGTACTCAGAGAATTTAGCCTTCAATTTTCTTAGGAGCGGTCCCTCCTTACTCATATAGGTGATTCTTTGTAAATAGTACCTTACTAAACCTCATTAGTCTTCCCAAGCTACAAGAATCATTAAAAGCAAAAGCTTATCCTAAACTGCACAGGCCGCATTGTTTGCTTGTCATAGGAATAGGTAAAGAAGGTCTAGGTCCCCCTCCATAATGCTCAAGTAGAGTTACACATAATCCAGTTTCCTCTTTGAACCAATATTAAGGGATCTCCTGTCAACAAAGTAGAGTTGTTAATTACAGTGACCTTTTAACTAGTTTATAGGCTTAAGACTCATTCCCTCCGACAACTTTAAAACTTACTCTCTATTCACCTCTTTGGTGAGTGGGTCTACAATGTTATCTTTAGACTTCACATAGCCTAGAGTGATAATGCCATTAAAGAGCAATTGATTAACGGTGTGATGTCCACGGCGTATATGCCTAGACTTATCGTTATAAATGACGATCTATGCCCTGTCAATTACAAATTGGCTATCACAATGGATATTAACAACTGCCATAGGCTTTGGCCAATATGAAATGTCCTTCAAGAACTGTTGAAGCCATTCAGCTTCTTTCCAACTTTATTTAAAGCTACAAACTCAAATTCCTTAGTAGATCTGGCTTGCCCATTTGCTTAGTGGACTTCCATAACACAGCTGTGCCTACTAAGGTAAAGACATATCCACTTGTAGATCTTAAGTCTTTTGTGTCAGATATCCAATTAGAGTCACTGTACCTTTCAAGTACCACTGGATCTCTTGTATGATGTATCCCATAATTCATGGTATATCTCAAATATCTTAAGACCCTAACAACAGCAACCCAATGTTCTTGACTTGGATTACTAGTAGACCTACTTAGCCTATTTCTTGCATAGGCTATGTTGGGTCTGTACAATTCATTATGTACATTAGACTCCCTATAATTCGAGAATAATCTATTTGAGATACCTCTTCACCTATGTCTTTCCTCAAATGTACACTTACATCTAAAGGAGTTTTTGCAATCCCATTATCACCTTTATTAAATCTATCTAGTATTTTCCCAATGTAATGAGATTGAGTCAAGGCTAGACCTTTGGGTGTCTTCACGATTTTTATACCTAGGATCATATCTGTAACACCCACGTCTTTCATTTTAAAATTTTAGGAAAGCATTTTCTTGGTAGATACAATCGCTTCATTATCCCTCTTCATAATAAGCATGTCGTCTATATAAAGACAAACAATGACAAAATTTTGATCTGTGCCTTTCCAGTAGACACACTTGTGACACTCATTAGTTTTAAAGCCATTTGCAAGCATGACTTGATCAAATTTCTCATGCCATTACTTAGGTACTTGTTTCAATCTGTAAAAAGATTTCACAAGCTTACAAACCTTCTTCTCTTGACATAGAACAACAAACCCTTCGGGTTGTTCCATGTAGATTTCCTTCTTAAGATCCCCACTAAAAAAAGCTGTTTTTACATCCATTTGATGGATCTCTAGATTGTATAGAGCTGCAATAGCAATTAAAATCTGTAGGGTTGCTCCATGTAGATTTCCTCCTTAAGATCCCCACTAAAAAAAGCTATTTTTACATCCATTTGATGGATCTCTAGATTGTATAGAGATGCAATAGCAATTAACATCTAGATGGATATAATTCTTGTAATCAATGAATCTGTGCCAAAGTAATCCAAACCCTCCTTCTCACTATAGCCTTTTATAACTAATTGGTCTTTATAGTAGTTAATAGATCCATTGGATTTCAACTTGCTCTTGAAAATTCATTTACACCCTAAAGGTTTATCTTTAGGAGGCAGATCCACCAATTTCCATGTATGGTTACGCATGATAGATTCTATTTCACTATTCACCACCTTTTTCCAAAGAGGTGCCTCGGGAGTATACATGGCTTCCTTGAAGGTTCTGGGCTCACTTTCTAGCATGAAAGTTATAAAGTCTAGCTTGAATGATATAGGCATCCTTGCCCTTTTTCTATGTCTGGGTTTATCAGTTATAGTCTCTATGTCTAGAGTTCTTTTAGATGAACTTGGTTCAGAAGAACTTGATTCCCATGGCCTTTTATACATAAATGTTGTTTCAAAGAACTCAGCATTTCGTGATTCAATGACTATATTTTCATGAATGTTGGATTGACCGTTGCACAAAAAATCTATACGTAGCACTATTTTGCGCATATCCAATCAAAATGCAATCTACTATAATACGCTTAACTTAACCATTTTAGGAGTTGGAACTTCTACTTTAACCAAACTTCCCTATACCTTTAGATATTTGTAGAAAGGTGGTTGACCTTTCCATAATTCATATGGAGTCTTTTCTAATTTCATATGGGGTATTTTATTTAAAAAAGGATTTGCAGTTAGGACTGCTTCCCCCCACAAGTTCTGAGATAGACCTGTGTTTATCAATAAGGCATTCATCATTTGTTTGAGAATTCTAATCTTGCGTTTAGCGACACCATTTTGTTATGGACAATAAGGAGCAGTGGTTTGGTGTATTATCCCTTGTTCAGCACAATAAGATTCGAAGGGATATATATATCTATCACTTTCAAAGTTTTGATCTTTTCGACTAGTTGATTTTCTATCTCAACTTGGTAGAATTTGAAAGCATCCAAAGCTTCATCTTTGGATCTAAGTAAGTAAACATAACAATAGCTTTTGCAATTATCAATAAAAGTTATAAAGTACTTTTTACCGCCTCTAGTTTGCACAAATTTTAAGTCACAAATGTCATTGTGGATTAACTCAAGAGGTTCTATGACTTTTTATATTAATTTGAAATATTTTTTAGTTAATTTTGATTCCACACAAACTTCACATTTTTTATGGTTAGTAAAATCCATTCCGTGGATTAGGCCCATTTTTACAAGTTTGTTTAAGGAATCATAACTCACATGCCCCAAACATTCGTGCCATAAAGTAGGAGACTCAGAAAAGTAAGCAAAAGGAACAATTTTATTCATTTAATTTTGGCCAAAAGGCCCAACAGTTACATTCTCATTTGGGACTTGAACTCTAACATTTAACTTAGACATCCCCTCATAGAGATAGCCCTTGCCCACAAAATCATATCATTTCTTTATTACAGCCTTATCAGCAATAAAAATCATAGAAAGTTTGGCTTTACCTAATAGAGAGCTGGATACAAGATTCTTTCTAATCTTAAGAACATGTAAAACATTTTTCATAGTGAGCTTAATGCCAGAGGTCATCTCTAGAACAACAGTTCCTATACCTACCACTTGAGAAGTTGCAGAGTTTCCTATGTACAGGACTTCCCTTTCAGAGTTAGCTATGTAGTAGGAAGAGAATAGCTTTCTTTCAGAATAGACATATGTTGTTGCTTCTGTGTCTATGAACCATTGCTTCGGGTTACTTACCATGTTCACCTCAAACACCACTATTGAAATATTCAGATCTGATACGTCTTTTTCCCAAGCCATCCACTATATTTACAAAGGCCTTCCTTTTGCGCAATCTATAGTCCTCTACCTTGTGACCTTTTTGTCACAGATATAGCATGGCCTACTAGGCTGTTTGTTGTTAGATTTTTTAGCAACTACTTTAAGCTTGCCCTTTTGATTGGTTTGGCTTGTAAACTTTCTCTTCTTGTTTGGGTTAGAACCGTGCTCCACCACATGAGCTCTGGAGTTTATTCCATCATGGATACCCTATTTGCCAGTTGTGCAGTTTTCTTTCTCAATTCTCAGCTGCTGGATTAAGTTCTTTATAGTCATTTCCTGATGCTTGTGTTTGAGGTGATTCTTGAACTCTTTCCACCCAAAAGGTAATTTGTCAATTAAAGCTGCCACCTAGAACTACTTAACTTATGGCATCCCCTCAGTATAAAGCTCTTGGAAAATATTTTGATACTCCTGCACCTGCGACAGTACTAGTTTAGGATCTATCATAGAGAAATCTAGAAACCTAGTTACCATGAATTTCTTTATGCTTGTGTTTTCTAGCTCATATTTTTCCTTTAATGACACCCATATTTCTTTTTCCATTTTACATTTAGCATACACTTTATATGATGAATTATCTAAGCAATTCAAAGTGTAATTCCGATAAAGGAAGTCATAGTGCTTCCAAGCATCCATCGCTTCCACCATCTGCATATTATCTCCTAGTGCTTGGGCATCTTGCTGGACATACATAAATAATCCTAAGATAGTGAGATAGAACTCCATTTAAAGTTTCCAAAGCTTGTAATCTTTGCCTGTAAACTTCTTTGGCTTTTGTGGTGGTAGAGGCATACGGTTGGTTGTCCTAACCACAGGCTTGCCCCTAAAAGCATTGCGTAGACTGACAATGTTGACAGCACTTCCAAAACCATTACTCGACCCAACAATGGTTGCTCCTTTGGTAGCTTGCCCAAGAGCCAAAGCCTTGACCAAATCTAATCCTGGTACTAAAGCCACCAAATCTTTGCGCAGCCCCAAGGACCTACACAGTCATATTATTGTTCATTGGAAACATTCCAATTTTCCCAGTTACTCCCGTAAGAGAAAGTCCAGTAGGGGTATTTCTAGTAAGCTCAATTGAGATATTCCATAGAATAGGAACATTTTGGATATCAACTGATATCCCACTCACACTTTTCCCAGCGTTCCAAGTTTATGTGTTTCCACAAACTGAACTTGTTCGGTATTTCCAGTTTGGGTTTGGTTCTTGTTATTTCCTAACGTAGTTCAAAGCTAAGATAATTTTGGACTTAAACAACACAAGTTAGTATCCTATAATCAAGGCTAAAGATATTGAAATATTCGTTTCTATTTGAAACAAGTTTGGAGATTATAAGCAATAGATACCACAATCTTTCTAACCTTGCAGAAATTCAAAAGTAACTGGTGATACAGATTTGAAACTATAAGCAATATATGAAAATGCTTGTTTTCTGGACCAACTGGTCGCCTTTGTAAGTCGATCGACTAACCAAGGAGGCTTACTAGTTGATACAGCAAAATAGGGGCTTGCCAAGATGACGTTTTGGTACAACCGGTAGACTCATTCGATCGACTGGGTAACTTATTGGCAGCACTGCTATTTTGAAAAACTAGCCGTTATTTGACTGTTGCAATATTTTTTATTTATACCTAATTCACCCAAATCATAAACAAAACACACGAATTCATCTTTTATCATCCTAGATTGAGTCTAAGCTTTTCTAACATCATTTTACACCAAGCAAGAGCTTGAATCTTCATATCTATTAAGTATTCAATTGAGCACAAATAAGCAATGTAAAGATAGTAAAGAGAATGGAAAAGATAACACCGGTATTTTTAGATGGTTCGGCTTTTCCTATGTCTACTGCCAAAAGATGCTCCTCTTAGGACTTCACAACATCTTCACTAGATATCAATGCTACTTCAAATGTTCGTGAAGCAGAAACCAATTATTCAACGCTTTGAAGCTTCTCTTCAAAGAACCTAAGTATTCCCCACACCAAGGATTTCCCTACACTCTTTGCTTACACATGATCCTCACAATCTATTCTAGCCTAAAAGTGTGTAATAATGATAGAAATTTGAGTCTACATAGCGATGACAATGGATACTCCTTAATGAGTAGATATAACAATTGATGGCTTAATTAAATGCTCAATAGATGTTAAGAGTAAAGCTCTTCCTTGGTGTAAAAATGATGTTAGAAAAACCTTAGACTCAATCTAGGTGGATAAAAGATAAATTCTTGAGTTCTGTTTATGATTTGGGTGAATCAAGTTTGAATAGAAAACATTGCAACGGTCAAATAACAGTTAGCTTTTCAAAATAGCAGTGCTGCCTATAAGGTAACCGGTTGACCAAATGGGCCTATCAGCTAGACCAGAAAGTCATCTTGGCAAGCCCTTATTTTGCTGTATCAACTAGTAACCTCCTTGGTTAGTCGGTCGACCAACTAGGGTGATCGATTGGTGCAAAAAACAAGCGTTTTCACCCAGAAAACATGTTTTTCAAAATTCTTTGAAGATCAAATTATTCAAACACTTTAGGACTACTTCAAAGAAGATTTTAAGTCATAAAAAAAACTTTGGAAAACCTTTTAAAATATGTTTGAAGATTAAAAATCATTTTGAAAAATTGAACACAAAGAGCTAGAGCAAAGATGAACATATCTAAGGCAAACAACAGAAATATTAATGCTACCCCTTATGTCACCTTTTCTCCATCCTTATGTTACCACACCATCTTCAAGTCTTCTTCTTGAGATCTTTGCATCTTTAATGCTTTAAGACTTCTTCTTCTCTTCTTGTGGTGATCAAGTGCTTCTTCCACTTGCATCTTCTCTTGATGAAAAATGTTGTTCTCATCATGAAACTTTGCTTTTCTTCTCTTAACACCAAGAGCATCAAGAATATTTTATCTTATAGTAATATGACAATTTACTTCACTAGTTAAGCATTCAAATATTATTTTGGCTATAAAATGTAAACAATCAATCCAAAAGCCAAACAAGCGCTTATTAAAGTATATAAACGCATTAGTACAAACACACTTGATAAACTCAAGTTTTCTTGATTTTTTGTCATCAAAACGATATATTGGAGCATAAAGCTATCACTAGATTTTTTGGAAGGTTTATCTTCAACAATTTCTTGAAATATCCATTGTTTTGGTAATTCCAGATCTCGTGAATTTATTGGAGGAGGTTGAATTTCTATTTCAAATGGTTTTGGTTGAAAAACTTTAACCATATATCTATCTATAGGTTTTATTTTCGTTTTTGAAAATTTTGTTAATTCATGTATTGTTTTCCATTGACTGGATAAATTTTGGGAAGTCTTTTTCATATCTATTCCGTTTTCAGTCTTGGTCCATTATTTTAACTATTATAGAACATCTCCCTGTGAGGTTCCAATTATATAATCTAGGAATCTTTTTTTATTCCATTGATTTTTGTAGTTTGTGATGAAGATCGACAAGGATTTGCCAATCATCAACCACTTTAGCTTGGTCTTTAAATGTTACGTTTGTATATGAGAATAAATCTTGATTCATCTTGCTCTTCTTTAACATTGCTACTACTTGCTTTTGTTTCAGTAGTAAAGATGTTTTCATTAAAATTCCAATCTGGCTTATGGAATTCAGAATTTAGATTTTTTAAAAAATATTCTTTAAATCTCTCTTCATTATAAAAAGTTCTTTCTTCCTTTGTTTCTAAAGAATCTTCATCTTTTCTTTTAAAGTTTGAAGTTTTTTCTTCTTCATCAAAATCTTCAGAAACAGTATTTAATTTTTGCTAATTTTTCTATATTTTCTTCATTAGATAATTCAACCATGTTGATTTCATAATTGAAGTGTTTTAATAATTCTTTATGTTCTAAATAAGTTTCATTTATTTGAGATTGGATTTTATCTCTTTCTTCAACATATAATTTTGGATCTTTATATATTTCTCTCTAATAGTCCAAAATTTCTTTAACATTTCTATATTCTTCTTCACTATATATTTTATCAGTTTGGAAAACATTTATATCTTCATATTCATAAAATAGTCTAGGGTGTGTTTGAAAAGCCACCTTGTAATTGGATTTGGGTGTTATTGGGAGTAATTACACAGTTAAGCGTGTTTATTTAACTAAGTAATTACTTGGTTAGAGGTGGGTGTGTTTCTTCAACCAAACAATTACTTGATCAGAGATGAATTGGGTGTAATTGGACCTCCTCAATTACCCTTTCCAATTTATATGAGAGAGGTGTGAATTGGTGTAATTACACTATGTAATTATTCTTTGATAACTTTTCGTACTTTTTTATTCTTTTTATATTTGACATGTGTCACTATAAAATAAATAAATCTAAAGAAAATTAAAATAAAAAGTATTAAATAAATAAATCAAAACATACAAATATAAAATAAATAAAATATAAATAAATAAATAATAAATTTGGTAAATAATATTTTAAATTTGAATATATTAGTGGTATATAATTTTTAGTTTCATATATTTATATTTATAATTCATATATTCTTAATTAGTCATATTTATTTTTATAATAAATAAAATTTTTAAATATTTTTAATAAATTACATATTTAAATATTTGTTAGCATTAATATAAGTCTTAAAAATAAATATTTATCTTTAAAATTAAATTATTTAATTGTATAATTACCATATAAATTACCAAATATGTCATACGAAATTAAGGTATAATTATGTTGTGGTAACCAAACACGCCATGTTATTTAAATTGCTGTGTATTTATTAAGTAGTGTAATTACTAGTCCAAACGAACCTCTAGGAATTTCAGATGGTTTATCCATTTGAATTATTTCTTATTTTATAACTAATCCATTTAAAGTAGTGTTTATATTATAAAGCTTACTTTCTACATATTATTGATGAATTCTTTTGATTTTCTCATGATTTTTAGTCCAAAATATCATATCTAAAATACTAGTTTATAATACTACTTATCTTACTAATATTTTCTCTATCATTATTTATTATATAAGTACTAGCCATAAATTTTGTTTCCTCTTTAATCATCCTTTTAGCTAAACATTTTAACTCTTGATCATATACTTCTGGAATATTAGACTGCCAATGGTTCCTAACACCCCCTTGTTGTTTTTCTTGCTACTAGCACCTAAAGTTGTTCTCTAAAGGCCATAGACAAATAACCTTAACAAGGATCAAAGTCAGGCACACACAGAGAATATATGGGCTTTATAGCAAGCAACAAGTATATAGGATTTATGACAACTAATAATGAAATAGAATAACAAATTTGAAATATAGATTTTAAGACAAACACGATGAGAAAGCTTACAAAACTTATTCATAATTAGAACCTTTTCTTTGGCTTTGATACTAGTAAGGGTACCAAAACAGTAAAGTCTAAAAGGAAAAGTAATGTACAACAGGAAGGATCATAGAGAAAAGTAATGGTACTATTATATAAGTGATGTTACAACACTTGAAAGCAAACTTAAAACTTTTTACAACTTAATACAAACTCTTCACAAATATTTATTGCAAAACTTTCTTACAAAACCTCTTACAACACTTTGCTTTCATAACTACATAATGGTGCCTATTAATAGATACTTTTGCTAACTAAAAGCCTTATAATATTTATGACATGACTTTAACTTAATTATACTCACAATAATGCATAATATACTTCTTCCTAAACATGTAATGTACATTCCTTTACAATATTAAAAAGTCTCTTGGTTTCTTTAGAGATCTTCTACAATCTCTATGACAACTTTTTTACTAAGGGTACCAAAACAATAGAGTCTAAAAAGAAATGTAATGCACAACCAGAAGGAGAAAGGTAATGGTATTACTATATATAAGTGACATCTTACAACAATTAAAAGCAAATTCAAAGCTTCTTACAGCTTAGTACAAATCCTTTACAAAGATTTATTGCAAAACTTTCATACAAAACTTTGCTTCCGTAGCTACATAATGGTGCTTATTTATAGATACTTTTGCTAGCTAAAAGTCTTATCACATTTATGACGTGACTTTAACTTAATTGTACTCATGGTAACATAAAATGTACTTTTTCCTAAATTAACTTAATTGTACTCGTGGTAACATATAATGTACTTTTTCCTAAATGCATAATGTACTTTCCTTCACACTATTGAGAACTGTCTTGATTTCGTCAGATATCTTCTATAATCTCCTTGGCAACTTTCTTTTAGTCACTGATGCTTACTACCACGTGTCTTCTATTTTTCTTTTTTTGTTTTGGTAGAAAATAACATGTCATTGGTTTGTGCAAATTATGGATCTTTGTCATGTCAATCCTTGTGTATCCTGGATAATAGTGGAGTTATCTGAAGGTTGCATGACAATTGTTTTACATAGAGGTCTTATAGGTCCAATATGAAATTGTTAAATTGTTCAATTATGATAATAATTTTTGTGTTCTGGCAAATGACTAACTAGACTCTGAGAAAATTGTTATTCTATAGTAATTTCTTTTTCCCCTGCAGCTTGAGAAAGTTCTCAAAGAACATCAAGACTGAGGTCCTTTTTAGATAATTTTTTTGACAATTCAATTGCTTTATCCATTTTTTGAGGATTAACACTGTACAAACTAGGAAGATTAGTAATAAAAATTTTTCTCCTTTCTGAAACAATTTTTTATCTAGTTATCAATGTTAGACAAGTATTTTTTAGTTGCTTGTGACAGATCAATTAGGCTATCTACCCGAATGGTTTCTAGGTAGAGTGCCTTTGGCAATTCACTCTAACTCTTCAAGTTCATGTTGCTCAAATTCAGTTTCTTTTACATTTCTGTGGTTCCAGATTTGATATGGGTAGTAGAATTTTTCTCATGCTTACCATCCAATTGAACTTGAAATTCAAAAAGTCATATATTTTGATCATCTGTAATTTTTGCGACATAATAAACCATGGTTTTGATTGTAGTTGCAAATTTGATAAATTACCTAATATACAAGCTTTGAAAAATTATTTGATCAACAATTCCCCATTACAATTAATTCAAGCTCCTATTCTTCACGGTTTAAAAGCAGAGTAAGCTTTGGAAAACTATCAAGTAAATTGATATTATAGTAATAGTCTAAAAATATTTCAGAGATTTTTTACTCTGAATTTTCTATTTTTGGAAGAATCTCATGCCAAATATTAGTGAAGGCAAAATAGTTTTTACTTTTCCAAAAAGAGAAATTCTTTTGATTTTGTTGAAAAATGGTTCTGAGAGTTTTTCTCTCAAAATTTCCGCAAGAATTAGAAAAGTATTTATTTGTTCAAAATCAAACTTGTTGCTCCATCTCATTTGTTTAACTGTTTGGATGGACAAATCTTCATTTTTTCTTAAAACATTTGTTTGCTCAAGAATTTTTTTAGAAATCTTTGAAAGATGTATTCGAAACTGTCTATTTCGAGATTCACCCAAAATAGGACTTCTCCAAATGCCATTAATATGTTCATAAAAGTATACTAGCAATCCTAGATTATAAAAATCTTTTATCTGACCTTTAGATTTTGGTTTTATCTATAGATCAACCATTGTTTCTTCAACATTGTTTCCCCTAGGAACTAGTCTACTTTCCCTTGGTTGAGCAATTTTTCTATAAGCTTCTGTTGCTGCTTCAATAGAAGGATATCCCTTAAAACAAGCACTAGGGCATCTGTTTACCCATTGATGACATTTTTTACATTCAATATATATTCATGGGGTTCTTCTAGAGCATACAACAGCATAAAATTTTTACCGTCCTGTGATTTGTTTTATTAGTTGATTATCTTTTTATGGTTTGTCTATTTTGCTCTCTGTGTTATAAAACTAATACATTTTTCCCCTAAAAATTTTGAAAAGATGGAATAGTCTCCTCTTTCTTTTGTTATTATTTGAATGCCTTTAGCTGATAATAATAGTATTTTTGTGAAAATATATAAAGCATTACAAGCCTTAACACTCATATATGCAAAAAAAGACATGTAAAATACACAATAAATTAATTTAGATGAAAAATATTAAGGTAGGAGATTATGTACCACATTTTCAAATGCATTGGGGCAGGGGAGAGGTGTAATGTAGTAAGTTTTAAAGCACAAGAAGCTATAAGATAATTAGACAAATTACAAGAAAGTAACTCTAGAAAGCATAGTGGGGTGGTAATATGGTATATTTTAAAGCATAGGAAGCAATCTAATTGGAGAAATTACATGGGTTAACATACAGGTTACCTAGTTAGAGATTATGTGTATCTATGAGTCAAAAGTCTAATGTTTGAGATGGTAATATGTTTCATGTGATTTATCACAAACCTAGTGATCTAGTAACATCACTTGTTTTGAATGCCAAAGTTGCAAGATCAATTCCATACAAGTATATGTATTATACTATTGATGTTTAATATGTCACTGAAGTTTCCTTTACGTATAATATATTAGTGGCCGGTGAATCACTAACCAAAGAGAAGATTTTGGAGAGATTCTTCATCAATCTAGTGGCCGGTGAATCACTAATCAAAGAGGGAGCAGCCACCAGGTTTAATGATTTGGTGAGATCCACAGATGTAGTGGCTGGTGAACCGTTTCTTCTTCTTCCATGAAGATTCAGACAAAAGATGAAGAGCATGATTGTATCATGGCATGCATATAAGAAGAGAAAGTAAGTTTTATTCTTTTTTTTATAAGTATATTTACTTTATTTGCATTTCACCACCTAGTTACATACGTATGGCACTTTGATAAAAAAGGGGAAAATTACAAATAGGAAAGAAAGAAAGAAAATAAAGAGGAAAAGAAAAATAGAAGAAACAACCAATCATTGCATGGACACACCGTTATTTTGAAAACTTTAAAGCTAATGCAGCGGTTAAAGTAGCAAGCATACTTATCGCACATCTATCCTTCTGTATTTTTTTATTTGCCATCCTATTCGCTAAATTGATTTTATCACTCTCTCTTTAGTACTTCCAACTCTTCACAAAGAGATTTGTGTCCTTTTTCTTTTTGAAATTAAAGTGAAGTGAAGGTATTATTGTTTCTCATTTTTTTAGTGCATGCACGCATGTACAACTTCTTTTAAATTTAGAATACTTTTTTGTGGAAATTTTCCAATTGTAATTAGGAAATACATATAGCAAATTATTTTACAGCTTTGGTAACATTCATCGGTCTGCTTCCTTCCTTCACATCTAAGTGATGAGCCATTCGTGTGCTTGTTCCTTTTTATTGTGAATCATATCTTTCTAGCCCTTTTATTTTTTTTCCCTATTGTTTTATGCCAAATGATAGGCAAACTTGTAAAAAGGATTTGTTTTATTTGTTTTAGTGTCTTAACATGCTCTTGATTGGGTATATGCGATTCTTTTTTGAACATTGTAGCTGAGTAATTTAAATATTGCGAAATAGGTGCGTTTTAAACCCATAATTTATTGTTCAAGTCCATATAATGAGTGACTATCCTATCCAAAGTTTAAATTTATGGAGGTGCAATTTTTTGTATTTGCTTTATTATCTTAACACCAAATATTCCAACAAGTTCATAAATTCTATTGGCATCTGGGCAGCATACATGATTAAACTTGAAATAAAATGAGATGGTAATTGCATGCGTCCTAAATCAACCATTGTGTCCAATGGGGATAGACTCCATGCAAATGGCTTATCAACAATTCCCAATCATCTATTCCAATTATTGAGTGGCAAAATTATCTTCTTGCTCCACACGAATTGCTTGGGTTGGAAATGCATAGATTTGTTAAAAACCTCATTTGAGTGACATGTGCTGACGACGATGGAGCAGTATTAAAATAGGTAAGGTGCTTGTTTAATGATGGTGATGTTGGTGGTTATCATTTGTGTCATTTTTCTATCGCTGGTGATTCGGCCAATCCAACCCCCTCTAATACTTATTTGCCTAGTCTTTATAGTGATGATGATTGTGATACTCGTTTGCTTTTCTCATGCTCTTAAGAGTCCAAATTGATTTGCAGATCTCAATTTCAAAATGTTGGAGAAACACACGACACTCAGCTGGTTTCTATATGCTTAATGATATTCTCCAAGTGGAAGAAGATCGACTCTGAAGGAGTAGTTCCTGAAAGAACAACAGACCACATCTTGTTGCAGGCACACCACTCACACGGAGAGTGAATCGTTATCAGAGTAGGGACGTTTGATGGCTTTGGAGAAGGTGTAGAGTGGTGGACCCATTGGTGTTAGGGTTCATGAGTGGTCAGTTAAATATGGAAAGTTGAGCTCATTGTTCAATATTGATAGCCTCTATCTTATGTAGGGATGGCAATGGGATGAGTGACTTAGGGTATTCCGCATCGACCGACTATATTAAAATACGATAAAATCCGTCTTATTAAGAACTCAGAACAGATCCGGAACTATTAAAAATACCGGTTAGGGTATGAGACGGAGCTAGGATTGACCCCTCGGGTACCCGCATTCCCCAATCCGGTTATATATATACATATATGTACAAATATATATGCGTGTGTGTGTGTATATATAGGTGTGTGTATATATATATGTGTTTTATATTTATTAATTAATTATAGTTTTAAGTATATAAGTACATATTATATATTAAAAATTAAGAATTTTTTTTTACTTTCTAGTAGTAGTAAGGTTTGAACCCTTAACCTTTTACTCTTTAAATTTTTATTATTTTAATATATTTTAGGGATATTGTTTAGATTTTTTGGGAAAAATTATTTGATTGGTTAGTTTTTAAAAATTTAGTGATTTAATTCGGTTTCCGGGGTTGAGAACATGTCTTAAATTCGGATTTGGGACATTTTTTGTTAAAATTTTTTATTTAAATTTTAATTTTTTTAACCAATTTTGGAACGTTCCTGGTACCTGCGGGTTTGGGACGTTCCGGAATGAGATTCCCATTTAATTTTTATCTGGGTTTGGAACAGAAATAGGAATTGAGATGTTATTCGAATAAAGGGTTTGGAATTCCTTCATGGGTAGGGTACCCATCCTATTATCATCCCTAATCTTATGCAAGTGATCAAAGCATCTATGGAGACGATCAATATGTTGGAGAAATTGTTTAATAAGTTCATTTCCGGTGATAATAATGGCCAAGAACATATCCAAACGCACTAGAACATTTTCTACTTCACAGTGCTCAAGTATATAGGTTGTGTGCAGCACTTCGAGCAAATGTTCAATATTATCCATGCTCGGCCCTTGTCCATTATGTCTCTCCTCATAAGCTGTTTTACTTTGGGTAAACGCACTGGCAAAGGCCATATCCATGTCATCCTTTCGCTGATAGGTCTGTGTTTTATATGGATGGAAAGGAATGATTTGAAACATCAAGGCATCAAGTCTAGCCTAGACAGAATTATATGGTACATTTGTCTTCTTGTAGCCCAACTCAATCAAGCGAGGCTCCTTAAGACTGATTAGTGGGATGGAGGTAAGGATTGAGCTGCTCACTTTCGATGTACTTTTAATAGTGCTATTAACAAGTCCTTTAACCTTAGTGAGGTAGGTGAAACTAGTTGAAGGCGGTTATAAGCTTAGTATAGATGGCAATATGCATTGAAGTGATAAGAAAGCTGGTGGAGGAGGTGTAGCTTGAGATTGGACTAGTAAATTTGTGATTGGGTTGTAGAGTCTTATGGTGAAGTTAGCGTAGTTACTGCCGAGATTAATGCTCTCCTTAAAGATTTAAAACTCTGCCTAGAGCACGGTCTTCGTAATGTTCGGGTTGAAATGGATTCTCGCCTTATGGTTAATCTGGTTTGTGGAAATTCAGTTGATTCGTGGGAGAATTGCTATAATATCGAGCTAGGAAGCTTCTTAGCAAAGCTTAATGGTGAGCTGCCTCATATATATTGTGATGGTAGGCTATTGGGAATTTCTTGGCTAATTTGGTGTTAAGTTATCGTGCTCTCAAGTTCTTAGCTCCACTGGGTAATATATGAAGCTTCAAGGGCTGCTCAATTATGATGGGCTAGGTCCCCCATGTCCAAGTATTCTATTTAAGAAAAGGAAAACTAAAAATACAATAGGAAATTGAAATTAACTTGAAGGTGGCAATGGAACTTATGAAGGAGTGTACACCCTTATATACCCTCTTGACATGGGAACACCTTATTGAAGATATGTAAAATGATACTAATAGAAACCCTAGGATTTCCCGTTCGCCAATGGCCTTATGTATTGAGCAATAAATTGTTGTGCACATTGAATTACTAACTTTGACATTTAACAAGTTATTGGAAGTGTTATTATTAGTAATGATATCCCTAGTGCTCTTTTACTTCTAGAGCAAAAGATTATGGAGTAGCCAATAAGGCTACTTATGCATTGCTATATCTATTCTTACAAATAGAAAGAAAGAAAGCAAATTCATGATAGGTGAAATGCACATTAATCCCCTCTGGTTTTTGTGACTAGATGGGTGCCTCCTTATATTTTAAAACTTACTATATTTCTCCCTTATGCTCTTCAAAAGGTGAACATTACCCCTTCCCCCTGGTGGTTTCTCCATTTAGCTAATTAACACACTTTGTTTCTAGAACTAAATACATTTTCCCCCTAACCATTTTAAAAAGGTGGCACAATCTCCTCTTTCTTTTGTTATTTTAGCTGAAAACAATGATACTTTTGTGAAAATGTACAATACATTGTAAGTCTTAACACTCATATATGCAAAAATGTTATGTACAATGTGCAATAAATTAATTTAGATGAAGAAACATTAAGGTAGAAGATTTGTCACATTTTGAAAAGCATTATGAGAGGGTGATGTGATATGTTTTAAAGTACAAAGAGAAATAAGCTAATTAAACAGATTACAAAGAGTAACTCTAGAAAGTATCGGGGAAGGCAATATGGTAAGTTTTAAAGCATAGGTAGCAATAAGCCAAATTACAAGGGGGTAATGTACATTTTATCCAATTGGAGATTGTGTGTATGTATGACTCAAAAGTCTAATTGTTCACGTGGCAATATGTTTTATGTGATATACCTAGTGATCTAGCAACATATCATTCATTTTGAATGCGAAAAGTCCCATGATCACATCTTGACAAGTATATGTATCGTACTATTGATGTTTGATGTGTCAATGAAAGTTCCTTTACATATTAAACATTAATGAAGACCATGATCATATCATCGCAAGCATATAAAAATTCTAATTAGAAGAGAAAGTAAGTTGTACTCTTTTTATGTAAGTATAGTTACTCAATTTGCATTTCCACACACAGTTTCATACGTATGGCACTTAGTTAAAAGAAAAAAAAATTAGTTAAAAAAAAAGAAAATTAGAGAAAGAAAGAAAGAGAAAAAAAAAGGAGAAAGCAAAATAAAGAGGAAAAGAAAAATAGAAGAAATAACTTGATGATTACATAGACAACCATTTATTTTCGAATACTTTAAAGCTGATATAGCGGTTAAAGTAGCAAGCATACTTATGACACATCTATTTTTTTTTAATTTTTGTCTACCAAGCTATTCTCTAAATTGATTTTATCACTTCCTTTTGAGTACTTACGAAATATCTTCACAGAGAAATTTGTATCCTTTTTCTTGTTGAAATCAGACCGAAGTGAAGGTATTATTGTTTCTCGTTTCTTTTTTAGTGAATGCATGCATGTAGAACATCTTTTAAATTGAGAATATATTCCTGTGGAAAATTTCCAATCGCAGTGAGGAAATTCATATACCAAACTATTTTACAGCTTAAGCAACATTCATCGGTCTGTTTCCCTTCCTTCACATCAAGTGATGAGCCATTCACGTCTTTCTTTTTCTTTTTATTGTGAATCATTTTTTCTAGTCTTTTTCTTTTTTCTTTTTCCTATTATTTTACACAAATGATAAGCTGCAACCTATTTGAAAAAACTTAAACTTGTGAAAAAGACTTCTTTTTTTTGGTGTCTTAACTTGCTTTAGATCAAGTACATGCGAGATTTGTTTTAAACGCTGTAGGTGAATAATTTAAATATTCTGAAGTAGGTGAGTTCTGAACGCATACTTTAATGTTCGATTGTGTATAGCAAGTGACTATCCTATCTAAAAGTTTAAATCTATGGAGAGTGATTTGTTGTATTTACTTTATTATCTTAATCCCAAACATTCCAATAATTTCATAAATACTGTTGGTAACTCTGCAGCGTAAGCGGTTAAACTCGGAATAAAATGTTATGCTAACTGCATGCTTCCCAAATCAATTATAGTGTCCAGTGGGGAGAGACACGAAAAGCAAATGTCTTATAAATTATCCCCAATCATCTCTTCTCTTTACTGAGTGGCAAAATTTATCAGAGTGAAGTGTGTTGACCACAATGGACCAGCATTGTGATGGTTGGGGTATTTGTTCAAGGATGGTGATGTTGGTGTTTGTCATTTGTATCCTTTTTCTACCACTGGTGATGGGGCCAGTCCAACCCCCTCCAACACTCATTTTTCTGCTCTTTCCAGTGATAATGGTTGTGATACTCGTTTGCCTTTCTCAAGCTTCTAAAAGTTCAAATTGATTTGCTGAGTTCAATGTGACAGTGTCGCAAAAACCCATGTCGAGTGGTTTCTCCATGCAAAGCAACGCGACTTTCTTTGGGGATATTGTAATTGCAATTTCATTAATTGTCGAAAGTTTTAATTATTCTACTGTTATTTTGATACAAGTAATGCATTTAAAATAACTTCAATTCTTTAGGGATTGGATACCGTAAACCTTAAATATTGTGCGTCCACTTAGTATTGTGCAACACATAGTTGCACATTTACAACTTGTTATTATAAGTTCAAAATTTTTAATTATTTACAAATAGCATGTTATATATTTATAATTTTAATACTTTATGTTTAAAACTTTTAATTGTTCATGATTTATTTATCCATTACTCTCATATTATACATTCTAAAGCTTTATATCATATGTTTTCAAAGATAAATTATATGTTTACAACTATTTAAGATATGTTTACAATATGTGAATAATATGTTTACAACTTACAAATGATATGTTTACAATTTGTAAACGATTTTGGAGCTCGCAGTTAGAGGTGTTACTGGTGTTCGATTGACGATCAGATTATTGTGTTGTGTTCATCAGTGTGAGGAGAATAAATTTGTTAAATTTCATGTTGATCTGACAATTAGATTATGAGATTTATTAGGTGATGCACTACGCATCTTTAGATGTTCCATAATTTGAGTGAATGGTATAATTTACGAACCCTTATCCTGTAGCCACGCATTTGCATGTTACTATTTAATAAGCTTCTATTTAGCATGTGTATTATTTTGTGATGATGGGTTTCCTTCCGTCATTTGATTGGCTTTATAACTAATGATGATGACTATGTGAATGCAATAAATATTGACTTTTTGACTGAGTACTGACTGGGGAAGAAAATGATTACTGAACTTGCAAGTTGATCAAATGCATGGATAAATTAAGATTCTTTTCTAAAAAGCATTCCATGTGGATCATTTATTTTACTTTTAAACAACAAAATGTAAGAAATATTGTATAATGTAGTAAGAAATATTGTATAATGTTAAAATATTTTGAGTCAAATAAATTGTTTAAATTCAAAGTTAGATTATCATAATATTAAAATAAAACACTAGCTAGAAAAGAACGACTTATTGCTACTATTCTAACTTTGCTACTCTTGATCTTGCTCATATAAGCTGTAGTATTAAATGGTAGTAATTGTTTAGACGGGATCTGAAACTTCTTTTTCCTCTATCAAATTAAAATACATTGAACTTTATTTTCAACGATTCACATTTGCAATTTGTTTGAATGAACTGTGTTGCCCCAGCATGTCCATGTATAAAATTGGTTCATCATACATAAGAGCGAGCAGTCCTTGATAAAATTATACAAAATGTTGACTTCCATTTTCTACCCCACATTTAAGGGGATAGATTAATTTGGAAATCCTGGTAATGTTGATTGTAATAGTGTAATCTTGTGCTATGCAATCTATTTTTTCTTTCTTTCTTTTTGTTTTTCTTTTGTTTTCTTTTTTTCTAAATTTGAAGGAAGACTTAACCAACAAACAAACAATCACTACAAAAAAAAAATTCTATTCTTGGAAGACTTTTATGATGCTTACGAGACGACCAATGCAATTAGGCATTTTTTTCCCCCAGCAATGCACAGGAATTACAGCTAATAAGTATGGAAGGTCTATAAATGGCTTTTATTCAAAACCGCTAGGTAAGGTTTATTGATGAACGGATACAAGTAACTGCTAATACAATAAATTAATAAACCAATATACTCTCTACAAGCTTAAATTTTTAGATGAGGTGGTAACTCTAAGATAGTATCAAAGCCTGGATGCCAAACGGTACGAGTTTGATCCTTACTGCTACCCATTTAATTAAATTGTCCATGCGCAAGTTCTAAACAAATCACCCTACATGTGAGGGGGCGTGTTAATACAATAAATTAATAAACCAATATCTTCTCTACAAGTGTAAGGTTTTAGATGAGATGGTAACTCGAAGAGTAAGAGCTAAAAATCGATGTTGAATGACTTTGGACGGCAGTTGCCATAATCGTTGTGAAACAAAGCTTTAAACGGTGATTTCCAGCAGCCGCCAGAAAATGGCTTTTAATGTTAATTTCAAGAATAACCCTTTCCTCCACTATATTATAATTCTCTCACCCTCTCTTTTTCAACTTCACGAAAACCTAAACCGGACTTTCTCATTACCCCTAACCTCCTTCTATGCATTGTTAGGGTTTCTTTTTTTTTTTTCCCCTATGGGGTTAAACTAATTGAGATCCATTTCTCCCTTCTTCTATCGAAGATGTACGGTTTCGAAGTGCTAACCTTTAACATTAATGGTAGACACTTATAGGCGATCGTGAGAGGTTACAGATTTGGACTCCTCACCGCCGCCAATTACAACAATCTCAATGCGAAACCCTCGATACAATATGCACCTCTCTACCACCAACTACGACCATTTTCTCTAAACATTCAGCTTAAACAACTCCTCACAATTGGACTCAATTTTTGTACAATTTTCCTATTAATCTCTGGAATTAGTCAATGTGTGCATACATTTATATGTATTTCTATGCCTTTTGAGCTGGTACGGATATTTAGATTACAGACGCTTCACCATCTGAAGCACGAGTTAGATTCAAAATCGAGTCACCTTCTACTATTTAAGTGAGTTGATTCATTGAAGAAAGGGAATGTTTCTGTTCTGAGAATTGCATGAGAGAAATTCTGGATATGGAATGGCTTTATTGAGCTGGACTTAGGCTCAGGAAGATGATCTGAGTTTGTGGTATAGGAGTTATTACTGCCATGTTTCTTTCCCAGTGTATTTCAAACATAAATGCATTGTTTGAATTGTCGGGTGGAGATGTGGCAATGTTTGGAGGGGCAGTCTCACTAACTTCCATATCCCCAACAATCATGCCAAGGTTTTGCAAGTCTTTATCATGTATTCCTTCCATTCCTTCTTGTAGCAAAACCTTTTCATTTTGGCCCGAATCAATGCCATTATCGGCCATATAAACAATATTTGCTTGAGCATCTTCAACAACTTGGGCATTTTCATCAACTTCATTTTCCTTATCCATTTCCTGAATTGAGTTTTCATTATCCTTATCATCAAGAGCATCAAACCTTTTTTTAACTTGAGGCATATTACCAATTTCCCCACGAGATGGTTGAGTGACTTTTGAATTTTGAGTGTCTTGGAAAGGTGTCAAATTAGTGATTGGTTTCCAAACTTTCTTGGTTCGAACTTTCTTCCAATCATTCTTAACTCCATCATTTTTCAAATCATTGCGGGAAGCTCTTCTTGAGATATTGTTTTGGGACACTATAGGGGCAAGAGTTTCTAGCATGACCAACAATCTTGTAATGAGAACATACCAATGGCTTCCAAGAATATTCGATGTCAACCCGAGCCCATTCCCCATTTCTAAGCTTCACATGTGTAAAATTCGGTAAATCCTTAGAGAGATCCATGACTACAAAGCCCATGAAAATGCGAGACTCTGTAATTTATCCATTTGAAAAGGGATACCAATTGTGCTTGCAATATAGCTTAAACCCTTTCTAGTTATGAGAGAACATGGCACATTCTGGAATTTAACCCACAAAGGAACATGATCCCAACTAAAGTTTACTAGTTGAGCATCGGGATCCCATTTTCTAAGTAATAGAGGATGGTTATTAACATGCCATAATTGCTCAATCACTTGATCACATGAATCTTCATTCTCAAATTTGAAAACAAAGAGGTCGTTTTTGAAAGATCTAATTTCAACATGCCCATATTGCTTCCAATGATAATCTACCATCCTTCGAATGAGAAAAAAGGTGGTGGTTTATCTAAAAATTATCCAATTAGACAATTTTCCCAATGACCATCCCTTTCGACAAAAACCTCTTCCAGAGGTATAGCTCCAATAAATTCATTTTCAACATAAGGAGAATGGAAATCAAGTTCACAAGTATGAGTGAGCTTACCAATGAATTTTTTCATTCTTTTCTTTGCTGTAATTCCAAGCATTAAGATGTTGGGGAAAGGATTCATGTGTTGCTTCAATTTCATTTTGTTGTCTGGGAATAATGGACGAAGTGCATGGCTACTGGAAAGCTATATTCCCACTTTGCAATGCATTATTAGTCTTGACTTGGCTAGATATCACATAGCTAGCATTGCCATTTAGACTAGTGTCCACTTCAACACTAGAAAGTAATTTTGACCTTGCCATTTAGACTAGTGTCCACTTCAACACTAGAAAGTAATTTTGACCTTCCAAAGTTTGACCTTGACAAGGGTGGGAATTCATTGTTCAAAATATTAGCATCACGTGTTAAAGAGTGAATGGCATGAGATGGCAGCGGGTTAAGACTCTCATTTGCAATTTGACCCAAAGTTATTTATCTGAGAAAGAGAAAAACCATTTGGTCTACTGCAATTATCCAGCGGGTGAAGATGTGTTGTCGCGTTCTTATGTGCTATAGTTGGAGAAGTGTACTTAGCTGAATGAGTTGTCGCCCATGTGGAAGTTTGTCCAGAAAATCATCCTTTATGACCAGCATATTGATCAGCATTTTCAGAAGTATTGGTAGTTGGTAATAAATGTACATCGGACAAAGGGTGTGCAGCTGTGTCAGGTAAAGCAAATTGTCCAGCTATAGCAACCAAATAACTGTCAGGCAAAGACCAGTGATAAGCTTCTTCTTCATCAGGTTCATGAGCATTCAAACTTGAAGCAATTAGGTGATCCATGGTGCGAGATGGAGCACCATTATGAACATGATCCAAGGAGGTTGCAAAGTGAAGAGGAACATCAACAAGCTCAGCATTCTTTTTGCTTAATCTGCCAAGGCTATGCACGAGTTGTTTTTTAGAGATGTTATAGTTTTCTTCAAGAAAATTCCCCAAGCCAACTGAAGGTGGACATAATTTCTAGACTTTTTTCAATTTTTTGATCAATTTCCATCAAACTCAAAGTGTGTGAAGAAGGAGAGGAAATTGAATTTTCTTGAAATTTTGCATTTTTTCCGAAATGAGAAGAGACTGAGAGACCCATATTTCGTGCCGAATCAGAAGCCATTTTCATTTCAATCCTTGTGTTGGTTGAGAGTTCATCTTTTTTTATAAAAGAGGAAGACGAGTGTTCAACCAAATGAGGAAAGGAGACTTCAACAAATCCCGATTTTCCAGCATCACTCTGATTGATTTCTTCGTAGGATTCAATAAGCATGGCTTTTATTGCTTTAATTCTAGCACTTTTTCTTGACGAAGCATGATTCTTCTTCTTAGGCATGATTGAATTAAGGGGAAGAACAAAAGAAGGTGAGTGACTTGAATATAGTGAGAAGTGAGAGAAAAAAAAATCTAGAGAGAGAAACATGTCAATTCATTGCCCCGTACCATTGCTACATCTTGTTAGCAAAAAATTGATAGAAGTAACTCTTTATGCCTCTGCTATAAGTTCTCAATATCATAGTTCTCAAATCACGAATTGTATTGTGAATCGGAATGTCATTTTTTGAATTGTGCATCATACCGAATCATGAATCATAACGATTTAGTCACAAACCCAAAATAGATAAAACAGATATATTATGTTTCCATTAGCTGTTTTCCATTAAAAATTTTATTTGAATAGATTTTGGTACATGTTTTTTGTTATTTTTAAGGTTACTTTTAGTGACAGAAGGCAGAAATAATTAGGTATTGAGAGATAAAAACATTTAGTGTTTAGTGTATACAAAGATGTAGTTGTAATTTGTAAATTATTAGAAAAGAGTAAAACAAGTGTATGTTATGGATTCAATGCCATATCACTTAATAGCTTATATCAACGTAGTCTTATGTTGTAGAACACTTCATCTCTTTCTTTTTCTTTCTTTTTTTTTTCCAGATTTATTTTGTTTTCATGTTTGACTTTTGGTGTTTGAATGGAAGATATTTTAATCATCTAGCGAATGTGATTTTCTTTTTGGATTTTTTTGGTTTATAATGGGCTTTTAGTTTAATTTTAGCAAATGGACATTTAATTGAAGTCTCATACTTGGTCCAGTATGAATCAATGTGGTTCAATGAATAGTATGATTTTAGTTATGAGTCATATGAGTCATATGATTCAACAAATGATTCAATAGTATTTATTATTCACCTTTGAGTATGTGTCTTTTTGGGGTGAATCATATCGAATCATTGGATTCCAACCATGAGTTGTACGATTTGAATCATGAATCGTACCATTACAAAAACTATGGTCCAAATTTATTTTCCATGCTTTACTTCTCATGCTATATATGTGCATCTTTGTTTCTCTTATATTTATTAGGGTCTAGAATGAAAGACTTTTAATGCATTATATACTAATCTCTTCTTTAATCCTTTGAGTGTGTGTGTCCATATTGTGAAGTAGGTTAGTAGATGATTGGATTTTCTCTTGTATTTATGGTTTTCCACGCAAACAAGGTTGTATCTTCCATCCCTCTATGGTCCATTTCTACCCCATCCATATTCCCTTTTGTGCTTCTTATTGCTTGCTTGTGTGGTTTTTTACTTTTTACTTGAGGATAAGCAAAGTCTAGGTTTAGAGGTATGAGTATTCTTTTCATGCTTATATCATTTATGGAGTAGAATTGCATGGTTTGTGAGGTTCTCCTCAAATTTGGTTACATTTTTTTTCAATTTTTGTGTGTTTTTTAGTGTGCTTTTCCTTCATGTTGGTTAAGGAGTTGTTGTTGTTCTTGACTTGATTGAATGAAGGCAATGAGGATGTATGTAGAGGGAGTTTCTTGAGTGCAATGGTGAAACGAGTTTTGAAGAGAATTGTTGAGAGAGCTTTGAGGTGCGAACGACTTTGTAAAGGTACCTTGTTGTTACCCCACAACTTTGGTGAGAAGTTGATGTGCATTAAGGGTTTTAATATGAGTGCTCCTTCCTTGAGTGGTTTTGTTGGTGTGCCTTACCCCTTAGTGTTATGTTATTACAAAAAAAAAAAGTGAAAAAGATTAAAAAAAAAAAGAAAGAGCCAAAAAGGCAAAATGGAAAAAAGAAGAAGAAAAAGTAAGTGAACAAGTGTCAAAATGACACAAGTATTTTGGGATTTCCGTTGTAGCTGAACAAGCTCTTCTCTTAGCCTCAATTGTTTGAAATGTAATGGGAATTGAGCATTCTCAAAGGAGAGATAAAGTCATTGTATTTTCATTCTTTTTGTTGTAATAAAAGGGCGAAAGGTATATGGAACGGGCCATGAGATTGATAGGGCCATGAAGTATCAATGCCTAGCCATGTGCATTTGCTTTAAGACTTAGTAGTGTGGTGGCTTAAAAATGGTTTGTGTGATGACCTAAGTCCAACTACTAATCTGCCACCATATTAAGCCTAATCAACTGGCCAAAAATGCTTAAGCCTGTGATAACAATAATAGTGAACCTAAGACATTATAAAGTGTACACAAATCTCATGCAGAATCGATGTAGGATAGGGCATTACAGACTCCTCTCTTAAACACACAAAATCCTTATCGCAGCCCAAACACAAACAGAACAGAACCATAGCCTAGAACCCTAGGCGACATGGAATCCACCCAGAGCCTTCTCTGATACCACTTGTAATGACCTAGGTCCAGCTATTGGCCTGCCACCATATTAAGCCTAATCAACTAGCCCAAAATGCTTAAGCCCATGATGACAGTAATAGTGAACCCAAGCCATTATAAAGTGCACAAAAATCTTACACATAACCAATGTGGGGTGGGTTGTTATAGTTGGTGTGTTCATAAAGGAGTGAGGCCCCTTGTGATTGAGAAAACGAATCCAAAAGGCATGGGTTGCTTCTACACCCTTGAGACAAACTCTTGTATCCCTTGTTGATTGAAATTAGATTGAGTCAATGCAATTGGCAACCTTTTGAAAAACATGAAGAAAAGCTTTGGATTAGGCTTGTTTGAGGACAAGTAAGGGGAAGGTTTGGGGATGTTGATGTGTGTGTGTTTGTTGGTATTTATTGCATACATTTATAGAGGTGTTTATAGCTTTTTAGGTTGCATTTATATAGTATCTGTGCATGATTAATGATATACTTTGCATGATAAGTTAGGATGTATTAATGCCTAAGTGAGTGCTGGGATAAGGATGTGTGTATAAATGAAAATGAACAAGCTAAAGGATGAAGACTAGAAGGAAAGAAGTGAAGAAAAGAGCTCACTTTAGATATAAAACCCTAACAAAACCCTAACACACATCCATCTCACACACACATTCCCATATTAGTTCCAACTCAAATCAAGCTTGGATTGGTGATTGGGGCTTATTCCACGTGGGTTATATCAATTAGCTACTTTAAAATTGGCTTCTAGGCTCCTTAAAGGCTCATCTTAGCCTTTATCCATGGTAATCGTTGAGCCCTACTTGTAACTACATAGATGTTGATTAATTGTATTTAATTAATGACTTGGTTTAGTTTGTGTTGACCTTTTGCCTAAAACAAGTTAATAAATTACCACTACTCTTAGTCAATTTTAGAAGGCCTAGTCTTTAGTTTGAAAGACAACTTGTAGGTTAGATCCTAGAATAGAACAGTAATCAACACCTAGAAAGACTTGGTTAATTATGCCCTAAAGCTTTTTAATAATTTAGGACAAACCTATACTATAAAAGGGCTCGTTATAAGAGTATACCAGTAATTAAAGGTAATAAGGTTAATTAGCTAGGGCCTTAACTAGAGTAACTCAAACCATCAATTACCCGAAGCAAGGACTAGAATACTAAGCCCATATACAAGAAGTAATCACCCTAGTTCCTTTCATATTGAGTTTAGTTACCTTTTCCTAGTTTGACCACCTCTTATTTCATACATACCTTAGGTAGCTTTAGTTTAGATCATTTAGAGCTCCATTCCATTCGAACAAAATCGATTCACACAAACAAACACATAGCTAGTTCTAAAGCATACGAATTTAAGAGACCAAGCCAAGGGGCCTTCTTGTAGAGATCGACCTCGCTAGTGCGCTCTATACTGTAGCACCCTCGTACGTTTGAAAGCATTAAAGCTTGATTCAGGAACCCAAATTTGCACATTCTTTGTAGCCGACCAAATCACAACGATCAATAATGATGCATAACTTACCATTGATCTAACCATATATAACAGGGTACAATTTCTTCTATTTGCTACACCATTTTGCTGGGGACCCTGGTGCAATCAGCTGAGACACAATCCCCTATTGTGTGAGGTACTCCTTGAACTCTCTTGAGAGGTATTTTCACTATCTTAATAAAATTGAAAGGCTTTGATATGTTCATTTAATTTTTCGTTTCGTCTTATCCTTGAATTCCTTAAATTTCTCAAAGGATTTAGACTTTCATTACATTAAATATACATATCCATATCTTGAGTAGTCATTGGTGAAAGTAATGAAATACTCATAACCTCTTCGAGCCAGTTTGCTCATAAGACCACATACACTGGTATAAACCAATTCCAATACTTTTTCAGCCCTTTGTCCTTTAGATGAAAATGACATTTTGGTCATCTTTCCTTTGAGGCAAGATCCATATGGAGGTAGATCCTCGAAAGGGCCCATCCTCGACTAACATTCAAATCCACTTTAGACTAATATGTCCTAAGCATAGGTGCTATAGATAAGTATTATTAGTTGAAGAAATCTTTCTTTTCCAGGAATTAATATGTTCTATATTATGCAAAGTTTGTAATAGGATATATGTACAACAAGATGCATACTATCGGAACAAATAACATTTCCATCTCTACTTATACCAACACTAGAATGGATGTTAATGCAAAAACCATCTAATATTAATTGGGATATAGAAACAAGGTTTTTATGTGGACTTGGTACATAATACAGATTGTTCAAAAATATCTTCCTATTATGTGGAAAATTCGAACATATTGCTTTCACTTCTATAGCCCGTACTTATGCTCTATTCCCTATCCTCAGAGTAAAGTCCTTTTTAGCTAGCTTCTTCATTGCCTGAAACCAATGCAAAGAATTACAAATATGGTTAAGGGATCTTGGGTTTATAATCCAATAATCTATAGAATCCACCACTAAGTAGGTTTCAATGTAGAGTAAAAGAGGTGTACTGTACTTATTTGGCCTTAGGCAAAGTACTTAGGACAATCCTTTTACCAATGCCCCTTTTGGCTGCACTTAAAGCATTTCCCCTTTGGCTTTTCAACACTTGCCATCTGTTTTAGCCCTAGGCCTGACCTTTCTTTATGAACTGGTTGCCACCTAGTAGGTTAGCTAGTCAATCAATTTTAGCTCTACTAGGTGATCCACTACAATAGAATGCACCGACTTTGCTGTTATTTGCTGGCACATCTTCTGGGTTTGATGATTACATTATGAAAAAACTTTGCTAATGCTCATACTAGCTTACAACTATAAAAGAAACATTACATGGATGCCAAAACTTCCTATGCTTCTTTTAAATAAAGCTACAAGCAATATCTCTATAAAGATCTATACACGAAATCATCTATGGCCAATTGGTGTTGACTTCACACAAAGTTTTATCATGCATTCATACAAAACATCAAAGGGGTTTTATATAACCTGCACATACAAGCATAAAACCACAAGTATATGCAACAGAAAGCTTCCTTAATCTTGCCACTCATAAGATTACTTGTATACTTATGTAAATACAATGTTTTTTCTTAGTCAAAGCATGTATTGTATGAGTCTACGCTCTGATGCCACTTGTTGGATCGACATATCTATACGTAGTCTATCTACGTCCATAGTTTCAAAAATATTTGCAAGAAAACATGCTAAGAAAGTGGAAAAGACCACATAAACACACAAAGATATGCTTAAGAATATAAAGAGCATAACTTGTATAACATAGTATGTAAATGTTACCTCTTATAGTACAGGGCCATTGAAGAAGCTTCACAACTTTGCATAGGAGCTAGTCCTCCAAAAATTAACTTAAGAATATCACCAATGAACTCAAGGTGACCTCTTAGGCTTCTTCTATATGATTGGTAGAGACTTAACTAGAGAGAATAGTCTTTTTGTGTGGGAAGAAGCTTAATAATAAGCTCTTGAAAAACTAGAGCACAGGCCACATAATAAGTGTATACTAAGTGTTATAGAATTCGGGTTTTTTGCTATAGACCCCCCATATTTAGGCATAATTACACTGTTAGTCTCTAAATTCACGAAACTACATTATAGACCCCTTGTGTTTTTTCAAAATTTGCACACTTGCCCTTCCATCAAGTTTTCTGTTAATTCCTTAACGGATCTTAGGAAATGTCCACTTTACCCTTATCTTATTTAATAAATTGGCCTTTTTGCCCTTATCTTATTTTAAAAAATATAAATAAATTAAAAAAAAAGAAAAAAATAAAATAGCCAAGCCACCACCCTCACCTTCATCCCCCGCTACGCCCATCATTAAAAAAACACATACACACACACATATATAAACATATATATATACATATACATATACATATATACATATATACATATATAGATATAGATATATACATGCATATATATACACACACATGTATATACATATATGTGTGTGTGTAAGATGCTTTCAGAGTAGGAAATTAGCAAAGCACATTGACTTTCTTGTACCTGGAACCGTTTGATGGACCTTTTATGCTCATACCATGATGGTTGCGTGGTATTGGTGGTGTTCGCAGGTAGTGGTGAGGGTTGGCATAGTGGTGGGCGGTGATGGTCATGGTAGTGGGTGAGGGCCTAGCGTAGTGGTGGGGTAGGGTAATGATTTTTATTTTTGTTTTTCTTTTTTAAAAGATGCAGAAGAAATTTTTTTTTTTAAAATTAAACACATGGGGGTGGGGTCTAAGGGGTGGTGGTGACGGTAGGGGCATGGTTGTGGGGGTGGGTGGTGATTTTCGTTATTTTTTTTTTTTGGGAAGATGAAGAAGAATTTTGAAAAAAAATACTTGCGGTATTTGTGCAATTAATGGCAAAATGCAAAGCTCACTTTCATTTTGAGCATATGAGAACACTTCCCATTAAAATAGATGGAAAACCTGACAAAGGGACCAAATGTGCAAATTTTGGAAAAACACAAAGAGTTTATGCTATAGTTTTTTGAATTTAGGGACTAGCGGTGTAATTAAGCCTAAGCACAAAAGGTATATAAGCAAAAAACTCTTTAGAATTCTCTAGCCAAGAAAGGAAAAGATCAATTACAAGATTGCATGTATGAAATGGTGATGGGTGTTTGCCTATTTATAGAAGAACAAGGCACATTCAAATCTCCCATGTTGGCTGGAAAAGCGAGTGTGAATACAAGTTAGCATATGTCACTTTCAAAGCCAACTAGCATACAACTCATAGTTACTTGGAAGACTTGAATTCTCTTATAGTGTTTTCTAGCACGTCTTGCAAGACGTGGGCCAAGCCCACGTCTTAGCCTAATACACAATCGATAATCCATGTAGTGGCCCAAGTCCATTAAGAAACCATTCCAGGCCAATTAGCTTATCTTGGATCTAAAGAAGCCCATACCCAAATTCAAGCTTTAGCCCAATAAGGATACTATCACAATATGGAATTTGTTCATTCAAGATTACTCTCTCAAAGTCAACCAACTAGAGAAGGGACCAAAAGACACAATTATCCTTACTTCCAAATGACTAAATGTCCTTGCCAAATCTAGGCAACATAATGACCACCTTAACTCTAATCTACTCTACCAAAAGATCAAAGCGACACTCTAAGGACAATCACTAGTACCCAAAAGCTCATCACAAACGGATATGACCTTTGTCTTTGACCTACTAAGTAAATGACTGCAATATTCCTTTATGTATACCCACAGCTAAGGCTAGTCCTTTTGCTTGTACTATCACCTCCTTAGCTGCATATTCTCCATTGAGATCTCTTGTCCTATGGATAATCACCTTTGATCATAGATCACTTGATCTCAAGAGTGACCTTCAAGCCAAATAAATGATATACCCTTGAAGGTTGCATCACTATATCTAGATTCAAGTGATCAACTAGACAATCCTAAGGGGGCACATTGATTCTATGTTACACATACACATCCTGATTAATTAGAACTTACCACTCAACGTATCAAGTTGTTAATCTTAATAGAATAAGATCTCACACATGGTGAATCAAAGTATCAAACCCAAATTTTGTTAGTTCATTCACACATACTCAAGATTGAAAGCATTGGTCACTTAGTAACGGTGAGTGTATTATTTTCTTTCTTTGATGGTACGATCTCTAGAAAATACACTCACAATAGTCTTGTCTAATGCGTGACACACGCACTAGAAAGACAAGTCTGGGAAGACCTCCAATGACCTAGGCAGATTGCTCTCAATGAGAAGATATGCTCAGTATATCCTTATCTACACAGAGTGTCTAGCATTACCATTTGGTTAAGACTTATTTATGACATGACTAAATCTAGTCTTGGATTTACTGTGTATCTAGCCTCATTACGCACCTAAGTCATTAGTTCAAGTCAGGGACCTTTATACATGCATTAACAAATCACATATCAGAGATCATATGCAAGAAAGAAACTCGTCATAACATCAATAAAACGATTATACATTGTTTAACGTTCATAATGTCATATACAAGTGGTTTTTAGGGCATACTATAATCAACATGGGACACATGGAAGTACTGCATTTACACATCTAGAGAAAATGAACGAATTATGACGTGCATTAAATATGGATAAGAGTCCAAAGACGTGAGCAATTATAGAATTCAAAGAGGCCTGGGAAGTTATTTGCAGAAATGTGTGCAAGTTAAGTGAGTTGGTAAAATGCATAAGTAGTCCAAACTCTACGACATCATTTGAACAGCTTTTGAGGCATTAATTATACCCAAGTTTCGCACTTAGCGACTTAAGATTGCTGAAAGAAAGAAAGGTTGATTGTGTCTAAGAAGTAGAGGAGATGAGGCCGAAAGGCTCGGCCAAGAGAATTATAAGGCTAATATATGACTAGCAAAAATAAATTAGCTGGTGCCATACATGTGACATAGAGAAGTAGTAACCAAGTCAAACAAAAATGGTGCACGATGCCAAGGATTTGTTAACAAATTCTAAGCAAATCAAGAGGGAATCAACACCAAATTAAGCACAATCTCCCTAGTCGTTGTGGCTCTAGAATAAGCTAGTTTGTTGAGAATTTTTCAAGAAGCCTAAACAATAAAAATGGCATTGTACTCAAAAGCTCAGAGTTCCACAACCACCAAATTTCTATCTTATAATCTTAACTCTTTTTAGCTTAGCCTAGCTTAATCTTAGTGTACTTTAGCCTAGTTCAGGAGTTAATCATAGCAAACACTATAGTATCACTGTAATTCTAATCCTATTGAATCAGATTTTTTTTGTTGAAAGAGAGTTTTTATTGTGGCCTCTTCATAATCTTAATTTCATGATAAGTAAAATTTTTGATCAGATGCATTGCCTGTTCATCCATCTATATATTTTTGATTTTGCCTTTTTAGTTTTAGTTCAAATAGTGCTTGAATTATTGTGCAAATTGACTCACTATAATTAGAGAGTCTATGACTGGTAGCAATACAAGTTTTTTGATTGACTTCGAGGCAAGAAAAGAATCCTTCATTGTGAGTTTGCGTAAAAGAACTAGGAAACCGTATAGGCGTTACAAGAAAACCCAGTCTCTTTGTTGCAAGGTTAGAGTTTGGTCAAAGTTGTGGCTAAGAACGTGTGGCCAAAAGGGAGATTTTCCAAGCAAACACACCTATACCCATAATGGTCGATAGAAGGGCCAATGTCATGGAAATGGACCTTGTTGTTGAGTTGGGTAGTTCAGCTAAGATTCTCTATCTGGGAAGCAATACTCTTGGCCTGCTTAACTACTTCAAACACCTTACTATTTTATTGCTGAGCTCGATAGTTGTTTAAAGTCAACTACTCCAATAGTGTAACTTGATTAGCCAACATGTTTCATGTGGCTTTTGTCGCATATCGCATCAATTAGAGGGGCTAGGGCCTCCATGAGCTTCTTATTTGACTTAATGGCTACCTTAACTAAGGTCTTGTTTATGATTTCAGCCGTAGCCTAAACAATAGCGTCTTGCATACGGAACATGAACCCATCTTGCGTTTGAGCCATCACTTGGTTATGCAAGGTCTTGGAGATTTGTCACTAGATAGTTGGCCTAGACATTTATGATCAGGTACATTAAGAGTGAACTCTACCTAACTAGTGGCTATCTGTATAGGTTGTGAAGTTAATGCGTCCTTGTTTGAGGTTGACAATTGAGACACTGGATCCTCATCTCTATCCATATCTATTGCTAGACATTTTCTATGGGTATTATGTAGTATGTTCCACCAAGCATGCCAAAAATTGTTTGCTTGGAAAATCTTTTTTCTGGCCACACGTTTTTGGCCATAGCTTCAGCCAAACCTAGACCTTGCAAACAAGAACACCTGATCTCTCTATAACGCCTATGCAGCCTCCTAGTTCCTTTATGTAAAGTCACAATGAAGGGTTCTTTTCTTGTCAATGAATTTGATCCAAGGACTTGTACAACTATAGGTAATAGATTTTCCAATTATGAATAATCAACTTATATAAATACTCAAGCGCCAATTGAAGAACCATAATTGAAAAAGAAATCTAAAGCATATAAATTGAAGAACAGGTGTTGGACCTGATTGATGTTTTTATTACAGTGTAATCAAGGTTATAAAGAGCCCACAATTACAACTCTCTATGAACACAAATTTGATTCAAGAAATCAATATTATGGTGATGTTGTAGTATTTAGCTAACTATGTTAATGCTATGCTAGGCTAAATTATGCTATGACTAAGCTAAGCTAAGAAGAAACAAATAAGATAATAACAATTGGTGGTTGTGGAATCCGTAACTTCTTAGAGAGTATTTGATTTGGCTTTTTTTCTAGTCAAACTTGCTTAAAGCCTAATTTAAGTTAATAAAAGTGTTTGTTTTTATTAAAAATGGCTTTCAGTAGAAAAAAAAAGCTTCCAAACCCCAACTTTTGCTTTTTATGGATTTAAGCACTTTGAAAAAACAAGTTTGACCAAATCATTTACTATTTAATCCTTAATTTTTTATTTTTATTACTAAAATATCTTTACTCTTTTATCTTATACTTATCTTTTTAAATTCTATTTTAATGTCCTTAATAGTTATTTTAACTATATAACTTATTTTTCAATCCACTCTAATCAAACATGTAAATACTTATTTTTATAACTACAACTTTTATTCAAACACGTAACTACTTAAAATTGACAACAAAAAAAAAGCTACTTAAAAGCCAGGAGTGCTTTAAGTAGCTTTTTATAAGCCAATCCAAACACCCTCTTAGTGTCGATCCACTTTTATTCCTAGGACTCCTGGGAAAATCTCAACGAATTAGCTCATTTTGGAGTCACAACGGCTAGGTAGGTTCATGCTTGATATTGCATTGATTTTCTCCACCAAATTGCTCAAAAGTTGTTGGCAACTCCTCGTACATTCGTTGTCTTTATTTTAGCTTGGTCATATCTCCTGCGCCACGTGCATCGCACTTGCTCATATATTCTTCTAGCCATAGGTTGGCCTTGCTGCTTCCTTGGCTGTGTGTTCGGCCTTACTTCTTTTACCACTTGACTGCAATTGGCCTTTTCCTCTTCGACCACCACAAGCCACAAAGTGTGGAATTTGGGTATAAACAACTGTTATAGGTCTTGAACTTTTCAATTGTGAATAATGAGTTGCATGAATAATCAAATGCTAATTGAGTAACAACAATTGAAAAGGGAAAAATCCAGAACAATGAATTGAAGGTCTGGTTGTGTACCTAACCATTGATTTTATTATCATGAAAACAAAATTATAAAGAGCCACGATAACAACTATCTTTTGGCTACAAAATTTGATTTGAAGAATTAATGCTATGATGGTGTCATATTGTTTAGCTATCTATGACTAACGCTAAGCTATAATAAGATTATGCTATGATTGAGCTAAGAAGTTAGGATAAACTAAATAAGATATTAAGGATTGATGGTTGTGAAACTTCTTACATCTAAGCCTTTTGTCGAAGCCAGAGAATGTTATCCAGCTAGCACATTTTGGGGTCACAACGGTTAGATGGAGGTCGTTCTTGTGCTGATCTTCTTCCTGGCTTAGGAGTCATTTTAGACTTCTTAACGTGCACAATGCTTTATTTGACCTCTATTCATTTATTTCCTCTAGTTGTATTTCAGCCTCATCTTTTTCTTGGCCACACTATCGGCCTTGCTTCTTTCGTCCTATAGTCACAGTCAACCCTACCTTTTTCAGTCACCCTAGGCCCTAGAATGTAAATTTGAGATGTCAACAAATAATAATGATGATGATGATGATTTTGATGATGAGGATAATAGTAATAACAACAACAACAACAACAAAAATAACAATAACAATAATAACAACAACAACAACAATAATTATTATTGTTGTTGTTGTTGTTGTTGTTATTATTATGATTATGATTATGATTATTATTATTATCATCATCATCATCATCATTATCATCTTTTCAATAATAATAAATATAATATGAAAACAACAATAATATTAATAAGGTCATATTGATGTTTACATAATTTTACATTTACCAATTAATATAACAACTGCTTTTTTCATATATTTTTTGAATTATTATCCTAATCAACTATTTATTAACTATTAAAATAACCATCTATTGCCAAAACAACTGTTATCCACCCAAACATGTATGAAAAACCCAAACATCTATTTGTGCCATTGACCAAAAAGAAAATCTAATTGTGCCTAATTATGTTAAAATGATCGAAAAGACCCATCAAATGGCCCAAGTTTTATTTCCACTTGATAGCAATTTGTGTTTTATTGTGTAAATTTTGGTGCTCTTCTCTCTCCTCTCTCTTTATTTCTCTCGTAGAAATTTTGCTTATTCTACCATCTTCAAATCTTGAAACCTGACTTTAATCTTTCCAAAAACCCTAACCATTGCAATATCATCATTTTTTATCTCTACATTTCTTTGGGAAAAATTTTTATATAGAAAACTAGTTTCACAAATTTATTTATTTTCTTGATCTGCATTTCAAATTGACTTTGCCTACAACCTTGAGAGATTATTAAGGAAAAAGTTTGCATTCAGCTTTTCAAGAACTGGTATGTCTCAAAACCTTGTAAGTTTCTTTTTTCTATTACTTTAATTAATTAATTTATTAGCTTGTACCATTGTTGCTATCTTTATTCGGGTTTAGTTAAAATGTATTTTTCTACCAAACTTTGATTCATGTAATGTAGTAAGAGTTAAATGTCGTTATTACTTATTAATAGAGTTTACGAATTTTGAATGGAGACAAAATTACTTTGTGCTAGGATTAGTTGGTCTATCTCAAGAAGCTATCTTTAGTATGTAACTCCTTGATGTCATGTGTGAAGTGCAGAATGCATGTAAATGATTTTATGGAGTCAAAGTAATTAAGGGCTCGTTCGGATTAGCTTATCTTATAAGTGCTTTTTTTAACAACTTTTGAAAAAGTATATTTTTGAAAAGTTAAAAGTTCTGGCTCTGAAAACGATGTATTGAGCTTTTTCCATAGTTTTAACTTGTTTGGAAGCCAAACCAAGTAATTATTACAAAAAGAATATATATTTTTTTTCGAGAAAAAAAGTGTTTTTTTTTTTTCTTAAAAAAGTCAATCAAAATCAAAATAGGTCCTAAGATCCCTTTAGCAACACATTTATTAGTACATGATTGGTTGAGGTTCAATTATGAATAGTGTTTCCTTATGTGTTGCTGTTGAGATGTATATTCGTCCATAATGGACATGATTTTTTAACCACAGGATCTTATTTATGGAATAGCTAGTACTCAAAATCAAGAGTTGAAACATGTTGATGGTCACAGTTCTGTCTAGTTGACCAAGTTTCAAGTTTTCCTGCAGTTCTTAACTCTTAAATTAATCAACAAGCTGATGTTTTCAATGAACGTATGGTGATATTCTTAGTGGATGTATGGCTTTCCAAGTAGGATAAATTAAATGCGGTTTTAGCATTTTGGTTATAGACTTTTAAACATTTAATCCTCGAAGATCATTTTTTAATGATTGTGATGAGTTAAGAAATTGTGTTATTAGGAACTTCAAAATCTACTTTGTTTTCTATACCAAAATACGTTTATTGTGCGTGGAAATTATTGTGTATTCTAGAGTTGAGAGGGTGGTGTGGGCCATGAGGCCTTTAGGATTACGTTTCCTCAGGAAGGATGGAAATTAACTAAATAGTTTGCTTTGATATGAGTCAATTTTTAAAATGTTGTTTGTCGTTATGAAAGTTAGATGTTAATGGACAATATTACAGTGGTTTTGCATTCTAAAATTTATTTTAGTCGCATTTGGATTGTATTCAAAAATATTGTCCTATTGATAAATGTTTGGATGTTGATGATTTCTTACAATTTCTATAGATTGTGTACAAACAGGTCCTTTTTTTTGTTGCTGCATCTTGAAGAGTCTAATACTACATGTAATGGGAAAAGGTGTGGACTCTATAATTGCCAACTTAACTAGGTTATCATCAAATCATTGTTGGCTTGAATCTTATTAGCAATTTTGAAAGAAAAACCTGGTGAAGTGACAAGATTTAATATGGAAGGAAGGATAAGAATAAGAGGGTGGAGAGAAATGTGGCATAGAGAGAGATGCTGGGGGAAGATCTTGGAAAATGTAAAGACATGCAATTATCCTAGACCTGGAGGACAAGAGCATTTTTCATCTGGATAGGACATACTATGTTTCTTTGTTTAAATGCTATAATATGATGCCTATAAATTTCAACTTCTATGTTATGGAGATTAAGTCATTGTTGTTTTGGAGATTAAATTACATATTGGATTTAAAAAGTGCTTATCTTTCATGGTAACATTGAATATGTGAAATAACTATGATAAAAGAGGGGTATATTAATTTAGAAAATCAGAAGATGCAAGACTTACTCCACCTTTTAATGAAGTACACAGTCATATCAGTAGCTACTTTTTGAGTTGTCTTAGTGTAATTTGTTTCCATGTTTTGCATATCCATTGTGAATATTTGAAGTTTTAGACCCTTTTTCGTATTTATTATAAATGACGTGTCAAGTTGTACAAACTAGTACCTTCCCTTACCTTTTCGAAATCTTAGATTGTCGTTTCGTTTTACTTTTTCCGGTAGATGGATACTTCATTATCTTTTTGAGGTTGGAGTTCTTTTAAATGTTGCATCGTACTGAAGAAAGCAAGGCTTTACTTTTCTGATTGTTATATTTTCCTTTTGTTGGTCTTGTGAGCATCATGGAGGTTCAATGTATTTCTTTGACATAGTCTTGCCATCTTCCTTATCTTCTTATACCACTTTTTGCATTTCTTGTATTCGGGTCCAAACAATAGGATGTTTTCTTGAATTCTCTTGGAAATAGTGAACGCACATGTGTATGGCAGTTCCTGGCTTTAATACAATTAGTGATGATGATCACTTTATCCATCCTATATGGATAAAGTTTGATATTCATTCCCCTTTTATTTCCTTGTGGAAGGTAGAGAGTTCTAATCCCTTGTCATCTAGGTAATGTGTTTCCATCTCCTTAGCATTTACAGGGTGAGAAATTTTTATTTACTTGATTTGCTGATTGATTTGAGAGATAGTGAATTCTACTTAAGGTATAAATTGCCCAGACATATAACAAGAACATGGCACATGATTCCTATTAGTGCAGATTTAAGTACTTTACCTTGAAATTTTTAAGTGAGAAGAAGATTTGACTTAGGAAATTTTTAGGGTAGGCGATAAACTAAGAATCTTTCTGTGAGCTTTGTGCTTTCTAATGTTTCCTTCACATTGCAGGCGTCTTTTATAGGACTGGGTTGGACTTGCTGGTAAAGGGAGTTTTTGTTGCAACAGTGGCTGGCGTAGCTAAATTTGAAGTTCAGCCTGGTATAGGAGTTGGAAGTATTAGTTTGATCAGCCTGTCTTTGCCTTTGCTTGCATAGTTTTTTTTTATTCCATTGTTGCCATCTCTAGTTATGTCTAGACCCCTATTTTCAATTCTGAAAATACCTCGCCTGCCTTTAAGTTTCCTTTTTAGGCCTATTTCCACATAGCATTCCTGTTTCTTAAATCTTTAATTTGTTATCTATGTTCCTTTCGGATTTTGGCATAAGGAAGAGCCTGGTTTTCGGAGGCTATATAAATTAGCAATAATGACTTTCTAGCTTGTGGTATTTTCCAAGAGTACAAGGATGAATTCAGAGGAGGAGCAAACTGAGGATTACCTTTTCAAAATTGTTTTGATTGGTGATTCGGCTGTTGGAAAATCAAACTTGCTTACTAGATTTGCCAGAGATGAATTCTATCCAAACTCTAAATCAACTATAGGAGTAGAATTCCAGACGCAGAAAATGGAAATAAATGGAAAGGAAGTTAAGGCTCAAATCTGGGATACAGCTGGACAGGAGCGGTTTAGAGCTATTACGTCGGCATATTATAGAGGTGCAGTTGGTGCTCTTCTGGTCTATGACATTAGTAGACGCCAGACATTTGATAACATTGGCAGATGGCTTAATGAACTTCATAGTAAGAAATAGAGCACATTTCTTGTGACTCATTTTTGTTGTCTTGTTATTTGCATTTTTACTGTTATTTATACACTCATAATAGGTACCATAGTTGTTTACTGGCAAAGACTTGCATCTCCAAATTTTTAAAAAAAAAGAAAAAAAGAATGACATATAATATCTTAAATTTGAAAGATTTTAATGCCAAACTTCCTAGTTAGAGATCTTTGATGCCATGATGTTTCTGCTGATTACCTGGTTTTTCTTAACAGCTCACTCAGACATGAATGTTGTTACTATACTTGTTGGTAACAAATCAGACCTCAAAGATGCCAGAGAAGTTACCACTGCTGAAGGCAAAACATTAGCAGAAGCACAAGGTTTGTTTTTCATAGAAACTTCTGCTCTAGATTCCTCCAATGTATCTTCTGCTTTTCAAACAGTTGTTAGAGAGATCTATAACATTTTGAGTCGGAAGGTTATTCAATCGCACGAACTTAAACAAAAGGATCCTAGCTGGATGGGGAATGGAAAAACTGTGGTCTTGCAGGCTGAGGAGAATCAAGGTGAGGGGCAAGCCAAAAAAGTTGGATGTTGTTCATCGTAAAGGCAGCTTGATTGGAAATTTGGTGAGGAAGTCCACCTTTCACTTTTATGGCTACTGAACCCTCTTTAACATTTCTTTTCCTTGTGGTAATTCAATCTATTTCCATTGTCCAAAAGAGACAAACAACAATTTCCAGTTTCATGAGGTATACAAGGAAGTGGATTAGAAAATGTACATGACCTGTAGGGAAGAGGAACCACACTTTTGATGATTGTGAATATTTATCACCCTTTAGCTTTGTAAGATACACACTGCATGCTCATTTTCTGCATTTTCTAATGTAGTGGCCATCTTCTTCTGTTAGTTTAGGGATTTTCATGTGGTTGGACTAGATTAATTTGATATCCTAAATTAGACTAAATTAGGGTTTCACCCGTACAATGAATGGGCAATAAGTGATTTAAACGTCAAATAACGTAAATGTTATTTACAAAGAGGGAAAACCATGTAAAAAAAACAGACAAATAATAATGAAATATTAAACTCGTGCAACGCATGGGACACACACAAACACATGTATACATTAAAAATTTTGATTATACATAATCAAGTCAATATCTGTAGGTATTTTTTGGTAGAATATGGTCTTATAAACCATCATATTCATACAGTAAACTTATTTAACCCAAGTGATTTGCTATTATTAGCAATTGATATATCAATTAAACAATATGACACATGCGAGAAGATGAAATTCTTAATAATTGCATTTTGAAATTAGTAATATATTACAAACCAATGACGTAATATATGATTTGCCAGGGTAATAATACATAGTGCAAGGACGATATAAAACTTTAATGATGATCAACATAATTAAAATAAAATGGATTTCAAGAATAAGTAGATAAATAAAATAAATAACCCAAAAATAAGATGATGCAGAAGTGAAAAGAATATGATAAATTACTAATTAGAGACACATAACACTTCAACTGCTAAGAAGATACACAGCTGTGGACATGAATAAAGTGTTGTCCATTACATCGTTAAGCGATTAGGAAAGAAAAAAAGTCGGATATACCATGAAATAACAAATAAGCCATGAGGGAAAAAACAAAGTCAGCTACCACAAAATAACAAATGTAAAACACAATTGCATTAGTAGTTAAGGGGTACAAACAACATAGAAATTTTAATCCATTGACTACACACTTCAAAAATAGAGAAGAAACAACTTTGTAATCTATTGGTTAATTTATATTGCCCTCTTTATTTCTGTCTCCTGGTGAGGGTTATAGCCTATAAGCTCAAAGTCTACAGCAAAAAATGAATCTATCCTTTTTCTGTGGGTTGATCTTCAAAATCTATTCCATAGATAGTGAAGAAAATGTCAAAAGTCCAAAAGCAAAAAAGCAAAAAAAAAAAAAATTGTAAATAACGACGATATATTAGACATTGGCATGGAGAGATTCTATACTTTAAGAAATCGTGTCTAGAACTTCCAGGTGCAGAAATTACACTTGGTTTCCATTTTGTCACAATATTTGTGCATTTATAGTGTGAAAACTTACCATCTCTAATTAAAGATTGGAGGTGCTGATAAAAAATAGAAGACTAAGCACAAACTCAACATTTAAACTCACAATGTCTTAAAGACAATTTAGTAGCTAATGATCTCTTGTTTAAGGATACATATTAGAGCACAACTTTGTCCATATGGATACTCAAATCTGAAAAGGAAAATGATGGCTAATCCAAAAGAAATCTATTAAAGTCCACTATCTTTTGGAGAGATAGAGTGAAATTAGCAAAATTGCTTAACGTTGGTAATTCTTCAGTCAAAGAAAGGAATATTAAGCTTAAATTAGACTTCAATTAATATTTAATCTCCAAAATTGCTTCTAGAGTTAATATGAGTCATGGAGTAGGACCCTAATTAAGTTGCAAAAGAATTGTAATGTTGTTCAATGTAAATAGTGAGCCGTTAGATAAGAAAAGCTTAATTGTATACTTTCTAGTTTAAAGATTGCATAACTATACTATCAAACACATTTTGTGTCTAAAAAGCCCAATATCCTGGAAACACTTCAAAAATTCATCTATGTAGAGAGAATCACACCACAAAAACCTAAATGTTGTGTTATAGATGTCCAAAAAGGCACAAAGTCCTTTTCCCTAAGTGCCTCATTTCCTTAACTAACAAATTTGGACTAGTAACTGCATTTTAGTTAAAATTGATTGTTGGGCTATATGTGATGTGCATAACATGTCTTAATATTTAACTTTCGAGCAAATTAGTTAGTCGTATTTGACTTGCATAGCATGATCTCACTGATGGCAATTTGAAGCAAGCTAAAATGAAGCTTATTGCAAACCTATTGATGTTGATTGCATTGATATATTGTATTAGCATCTTTGCTTTCTTAACATTATTCGCAACATTTACAATTGCAATATATCCACAATGTTTTACGACACCATCACCTAGAGAGGAAATGTCCTAGAAGCCACGTATTCACATAACAAAGAAAAGGAAAAACATATCAATTGAATTTGTTTTCATAATTTAATTATAAATTACCTAAGAATGGAGCGTAGGAAATATAAAAGACAACATATCATTAGTAATTTGCAATGTGGACGAGGCTTTTGTGCTGAAGAAAGAGTTACATACCTTTAATAGAAAAATTTTCATATCAGGTAATCTTGAGAAAGGGGAAAGAAAGTGATCTTCCTGTTAACAATGCCGCCGTAGTAATCTCCTTCACTTTTGCACAGGAACTCAAGTATATGTTTTCTAGTACAAAAAAAAAAAAATGTGAGAAAATATTGTTTAAGCTATGAAACACCCAATTCAATTCTAATCATAGTTAAAGATCAGCTTTACATGCTTCCTTAATAACCTTGTTGAATTGTTTTAGCGCATAAATGTTGAATGTCACTACATGTGTTAGCATATTCACGTTTAAAATTTTTATCAACTCGAAAATATTTGTAGAATATTACTTAAGGACCCAATGCATCAGAAGACCAGGGACAACAACTTGAATAGTCTAATCATTTAGAACGTTGTTATCAAAAGCCTCATAACTTCAAGCAATGAATTAGATTTTGCTTAAAAAAAGGAGCATGGAAGAAGTCATGAAAATAAGAAATGAATGATTATGACTACGGATGATGAAATAAAATATGATCGGAACAAATGTATTGTTTCTAGTTTAAAGATTGCATAACTATACTATCAAACACATTGCATCACCTTTACACCTTCTATAAATGCTATATTTGTCTGTATCTAGCCGGATTCACTTAAAGAATCACATGAATAGATGATTGAAAGTCTATATTTGCCTATATCTAGCTAGATTTACGTAAAGAATCGCACAAATAGATGATTGAAAGTAACATAAGCACTTAATAGTTAATACTAATAACTAATACATGTTTGAAATTAATTAATCTCACAATTAAGCACTTAATAGCATTGTAAGATATAGAAGCATAATTCTTACATATTAGTTGGACAAAAGAGAGTAAAAAAGATCAAACCCCACATCAACATATTGTAAAACACATCTATTACTATATCATATTAGTCTATCTAAATTACAGGAAGTGGTGTCAGGTAAAGGACTTTACGTAATAGGGGCATGCCTAGAAGATGCAGAGATACAACCCAATACACTAAAAAATAGAGAACAAAGAAACTTGAATATAATTGAACTCAATAAAAAGATGATCAGATAAAGGGGGTTAACATAATAGTAAATCAGTATAAAATACAGCTTTTAGCCTTATAGCATAACAATGAAAATAATTTACTAGTATCCAATTTAGTAGAATCAACTATAACGTAACATATAGACTAAATTGACCAAAAGAGGAAACCGTGAAAAAGTCAATTTTACCAATGAGATCAATAAAGTCCCAAATAATTAGTAAGATACTTTTAGACTTCTAAATCTAAAAGGAATTAACAAATCACCATGACAAATTAAATTCATTCTTTGTGCCTAAAAATCTGAAAGATACTAACCAAAGATATATACAACCAACATGTGGTTTCAAACTACATCTATTACACAAAACATAGTTCAAAAAATACAAAAATGGCAAAAAGACAATATCAACCCAAAACACCCATGTTAATGGGTTAAATCATTCAACCACCACCAATACAACCTTCCAAAGAGCTATTAAGACCACCTACGACAACATCTATATAACAAGCCCCAATTTTAATTTTATACATCTAAAATAGGTGAGAATGTTATATAAAATGAAAAAAACTATTAAAAATGAAAAAGAAAATAAAAATTATCAATTATTGTATAACTAAAAAATTAATAATTTTGACCAAAAAATTAATAATATAGCAAAAATGAAAACGATCTAAAGAAAATATAGATAAAGAAAAAAGAGAAAGCTTAAACGATCCAACATTTTTATCATGGTAAATAAAAGCCAAAACTAACTAGCATATCGAATTGAAAATCCAAAAGTAAAAATCTCCGTAATAGAAGTAAAAGATCTAATGACCATGATGATTTCATGCGGATAAAAGCCTCGTGGTAACTAGCAAAAGCAGAAAAAATTTTCTTCAAGTCCAAAAACGCATACCTTAAAACTAACTCACAAATTGTTCACTCAAGATAGACATTGATGTCACATATGAGACCTCTTAAAAGAAAATCTATCATTTAGGACAATTTGGGAAAATAATTAACTTGGTGCCAAACTGGCGGACCATAATGGCACCGAGCCTGGCGACTTGGTCCACAAAAATCTTAATAGCTGGCCTCTAGAATCACAACATCTCTTGATGCCTCTGGACTCAACGTCTCCCTTAAGGAAGAGCTGGAGGATAATGATAGCCCCAAAATGCTCCTACTAAATACAAACTCATACTCTTTTGGAAAAACTCTACATATAATTGTTGCTCAAATTTTGTACAGAAAGTAACCACTCCTATCATCAAACAGTATCATTGAACAATTCAAATTATTTACGGGGTGATTCTAAGGGAATAACTTGTGTTTACTTTTTCATGATTGAGCTAAATAAACACACTCACAACCTCAATCATGATACTAAGGATGGCAATGGAATGAATGACTTAGGGTACCCGACATCGATCGACTCGATTAAAATCCGATAAAAATATCCGTTAAAACCCGGAATCAATCGGGAACGACTAAATATACCCATAGCATTTGGGATAGAATTGGGATTTGTTAGCATTATTGCCTTATTGACTTGTGTTTTGATGATGAGGTTCGAAAGTTATGTAATATATGTGATTAAGATGCTTGTGATGAATGATTGATTTGCTTGTGATGAATGGTTGACATGTATAATTGATATTTGATTTGAGTATTGAATGGCATATTATGTAAAGATCAATATTGTTTCTTGAACACTTGTGAGGTATTGTGTTTCTGATATGATATGTGAGTTCATGAGCAATTGGAGATGTATTATGCCTTGGAAGAAGATCATATGCCATCAGATGCATCAATTCATCATGCTTATTTGTTCAATCTTTGAATACTTGGTATGGTGACACAAGGATGGATAGGTAGTCATAAAGGGTACAGACATAGAATTTTTGTTGTAAGGTTACCTTTCTTGTGTACTTCTTGTCTTAATTTTGCTTGTGATTAAGATATTATATGCCCTAAAGTAGTTTTTGAAAATGATTCATGTTTTTCAAAATGTATTGATGATTGAAAAGTGTTTTTGAACTGATTTTTGAGGAAAATAATCATGGACTTAAAAGATTTTTAACATGGCAAAAAGGGCATTGATGGGCGAAGTTTTTTGAGCTATCGGATGAACTTCGCTTCACCCGATAGTGAGTTTTCAGTTTTCAGTTTTCAGCTGAAGGGTAACAGGTGAAGTTTATCGGGCAATTGGTACATACAAATTTCAACCAGATTGTATAGTTTTTTCAAATATCTTATCCAAAACTGGCCATTATTCGTAGGATCTCTTTCCTAGCTTAACCAATAATGTTTGAAAGTCATTTTTGGTAAAAAAAATCCTTGCTTCTAACAACTATATTTTTTCAAATTAGGCACACACACACACACACACACACACACATATATATATATATATATATATATCACCTTCTTCAAGCTCTTTTATACCAAGCACACAATTCAAGATTCAAAAAGAAAAGAACTTTCATCTTTTTTAAAAGAGGCAATCATAGGTGTTATGTTGTAATCCCATATACCAACTTGTGCTTCAATTTTCATTGTAATTTCTCTTGTTAAATTATATATTAAACACCGTGAGAGTTGGGTATTAACTAGAATAGTATTTGAGTGAACAAAATCAAAGTTACTCAAGTGGGTTCTTGATTTGGATGAAATCAAAAGTTGTATGTTGGCTTGTACTTAGCCAACTTGTGAAAAGCACAGAGTAATAGTGGAGTTTTTTTTGAAATCCTAGGGTGGGAAGTCCAAGGTAGTTGATGTAGGCTTGGTGGCTGAACCACTATAAATTGCTCATGTTCTTCGCTCTAGATTTCCAATTTCTGCCTTCTCGACTCAAGTCTATTCCACATTTAACACGCTTTCTGCTCATAAAAGAATATTCGAAGTTTGAAACTTTTCAAGAAATTTGTCTTAAACTCTATTCACCCCCCTAGAGTTAAGCTTGCCACTCACAGGATTGACCTCCTGGATACCTGCATTTTTGAACCCAGTTTCTGAATTTGTGTGTGTTTGGATTCGTGGATTAATTTTTAATGTGAATGGTTTTATTATTTGAAAATTTTGGTCCCTTTCTTATGCAGATAGTGTTATAAGTTTATGTTAATTTAAATTTGTTTGATTGTTTTCAATTATAGTTTGATGCATTGAGCTATTGATTATATGTTTTTTAGAATTTAGATTTGTTTTTTTTGTAACAAAGTATGTTAATTTGTTCTTTGTAGATTGAATTTATCATTTAGTGCATTTTGGGGATATAATTTAATTTTTTTGGGCAAAAAAATAGAATTTTTTTTAAATGGTTAGTTTTTCAAAATTTAGTGATTTAGTTCCGGTCCTGGTCCCAAGTTTCGAGCTCTGGGGGTTGAGAACATATCTTGAGTTCGGGTTGGGGACGTTTCGATTTTCATGAGTTTAGGGCATTTCAAGCTAAAAATTTTTATTTTTATCAAGTTTGGGACTTTCTTGGTACTTGTCGGTTTGGGATATTTCGGGAATGAGATTTTTTTTCTAATTTTTATCTGGGTTTGGGACAAGAATAGGAATTGGGATACTATCCAGGTAGCGAGTTTGGAATTCCTTCATGGGTAGGGTACCCATCCTATTATCATCCCTACATAATACTGATATGCATTACTTTCAAATCTTTCTAAGGATACCTATGCACATTGATTGAAACTCAACAAACGTATCCAACTCAGAAAATCAAGAAACTCGGGCATCAAATTATATATAGATAAGAAAATATACAATGGTAGTAAAAATTAATTACCGCGTACTTGTGCAGGGATGAAGCTAGAAAATATTTTTTGCTAGTGTCAATATAAAAAAAAATCATATATAAAATTTTTCAAAATATAAATGCTACAATTGATCTTGATAAGAGATCTGATATTTTGAAAGCATTGAATTATTACTTCATTTTAATGCTACCAAACACATCACTTTCAATGAAAAGGGTAAAAGGTAAGTCAAGAGGTTATGAGATATTTTAGTGGGGTCAAAATTAATTTTTTTCAACATATATGAGTATAAATTCTTTTAAAAAATTATAATATTGTTTGCTTGGAAAAACTTTCACTAAGTCACATACTTGAGGCTATAGCCTCGGCCAAGTGCGTCTGGAGTGTGAAGGGAAAACCTTAAAGTGACACCTTTTCGGCCTAGGAGTCTCCGTAGACAATTTTACAATGTGGGCTCTTTATCCCCCTACCCCGAACTCCATCCAGGGACTTTGTAAAGAACAAGATATAGGCTGTTCAATTGTAACAAAATAAATCGGAATCAAAGCGACAATGATTGAATCACCATGAAATCAAGTCACGAACTTTTATTACAACTGGAATAGCAAATTGAGAATAAGACGGACCCTTAAACAAATGGACAGAATACGAAGTAAAGGTTTACTAGATTCCACCATAAAACTAATTGCAGTGAATCATTCTTGCCATAAAATTAATTATAGCTTAGAAAATTGATAAAAGCCAAGCCACAAAGCTAATTGTAGCTACAGCTAAAAAGCCATAAACTTAATCATAGCAAAGCCATAAATTGAATTACACTGAAAGAGAAAAAATCTAGGTAATAAAGTGATTACAATGATGTTTAGGATAAAGCTAAGCTAACATTATGCGAACTACATTAAGCTACAAGCTAAGCTAAGGATAGGACTAAGCTATGAAGTTACAAAGCCAAGAAGCTAGGAGATAGATATATGATCAAAGCGAGGTGGTTTTTAAACCCTATTCTTCTTGGCCTCAATCAGCTTTTATAGCTACTAGCTTCGAAATCTCCACATTCAATTGGCGACTTCGGCATCTTCTGATTTGTTGGAGCTAACGAAGTTTTTTCAGTTTCGGCGCTGCACATTGCATCAGACTTGGTCTTCCTTATTTGAATTAGGCACTTGCTTGTCATGCATAAATTTATTATTGCTAGCCAAAGATCGGCCTTATTAAAACTAGTAATAGCCATGGTATCGGCCTTAGACTTCCTCTATTTTGCACCCTCTTCTTTGACCTCCAGGCCGATTGTTTGCAGATCTTGGAAATAAAATAACTCCTCTCAACCTGAATCCCTTTCTTTGACCATTAAGTCGATGGGCTGCAAAATTTGGGTGTAAACAGTGCCCCCTATAAGTTATTCAAACGACGTCGTAGAGTTTGAACTACTTATGATCACAGTCACGTGAATTGTGCCCCCAAAATAGTTAAACTTCTATTTACCATACCCCGTGCGATTAGCCTGGTACAGAGTTTTAAATGTATGTCACAGCCTATTGGCCACGATTGTCCCATTTTACTAACCTACAGCCTCCACGTGTCCCACTAAGTCCATTACCGCATGTCTCTTTTAGCATTAAGCCCTGTAAGCGAATTCAATGTCCTTACATCTTCCGAGTATTTTCATGATTACAGGACACAACCTTCAATTCCCAATTAATACGGTCTAGGTTAACGTGAATCAATCGTTACTAATCTCCTTTAAAAAAGCATACAGCTCATTTGTCCATCCACCTTCTCTTCTTTTGAGCCTTTCCATCATATCCACAAATTTTCTTCAAAACCATCCTTTGAAATTATGGATCACCCTTCACTCTTCAAACTCTTTTCAACACCTTCATAGGTGCTAAATCTTCCGAAGTCCTAACTGATATCCTGATCCTGATTGAAGGGACTCAAAACTAATTTTCCCTCGAGCCTTGTCTCACTCATAAGCCTACTTCGCTCTACAGAGTATTTACTGCAGACCAACCTAGACCTTCCACTCTTATCGAGCACAAAGACTCTAGTTCTTACATCGCTGAAAAAGCGTCCTTCTAGGTCTTGGCCTTCAACTGAAGAAGGTCACTCCCTCTATTTAACCTGGCTTGACCAAGTTTAAGCATCCAACCGTGACTCCTGGGTTGCTATAGGAATCTTCGACATCATGTAGCTTTCTCGCCAGCCTCTTGTCCCTAATGCACCCTTACTAGTTTTAAGCCTATTTTTGTGGTCCACCACAATGAATTGCTTTGTTTTCCATTTCGGTTTTTGTGACAATCACAATACTGGATCTCCCCGCCTTGCCTGGCCTACAGCCTCATGGCAGAATCATTTCTAGTGTCAAAGACAACAGGTCGATCCCGATTCCGATACTGAGCTCTTAGCCTCCATACTCTTTTGGCTAAACAAATACCTTTTATGCTCCTCCTCTGTAAAAATTGACAAGCAATTCATTCCCTTAGCCCAGGCCTTGATTCAAGACCAACCTGTAGCCCTTGGTCCATTTGTCCTAGCATATCTGTACCGGTTCATCTTTCATGCTGTTACCAAGTTGAAAGAGGAAAAGGAGTCTGCAGAATACCGGTGGCCCTCTCTGGATTTTACAACTCCGGCTTTACACTTATCTGCCTTCTCTTTCTAGGCATCTTTGCCGCGTTCAACCATCAGAAAGTTCCTTTCCCAATTACGGCTCTCTTTTGAGCCACTATCACAACCCCAATGGTCACCGCTCGCCACGGCATTTGTTATCTCATCTACTATCTATAGATTTTGACTTCCGCTACCTTAGTGACTTGTGTTATTGTCCTCTCTAGTTCAGATTGAACCTCCCATCGGAACTCATCTGGAACGGCACAGAAGTCATCCTAAGAGATTTGAAATCCCGTGGAGCTGCTTGGTTGGCTATGATATTTACTTCATGCCAGTTGTCGAATCCTCCGACAAGTCTTGCGACGTAGAACTTTATCAACCCCACTTTATGGCTCGCCAACTCAGGTTTACTCAAAGAGTTCCTATTTCTTTAAACTTTACAGCCAACTAAAATTTTATTGAAAGAGTTGTCTTCAAGACTGTTCAAGAAGTGAGACAGGTCACTTCTATTTGGTCTTCCCTTCGAAGTCGTGCTAACCAAATTGAGCCAAATTTTAACTCTTCCTGCTACCCCAGCTTTGACGTTTGGTAGCAAAGTCACAACCCCGAGATTTTCCCTTCTAGAATTTCAACCAGTCTTTATTCAGATTCCAGACCCCAAAAATCTGTCTTGTTCTCCACTTTCTACGGCAACTTCATCACGAACCGATAGCTCATTCAGTGGTAAAATTATCATTGAATGTATTCTCGCTACAAGAAAGAAATTTCCTCATAAGATATTACCTTATTCATTGTTATTCAGAAGACATAATTAATTAGTTGCCTTTTCTGTTTAATAGGTTTAAAAAACCTTTGCACTATAAATATGTGGCAATACTCATTATGTTATGTGTGAGAAAGAAACTAAAGTGAGAGCCTTGTAGCATTCGTGATCAATAATAGAATTATTCTCTGCTACTCGTGGACGTAGGCTTTAAAGCCGAACCACGTAATTCTTGTGTCCGTTATTTCTTATCGTATTCTTCGTGTTTGCATGTTTTTCTCCCAACAAACTGGTATCAGAGCTTAAGTATTAATCCGCTGCTTGAGGGAAAAAGAAAAAAATCAAAACTCACTGTGAAACCAAAATTTCTCAAACCAAACGGTGCCTAACCAACAAAGGTCTTTGCTCGGCAAGGAGTGCTCCAGTGCTGTCTACATTGAGTGTAGGTGGCTGGAGTGGAAGCTTACGTCGGCGGGTCGTGGTTCGTGTTTGGATTTGAAGAACAAGTGAATAAGAAAGAGTTCGCGTGTTCTTGAGGTTAGTTTTTGGGTATTCAAGTCTTTCTTTTTTGGAAATTGGTTTACGTTTGTAAAGCAGGTCTAGGATTAGTAGGCTTTAGGTCTTTGGGTTTATTTAGATCGGGCCTGGTTAGTGGCCTTGTCCAATTTTTGCTAGGTCTTAGGTTTTGAGTTAATTAATTTTTTGTTGGACTTAGGTTCTGTGCCAGAAAAATAATAAATTTTTTTTTTGGGTTTGGACTTAGTTTAGGCCAAAAGAATAAGAAAGGAATTTTTATTTGGGCTTAGATTTGGTCCTGAAACCCAAAAAAAAAAAAATTGACCGGTTGACCTATTTGACCACGTTGACCAGAGTTGACCAGGATTTGACTTTGACCATTGACCATTGACCAAGGGTTGACTGGGTTTGACCACAGCCTTACCTCACGTTTTTCGACGTGTTGAGTCCGTTTTTGAGCTCTATTTTTCAAAATTCTGCTCCGAAGTACGTGTTTAGGGACAGTGTTGACTTTGACCAACAGGTTCGACTTTGACCAGTGTTGACCAAAGTTGACCAGGGGTGTTCCTAAGGTTTCTCGATGTGCTGAATCCGTTTTTTCGATCCGTTGAGCCAAATTCCATCCTGAAGTGTGAGTTTTGAGCAAACGAAGATGTCTTCCACAGGTGAAAAGTTTGAAATCGAGAAGTTTGACGGGAGAATGTGTTTCAGTCTTTGGAGGATCAGATTCAAAGCATTTATGACAATGCAAGGACTTTGGAAAGTCATTGAAGAAGTGATCCCGGTAAAGATGGAACCAGCAGTAAGAGAAGAACTCGAAGCGAAAGCCTTGAGTGCAATACATATGTCCGTGACAAATGAAGTATTGCTGGAGATTGCTGAGAAAATGACAGCAGTTGAGGCTTGGAATACTTTGGTGGAATTGTATGCATCTAAATCTCTCACAAATCGCCTCTACTTGAAGAAGCGATTGTATCATTTTAGAATGAAAGAAGGTACCTCACTAAAACAATACCTTGATGAGTTTACCTCTTGTTTTATTACTTTGAAGGATGTGTGTGTTAAAATTGATGACGAAGACCAAGCTATGATCGTATTATGCTCCTTACCGCCTTCATATATGAACTTTGTGGACACTATGTTGTATGGGAGGGATAAAATTACTTTTGAAGATGTGATTACTTCATTAAAATCGAAGGATCTTCAAACACATATTCCGGGATATAGGGAAGAAGTTCATGGGGAAGGTTTAGTGAGTAGAGGGAGATCGGAGAATAGAGGGGGATTTTCGAGTAGAAAGAAAAGCAAGTCAAGGTCAAAATCAAGAGCAAGGAAGCTACGTTGTTTCGAGTGTGGTGAAAAGGGTCATATTAAGAAAGAATGTCCAAAACTGAAAAAGGGAAAGAAAAAGATGGAGAATTCAGCTAATGTGGTGGAGAGTGCTGACAGTGATGGAGATAACTCGAGTAGTATCAGGGAAGTTTTGACTGTGAGTGGATCACAGTGGCATAATCAATGGATTCTTGATACTGGTGCAACGTTCCATATGTGTCCTAGGCGCGACTTGTTCTCTTCTTATTCCAAAAGAGAAGGGAAAGTCTTTCTAGGCAATGATCTTTCATTGAAGGTAGAGGGAATGGGCATTGTAAATATCAAGATGTTTGAGGGTATTACAAGATCTCTCGAGTGGTGGCATGTACCGGAGCTGAAGAAAAACTTGATTTCTCTTGGGCGTTTGGATTCTCATGGATACAAATTCCGAAGTGAGAATGGTGTCTTAAAGGTGACCAAAGGTGCAATTGTGCTCTTGAAAGGGAACTTGACTGGCTGCCTATATGTCCTTCATGGTAGTGCAGTTACAGGTGTTGCAGTTGTTACATCCGAGGAGAGTGATAATGACACTACACAGTTGTGGCATAAAAGGTTGGGCCATATGAGCGAGAGGGGACTGACCGAGCTGAGCAAGGGGGATTTGCTTTGTGGACAAAGAACTGGAAAGCTTGAATTCTGCGAGCATTGTGTTTTTGGAAAGCAAACCAGGATAAAGTTCAGCAAGGGACAGGAAAACACCAAAGGTACACTTGATTATATTCATTCTGATCTTTGGGGTCCTAATAAAGTTCCTTTCAAGAAAGGTGCCAGGTATTACATCACTTTCATTGATGCATACTCTCGGATGGTATGGGTATACTTCTTGAAAACTAAAGATGAGGCATTTCCAACATTTGTTGAGTGGAAGACGTTGATTGAGAAGCAGACTGGTAAACAAATTAAGCGTCCCAGGATTGACAATGGGTTGGAATATTGCAATAAAGAGTTTGATAAGTTTTGCAGGAAACATGGCATTGTGAGACACTGCACATGTGTAAGGACACCACAACAAAATGGAGTTGCAGAACACATGAATAGAACTCTAGTGGAGAGAGCTCGTTGTATGCTCTCCCAATCTGGTTTGAGTCAAGACTTTTGGGCTGAAGCCGTCAATACGGCATGCTACTTGATGAATAGGTCTCCATCCAAAGTTATTGAATTGAAAACTTCTTTTGAGTTATGGTCTGGTAAGCCTGCTGACTACTCTCGATTGAGGATGTTCGGTTGCCCTACATATGCTGACGTGAAGGATGGCAAGTTGGAGCCGAGGGCAAAGAAATGAATATTTCTAGGCTATGCGTCCGAGAGGAAAGGTTACAGGTTGTGGTGCACAGATCCAAAGTCTCCAGGTTTCCTCATCAGCAGGGATGTCATATTCAATGAGTCTGCTTTATTAGACCAAGAAAAGGAGAAAGTGGTAGCTAGTTTAGACCACGGTGTCAAAGAGCAGGTGGAGGTATTTGCTAATGTTCCAAATGTTCCATCTAGCAGCCAAATTCAGCTGACTTAACCAACTGAGGTACATGATCAAAATGTGCCTGAACAACAAAAGTACAACATTGCCACTGGGCGAGAAAGGAGACAGATTAGAGAGCCTCAAAGAGACGGATACGCTAATCTTGTTGCTTATGCTTTGACTATTACCAAAACAATTGAAGGACATGAGCCGAATTCATACAAATAGGCCATATCTGGGAAAGATTCTGCTCAGTGGGTGGGTGCCATGAGTGAGGAGATTGAGTCTCTTCATAAGAATAAAACATGGGAGCTTGTTGAATTGCCTAAGGGACAGCGAGTTGTCGGTTGCAAATGGGTTTACAAGAAAAAGGTCCTCGATACAAGGCACGGTTGGTGGCAAAAGGCTATACACAAAAGGAGGGTGTTGACTTCAACGAAGTGTTCTCTCCGGCTGTGAAGCATAGTTCCATCAGGGTTTTACTTGCCTTGGTTGCTCTTCATGACTTAGAGCTTGAGCAGCTAGATGTGAAAACGGCGTTTTTGCATGGTGATCTTGAAGAGCAAATTTACATGAGTCAACCGGAGGGATATGTAGTTCCTAGTAAGGAGAACTATATTTGCAAACTGAAGAAGTCCTTGTATGGGTTGAAGTAGTCACCTCGGCAATGGTATAAGATATTTGACACATTCATGGTAGGTGCTGGATACACAAGGAATGCCTATGACAGCTGTATGTATCTCAAAAGGCTTCCAGATGGTTCGTTTGTGTACTTGCTGTTGTACGTCGATGATATGCTTATTGCTGCTAAAAGCATGTCTATAATCGACGAATTAAAGAAGCAGCTAGGTGATGAGTTTGAGATGAAGGATCTTGGAGAAGCGAAGAAGATTGTTGGCATGGAGATTCACAGATATAGAAACGCTGAGAAGCTGTTCTTGTCTCAACAGAGTTATATGGAGAAAGTGCTAGAGCGTTTTGGGATGCTGAAAGCAAAGCCTGTGAGTGTGCCGCTTGCTACTCATTTCAAGTTGTCTGCAGATTTGTCACCTAAAACTGAGGAGGAGGTGGAGCATATGTCTCATGTTCCATACTCGAGTGTTATTGGTAGCTTGATGTATGCTATGGTGTGCACTCGTTCTAATATTTCACATGCAGTTAGTATTTTGAGCAGGTATATGGCATCACCTGGGAAAGCACACTGGGAAGCGGTGAAATGGATAATGAGATATTTGCGTGGCACTGCAAATGTAGGTTTACTGTTTAACAAGATGACTGGAGATTGTGCGAGGTTGGTGGGTTATTGTGATTCAGACTTTGTGGGTGACCTTGATAAGAGAAGATCTCTGACGGGTTACGTGTTTACTCTCTCTGGATGTGCTATCAGTTGGAAAGCGACATTACGCCATCGTGGCATTGTCGACTACTGAATCGGAGTACATGGCAATTGCAGAAGCTGTGAAGGAGGCCATGTGGTTACAAGGCCTGGTTCGTAATCTTGGACTGCAGCAAGATACAAGTATAGTCTTTTGTGATAGCCTGAATGCAATCCATCTGACGAAGAATCAGATGTGTTTTGAAAGGACTAAACACATTGATATCATATATCATTTTATCAGAGATGTTGTATCACAAGGAATCATATCGGTGCAGAAGATATCTACCCATGAGAATCCAGCAGATATGATGACTAAGGTGGTTCCAGTCAACAAGTTTAAGCATTGCTTGGACTTTGTTGCTATTTGCGGTGCGGAGCATTGAGCTCTTAGAGGCAGTTGGCTACAGGGATGATGGTGTATTGATTGGAGCAAATACGTGCCAAGGTGGAGATTTGTTGAATGTGGCCCGTATTTTTGGGCAACAAGAATAGCAGATTTCCTTGTTAACATATTACCTTATTCGCTTGTTACCTTTTGTAGTACATAATTAATTAGCTACCTTTTCTGCTTAATAGGTTTAGGAAACCTTTGCACTATAAATATGTGGCAATACTCATTATGTTATGTGTGTGAGAGAAACCAAAGTGAGAGCCTTGTAGCATTCGTGATCAATAATAGAATTATTCTCTGCTGCCCGTGGACGTAAGCTTTAAAGCCGAACCACATAATTCTTGTGTCCGTTATTTTTTTTCGTATTTTTCGTGTTTGCATGTTTTTCCCCAACAATTAGTTACTTGCTTTTGCTTTCGTTGATGCCTTAATTTAACCCCTGGATCTCCTATTGGCCTTATAACACGAAGTCACACTACTATTACATCTTCCTCTTGGAAAAGCCCTGTTCCTCCATGGACTCATCCAACCGTCCTCCTAAGGTTGCTGTCGGCAAGGCCAGCGTTCTCATGCCCAACAGTTGTCAGACCAGGTAGCGGCTCTTATTAGTGCTGTCTTCCACCGAAGCCCGCTAACCGTTGGATTGCTTTTTGCAGACTACTTCTCAGACCACGGTATATCCCTAACTCCTGCATCGTTGGCTTCAGTTGCTGATGATCAAACTACTTAAGACACAGGATCATCCGACGGTTCCCCTTCTTATACTGACCTTGACCGGGATCTTTCAGCGGAGATTGATGCTTATATGAATTCCTCTTCAGATGTTCCTAAAGCTTCTCAACTAGCAGTACTATCTAATCCATCTGTGGAGATGGCTGCCTTAATCTATCCTGTGCAAAGTTCTTCACCATCAATGTCGAAGTCTCTACATCAGATTCTTGAAACATGTTCTCCTATGGTAGCATCAACTTTAATCCTTCCTGCCCCCGCTGCTAGTCTTTTCTTACTCACTCAAGATCTCTTGACTGTCTTCTATCTGATTGGTTTTCTTTCTTTCGATAGTCGTTTGTTCCTGAGCCTTCTGACCCATTCGTGGATCCAGAGAGATACTTATCGGAGCACCTTGATACGCCTCTAACTGCGTTATCTGCTTAGGTTGAGAATCATTTCTCCAACTTCTTTACATGGGTTTCCTTATCTTCCAACCAGTCAGTCATGATAGAGCAGGTTATCATTCAGCCCATGAAATCTGCCCATGGAATACCTTTGTCCATTCTATATCGTACTCCACAACTCTCCACGTTGACTCAAGCTCTCGAGACGCCAGCTAGCCGCCTTTGGGACAACGGTGGCCCTTTATACCCTCTTGGCAAAAGCTTCTTCTCTCGCAGACCATTACTGTCGTGCGACTCTTTCTTTGGAGAGAGTTCAACAGAATCAACAACAGCTCATCTCCTTAACATCTCAATTGGAGCTGATTCGAACTAAGAAGTCTAAGAGAGAAGAGCTTGCCTCGAATGCTCCCAAAGATCTAACCACTTACAAGGCACAAGTGACCGCATTAGAAGCAGAGTTGGCTTACACCTGTTCTCAGGTTGTTACCTTAGAAGAAAAGCTTCGACAATCTAGGTCTGATTAGTTAGCCTTGTTTCTTCGTTACTTGAATCTTTACAGGAGTTAGCAGAAATAACTGACCATTTTACCAATTGGGACTTTGTGGCTCATGCAGCTGTGACTCAGCTCCACAACCATGAGGCAAAATGGCGACACTTGTTTGAAGAGGCTGCTTCTGCTTTACCCCTTTGATCTTGTGCCCTACAAACTTTGTTGAGCCTTGGCCATTCCTTCTGATTAGGCCTTTTCTTCTTTATGTCTTTGAATAGATGACTGATAGTTGATAGTTTAGCGTACTCTTTGTTTTTGTAGTTATGGACTATGGCCAAGCGTCAAACCATCATTTGAATGATAAGGATGATTTGTTTTTGTTTACTGGCTTTATGATTGTATAAATTTCACCATGCCATTTTGTATGATAACGGTCGTTTGAGAAACTAATATTTATGAGGGTAGAAAGAAAAGAAAAGTGTATCATTCTTTCATACGATAAAGAGTGTTTGAATGGCTGAGTTTTGTGACGATAGCGAGAAAAGACAAAGAAAAGAGAGAGAATGCAAAGAAGGAAATGATTTAGTTGAAAGAAACAATGGAAACTCTTTGAGCATGCCTCCTTGCTACCTCCCAAGAATTGAGGTAGTAAGGTTTCAAATATTTCCCATTAATGGATCGTGAATGATGCAAAACTCCTTCTAGAGTTCTTAGCCTGTAGATGCCCCCAAGTAACACCTCATCTACCATGAATGGTCCTTCCCAAGTTGGAGGCCATTTGCCTAATTCATCATCTTTATGCCCAATAGGAAGTATGAGCTTTCAAACTAAATCTCCTAGCATAAAGGATATAGTCTTAACCTTCTTATTACAGGCCCTAACGACTCTCTTCTTTCGGCTTCAATGTTGTCTAAGGCAACAAGCCTTTGCTCATCCAAATCCTCTAGGTTAGGAAGCATTGCATCTCTGTATTCAGCTGCATCCATCTGACCCTAATGGGTAACTCACGGTGACTTGATCTCTGTCTCCATTGGAACCACCGCATTGTGCCCATAACTCAGAAAATAAGGTATGTTAGCTAAATATTCATTATTGATTTTGATGATGAATATATATATATATATATATATATATATATATATATATATGCATTATTTGACTAAATAGCTTCTTGTGAAAATGAGATGATATCAATATGAAGCTTTGAAAGATATGAAGATGTGCAAAAAGCCTTATTTGAAGGAAGAAAAGATGAGAAGGCATAAGGAGGAGAAGAGAAGCCATAAGGGATACCAGATTTGTTTTTCTTCTTGCTCTTTTTGTGAAATGCCTATATATTGTGTGGACTTGGCTCAAAATCTTTTTCTTATTCATAGCAAAAATTTTCAAGTCTTGCACATTTGAAATAACATATGCACAAATGTATTTGAATGCACACATAGAGTTAAAATGAGTTTTTGGAACGTTTCAATTCACAACATGTGTTTACAAATTTATTCAAAATGATTCGGAGTTGTGAATTTGTACTTTAAATGAACTTTGCAAAAATTTGGCTTTACTTCACATTCTGGAGTGGCTGAACCCCTAGCCGGTCGACAGGCTGACCTGGGTGGGTCGCCCAGCCAAAACAGAGAGGTGAAGGGAAAAGTCGGACCCCCTAGCCGGTCAATCGACTAAGGCATCCGGCCTAGTGAAAGAAGGAGAAGGGTAAGTCGGACGACCCAGCCGGTCGACCGGTTAAACGGGTGCTGTAATAAATACACTAGTCGTTTATTACCGTTTTGCTAAGAAAATCACTCATTCTTCACCTATCATAAACCCTAACCCCCAAATCTCTTTAAATATTCATTCAATACACTTTCTAATCATCAATTGAAGTGTGCTAAAGTGTTTATCATCATTCAATCCATCTTTGAGCCATTCTTGCAATATATTTGAGCTTTCAAGAGTTTATTCATCTTCTTCTTGAAGAAAATCTCAGATTCAATCTTTTCTTATTCTTGAGTACATACACACTTTGAGAGCCATAATCTTTGTAAGATTTATTCATTAAAGCTTGTAAAGTGTAGAGAAATCCTATAGAGTAAATCTCTTGGGTTCTTTGAAGTTAGGCTTCAAAGAGGTTGTAAGAACTTGGTTTGTGCTTCACCAAGTTTTGAAGAAGCATCTTAGTGGAGATCTTTGAAGTCCTGAGAGGAGCTTCCTTGGGCGGTGGATGTAGCTTGGCCGAACCACCTTAAAATCGTTTGTTTCTCTTCTCCTTACACTTCTATTTTCATTCTTACTTACCTTGCTTATCTTGTGTTTGATATATTGATTGCTAGAAATTGTAAATTTTCTATAAATTTTAAAAAATGAGAAAATTAGTATTAATATCTTAATTCACCCCCCCTCTTAAGATATTTGCACCCACAATTGGTATTAGAGCTAGGGTTCTACATATAGTCTAACAACTAGTAGAATTTCTAGCAAATATAGAGGGAATTTCTATCAAACAAGCACCCCCTTTTGATGGAACAAATTATGCATTTTGGAAAATGAGAATGAAAGTGTTCATACAATCACATGACTATAAAGCCTGGAAAATCATAGAAAATGGGCCTACCTTACGTACAAAATTAGAGGGTGATAGGAGAATACCCAAACCGAAAAATAAATGAAATGATGAAGATTTTAAATTATTTGAGTTAAATCAAAAAGCATTACATTATTTATTTAATGCTATAAATGCCACTGAATTTGCTAGAGTAATGGGTTGCACTTCGGCTAAAGAACTTTGGGATCAATTAGAAGTAACTTATGAAGGAACTAGCCAAGTGAAAGAATCTAGGATTGCTATGCTTGTACATAGATATGAATTATTCAAGATGCTTCCAAATGAAAATGTTGAACAAATGTTTTCTAGATTTGTTGAAATCACGAATGGTTTGAAAGCTCTTGGTAAAGATTATTCAAATGTAGAGAAGGTAAGGAAAGTGCTAAGGAGCTTGCCATCATCATGGCAACCTAAAGTCATGGCAATAAAGGAAGCAAAGGACTTGAATACATTGGAGCTTAATGAGCTCATTGGGTCATTCATGACTCATGAGCTTGAGATAAAAGATCATGAAGAAGAAGAAAGGAAAGCAAAGAAGCCCATTGCTCTCGTTGCATCAAAATATCCATCAAGTGATGATGAAGAAGAAGATGAGGACCCGGAAGATAAAGAAATTGCACTTCTAGCCCGAAATTTCAAAAGGTTTGTGAAATATAGAAAAATGAGGAAAGGGGCTTCTTCAAGCAACACAAATTGGAAGAAGAAAGGAAAAGAAGGCAAGGAGTTCAAAAAGATAAAAGATGCAAAAGATGAGTTAAAATGCGTTAATTGCAACAAGCCGGGACATATAAAAGCAAATTGTCTTAAGCTCTCAAAGAAGAAGGAAGGAAAGGCGCTCAAGGCCACATGGGACTTCTCCGAAACTGAAGAAGATGAGGAAGAGCATCATGAGGTAGCCAACTTTTGCCTCATGGCCAATGAGGATGAGGTACTATCTTCATCATCTTTATCTATTTATTATTCATCTAGTGAAAAAGAGGAAGAAGAATGTAGTTTTGATGAACTAAAAGATGCATTTGCTAAATTACATGATGATTTATCCTTAGCTTTGGCAAAAAATAAGCAAATGCATAAAAGTTTAAAACTTGTTCTTAATGAAAAGGAAATCTTGGAAAAGAAAAATGCCTCTCTTATTGAAAAAGTAGATATCTTAGAAAAAGAAAATGATTCATATGCCGAGGATTTTATAAAAATTGAAAAAGAGATTAAAGATTTGAAAAAGAAAAATATGGATTTGAATGGAATTATTCAAAAATTTACTAATGGCAAAAAAAATTTTGAAAAACTTCTTGGAAGTCAAAAAATGTCTTTTGATAAGAGTGGTATTGGGTACAAACCTAGTATTCATAAAAAATATTTCAAAACCTATTTTGTCAAGGCTTCTACCTCTACATCCTCTTCTCCACCAAAGTCAAATGTTATTTGTACCTATTGTGAAAAGAAAGGACATGTATCTACTCATTGTTATTACAAGAAAATTCGTGATAAGGGATCACATGTTCCGTATTGGCAAAGACCTAAATGGGTGGTCAAAAACAAAAAGTGAACTAATGCCAAGGACCCAAGGTGTTGGGGACCCCAAAATAAAGATTTGCATTTGAATTTCATGTGTGTAGGTATGCAATGAAAGCAATTCAAGCAAAATAAAATGGATCTTGGATAGTGGTTGTTCCAAGCACATGATGGGGAACTCTTCACTTTTCTACAAACTAAAAAGGACAAAAGAAGGAGATGTTACCTTTGGGGACAATGGCAAAGGAAAAATTATTGGAAAAGGAAGCATTGGTAATGAAAATTCTCTTGCTATACATACCCTGACTGTTCCATTCTTCTTTATTACCAGGATAATGTTGGACAACCATTTTAGGTACTTGGCTGTTCTGATTAAACCTACACTCAGAAGTCTCTCGATATCATCTTTAACTGCTAAGACCATGCTTGTCTCTATACCTCGAGGAGGTTCCTTGTATGGCTTGAATCTTTCCTTGAGTGACAACCTGTACTCCACCAAACTTCAATCTAACCCAGGCATCTCCGAATAATCCCGAGCAAAACAATATGAGAATTTCTTTAGGACTTGAATTATGTTAACTTTCAATTCTGGTGATACTAAGCTACTGACGTAGATACGCCGACTATCATTTTCTCCCAATAAGAGTTTTTTTAAGGGATTCTACACCTCAACTTTTATGTCATCGATCTTCTTTAAGGTAGGTTGTAAATCTTTTATCTTCAACTTAGCCAACGCTGAATCATTCTCGCAGACGCAGTTAACTAAGTGAAAGATGCCATGATTACCAGAGACCTTTATCTTGGCTCCTTTCTGCATTGTCTATGCATAGGCCTCAAGAGGCAATAAGGGATCACTCATGGCTACTAGTTATTAGTCTCGCAATTTGGCAGCTTTTGCCTTTATACTGCTAAGAAGGTCTGAGGTTGTAATGATTTACCCCTAACGTGAGAGAAATTTGGCCGATACCCTTCTCATAGTAATAAGCTTCGACCAGGTTGAAACTTATTGAGAAACGCTTCTTGTCAGCTTGAACTAACTCTGGCTTTCCATTATTCTACAAAATAAGGCATTCGTGAAAAGAAAATGGTTAACATATGCTAGTATGGATCCAATCACGTCCTAACAAAGCATTGTAAGTTGCTGCTGATTCCACTATGAAAAGCAAACCCACAATGTTTTACTTCGCACAATGACCTCTATTGGCAGCACACTTTTTGGCTTAATAGCTTTCTCAGTGAAGTTAACTTGAAGGATGTCAACTTGCAACAAGTCTGCCTTAGTCTTCTTTAGCCTCTTCATGGTAGCTGTAGGCATGATGTTAACCATTACTCCATTATCTACCAAAACTCTAGTCACCGGTTTCCTTTCAAAATAAGCCACGATGTAGAGTGGTCTTACATGTTGAGAAAGATGAACATGGAGTGGCTTGGTGAAGATTCACAAAGCACCCTAGATTTCGCTATTGTCCTTCTCATAAAGTTAATCAGGTTTAACAAGGATTTCAGGTTGTGCCTCCGACAGATCTACCTTGAATACATCCTCTTCTAGGCATGAACGTTGAGCGTCAGGTGCCTGAACACTTAATGGCAAGGTAAGAGCCATATTGACGGGAAGCTCAATTGCTTCTACCTGAATCTTGTCGGTTCTAGGTTTCTCATCATTAGAATTCACATCAGTCTTCTCCCTTCTGCTTTGGTAGCCCCAGCATGATCCGTCTTCTCAAGCTTTCTCTAAATTTGTAGCTCCTAGCTTTGTATTTAGAGTAAGAGGCTGTGGGTCCAAAAGTTACTCTGAGAGTTGTTCTTACCCGTCTTTCCTGGCATAATTTGTAACTGCCTTTTTCCTCAAATGCCTGTGTTTTTGGGTTCTAGTAATCCCAGAAGGATCGGAAATTGATGAAGATGTCTACTTGCATCATAGGGTAGCTTCATTCCATTCTTTTATAGGCGTAATTGGAGGCTTATACATTTTGGGTCATTTTTGCCCCTATTGTGATCCTGCATTGACACTAGGAAAAAAAAAAACTAGTCTGTTGAATTATAATTGTTACCTCTGGTATCTTCGGTCCCAGTTTTGTAATGAACTTGTCGGGGATAGATTGCCTGGCTAGTGGACCCAAGATTGATTACTGCATCTGGTTGACTACCAACCCTTATTGTCTTTTCGCGCAATACCCTTTGGAATATGACAACCTCCGGTGCATCAAAAGTCATTCTTGTTTAATGCTTCAAACCTGATAAGACCCTGCGTGTCCCTGATCCTTGATCCAACAATAGCTTTATTGCTTGGACTGATGAGTATCTACATCAGCCTGACGTTTGTCGTGATTGAACTCAAGATCTTCTGCCAAATTGCCAAGTCTAACTTTGACTATCTTCGATCCACCTTGTTGTTGCCTTGTCAGTCTTGAGAAAGGCCTAACCTAGTCAGATGTCGTTTGGTCTCTGACAACTCCTGACGTCACCAAATACACATGAAATTAAGAATATCTAGTGTCTACTAAGGGTCGACTTGGGACCTTCTTCCAGAAAGCATCATATATGATTCTTGGTAAGCTCTAGCTTCTTATAAAGCTCCAGTAGCTTGAGACACCAGTAACTGAACCTCTCGGGGCTTGATATGCCTTGGGTTGGCCTTTTCATCTGACTCTCTCATGGGGGTTCTTTTCTTTTCTTCTCTTTCTCTAAACCCTAGGGATTTTTATCTCGCTTAGGTTTAGGGGAGGAGAACTTTGAAAATATGCCGCCATTTTATTGACTCCAGCTGATATGTACCATTTATGTGTGTTTGTACATAGTGTTTGCATGCACATTTAGAGATGTTTAAAGCATAATTAAGTGCATTTAGTATAAACTTTATACATATTTGTTAATATTTGTACATAATGTATTTAGATGCATAAATGCTATACTAAGTGTTATATTTTATATTTTAGGTGAGTTTTGGGATAGGTTGAGCTTACTTAAGGGAGAAACAAGCTAACGGATGAAGACTAAAAGCAAACGAATGAAGAATAGAGCTATCTGATGATACCGATCAAGCTCAATAGAAGTGTCAATCGACTGGTTAAGTCAACTGATAAAACCAGAAAGCCTTGTATACAACTGGCCAAGTATTACCTTAGAGCTGGCTGATCACCTAGGTCGACCTACCAAACCAATGAGCTTCCATTTTGAGCCGGTCAAGCAAAAAAAGAAAAATCACTTGACCAACTAGGTCGATCGGTAATCGCGATTCAGTAGCTATAAATAGCTCGTTTTAGGCCTTTTTTTAGAGGAGGAATTTTGCTTTTCTTCAAACCCATTTCACCCTAACCCTAATCCAATTCAATAAACATCTCTACACACCTTCTAAACACCTTACCAAGCCAAGGATTGAAGCAATCAACAAGGATTTGAAGGGCTCGTACGGATTTGGAAGCAAGATTTAGAGGAGCTTTTCTTGTTCTTTCTCTAGATCTTGTAAATATGTTGTTAGAATAAGCTAGACCTAGGGTTGTTTATTGTTGTATAATAGATTAGGGCTATGAATAAAGGATTAGTATATATCTTTAGCTCTTAATACATGTTTGTTTACATTGATCAATGGCATAATTCAATATGTCTATTTATTGAAAATCAAAAATGCCTATGTGTTTGTTAAAATTCCTAAGTGATGATGCATATGTTCTTTTATACTTAAATGCTATCCGTAATAGTCTCACCTTAGCCTTAGTTCATGCTAATGGCATGAGCCCAATTTGCAACTAATATGTGTTGATTAAAATGCTTAATAGATGACATAGTGTGTTAGCAGTATATCTCTAGTCTAAAACAATACTAAAAAGGTACCCATTAGCTTTAATTAATGTTCTAGGAGTCTAATCTCTAGTCTGAAACAATACTAATAGGTTAGTCTTTAGAGTAAGATGTTAATCAACACCAAACAGGACCTAACTAACTAAGCCCGAAACTCTTAGGTCATAAAGACCACACTATACCCTAGGGAGATCTACCTCGGGATAGACCCACAACGAGTCCTAATGGACAAAAAGGTTAGTTAGTTAAGGCCTCCAAGAGAGCAATCAAGCCACAGATAAACCTAATCCATTATCATAGCCCAAGCCTAGTTGCAACTTTAATTCCTCCATAGCTTAGGTGTTATTTTACATTTTTGGAGCTCCTTTTAATCCTAAAGAAAGCACCCACATGCACGTAGTTAGTCTTAGGCACACGAGCACATAAAGTCCGAACTAAGGTAGCCTACCTATAAAAGAATGACCTTATACTTGCACGCTTCACTACACATGACGTGCACGTGTGGGTTTAAAACACATTAAGTTTTTTGGCACCATTACCGAGGAGGCATAGTATTGGCTCTTTATGTGCTTTTGTGTTTGTGATTAGTTTTTTGCGTGTTGTTCTAGCTTTACTTGCTTTCCTTCATTTGAAGAATCATAAAAAAATATTGAAAAAATCTTTTAAAAAACCCAAAAAATAAAAAAATTTGAAAAAATTCAAAATTTTTTTGTGAATTGAGAAGAGGTTACTTCTGTTGATTAGGTATGGATAATTCTAATGCTTCTTTGTGGTCGCTTATATCCTCTTTTTCGTCTCCCACATATGTTCCTAATGCTTATCTCTTATGTGGTAGTTATAAGCATCGGATTATTTGTTGTCCCCTTATATGTAGAAATCCCTAATCTTGGGCTAATTCTTCCATTGCCCATTATAGTTATGTGCCCTTGCATACATCTATATGTAGTTATCATGATTATAGGGAGCCATATCATGCATATCCATCTTGGGGTCAAGATAACTCTTTATTCTATCCACTTCCTTGTTCTGAGAGTCCATCCTGCATGCCATCTTTCCCCACCCATTCCTTTCCTGAGTTTTTTTTTGGTTATGATCAAAATGATTACCATTTTCACTTGGTTGAATCCTCTTCCATTAGGTCTCTTTCACATGATGAAAAGCTTAAAGAAATCCAAGCTCTAGCCCGATAACATGCTCAACTCTTTCAATCCGATCAAGAGAGGCTAGTTAGGATTTTGGAAAGGTTATCTTTAATAGCCGAGTGCTTAAATAAGGGAGTTAAGAATGAGCAACCCATGAGTGAGAGTGTTGAGACACTTTTTGACCAAGTTAAAGGGATGGGAGTGAGGCCTATGGTTGAGGTGATTAGTGGTGAATTTGATGATGTGTTGGAGAGGGAAATAAAGAGAGAGAGAGGTTGATGGAATGTTTACATCTTGTAGTGGGGAAGAAAATGAGCTTGATGGTACTTTGGTTCTTGATGATAACTTTGGGTATGTTTTAGAAGAAGTGGTACCTTTTCTTCTCGTGCTCCCATCGTCTCTTATTGAGTCATTTGAACCTACCTTCCCTTCTCTTCCCACATTTCATACACATTTAGAGGATGATCCCATTGTTCCTAGTACTCTATTGTATTTCAAGTCTTCATCTAGGGAGTTTAGCATGCACATCTTTCCCGAGTATACATACATGTATAATGAGGAGTCTTTTGAGTCCCCATTATCCCCTCCACCCATGCTTACCCCTTGTGAAGAGCATGATTGTGAGATGATGACCACTAGCAATGAATTTGAGGAGGAGTTTGGAGAGGTCCTAGCTAGTATGAATTTAGAGTCATCAATTGGGGAGAACATAGCATCAGATTGGTCTCTTGGAGTCATAAATTCTTGTGTTGAGGAAAATAGCCACTATAAAAAGACACTTAAGGAAGAAATTGATGAACTTGAAATTTCGGTTTGTGGGTCTTTGGGTGTATTTGATGAGTCATTGTTGATACCTTCTTCTACCCTTTCCACTAGGGAATTGATTGATGAGCTTAATCACTTTTTAGATGAACATGAACCTTTCCTTAGTACGAGTGAACCCATTAAGATCAAATCCACCCTTGTGAGGAGTTAGAGCAACCCTTGTTTGATCATGTCATATCTTATAAAGAGGATGAGTCTAGTGGTTTCACATTTTCTTTCATCGACCTTTCTTCGGATGTTGTCCTTACTCTCCACTTTTACTCCGTTGAGTCTCCCCTTGTTTTGGAGCTTACATTTGTGCCTTCTTGCGTGGAACACTTTCACCTAGGACTAAGACACACACTACCCATCTTGTATGCATTAGACCTATCCTTGACCCATGAGAAAGGTGTGTTCTTAGCCTCTGATTATGAGAAGAAGGCCATAAGGTGGTTAATTAACGAGCAACTAAGGCATACACATTTGAATTGTTGCATGGTCCCTATCACATATAAGTGCACATTCACATTTGACATTTCAGGGTGGGACATTTTGGAAAAGGATTGCGTTATGCATTCATCACCTTATCCCATAGTGCATGACCCTTTCCTTCTACCTTCTATACTTCATTGATTATCCAGCAATTTGTGCCTTGAAACTTTAAACACGTTTTGCTCTAACATTGGCACCCAGCTATGGGTGTTAAATCCAGAGCTACTAGGAGGCACCCTACACATGTTTATACTTTCTTCGTTTTCCTTGTGTTTTACTTGTCTTTGCTTTTATATATAATAGATTAGTTTCTCTTGCTTCTTCTTGCTTTCTATATAGGAGATTAGATTGTTTTGTTTCTGTTACCTTTTGATAGTTTAAGGCTAGATTGTTTTGTTTCTATTATCTTTTGATAGTGTAAGGCTTTCTTTTGTTTGTTTGTATTATTAGTAGGTTAGATTTTTGCTCCCTTACTTGTTCTTGCTTCTTTCATTATTGATGTGTCAATCCTACACCCTTGCATGTATCCTTGCTTAACTTTTCAATGTCAATGTAGACTTGCATTATATTGACTACTAATCTCTTCTTTGTGTTTTTGAGCATTAGTGCTTTCCACAAACGAATAAGGGCTAATAGACCATTGAATTGTCTTTGGCATTTGCTAACTACATGGAAACAAGGTTGTATCTCTCCATTCTTTACTTGTCCCTAGCTATCCCCCTCCACATTCCCTATATATGTTTTTTGTGCTTGCTTATAGTGTGCTTAATGCTATTTGCTTGAGGACAAGCAACATTTAGGTTTAGGTGTGTGGTTGTTCCTGTATTATTTATATCATGTGTGGGGTAGATTTGCTTGCCATGCTTTGTTTTTGCTCAAAATGCATTCAATTTTTTTTTATTTCTTTTTGCATGTTTTTTAGTTGGTTTATCTTCATATTGGTTAGAGAGTTGGCTTTTCCTATTGAGTTAATTGATTGGAGAAGATGAGAGTGTATTGTGGGGAGTGAACGGAGTTTGGGGTATGACTTAGACTTTGAAGAGAATTCTTTGGAAAATTATGGGGAGTGAGCATTTCTAAGAATGCACCTTGTTGTTGATATGAATGCCCCTTTCTTGATTGGTTCTTTTAGTATGCCTTAGCCTTTTTTTTTTTTTCTTTTTCTTTTGTTTATGCTATGGATTGAGAAAAAATGAAAAAAAAAAAGCAAAAAAGAGAAAAGATGCAAAAAATAAAAAAAAGGGTGAAAAATGGGAAAAATCCAAAAGGCAACAAAAATTTGAGGAAAAAAAAAAGTGAAGAATGTTGAATAAGTGTCAAATGACACAATGTCAATTTGACACAAGTGTTTTCTTTTGTATTTTGTTGTGTTGTGAATAAGGCTCTTATACTATTTATGAGTCATTGTGATGTATTCTTCTTTTCCTTGTATCCTTGAGGGCTAACTAAGTGCATGTTAAGAGGTCATGTTAGTCAATAAGGGATAAAGTATCAACATCCTGGGTGCGTGAGTTAGAATCCTAAGTTTGTGATGGGTCTAGCTACTTGGTAAGTTCCCAAGATATACGAGACCCCTTGTAATTGAGAAGAGGATCCAAAAATGGCAAGAAAGCCTTTACACAAAAAAAAAATGACCCCTTATACTCCGTTGGAGGCAAAAAGATAGCAAGTCAATACGACCAGTAACTCTTTGAAAAGCATGTGGATAAATTTGGTTTAAGCTTGCCTGGGGATAAGCAAAGGGAAGGTTTGGAGGTATTGATGTGTGTCATTTATATGTATTTGTACATGGTGTTTGTATGCATATTTAGAGGTATTTAGAGCATAACTGAGTGCATTTAGTATAGAGTTTATGCATAATTGTTAATATTTGTACATAATATATTTAGATACATAAATGCTGTACTAAGTGTTATATTTTGTGTTTTAGGCTAGTTTTGGGGTAGGTTGAGCTTAGTTGAGGGAGAAACGAGCTAATAGATAAAGACCAAAAGAAAAAGAATGAAGAATAAAGCAATCTGATGGTACCAATCAAGCTCAAAACTAGAAAGCCTCAGTGTACAGCCGGTCGAGTATTACCCCAGAGCCGACTGACCGCCTAGGTCAACCGGCCAAACCAATGAGCTCCCATTTTAAACTAGTTGAGTAGAAGAAGAAGAGTAGGTTGATCAGCAGTTGTGATTCAGCAACTATAAATAGCTCATTTTAGGCCATTTTTAAATGAGGCACTTCCTTTTTGTTCAAACCCATTTCACCCTAACTCTAATCCCATTCAATAAACACCTCTACACACCTTTTAAACACCTTACCAAGCTAAGGATTGAAGCAATCAACAAGGATTTGAAGCACTTGTATGGATTTAGAAGCAAGATTTAAGGGAGTTTTTCTTGTTCTTTCTCTAAATCTTGTAAATACATTGCTAGAATAGGCTAGATCTAAGGTTGTTTTTGTTGTATATTAGATTAGGGATATGAATAGAGGATTTGCATATCTTTAGCTCTTAATACAAGTTTGTTTACATTGATTAATGGCATGATTCAATATGTCTATGTATTGAGAATCAAACATGTCAATATGTTTGTTGAAATTCCTATGTGAGGATGCATGTGTTCTTTTGTGATTAAATGCTATCGGTAATGGTCTCATCTTAGCCTTAATCCATGCTAATGGAATGAGCCCTATTTGCAACTAATATGTGTTGATTAATATACTTAATAGATAACTTATTGTGGTAGGAGTATACCTCTAGTCTGAATCAATACTAAAAAGGTATCCACTAGCACTACTTAATGCTCTAGAAGTCGAATCTAGTCTGAAACAGTACTAATAGGTTAGCCTCCCGAGTAAGATGTTAATCAATACCAAAGAGGACCTAAATAACTAAGCCCAAAAATCCTCGGTCATAAAAACCACACTATACTTTAGAGAGATCTACCTAGGGATAAACCTGCACCGAGTCCTAGTGGATAACAAGGTTAGTTAGCTAAGACCTCCAAGAGAGCAATCAAGCCATAGATAGACCTAATCCATTATCATAGCCCAAGCCTAGTTGCAATTCAATCACCCTAGATCGCCTTCTACCTTGTAGACCTTTCTTTCCTTAGCTTTATACCTTTAATTCCTCTGTAGCTTAGGTTTTGGTTTACATTTCCCGAGCTCCCTTTAATCCTAAATAAAGTACCCACATGCATGTAGTTAGTCTTAGGCATATGAGCATGTAGAGACCAAACTAAGGTAGCCTCCCTGTGGAAGAACGACTCCACACTTGTATGCTTCACTACACACAACCTGTGCACTTGTGGGTTTAAAATACATCACCAGACTCCCGAGGGAACGGATTTTTACAATAGGAAACTTAATTTCCTATCATCGATGGCCTTTTGAATCGTATTTCGTAGAACTACGTAGTTACTCGTGTATGGGACCACGAGTGATGCCATTTGCAATAGTGTCTATCACAGAGTTCTTCAAGTGGAGAAATCATGTGCCTTAGCAAGAGTTTCACGGCGTAATTTGCTAATTGAAATAAATCTGTAAACAATTGTCCCTCAAATTTCTTTCTAAGTTCAAAATTCAAACCTCCCAATGCGAGTTTTACATACTGTAGTTCTTCAAGCCTTGTATGACACCTATTACAACTCTATTTGAATTGTGTAATATACTATTTCACTGAATTACCAGGTGCTTGTATCATCTTGGCCAATACGCAGCAGTCATATCCGGTTCGGTTCTACAAAATAGGTCATGGAACATTTTCTCCATATCAGCCCAAGTTTGAACCAAATTTGGACGTAACTTGGCATACCATTGAAAAGCTAGCCTTGTCAAAGAATTCCTAAACAAGTGTAATTTGAGATACTCATTGCCTACTGTAGAAGGGGTTTTCTACAATTACGTAGACAAAAACAGTTGGGCTCCAGTAACCTGCAAAACCAGAAAAGCGAAGTAAGCGGCGAAAGATCTTGACACCGGTGTGGTGCCGGCCAAAGATTCTCCGACGCTCAAGTCAGCACTTTTTTTTTGCATTGTTTGAACGGAGATAGTTTTTTAGAATAAAAAAGATGCCCCTACCTTTTTCCTCAATCATGCTTTTATAACCTTCAGATAAAGAGTTCTTCCTTATCTCACTCTGTACACCTTTATCGACTAATGCAATGATTAACTCTGTTATCGTAAAGATATCACATACCTCTCTTTGTAGATGTCCTTTGAACAAGATAAGTTTATCCATGATGTTTATCCTTACCTCAATAAGTAACGTCAAGGCTTGTACCTCAATAAGTTTATCCATGAAGGTTCTGGTATGATCGTACATACCCTCTTTTTTTTTAAACGATTTAATTTTGCAGATGAGAAAGATAGACAAATAGCCGCTGTTGCCGTGGTTAACAGACTCGCGCAGAGCCAGAAGAGAAAAAATGCTTCGTCGTCCCGAACCCCATATGGAGACAATGTCCCTACCAGCAGCCGTCAATACTCGACAGCATCTCCAGTGGCTAGCCCCATTCCTGCGACAGTCGCGGGGGATTTCTTTGCAAGCTTTGCTGAGAAAGGCGTTGCGGTACGCGTACATACCTTTACATTGCAAATTACCTTCCCCTCTCAAGTTGTCACTTTTTTTTTTTTAGCAGCTTGTTTCGGATATCTCGTCCTTTGCAGCGATGGTACCTGATGTTGCAAACAAATACCAGGATCTTAATCGTCTTCTAAGGGACGAACGAAAGGCACGTGCTATTGCCGATAAGGAACTTACAGACGAGAAGGTACGGCGCGTTGGATTGGAAAAATAACTCAAAAGAGAACATTCGACTCGGATCAAAGCAGAAAAAGACCTTGTAGCTGCTGAGATTAGCAAAGAGGTTCTTACGTCGAAATTTGATTCCTTAATTGAGAAAGCCAAGAAAAATGTAGTAAATGAGTACAAGAAAAGTAAAAAAATTTGGCAAGTATGTTGCCAGTGTATCGAAGCTTAGCTCGGAGAAGGCTACTGAGCAAGCCATCAAGAACTGCCTACGCGAAGTTCAGTGGGCGTACTCAAATGTTGATGTCAATCGCTTCAAGGCCGTCATTACCCCACCTACGCCTTGTCTTGATCAGGCTCCGTCGAGTGCTGTCCCTTCCTCAGATCCACCGAATATTGACGGGGGAATTTCAGCAGGTTCTGCCGGCATATAATGCTAGATGGCTGGAGTATTCTGGATATTTCATCTTGCTTCTTATTTTTTTTTTTTCAAAGAAATCATCACACTTTTGCTTTGATATTTGAAGCACAAAATTATTAATTATGCTATGCTAGTTTCTTTTTTTGTGTGTGTGATATATCAATGGTATGCTTTCACGTGTATTACTTGTGATACTGTTTTAACAACTGTGAGTTTTGAGAGCATCATTGCTCTACATATTTTTAAAATCGTAGCTCAGGTTTCACGGCACACTAAGTTTTTGTAGAATCCCTTTGGCCATCATTCCCAATGTCGGAACGCAAATTGCATTATTCATAGAGCGTTATGCCCCCTTTTCCCTTTTCGTACTTCGCAATGAAGTTAAGGGTTCATCGTCTGCTTGTGAAGGACAAGCTGGTTTTCTACCCCGTAGGTATTAAAGGCTAGTATGTTAGCCAATTTATTAGTTTGCGAGAAATAGAAATTAGCCAAAGGCCATGCATGGAGGCGCAGTTATTTCTGGTCTAAGAACAAGCTCCTGTTATCCTCGTAAGGAATAACAAGGATTACCGCTTTTGTCGATTGTTATTAATCTGTGAGGATTATCTCAAAAATAACAAAGGCTGTGGTTAATCTCCATGGAGAGCAATTGTCATACGTAATTATGGTACGCTAGCAGATGGAAGCAAGAATCATTGCGTAAATTATGTTTTTTTCCTGTCATCAAGGTCTAAGCCTTATTAAAGAAACAAATGGGAGATTGGGTCCGCCTGGTGGTACCCTATTGAGCCTAGCCCCCTAAGAACATTCTCATTCTGATTATGCTAACTAAAACAAACTTTCTTTTTTAAAAATGATACCTTTTTAGATGAATAGCATTCCAACTGTTTGGCAGCTCCTTGCCATCTTTGGTGTTGAGCTTGTATGCTCCTCGTCCAACCACCTTGCCAATCTGATAGGGTCCTTCCTAGTTGGGGCCTAACTTCCCTGCATTTACTTCCCTGCATTTACTTCCCTAGTATTTTAAAAAACTTTCCTAAGCACCCACTCTCCTTGCTTGAACGACCTTATCCTTATATTCTTGTTATAATACTTGGCAATGCTCTGCTGGTATGATGCCATACGAATAAGAGCTCTCTCTCTCCTTTCATTAGCTGCATCTAACTCACGGCCTATTTCCTCCCTGTTTCGCTTTGCAGTGGCTTGCGCGATCTGAAGAGTTGGCAATCCGACTTCTGCCGACATGACTGCCTCGGTGCCGTATACCAATGAAAACGCGTTTCTCCGGTGGAGGTCCTAGCAGTGGTTCGATAAGACCATAACACTGTAGGAAGCTCTTCCGCCCATCGCCCTTTGGCACTCTCTAATCTTTTCTTCAAAGTAGTCATTATGGTCTTGTTGGATGATTTAGCTAATCCGTTGGCCTGTGGGTGCCTTGGAGTAGAAAATGTGAGCTTGACCTTCCATTCTTTACAGAAATCCTTAAAATTATGACTAATAAATTGGGAGCCATTGTCCGTAACGATCTCTTGAGGAACTCCAAATCTACATATTATGTTTTTCCACACGAAGTTCTTGACCTCCCTGTCTCGGACTTGATGATATGACTTAGCTTCTATCCATTTGGAAAAATAATCTGTAGTCGATAGCATATATATTTTCTGGCCTGGCACAATGGGCATTTTTCCAACAATATCCATTCCCCATTTCATGAATGGCCATGGTGAGATAATGGAAATTAATGGCCCAGCTGGTTGGTGTGGGATTGGAGCGAATCTTTGACAACTATCACATTTTCTTACGTAGCTGGTTGCGTCAGATCGCATAATTGGCCAATAATAACCAGCGGTATAAGCTCGATTGGCCAGACTTTTTGCCCCCAAATGATTCCCACATTGTCCCTCGTGCAACTCAGCCAAAACATAATCTGCTTTCTCTGGACCCAAGCACCATAGATAAGGCCCTAGGTAAGACCTCCTATACAAGTTTCCATCAATTATACAGAATCGGGCGGCGGCGTTGGTCTTGAGCTTCCTTGCCTCTGCACGATCTTATGGGATGATATCGTCTTTAAGATATTGAATAATTGGGTTAATCCAATTTGGTTTGTTCTCCAAACATGTGACCTCGAAAGCTTGCTCCTTATTAACAGCAGGCCATTGTAGATACACAATAGGGATAGCTTTGGAGGTTGTGGACTGTATTGTTGCTCCTAAATTTGCCAGGGCGTCTACATGGCAATTGTCATCATGGCTTGCGTGCTTTATTTCGATCTCTTCGAACGAAGTTGACAAGTCTTTTATGGCAGCCAAGTAAGCTGCCATTCTTTCACCTTTAGTTTGATAGGTCCCTAAAACATGATTCACAATCAGTTGAGAGTCACTATTTATTGTAATGCGTTTAACATTCATTCCCTTGGCCAGTGCTAAGCCTGCTAATAGGGCTTCATACTCAGCTTCATTATTCGTGGCCTTGAAGCCACATCTCACAAACTGCTCGATTACGTCCCCTTTAGGAGACTATAATACTATTGCAAGTCCGCTGCCTTTTGAGTTGCTTGCTCCGTCCACAAAAAGCGTCCATCTCCCTGGCTCTGGTCCATTAATGAGACAGAACATTTCTTTTTCTGTCTCTGGTTAAGCGCTTGGAGTAAATTTTGCTACGAAATCGGCTAGGACGTGGGACTTTAGCGCGGTCCTTGGCTGGAAAGTGATATCGTATTCACTCAACTCAACAGCTCATTTGGTGAGACATTCGGACAGTTCTGGCTTGTGTAAAACTGCCTTTAAAGGGAAAGCAGTTACCACCACGATGGGGTGACCTTGGAAGTATGGCCTCAATTTGCCTGCGGTTATAACAAGAGCTAGGTGTAACGCTTGGCACATTTTTGGCTCTTCAATTTCTGCCTTGCCAAGATGATGCCCTGGTTTTGGGCCTAAGTTGGCCAAGTTTTAGGTCTTGCATTACCCCTTTTTGCTACTAATCTCATGGCTGAGAAGCAGGCCCATTCTAGCAGCCTTCTAGAAGAATTGGTGCTTGAATTTTGGAGGGAAAATAGCTGGCTCTACTTAGCTGCCCAACTCCTAGCTTGCTGGCCAAGATGTCCTAGCAGCTGCCCAGGAAAATGGGAGGGAAAACCAGCTGCTATATCGTAAAAATATCTTGTAATTGCATTGTACATTGATATTGATAGAGAGATACATACAGAGAGCAAGAAGCTCCATACACAATTGTAAAGTAAACTCTCTCAAAGAGAATATAATGATATTCTCGCCCAGCTCTTCTCTGCCCCTTTTCTAGCATTCTCCAAGCTTTCAAGTCATTTTATTTGTGCCTAGGAACCATTGGTGCAGCCTCCATTTGCTGTCCAGACTTTGCTGGATCATTGGCTGTCCACCCGACACTTATTTCGTGAGCCTTTTCTTGGTGAAGTGTTGAGCTCGTGCTTGGCTTCCAACACTTCCCCTCTCATTGCTGATCTCTGATAACCTCAGGCGTGCTTGGTCGGCCCTTTGCTTGACTAAGCACCACACGGAGATTGGGTTTTCCATACTCAAACTCAGATCCCGTGACAGTTGGTATCAAAGCCAAGTTCGCTTGGCTCTACTCTGATTTCTGGTGCATTCAGCTTGTGGCTTTGTGTGTTGGTTTTGTTGCTGTTGGCTTGGGATTATGGCTGGTGAGGAAGGTGATGCTAGTACTCAGATAGCTGCTGAGAGACCTGAGAGGAAGGGTGCAAAAACCTCCAGGTCCAAGTCAAGAGATCAGTTGAGCTCTCTTGAAACTCGTCTTGAACGTACAGAGAAGCTTGCACTCGAGAATGTAGCTTTGATAGCGACCTTATCCCTTGATTGCGAAGCTTAGAAGGGAGCGAGAAAGGTCAGCTAACTGGTCGTGTAGGAGAGCTAGAGACTGGAGCAACCACTTTGAAGAATAATTTGCTTTCTTCTCTCAACAATCTTAGTGATGCTATGAAGAAAAGCATTGCTACCTTCAAGGACAACATCACCCAGTCCATTGAAGGATTGAAAATTGAAATGGAGGTGGTCAAAGGTGACCTTTCCTTATGGAAGACGGCAGTGAGTAGTGGTGGTGCTCTTGCCGTCCCGCAAGCTCCTAAGCTTGATGTGCCCAGGCCCCAAACGTTCTCTGGCAACAGAAATGCCAGGAAGCTTGAGAATTTCCTCTGGAATTTGGAGCAATACTTTGCAGCCTCTAATTTGGTGGATGATGCCTCTAAATTGCGTGCTGCCCCTCTATATCTGGTCGATATTGCAATGTTGTGATGGAGACGTCGTCTTGCTGATGTCGAGCGAGGCACTTGCACGTTGACAACGTGGGATGACTTCAAGAGGGAAATTAAGAAGCAGTTCTATGCAGAAAATGTGGAGCACGAGGCCCGTGGTCGTTTGCCTCAGCTGCAACACAAGGGCAACGTTCGGGAATATGTGAAAGAATTTCAAGAGGTAATGCTTGAAATCCCTGACTTGTCCGATAAAGATGCCTTGTTTTCTTTTCTTGATGGATTACAATCATGGGCGAGGCAAAAGTTGCAAAGACATGGTGTCCAAGACCTTACCTCCGCATAGTTGCTGCTGAGAGCCTTATTGAATTTCCTAAGCGAAGGGATCAGTCTAGGCCAAAGGGACAAGTCCCTAACAAGGGAAAGAGTAGGGGAGACAGGGACAAAGCTAAAGCCCTTGCATCCTCTTCTAACTCTAAGGCAGGCCAGCAGAAACCCTTTCACCCTAAGGGCAAAGACCAGAGAGGCAATAGTGGGAAATGGGGAGGCAATCAGGCCAAACCAAAGGTGTATGAATGCTTTCTGTGTGGGAGCAAAGACCATCAGATTGCTGAGTGTCCTCAAAGAGGTAAAATGGCTTCTTTAATCAAGCAACAAGAATGCCAACCTTGTGAGGAGCCAGAAACGCAAATGGGGTCAATCCAGTTCCTCAATGCAATTAAGGAAGAGGTGAAAAAACCACAAGAACCGCACAAGGGTTCTCTTTATGTCACTACCAAGATCAAAGGCCAACCATTTAAAGTCTTGGTAGACATAGAAGCCATCAATAATTTCCTGCGGGCAGATATTGCGCAAAGGCTAGACTTGAGAATCACCAAGACGCCAGGGATGATCAAGGCAGCCAATTCCAAGGCCGTTCCCATTGTCGGGGTTACTCGAGGTGTCCGAACCAGAATTGGGGAATGGCAAGGGCTCGTTAACTTCACTATTGTGCCCCTAGATGATTATGACATGGTGTTAGGCTTGGAATGGCTTGATAAGGTGCGTGCTTTACTTGTGCCATTTGGGAACTCCATTGTGGTTACAGGAAGCTCTTCTCCTTGCACGGTGCATATGGAGAGAGGGGCCAAAACTGAAGCCAAGACCTTGTTAGCCATGCAACTTGTTAAAGGCTTCAAGAGACATGAGGAGACTTACTTTGTGGCCCTGAAAGAGCAAGAAACCGGACCCAAGAGAGAACTTTACAACCTTCCCAACTGGTCCAGGCAGTCCTAAGGGAATTCCAGGAAATCATGCCCAAGGAATTGCCCAAGAAACTGCCTCCACAGCGGGAAATTTGTCACAAGATTGAATTGTTTAAAGGTGCTAGGCCTCCTGCCATGGCTCCTTATAGGATGGCCCAAACAGAGTTGGCTGAACTCAAGAAGCAATTGAAAGAATTGCTTGATGCTAGGATGATCAAGCCATCCAGTTCTCCATTTGATGCCCCGGTGCTATTCTAGAAAAAGAGTGATGGCTCTTTGCGGATGTGTGTGGATTATTGGGCGCTGAACAAGATCACCATCAAGAATAAGTACCCTATTCCACATGTTATGGAATTGTTTGATCAACTCAGAAGTGCCAGGTTTTTCTCCAAAATTGACTTGCGCTCATGGTATTGGCAACTTCGAATTGTAGAGGGTGATGAGCCTAAGACGGCGTGCGTGACTAGGTATGGTACTTTTGAATATCTTGTGATGCCTTTTGGTTTAACAAATGCACCTGCCACCTTTTACACTCTCATAAACAAGGTGTTTCGGCTGTTCTTAGATAAGTTTGTTGTGGTTTATTTGGATGATATAGTTGTGTATAGTTCTACTTTGGAAGAGCATGTTGGTCATTTAAGACAGGTCTTCCAGAAATTGAAGAAACATGAGCTATACATTAAACTAGAAAAGTGTAACTTTGCTAAGGAAGAGGTGCACTTCCTTGGCCATTTTGTGGGTAAAGGCAAAATTAGGATGGATGATGATAAGATGAAGGCAATTAGGGATTGGGAGCCGCCTGTTAGAGTGCCCCAACTCAGATCCTTTCTTGGTTTGGCAAACTACTATCGGCGATTCATTCAGGGTTATTCAGCAATTGCAGCGCCATTGACAGACTTGCTGAAGAAGAATCGGCCGTGGGCATGGGGTGAAGCATGCCAGACTGCCTTTCAAACTTTGAAGCAAGCAGTTTTCAAAGAGCCAGTCCTTACTTTACCAGACTTCACCAAGCCTTTTGAGGTACATTCTGATGCTTCTGATTTTGCTATTGGAGGGGTATTAATGCAAGATAAGCACCCTATTGCTTATGAAAGCCGAAAGCTTAATGATACGGAGCGTCGGTATTCTGTCCACGAGAAAGAAATGACTGCCGTGGTGCATTGTCTTCGGACATGGCGTCATTATTTGCTTGGGACCAAATTTGTGGTGAGGACGAATAATGTGGCTGCTAGTTATTTTCAGACGCAAAAGAAACTCACACCCAAGCAAGCTCGGTGGCAAGGGTTCCTGGTAGAGTTTGACTTCACCATGGAGTACAAACCAGGGAGAGACAATCGTGTTGCTGATGCATTGAGCAAGAAAGCAGAGCTTGCTGCCATAAGCCGGCCAACTAGCCCCTTGATGGATAAAATTCGTGAAGGGCTGGAGCATGATCCTATGGCCAAGGGACTTATCAATTACGCCAAGGAAGGCAAGACCCGACGGTTTTGAGTGCAAGACAGTTCGTTGCTCACCAAAGGGGACCGTGTGTTTATGCCTAAATGGGGGAACTTGTGGTGAGAAATTTTGAAAAAATGCCATGATTCTCTATGGGCAGGACATCCTGGTATGCATCGCACCATGGCCTTAGTTGAAGATGCTTACTATTGGCCAAGGATGCGTGATGATGTGGAGACTTATGTGAAAACTTGCTTGGTGTGCCAGCAAGATAAAATTGAGCAGACACCCTGCAGGGCTTCTCCAACCCCTACCAGTGCCAGAACATCCATTTAAACATGTCACTATGGACTTCATCACTTGGTTGCCAAAGGCAAAAGGGTGTGGCACCATCCTGGTTGTGGTAGACAGGTTATCTAAGTATGCTATTTTTATCCCTGCTTCACCGGATGTCAGTGCACATGAAGCAGCCAAGCTTTTCATGAGATATGTGGTGAAATGGTGAGGTGTGCCGAAGATGATCGTGAGTGACAAAGACCCTTAGTTCATTGGAAAATTCTGGTAAGAGTTGTTCAAACTCCTTGGTTCTGACTTGGCTTTCTCGACCAGCTTTCATCCTCAAACCGATGGGCAGACGGAGCGTGTAAATGCTTTGCTTGAGCTCTACCTAAGGCACTATGTGAGTGCCACCCAGAAAGATTGGGTTAGGCTCTTAGATGTGGCTCAATTCTCCTATAATCTTCAAAGGAGTGAGTCCACTGGCCAAAGTCCCTTTGAGATTACAACTGGCCGTCAACCGCTAACTCCCCACACGGTTGATTCTGATTACACAGGAAACGCCCCAGCTGCCTACAAGTTTGCAAAAGAATTACAAGAAAAAAGGGACATAGCTAGGGCGACATTGGAGTGTGTTGCCAAAAAGATGAAAAAATGGGCCGATAAGAAGCGTAGACTGGTGGAATACAATTAAGGAGATATGGTGATACTGAAGCTTATCCCTTCTCAATTCAAGACCCTTCGGAAAGTGCACAAAGGGCTGGTACGCAGATATAAGGGTCCTTTCAAGGTGGTCAGAAAGGTAGGCAAAGTTTCTTACCAATTGGAGCTACCACCAAAGTTGAAAATCCATCCTGTCTTCCATGTGAGCTTCCTGAAGCCGTATTTTGCTGACCTTGATGATCCGGTTAGAGGAGAATCAAGTCGTGGCCCAACTACCATTGTTACTTCCTTTGACAGAGAGGTGAGTGAAATCCTAGTCGATAGAGTCAAGGGAAAACGAGACGTGCCGAGGTGGACGGAATACTTGGTAAAGTGGAAAGGTACCCCTACGCACGAGGCTACTTGGGAGCGTGAAGATCAGTTGTGGCAATTCACAAAGCAAATTTTAGAGTTCAAGCGAGCCAAGGCGTCGAGGACGACACCGAGTTAAGTGGGGAAGGGTGCAATGCTTGGCACATTTTTGGCTCTTCAATTTCTGCCTTGCCAAGATGATGCCCTGGTTTTGGGCCTAAGTTGGCCAAGTTTTGGGGCTTGCATTTGTTACTAATCTCGTGGCTGAGAAGCAGGCCCATTTTAGCAGCCTTCTAGAAGAGTTGGTGCTTGAATTTTGGAAGGAAAATAGCTGGCTCTACTTAGCTGCCCAGCTCCTAGCTTGGTGCCCAAGATGTCCCAGCAGCTACCCAAGAAAATGGGAGGGAAAACCAGCTACTATATTGTAAAAATATCTTGTAATTGCATTGTACATTGATATTGATAGAGAGACACATAAAGAGAGCAAGAAGCTCCATACACAATTGTAAAGTAAACTCTCTCAAAGAGAATATAGTGATATTCTCGCCCAGCTCTTCTCTGCCCCTTTTCTAGCATTCTCCAAGCTTTCAAGTCATTTTATTTGTGCCTAGGAACCATTGGTGTAGCCTCCATTTGCTGTCCAGACTTTGCTGGATCATTGGCTATCCACCCAACACTCATTTCGTGGGCCTTTTCTTGGTGAAGTGTTGAGCTCATGCTTGGCTTTCAACACTCCCCCTCTCATTGGTGATCTCTGATAACCTCAAGCGTGCTTGGTCGGCCCTTTGCTTGACTAAGCGCTGCACAGAGATTGGGTTTTCCATACTCAAACTCAGATCCCATGACATAGGGCTAGCTTCTCCAATTGGTTGTACCTGGTTTCCACATCAAGCAATACTTTACTAGTGTAGTACACAGGAGATTGTTTCTTGTCTTTTTCCCGTACTAACACGGTGCTGACGGCGACATCGGAAACCGCCAAGTAAATAAATAGAGTTTCCCCACTCTTTGGTTTAGACAATAGTGGTGGGTTAACCAGATATTCTTTTAATTCCTGCAAGGCCTTGTCACATTCATCTGTCCATACGAAGCCCTTGTTTCGTCGAATTATGTTGAAAAACAAACGACACTTTTCTGACGACTTTGAAATGAATCTACTAAGAGCCGCAATCCTACCCGTGAGCTTCATTACTTCCTGGACGTTCTTCGGGGATGGAATATTAAGAACGGCCCTGATCTGATCGAGGTGTGCCTCTATCCCTCGTTGTGTAACTAGATATCCAAGGAATTTTCCAGACTTGACCCTAAATGAACACTTGGTAAGGTTTAACTTCATGTTGTATTCTTTCAGGACATTGAAGGCTTGTTGCAAATGGTTGATGTGTTTCTCTGCCACCAAGGACTTTACTAACATATCATCAATATATACTTCCATGGTATTCCCTAACTGATCAGCGAACATTTTGTTGACAAGACGCTGGTAGGTTGCACCAGCGTTCTTGAGGCCGAAAGGCATGACCTTATAGCAATAAGTACCGCGTTCTGTGATAAATGATGTCTTTTCTTGATCTCCTGGGTGCATTAAAATTTGGTTGTACCCAGAAAATGCATATATAAAACTGAGAAGCTCATGTCCGGCGGTCGCATCCACCATCATATCGATGTGCGGGATAGGAAAGGAATCTTTGGGGCAAGCTTTATTCAAATCTGTAAAATCAATACAAATCCTCCACTTTCCATTCTTTTTCTTTACTACAACCACGTTTGCCAGCCATTCTAGGTAGTGCACCTCTCTGACAGATCCCACATCGATTAGCTTCTGGATTTCATCATTAATAATGCGATTCTTTTCGGGGGCGAACTTTCTACGCTTTTGCTTGACTGGAGCGAATGTTGGGTTAACTTTTAGTTCGTAGACGATTACCTCTAGTTCTATTCCCTCCATATCTACATGCGACCATGTGAAGCAATCTTTATTGCTGTTGAGGAAGTTTATCATTTGGTTTCTCAGCTCCAGCTCCATCCCTGATCCAATACGAATTGTGTGACTCGGCTCTTCAGGATCAATTTTCACTTCGTCTAGTTCTTCCGGCTATGGATGACCTAAGGGCGTTGGTGGAGGGACTAATTCTACGTGGTACAACGCGTCGTGGCAAGCCCCCTCATAGCAGTGCAATAACATCTGCGAGAGTATGATTGCTGCCCCGTTACTTCCCTAACTCCCCACTTAGTTGGAAATTTGAGGACTTGATGGTAAGTGGATCATACTGCTTTTATGTCGTGGATCCATGGCCTTCCCAATATAATGTTATACGGGGAAGGACAGTCTATCACCAGGAACCTGACATATAAGTTGACACCTTCAGTGAAGACCGGCAGATGTATCTCTCCCACGGTATGTTTATGCTCTCCACTGAAACCTATTAAGGGGGTAAATCGTCTTACAAGATGACGTTCATCGATTCCCATTTCTCTGAAAGCTTCGAGCATCATAATGTTGGCTGAGCTCCTATTGTCCACTAGGATTCTTCGAACCCAACAGCTTGCTACCATGAGTGCAATAACTAACGCATCATTATGTGGGTTGTTTAGATGAGCAGTCTCGTAATTAGAGAATGATACCACCATTTCTGGACCAAGATAGGTTGGTTGCGATGCGTAATGGCTGTGCCTTTCTACTGATCGGGCATGTCTTCTAGCTATAGAAGTACTAATCCCACTGATATGCGATCCCCCCATTATGCAATTCACCGTTCGCTCCCGTCGCGGTGGATTTGGTGGGGATAGGTCTTTGGCTTTTTATTCCTAGTTACGCTGAGCTAGGGTTTGTTTTCCCTTGTCAGAAAGAAATTCTGTTAGATATCCTTTCTTCAATAATTCGGCCACTTCTCTTTTCAAACCATGACATTCCTCGGTAGTATGGCCATGATCTGCATGGAACTCATACCACTTTGACCTGTCTCATGCCTCTGCTGGTGACCTTAACTTCGTCGGCCATTTGACTGCATTTCCCATGTTCTTCAGTGTATGAACGAGTTCAGACGGGGACACGGAGAGATTATATTTCAGGATATCTATTTTTTGCTCCTACCTTCGATCAAGTGGTCACCTTCTGTCGCGCGATCTTTTCTCAACTAGTTTATTTTCACGATGATCCCTGAGAGTATAGGGTTCGTGTCTCCTTGACTAGCGACCGAAGTTGAGATCTTCCCTCCTGTGATTTGGAGAAGTCCATCGAACGTTGACACGATCATCTTTCCATTTAATTTGTGCCCATGCCTTTGCCAGAGCATCCTCCATGGTTTTGGAAGGATATTTCGTAAGCTCTTTATAAAGACTGAATCCAGCAAAAGACCCCGTCGAAAGGCCAAAACTGTAGTGGCCATATTACATTGGGGTATAGACACCTTCTCCCTGTTGAATCTTCCTACATAGTCTCTGAGATTTTCTCCCTTCCTCTGTACGATCAGGTATAGATCGTCTGATTGCTTTTCCAACTTTCTACTGCTTGCGTATTGCTCCACGAACATGTCTGTCAACTGAGCGAAAAAGGATATACAACCATTCGGAAGGTTAGTATACCACTATAACGCTGGACCCACTAAACTCGAACCGAAGCTTTTGCACATACAAGCCTCTCGCTTATCGCGGGGAATAGCTACGGTGTACATCTTCCATTTGTACTGCATTATGTGATCGTCAGGATCTGTGGTCCCGTCGAATGGCTTCATGCTCGGGAAGGAAAACTTGGTAAGCAGATCTACCATTGCAATGGCGTCTACAAAGGGAGATTCTGCTTAGCTATCTGCTGCACATCTTTTGATGGGGGCTGGCACCCCTGAAATCTTTTGGATCAGGGACTCCAATTCAGCGAACATTCTAAGCACTTCCGGGTGTAACCCTTCTCTTGTGGGAACTAGTCACTCCTCTAACCTCTTTTGCTGGCTGGAAGGTCCGGCCGTAATGATGCTTTTTACCATAGTGGCAGTTGGTATGGCGGGGTTGGTTCCAGCTGACTGGACTCCTCCTCTTGGGGTTTGGTGAGGTGTAGAATCCAGTGACTACATCGAATCCACCGTCTCAATCAGTACAGCTTTTCCTTTGTCTCGCGGCGCTGTATTCGCCAAGAGGACATTGATCTTCTCTAATGGATCTAAGTTCTCTTGTCGCATTGCATGGTTCTCTGATTCCATGTCTCTGAACCTGTTCTCATACATTGCAATCCTTTTCTCATAGGCCTCCATCTTCACCAAGGCAGCTCTTAGGCTAGTGTCCTCACTGGAGTTTGGGCTAGACATCTTCGAATCGCTAGTTGAAAGGGACTGTATCACTCCTGGTTACAATGCTTAATTACTAAACCCCACGATGGGCGCCAAATTGTAGAAGGGATTTTCTACAATTATGAAGACAAAAACAGTTAGGCTCCAGTAACCTGCAAAACCAGAAAAACGAAGTAAGCGGCAAAAGATCTTGACACCGGTGTGGTGCAGGCCAAAGATCCTCCGACGCTCAAGTCAGCACTTTTTTTTTGCGTTGTTTGAACGGAGATAGTTTTTTAGACTCAAAAAGATGCCCCTACCTTTTTCCTCGATCATACTTTTATAACCTTCAGATAAAGAGTTCTTCCTTATCTCACTCTCTGCACCTTTATCGACTAATGCGATGATTAACTCTGTTATCGTAAAGATATCACATACCTCTCTTTGTTGATGTCTTTTGAACAGGATAATTTTATCCATGATGTTTATCCTTACCTCAATAAGTAACGTCAAGGCTTGTACCATGACGAGCAACATTAAGGCTTGGGCCTTGACCATAGGTCTTTCCTCGTTCGGGCCTTCATATGGCCTCGCTTGCTTCTAAAGAATAATAGAAACTTCTTAGGCCCAAAGGTTTCCTGGCCCAAACATCTACGACTTCCTCACATTGGGTTGTAAATCTCTTGATATGCTCTAAAGTTGACTAATTATCCTCTCCAAACAATAACGTAAATTTAGGAGCTTTAAAACCTCTCGGGTACCATAGAATGGTTGTAGATTGACCCATGCTCCGAGCCTAAGATGGTCTTGCAGTATTCCGGCCACCATACAGGGGCAAAGTTAGAATTTTAAGTTTAGGGGAGCAAATTTGTAATAGCTATAATTAGGCTAATATAATTTTTTTAATTGCAGGGGGACAAAATTATAATAGCTATAATTAGACAAGCATAATTTGTTCTCTTTTAAATGAAAGGGGCAAAATTACATTTGGTTTGGGGGATCTAATTCTTTTCATTTTTAAAATATTTTTTTAATATTACATCTAAAAAATTAGGGAGACAATTGGCCCTCTTCCTTAATATGTAGCTTCGCCCCTGCCACCTTATCATGTACGGCTCTTGGGTTGACATAAGCAGCTACTTACTGTAGAATTTGGCCATCTACTTGAGGCCATGGCTTATTCAGTGGTGCTGGCTGCCTCACAAATGTCCAAACCACAGGTGGAATATGTTGTGGTGGTGGTGCTACTTGATTCATTCCATATAGATTTGATTATGCAATTCCATATGGATCCTGTACTTACCAGTGTGCCCAAGCTAGTAGTATCATTACCTGTAATGGGGCTGGTACTGGCCCTAGCCGAACTCGAGGTTGTTGTATATTTTGAGATATAACTAGCAACTCAAGCTTGGTAAAAACACCCTCAACTCTAATAGCGGGGTACCCCGATAATGCACCAGGATTATGCTTTGTTTGAAACCTATTAGATGTGGTGGCTCGTGGTCACATGTATACTTGCCCAAACTTCAAAGACTTTGCTGCTTACGGTGGATTATCCCCAAGCCATTGCCGGACTAGCTCTGACTGGCTAGTTATGGCCTGAAGGTTTGGTTGCTAACTTTCACTAGCTCCATCAATAGCTTGGGACGAACCAAATATTCTCTTCTCGATATCTTGCCTTAATTAGGTTATTAATAGGCACATCACATCCATGACTTACTGGCCAATGGCCTAGCCAATGTCATGAAAGTGAGTCTCATTGTTAAGCTGTGTGGGCTTGTTAAAGTTCTCCATTTGCATAGATATCTGTTTGGCTTAGGCAACGGCCTCATGAGCTCTGTCATTGTTCTATAGAATGGCGGTTGTTCAAGGCCAATTGCTCTAGTAAAGATGCCTGATTTTCCACCATGGTCTTAATTCCCCTGGCGACCTGCTTGGACACATCAATGAGAAGGCCTAGAGCATTCATGATTATCTCATTAGACTCTATAAACATCCTTACGTATGTCTTATCTCTAACCTTAACTATAGTGCTGGCTATAACATCTTACATAGAAGTCAAAAGACCTTCCTGCAATTGTGCCAAGACCTGGTTAGCTAACTTCAACCTTAGTGCATCTTTGTCAAGCAACTGTGCTCCTCGAAGTTAGTTTGATGGAAATGGGGGTAATAGCAACATGTTCTGTGTCTGAAGGATCGGTCACGTTTACATCTTGGTTGAACGTGGAAGGGATACCCATCGTATTAATCCCTCCTTCAACATCTGTGGGTAATCCTTTGCTTCAAGTATTTCAACCCATATCGAAATCGGGTCCCACCGGGTGTGCTAAAAATTGTTTGCTTGGGAAAAAAAGGGCGAATTTTACATTGATGACTTTTTAGCTTAGGAGTCTCTACAAACAATTTTATGATTGTGGGTTCTTTATCCCCTGCCTCGAACTCCGTCTAGGGACTTTGTAAAGAACAAGAAATGGGATGCTCAATTGTAACAAAATAAACTTGAATCAAAGCGATAACCATTGAGTCACCATCAAACCAAGTCACGAACTTTTATTACAATCAGAATAGCAAATTGAGTATAAGACGGACCCTAAAAAAAATGGATAGAATACGAAGTAAAAGTTTACCAGATTGCACCATAAAACTAATTACAGAGAATCACTCCTGCCATAAACTTAATTGTAGCTCAAAAAATGATATAAGCCAAGTCATAAGCTAATTGCAACTACAGCTAAAAAGGCCATAAACTTAATTACAATAAAGCCATAAACTGAATTACAGCAAAAAAAGAAAAATCTAGGCCGTAAAGTGAACTACAACAGTATTTGGGATAGAGCTAAGCTAACATTACACTAACCACATCTAAGCTACAAGCTAAGCTAAGGACAGGACTAAGTTATGGAGCTACGAAGCTAAGAAGCTAATAGATACATATATATGATCAAAGCATGGTTTTTATGGAACCCCTTTCTTCTTGGCCTCGGTCAGCTTTTATAGCTACTTCCTCCGAAATCTCCATATTCAGTTGGCGACTATAGCATCTTTTGATTTGTTGGAGCTAATTGAGTTCCTTGCTCTATTTTTGTCCCTTCAGATTCGACACTGCACATTTCGTCAGACTTGGTCTTTCTTATTCGAATCTGGTACATGCTTATCATACGTCGATTTATTATTGCTGGCCGAAAATCGGCCTTAAAACCAATAGTAGCCATGGTATCGACCTTAGACTTCCTCTTTCTACACCCTCTTCTTTGACCTCCAAGCCGATTGTTTGCAAATCTTGGACATAGAATAACTCCTCTGACCCTAAATCTCTCTCTTCGACCATTAAGTCGATGGGCTACGAAATTTGGGTGTAAACAAATATGTATATAATTTTTTAAAAAAAATTGTGCGTGACACCACTATTAGCAACATAGAGTCATTCTCGTGCTTGTGAGCAAAGAGGAACTTACGGCAAAGGACAATAGCAGTTGAAAGAACAAGAAATCCGTACTCAGCCATGCCTTCAGATAATCCAATAAAATTCTATTTTAAAATGTCTTAATTTTAGCTAATAAAATCACCATCACTGTTGTAGCCCCCATCTCCACTGCCTCCACCACTCCTGTCTTCTTCGGTACCTCCTTCCTCCTTCTCCTCCTTCTCTCCTTCTCCTCCTTCTCTCCTCAACAGTAATTGCCCATTCCCTATAACACAGTACTTTAAGAGGGAATCAAAACAGTAGCGAGAAGAAAAGAATCAGTAATTTTTCTAAAGCCAAGAGGCGTATAATACGTGTAGATCTATCTTGTTAGGAGGCAAATAATCTTAAAAGAGGCAGAATTAAGATTATTGCTACACTTATTGAAATCAATTGCCAATTAAAATTAATTTTCTGCAAGCTTTCTCTTTTAGACAGAATATTAAACACTTAGCAAGCAATATATGAAAGCAAATGTAGAGCAAGTAAAGAGTAGAGAAATGGTGTAAGCTTTAAAAGTGTTACCCACAAGCACACAGGTCGCGGTAGTATAGCATGTGCGAGTGTGAGGTCATGTCTACAGAGAGGCTAGAATATGTGTGGTTCTAAATGAAAGTGCATCCTACACTAGCTATGTGTGCTCCTACCTACTCTTTTTAGGATTTTTGAATTGAGTGGAGCTCGAATTTAAACCTAAACTAAGGGGAAAGTAAACCTAACGAATGGGATGGAGGTATAAACAAGCAATGGATGAGGAAGTCTATAAGGTTTTGGGGAACTTTAAAGGTGATTGCTCTTTTGAAATGGATTTAGGTTTTTATCCTTGTTTTGAGGTTATTGATGATTTGTGTACTCTAATTGCGGGATTAGTATACTAGCCTCACTACTTCTAGCTATAAGTGCAACCCTATCCTTAACCGGGCCCAATTAGAAGTATAGGTTTGTCCTAACTAGCTAATGACTTTCGAGTCTAGTATCTAAGTCCTTTAGGTATTGATTAATTTCATCTTAGGGAATCTAATCTTTTAGCTTTGTTTCAAACTAGAGGTTAGGTCACCTACATCACTCAAGCAATAGTGGATATCCTTTTAGCCATGTTTCATGCTAGAGGTCCTTACCTACTATACTAAAGGCACTAAGAGCATAATTAATCAACACAAATATAATTGCAAGTGGGGCCCATGCCATTAGCATGGATTAAGGCTAAAGTGAAACCACTATTAGTAGCATTTAAACACAAATTACATATGCAAACTCATAGAGGCATCTCATCAAACACATTGACATGTTTAATTTCAAGCCATAGAAATACAAAAACAAAGCATGTATTTATATAACCATCAATATCTCAAAACAAATATTTAGATCCTTAACCTTTTACAAAATAGCAATCATCCTTAATTTAGAGCTAATCTAACATAGTATAAATAAGAATAAAGAGAAGAATGAAAAGGTCCCTTATTATCCTTCCTTGCTCTTTACAAATCTTGCTCTAAAGCCCTGTAAATCCTTATTTAATACTTAAAGCCAAGTTGTTTATGGATGGAATGGATGTGGGATTGAGTGTGTGAGGTGGATGAGTTAGGGTTTAATGTGTGTGAAAATTGGGTGTGAAGTGTATGTGAATGGGTCCCCCCTTAAATGCTAAAAATGTGTTCCATTTATAGGTAGCAGTGGCGCTAACGGTAGACCTTACCGGCTGGCCGATAAATGAAGGGATTGACTAGCAATTTTTTCTGTTCTCTGGAATAACATGCTAGCCCTACCAGTTAGCCAGTACGCTCAGTCAGGACAGTTATCTCTTTTCGGGATCTACTGGTTAACCCCTAGCTTTTGAGGGTCGACCGGTTCCTCATTTAGCCTTCAATCTTTGTCTTCTTTGCTTCTAGCCTATACCCCACGACCTGTGCACCTTCTGTCTTCATCCCCCATCATTGTGAAAGCTCTAGTTTTACTTTATAATTCACCTAAGACACAAAATAAGCATTTAATGTAGCATTTAACCTTGAAGCTCACTATATATACTTATATTCTTATATGCATAAATATAGTATAAACACTACACTAAAGTTTTCTAATAAGCTCAAAAACACCTCTAAATAGATATAGAAATAAAATGCAAATACACACACTAAACCAATACATCAAGAAGACACCTAATTTTTATGTGGTTCGGCTTTGCCTACGTCTATCGCCCAAGGATACTCCCTAGGACTTCACAACACCTCTACTAGATGTCAATACTTCTTCAAATGTTGGTGAACTATAAACCAATTTCGTTTACAAATATTTAAAGCTTTCTCTCCAAAAAACCCAAGTGTTCCCCATACTAAGGATTTCCCCACACTCTTACTAATCAAGTTCTCGCACAACTATACTAGCCCAAGAGTGTATAATTACAATGAATATTTAAGTGTATCAAACTATTCTACTATCTCGAGGAAATTGAAAATGAAGGCTCTTGTAGTGCTAAAGAATGAAAATCTATTGCTCAATGATTTTGCTTGTATTGTTGTGCTTATGCTTTTTCTTGTTTCTTGTCTATGAAATTAGAGGCTCAAAAGAGTTTAAATGGTTCTAGAATAGAGCCTAAGGTAGCAGAAACTTGCAACCAATAGAGGATATGAAAATCTTACCCAAAATAGGTTAAAACGGCTATTTTTTAATGTTCATTGTGCCTCCCTACCCTACCTATAGAGGCAGGAAGCAACTAACAATTTTTCTCATCGTTTTATACCACCCAGTAGGCCTATTCCTCTAGTCTGTTGACCAGTTGGGGCGACTGGTAGACCAAAACGTCCAAATTTCTGCTCAAAACATTTCCTTTTTTCAAATCAATGTGAATACAAGTTTTTTCAATGAATATTTGTCTTAAAAAGTTTATATGGAAATCCTAAGAAAGATATTTCAAGTTTTAAGAGGTTTTTGAAAAACTTTCCAAACAATTCAAAATCATGTAGGAATTTTCATGAAAGATGTTTTTCATAAACTTTTGAGAAATCAAGGAAAGCTTTTTAAAAATAGAAAGTTATAGAATTTATTCAAGGCAAAACATCTAAGAGCAAAGTCCGCTACCTCTTATGCCACCTTTCAGCTCCTTCCTTGTATCTCCCTTTGTTTTCGAGCTTCCATGATAGATATGGATTAATCCTTATAAGCTTGATCTTCATATAGTTTTCAACATCCTTCCAACCTTGCCAAACATTGTGTACACAAAGAAATCCAAATACAACCATTCCAGCAATATAATTCAAGAATAATTCCAATACAATCAAGTCTTGAGCATATCTAAAACATAATCAATCAATCCAAATTTATAATCAGTCTAATTTCAAAAGTCTCTATCACATTCCTTCTCATTTACAAGCATATATCTTAATCAATCCAATTTCAAATATCTCAAGCATTCAAACTAATATTTCACTTATAAAAATTATGCTTATATATAATCACCATGTTTATTTCCATCATCAAAAATTAATATAAGACATATAAAGCTAACACACTTAATTGGGCAATGCAAATGGTGGAATGGTTCTCACTTAAAAATACCACAACAAAAAAGGGAAAAAAAACATAACAAAAGCAAACCCAGTTGATTGCGTAATTTTTTATGGTACAGTGGGATTTTAGATAAATATATTAACAATAATGAAAAGCAAAAAAGTACGACACATCACCCAAGCCAAACGCACTATATGCCCATATACATAAACATACAAACACTTATTTGTAACATATGGAACTATGCCCATGTTTGAATGTATGCAATTTCAGACGTAGGCAACCATATTTTAGGATACAGGGTAATAAGCTAAATTAATCTTGGCTGTTGATGAAAAACTATACACATAGGGATGAAGTGCAACATGTACACATTTAATAATGACCAATATTACGAGGCAATATAAATAACAATTAAATAAATGAATGAAATAAAAAAATTGATCACAGCCATTGAATCATCATGTTCAAATGAACTAATCGATAGACACTAACGTGGATTCACCATAATGCAGGAATGAGGTAATGCTAAAACCGGGAAGAAGTGGTAACTGTTTTAGTATTTATAGTAGTAGATGATACGTAGCAAAATCAGAAAAAAGGATATGTTCATAATGTTATGGTGAGAGCCGTAAGTCATTAGGTGATGTAGTTATAATGAATTGTTAACAATTCACTTGTTAGATTTTACTCATTATATCATTATGTCGTGTGGGAATCTTCACTAGCAAAAATTTCTTGCTGATTTCACTCCTCTATATAATGTTTGATACTATAATTAATGAACTTAATGTTTCAAATTGTTTCCTAGTTGAGACCGAGTAAAGAGGGTTCTTCATGCGAACATGCATTTGGGCAAATTTTATCATACACCTACACTATACACCTACCTAATATCATACACTTCCTTGTGCGTGATACACCTACCTAAATTTTGAATAATTATCTTGCTCGCTCCAGCCACCAACCATCGTCAAAGAAGAGGCAACCACAATCATAGAAAAAGGCAAGCCCAATAACGAGCCCAGTAATCCCATCTTCGTTACAGGAAGACATTTCACATGCTACTCAGCGTAGTGGTGATGGCGGTGGAAATAAAGTGCTGGAAGGAGGCTGCCACCAGGGGGGAGAATGATGAAGGGTCGACGGATCAGGAAGTGGATCCCCCGAAGAAAGGGAAGGAGATGGGTTTTGCTGCTGTTGTGGTGGTGGTGGTTTAGCCCGGCAGGTAAGGCTGGTCTAGGAAGAAGAGATGTAGAGCTTGGATGTTATTTTTTTTTTATCGACGACAAAGCTCTTCATCAAGAAAACGCTTAGTTGGATATACTGCTAACAACTTCTCCTTGTCCCATTGATGAACAATTACGGTATGGCCATTATCTGATGGTGAAGATACCGTGGAAGCCATTTGTGTAGGCTATAAAAATCCTCCAAGAGAGGCCATATTTGTCTTGTTGTTGGACCATTAAGTTTTCGTGTAACTTTTTTCCATTTGGGCTGCTGATCTTCAGGTGTCATTGGAAAGGGAGGAAAGAATTGGGGAGACCATAAAATTTAGTTAATTTTTGTGAATAAATGTATAAAATTTATGAACACCTAATTGCTGTTTTGTGAACGTATTTTAAAAACCTGTGAATATTCTGTTATTCTTTTGTTTATTTAGTTTTTTACTTGAACATTTAGTTATTTTTTTATGAATGTGAGCTATCAATTATTATTTTGTGAGTATATAACTTAAAATTTGTGAATAAATATTTATTATTTTGCAAAAAATCAGTTTTGGATTTATAAAATTTTAGTCATTCTTTGTGAACATATAATTTAATACTTATGAACATACATTTATTATTTTCTAAACATTTGAGTTTAGACTTGTGAACATATTTTTTTTTTATGAACAATGCGTACTATTCACATACTGTTTGGTGCATAGTGCTGAAGTGATGCACCATACTTATGGTATGGGGTATAAGTTCTTATGCAATTAGGTTGGACTAAATCCAGATGGTAGCTTTAATCAAATTATGGTCTGCAAGAAAAAGATACATTGCTAAAAAGCATTACCATAAAGGGTCAATTATACATGTGCCTCCAAATAATACTACTAATTTATATTTGTTATAAAAAAAATTAAAACAATAAAAGAGAAAAGATTAATGACAATAAAAATAAAGAGATAACATATAAGAGAAAAAAGAGCGATAATATTTTATTGCTTCTCTTGATACTTATTCAACTTTTACAATGCAAAGAATCATATTTATAAGAGCAATACAATAGTAGTTACATAAGTTTAAAATTTGTTCAGATTTAGAATACATATATTGATGCAACTTCATCACATGAGAGTTTAGATAATCACAAACCATTCTAGAGTTTAAATAATTATAAACTAGCTAGAAGATGAATATCCATACTTTTTATAATTTCATAACACTCCGTCTTGGATATTCATCTCTTAAGAATATACATTGTTAAAACCTCCGTAAGAAAAAACTCATTAGGAAAGAAAGATCCTAGTGAAGAAAAAAGTACAATATTCGCATTATACATTTCATATTACCTCATTAAAAATTTTATTAGGAAAATCTAGTGGATCAAATCTTCGGCCAAGGGAAAAAGAGTACAACGTGTATTTATCTTCCCTCATATCAGCATATTAGAAAATCTCTGAAATTACATGCCAATCTTGTAGTTTTTCAAGTATTATTATAGATGATAACGACTAAAATAAACTTGCTAAGTTCTCATTTAACAAGCTAAATAAGCCTTTATTTTACCTTCCTTTGAGAGTTCATGCATGAATTTTAGCATAACCTTTGAGAGGTCATGCATGAATTTTAACATAATATAGTTTGGCTTAATCGCATTAAAAAAAATCTCTCTTTACTCAAACAATAAACAGTATAATTCGTTTATTAAGCAATATATTGGCATGAAATATTATTCACTTGTTGAGTAATATACTGACATGCTTTCAAGAGGTAACAATAATAATGAGCCTTGGCGAGCATCAATATGCCATAATTTTAGGATATATGGAAACAAATTTCTTGTATTAAGTCAAGCAAAAACTCAACAATTTTCATAATCAATTAGCATTGATTGTGAGTATCTTGATATAGTGATTTTATATCACTTGTTCAACATGATAATAAAATTTAAATGTAATACCTCCAATGCCTTACTATTAGTATAAAACCAATCTTCCTAATAAAATAAGAGATAATAGTGCTTGCAACAATAACAAGATATAATATTACATTGAGGTATCACACATTAAGACCAATATTTTTCATCATCAATACTAGATCAAATTGGTCTGTCTAGAATCAAACAATTGAAACACTTAAAGTATGAGCATTTTAGCTTTAAACTTTCTTTTGCTAAACTAATAAATAGATAATATTCCATCTAAATAATGCTCAATCTCCAAGCCGGGTTAAAATATTTATTTCAAAATTTTAAATGAATATATAATTGAGAGTTTTTTAGAAGTCTCTCTTATATATGTTTCTTTCTGTACAGAAACTTATGGCTGTTAAGCCCTTTTTCTTTAGAAAATTTTCATTAAAGTAAATATATAGTAATCTTTAAGATGTTTCAACTCATATAAATTCTTTTGTGATTCAATTGAATACACTTCTCCAGAGGTTTATAGTTCAAACATCTTTAGTCCTTTAGGTACTTACATATAAATATCATACTCATCAAATCAGGGACAGAACTACCCAAAAGGGGCCATGCCCCCTTCCCTCCCCCTTCCCCAAGTTTTTTCTTTCCTTTTTTGTGCTTATGAAATAAATTTTTACTATAAATAAATAAGTTGAGGAAAAACCATGTAAATGGTATCTAACTTTGTTTAGATTGGAAACTTAATTTAATTTAATACTCTGCAAAAAAAAAAGGAAATTTAATTTAACAAAAGGTAATTTTTTTAAATTGATATCTTTACAAATTACAATTAATCTTTTGTATTATATTTTTTTCATTTTTATTTTACAAAAGCCAAAAGTTCTGTGGAGACTTCATCTAAATCATCCCTTTGCTAAAATAGTTCTTTATAATTGAGAGGTTGAGATGGTATTCGCAACATCACAACGGCAACGCCGTGGCACTCGATAGGTTCATCTTCTTTAAGCGATTCAACACTTTGCATAGATTTTTGAAGAGTTTTGGAAGTTTTAGAATGTTATGGATTGATTTCTTTTCTAGATTATCTCCTTGTATTTACCTCCTAATTCACGTAGGAGTCTTATGTTAGTCAATGTATGTTATTGTCATGCCTACTTATAATTATTTGTACTTCAAACGCTACACAGAAATATAATGAAAACATCATCCTTTATAAAATTCTTTTAATTAGTGAAATATACAAGATTAATTAAAAAAAAGATGAAGAGAACGAAGAGATCCAAGTGTGAACATTTATTAATTCTTTCTTTCTGTTGAGCACTTCATGTTTATAATATTTTAATTATATATTATATTATAAGTCATATAATATCATTTTTATAACATTTTAATTTAATTCATTGAAATTGAATGCTTATCCTAGCAAATTATTAGAATTTTGAGTTCAGTATTTGGCTATTGTTTCCCTGCTTATGAACTTTACCAGAATTGTTAGTCAAATTTGAGTGCTTATCCTAGCAAATGATTAGATAGTTTAAGGAAAATAATATTTTATATTACATTATAAGTTATATCATATCATTTTTATAATATTTTAATTTAGTTCATTGGAAATAATTTAGATTATTCAAATTATTATAATATTTTGAAAAAAAGTGTTATTTTAAAAAGTTAAAATTTCATTCAAGCACCATTAGAAAAGTGCTTTTTGAAAAGTCAAAATTTCTAACTTATTTAAAAATTAGTTTTTAGTTTAATATTCAAAATTGTTCCAATTGACAATTGTATGAGCTTTAAAGCATTGATTAAATTTGCTTTTAGTTTAGGATTTATAATTTTTTATTTGAATCTTATACCTTTATTTTGTATATTATGTAACTGTTTATTGTTTTGTCAAATTTTAATATGCTCATACTTTTTTTCCGTTTGGCTACATATTCTAAAATTCTAGATTTGTCCCTAGAGTTTGAACCAAGAAGCACACCAGTGGACGTCTACTTCAACAACATTGGTTAGTACACAAATTCTATTTTGTCTCTTGAATATTATATTCCTTTGGTAGTTATTTTTTTATGTGAAGAACCAATGAGTCTGGGTGGTGGCCTATTGATGTGAATATTATTTGAATTTCTCCTTATCTTTTTAAATTATATTTAGATATTTTTTAATCTCATACTTCTTTATTTGATAAGTTGCATTTGCATATTAATTAATAATATATATATATATATATATATACATATATGTATTTTTAAAGATGAAAAATCATCTACAATTGATTCTTTCTTCAAGAGGAAGAATGTTGAAACATTTAATTCAACTGAGCAACCAAAAGCTTGTATGAATCTCGGTCCTTCAATTTCTGATAGTAATCCTACTAAAGTCCAAAGAATTGAGGTTGATGAAAGTTTTGATATCAATTCATTGAAGCGTAATCCGAGTTTGCGAAAACCAATATAGAAGTACCCTTTTGATATGCAAGATGAAGTTCGAAGAGCTAAACTAGTCCATCTCAATGCATTCTTTCAGATTACCCAAAATCTAGGGGAAAAATATCAAAGAGGCTTTCTAGCATCGTAGTTTAAGTTATTCCCATCATAGTTGGAATATTCTCCAATACACAATGTGACTTTTTGTCTTCCGTGTTTTTTATTTCATAAGCCAAATGGTCCTTTTAGGTCAGATACATTTACTGTAAACGGATTTCAGAGATAGTAAATATTGAGCATTTATAGCGCACATTGGAAAAAATCTTACTTCTCTTCATCGAAAAGCTGAAAAATTATGGACATATCTCATTGGTCAATCTTCACGTATTCAAAAAAGATTTGAGCGTTTTTCATCTCAACAGGTTGTAGAGAATAGAGTTCGATTAAAAGTTTCAATTGATGCAATTAAATGGCTTGAATATCAAGGATGTGCTTGTAGAGGTGATGATGAGGGTAAAACATCCCAAAGGCCAAGAAATCTTCGTCAATTACTTAGTTTAATATCATCTTACAGTGATGAAATAGCAACAAATATAGCCAAAGCACTGAAAAATGCTACATACACTTCACCAAAAATACAAAACAAAATTTTGTAAGTCATTTCAACTAAAGTAAAAGATGCTATCTATGAAGAAATTGGTGATGCTAAATTTTGCATAATAGTTGATGAAGCTCAAGATCAGTTTAAAACAAAGCAAATGTCTATTGTCTTGAGATATGTTGATAGAAGTGGATATGTGAAAGAGCTGTTTTTTGGGCTTGTTCATGTTAAGGATACTGTTGCATCTACATTAAAGGATGGAATATTTTTTGTCCTCTTCCGATATAATCTAGATGTTCATAACGTTCGAGGCCAAGGCTACGATGATGCAAATAATATGAGAGAAGAGTGGAATGGGTTAAAATCTTTGATTTTAAGTGTATGTCCTTATGCTTACTATGTTCATAGTATGGCACATCATTTGCAATTAGCATTGGTTGCTACTTCAAAAGATGCTATCTCTATCCACTATTTTTTTTTACTAAATTAGGTTCTATCATCAATATAGTTGGCGCCTCATGCAAGCGTAGTGATCAATTAAAAGCTACCCATGTTGCAAATATTGCTCATTTACTTGCTATTGATGAGATTGAAACCAGAAATAGACTTAATCAAATTGGTACTGTGCAAAATCCTAGAGACACTTAATGGAGTTCTCATTTAAGATCTATTTCTAGCTTGATTAATAAGCTTAGTGCAACATGCGAAGTTTTGTTGAATATTATTGATGATGGAGCTACTTCAGCTCCACGTGCAGATGCAAATGCAGCATATAAGACTTTAACGTCCTTTGAGTTTGTTTTTATCTTACATCTTACGAAAAAGTTCTTGAGATTTCTAATTTGCTATGCCAGACTTTACAACTTAAATCTCAAGACATTTTAAATGTAATGCATCTTGTTTTATCTACTAAGTCACTCATTCAAAAATTAAGGGATGAAGAGTAGGATGATCTAAGTGCTAAGGTGAAATCCTTTTGTGAATCGGTCAACATACTTGTCAAATTTGAATGTCATTATGTTGCAAGCAAAGGAAGGGCTCGCCATCAACAAGATGTTGCTCTAAAGCATCACTATAAGGTTGACATTTTCAATGTTGTGATTGATACTCAGTTTCAAAAATTGAATAATAAGTGCATTGATTATAAGTTTCAAAAATTGAATAATAAGTTCATTGATTATACGATTGAATTGCTTGCTCTTAGTTCAACATTAGATCCAAAGGAGATGTACACTTCATTTAGAATTGATGATATTTGTCAGTTGGTCCAAAGGAGATGTACACTTCATTTAGAATTAATGATATTTGTCAATTGGTACACAAATTCTATCCTACAGATTTTGGTGAACATGAAATGGTGCAATTAAGGTTATAGTTTGAGCATTTTGATCATATGCAGCAACTCTCTGATTTTAAAGATTTGTCAACGATTTCTGATTTGTGTCAATGGTCGTTGAAAACAAGAAAAGCTGATATTTATCCTCTTATGTACAGAGTAGTAACTCTTATTCTTACTCTTCTAGTTTCTACAGCTACTATGGAACAATCATTTTCGGCGATAAACAAAATAAAATATAAGCTCTACAACAAGATTGAAGATGAATTTCTCTCTGATTGTTTGCTACTATATATCGAAAAAGAAATTGCTGAAATTTTTTATATATATTCACTTATAGATGATTTTCGTGATTTGAAAGAGGGACATGCTCTATTGTGCAAGGTTACAGGTAATTTGAGACAATTTAGCAATGAATATGTAATCTTTACACTTTTAAAATTTTATGACTATTTATATTTGGCCTCTCCAAGCATTTCATTTTGGGTCTGTCCCTACATGAAATACATATGTATAAGTTGTTTCATATTCATAAGACACATATGAAGTCCATTTTAAAAATTAGCAGGTCAATGTAATTGCATCCATCATAATAAAAGTATCTCTTTTATAATCAATTTCCAGTCTTTGATGCTTTAGTAATATAAAAAAGACTAAGATGAACCACAATATAATCACATAACACACTAGTCTATTCCTTGATTAGTATTTAGCAGTTTAATAACTACGCAACCATGTAGTATATATCTTTGAAACTCTCAAGTAATATGGAATTTATTTATACAATGCTCCCTCTTAATGCCACATGCAATATGTATTGATCATAAGCGCCAAAAAGACATAGATATGCTTGAATTGCTTCTTTTTATATTTTGGTCAAATATATTTATATTGATATCTTTAAATTTGTTAGTTAGGTGGTTTTTGGCAAAGAGGTCAAAGCCACTTTGACTTAATATTTGAGTCAAGTCCTGCTTATCAAATGGGTCAGATTTTGTCCCATTATGTTCCTCTTTCCGAGCAGATGAGTGTGATATATTTACATGTCAAAAATGGGATTGTCGTAATGAGAAATTTGCAATTATACTTAGTGTTGAGATTAGATTTAGTTGTTAAAGTTTTCCCATGTGTGGCGTTCCTACATGGGAAGTTTACAAGACTTTTCATCACTAGGGGCGGAGCTAGAAAATTTCTCTACTAGTGTCAATGTAAAAATAACTCATACATGTAAATGCTTAAATATTTTTTCATTATACAAATATACATTGACCTCAATGGCGTCTTATATTTTGAAAGCATTATATAATCACTTCACTTTCAACGCTATCAAATACATCCCTTTAGACGGAAATAACTAAACGATCATTCATAACTTCACCTCCCATTCAATTTCTCAATTAGTTCTTTATGATATTTATAATTGAAAATGCACTCTCAACACTTTCAGTTGCCGCCATCCCCATTCATCACTTTATATATAGGAGCCTTGTTGAGTGATGCCAACATTTGGCTGAGGGGAACAACTCCACACTATGGGCATTGCTTGAAGAACACAACACATACGCGCGCACCCGCCCATCCGATCGGGCCAGGTCAGGTCTAGGGATGCAATGCAGGTGTGGATGTAGCTTGGGTTTTTGCTCAAGTTTAATCATTTCGAGCAAAATCCTTACTCCAAAGGCCAGGAAATGGAGAGATCGTGACCGAAATACATTGAAGGCTCAGCTATAACCTTTCTTGCAAGTTGGAGCATTTCTAGCACCACCTACGTTTTTGGCTAGTACAAGTCTCATGCTTTACTCCACCATTTCAACGTTGTTGGCCATTGCTTTATTTATAAATAGCGTTTTTCATTGGAACTTCATACACAAAATCTTCGAAACTCACTTAGCATATATTGCGCATCAATGGTCAAAGAGAGAGTTCACCACCACCAGTTCGCAGGGATCTAATGGAGGAGTGTTATCACGTCGTTAGACACGTGGAAGCCCTGAGTTTGTGTGTACAGAGAATGCGAGCGACAGACTGACGTGCATTAAATGCGGAAAGAGTCCAAAGGCAGGAGAAGTTTACAAAATTCAAAGAGGCCTGGAAAGTTACGTGCAGAGAAGGGCATGTGAGTCACGTGAGTTGGTGAGATGCGTAAGCAGTCTAAACCGCACGGCGTCATTTGAACAGCTTATGAAGACATTGTTTACACCCTAAAATTGCACCCAATGACCTGAATGCCGACATTTGAAATTCTAAATTTAGCAGGTGCGGCACACATGATATAAAGCAGCAAGAAAGAGTGAGTGGGTCAACGATAGTTGTCATGCTCCTAGCACTGGAATATTTTCTACGAGGGATCAGGACAAAGTCAGTTGAGCTGTATAGAAGATAATAAAACGTGGCTAGTTTCTAAAGATAAAAAAGGTGGTTTCTTTTTTGTGCTCCTCGTACTTCGTTGTAATTTTAAAGTAATATTACTTACTAAGGTAATGGAACATATAGACAAGAAACACCCACCTAGCCAACTATAAAAAAACTTGAAAGATAGAAGCCCGAGATTAAAAGATTATAAGCATTAAAAAGTCGTAAGCTTCACCAACGTTTTTGTGTCGGAGGGCGCGCAAAGGTGCAAAATAACACCAACACGCAGGCACAATCCGTGCTATGTGGATTATTCTTCCATCTGTATAGACTAACAACAAGTCCAAATATCACCGATTGATTTTGCAACCATTAATTTTGTTTGATAAGAAATTAATGTCGAATGAATGGAAGAGCAACCCCATGCTATGCCAAAAGGACAAAAGATACCTGGTGTGGCAGCTAATGCTTAATAATGTATCCGACAAAGGCAAAGAAAAGGAAAGATGCATATTTTCCAAATCTCGCAATCTTTGATTGGGTTAGTAGCTGACTGATTGGTATAAGTGCAGGCAGGTGTCCTCAAAGCAGCAGTTTCGGATCTCACTGGAAAATGATAAAAAGTCTACTTTGACTAAATGGCCTATTTAACTCAGGTGGCTAGCCGACATCTTCGTATAACAAACAGTAATAGTTCAAACGTTCAAAAGTAATTAGAGTCCAAGTTAATCTTGAGGATTACAAAATTACAAGAGATTTCAATTCAAACTACCAAATAGCTACTTGACCTACAAAAGCTTGCGCTCTTTACCGACCCAACTTGCCAGCCAAGATTGCACTACGCAACTAACACAAACATGTAGGTTTGTAGAAACTAAGAGCCTGTCTGGCTAAGCTTATTTGGGGCTTATAAATTGTAAATAGTAGAAAATATGTGAGAGGATGTTTTTTTCTAAAAACTTTGTATAAGCAGCAAAATCAGCAGAGCCAATCAGGCTCTAAATTCACTCATGTCAAAGTGCAGAAGAAAAGATGGTGAAAGAAAAAAAAGAAAACAAGAAAGAGGGCCTTCTAAAGGGAAATGCATAAAAGTGCGAAAATAATTATGTCACACTATTATTAGCAACATATTATTAGAACAAACCAAAAATACAATCATCCTAATATTGTCAAATAGATGATAGGCAAACCCTATGAATGAATTTGGATATCCTGAACAAAAACTAACGAATGAGAATCCAAATTCTCTTCACCAATCCAAGACCGAAACTAGGCAGCCAAACACTTCACCATGAAGCATATGGTTTAATTAGAGAGGTAGAGTAAAAGCCCTCTGAACATCCTAGTCAACGAAAAGTACGCCTCTAAGGTCAGCTTCTTTTTCTACGTCCATTTACTCATACATATTAAACTCCCAAATACCTCATTATACTCTGTACAAACTACAAAGATCAAGCCTAAAAAACACTTTATACACACAACCAACGGTAGACCACTCTAAGTATAATACAACAGTACACATCTCAAATACCTCTCTGTTTATGAAGTAGAAGCTGCTTCTTGTCTTGGTTCTCTCAAGTATCCGAGAAGTTTCTCAGCCTGCCAAAAAACAACAAGAAGACGTCAAAGTCCGACGTTCTCAAGAAAGAATCATGAGCTAATAATGCATATACCATTTCACAATAACCTCCAAGCAAATCCCAGCCAGTGCATGATGTAGAGATCAACTCAAAGCACAATCAAAACTGTATATAATTGATGGGATTCCCATTTATTTACTATTGACAAAAATATTATTGACTAAAAGAGATAAGACAGCTACAACGACTATATCCCCTAGAAACTTTATCAGTCATGGTAAAGTGGTGATATAGGTGCCACAAAATGATCAGCATTGAGTGTGCCACCATTACTTCACCACCATTGATAAATTCATTACTCACATTACACGCAAAACATTATTGAATCATTTGAGGGACTACTTAAATGATGTACACTTCCCTTCCACTTAATTGAAAACAACTTTAAACTGGACCAATCCACCAGATTGGACATCCTAATTCAATTATCTCGAAGAAATGTTAAGCAATTCTTTTCTTCACGAAATTTTCCTATTAATTACACAACCATCTTAGATCGGAATGTTCAATTACCACGACTTTCTTAGATCAACTACTCTTCTTGTTCAAAATTCAATTGGCCATATTAGACCGACGATTGTCAAAAGGTGCTGGAGAACCTACACATAACTTGCTTTCACATATTATACGATCTATATCCAACAGTCAGCGAGAACACTAGATACCAATCATGGCCTTCTGTGAGTTACAGAGATATAGATCAAAATGAACACAATCAAGAAAGTATCAATCTAGTAGCAAGGGGTAGTAATTGAATGAAACCTTGTGCTTTGCCTTGGGAGTAGCCGTCTGCGATAGGGCCACCAATGGAGGGATCCCGCCTTCCCTAACGAGCAACCCACGGTTCCTAATATTATCTGCACACAGATGCAACAACGTTAACACCGCGAATTCTCTCCCCTTATCCGAACCATCCTCAATCACCTCCACCAACGCTGCAATCCCTCCTTCCTCCACAATGGCCTCACGTCCTGTCTCGATAGCCGCCAAGCTACTCAAGACCACCATCGCTTTCTCTGCCATTCCCACGGTTTGCTCACTTACAAGCCCTACCAACGGCTTCACTGCACCCGCGCTAACTGCTCTCTCCTTATTCAACCTAACTGAACATAATTTATACAGCGTCGTTAAGGCGTCCTTTTTCCCTCGGTTTGTACCGGTTATTAACAACGCCACTAACGGTGGTATCGCCCCGCTGGCTCCGATTGAGAGCTTGTTATCATCAACTAATGCTAAGCTTAGCAACGCGCACGCGGCGTTCTGCTTGGAAGTCTCAGTGCCGGTTTTCAAGACGTAGATTAACGATTTAATCGCGCCGGCACTTGTGATTAGGGCTTTGTTCTGTTCATGGAGGGACAAGTTAAGCAGAGCCGTCACGGCGTGCTCCTGCGTCCACGGATCACACTCCCGAAGAAGCGGGACCAGAGCCACTATGGCGCCCGATTCTCCTATTAAGGCCCGATTATCGGCCCGATTCTTAGCTAAAAGCCTCAACTTAGCTGCTGCCGACCTTTTCACCGCGATTGAAGAAGAATTCAGCCCGTCGACGCAGAGCTTCACCGTTGGTTGAAGATCCTCCGGCGAAATACTCTCCATAATCTCCGTGGAAAAATTCTCCCTCCGAAGAAAGCCCGAGCAAGGTTCGGGCTCGGACTCAGGCCCGGACTCGACAATCCGGCCTGGGTCAGGGACGCTCGCAAGGCGCTGCAACTCACCGGAAATATCACTGGAACAAACTGAAGAGAAGTCGCTGAAGGCTTGAGAAACCTCCAAAAAATCGGCTTCTTCAACCAGCGAGTTTTTGTCACTATGCGGCGATTTAGTCGCTATCTCACCGAGTCGCATCTCCACGACGGCCGAGTCGCTTAGGCTTATCTCACGGGAGGCGTCGGGCCGGTCGGTTTGGTAAAAGCTGGACCGGATGGTGCGCATGGAGCGGCCCATGACGCGCTGGATTTTGATGGAGGAGTTGCAAAAAGGCCGCGTTTGGCTGACGTCAGCACTCGCACTACTCAGCTGACTGCAACCGCGAGGATGCGAATGAGAATTTACATCTTCAACGGACACCATCCCGTCGTATTTTATTGAGTGGCAAATCTATGCTTAGATTGGATTATCACAAACTAAACAATACACAGTATATGTATGTTTTTGTAAAAGGTTTTTTTCAAGAAATTTTCATGGCTTTTTTGAGGTTTGGTTAGGGTGTTGAAGTGAGTGTGACTGTGAAGAGACTCGAATGTTGGACAAAAATGGTGGATTTATAGAAAAAATTGGTGGTGCTGTGGTGGATGATTTTATGGGTTGTTCTAAAAACACATACTACGTTGGTTCGATAAGATCACAGGCCCATGGAGAAGCAGACAGCTGGATGAAACATGGCCCACGTTATGGCATTGGGTGGAACGAATTTCACAAGTTTCCCGACGTTGCGGTTACACTAGCGTTCTTCCTCGGACCTTTCCCTGGTCCGTCGGCTGTATCACTGTATGTGGCATGAGGTCATCTTTTAACACACAAAATATTTTAGCAGAAAATGTTTTCTTATTTTTTTAGTATTTAGTAACACCAAAAAAATAAATTAATCGGATCAAAATTGAGAACGGAAAACTTTACTTATTACTATTATATAAAAGAATGAATTCGTCTCATTCTTCTTTGCACAAACGCTATCGTTTTGTGTAACATTCTCCGTTGCATATAAACGCTATCATTCTCATCCTTCATCGCACTTTGCGCATTACTGCTATCTCTTTTCTCACCAAATGACGTTGCATGGAAGTCGATGCACGCTTTTGCAAAACAAAATCGTTCCTTCATCTATCGATGTCACGTGTAAATCTTGTAATTCCATGATGTTGCGCTGTTTGCCATGTTATGGCGAAAAGAACCAAAGTTTGCTTTTCTTCTTGATATAACGCGAGTTTGTTTTTGTTGAACCAAAGTCTGCTTTTCGTCTTGGAACAATGTCGTTGTCTCTTCTTATAAGCAATGCTAAAGCAAAAGATGAAGAGCAAAAGAACACGAAAAATACAAACTCCAATGCTCGAACAAGTAAGCTGCTAGAGAGATAAATGGATTTCTATTTATCTGTCTGAAAAACTGAGATATGTGTGAGTATATGTGTGTGCAGGAGCAGTGCATTTGTATAGATGTGCGTGAATGCAAGGTGCTCGATGAAATGCTTAGAGGATTAGGTTGTGCATTTCTTTATTATTTTTATTGTAGTTTGCTTCCTATAGTGAAAGGTTGTTATGCTTGCTTATTTTGTTGGAAACTATTAGTATCCTTTGCTTAATCATAGATGCTTCAATCTTAGTTATAATGTTCTTTAGAATAGTAGGTGATACACTACTCCAAACTATTGTGTGCTTCTCTATCTTTCACACTCATGCGGACACACATTTGTCTCCTCTTTTTGGGTAAGATTTTGGAAGATCAAGCTTTATTCAATATTTCGCAAGGTAAGAGTTCCAATATGGGTTAGTGGAGAAGAATTAATGGAGTTTGTTGGATTTGGTGCTTGATTTGCCCCTACATTGGAATAAAAAGAGAAGGGTGCCAATCAAACTAAAGTTTTCCTTGCAGATCCTCCTATTTTTGTAGCAAAACAAAGAATGAGGTGCCTTTTCAATTTAATCTTTCATGGAAAATATCAATGCTTTTTGCCTTTCATTATAAGTCAATTGATCATCACATATATCATTTCTTGGTGAGCTTATCTTTGGTATGTGTTATTTATGAAAAAGTTCAAATCCTTCTAGATATTTGACATCTTTGAAGGTTGCAGTTTGAACTGTTTGTTGTGTCGTTATCTATTTATTGGGTGTGTTTGTGTGTTAGATGTCCTCTTAAAGAAACAAAGAAGAAGCATCTCAATCCCAGAGATTAGTTTTTGTGGATTTGTTTTACTTGGATATTAGTTCAATCAAGGTTGATTACGGTCATCTTTTTGTTCATGGGTTTATATTTTTATATGTCTTGACATGTAAAGAAATGGTGAATCTGCTGCTCTCCCCCTCTTCCTTGCCTACCTCTCTTTTTCTATTGTATTGATTTGTGCGAAAAAAAATATTACACTTTTGGGATTGCAATGGGCATGCAGAAGTCTCAAGTGGTATAAGAAAGCCATGAGGAAATTGGTGGCAGTGCTCATATCATTAAAAAAGAAGAGGAGCCTCAGATCATTGAATCAGATATTGAGCTTGATGAGAGTGAAATTGTGGAGCTTGACAAGGATCCACCACAGCAAGTCTTAATAAATTAGATTGCCATGCTTAATCGACCATGACTTAGCTTTGATGTTACGTTTTCTTATGGTAGATAAAGTGACTTGGTTAATTACTTAATTGTCATGTTAATTCAATATATATGAACTAAAGGAATTTGAAACGGGAAAAAAAGACCCTGAAGAATGTGAAGTAATTGTGGCTTTTGATTCACATTAATGTACAAGTATTTTGTTAATCTTATGGTGAGAGATATGACCAAATGCTAGAATTAGGGCACCTATTAAATTTGAGTTACTATGTGTTCATGTTGGAACTTGTCACGCTCCCAAGCCTAGGCCCGTGAGCGAGATTGATGTTGTAGGCATAACTAATAACTACTTGGGCCTCTAATTAACTAGCCCAAAATGGTTAACCCAAGTTATTAGTTATACCAACTCCACCTACTTATAAACAGGTCACAAGTCACCCCACAAACCGATGTAGGATATCACATTCACCCCCCGTTGAGGACCTGACGTCCTCGTTAGGGGCATACAATCACACACAAAACTAGGCGGTGCAAGACTCTAGAGGTGGCTCCTATGGGCTCAAGATGTGGCTCCTACGGGCTCAAGAGGTGGCTCCCACCACACATTTGGTGTAGCACTTTGCCCCGCATAGCACTTAGCTCCCACAACCGACTGGTAACTGGATCTAAATACCATTCTGTCAGCTCTCGAGCCCAAGCCTGCGAGCGAGACTGATGTTTTAGACATAACTAATAATTACTTGGGCTTCTAATCAACTAGCCCAAAATGGTTAACCTAAGTTATTAGTTATACCAACTCCACCTACTTATAAACAGGTCACAAGTCACCCCACAAACCGATGTGGGATATCACAGAACTGGTGGTCAAATCTTACAATTATTTTTGCCCTATTGGGATTCTTATCACCTTCGAACTGTAAGAGGTTCCACAAGCACAAAGAGCACTTCGATCACACAAGGGCATAGGGCATGACAGCACATTGCGCGATCCTGTTGCACTAATAAATGAATAAATATGTTAGTGGTCAAAGAGAAGAAAACATCATCAGTCAAATTGGAGAAAACATTTTTCACACAATAACTCTCTTTCTTTTTCACGAGGCCTACCCATGGGAACTTACTGTGAGTGTACTAAACAAAAGGCTTATCAGTATTGAATAAAGATGATCTGTAAATTTTATTGAACAAATAACTTATGAATACTAAACACATAGTCTTTTTATTCTGAATAAATATCTGTGGTTCTTTTCATGTGTAGATGTTTATTAATTTTATACTTGCCAATAGATATTGTCATGATCTGTGAATTTTATTGGACAAACAGCTTATGAATACTAAACAAATAGTCTTTTTATTCTGAACAAACATCCATGACTATTTTCATGTATAGATATTTTTCAATTTTTCACTTGTCAATAGATATTGTGATAATCTATAGATTTTACTGGATAAACAGCTTATAAATACTAAATAAATAGTCTTTTTATTCTAAACAAACATCTGTGGTTGTTTTCATATATAGATATTTCTGTGAATTTTATTAGACAAACAACTCATAAATACTGAACAAATAGTCTGGTACACTATACTTTGTGTTCCTACAGGTGCATGATATAATTTGTAACCTACCCAACCCTCACCCTCAACCCCACACCATCCCACCCTTACCCCTACCCTTACCGTTAAATATATACATATATAAATAACATACATAAATATATGTATATATATATATATATATACATATATATATATATACACATACATATATATGTATATATATGAAAAAATTAAAATTTTAAATTTTAAAAATTTAAAAAACTAAAAATACCTACAGACTTTCCTTCACTCAAACTTGTCTAAGTGCTCTCCCTCTTGGCTTTGTCTCATTATCTATCTCATAATCATTTTAAAATTAAAATTTTAAAATAATAAATTAAAAAATTAAAGACTAAAAATAGAAAATAAAAAATAAAAATGAATTATTTTAAACAGTAAAAATAAGAAGTAATTTTTTTATTTTTAATATTTTCAATTTTTTATGTGACATTTTAATTTATATTTTTTTAAGTTTGATTTTTTATTATTTATTTATTTTTTAAAAAATTTTATTTTATTTTATATTTTAATTTTTTATTTCATATCTATTTATGAATTTAAATAATATGTTTCTAATAGTAAAATATATTTATTGTATGAAAATTTCTTATTGAGAATGTTTTCCAAATATCACAACAAACACCAAGAAATGTTTTCTTGGGTGACAACCAAACACTAGAAAATATTCTATTTTTAAGAAAAATATTTTTTCCCTAGCAAGTTATTTTCCTGCAATAAACGGAACCTTATTTTACTTTATTTTCTTTTTATTTTTCTCAACAAAATTTAATATTTTATTTTCACTTTAGCACTATTTTGATGATAAACTAGCATGCAGGAAAATGCATACTTTTTATGTGTTTATTTATTATTGAAAGCTAATTTTTGCCATCAATATAAGGGTAATTTTTTATTTTTTATAAAATTTAATTTTTAGTAGAATTTTAAATATGAATTATTTTTTCTACTATAGATCTACAATAAAGATAAATAAAGTATATAGGAGTTTAACTGACATACATATACATATATATATATATATGTATGTATGTATATATGTATGTATGTATGTATGTATATATGTATATATAGATATATATATGCAATTTAATGAAGGTTAAAATATAAATATATATTATAAAATTTGATTTTTTTTAAGTTTTTGATAGTAATAATATTTTTATGAGAGATTTACAATAGTTGAGTAGAATATTTAAATTGAGAAAAAATAAAATAAAAAAACTAATCTGATCTAAAAAAATAATAGAAAAGGAATAATATATTTATTGTAGTTTAACTTATTTTTTTAAGCAAAAATATTTGATAGAATAGAATTCAAAATTATGGGATTATAAGATATTTATTTAAATTCAAGTCATTCTCAAAATGAACAAATAATTTTCAGAAAAATTCTTTTTAAAGAACCATTCATGGATGAAATGTTAGCATTACATTCAAATTAAACTCCATATACGTATATAGATATTGATTGTTTTACTCATGAAGTAATAGATATTAGTATAATTTATAAATATATATTATGATTTAAAAATTTTAGATTGAGATATAATTTTTACTTGATAAAAATAATCAGTTTAAATTTAAAAATAATATTGTTAGTATTGATTATGTTAGCATAATTGATATATATATATACATATATATATACATAGATATATATACATATATATATACATATATATATACATATATAGATATATATACATATATATATACATATATATATATATATATATATATATACATATATATATGCACGATGATATGATGTTCAGATACTATTCTATACCCTACCTATAGTTGACTGACTATCACAATAGATGTTGATAACTAGCACAGGTTTTGGCCGACATAGAACACCTCTAAGAACTAATGAAGCCATCTGCCTCCTTTCCAGTTCTATACAAAGCTTTGAACTTAGATTCCATACTAGATATGCTTGGTGGACTTTCATGACATAGTTAGACCTGCTAAAGTGAGACATATCCACTTATGAATTTTGAGTCTTTAGTATCTAATGTCCAATTGGTACTACTGCAATCCCAATATCTACAAACCACTACTTTAGATTGGCCATCATATTCACTTATGTGACTATAATTGTCAAATTCATGTCAGACGCGTCTTTATCCCAATCAACCACAACATTAGCTTAAGTTCCCTTTTTGTTGCAGTTGTTTTCATTCTTTCTAAGCCTGCAACCTATAGCTCTATGGTCAAGCTGTTGGCTTTATAGTGATGTTATCTTGTGTCTTGATCATGTAAATTATAACTGAGAATATATTTGATAAAATCAAATGCTTTAAGATGCTAATATCCCTTGTGAGATTATTACATAAGTTGATTGGCAAGGGAAATAATTAGGAGTTGGAGGTGCTTGCTTTGTCAAAATCTATCATGGCTTGAAGTTTATACAAGATTGGATGGCATGAAAAGTTCAAGATAGTTCATGAAATAGAAGAGAAGTTATAAGGAGGAGAAGAGGCATTATAAGGAGTACCAGCTAATGCTCCTTTGTGTTTAGCCTTAGAAAACAACTTATAGCTCTCAATGGCATTATTTTCTTGAGCTATCCTTTGCATAAGTTTTTCAATTTTGTCTTAAGGAGTGTAAAATACTTTCGAAGGATGTCCATCCTTGCTCATATCTTTAAAATCTTCAAAATTATTGCATAACATGTTTTTCTATCATAAAATTGCATTGTTGAACTCCCTTTGAAGTGGTTTTATCTTGCCATATACACTTGATCTTCAAAAGAGCTTGTAAAGCATGTTCACAAACTGAAATGGAAGTATTCTGGACCAACCAATCACCCTAGCCGATTGATCGACTAGCCTAGGGTGGCTACCGATAAGTACAAAAATTAGGGGACCTGTCAAAAACACTCTCTGGCCCTGGCGGTCACCCTTGTCAGTCGACTGGTTAAGCTTACCAACTGAGCTAGAGTGCTCTAGAGGTACCGGTCAGCTTAATTGCCTGACCGGACCCCTTACTAGTAGTGCCTAGATTTTAAAATTTTTTGACTACTAACAGTACACTTAGGCTGCCTATTTAAATCCCATTTCAACCCATTTATTCTCATCACCTAGAAAATTTATTTAAAACATTCCTAAGCTTTTTCATTCTCTTTCAAACACTTTTTAGCTTGGAAATCATCATTCTTAAGCTATAATTTGCTAGATCTTTGCGCAAACAAGAACTTGTTTTTGCTATATCTACTTCATAGAGTTGTAACCCTAAATACTTTCAAATTCTTCAATTATTATTTATATACACTATTGAGCTTGGGATAGTTTGTGAGATTTGTGTTAGTTTGGAGTGCTTTAACATAAGGTCAAAGCAATATTAACTCAATTTTTGAGTTGGGTCGCACACATCAAAAGGGTCAGTAGTTGGTACCGTTGAGTTTCTTGTTTTGAGTGGGTTAACTTGGTGTATTTACATGTCATAAATGGATTAAAGGTGAATGAAAAATTAGCAACCAAAGTTGAGTGGGTTACTAGTTTGGTCGTTTGATTTGGTTGTATGTGGGTTTGTATCCCACATAGGAAAATTAATAAACTTTTGCTGACTTTATATGTTGTTGTGTAAAAATAGTAAGCGCACGGTATCGTACAAGTAATAGAGTGATGTGTAGAGTATCATTCCCACAAGAATTGTGTTGTCTAGGACTGAAATTGACAAATCTTACTACTATTTGAACAATCGAAAGAAAATAATAAAGAAGACTCTAATCAAAATAAATATCTAAAATTCCTAACTAATTAATAAACATGCAAGAAATAAATTGAAAACAATTAATAAAAGAAAAACAAATAAAAACTAAAACTAATAAACTAACAAGAACCTGCAAATAAAGATGACTAAGGCATGTGATTTCACCTAAGACACCTACTAGATATTTTATTTAGTTGTACACTTTTCCTCTATTAATTTAATCTAATGTTGGGAAATTAGGACGCATAACACACACTCACGCAGCGGAATTAAAACATGAGTAACGAGAAAAGAATACGCGCTATTAAATGTGGTTCGTCCCTCTGTCTACGTCTACGATCCCCTCTGGGATAAATTCCACTATTCAATAATAATGGTTACAACTCAGGTGATGACTTTTTGCATGGAAAGAAAAGTCTAAACCCTCCCCCACAGAGTTCTTATAATGGTTCTATCCTCAACAGGACTAGAACGAATATAAGACACTCTCGATGCTCTCAGGCTCTTTCTCTCACCCACACCCCCCATGGGGTGTGGTCCTAAGGCACACCTTATACAATTAATGCAAGAGTCCTATTTATAGAGGAGAATTCCTTGTCCTCCAAGACAAAGGATTTCCTCATCTATCAATACTACCATAATTAAGACTCTTACCATAACTAGAATTTTAATTCTCATTAAAACTCTTTCCTAATTTGTATAGGCTTGGACTTTGAGCCATAACCCAACAAATTCCTCCCTTGGCGAAAAGTCTGAAACTTCTTTGCCACAACTAAAACCTCTTCACTGTCTTTATGCTGAAGCCCTCGCTCGAGAACACTCTTCACGGCAACAACTACCAATACATCCTAGCAGGTTTTCGGAGTCATCCCCAACATCCCTCTTCGTGCCGTCTAACCTCGACCTCTTGAGGTTGTTTGCGTCCTCCCTCGACACAAGGCATATCGGATGTGGTCTTCTCTTCCAGCAGTAGCATTCCTTATCAGTCGTCTGGCCAGGACTCTGATTGTTCAGCTACGTAGACTCTCTTCGCGTGACTCCTCCCTCGAATCGAACCTTCTTCAACTAGTCTACTCATACAAACTTCTCTCCTTTAGAAGTTTGTTCACTAGTAGGCTAAATGTGTTTGCTCGCACAATGCTTCAAAGACTTTCGCAGAATTTCATCACCACTTCATTATTTTACCCAATTTCAAGGCTCACCCACGATACATCAAGAAATTTGGCAAAACGGATCTCAAAAACGAACTCAAGACGTCGAAAAACGGTGAGAAGACCCTCGGTCAACGCGGTCAAACCCCTGCAGCCCTTCGGTCAACGCTGGTCAAACTTTTTGTTTGACTGTTTGACTACAAACCCACAAAACTTGACCTACTTGTATCTCACAATCCGACCGTCGGATCATTGCGAAATTTTAGCAGCTTACTCTTCTCGCCGAGACGAAAACACAGCAACAAACGGATCGTCGATCGGACGCCGGGAAGGAATATTTTAACGTGACCAGCAGATCAGCGAATTTTTTTTACTCCTCTTCGGCGTTTCTTTTTTCGTTTTTCGTGCAAACCAGCGTCCTCCCTCCAACCAGGCTCTGATACCACTTGTCGAAAAATTAGGACGCATAACACACACTCACGCAGCGGAATTAAAACATGAGTAACGAGAAAAGAATACGCGCTATTAAATATGGTTCGTCCCTCTGTCTACGTCAACGATCCCCTCTGGGATAAATTCCACTATTCAATAATAATGGTTACAACTCAGGTGATGACTTTTTGCAAGGAAAGAAAAGTCTAAACCCTCCCCCACAGAGTTCTTATAATGGTTCTATCCTCAACAGGACTAGAACGAATATAAGATACTCTCGATGCTTTCAGGCTTTTTCTCTCACCCACACCCCCCATGAGGTGTGGTCCTAAGGCACACCTTATACAACTAATGCAAGAGTCCTATTTATAGAGGAGATTTCCTTGTCCTCCAAGACAAAGGATTTCCTCATCTATCAATACTACCATAATTAAGACTCTTACCATAACTAGAATTTTAATTCTCATTAAAACTCTTTCCTAATTTGTATGGGCTTGGACTTTGAGCCATAACCCAACATCTAAGTAGTCGGATTCTCTAGATTAATCAATTATCTCTCGACCATAATCAATCTTATACTCACAAGTTTCTCAGCTATATCTCTATGCAAAGATAACCTGTGAGTATGCCTAAAGTCTCAGAATCCTTACACAGGCTATGCTAACTTTGTCTATATCTCTATGCAATAAATAATTAACATCAACTCATACAAGTTCATTACACGTATCACCTCTCAGACTCAATATGCAATTAAAGTCAACTTAATTGGTGGTCAATCAATTGGAAGCATTAAGAACAATATGAATTGACATAAAATAAATTAATAACATAAAAATTAAGCCTAATGCACTACCCAAAAAAAAAATCCCATAATAGTCAAATAATTAACATCAACTCATACAAGTTCATTACACGTATCATCTCTCCGACTCAATATGCAATTAAAGTCAACTTAATTGGTGGCCAATCAATTGGAAGCATTAAGAATAATATGAATTGACATAAATTAAATTAATAGCATAAAAATTAAGCCTAATGCACTGCCTAAAATAAAAATATCACAGCCCTAATACGAAAAATTTAGCTCATGTTCAAAAACATAAATGGTAAACTAATAAACTGAGACATAATAAAATAAAAGTTAAGACTAAAATCAGAATTGAAATATAAATTAGAAGCAAAAATTAAAGTTTAAAACAAATATATAAACCTCAAACAACTATTGAAGTCTAGAACCATAATCTCAACTTACAGTTAGAATCAAATAACAAATTTGAAAACTAACCACAAAAAATAGTTTAGATTCTAATTCTAAAATCCGAAATTAACTAAAAGCTAAAAAGTAAAGAAATCAAACTCTTATGAACTGAATATTAAAAGATCAAAATCTGAAAAATCAGGGAGAAGACTCATAGTTGTGCCGCTTCATGTTTTCTCCTTCTGCTCTCGCCAGCCACCACAAATTCTCACCAAAAAAACTCCCCGTCTCTTCCTCCTCACGTACATATGTATATATATATAGGTAGATGTCCTAAGTCTTGGCCACCGACTTACTCTTGGCTTGAAAAAAATCATTATTTTTTATATTTTTTCCCATATCTTTGTATTGCGGGCCTCATGAACATTGAACGCTTACAATTGCCTTTTCTTTTTTCCTAAAGCCTTGACCATGATTTTCAAAGAAGAAGCAGTGAATTCCTTTTCAAGTCAAATTATGGGTCCCATGCATTAATTACAAATTCCAATTTTTTCAAACTTTTGCTTAAAATCTTCTACCTCAATTTTGACCATTTTAACGTGAAAATTTGCTCGAGGCCTGAACACAAAAATTGTAGATCTCATTGTGAACTTTTCACTGACATCTTAAACCACCTAATTTTGATATTCGAGTCAGAAGTTACGGCCAAAAGACTAAAAAAGCTTATTTTTCTCTAAAAATTCACATTTACTTCACCTATAAAAAGCAGAATTTATTCTAAAATAAAATTAAATCTTATTCAAAAATTAAAGTTTAAAAGGTATAAAAATATAGGAAAAATTAAACTTATCATATGTAGATTCCTTTATGAAGTGTGTCAACAAGGCACATAGAGGGAAGACTATACATAGTAGGTATGGTACTTAAACCCACCACATGTGCACGTGTACGTGCCTGTTCGCACGGCCCTGCCAGGTCCGGGGATGTGGCGCGGTGTGGGTGTGGCCTAGGTTTTCGCTCCGGATTGTTCTTTTTTGGGAAAAAAAAGCAACTGATACATTAAAGCTCGGGAAAAATTCTCAAATACCTTAACATTTTGAAAAGAACAGAACTAATACATTAAAGCATGGGATTTAAACTCCAACACGTTTTGCTTATTATCTGGTCAAGGGAGCTTATTTCTTAGGCGTTTTTTACTATTGGAGGGACAGGTTTATTACCCCCTTAAATGGATTTTATTTTGTTGCTCTTCTTTGAACTCTATACATAGCCGAGTCCAGAAGGTGCTGTGTACCAAGAATTCTCGTATTAGCATACTACGTATTTTCTATAACATTCTATTATTCTTATTCGATTATAAAGAAAGAGTCTTATGCTTCCCGTTCGCTAGCTCTTACATTGATGTACTACCACTATCAAGAGGTATAGTCGTTTTATCCTAAGAAGGATACGCCATAACCTTTAACACAGTGTAGAGGGGCGTAAATCCTTTAAGGAGATTAAGTTTCTCAAGTCTTGACTAAATCTGTTTATTTTCGTTTATTCGTTATATCAATTCCAATCTCTAAGTATTTTGCGGTTTATATCTCTATTCTATTCTATTTACTTACTTCCAACAATTTGTACATAGCAACAGATAATGTGCAGAAATCCTTTGTGAGGTGCTTACTAGGGTTCTTTGAAGGAGTCTTCAAAGAGGTGTATGGTTGGTTTATGCTTCATCAACTTTTGAAGAAGTATCTTAGTGGAGTTGATTGAAGTCCTAAGGGAAAAATCCTTAGGCAGTGAATGTAGGCAAGGCCGAACCATCTAAAAATCGGTTTTGCTCTCTTTCCTTTTCTTGCTCTCTAGCTTATCTTCTATTTTGCTTGCTACGTATTTGGTAATTTGCTTAAGTGACCATCTTTGCCTTTTTATTGTGTTTTTTGTTGCTAAAACTAGCCATAAACTTAATTCATTCCGCCTTCCCCGAGTTATTTGCCTCCCACACAGGCTTATCACAAATATAACAATTTTCAAAAAATTTCTTCATTCCTGTACTAGAATTTTGACTCTTTTGGCCTTGGTTTGAATAATTGTCTTCTTATTAAAATTGCTTGACTAGACATGGACGTGGCCTTAACTATGGCCTTGGCATCAGGAATGGAACTACCTATAAAGTTAGAGAGGCCTTGGCTCTTCCAACCCCCCCCCCCTTATGGAACAACTTTTTTTAATAAATCAATAACATATATTGGCCCCCCACTCCATTTTGAGGAAAGAACACTGTGAACATGTAAATCATAAATTATAAATGGTAATTTTTTCTTTAGATAGGAAATTTAATTAATTAAATGTAATACTCCACAAAAAAAGAAATTTAATTTAATAAATGGTAATTTATTTTTTGTTAAAATTGATATCTTTACAAATTACCATTAATCTTTCATATTCTATTTTGTTTCCATTTTTACTTCACAAAAGTAAGAAGCTCTATGGAGACTTCATCTAAAATTCTAAATCATCCCTTTGCTGAAAAGCCTGAGATAGTTCTTGAGACTTGAGAGACCGAGAGAGAATTTGCAACGTTGCAACAGCAACATCTTGGCACTTGGCAGATACATCTTCTTCAATCGTTTCAGCACTTTGTCTGCAGAGATTTTTCTCGATGTTTTTCTTCTTTGAGTTTTGGATTGGTGGAGGACAAATGCGTGTATACTACTACTATACTCTTTCTGCATAGATTTTTTCTTGGTGTTTTTCTCCTTTGAGTTTTGAATTTGAGACCATTTTAGCAATAAATATGTAATATTTGCACTTTTTAAAAATTTTATGACAATTTATATTTGACCCTCCAACATTTCATCCTGGATCCGTCCCTACATAGCATTGGTCATGGTTGTGCTCACTGGATTCATTGCAATAGCACGAACAACAGGGTGTTTGCCCTTTGCCCATTAACTTTGTGCAGCTTTTTTGAACTTACGTGCACCATGGTTGGAATTGAAAACGTTACCAATAGTAGCTGGCATCAGAAATCAATGACTTTTTCAACACCCAAAAGTAACCGCACAAGCCTAAGAGAGAGAGTGCAAGCAGTGTTAGTTTCTTCATTATTTTAGCAAAGTTCCTACAGTTTGAGCCAAATTTTGCGCCTTGACCTAGAATTCAAACTCAACTTAAGCTAATGAAAGTGTTTATTTTAATTGAAAAAAGTATTTTTTTATGTGACTTTAAAAAAAGAATAAAAAGCTTCTCACTCCCAACTTTTACTTTTTATGACTTTAAGTACTTTGAAGAAAAGTAAATTAGACCAAATCATTTACTATTTTATTCTTACCTTTTTTATTTTTATTGCTAAAATATCTTTACTCTTTTTATCTTATACTTACCTCTTAAATTTTATTTTCATGTCCTTAATAGTTATTTTAACAATATAAATTACTTTTCAACTCACTTTAACCAAACAAGTAAATACTTATTTTTATAACTGCAACTTTTATTCAAACACGTAACGACTAAAGTTAAGAATTAAAAAATAAAAAATAAAATCACTTAAAGCTAGAAGTACTTTAAATAGCTTTTTGATAAGCAAATCTAAATGCCCTCTTAGCATTGTTAATATCTTCAAAGGATTAAGCATCTTGGATCCAGAAAAGAAATGGAGGAAAAGCTTACATTGGCATCCATGCAGCCTTTTGCACTCATAGCCGCAACCATGGAACTTGGAAGCCTACAGATGGACTGTAGTTTTGAGGAGGACGAAGTTTGCAAATGCTGAGAAGATGCCAGAAGGTAGCAATGGAGTAAAGTATATATTGTTTTGAATTTTCATAGATGCACATGATAAAATAACTTAAATTTTATACGATATATCTTTATTTTAATAAGATAAATATCTTAAATAAGATCATTTCAAACACACTATAAATAGGTCAAATGGCTATATATGGAGCAAAGGCATAAAAGGGCCTAGACAAGATTGTTTCATATGATGTGCTATATTATATATGATTTCAGTTATTTATATTTGTTGTGTCTGTACATGGTTCCATTCCACTAGATGAATAAGGATATATGTAGTTGTTATACTAGTATTCAATGTGATTTTCTTAGGAGCTGTAAATCCGCTATTTCTCCAAAGTTCACAGCCAGCATATTCATTTTTTCTTGTATTTGAACAGGCATGGTTTTGATGTGTTATTCCATGCTCCATCTAAGATTACGATTTCAAGTTACCTTCAAGATGAACACCATGACAGAGACAAGCATACGGATATAAGGAAGCTCCAAAAACACATATTGTAACATCATCCCATATCAATTCTTTGTGAGATTTGTATATATTTTATAACAGTTTGGTTCACTAGTACTATCATCTTGGGTTTAAATATTTTGAACCAGTTTATTAGTTTTAATGTGATGCCAGATCAGTAGTGGGCCTAGGTTGTTACGCATCTATCTTATCTACATGTTAGAATTTAAGTCACTACTTGATGAGCCGATGTCTCCAACTCGTCCTTTCACATGCAAGTTAGGGGTTGACTCACATAGCAAACAAGATTATAGTGGTGAGGCTTGTGTCCTCACACACTCCCACAAGATTATAGTGGCAAGACTTAACCTCGGACTAACCTAAGACTTCCATTGATAGGGTTGTGATACCATCTTATTCGACTGTAATATAAAATGTTAAACTATTATATTATCGATACTTAATAAGTTCAATGCCTTCAATGGTTAGAACTGGCTTGAATACGTATCTGTTAACATATTCAGCGAGAAAAGTGGAATAGAAAATGAAGATAAGATGTATGTTATATTACTAGAACACATAACCAGAGAGCTTTCCAGATCAGAGGCTCTGTATTTGATTTACAAAACTCACAGAAGTTTATTACGGAATTTGACCGATGAAGTCGAGAAGCCATAGAATTTTATCTAATTTCTGAAAAAATTATAATTTGGCATTTTAGAAATAATAGTACCCTCAATACGCTCAACAGGAAGTTTCTAGGACTGAGATTTCATCAGCAACGCTGGAACTAAACTCCGTTGCTTTACCATCATCTCCTCATTCAGACTCTTTTAGTGCCGCAATGAACACATCCTTGAGAAGAGGGTTTGAAGCTGCTACTCTTTGAGACGTGATATCAAAGTCTTTCCCTGATCTGAAACAGGGTAAGAAGTTTTTAGACATCCATGCTCGGTGTATATTTTCAAACTATCGTGAAAAATATGTAATGCAGAAGCAGATTCTGTATCTCCGAAAGAGAGAAAATTATCTGATATCATGGCTAAGCATTACGCCATTGAAGATCTAATAGAAGTATTAGTTTTCCTTCAGTACCATATAGAACTCTTGGATGATAAAAAAGTCTAAGCATGTCAACTTTACGAGGACAGAGATTCATATGATGCTTTTTCTGTATTAAAGAAGTTCTGTGGCGGGACCTTTTACGAGAGATCAATGAAAGGTATTGACTTACGGATCAAACAAAACTCCACCAGCTTCTTTTACAATCACAGCCCCGCCGGCCACATCCCTGGGAAAAGAACAAAACCATCAATGGTGGGTTACTGAAGAACTTAGTTGAAAACAGTTCAGACCATACCAAGGACCACCAAATCCAGTTTCATAGAATAGATCAAGCCTTCCACATGCAATCCCACAGAGATTTAAAGCACAAGAGCCACTCATCCGGAGAGACCTAACCTGATTATACAGGAAACTGGGAATATTAGAAAGAATCCTACTCAAAATCTTGTCACAGTGGAACTCAAATTTTCACCTTAGAAAGCAAGCTACTAATTCTTCTTGTGGAGGCATCCAAAGTCAGCTTGTCACGTTTAGTTCCAGCCTGTTTTCATTTGGCCAAAATAGAGATTCTCGAAATAAGTATCATAAAGTTCAAAACTATAAATCTTTATGGCATCTTATATAGTTCTCCATATGTAGAATTGGGAATAAAAGATATTTTACATGAAAGATTGACAAGAATAAGATATGATGCATTCAACCCAGATGCACAGTGTTTGGTCTGAGAACAATTTTCATCCTCGGAAAAAAGACTGACCACATATAAATCAGCATCTGTCATATCATCCAGGTGTGGTTCAGTTAAATTCAAATTTCAATTGACAATTTTATTAGTTTCTAGTTAAACAAACAAGTGCCACATTAAAAAGAAAAAAAAAATTGATTTATATGCCTAGGAAATGCACTATGCCTATGATGCCAATAACAGCATAGCCATTAGACACAGAGACCAAGAAAAGTATTATTATGCCATGTAACATGCAGAAAAAGAATCATAACAAACCAATTTCCTGAGCTTTCCTAATCTCTAAAGTGAGTCGAAACCCCATAGACTGCTCCCTCCAACCAATATGTTTATGTCTGCCGTTGACTCAACACTATATACAAGATCTGAGATATATCTAAGTTTAAGAAGTAGGGCTCTCATTGGAGGCATAGGTTTCGTTTCGTCATTCTTAAATAATTGAAGTTGGATAAGTGATCCAACGAAATGATTTTTTTTCTTTGAAATGATACTTTATTCTGCTTAGTTTTATGAAATGATAATTCTATTTCTGGGAAGTGAAGTTGGGATGATCTCAAAATGAAATGCATACGCTCAATTTGTGATGAAGTAAGTATTATTGCAGTGACAACTGAAGAAACAAAAGGCTACAACAGTTATAATGGTAGGACGTTCATGGCTCACTACCTCTGTAGCAAGGAGAGATTTCACAAGTTCCGACTGAGAAGATACTGCAAAACACAGAAAGAATTAGAGAGACATTGGATTTATGGATAAGCAATTCAGAAGTAGTTAAAAATTAGAGAAAGCAGACTCACCTTTGATTGGTTTCCCATTCAAATAAGCTCCTTTTCCATCGACACCCGTAAAAAGCTGCAGGATGAAAGTGAAAATATTCAAATTCACTTGATCCATAGAGATTGCCATAACCAAAAAATTGAACAGCACTGGTATCCTTTTTTCCATACATGGTTGGGTTACAAATGGAAGTTTATCAAGAAAAATCCAACTCCAAGGAAAAAACATTAATTACCTTTTTTTTCTTGATAAGTAAAACTTACTAGTTACTTGAAGATTAAGAATATCCATGGACAATTCAATGTATTGTTATATTCTGAGAACCAAATTTATCATCAAATTCAATGAACAACTTCTCAAAAGTTTTCCATACAACATCCCAATGAATTGAGAGATCATCAGATTGACATTTTCCTGCCCTTAAGCGAGCGATGAGATTCAAGAAACTGAGCAGTTTATTATTCTCAGGATAAAGATTTCTGACCTCATCCATAATTGGATTGTAAACGACTCCAACTGTCGGAATCTTTCCAATTGTTAGACCAATTGAGACGCACACAAAAGGGAACCTGCAAATTAGCGTGCCACAAAAAGAAATCCCTTAGCTGATTTAATCAAAAATAGAAAAACTTTTTGGGATCCGATAGTAATGATACCTACCCATGAACAAAATTTGTTGTTCCATCTAGGGGATCTACTATCCAAGTTGGCTCATCGGTTAGCTCAGTAAGCCCATTAGCAGCAGTTGTCTCCTCTCCAATGAACTAAGTAGATTAACCAAATGATAAGAAAGCAATCCATGAAAAAGGTGGCAGTTACCAGTCCTTCAGGTATTAAAACTTCATAAAGGGTTAAACCTCATGGCTGGGGAATTGTTGCTTTAGATGATTGAATATGAGATCTTCGCATGCCTTGTCAGTTTCAGTGACCAAATCAACCTACATTGGGAAGGAGGGAAACATGACTAAAATACACAAACGACTAATATATCCCTGAAAATTCAGCTAACAGAAAAGAAAGTTAAAAACTTTAAATGAATGACCACCATATGTACTGTAGCCATCAGGTTTATCTGTTTAGCTTAGTCTCAGGCATTTGATACATTAGTCTGACATCCAACATATACAAAATTGAAGAAATTCTTGAACAGTTTGAAATTTTTGAATCTATGCATCAATGATGACTACTTTTGAGATTCCAAAAGCCCTTTGTTCGTATAATTGTCAATTCTTCATGAAGGTAAATTTATTGAGTACCACTAATAGATGTAGCTAACATCTTTCCCCTTCTCCAACCAGCTCGAAAAAGCACCAACTCCAGTTGGCACCTCCAAAATTCTGATGTTTATCAGCCAAAATTAACAAACTAATCTCATCATTACTCTATTTATTTCCAGGCATCAAAAATAAACCGAGAAAAGATCTCTTTACAGCTTATCATCCGAATCTACAACATTAACCAGTCCTTTATCATATTTCATGCATCACTCCGTTAAATCTGAAAAAAGACACTCATTCTAAAATCTCAACTGAACAAGTCCAATTTTGTCACCTTGACCAAAATCCGCAGTCAGCAGTCCCAATTGCCATTTTATTTCCACACCACCAGAATTAGGTAATTTCCAAGACAAGAAAGGTCTTTATACTAATCACTTGAACTTATTTCCGCAACAAAATAAATACACAGAATCATCCAAAGTTAATTTCACATTAAACAAACAGATAATCTTTAATAATCCAGTTCCCATTTGGCATATGAGAGCATCACACACACAGACACACACACAAAAAAAAAAGAGAAAAAGAAAAAAAAGAGAGCATCTAAATAGAAAAGGAAAAACAAAAACACATCCCAGTATCTACCTGGCCTTTGTGCTCCACATGCTTAGTCTGATAGAACCCTTTGCGGATTATCTACAAAACCCATTAGTTGAAACAAGAAAAAGATCAAAGCTTTGCAACATTAGGCTCAGCAATTGAAAAAATACTCAAAAGAATTTAACAGAAAATAGATAAATAAAATATGGGTCTTTCAGCATTTTCACCTCTCCAGCTCTCTTCGCAGCATCTACTGCAACAGTTAGAAACTCTTCCACTGAACCTGAATGCATAAAATAAACACATCAATGTGTATGTATATATGCATGTACCAAAAAAAAAAATTTAATATATTTTTGACAAAAAAAAAATAGTTTTTAGCAAGGAATAGATAAATGAGGTGTTACCATTTTGTGCCATTTCGCTTTTATTTATGGTTTTTTTTTTTTTTTTGATGATGAGAAAATAATGAAGGGAGAAAGACGATGTATGTTGGGTTGTGTTGCGTTAACGGTTGAGCTTTTTCTCTTCAAGAGCTTTCACGTAGCATATGAAAGACAACAAAATAGGCCCTGTTTATTTATAGGAAGTTAATAGGACATAAATGCCCCTAGATTTACCCACGTTAACATATTCATGTTTACAGCATCTAATCCCAATTTGGGATCAGAATTTGCCTTTTTGAAGAATATGCAGCTTCTTGTGCCAAGCATGTTCCTATTTCCTAATGCTATACCAGCTTTATGTTTACATAGTCCCTTCAGAAATACTCTTTAGAAATACTCTAATGGTAAGGGCTAAAAACAAACGCGCATATAATTCATTCGGGTTGTTCATTCGATAAATAGTCCTTGAAGTCTCGAAACAATTAGCTAGCAGATAGAATTTATGGCATTTTTGCAACAACATGAAACATCTGATGGCAGTCTAGTAATTTCACTACTAATAAACATTCTCCAATTTATGGAATCCTAAAATGAGATTGAAACGAGATCTCTGAAGAGAATATGCGGTATAATATGCTAGCTACTTATTCGCCTCTGTCCATCCCCGTGAGTTATTCTCGGAGAATTGCCTTTTCAAGAAAAAATGGAAAAAGTTATTTTTTATCTCAAAGAAAACTTTTTTCAACTTAAAGCAGGAAATGTAAAAATAAAATAACATAAAATACAGAAAAAAAAAATTCTCCATCCAACCTTCTCAAATTCTCGATTATTATTTAAAATCTTTCAACTTTTACAACTCTCTTTATTTATGTTTAAATATTGAGAAAAGATACTGTGTAATATGTTCATAACATTTATTATTATGTTATTGCATATATACTTTTTTTCTTGCTATGATTTTTTAAATGTTTAGATGTTTATCCATAATAAACTAGAATTAGGTTACTGTGAAAAATAGAACTTTTTTTCCTTATGTATGTAGCAAACATGTTTTACAAAATTTTAATTTGGCACCTGGATTAATCTTTTTTAAAATTGTACTCACAATGCATCCTAATTCGTTAACAATACTACTGATGCCCTTTGGCTTTTGGACCATTAGAATTCCTTTCATTTGCTTTATCACCACTCCTGTTATTGCATAGATTAACGATGACCATGAGTAATGAAATTATTTGCTTTTCTTTGGGCTGTTTTCATATAAATGATCTCATTTAGAAGAAGTAGTAGTTTAAATTAATTTAAGTACGCATAAACTTAACTAAATTCATTCTAAAAAGCTACTTATAAGTAAATTTCTTACCTATACTCAAATGCTCCACCACTCGACTAACCCATCAGTTTGTAATTGGTGAAATTGATGAAATTGCTGTGGTGAAACGCTCCACCACATAAAACTTGCATGCATGGGATGTAACTTGCTAGAGGTGGTATAGTTCTTTTCGCTAAACAAGGATATTTTGGTCTATCATTATATTTTTCATTTCATTTCTATATGTTAAAAATAGTTGAGTAAAATGTTTTTTATCCTTCTGTGCTTTTTAAAAATTATATAAAAACCCCCTATAATTTCAAAACCCATTGATACACCCCATGGTTTACAAATTGTTGCACATTGGCCCTTGTTATTAGTAATTCTTTTAGAGTTAACTGAAAGTTGTTGAATTGGTATAAATTCCCCTCTTTGATTTTAAAAATGGTATAAATTCTTTCCTTTAGTTTAAAATAAGGTGTAAATACACTAACTATAGGGTGAAAATAAAAATAATATCTTCTGAATTATTCTCTATTTTAGGATTAAAATTTACTTTAGATTTAAATTATTATTTTAGAATTTAATGTTAGTATTCAGTTTAAATTTCAGCTTGAGTCAAATTTTAATTTATGCCTTAAATTCATATTTTAGTTTTTAATTATTTTAATATGCTTCAGTTATTTCTTTTACATTCCATGTTTTTAGTTACAAGTAAATTTAGTATCTAGAGGTGTAATTGATCCTACCATAAATCTTTAATTATCTCGTGTTAATTTGATGTCAATTAATTAATTTATTTAAGTGATTATTCTATTTCGTGTTTAATACTTTTAATAGAATTGGCCACTCAATTAATTGTTAGGTGATAAGTTCTAAATAAGTATTTAATTTGTATGTTAGATGAACTTGATTTTGGAATAGAATACTTCTTAATCGATATTTTTAATGTAATTTTGCATAACTGTACTTAGGAAAAGGAGCTGGATGCATTACATATGGATATAGAAGCTTTTTGGACGTGTTTATAACGGTCAAAATTGACATCGTCACGTGAAAAAATGCCATTAAATTGCTACGCGAGTTTGACCGAGTTGACCAAAATGGAAGTTAATTTTTTCTGGGCTTTTGGAGGAAATAGATTAAACATTAGCAAACTTTTTATTTTGTTGGAACTTATATTTCAAGCTTTTACCTTATTATTCTTTTTGGGCCAAGTTTCCTTATCCAACAAAGAAAATAGGTTAGGGTTTTTCTTATATAAATACCTCTTATTTGCACTTTGGAGGCAGATAGCTTTTAGCAAACAACAATAAATTTTCTCTTTATTCTTTGGGCGACATTCATGGACAAGCTGTTCTAATTTTCTTTTCTAGCCGAGGATTAATCAAGATCTCGGTTCATCAATTCCTTGAAATCTAATTGTTTTATCCTTTTCATGTTATTTTGATATTTGCGTATTTACTATTTCAAGAATTAATATTGTTCTGTGATTGCTTTATTTTGTGCACGGTTATTCAATTGCATGATAATAGATAGCCAATTAGATTAATTTAATTAATCTAAAAATAGTGGTAACCAGGTTTCTTGCGTAATTACGCAATCTAAATGAGCAATTACCGCGAGAGTATTGACTTTTAGAATCAAATCTTTCTAGATTTTTATTGCTGCCGTTAGATAAATCCTGTAGTCATCTCCAGGGATTAGAACATCTAATAAGTAAGGCGATAGCGGGAAAAATCGTAGGAGATTTAAACCGTTATCAACTCTATAAGGAAAGATGAGGGAATTAGGCCGAACCAATAACCATAACTTATTTATCAAAATAGTTGAAAGCATTTTTGCATCTAAGATCGGATTTGTTGACCGAAATTGCGATTGTTCCTCAGGCTAGATTTAATTCTCGTTGAATTCCTGTTTTTCCAGCCTTGTGTTAATTTAGAATTGCATATTTTAGTCATTTTTATTTTTTTATTTACGTTTTTATTTTTCTGCCCAGCTGCATGCCCACATAGCGCGACCACGCAGCGCGACTAGTGGGTGGACAGTTTTGCTTATTTTACTTATTTTTGCATTTAAACCCCTTGTTTTGCTTGTGACTCGTTTGATTAATCTACTTGACATAATTAGCATATTCTAAATTTCTCTAATTCCCGTAGACTCGACCCTTTTCTCACCGTAAACACAAATTAAAGTTGCAAGGTAAGAGATAGGAATTTATTTTTGGTGATTTCGACACTCATCATTAGGAATTGTTAATCGAATTGGAAGAGGAGATATAAAATTAGTCTGAAATAGAATAACAAGATGAGAATGCTCATAGGATTTAAGAGATACAGTTTTCATTTTCACACTATAGTTGGTATATTTACACCTTATTTCAAATTAGAGGGGAAAATTTGTATCATTTTTAAAATTAAAGAAGAAAATTTACACTAATTTAACAAATTTTCGTTAACTCTAACAGAATTACTAGCAGCATGGAATAATGTACAACCTCTTTTAGATCATAGGGGAATATCACTAGATTTTGAAAACACAAAAAATTTTATGTAATTTTTACAAAACACAACCAAATAAAGTACATTTTATTCAAAATAGTTTATCAAACCGATGATAAAAAAATATGCATTTTATTCTAACTTCTTTAACCGTAAGTATTTTTGAAGTATTCTGCTTGAAATCATATTATATTAATGACCTTTTTTCATTCTAAGTCATTTCGTCATATTTGGCCATAATTGTACTTTTCAACAATTGGCTTAAAGAAGTTTCCGGAGAAGCTTCCCGTCCCCTCAATTGAGCTACAATGTACGTGCCATAAAAGGGTCAGCATGAACGAGACTCGAGAGGACGAGACAACTCCTCTCCTACCATTGGAAGGCTTAGCCTTCTGCAATCATGACTGATTTATTGGTCACATTCATCGCGTCCTCTTACCTAAGAAGGCAGACAACATTCTAATGTTTACTAAACTCTTTTACTAGGTTATCAAGCATACATATGTGCAGTCATTTAAGTGAGATTGTTGACCCAAAAAAATAAATAATTAAGTGGCAATTGATATAAGAAAATGAGTTGGAAATGAAATATCATTACTCGTTATATTTTAATTTTTATAATTGATATGAGGTAATTAACCAAAAAAATCATATTCTCAAAAGAATCTCATTCACAAAAATATGGAAATAGTCATTTCGATCCTCATTCATAAAGTATACCAAATACGATTGTTTTTTTTTTTGGCAAAGTAAGTAAGTTTTTTCATTTCATCGCAAGTAGGTACTAACCAATTCAAACCCTTCAATGCACTAACAATAATCCTACAAATCAAACATTAAGAGGCCAAAAAAACACATGGAAGAATCCCAAAAAAAAAAAAAAAAGTTCCCACCATAAGATACAAATCAAGAGAAACAATTCAAGCACAAAGTGGGAAAAATAAAAACAACAAGACAAACAAAATGCAACAATGTGCCCCCGGAGAAATCTTTTCTTGATCATGACCAGTTTTTCTCATAGCATCAACCGATTTAGCAAGGTGAAGTAAATCATCATCTTCTTGAACATCAACACTAAGAGCTTCAAAATGATTGCTTACTTGCACGTTTGGACTAGATTTCATTGGACTAGAGGGAGTCCTTTTGGGGGATTGAGGCGAGACCATTTGAGCTTGTGAGCTAGCTTCAAAAGATTTCCTTGGTGAATGAGATGAGCTTGGCCGAATGTGCTCATTTTTGGGCTGATCATTTGCCAAAGATGGAGCAAATTTCTTCCCAACAACCGTCCATTCTTCTTGGAATTTTCTTTTCTAATCCCATTCCATGTTTTAGCTCATTGCATTCTTCATTCTAACATGCCATTCGCCATCTTGGAAATCTTATATGGAGTATTATATGATAATCAAACCTGTTCCCTTCCCCGACGAAGAAGCTTATTTCTGGTTGCCTCCAAACCTTAAAATAGTATATATTAGTCTATGTAAAATTTTCTTATATTTTCCTTTAATTCTTTTTTCTCTTCTATTTTTTTCGTCTAAAGTTCTTCTTGTAGTGATTTTCGAGTATACATTTTGTTCTTCTTATAGGTACTTGGAATTTTTCCTTACAAGACAAATTTTGAGAAGTTCATAAATTTTGAGAGCTTTTCCATAGAGATTTTTTTAGAGATTTTTTTCATTTATAATTTATTTATTTTTTTGGTTAAAAAAATTTATAAAGGAGAAAAAAACTTAATTTCATCGACCGAATCAGTATTCTTTACTTAATCTTATTTATTTTGCTAACTAGTATTTTTACACTTACATATTTAGAAATATCTAATATCACCCACATTTATTATTATAATCATTGTTATATATGTTGTTCTCTCTCAAATAGAAAAGCCTTATTATTTTATTTAACACTATCTCGTCTGTGGTTTTCATTCAAACAAGTAAATAAATCTCAACCCTTCAAAGAATAAATTTCTAGTACGGCCCTGATGCTTGCGTCTAGTTAAGATGGATGTGCGACTCATATACATGTAAAACCCACTAATATGTGAGCCATCCGTATGCGGTTAAGCATCGGGTGAGCCATTTACGTACATTTAGCTAGAACAAGTTTTTACATAACCAATAAAAATATATCAACTTTGAAAAAAATAATTGTTCCAATCAGGTTGCTACAACATCTATAACAATTTGAGATCAAAATAATCACAGGAGAATGCATAAATCACAATACTTTATATTTGAGGCAATTTTATTACTTCATAGGTAGCCTGTTTAACATCATGAACAAATACATGCCCGTACCAGCTATCTACAGTCATACCAGCATGCTTACATCACTTTTACATCATTTGTTCTGTTCCCCAAAATATTTCAAGTAGGAAAAAATATAGTGATGGCAGATTCTATATCAAGATTGAACTAGAACGAACGAAGGGAGTACAAAAAGGGAAAGAAATAAAGAAGCTTTTATATTACTCTCAACTATTAACTACTAATTTCACAAATAAATTAGGCAAAAAAAAAAAAGAAAAACTAAAAAACCACAAACTGCGGTTCAATATGCAACACTACCGTGATGCGTAACACTGACGATTATTGTTGGGTTCACGAGCGCTCTTTTGGTTCGAGAGAAGCAATCTCCTTGACGACTTGGGCTTTATCGGCCTCAAACTGTTCATCGGCTGCAGCACCAAAAGTCATCAGTGAGAAAATTCCCAAATACAAGTGGAAAGGATAACTGTATATATGTTTATTGTCTCCGCTACCTTTATCGGGGTTGAAATCTGAAAAAAGGCGCAGAAGCTTGCTTCTGTTTGCAACTAAGATAGTAACAATATCCGGAGGCTTCTTTTGGTTGGCAGCAAATAACTGCAAAACTTTTGCGTTTCAGTTCTAAGAAACAAAATGTACCTCTGGATAATTCAACCTAATAACCAGAGTATACTCTGCTGAGAAGCATTTTCAACGTACCTTGAAAACATGGAAGGCTTCAATCTGAATGCTCTTGCTCGACTCCTTCAAAAAGAAGAGATAATTAGAAATTATGTGATCCTCTTGCAAACATCAAAATCTACATAACCTAGTATATATTTTTCTTAAGATGTTTCTAGATCGTAATTGAAAAGAATAAATCAATGCCTTTTTTTCAGGGAAAAAGGAGAGGAATATATATCAATATATCCCATCATTCTCCAACTTGTGCCAACTTTGACATAGTATGTGCATTTTTAGGAGTCTCCCTGAACAAACTGCCAGTAATTTCTTCATTCAAAGTTCCAGATATGTCTTTATCCAAAGTTGGCCGCAGTTTTCAATAATTGCAGGAAAAGGAAACAATACCTAAAAACCTGAAAGAGGAAACCCCCCCCCCCCTCAAGGGCAAACCCACCCCCAACAAAAAGTTAAAGAAAAAAAAAAAAAAAAAAAAGCACTCCATACCAAAAGGACCTCGCTGCAAACCATCACAGTCAAAAATAAACCAGGGGTACAGCAAAAATAAAATCTAAATGACCAAGAAAGCACCATACTCTGAGGAGATTCATGAGAATTCTCAAGTTGTCTCTTGAGCTAACATATCTTGTCATTACAGCCGAGTTTGACCGGTCCAGCAGGATATCTCCCAAAAGCTGCAATTTTGAAGGAATCAACTCTTAGACCCTAGTGAAATGCTTCTCATACCAAGTTCGAACGCAAGTTCCTTGGGAAGATAATGACAGAATCGTACAACAACAGAAACAGATTGTTCAGGCAAATCAAATTTCAAGTCTCATTTCTTAATCATTCAAAAGACTTATTGCCTCATGCAACAAATACTTTAAGACGTTTGCAGAACTAATCACACGACTGCGGTGATGCAACAAGAATATCAACACAATGAAATAGTAATAACACAGGTATTAGAAAGGTGACCCTCTATTTTGGAGATGAAAACAGAGGCTGGTAGAGTAATTGAGGTAGGAATAACAATAAAAAGATCACATGGAAGTGGATAATTCTACAATAGCTATAAGACAGTCAATCACTGACTGAGATGCTGAAATATCTACAATGTTTTACTTTAGTCACATACATGTTAGAAGAAAAATGTGAAAGACCAGATATGTACAAAAGAAAGAAAACAACGCTTAATTATGATATTCTGTTACAGCTTACAGCCTCATGCAAGGAGGTATCTCTGACCTCAAAAAATAATTGCATTATCCTACACTATTTCTAGAAGAAGTTCAATCAAAATTCTGCACCTACCTTGATGGCTTGCCTTCGAGTAATGTAGACATTTGATTCAAGCAGCTTTGAGTTATACTCTGCAAAAAACTATTTCCAGAAGCATAGAGGAGAATAAGATTATGATCAACCCCGAAATCAGGATGAGAGTGTCTTTGGAAAATATTAATCCAACTAAGTACAGGAAAGACGATAACAATAGAATTAGTCCATATAAATTTACAAAATCTAGGTGTTTAGAACCATCAAATTTTCACAACAATTCAACTAACATACCATATGTAAAAATTCCTTATCTAGAACCCGTTTGGCTAAGATTATAAGCTGGTCAAACCAACTTAGGGCCCGTCTGGATTAACTTTGTTTAGAAGCGCTTTTTTTAACACCTTTTGAAAAACAGCTTTTTTTTTCAGAAGATGAAAATTCTGGCTTCTGAAAAAAAACTATATTTGAGCTTTTTTTAGAATTTCAGTTTTTTTTAAAAACCAAATCAAATAGTTATTGCAAATTTAATGTAACTTTTTCAAGAAAAAAAAAGTACTTTTTTCTAAAAAAAAAAGCCAATCCAAACAGGCCCTTATAAGCCAAAAAAGAGAATTTACATGTCTCGCAGCACAGCTTATAAACACTTTTTGATGGCTTATAAGCTGGAAAAAGAAGCACCAATCTACCATCAATAAAGACCAATTTACCATTAAAAAAGTACCGTATTAATTAATGACATGTCCTTTTTAGTTATTTTAACTATCATTGCTACTTATAAGCACTTATTTACCAAACAAGTCAACAGCTTATAAGCACAACCACATATTATCCTAACATATCTCTACTTATTTATAACTTTCTTATAAGCAACCCTTTGCTTATAAGCACGAGCTGCTTATAAGCACTTAAAAATAAGCTTAAAGCCCGTTTGGCTTTGCTTATAAGTTGGTCAAACCAGCTTATAAGCCAAAAAAAAAAATGGACATGTTTGGTAAACCAACTTGTGGCTGCTTATAAGCTAGCATAAAAAAAGCAATGGGAGCTACTTTCTTTTTGGGTGCTTATAAGCTAATAGTCAAAGTAAGCAAAAAGACATATATAACCTTAAAATGACAATCAATTACAACAATATCCCATTAGTCATTAATTAATGACATGTCCTTTAATCATTTTAAGGATCATTGCTTATTTATCACTAGCTTAAAAACAGCTTTTTGTTTATTTATCACTAGCTTATAAGTTGCTTACCAAACAAGTCAGCAACTTATAAGCACATATTATCTAAACACATCTCTGCGTATTTATCACTAACTTAAAAGCAACTTTTTGCTTATAAGCAACAGCTGCTTATAAGCACTTAGAAATAAGCAAAGCCAAACAGGGCTCTTAGCCAAACAGGCTCCTAAGCTCAAACATCAGGGCCGATCTCAAAGACTGTCACCAACACCCAACCCCTGGAAGAAACAAAAGAACTACTCAATCAAAGATAAACAAATGGTCATAGATACTTTAAACCCTTGGCGGCCAAAAGGTAGCCATTTTGCCCTGTGAAAATTGATAAACTCGTTAGCCACACAAACATAGTGCAAGATTTATCATAAGCATCATGGGGCCGGTGACAAGGAAACGTGACTGTAAGAAGAGAAGATCACACAGCTTCTGCAGAAACCTCATAATAAACCAAGACAGAAATATAGCTTACCCAGTCATAGTTCTTTGAAAGGAATTCAGCTACAGTTGACTTATGCCTTGTCAAGAGTTCCTGCAACAACATGGGACAACTGAATCATGATAACAGCACAAACTATAATTCATGTAAAACAGAAAAGAATTCCACAAAAAGGCATATGTTATACATCACCCTCACCTATCACAACCAAATGGCAATAGTAGGGCTGCATATGTCTACAGATATATATAACCACATAAAATAGTCATCAAGTCATTGACATAACCACATACAATAGGGTCAGGAAGTCATGTTAAATTAAAAATGCCCATGTCATGTGTGTATCCGATCTCCTTCATAGCAGTAGACCACTGCATCAGGACTCCACTAATAAAACAATTACAAAGAGGCAAGATGGGTAGGGGCTACTCTTGAGTGAATCTGCTAAACTATCAACAATAAAATGGAAGTTTTAGCACAAAGGAAAGACAAAACAATGGGATATTCAACCTTCAGTCAAGAGCACCCTACCTTGAAGGTTGCTGCAGCATCAGCAGCAATGTCAAAATTTGGGAGTTCTATGTAATCAAAGAACTTCTTCATATGCTCAGATTCCAATACATACCTGTGAATGAACAACTTATTAATGCTAAAAATATGCTACATGTGCACAAAGGACACACCAAACTTGGAGCTGTGGACAAAGGGCCAGTTGGACAAAGAAAAGGGTATATGTAAAGAACGGCTGAAGTAGATGTGGAAAACGGGTACCCGCGGGTCAACCCGACCCGTTTAATGCGGGTTTAGCGGGTCGGGTCGGGTCGACCGGTTTAATAAACGGGTCAAGGGTATTAAACCCTGAGCCGGCCCTAATGGGTTTGTGGGTTAGGTGGGTTATTATAGCGGGTTAGACGGGTCGCTTTGGCAGGTTCGCGTGTCATTTTGACGGGTTTGCAGGTCACTTTAGCGGGTTAGGCTGGTTCATGGATCGTTTTTGCACGTTTCGCGGGTTGGCGGGTCATTTTAGCGAGTTGGCGGGTTATGCGGGTCATTTTGACGGATTCGCGGGTTGACCCAACCCAACCCGCCAATTTGGCGGGTCGAGTCGGTTCGACCCATTTATCTGACGGATCACTAAATCATCAACCCTAACCCATTTTTGGCGAGTTAGACGGGTCGACCCGCAGGTCTCAACCCGTTTTGCCACCTCTAGGCTGAAGCATCCTTTCTCTGTTAGTAACTGTGTGAATAATATGTGGCACTGCATAGATACAAAAGCAAAATGGTATAGTCTTTTTCTTTTTTTTCAGTCAATCAAAATGGCATAGTCATCTGGGGAAATAATGTTCAACAATTAGATTCCTGTATGTGAGAAATGCTATATCAGAATTATAGTGAACTACAATGAGAAAACCAGATCATGGGTCACATAGAGTTAAAAAGGTTCATGGGTCATTGCTGTGACAGCCTACTTAACTGGAAGTAGACTTCGCCTTCATGATTTCACAGCAAATTCATCTAGCAATGTCCTTTTGGAGCCAGTTTATACTTTGCTTAGTTTTGAAAGGTATATAATACATTCACGCGATCAGTTGCATACATAAATAATGACCCATTTAATAATTAGATTTCTCTAAGTGAGAAATGCTAAAGCAGAGATATATTGAACTACAATGAGAAAACTAAACCATGGGCCACATAAATTAAAAATGTTCATGCATCATTCATTGCTATGACAGCCTACTCAAATGGAAGAAGACTTCGCATTCTTGACTCTAGGGAACTCATCTAATAGCATCCTTTTAAAGCCAATTTCTACTTCCCTCAAAATACTGAAATGTATATAGGCATTCATGCACTCACATTCAGACACAAATGATGAACCTATTTAAGAAACAACTAAATGTGTTCCATGTTGCATTATATGTAAACTAATAGATAATGTATGAAATGCTGCATTATCTTCCTTTGAGCATATGATAACATGTGACTTGCTTATTAAACATGTAAATTTTCCATCCAGAACACACTGATATGCCAAATGCAACACCCCTTCAACCATAACCATAAAATTATTTAGACACATAACATAGAAGTATTCAGAATTTATGCCAGATAATGTATGAGTTACTGCATTAGAGTCTTCCGGAGCATGTGATAATGTATGACTTGCTCATCAAATGCAAAAATTTTCCATGCTAGCTTATTCTGGTTTGCCGGACACAACAGTGCTTCAACTATAGCAATCAACTTGCATGTATGGAAGTGTTTGATTTCATCGTCATAATCTACATTTTCGCAGGGTATATTCCATCTCAATAAAAAGCAGCATTTCTGTGACATTTTAGCTGCTAAAACCCAAAAAAGGAACTCCATTTTACATCATGAAACTAAAGTAAAACTAAATCAGATAGAAATAATCCCATCCCAAAAATGATTTGATAGATTGTAAACTCCATCATTGAAAAGACAAAAGAATTACAATAAGTGCGGAAGTGATTAATCATAAATCCTAGTTGCTCTTGTGCATCTAAGCATAATTACAGAAAACGAAGTAAAAATAAATTCACCAACTAAACGTAGCTCACCTTGCAACAGTCTGATGGCGTATACATTCCCTCAGCATGGCACCATAGTGTAATGCCATATCTGTATTCTCATAGCTGAACGAACCAGTAACATTAACATTACAACCATTTCTCAACCCCATGTAAAAGAAAATGAAAGAAACAAATAGAGTGTTAATGAAGCCTATAAGGAGCCAAGTTAATGATCCTGAATTTTTCTTTCTAACTTACTTTGCTCTAATTCATTTATTCTAATTTATTTATATACATGTTTTCGGTGGGGAGCAGAGCAGGTGACGAAACCAGCATCTTCATGCCACACTCCAAACAATACACAAAACATACAAGCAGTAGAGACCACCATAGTCAGTCTCTTCCTGTTGTCATTTATTGTGAAATCATTTCTAAGGAAAAAAAAGAATAAAAGAAATAGCTTACCCTGCAACCAGAATATCCATCAGATCTATGTTTTTCTCCAAGTAGTCACACGCAATCAATTTTGAATTAACCTGTTGCCTTTGCAGATTTGCAACAACTTGAGTGGCATCTTTACGGGTCTGTTGAAGTTCATATCCCTTGTTATGATGGTAACTTAAGGAAAAGAAATATTGAGAATATATAAGCAATAGTGAAAAGAATCAAGAATGACAAATTTAGACAAACAGATCCATGCTAACAGTAATTCCTAACTTCATCCATTAAAACACCTCAAATAGCAAAATGGAAATCAAAAGAGAACAGCCAGTACATTGAATACAAAAAATTAAAGATAAGTGCCACAACATTAACCAAAATGTTACCCAACAAAAAGACTATATGAGACTGTACAATGTTATGGCAAAAAGATGAATGAGTATTTTGGCAAAAATATGAATGACTACCTCCAAGTTCAACTTCGGAAGGCAGGTTATCAACAAACGCAATGTGTTCTCTCTAAAGAACTCCTGTGTCAATTGCGCACAAGCTTCAGAAACTGGCTCAGCCTCACTGTCCCCATAAAGAATTGACTTCATTTCCCGGATAAGTTTGCTTAGCTCATTCATCTAAATCCATCAATCAATGCAATATAAGTTTTGAAACCTCATAGAATTGGGAGTCGATACAGCCAACTCAAAATCAATAGACACGGTAAAACTTCACGCTAAAACAAACTAAATAATAATATCTTAACAGAAAAGGGGAAATCCAGTTTTCTTTTTAATAAACTCTAGATATCATACAGAAGAACAAATTGATAAGGCATGCAATTTCAACAACTTATTTTTTATTTATTAGGTGGAGAAAACAATCACCAATTTCATTCAAGTTTTGAGGGATGTGGTGCATTAAAATTTCAAATAATCGCACCCCGAATTCCTTACAGACGCTGGTCCAACTCAAGGCACTACAACTCCTTCGGGCTAACAGCTCGAAAGATGGAGTTTTACGATGTGACTAAGAGGTTATGGATTCTGAAAAATGCAACATTAGAAGTGTCTATAGTAGGTCCAATCCTACCTCTTCTTGCACCAAGTTAACCTAATCTCAGAACTCTAATAAAAATTTAGTTCCTAAATAATAAGATAACCTTTTTTTTTCTTTTGAAAGGTGAAGAATTTTATTAAAATGCACCAAGGGGTTGCAACCTAAAATATACATCAAGTTTGTAAACTATTTATACAGTCAAGTATACTATCCACATCATCCATACAAAAACCTTTACTCCAAAGACAAAAATCTTGCATCCATTTACTCTGAACAAAAAGAGATAGTTAACTCCTTTCCTTAAAAAAGCAAAAAAGATCATTCTTCACAAAAATTAAAAAAACTTCAGATCAGAGAAGTTAATTAGCGCAAAAATTGATCTGGATCAAAGTCAAAACCAAATAGGAAAAAAAAAAAAGCCAATAATATTTACACTATTTCAAGTTAATATCATATAAGACAAAAATCACATAAAAGAAATATATCGAAAAAATTTACATCAAAATTCCGAGAAACAACATCAACAACCAAAAAAATAAAAATTAAAAAAAATGAAAAATCAGACCTTTTCTTCTCGTTTACTCTCCCGAACATCGTTACCTCCGCCGCCAAGATCGACATATATGAGAAGATCACGAACCTGTCGAACTATCTCCGCCGGTGTTTTAGGCTTGGACTTGAATAACTTCATCTTGTTATCGTCATCCGGCAGGGCTAGCGCCTTTCCTTTTCCGGCCGATGAGTTGAGCCGCTGGATTCCGGTCGATGAATTTAGTTTCTGGACCACCGCCGACGACGCCGAGGTCCTCTGCGTCGTGGCTCCGGGTCCACTTGACAAGCAACCCCCTATTTTTAAAAAATTGGAATTTTCACCTCCAAAATAATAAAATTATTTTCAGAAATTGAAAAAAAAAAAGAAATGGAGTAAATTTAAGTGGCCGTGTAGTGTTTGTAGCTTTGATATAGTTTAATTTAGAAAGGAAAAAATATAAATAGCAGGAAATTTAAATTCACGGATATTTATTTGTCATTGCACGCTCTCTCGAGTCCTTACACTATTTATACCATGTACCGCCGGTATCTGCACCCACGTGGTGATATTCACGCGCTACATAAAGTAAATTTTTTTTTTTTTAATTTCAACCGAAATCTTCAATTTCTCTCTTCGCTCTCTTCTTTCACGAAAAACCCTAACTTCATTAATTAGTTATTCAATCTTTTCGTCTTAAACTACTTCAATTCTGTTTTAATTATTTAAATCTTCAATCAACAACACTGATTCAATTTCCTTCACGGTGCTGCAACAATGATATAACAACTATTAAAACAAAAATAATGGAGGCATCAACATCAACAATTTTCGAAAATCAAAGTGAAGAACTTGATAATTTTGATATATGAGACATGGGTGCGATTTAATCTTCGCCATTACTGCTTTTTTTCTTTTCATCTACATTGTTCTAACATTACAACATTGTTCAAATTATAATGAACAAACATCAAATGAATTTCTTTTCTGTGAAAATTGATTTGCATGTTGCATATGTGTATGTAAAAAATCTATTACACTTATATTTTTAATGAACAAAGCTTGATGAAACACACTATTGAGTTAAATGCAACAAATTCTAAATATTCTATGAACAAAAAGTTATTGTGATGTTTCGTGAATTTTAGTAAACAAACATATCTGAGTTTTAGAACAATTTACTTGTTAACAAATATGGTGATGCTTTGTAAATTTTAGCAAACAAATAGACTCGAGATATTGAACAAACATCTTTGATTGTTTAGAAAGATTTAACTATTAATAGATATTGTAATGCTTTGTGAATTTTAGTAAACAAATAGATTATGACCTTTGAAAAAACAAATTTGGATAAACATATGTGATTGTTTGAAAAAAATTTACTTGTGAAAAGATATTATCATAATTTGTCAACTTTACTGAACAAATACTCTTTTTATATTGAACAAATATCTCTGATTATTTCAACTTAGGTGACAGCAATGCTATAAAGCTTATTGAAGGTGAAACATCAGAGCTAATGGGCAAAAAAGTGCTTAGAGAGGAAATGCATATCAAATGTATAATGACAATGCATATAGGATAGAATTTGGTATAAGAAAAGGAAAGATAAGTTACAAGAGAAATAGTAAAATCATGTTTCAAAGAGAATTTTATTACAACAAAAGTGACAAAAAGGACAAATAGAACATTGAAGAACAAGCTTACACTAAGGTAGATGTTAGAACAAATTGCAAAGCAAAAATTAGGTTCAAAATTGGAGAGGGTGGTACTTAGGAAGTAGTCATGCATCAAATGGTCCATAATCATCAAATGACAAACCCTGGCAAGATACATATGATAAGATCACACAGACAATTGCAAAAAGAGAACATTGACAAGTTTAAAAACATGAAAAAATTTGGAATAAATGTGGCAGATGGATTTAGAGCAATGACAAATGAGGTTGGAGGTATTCACAAACTACCATACACAAAAAGAGACGTCTATAATGCCCTAGCAATCAAGAATAGAAAATATCTAAAAGGTAGGGATTGCAAAACTTTGATTACAATCTTATTCGATAGAATGAAAAGTGAAGATGAATTTTTTTTATGATTTTGAGTTAGATGTGAAAGGAACAAGAGAAAAATTCACGTTACCCCCTGTGATATGCGAAAGTATTACATTATCCCCCTGTATTCCAAAAACTTTAGATCGCCCCCTTGTTTTTTTCCAAAACTTATCACGTTAACTCCCTCCGTCCATTTTTCTATCAAATTTGAGCCACACATGCTACAATCGAAACTGGTATAATATTTTCAATCAGTTTGCCCTTTATTTGGACGAAAATGTCATTGACAACATCATCTTCATCTTCGCCTTCTTCATCATCTTCATCTTCGTCTTCATCATCATCTTTATCATCAACATTGTCTTATTCTTAATATGTGTATGTATGTATATATAGATTAGCTAATCCATTTTTTTAGTCACAATAATCTTCACTTTCACACCTATCAAAATTACAAGCAAATCTCTTTTCTTCATCTTCTTCATCATCTTCATCTTCATCGTCAACATCATCTTACTCTTATATGTGTATGTATGTATGTATGTATAGATCTGCTAATCCATTTGTTTAGTCATAATAATCTTCACTTTCACACATATCAAAATTACAAGTAAATCTCTTTTGAAGCCTTGCAAAGCTATGCAAAGCCAAACAAAGAATTACTTCCATCCATTATTACAATACAATTAGATGCTCTTCATATCAAGCTTCGATCAGTAAGTTAGTTTCACCATCTTCTTTCTTTTTCTTTCGTATTACCGGGGGTGGAGGATTGGGAGTTAGGGATTTTAAGTATTTTATTATTTAAGCATTAGATTTATTTTACTTACTGATAAAATTTTTTTATTACTTTATTTCAGGTGTAAAATGGTCATTTCAAACTTGTATTTAACGCTGTTAACGTTTAACTAATAGTAAAAGAGAGTGTGATCAATTTAGAAAAACACAAGGGGGCGATCTGAAGTTTTGAAAATATAAGGGAGTAATGTGATATTTTCGCAAATCACAAGAGGGTAACGTGAAATTTACCCAAGGAACAATGATGGGTTTCTTTTTTAGAGATTCTAGGATGAAGTATAACTATTCTCTAAGTATTATTTAGTGATTGTATGTGGTTGACACAACTTACAAAACAAATGAGTACAGGATGATTTGTGCACCATTTGTGGGAATGAACAACCTTAGTTTCAACGTCATATTTGGAATTGGATTTCTTGCAAATGACAAGGAAGAATCATTCATTTGGCTTTTCAAAAGTTTCTTGATTCCATGGATGAAAAACAACCAACGTGCATAATGAGAGATCAGGCATTTTCTATGGCCGGAGCGATACAAAGGATCTTCCTTCAATCTTATCATAGGCTGTGCCTTTGGCACATTGGAAAAGATTCGAAGAAGCATTTAAACCACTTGAGAATTAAGGATCGATTTGTAGATCAATTCGATTATGTGCTAAAGAAATGTGAAAGCATTACTGAATTTGAATATCATTGACAAAAGTAAGTATTGTATTTCATGTTTAACTTATTTTATTACTCTTACAGTATTTTCTAAAGAAATACTTATCTCACAATGAACAAACATTTTTTTGTCTCTGAACTAATAGTTATCATATATTGAACAAACACATTATCTAAACACATAATGTTTATCTGACAAAAAAATCCATGACTATTTGTCTCTGAACTAATAGATACTGAACAAAGAAATTACTTGGTTGTGTTTTCAGGTTAATGACGGATTACAACTGTGCCAACAATAATTGGCTTGAAAATCTTTACGCCAAGAAGTAAAAGTGGTGTCTGGCCTATTCCAAGCACGTATTCCCCAGTGGTGTACTCTCATCACAAGGAAGTGAGAGCACAAACAACATTTTTTTAAGAAAAATGATATTTTTTACTACTCTATGCAATTTTTACCACATGTTTTGTCAAGTCAAATGGGAATGAAGAGAAAATGAGAATCTGGAGGATTATAGATGTTTCAATGGATTTCCTGAGATTACCTTGACGCATGTTTGATTGCTTGAACACGTTGCAATTGTATATACATTGAAAATAAACAATGTATTTCAAGATCAATTCATTGAAGAAACTGCATACAATATTAAGGCAATAGTTTTGGACCCATTAAACGAGACCTATAAGGTTTGGAGAGGGAATACAGAGTTATTCACAACAATGTCACTTCATAGATTAACTACACATGTCAAAAGTTTGAAGAAATAGGGGTGTTATGCAAGCATTATCTTAAAGTATTACAAATTAAATGCATACAAACAATCCCAGCTCCATACATTTGAAGAGATGGAAGATGTCAAATCTTTCAAACAAAGACAAGATGATACCACTTACACAAGTTATACAAAGCAACGTAAATTCAGCTAGTTCTAGTCTTGTATGGAGGCTCCAAATGAAGAGAAAGTTTAACATGCTCATAGATTCAAGTGGAGACAATCTGAAAGCTAGACAAATATGCGAAGATCAATTCGAAAGCATGAGAATTTTAGTTGAAGATGCAATTGGATCCATACAACTACAAATCACTTACAACAAAGAAAATTATACTGCATCTAACATACAAGATCCAAATGTTTGCAAAAAGAAATGTGAAAGGAATGAGAGGACGAAGAGCACATCTGAGAAGAAATGTAACCAAGCTAGAGCGAGAAAACAAAGACAAGCCAAATCTCAGCCATTCAACAAAAATGGAACATATTCATTGACAGAGGTATATACTTTATAATACATTTACTAAACAAACAATGTATAGCTAGAGAATAAACACTGACAACACACTGAATAAACATAATTTCCTGAAGTGCTACTTACAAAATAATATTTTTCTTCCTTATAGGCAGTAGAAACTGATCAAGTGGTTAAACCACAAATTTTCTTGCATGCCAATATGATGTATTCATGTCTTGTAATTCAACATCATCCTCCTCCTCCAAGCGACCTTCAATGAATGAAGAATATAAATACAGATGGCCAACTGATTGCATATTCGAGCCCAAAACAAAATGTTATTGAGAGAATTTTTTTCTTCCTTAGCCAATTGTATAAACAATTAGAATTAACATCATGTACTTTATTTAAATAAGTTCCAACCATGTTTCTAGAACTAATTTTTGTTTTAATTACGAGTTGAATTCTTTTGACATTGTAGGCAAATAGATCACTAAATTTGATATACATACTTATTCAGTGGCTTTCTATTGTTTGGTCAATGGTTTATTACTATTTGTTCAGTGACCAAATATAGTTTCAAGAAACTCTGATATTATAAGCACATAGCTTGTTCAGTGGCTTATTATTGTTTGTTTTGTGGGTTAGAACTATTTGTCTAGTGAAAACATGGTTACATTAAATTCTACTCGGTGTGTAGTCTACTTTTTGTTGCCTAACCAAGTATTTATATGTATTCTCTGTCTTAATTTTTGTATTTTACTATTTTATCTATTTTGTAACTATAATTGTAAATATTATTTTATTTATTTTTTAATTGTAATTCAAGAAATATTAATTTTATTTTGTAATCATAATTGTAATTCAAGAAATGTTAATAAAAATGTAATGAGGATACTTTTTGTCTAAAGAATCCATAAAACGCATTACTCAAATTGCAAGGGAGATTTTAAAATTTTGACTTATCTGTTTAGTTCCAAATTTCTTAACTTACAACCTAAATCATATTTAATGGAAAATCAAACATTGGCTTCAAAAGTCAGTTTAGTATTCTAATCAAACTAGCTCTATATACTATTGTTGAGACATATTAGGGATTCTATATGATTCTAAAAATCTATGTATGAGTGTATAACTCAAAGTTGAGTGATTATTGTCAAATTAGCTTGTGATAGTTGAGCTTAAACTAATGATAATTACAAACTAGATAGTTTTATTATATTAAATAAACACTTATTTCTTTATTTTTTATTGGAAACATTTCAAATTTCAATAAGGCTATTCCAACTAGATTATGTATCAGTTTTTTACTAGGTAATCTGGTATTCTCATGCACAAAGAAAATCAAATTTGTAGAGTGAGTTGGTTTAAAAATTAGGGGTGAACACACATTGATTAAACTAACGAAACCAACCCAAACCAACTAAAAAGTTAGGGTTGGTTTTGGTTATTTTACATAGTTTTCATGAATCAAATCAAACTATATTTATTCCTAGTTTTACGTATTTTAAGAGTCAAACCCCTAATCTTAAGATTACATTTCTAGACTTTAGCTACCAAGCTATAACTATACTAGTACTTTGTTTTAATTGTACATGTCTGATTATGATTACACAACATTTAACAATGGTCTCATTTCTTTAATGTACATGCAAATTAGTGATTTTCAAGAGATCTTGTGTATAATATGTTTGTTTAAAACAAGACATCTACAGAAGCAGGGCCTCAATTTCTTTTGACATTCAAAGAGTTCTATAAATTCTAATTTGCTGCCATAACTTGCAAAATCCTATGACGTTGAATTTCTAATATGGATAGTAAATTAAGTTGGTTCTTTTTAAATTTTGTTATGAAATTTGAATTTTAAATTTTTTTAAAGAAAACTAATAAAAAAACAATTGGTTTGTTTCAAATATAAAATAGCTAGTTTTGGTTTGATCTAAAATATAGTTGAAACCAAATCAAACCAAACCATGCACACCCCTATTAAAAACTATTCTTAGAAAGTTGGTGGAAAGAAGTACAAGACTTAGGGCTCGTTTGGTAACATTGTCACACGTTTGGTAACATTGTCAAAAATTTTATAAACAGAAACAAGAATCATAAATAATAAACTATCAACAGCAATTGAAAATAGAAACTGTAAACTAATTTATTTTCTTTGAGATTATATTTTCAAATTTTAATTTTAATTATTTTGAGAAGTTATTTTTATTTATTTTCTTTGAAATTATTTTTAGAAATAATTTCAATTTTTAATATTATTTTAAACATATTTTTAATTTATTAAGATTATTCATTAAAAATAATTTTATATTCACAAATTACTTTTTATCAGTTAAATTTTATTTTTCAAAATTAAATTTAAAAAATAATTTTAGTTTGTTTAAAAATTAAACTTTAAAAATGATGCTATCTCTTTCAAAAACATATTTCTTTAATAACAATTTTAAATTTTAATAATATTTTTAATTTTTTTGAAAATTTCTTTTTATAGGATTAGCTTTATTTTTGGAAAAATATTTTTAAGATAAATTTAATTTTTGAGAAAATATTTTTAAAAATATTTAATCTTAATTTAACTACTTTATTTTTCAAAAAAAAAAGGTTTTAATGAGTTCATATTAATTTAAGAAAGATAATTCTAATAAGTGTTTTTTTTTTTTTACCAAAATGTGAATTAAAGTTTTGAAAACCTGTTGTCACAATATGAGAAAATCACTTGTCTTGTTTACTAAAGTTGCAAAAATTGGTAGATGATTTTTATTTTTCTAAAAACAAAAATAAAAACATACGAGTCTATTTCTGAAATTTGATCAACAAAAACAGAAAACAAAAAACAATAACGTTACCAAAGGAGCCTTTAGTGTTTTCATGTGATGCTTCCTCTTGCATCCTTCTATTTTCTTGTTTTGCTCTTTTGTTTTATAAAGTTGGAAAGTGATTTGACATGGCACATTTTTTCTTATTCTTTTTTGTTGTTACAAGAACACTATTTCAAAGTATGCTTTATTTTGGCCTCAAATTTACCGTATATTTTTAGATAACGGTTCCATTTGTTGTAAAATAATTATAAAAGGGAGAAATATGAAGAGAGAAAATATAAAGAGAACTAAACTTTATTCAATCTCTCAAACATACTTTCTACTTCTCTCATTTTTTTTTCACTTCTTAACATTACAAGACTCATCGAAACCCATGATATATATATATATATGTACATACATACATACATACACATACATATACATATAAGCAAAGAATGGAGGGAACAAAACAAGCAAGAAAATCCAATGCAAATCAGCATATAGCTCTTGCGTGCTAGTTCCAATTTCCATTGTCAAAAGACAACTCCTATCCTCAATCTCAAAACCATTATATTTGACTTTAGTTCATGAATGTCCACATTAATCTTTTCACAACACTTTCCCTTGGACATTCATTACAAGAATATGTTTCGTTAAAACCTTACTAAAAAAAAACCCAATGGAAAAAAACCTAGTAAAAAAAAAGAGTACAATATTCTCTTTATACGTTTCATACTGTCTCATTGAAAACCTCACCAGGAAAACCCAGTGGGACAAAACCTAGGCTAAGAAAAAAAGAATACAGCGCATATAATCTTCGCCTCATGAAGACAACCAGGAGCAGTCTTTGAGTTGTCGCATGCCAATCTTGTATACCAGTTTCTCCAATGTTGTTACAGCTAATGCTTTTGTAAACAAGTCTGCTAAATTGTTACTTGAGCGAATTTGGCAAACATCGATCTCATCTTTCTTTTGAAGTTCATATATAAAGAAGAACTTTGATGAGATATGCTTAGTTCTGTCACCCTTGATTTAGCTTCTTTTAACTTGAGTAATGCATGCAGTATTATCTTTATACAGTATAATAGGTCCTCTTTTGCTAACTAAAATATTACATTCTCCTTCAATATGTTGAGTTAAAGACCTTAACCATACACATTCTCTGCTCGCCTTATATAGTACAAGTATTTCAACATGATTAAGAATGTGGCATTAATAGTTTGCTTTATTGAGTGCCTGGAAATAGTTGTACTACCATATATGAAGAGATATCCAGTTTAGGATTGCCTTTTATGCTGGTTAGATAAATACGCAACACCCTATTAATGCAGAATGTGTGTGCTTTGAATACAATAAGCCCATATCAATTATTCCACTAAGAAAAAGAAATACATGTTTAATACTGGCCCAATGTCTTCGTGTTGGTGTAGCACTAAATCTTGCTAATAAATTTACAGAAAATGCAATATCTGGATGTGTATTGTTAGTAGGATACATTAATGCACCAATTGCACTAAGAGATGGCACTTTAGGGTCAAGTATTTCTTTATTATCTTTTCAAGGACAGAAGGGTCCTTTTTGATATCAAGAGATCGGACAACCATTGGGGTACTTAATGGATGAGATTTATCCATATTGAATCTCTTCAAAACTTTGTCAGTATAAGTTTTTTGGTGGAGTAAAATTCTACTTGGCAAATGCTTCATTTGCAGGCTGAGACAAAATTTAGTTTTGCCCAGATCTTTCATCTCCAATTCTTCAACTACTGATGTAAGTTTTTCAATAGTCCCTCTGTTGTTTAAATCATCAATATATACAGCAAAAATAGCAAACCCATTTTTTGATTTCTTGATAAAAACACATAGGCTTATAGGACTATTAACATATTCTTCCTTTAGAAGGTATGTATTCAGACGATTGTATCATATTCGTCCAGATTGTTTTAATCCATACAAGAATCTTTGCAATTTAATGGAATACATTTCCCGAGGATTCGACTTATATGCTTCCGGCATATTCAATCCTTTAGGGACTTTCATATAAATATCACTATTAAGTGATCCATATAAATATGTTGTCATTACATCCATAAGATGCATATGAAATCCTTCACAAATTACTAGGCTAATTAAATATCTAAATGTAATTGCGTCTACTACGGGAGAATATGTCTCCTCATAATTAATTCTAGGCCTTTGTGAAAACCCTTGTGTACAAGTTGTGCCTTACTCATAATTTCATTGTTTTCATTTCGTTTTCGCACGAATATCCACTTGTAGCTTACGTGCCTTACATTTTCAGGTATGTGGATTATAGGTTCAAAAACTTTACGCTTTGCAAGAGGATTTAATTCAGCCCTGATTGCATCTTTCCATTTAAGCCAATCATTTCTATATTGACATTTTTTTTAATAGAATTTGGTTCATAATCCTTGCGTTCTATCATCAATTCGGTAGCTACCGTATATGAAATTTTCATTAACAACAATTTCGTTTTGGTTCCATCTTTTTTTTTTTGTAGAGATATAATTAATTGAGATCTTTTCATTTTTAATATTGTCATTATTTTTCTCATATTTAGGTGCTAATTCTCTGCTGATGTTACCTTTCTAGCAATTTTTGCAACATTTACGGGATCGTTAAGAACCTCAAAAATGCTAACTTGCTTATTTGACTCCCTTCTTTTTTGAGGAGTTTTATCTTTGCAACCTATTGGTCTACCACATTTTTGACGTGTTCGTAGACTCATTTGATAGAGTATTAGATTGCTCTTTTGAAATATCAATTCTAGCGGGATCATTTCGAGCTGGAACATGTGACATAGTCACTCTTTTTGTATCAGTGAATGCATTTGGTAATTGATAAGCAATCCTTTATAGATGAATAATTTTCTGAACATCTTGTTCAAATAGATTTGTGCAAGAATCAAAATGAGCCATAGATGATGCATTCCATGTAATTTCTTACTTTTCTAACTGATGTGGGTAAAGATGTTCTCCCCACGTCAGTAGAGATTCGGGTGACCTTGTAGGTAGGCCGGATAAGATAGAGGTGGACGCGTTAGCCAAGTGTCAACCTTTGCTCATGTGTTGGATACGTTGGCCTCCTTTGTTCCAGGTTGTTAGAAGGGTAAGCCTTTTGCGCCTGGTCGATTGACGCATAAGCCTTTCCCTACGAAGCAAAGATGGAGTGGGGCTTTTCCCCCGTTGCGCCTCCAACAGTCAAGTTAGTTATTGAGATTCATGGATCTGTGAATATATGTTCGAATGCACTGTGAACATTGCACATGACAAATGGAGAGAATTCTGGTCCTTACTTACCCCCTTTGCTTGAGTTATAGTCTGATATTTATAGATATAATAGCTCAATACTTGAAACTTACCCCAAGTAGGATGCTGACTGGACCTGCTTTGATTGTTGACATGGCGCATTTTACCTTTTTGGGCAAGAGTCCCCATTTTTTTCAGGATGCTCGACTTGGGTGGACCCATAAGGCAATGGTGCCTTGCTTTATTTCGCAAAGTACGTATGGGCTTGGGTCCCCCTCAAATATACAATCAAACTGACACCCGTGGTTAGTTATGATCGTATTTGGGATTCCAAATCTGCATACTATATTTTTCCAAACAAATTCCTAAGCGACCTACTTGGTTATCTTAGGTACAGCCTCCGCCTCGACCCACCGGGTAAAATAGTCCACAGTGACAAAAGCAAACTTTCTCTTCCCTGTCCCTGTTGCAAGAGGACCAATGATGTCGAGTCCCTATTGAGCAAAGGGCCACGAGCTCGTCATAGGGGTCATCTTTGAGGATGGCCAACGCTGTATATTAGAATGATGTCGACAAGCATCACATTTTTGTACTAGTGCCTCAGCGTCTCTCTGTATGTTCAGCAAGTAGTACCCAGAGCGTAGTTCCTTTTGCACCAAAACCCTGACCCCATTGTGGTTCCCACAAATGCCTTTATGAATCTCCCAGAGTACGGAGTTTCCTTCGTGTTGTCTTATGCACTTCAACAAATGGCCTGCATAGGAGCATCTATAAAGCTGTCCCCTAACCAATGTAAAGCATTGCGCCTTTCTTACTATCATTCTCGCTTGCTTTTTATACACAGGAAGCTCTCTTTTTTTTAGGAACTTACGGATATCACTAGCCCAATTAGGCTCTTGATAAATGAAATTGGCCTCTTCACTGGTCCCTTTATGAATACTCGATTTGTCCAAAGTCTTTATGCAGACCTCTTCTCCCCCAACCTGTCCTGCAGCTAACTTTGATAAGGTGTCGGCCCGCTCTGTCTCTTCTCGGGGAACTTGTTGTATGATCACCCTTTTAAAGCTGGAGATCAAATCCTTGAATTGGTTTAAATATGCAATCATCATTGGATCCTTGGCTTCATATTCTCTTGAAACCTGATTGGCTACTAACTGTGAATCTGTCAACATCGTTACAGCTTCAGCCTCTACCCCTAGTGTCGCCTTTAACCCTGCTATCAGGGCTTCATACTCTGCCTCGTTTTTCGAGACCTAAAAGCCAAATTCTACTGTATACTGAAATTCCTCATCGGTAGGGCTAAGTAGGATTATACCAGCACTCGATCCTTTCTTCCCTGATACCCTATTCACTTGTAGGGTCCAAATTAACTTCAACAGCTCCATTGAATCCCTAGTGCATTCAACAATGAAGTCCGCGAGAGCTTAAGCTTTAATAGTGGACCTTGGCTGATAAGCGATATCATATTGCGTTAGCTCGATTGATCATTTTAACAATCGCCCGAAGACCTTTGGTTTATGTTGCACTTGTCTTAATGGGGAATCAGTCAGAACCCTTATGGGATGAGCCTCAAAGTACCGTTTCAGCTTCCTTGTTGCCACAACCAGCGCTAAGGCTACCTTTTCGATGGGAGGATACCTTAGCTGTGCACCATGAAGTGCCTTACTCATATAGTATACGAGCCTTTGCTCTATTCCGTCCTCTTGAAGTATAACAGCTGCCACCGCTACCCTAGAAATAACTAGGTAAAGTAACAACTCTTCTTTCTGTTCCAGTCAGGACAACAAGGGTGGAGAAGACAGATACCGCTTGATCTGGTCAAAGACTATCTAACATTTAACAGTCCATTGGAAATTCTTAGGATTACGTGGGACCCGAAAGAAGGGGAAGCACTTCTCAGCTGAGCGGGACATGAACCTCTTGAGTGCAGCCACTTTGCCACCTAAGTACTGGACCTCATGAGTATTCTTAGGCAGTTTCATTCCCAAAATGGCTTGAATCTTTTTTGGGTTGGCCTCAATCCCCCTGTGCATCACCATGAAGGCTAAGAATTTCTCGGCTTTTACTCCAAAGGCACATTTTTCGGGATTAAACTTCATACTACATTTCCTCATGACATCAAACATCTCCTGCAGGTCTGTTATATGGCCTCAGCCTTTCTAACTTTTTACCAACATGTCATCCACATATACCTCCATATTCCTCCTTAGCTTTTGTTTGAAAACCTTGTTGACCATCTTTTGGTAGGTTGCCCCTGCATTTTTCAATCCAAAGGTCATTACCCAATAACAGTATACCTCTTGCTCAATCACAAATGAGGTCTTATCCTCATCTTCTGAAGCCATCTTAATCTGAGTGTACCCTTTGAAGCCGTCCATCAACGTCAACAACTCAAACCCTACAGTTGCGTCAATCAGCCGATCTATTTTAGGCAATGGGAAACAATCTTTCGGACAGGCTTTATTAAGGTCTGTGTAATCTATAGACATTCGCCAACTCCAATTTACTCTCTTTACCAGTACCGGATTGGCGACCCACCGAGGGTAATCCACTTCCCTAATATGTCCGACTGCCAAGAGTTTCTCTGTTTCTTCTAAAGCTGCCTGGTTTTTCTCTACAGAGTAGGACCTCCTCTTTTGCTACATCGGACGTACATTCAGGTCTACATTCAGTTTATGGACGGCAATTGATGTGTGTCATTTGTGCGTGTTTGTATATAGTTTTTGCATGCACATTTAAGGGTGTTTAGAGCATAACTGAGTGCACTTAGTATAAAGTTTATGCATATTTGTTAATATTTGTACATAATGTATTTTGGTGCATAAATACTATACGAAGTGTTATATTCCATGTTTTAGGAGTGTTTTGGAAGGGTTCAAGCTTACGCGAGAAAGAAATGAGCTAGCGGATGAAAACCGGAAGAAAAGGAATAAAGAAGAGATCATTTTGATCCAGCCAGTCAACTTAGAAGAAGAGCCGGTCGACCGGCCGCTCTAGAGAATAAAGAATTTAAGCCGATCGAGTTCCTCAAAAAGCCGGTCGACCGACCATTCCAGAGAGCATCATAATTGAAGTCGGTCGAGTAAGAAAGAGGAGCCGGTCGACCGGCTGTGCGCTGAAGCTGTTTATAAATTGCTCATTTCAGCTCATTTTCAGGGGAGGAACTTTTGTTTTTAAAACCCTAATAAATCCTAACCCTTTCCCCACTTCACCAAACATCCTAAACCATTATCTAAATCCCATACCAAGCTAAGATTGAAACATTAAACAAAGATTTGAAGGATTTGTACGAATTTGTAAACAAGAATTTAGGAAACTTCTTCTTGTTCTTTCTCTATTTCTTGTAAATATGTTGCTAGATTAGACTAGATCTTTGGGTGATTGTTGTTGTACATTAGATTAGGGTTATGAATATTGATTTGTGAATATCTTTGGCTCTTAATACATGCTTCTTTACATTGATTAATGGTATGAATCAATATGTCTATGTATTGATAATCAAACATGTCTATGTGTTTGTTAAAATGCCTAAGTCAAGTTGCATGCATTATTTTGTGCTTAAACGCTATCGATAGTGGTGTCACCTTAGCCTCAATCCATGCTAATGGCATGAATCCTATTTACAACTAAGTGTGTTGATTAATATGCTTAATTAATGACTCGTGTGATAGAAGTATACCTCTAGTCTGAAACAATACTAAAAGGGTACCCGTTAGCATTAGTTAATGCTCAAGGAATCTAATCTCTAGTCTGAAACTATACTAATAGGTTAGTCTCTCGAATAGGACATTGATCAACACCAAAGAGAACTTAGTTAATTAAACTCGACGTTAATTAGTTAAGAACTCTTGAGAGCAACCGAGCCATAAATAGACCTAATTGTTGTAATAGCCCGAGTCTAGTTGCAATACTATCGCCTGAGATCCCCTTCAACCTTGTAGAGCTTTATTTCCTTAGTTTGGTACCTTAGGTTCCTCCATTAGACTAGGTTAGCTTAGGTTTATTTTCCTTTCCTCGAGCTCCCTTTGATCCTAAAGAAAGCACACACACGCACCTAGCTCGTTTTAGGCACCGAGCATGTAAAAATCAAACTAAAGTAGCCTCCTTGTGGAGACGATACCCGAATGCACGCACTACACTAGACACGATCTGTGCGCTTGCGGGTGTAAAACTTGGTTGTATTTGTGTTTCATTTTCACATACCACCGAGAACACGATCAGCAATCTCTGTTTTGATCCCCTTCATGTCCAGTATCGACCAGGCAAACACATCTCGGTTCCTTGACAGGAACCTAACCATTTCTCTTTTTTCTTCTTTTGACAAACCTGACCCTATACAGGTCTTTTGATTGCTCTTTCCAATGACAACTTCTTCCAGTGCCTCTACGGGTGCCCCACAGCACTCTTCTCTCTTAGAGTCTCGTATCTCAATCCGCATAGCTTTCTTGCTTTTCCCATTTCCTTCCAGAGAGGTAGCATAACACTTTCTAGCTATGAGTTGGTTTCCCCGGATCGCTACCACGCCATTTCGAGTTGGAAACTTCATCACCAAATGGTAAGTCGAGACCACTGCTCGAATTCTATTCAAGAACACTTTTCCCAAGATAGCATTATATGAAGAAGGACAATCTATCATCAAGAAATCTACTTTCAAATCGGCGTATCTGCCCCTAGATCCGACAGACACCGACAGCTCCATAACTACTAATGGTCATGTTCTTTCCCCAGAAAATCCCATTAGTAATGTCGACATTGGGCACAGGTCCTTCACTTTCTTCCCCAGCTGCAGGAATACTTTGGCAAAGATTACTTTCGCTGAACTCCTTGTGTTTACTAAAATCATCTTCACCAGGTAATTAGCAATAAGGGCTTCGATAATCAATGGGTTGTCGTGCGAGGTCACCACGGGACCCAGATTTGAGTCGGTAAAGGTTAAGGCGTCCCCAGTCGTGGGTCGTTTTTGTAGGGGACTTGCTTCCTTCAGGCTTTTTGTGTACTTTCTCTGCTCGGATGAGGTCTTTCCACTTACCGCCGTTCCACAAAATATGACCTCAATTACCCCTAGATGTGACTGCTGGTCACGATGCTGTTTCTTTTCTCTCGCTCTCAGATACCTACCACCATGGTTCCTAGGGCGGTCGCTCTCAGATACCTACCACCATGGTTCTTAGGGTGGTCGACAAAGTGCTTCAACTTTCGTTTCCTGACGAACATTTCAATTTCACCCTTCAATTCCTGCAATCCTTTGTTGAATATCCGTGGTCACGGTAAAAGTGGCACTTGAGGTTTTGGTCCCTTGTGGACGGGTTTCCGAACATCTTGTCTGCCCATTGGAGAGCCCTGTCATTTCAAATAACTGCCAGCACCTCAGTTCTAGGTGCATTAAGCGGGGTATATTTTTCAAACTTCGGATGGTAATATGTGGTATCAATGTGGGCTTTCCTTTTACCCTGACCAGGGTCTTTTCTTCCTTTTCCCTTAATCGGATCCCTTAATAGTCTTTCATCCTCTCGGGCAACGGCTCGTACTCTACAGTTGAGATCTTCTGCTCTAATGAATTTTTTAGCTTCCTTCATTAGATCCCTGAATGAGCAGTAGTCTTGCCTAGAAATGCCAGACTTGAAAGACCCTGGCTTCAAACCTTGCACATAGGCTATAATAGTGGCACCCTCGTTTGGATCAACCATTTTTAGAGCAGCATGGTTAAACCTTTCAGTGTACTCCCGTAGGGACTCATTGGGCCCTTGTTGATATGAAAATAGGGTTGCCGATGTCTTTGGAATGACCCATTTGTTAGCGAACCTATCGATCAACGTTTGAGCCAACTAGTCGAAATTAGATATTGACCAATTAGGCGTTTGTACCAATCGTACGCGACATCTACTAAAGTAGCTGGAAGGGCTTGGCATTTTAAAGCTTCTGTTAAGTCGTGTATCATCAAGGTACTCTCAAATATACTAATGTAGTTTTCAGGATCACTAGTTCTATCATAAAAAGTTAAATGCGGAAGGACAACACCAGGTGGGAGCTTCTTCGACTCTATTTCCAGTGCAAAGGGCTGTGCCTCTTTCCTTATGATGAATGCTCGATCAGAACTGCTATCGGTTCTCCAGCTACTACTTGACTTATAAGTATCATGGTGCGCCCCCAGACAATTGCCTCTTCTCCTTTCACCCTAGACGAGTTGGTGCGATGGATCGTAGAAGACTGCGTCTTTTGATCTCCGAAAGTTAGGTGATACTGGTCTATCAATGGTACCGGTTACGTGCAATACTATAGGGGATATGGCGGTATGCATGGGTAACCTGTTGGGAAAGGAAATTGCCTAGGCCCGTCCATGGTTGGTGCCACGGGATGTCCCCTGATCCTTTGGTTCTCCGCTATCAGGCTTTGCATTTGCGCGTATAGTCTATTCATAGCTTCCCATTGGGGATCCACTCCCGCCTGTGTCGGGTTATGTGTATTCCCTCCTTCTTGAGGTCCTTGATAACTAAGCAGGCTAACCTACCCCCCATTCTCTTCATGCAGCTTTCCGGGTCCGACCTGGTATTCAGACGTTTCCCCTTGCTCAACAGGATCAGGATGCGTGTGCAGCCTCTTTGATCTGGCCATGGCTTTCTATCATGTGCTTCTCAATGGGAATTGTCTTCGGAAGAATTTGTCACAGACGACGCCAACTAATGTGGGTAAAGATGTTCTCCCCACGTCAGTAGAGATTCGAGTGATGTTGTAGGTAGGCCGAATAGGATGGAGGTGGGCATGTTAGCCAGAGGTCAATCTTTTCCTGCATGTTGGATGTGTAGGCCTCCGTTGTTCCAGGTTGGTGAAAGGGTAAGCCTTTTGCGCCTGGTCGATTGACGTGTAAGCCTTTCCTTGCGAAGCAAAATGGAGTGAGGCTTTCCTCCCGTTGCATCTCCAACGGTCAAGTTACTCATTAAGATTCATGGATTTGTGAATATATGTTCGAATGCACTATAAACATGCACATGACAAATGGAGAGAATTCTGGTCCTTACTTACCCCTTCTGCTTGAGTTATGGCCTGGTATTTATAGATATGATGGCTCAATACTCGAAACTTACCTCAAGTACGATGCTGACTGGACCTGCTTTGATTGTTGACATGGTGCATTTAACCTTTTCGGGCAAGAGTCCCCCTTTTCTTCAAGATGCTCACCTTAGGTGGACATATAAGACAAGGGTATGCCTTGCTCTATTTTGCAACGTACACGTGGGCTTGGCTCCGCCTCCATGCACGTTCATGCATCATTATATCATTTTTCACCACCGCCTCTCACACTTAGCTGGAATATACAAAGAAAGCTTACCCGTAGCTTGAGGGTACGCGAAGATAGGCGAAGAGGCCGGACCCGTGTCCCCAAGGTCTGCCAGGCACATTCACGAGGGCGGACCCATGTGACGAGGGGACGCCCGATGCTACCACCAGCCTCCGTATCCCACATGTCGTCGTTCTATTGGTGCACGTGGTGCACCTATAGCACTAGCTTTTGTTTTTCTCCCCTAATACTGGAAATACAGTTTCGTCAAACTGGCAATAAGTAAAAACGTGCTGTAAAAATATCTCTAGTTAAGGGTTCAAGATATTTAATGATTGATGGAGATTCAAAACCAACATATATTCCCAGTCTTCTTTCTGGTCCCATTTTTGTGCATTGTGGTGGAGCAATTGGAATATATACTGCACAACTAAATATTTTTAAATGGAATATATTTGGTTCTTGACTAGAAACCAATTGTAAAGAGGAATACTTATGATAAGCAGTTGGTCTTATTCAAACCAGTGTTGCAGAATGCAATATGGCATGTCCCCAAGCAGAACTAGGCAACTTAGTTCTCATAAGTAGTGGTCTAGCGATTAGCGGCAGACGTTTAATAAAAGATTTTGCTAAATCATTTTAAGTATGCATGTGAGCCACATGATACTCAACTATAATCGCAATTGATGTATAATAATCATTAAAAGATTGGAATGTAAATTCTCTTATATTATCAAGACGATCTTCTTGATTGAATAATCCAAAAATTGTGCACGTAGGTGGATTATTTATGCAAGGAGTTTTGCAAATGCTACATTTCGAGTGGATATTAAGAAGACATATGACCAATGTGTGGAGGCATCTATTAGTACTATAAAATGTCAAAATGGTCCACATGTTGGAAAAATAGGCCCATATATGTCCCCTTGAATTCATTCTAAAAATACAGGATTTTTAATATCAATTTTGGTTGAGGATGACTTTATAATTAATTTCCCTTGGGCGCAAGCAGCACATGAAAATTCAATTGATGAGAGTATATTTTGACTCTTTAATGAGTGCCTATGTGAATTTTCAATAATTTCTCTCATCATTATTGTCCTTGGATGTCCAAGGTGATCATGCCAAAAAGTAAAATTCTTTGGATCAATTATCTTCTGATTTATCATAGCATGTGATTCCACAAAATTTATATAAGTACAATATGGTCCAGAAGATAATGCTTGCAATTTTATAATATATGTTTTTGGCCAGATATAAGCGATGTGATATAGAGATATTCTTTATTGCCTTCCTTCATGGTTTCAATATGATAACCATTTTCTCATATGTCTCTGCTGAGTAGATTTTGTTGTGATCTACTTGAATATAAGGCATCACTTATTATCATTTTTGTTCCTTCAGGAAAAATAACACAAACTCTACTGGAGCCTTTAATTAGCCTTGCAGAACTAGCTATTGTTTGACATTTGCATTGGCTAATTTCAGGTGGGAGAAATACTCCTTATTCTTGAGAATAGTATGTATTGTAGCACTATAAGCCAAACATATTTCTCCATCATTGATATGATGCAAATCCATAGTTCTCACAATAGTAATAAAGAAAATAAACAAATATTAGCAAAGATACGACATTCATTTCATGAAAGATAGATATTACATTCAAGCTAAAGTTAAGCATTAAAGTGACAAACAGTTTGACATAATAAAAACGTTCTATTTTTATATAAAGATTAATTTGTATTGACATTTCCATTACCAATCAATTGCTCAATATTTTCAGTAGCATCTTCAAAGAAGTCAGAGCAGTCAAGGTATGTGTCAGTCATTTGAATATTTTGTTCAACAAGATTTGTCTCCACACCTTTTCCTTTTTCTTTCAACGAAACTTGATAAAGATCCACGAGACATTTAGCAGTACAATATGTTTGATGCCAATGTCCTTTCATGCCACATCTATAGCAAGTACTTTTAATATGTTGGACAGATTATTTTGTTTGTCGTGGTTTTCTTGTCTTTCAAAATTTGGTCTATTTGACCTATGGAAATTAAGACCATTACCATGTCTATAACCACGGCCACCACCACAACCACGACCATATCCACAACCACACCTATAACCATAATTATTCGATGTTGTAACATTCACCTAAGGAGATGCAATTTCACTCATTTTAGGAAATAATTCTGAGTCAGTTGGTCGTGTTTGATGGTTTTTCATCAATAGCTCATTATCTCAGCAACAAAAAGACAAGAGATTAACTCAGAATATTTTTTGAAACCATGCTCTCTCTATATTGTTATTGTAAGAGCATACTAGATGCGTCGAAAGTAGAGAATGTCTTCTTTAACATGTCTTCATTAGTTATCTTTGCTCTGCATAATTTCAATTGTGAAGTAATTCTAAATACAACGGAGTTATACTCGCTTATAGTTTTAAAATCCTGCAATCACCCATCATAGCAAGCTTTAGGAAGGATCATTGTTTTATGATAATCAAATATTTCCTTAAAATTTTTCCAAAGGACATGTGGATCCTTTACTGTAAGGTATTCGGCTTTAAACCCTTCATAGAGATGATGACGAAGGAATATTAATGCTTTAGTGAGATCCTACAAGGATGCACGATTTCCTTCTTTAATTGTTTCTCTAAGGTCCTTGGCATTGAGATGTGTTTCAGCATCAAGGATCGACAATAAATAGTTGTTGCCAGAAATATCAAAGGCTACAAACTCAAGTTTTGTAAGGATTGACATTATGAATCAAGAATATTTAAAAAAAATAAATTAGTAAGTGAAATAATAATATATTTACCGAACGTACCTTGTTGACCATTAAATATAAATGTATAGAAAGAAATTATAATATTACGAATATGGCATATGAGACTTATAAGTATGACATATTATAACGATGTTAATTTGAAATGTAAATAACATGTTAGTGTAATTAGTCATTATCTAATTATATTAGTGTTTATGTCCTTAGAAGTCTTCATTTTTTTTAATTTTAATTAAGTCATCATAATCACATGTCCAAAGTCAAGGTGATCACGTCCTCAAAAGTTACGGTAATTAGGTCTTTTGAAAAATTATGGTATTTGTTTTTATTTTATTTTATCATTATTATTTTATTAAAGAGAAAATATTGCAATAATCTATTCTAGAAGAAATAATATAACAGAAATTTTATTTCTAGAATAAATGCAATGTAAACTAAATAGGATAGTAAAAACTTTATGCTATGGATATAATGTAATGCCAAAAATAAAATAAGAACCATTACCGAATTTCTTTTTTGTAGAATTGTACTCCTTTTAATAATTTGCAGAACTTCTTTTTGGTAGAGGCTCGTGCTAATAAATATATAGAGAGAGAAAATATAAAGAGAACTAAACTTTATTTCAATCTCTCAAATATACTTTCTACTTCTCTAAAAAAATTTTTTACTCCTTAACATTACAAGACTCATCCAAACTCATGATATATATAAGCAAAGAATGGAGGGAACAAAACAATAAATGTTAGCTGCAAGAAAATCCAATGCAAATTGACATATAGCTCTTGCGTGCTAGTTCCAATCTCCATTGTTAGAAGACAACTCCCATCTTCAATCTCAAAGCCATTATATTTGAATTTGGTTCATTAATGTCCACACCAATCTTTTCATAACACCATTCAAGTTCATATTCCCAATGATCTCCCTTTACTTCTTAATTCTATTGACTTTAAACAAGAGAGACTTTGTGTATAGTTTTTGTTCCCTGGTTACTAAGAAATTCATTTTGAACATGAAAGAGAGTAAAATGGTCTATAAACTATAAGATATTAATCATTAGAACCTGTCCTTAGTTTAAAATGGATCTATTCATAATGTTATGAGTAAAAATGTTTTGTAAACTGTTCTTGTAGTTTTGATGAGAAGTTTAAAATAGTTGATGACCGTTAAAACAGCTATGAAGGATCCTTATTTCCTACCCTTCACACGTTTCAATTACCATGTAGTGTGATTGTGATATTATGCTACTCTTAGTGGCATAGTTTTCTTGACTTTGCTATATGATACATTTTTCAACATGCTCTCAGCTCCATTCTTCTTGGCAGAAAATTGCTTCCAGATCCTATCGCACAATTGAAACCACCGGTTTTAGAATTCTTAGGTGCTAAGGGGTTGGCTTCATTTGCTTTGACCCTCAAAAGAATAATTCGATTTGGGTAACTCGGTTAATGTCCATGTTTCTTTTTTCGGAGACTAATATGCTTGGCTAAATTGTAAAATTTATAAATAAGAACAAAAACTTGTTCGGTTGTATTTTGTAAAAGAATAATTACAATACACATTTTTATGTAAATTATAACATAAAAGTTGTGGTATAAATACTTTCTAGTTGCAAAACTAAAAATGAACGTTGACGAATTATAGAATTTGGGTTAAGTGACAACTTCTATAATTTTATAATATTTCATAAAAGAAAATGAGTAATATCCAAACACACCACAAAAAAAAAAAAAGAAGAAGAAGAAATTACGTATTAATAGAGATATCAGAATTTTGTGTAGACTACATCAAAATTTTTCTCAACTACTATACTTGCCATATTATGTTCAAGGCGTACAATCTTTTTACAGCTTGTTCGCGATTTGATTTTTCTTGGAATCCCATTCAACTGGAGTAGTATCAAATTGAACTCTACGTGAATTTTTATTTTCTCTTTTTTATTTTATTATCATCTCTTTTTCATGTGTTGCAAATAGATGATCCCTTAGAGTATTTTTTTACAACGTTGTGTAAAATACAAAAGTCATATTTTACTTTGGCTTCTTCAAAGGATACTTTGCCATTTTTTTAAATATAGGAAACTTAGCTTTTAAAACGCTAAAGAAACATTCAATTATGTTCCTTAGAGAAGAATGCCTATAATTGAATAGCTCTTGTGACTTCTTGGCCTATCGCCTATTGTAAAATCCTTAAAATCAAATCTATTCCTTGGATATTGTAAAAGAAATGCCGGCATATTGGTATAGCCACAATTAGTAAGATAATATTTTATAGTAATACAAGTTAAAATATATAGATAATACTAGTATTAAACACGTGCGATAGACGAGGTACGAAATTAAATAAAATATGAACTAAATAAAATAATTATATTTGTAAATCAATTCAATAAACTGAAATAAAAAATAAAAATAAATGACTAAAATATGTAAAAAATAAAAAAAATCAATTAGATTAAAAATATGCATATAATTCCAAGAGAAAATAATTTTTGATGAATCCAGTCTACATGAATACGGATAATTTATTATAAAATAAAATAATATATAGAATCTAAGATTGGGATAGAGTGACTTCTTGCGTTTGTTATCATGTGATATGATAAAGATAGAAGCATCTCTAACTTGCCTATGCCATTGTTGTTTTACACGCAAGTTCAATGAAGTTATTGATTGAAAAACAAATATTATTATGTAATTTCACACAATACTAAATCTCATAAAGAAAACATAAGACAATAACATATTTATGGAGATAACTTGTATAACAATTTCTTGTCAATTGAATTTCAAATAATAAGTTCTGATTGGTAAAAGATAAACAATTGTGATTGGATCTTTCCTGAAATGTAACATAGAATCAGATCTTTCTTATTTAAATGAACCTGAAACATACCATTGGCAACGATTTAATAATGAAACCTTCATGAACTATTTTTGTTCTTTCATTCCAAGTAAAACCCCCTTTCTAATTTTTTTTTTTTGATAGGTCCATGATTAAAAAATCCACTTTCTTACGATATCGAGGTTCATTCGAATATGAAATCCCATCTTGAAAATACAACATCTCAATTTTTTTACTACCCAGGGCTTCAATATATTTCGCAATCAAGAAATCTTTACTGGTCCAAGTGCTATCTGAGAACAATTAGCCAATCTATATTTACAAATTATTATAAATAAATCGTTGGTAGAATGGAAAGTTTTAGGGGAAGAAAGGCCCCCAGGGAATGAACGGGAAGATAAAAAAATTGGAAGAAAAAAGAATTTTTTTGGTTAGACGCATGGAATAAGAACAAAACAGAATAACACAATACTAACATTTGATGGTTTATATTTAGAAGGCATTCTATAAAAGATGTAATATGATTAAATTTTAGTCAGTAATGAAATATACGAAGTATGAACGTTTGATATAAGAACTTATGTTTATGCTCACCAACTAAGAAATGAAAGCATTTGGACACACACACACAAATGCGTATATGATGTAAAACACCAAAAAAACAAAACATATAAGATGACGTGTATTAGTTAAATTAAGGAAGAATGACTGCAGAGTAGCTATTAAAGTAGCCATGTGAACGGAGTTCATCTAGTCGAACAGTTCAATCACTTGGTCAACGCTTCAAGAACCTCATGTGAGAGATATATGAATATCAAACAACCATGACTCCATATTAATTTCTTACAAAAGTATTTTTTCTTAAAAAAAATCAATTCAAACAGGCACTTTTTAGTATAATGCTAGCAAGAAACCCTCCAACACTTGGCTGTCGGCATAAACAATGAGGAAACAAGAGAACAAAAGTATTAAAGTAGAAACATTACAACAAGGGGACTAACAAAAAAAAGTCCAGACAACACGATAAGGGGCTCGAGGCCTCGTCTAAAGCAAGAGAGAGGAGCGTTAGGCCCAAACAATTAAATACAAACAAGGCAAAGCCTGGTGAGATGCCAAAGAGGTTATTCATCATTCATAAACATAAGCTCAGCATCAATATCAAAATAAATATGCTAACAAGGCAACAGCTGACGGAATTTTTTTATTTTTATCCTTTTTTTGAAAAGTTTTTGCAAAATTACCCTAATTTTAAAAATGATTTTAAAAATACTCTTTTTGGTAGGTGACCTACCGAAATATTATGGTCTGTATATTATCCGCTTGGAAGTCGAGAAAGTCACTGGGAACGGTAGGTCACTTACCGAAAAAGGGAAATTTTGATAATATTCAATTCTAATTGATAATATCAAGATTTCAATTGATAATATTCAATTTTAATTTGATAATATCAAAATTCTAATTGATAATATTCAATTCTAATTGATAATATCAAAATTTATGAGTTTATTGTAATTTAGGAAATTAATAAAATTTAATAATTTGCTTAATATTTATGCATTTAGTGGAATTTAGGAATCTGTTTACATTTAGGAATGAAATTTAGAACTTATGAATTTGTTAATTAGTGGAAATTTAGAACTTATGAGTTTCTTGTAATATAGTAAATTAATTGAATTTTATGATTTTTAGAACTTATGAATTTATTAATTTATCAATTAGAATTTTGATATTATCATATTAGAATTGAATATTATCAAAATTTACCCATTTGGATAAGTCACCCACCGAAATATCATGGTTTGCATGTTATCCGCTTGGGAGATGAGAAGGTCGTTGGGAACAGTAGGTCACCTACTGAAACGGTAGGTGACATACTAGAAATGGTATTTTTTAAATTATTTTTAAAAGTAAGGTATTTTTGTAAGAACTTTTTAAAAAAAAGATAAAAATAAAAAATTTCCACAGCTGACTAGCGAGCAGGCAATGCTGCGGCAGGCCCTGTCAAATTGCTTTATTGATAAATCGGATGCATAGGGATCGGCCAAAACAATAAGACAATAAGGGAGAAGAGAGGCCATCACAGAAGTGGAAAATTATCATTTATACGAATATTTTGTATATGAATTCGAACTTTTCATCTGAACATAATATGTTTCACATATTTATTTTACTTATTATGACATCATTAACTTGTGTCTAAGTATATATATAGGAATTTAATTTATCTACAAGTGATTGTCGATAGTGATTACCAATGGAATTGTCAATGCAAATGAAATACTATCACAATTACCAATGAAAATAATTGATGACGTTCTGTCACAATTATTGGTAGAAAGTATCATCACAATTACCGATAGATTGTTAGCTGCAATTACCCATTAAATTTACCAACGAAATATTGGTGGCAATTACCAACAGAATGTCGATTTCATCTACCGACGAATCGATCATAGCATTTACCAACAAATGTCCATTGCAATTATCGACAAATATTTGGAACCAATTACTAATGGATTTACTGGTAAAATTATAACTGATGGTGGGCCCAGACGACAGAAAGTACTCACAGGATTTCTCACCGAAGTTTTCTGACAAAGGTCTGTTGGCAGTTGTTATTTTTTGATGGATTTCCTAAGGAATCCTTCCATAGGACATTGCAATTTTCTTGTAGTGTTGGATGGGGCTATTTCTAAGGTTTCTAAATCCAAATTTGAGCTCCGATTTACAAGATTCTAAAAATAAATGCATGTTTTAGGACTGAGAATACCTTGACCCTCAAATTTGATTTTGATTGAGGTTGATAGAGGGTTTTCCTATTATTTTTTAATGGCCTGAGTTCGATTTTGAGGTTAAAATTTAGGGTTGGCTCGCCAATTCAACTCATAGATCATGAGAGACCCTCGGGCAAGAACAGAAATGGTAAGAAAGGAGAGCTAGTCCAAAAAGAAAGAACCAGTAGTTGAAGAATGTCCTATTCATAGAAGGAGTCTACAAGCAGACAAGCATAGTTGAACAATCTGAGTTCCAGCTAGACGACTGATAAGGAGTAATATTTCTAGGATGCCTAGTATCGGGAAAGACATTAACAACCTCAATAGTCAAGATTAAATGGCACGAAATGGAATGTTGGTGATGACTCAAAGAATTGCTAGGATGTGTTGGTAGTCGTTGTTGTGTTACGTGTTATCAGCTAAGGGTTTTGACATAAAAATTAAGAAGAGGTTTTAGTTGTGGCAAAGAAGTTTCATGCTTTTCACCAACAGAGAAATTTATTAAGTTATGACTCAAAGTACAAGCCCATATAAATTAAAAAACAAGTAAAAGCATAAATCAAAATGGAGCTAAGATTTCTAAACCTAGAGGGGTTAGTATTAGTATCCTTAAACAGAGTGTCTTCTAGCTTCTCTTGGTTATGCCTCGACACCTTATGATAAGGGGTGTAGGTGAGAGCTTGAGTGCATTAGAGAAAAAGAGTTTTTCATGCTTTTGCTAAAAAATGTCGCTTGAGAAGGGTTTAGACTTTGTCTATTCATAAAGCAAATGAGCAAGAATTTTCTATTAGAGTTTTGTCTATGCAAAAACTGTAAGTTCATTAGTTGTTAAGATAGTAGATTTTATTGCAAAAGAGATCATAAATTTAGATAGAGGGTCAAATCACAATAAAAATATTATGTGTTCTTATGGGTATTTTTTCTGCTATACGTAAGTGTATGTGTGTGTATCCTCAATTTTCCAATATCATCAACCTCACGTTTTATCTCCAAAATATAAGCTCACGATCGTAGATCCAACTTTGCTTGAGTGCCCATGATAGCAAGAGATAATATATCATTTGAACATTTGAATTTCAAACTCTTCTACTCTAGTTTATCAGCTAATGTTTCTTTTCTTGCTAGTGATATCCCATCTGTTGTACTATAAATTATGGTACTTGTAACTATTGAAAGTGAACATGGTATACAATTTTGGTCTTTCATCACCTCCCATGTATATATATAGTTGACATATCAAAATAATAAATCTGTTCCACATAAGATCAGGTAATAAAGAAGTATGGAGATTGTATAATATATATATATATATATATATATATATATATACATATATATATATATATAATTTTCTCGAATATCAATTATACAATTTTAGTAATAAATATATAGTCTTAGGGAGTGATGGCTAGCTTATAGCAAAGATATAAACTTTGCAGGAACCTCAAGGCAAAATAAAAACAAATATCATATTATTAATGAGAAAGCTAGATATCACATTGCACCAGACCAAGACAGACAAACTCACCCAGTCACCCTACGGGACAGGAAAAACAATGACCTCATTAGTACATTCACCATGATCCAACTCTCTTATCAAGCCCTGATGCATACGTGGTCCCAAGGGTCTTTTACTATAGACATATATATAGCTTTTAGATCCCACAGGAAAATAAACCTCATCTCATAATCATATAAAACTCGGTAAGAATAAGCAAAAAACTTGAGCAACTTAGACATGCAATACAAAACCATCCACCATTGCAATTTCTTTGTCCAATATCACTTCAAAAAAGGGTCTACTCCTCAGTCTTCTCAACTGGAACTTCTGTCTTGCTAGCTTCCTTCACAACTTCAGCCGGGGCCGGTGCCTCGGCAGGGGCCGGAGCAGCTGGTTCTTCGACTGTAGGTTTAGGAGCAGCTTCTTCATTGGTTTTCTCAACAACCTGCTCCGGCTGCGCCTCGACCGCCGGCTCTTCTGTTTTCTCTGCAGCAGCGTCTTCTGTTTTGTCTTCTGCAGGCTTTTCAGCAGGAGCAGCATGAGGCTCCTCAGCAACTTCCTTCTTCTCACATTCTGCAGCAGCTGGTTCCTCTGCTGGTGCAGCATCTGTTGCTTCCTTCTTGGGTGTCTCTTCACCCGCTGATGCTGCAACATCCTCTTCTTTTGGTGCCTGTGGGGTGGTTTTCACCTCCTGAGTTGTGGTTTCCTCAGCTTGGGCTTGAACTTTTTCAACCTGTTTGAGCAAGTTTTTGGCGTCTTATGCAGTTAAATAAGCGAAGAAAGAGTATTTCTATACTTCTACTAAATGATCTTATAATATTTAAAACATCTTATCACATGCATTGTATGAAAACTCAAACATACCATACTTTTTATTTTATAAGATCTAAACAAATCCATCTTTATCTTATTTTTCACAGCTATAAAGACAAGATATCTTTTTACAAGCATATTCTGAAACTCAAAATAAATCATACTGTTATAATAAATCTATACCAAACAGAGCATTCATCCCATCAGCCTTCTCTTTACCCTTCTGTATGAAGTAAAATTTTTCGAAATATGCTTTTAACGATCAGATCGGTTTTTACCTAAGAGGAAAGATGATCAGATTGATGATCATCTATGTTTTAGCTTAATTACCATGCAAGAAATATGATTTAGAATATAAGTTAGAAAAAGAAGGGTTCTACTGATGATGTGATAAAACTTTCCAGTATTGTGATATACTTAATAGTTAGTATGATGTATGATGAGAGATTCATCGTTGTGCTCTCCTCAGATGATTCGTGCATCGAGAAATATATAGTGTGATTGAGCATTAGTATATTAATGGTCTGAGAATAAAATTTTTTCTAATTAAATTTGTCCAACGTAACCATATGATAGATCATTTGTCCAATACATGTGTTGTATGCATAAGATTTGTTATTGAAGAGCAATCTAATTATTCTATATCAATGAATATGATTCTTCAGGGATCAAGGGATAGTTTAAGTGATTGAAACTATCTCTCCCACAAATAAAGTCCTGGGTTCAAATCCGATAAGGTTGGAGTTTCAAAAAAAAAAAAAGAAAGAAAAAACCCTTTAAGAAAAATGAATAAGATTCTTCAAAATATCAACTTGTAAGATCTTAGATCTTGGATTATTCTGCTTAACACCGTACAATAAGATATGCGTAATTTCAATATTTGGAAGTAGTTCCAAATATTGAAGCAGATCATAGGATTGCATACATTAGGCCCCTATGCAGCAATTGCTTCTAGCTAGAAGAAAATAATTAAGTAGTACGATAAAATCTTTGATCATGACCAAACTATGAATTTTATCACAAAAATAAATAAATAAATAAAGAATGAATGAATGAACTGATTTTTAGAAAAGCAATAAAGAGATTAAGCCATAATGGGTACCTCAGCTGTGGCCATATTGCAACTTGAAAAGTAATAAGACTGAGTTGAAAGAAAATTGAAGAATATATGAAATGGAAACAGTGGAGAGGAGATACTCGTAGCGCTTGTGAATGTGGGGATGAAGAGAAGTGATCAATGTGAGAGCTATATATAGAGATTGTACATAAATCAACAGCAATTTGTTTAATAATGGAGAGTTTAGGTTTCACTATACTAACAATCTACTTGGCTAAGCTTATTTGGAGCTTATAAATTACAAATAATAAAAAAAATGTGAGGATGTTTTTTTCTAACAGTTTATCAGCTGCAAAATAAGCAGTGCCAAACAGGCTCTAAAGAATCTTTAGCAAATTTTGACATCTCATATCACTGACAGGAGGCACATTAGCGCGTCTGGTTGTAAATGTTTTCACTTTAGGAAAAGATATAAAGTATGATAAAGACTAATAAATATATATAATATATCTCTTGATAATAGTTTAAATAAATGTAATGAGAATCTAAATTATGGTTGCAAATCTCTTATCATTCATGTGTAAGACAACGTCTATGTACAATTAGGTTTGATCAAAACCTATTTATCTTACAAAAAGAAAAGATCGTACTGAAAACCAAAAGAAAAAAATAAAATAAATATAAAGATTCTTAAACAAAAAAAGAAATATAAAAATTATTCTTCCACATTTTTAAATGAGATTTTCACTTAATAAACTATTTCTTTGATGACGTTTTCACAATATAATTTTTAATAGTTTTATGAGGCTTTGTTGATAGCAATGGCACATAGTGGAGGCCATTTTCACATAGTTATCAAAGCTTCTTTTCTTGAGTGGCTTGTTCTGTACCTTGTGCTGTAGGGTTGTTAGTGATACTAGGGCTATCATGTTATCATATTATATTAGATAACTAGTATGTTAACCTGCTCGATGTCACGGATGTTATACGTTTTTATATTTTATTTTTTGTGTAATTTAGATAATTATACGATTAAAGATGAATAGTTTTTACAGATTAATAAATTTAATAAGGTATCAGATTTATATTTTCTTATCTAATTAAATATTCATGAGATTTAGAAGAAAAAGATTAAAAATCAAGAAATTAACTTAGTTTTTAAATTTTTTAATTAAATTTGCTAAAAAATTAAAATTAACCACTCAAAAAAAATACTAAATAAATTAAGAAGTAACCATATGGTTCTATATGACATTTCACTTAAGTATTAAATAATAATAAAAAAAGAGTCATCCCACATATCAAATGAAAAAAAAAATACTCATGTGATATCCCAACCTCTCAAAACTTAAAAAAAAAATTATACTTCCTACTATGAGACCATTGAGAAAATAAAAGAAAAATTAAGGGGTTGTACAAGACGCTAAGGTTAAAAATTAAAAGATTAGTTGATCTTTTAAAAGGTTTTATCAATGGTAAAAAAAAATTGATTAACTATTAAAAAATAAATAATATAAAAAATAAAGAAACAACTAAGAGGTCTCATGTGACATCTTAATCAAGTACTAAATAAAAGAATAACTAAACACTCACTTTAACAATAAAAAAAAGAGAGAGAGAGAGAGAAAAAGGGACAGCACAATAATTTTTTAAAGAAAAATTAAAATGGTTGAGACAAGAGGTGACACATGGCACACTATTCAACTATTTTAATATATATATATATATATATATATTATACATATATATTATTAGAAGTCACATTTCACTTTATTTAAAACATTAAAATGCAATATTAGTATCTAAATTAAAATGTTCATCACAAGAAAAAGTAAAATTTGTTTTTTTATAAAGTATTTTCAAGAATTTGCCATTATACTATTCTCTTCTAGCAGGAAATAGCGGACAGCTCAATGAATCTTCACATGTTAAGTAAAACAATCACACGACATTAATCATATTTTTAAATGAATGGGTCTCATCTGGATGTGATTGTTGTCGCGTGAGACCACAAAAGATACCACCTAGGAGTAAATTTTCTGTGAAAATATACGTTATTTGTGTAAAAGATTACCATTAAGAGTGACCTAAAGCAGCACTTTAATTTTTACCTCGTTTAAGTAACAAAATAATGAGGGCAGTTAAGTGTGTTCAGTGAAGCTCATCATCTCAAAATCATGATAACTTTTGTTAATACAATAAATTAATAAATCAATTTTCTTTCCACAAACTTAAACTTTTAAATGAGTGGTAATTCCAAAATAGTATTGGAACCTAGATACCGAAAGGTGTCACGTTCCAAACTCACCGTCACCTATTTAAAAGTAATTAAAAACTAACCACATGCAAGGCTTAAAACAAATCCTGCCTACACATGACAGAGTATGTTAATACAATAAATTAATAAACAAATTTTCTCTCTTGTGTAAGGATTGAAAACAAACCATGTATGCACATGATGGTGCTTGTTAATATAATAAATTAATAAACAAATTTGCTTTCTACAAGTTTAGGCTTTTAAATTAAGTGCTAACTCCAAAAAAATTATTTTAAAATAGATGTATATCGCCTACAAAATTATTTAAGTTACTATATATAATTCCATAAATAATTTATGATTATATCTATTATCACCTTTATTGAAAAACTCTAGGAAAACAAACCACCAATCATAACCCAAGCAAACAATCGGTTTGTTCTAAGTTTATTTGAGACTTATAAGTTGTAAATAATAAAAAGTATGTGAGAAGATTTTTCCCCCCCTAACAGCCTGTTTGGATTCGGGGCAATGGGGGGAAGGGAACGGCAATGGATGGATTAAAAAAATCTTTCTCTGTTTGGTTTGGAAGTTTTATAAGAGGAATGGAATTAAAGGGATTAACTCTATTCCCTCAAATTTTTTATTTTCAATCCCTCCAAATTAGGGTGAAATGTAAGAAAAGATTCTTGAAATCCTTTAAGATCAATCTTTTATAAATTAAATTTATTTTTTCTCTCTATTTCCTTTCTAACTGAACATATGATATTCATAATCCTTTATATTTCTTTTTTTCAAAAAAATATCTTAATCCAAACATAACTTTATTCATTTCCTCTCTTTTCTTTTAATAAAATTTTCTCTTTTAATCCAAACAGGGTGTAAGAGTTTATAAGCTGCAGAATGAGCAGAGCCAAACAGGCTGAAATTATGGGTTAAGGGCTCGTTTAAATTGGTTTTTTTTAAAAGCGTTTTTTTAACAATTTTTTAAAAATAACTTTTTTTGAGAAGCTGAAAATTCTAACTTCTAAAAAAAGTTGTATTTGAGCTTTTTTTTAAAATTTTAATTTTTTAAAAATTAAATTAAATAATTATTATAAATTTAATATAACTTATTTTAAAAAAAATATTTTTTCTTAAAAAAAATCAATCCAAACATACCCTAACACCAACTGCAGCCGGGATGGGACCAATGCACAAACATCGATCATTACGATCCAACTGAGAGGGCTCATCAAGTGCTGACGTGGCTATTCTTTTTCGATACATCCCAAGTTTGATTGAACCTTTAGAAACCGTCCACTCTGAAATTGTGCAATTTGTGGGTCCCAATACAATGTATGCTTCCCAGGTCGTACACTCGTGACATGGGCCCCACTTGCCTCCCGTCAGATTTGCCACGCTGGATCTTTGTCACGACTCGTCGGGCTTGAATCTCTCTCATCATGTCCCTCTTCTCGCCACTGCTTACTTGTCGAATAACAACGGAAGTGTTGCATACTTAAAGTCTAATTTTTATTGGTCACGGTGACAGGAATTGAATTATTCGCAACATTATAAATAGAATTTATTAACTATGTTTTTTATTGATATAATTATAATAAAATTATTTGAATATATTACAACTATTGAATACACTCATAATGCTTGGACAGTTATATAATGTTTGTTAAGTTTTAATGAACTAGATATTTGGACCAAAAGATAAAAAAAAGTTATTCATCACATAAATATATACTTTTCGAAAAGGTAGAATAGAGCATTTATTTCGTTTTATTTGTCTGGTATAATCATCTTAACAAGTTGCAACGGGATTAAAATTAATTCAATAGGTCAAAATTTTTTTTATTTAGCATAGATTTCTGCGAAATTTGAATTTTTTACATGCCAATTAATTCTTTTTTGTCTGACTTAAAATTGAAATCTACTGCCATATCATAAAGGTTATAAATTCGCTAAAATACAAGTAGTCATTTTGCTAGTTATGCAATATTAACATATTGCTAAATAATTTTAAACCAGAAATGACTATCGATTTAAGAAAATAACTGTTGACCTTTTCTTTTCTTGAAAGTATATTGCATAATTTAATGAATGACTATTCTATTTATTCATTCTTAAGTCACCAATACTGCAGATCATATCACTTGCGTAAAATTTGTTGATATGCTTTTCCTCTTCCTTCCATAAAAGTTTAATATGTATCTTACTTAAGATTTTATTTTTAAAATACATATCTAATATATAATAAATCAATTAAAATTGGCACGATACAACATATTTCTATATAGAGGCAGAAGATTTGAGAGAATTAACTAAAACGAATAGTTAGAAACTACCAGAATAGATTACAAAGTCCGATCATTGACTGACAAATCTTAAGTACGCGTAACACGTCTCCTATGCTCAATATCAGTGTATTTCTGCCACGGTGGAGATACAAATATATGTAATGTGACCCTGCCCATGCTTCTACATGTGTGTATATTCTCTGTTTTTCTTTAATAAAACATAAAAACATAATAAGAAGTTGATCATGCAGCTGGGCGGTGGCTTTTAACCCCACTTTAAGATGGGACCCACAATGATGTTCATCATTTTTGGCCATGTTTATACACGCCACGTGTACTAGTAAAAATGGGACAAAAGAAGTCTTGTGGCTCCTATGTTTGGGTTAGATGCCATGAGATTATCGATTGAATAGACGTGGTCCAAAGTGACATATACATCTGTTACTTTTTCGTATAAACCTTTGATTGCATGGCGGACCAAATTACCTCGAAATTTCCTGGTTTAATAAGTAGAAGAAGGGACATTTACGTCTTGTAAATGTTGATTTTGAAGTCACAGGTATTGGCTGATGTAGTGAAGTATGTTGTGTACTGCTCCCCCCGTTTCAGTTTATTTGTTAGTTTAAAATTTTTATATTCAGACTAATAAATTAATTAATAATTTTATTTGTGAATAAATTTATAATAATTTGACAAAAATATCTTTTTTTTTGTCTTATCTGATATTAATAAGATTTAGTTAAAAATAAAATAAGGATAAATTTAAAAAAAATTATTATTTTTTTGAATTTTTTAAAGTGGTAGATATTTTGATATAAATTTTTTTTTAAAATGACTGATATTATGAGATGCGAAGAGTATTTTTTGTCATATATAGTGTATTGGTTTTCCCGCCAAAAAAAATTGGTAGAAGAAGGGACCACCTTAGCCTTTTTTTATCAAATTGAGGATTAATTAACCGTTGAAAGTTAGTGTTACGATGAGAGCATTTGAACTTTAGCGACTGTTGCTTTGCCCGACGAAATGATTTCGACACCACCCAAAACACTTTTTGGCGGAAAGAGAAGGGTTGTTGTGTTTTTTGTCAAAAAGAATGGTTAATAGTTGTTGACGTAATTGATCACTTGATTGAAAGCTTTAACTAATTGAGAGTATCTGTTTAATTAACTTAATTTTTATAATATTGATATGAATACTTATAAAAAATCAGTTATATTTTAATGTTAAAATATTATTATAAAAATAAATATCTAACTATAAAATGAAATATCCTATTTCAATAATAATAACAACAACAACAACAACGTGATATTTATGTTCTTTTATGTCATTTTCCTTTCATCAGTTAATTTAACTCTTAATATTATCAAGCTTATTTTCTTCAACCAACTAGCTAAATAACTATTAGTTATCAGTTAAAATATAAAATTATCAGCTACTCAAATAACTATTAGTTACAGTTAATTGCACGAAATAGATCGTAACTATACAAGAGTATGTACTTCTGACATACAAGTTGTATCAAATCAAACAAACATAAGTTTCCCATTTGACTTACCGGTCATGACACAATCGGTCTAGATGATTGTTCGGCCAGATTGAAGAATCGTAAGTAACCAAATTTCAAATCTAGTTTATCGGACATTTGATGTCTGATTGGGGATGCGTGCATTCCGTTGAGAAGCTGATACAGTTAGTTCCCTGAAGCCATGACTTTGATTTAAAGTCCATGATGACACCTATGAGACACCTTTTAAGGAAACTCAATTACAAGGTCCTCGGAGGCAGCAAAAGATTGTTCAGGCCCCGCAATGGAAACATGCTTTGTTCTTCGATTATTAATACCTGGCTGCTTACTTTTACTTGCTTCACAACAACTTTAGTTGATGGATTACTTGGCCCTACGGAAACATGCTTTTTCTTCGATTATCAATACCTGGCTGATTAATTTTACTTGCTTCACAACGACTTTAGTTGATAAATATAACCTGATTTGAATTCAATTTCCTGTCTTATATAAGTACTCTTAACTTAATTGGTGTCCAATATAGGGAACCTGTTGTGCATCTGAATTTTATTAATTAATGGTTGAACTCCGTCTGATAAACAGTAATTGAACTCCGCCAATTAAATCTCCTTTATTGTAAAAAAAAAATTTACGCTAATCCACAATCAGAAATTTGAAAGTTCCTAAATTTCTTTCGGCCCGAAGGTGGGCCCTCTACATTAACATCATTGCGTTGGTTGGGTCCTCTAAAATCTTGCACTTTATTTTCCAAAGGTTGAGGTTTTCTTGGTCTCACAAGCAAGTTTATTTATAGTTGCGTATTTAAATTCTCTTATAATATATATTATATCAAGTCAAATCATTTACCGCAATTACACTCGCTATAGGGAATGCAAATTGATCGCTCAGCTGAAAACGCTTCAATGTCTGCTTTTAGTCACAATCCATCCCACTTAACACCAATTTTTCATATGTTATGTCACTTTAAAGTCACCGTCAGTATAAGATTATCATGCTCTGGGGTTTTAGTTCAAAATTGAAGTGGGCTACTTGTGATCATTCAATACAAATGTGATAATATCCACCTCAATTAGTGCCTATTAATAATGAAAAAGCTCTCACACCCTAATTGGGGTGGCTCATGTGTATTACATATAAGTGTATGAAGTATAACTTTATAATATTGAACTTGGACTGGAATAGAGTATAATACACAATATAATATACACTAATATGTCCACTCAATCTAAATGGGGAGAGGCCTGAATGTGAAGATTTGTCTTCAACCCATGAAACCAAGTAGTCATGAAATCAAGCAGATGACAAGAGCTTTGTGAAAATGTTAGCAAGCTATAATCCAGTGGGAATAAACTTCACTTGTACATCACCTTGTGCCACCTTTTCTCTGATAAAATGAAAATCAATCTCAATATGAGATTGGTGCGAAAAACGAAGCATTGGATTGAAAAGAGAAAAGTGGCAGAGATATTATCACAATACAATACAACTGGGCCTATAACTCCTAAATGAATTTTAGATACAAGTATGAATTCTATGGAAATATGCAATTGGCTAAATTTTTTTTTTGGGGAGGGGGAGGGGGGGGGGGAATGGGGGAGGGGGTGTTAGAACTTTGGGAAGTATAAAAAATATTTGCAAAATAAACACAATCCACAATCCTCAATAAGCTAAAAGTGCAATAGAACTCTTTAAGTCAATTTATCGAACATGTAGCATAGTTTAATAAGTTAAAATTAAAAATTAAAGAGAAGAGAAATGCAAATAGCGATTTATAGTTATTCAAACACTTGAGGGCCTAATCTACCACCTAAAACCTCCCATGTTGGAGTTTCAGGCTATCCACGACTTCAAATAACAAGTGTTAGTTTAAATGTTGGTGAAGCACTCATACAGCAACTACAAAGCTTTGCACCAGTACACAAAAACTTCTTTGATTAACCCTTTAGTCAAAATCCAATACATTGTCTTTTTTAAGCAATTGATCATCCTTTAATGCTCAAGAGTGTAAGATACACAAATTTACAATGTAATCAAGTAATTTCACACTCCTTTTTATACAAGTATATAGAAGAATATAACTTCAATAGGTGATTTAGCTGTTTGGTCTAGATAGGAATGGTCTTAAAACACTTTCAAGAGAGAGAAAGATTTGTAATGATTGGAAATATTCTACAAAATTTGCAGCTTTTTAGAGAATTCTTTTATGACATCCCAATGATTGGAACTTATAGAAACGTATGCAACAGCCAATTAACAGCTCTTTCCTTTTTTTTTTTATTTAAAAAGGACATTTCTAGTGGTTGAGGTTTTTTGTTGTGTTGGCAAATCGCATGCCCTGATTGCACAACTCATAGGGAAAACCCTTGGCCACTGACGGTCGAATAGCACCTCATTAGTGGCAAACACACCTTCGAGGGAGGGGGGGGTGAATAAGGTGATCATCAAGAAATTAGAATTAAATTGTTGATCCAAGATTTCTATCAAACGGGTACATAAAAAATAGCACATAATTTAAGAAATGCGAAAACGATGCAAAGAAAGATAACAAGAGATATAGAGTCGTTAAGCACAAGCCTACATCCACTACTTAAAGCATCCCACTTTAGGAATTTCCAAATGATCTCCATTATAGAAAAAACCATGCTTTTCGAATGATGGCTAAGCTTAAATCAACCATACAACACCCTTGAATCTTACTCGATTCAAGAAATCACCCAATACACTCTTTGTTTTTTTCCAGTAATTGCCTTTTCACGCTCAACCAGACTTTTTGTAATAGATAAGAGGAATATGAAAATGATAGAGTTGACAAAATAGTCCTTAAAGCTGAGAAAAACTAAATTACAATAATTGATCTTATGCTTGCTTCATAGTGTGTGCAAAAGTTGTTTGTATTAGCTCAAATCAAGATATTTACATGCACATTTGAAAATATAGCTATTAGACACATAGACTAGCTCAGATTTTAAAATTTAAAACATTTGGGAATTGATAAGATTAAGTAGATTGTAGCAAAAATGGCTAGTTTTGGATAAAATTTTTCAAAATATGTTGGCTAATGGTCGAGGTGCCATCACGATAGTCACTCGCACCTCTCGCGCATTAGAGAGCATCGAATTCTCTAGAGATTGAGTTACGGCGCATACGAGGGACTTCATTTCAAGTGCGTACTCAGTTCACTTGTTCACTGATGGTCAAGGTGTACTGCATGGCATCGCCCGCATGGCCTCGCCCACCAAAGAGTTTTATTATGCTTTAAAAATTTCTTTGAACCAAAACTCCCTTTTCAAAACTATGTCCCAAAAACTCCTTTAAGAGCCCATATGCTATCAAAACTTTTAATCACAAGTTCAAAACATGTTATGTATATCTAAAACTTGAACCAAACACGAGAACACACATAAGAGACAACCTTACATTGATTTCTATGTTTGCAATCCTTCTGTCTTCCATCCTTATGTCACCCCTTCATTTCAAGTCTTCAAAAATTCTTCAAATAAGAATCCATGACTTACAAATGATAAGGTTTGTGACAAATGTTCTTCCATGGAGCTCAAGGATCAATCTCTTTCCAAAATGACTCAAATCAACAAATTTTAACAATTTAAGCATATGAGTCAATATAATCAGAGCAGTCATCATTATTATCAATACTCATCAATCAATTCATTATCAAAATATGTAATGCACAAACACCTAGTTCGATCGACTAGGTGCTTGACCTTACCATTTCCTTAACCTCATTGACGGTCGAAGTTTACCTCTATATGGTTGACCACATGGCTTTGCCCACCAGCCATAAAACAAGCCTTTTAAAAGATCATTTCAAGTGCATTCTTTTTGTAAAAACTTTGAGAACTTTTAAAACATGTTTTTGGTACTTGCTTTTGACAAAATTCTTTTTTCTAAAAGAAGCCGTTAAAATTTTTTAAAACATATTGAGCAAGTAGCTATTGTTCAAAAGAGCTACTTACAAAGAAAAGTCTACATATGTTTACACCTTAAACTTGCATCCCTTGACATGGATGGCCAAAGTGTGCACCAAGTCAAAGGAAAATCCAAGCCAAGTAAGCCCAGTACAGTGGCACGATTAGGGCCATTGGAAGACTATTAAGACTATTGACGGAATTTGAATTTGAAAAGACCAACTACATGAGAAAAGCAAGGAGCCTGTCTTGCGGCCAAATCTAGATGAATATAGTACCAACAATCACAGAGGGATTGAGATTTTTTGGGATTTTCTAAACATAAAAGCCAGCTGAGAACTGTTGTATATATATATATGCATGTGTGTGTGTATTATCTAATATAACATGCATTTATATATGATATGTCTAATGTCATCACATGTGAATATAATATTAATATAGTTGGTAATATCATTACGGCTGTGAACTTGATAATATAATAATCATAAATAATATTATACCTATTGTTATGTTTGCAACGAAATTGTGGTTGTTAAAGTGCAAATTGAATATTGTCTGAAACGTTGCCTTATAAACTGTTTCGTGAATCAAATTATAACGTTGCTTTGCTTTGCGTAATTCTTATAGACGTTGCATATAATATTAACAATTGCCTCTTTTCGTTAATTTGCATGTAATCTCCTATAAAGAGGTGATCAAGTGTGTGAAGGAAATAGAAAATGAGTTTGCTCTCTTCCTCTTCCAATTCTCTACTAACACTCTCTTCTAAAAAATCTCTTGAATCATTTTTAAGTTTGGGGTTTCTAGTTCAAAGAATTAACAAGGAGTGCAACCTTGTTAACTCTAGTCTTAGGCATTGTATCTTGGGGATAGCTTTTCCACAAGTCCATTTGCACCTATAGTGGGAAAATCACTATCCTTAAGAAAACTTCCTAGAAGTGCCTTGCCTAATTCCTTTCTATTCATTTAAGTTTTTTCACTTTTTCCTATCTTGCAAATTTTCACATACGTAAAGAACATCAAGCAAAGGGTTCCACAACCATCTATCAACTTGTACATTTCTTATTTTATCCTAGGCAATTCCCATAGCCTAGCATAATTCTTAGCTTAAATTAGGAGTAGCGTAATCATAGCTTGTAATCACAACCTTGTACAAGAGGATATTGTAATCGTGGCTCTATCCTTTTTGGTAAATCATGAGGTATTGTATTATTGCTGCTTGTATAGGGGTAGTTAGCCACACTACAAAAGGGTGTATTGTTAGTCCTAGATACTCAAAGCTCGGTCAAGATGTCACCATTGTATGAGGAAAACACAACAGTAAGAAGGATCGTTTAAAGGCAAAGTGCCATTGTAAGTTAGTTTGTATGTTGAGGGATCGACGTACTTTGAAAAAAGTTGTGAAATCCTTTGCGTAGTTCATTAGGCGTCATTTGTGCAAGTCCTTGGATCAAATTTGGGCAAAGAAAAGAACCCCATCAAATTTGGTTTGCATCAACATCGGTTGGCCGAAGTGGAAGAATTGCGACGTTAGGAGGGCATCCAAAATCAAATCAACGCCTAGTTACAGTTGTGGTTGAGTGCATTCAATAAATTAGACGAATTTCTGAACAAACAATTTATGGCACATCCTGTGCGACCCGCTAAAATATGGTGCCAAAAACTCATAAAAAAGGTCTATATACTGAAAAAGGTGAGACCTCCACCACTCTTGTCAACATCGGTTGCATGTGAGACACCTTCATGCGATCGTTCAACCTCAACACCAACCCAATGAGAGCAAGCCATGTTGCCAAAAGATTGGGATCCGAATGATCATTTTTCTTAAAAAGAGTGGCTAAAAGGATGTTATTAATAGAATGGCGTGATGGATCCAACAATCAATAAGTTGGGCACTAGTATATATGTAATGCCATGCCTATTCACTAGGATATATGTATATGTGGCAGCTTTACTTAAATCAATTGTTACTCTCTTTACTTCTATCATGATTTTGTATGCAGTCTAATTTGATGTTTGATATGCATTTGATTAGAGGCAAAGCTGAGATTTTCTTCCCCTAGCAATTTAATACTTGAAGAGGACTAATCAACTTTGTTAACATAATAATAAATAAACTAATATCCTTTCTATAAGATTAAGCTTTTAGATGAAGTAGTAATTCAAATATAGTATAAGAGCCTAGAAGCCAAACGACATATGTTTGATTTTTACTGTCATCCATTTAATTAAATTGTCCACGTGCAAGCTCTAAACAAATTATGTTGCACATGAGGGGGCGTGTTAACATAATAAATAAATAAACCAATATCCTCTCTATAAGTTTAAGCTTTTAGATAAGGTTGTAACTCAATAAACTTAAAAAAGTTTTAGAATCAGTAGGGGACTAATCCATATGTACATTCAGAAGTGGCAAACGGGTATCTGCGGGTCAACCCAACCCGTTTACGGCGGGGTTCAGCTGGTTAGCTGGTCGGGTCGGGTTGACCCGTTTAATAAACGGGTCAGGGGTATTAAACCCTAAACCAACCCTAATGGGTTAGTGGATTAGGTGGGTTATTATAGCGGGTTAGACGGGTAACTTTGGCAGGTTAAGCGGGTCATTTTGATGGGTTCGCGGGTTGACCCAACCCGACCTGCCAAATTGGCGGGTTGAGTCGGGTTGACCCGTTTGTCTGGCCGGTCAGTAAATCATCAACCTTAACCCTATTTTTTGACGAGTTAGACAGGTATACCCGAAAATTTCAACTCGTTTTACCACCTCTATGTACATCTACCCCTCCTGCATAGTTAGTACTTTTCTTCTTCTTTAAAAGCTTAAAAATACTTCTATATAAGTAAAAGAAAGTGGAAGTATCCAAGAAAGGTCAAAATTGACATTTAAAGAGCTAACGGGATGTTCTTTCAGTTACAGTCTCTTAGGTATTGCAAAAGGCGCACACTTTAACTCCCATCTACAGTCCCTTAAGTATTGCAAAAGACAGATGCACTTTAACTCTTATCTATGACATAGCATTAATAGCCTCACATTATTCGTACTTTTTAAGTTATGATTATTTGCTGTTATATTTTGATATATCAATCATCTTCCAGAGACATCTGATTAACAAATTTCTGTCAGAAAAAAGATATTTGTTTTGCACTTAAATTTGGTCCTTTTGACTTCGAACAGATTGTTGCTATTAAAGCTGACTTGATTACTTTGTGTTAGATGGAGAAATTGGTTGCATGGTACATGGTGATAGATTAGGTTCATTTTATGCTTATTGTGACTAATTTTGATATAATTTACCTTATTTTAATTGATGTGAAAATTTTGTGATAGTTATTGTTTATTTATTTAATCAAAGATATTGGTCTATTGGATGAGTTGCTAAGTGTCAACAATGGTATGAATCCAGTCAAGTCCACTATTTTAAAATTTTTATATGAAAGCTCTCTTGTTTGAATAGTGCTTCTGGGTAAAGTTTACTCAACCTCTCTTTTGCATCCTTTAAGATAGAGAATCATTACTAGCTACCATATCATGTTTTCTAATTCTTTGGAATCTCAAATTTCTTTCAATAATGGAAGCTATTGTAGTAGAACTACATCAATTTAGTACCAGGCCTGTAATTCACAAAGTAACTTTACTTGCACTTTTGATGAGATTGAGCTCATCTTCTTAGGGAAACCAGGGTCCATTCCAAATTTGGCAAAGAAACTTATCTCAACAAGTTGGACATTATCTGTGTATTCAAAATGGGAAGTAAATAATGAACCAGCAATAGGGGTGCTATTTGCAGAGCTCGAAGAAGGAACTTTTTTTGGTGGCTTTTCTCGCTTCTGCTCATAAGGACTTTCACTTCGGTTGCATTAGAGAAGAAAGATTGATTATCCTGAAGAAACATGAAGGCAAAAAACTACTTTTTATAGGAATTATAAGCAATTTTGGTTTAATACAAGTGCTCGGCGAAGGTGTCTTCACTAAAAGTTAGTCCAAATTTGTCATTTATAGGAAATATGACACTTTGTACTGAATTTTAATTCTTATATTTAAGCATTTAGTTAACAAAATTTAACATATAATATTATAGAATAATAAAATTATATATCAATATTTTTTTATATTCTTCATTGGGTCCTGTGCATATGCACGAGATTGTGCTTAACTAGTTATTACCTTAAAGCCAATGAAGAAGAGCATTATTGTCAAAAAATGATACTTGTAGCTTATCATGTGCATCTCTATAGTTGTACTAATGGTTATTAAAGTTGAACATGATATTTTTATGTCTCAAATAGACATGTATTTAATGAGATTCATATATACTTACATTTTAACCCTTGTACTTAAATGTTCCAAAGCAATGAGTAGGGGTAACACAGTATTTTAGTCCCTATTTATTTTTCTTTTGTATCTATTTCCATTAATAATGTTTTCTTGGTTTTTATGCTTTTTCTGTTTTCATTTCAATTATAAAAAAGAAAATAAATAGCGAATCCACATATCTCACAGCGGTTCAAGTCAAGTAACTCAAATTAATCTTCCGATTATTAGGTTACAAACCTTTAATTATTCTCCATTTTGATTAGCTCAACCACATTTTTTGTCATACAGTATTTGTGTCATCGACAATCAGAAAGGAAATGATGCAACCAAATAAATACAAATCATCCATCTATCTTCAATTTACTATATATACTGTAATATACAGAAACTGTAATATTAATCATTTTCCAAGGACCTAATTAGTTTTATCTAAATTATATAAATTCAGGAATATTGTGATTTATTAATTAAGACAAAGCAACATAATTCATTAAAAAATTGCTTTGTGTTAGGTATCGTCAAGCCATGTTGACTTAGACTAATCCCTATCAGGTTAGGTATGGAGATGAACCCTGAGCACAACACATTTCAAACATGATAGAGCTTTAAGATTAAACAAAATGAGATATATAGTGTGTTTGGAATGATCTTATTTTAATATGCTTATATTACCGAAGTGAGGATATATCTTATAAGATTTAAGACATCTTATCACGTGCATGTTATGAAAACTCAAAATAAACTATACTTTTTGTCTTATAAAAAAATAACCAATCCATTCTTATCTTAATTTTTTACAACTATTTTATAGCATGCATGTGATAAGATGTCTTAAATTTTATAATATATCTCCTCGTGTAAATTTGATAAGCATCTTAAAATAAGATTATTCCAAACACACTAATAAACGAAGGAAATCTGGAACCAATTAATTCATAAGCTCTCTGATGATCTCATGGGTAAGTGTAACTTGGTTATAACTCATTAATGCTCCATAATGATTTTCTTAAGAGTTTCTTCAAGGATTCAAATTAAAATGAGCAATGCACTATATATTTCGACATAACTTGATATATCTGTATGAAATGGGAGCTAAGAATTTTAGAATGCTAAGTATGCAATTTTACATAACAAATATGTTATTTTTGTTGGTAATAGAAAAGGATTAGCAAGAGAGGTGAAAAGAAGAATATGTGAGTCCAAATTGTAATGAAGATGCATGATGTTCGTAATTTTCCTCTTGTAAAACAGGGCTGACCGAAATGACTTCTACTGTACTCTATCTTTTAGTTACCCTGAGTTTTTTATTTTTATTTTATTTATTTTATTATTTTTTGGGGAATAGGTACCCTGAGTTGAGCCAACATCAATAGCAAAAGAGCATATCAACTTATATAATACCAACATAAACCTTCATGAACCAAGTTAAGCATTTATATAGAGTGCATGTAAACATTTACATCTTCAAATAACAAATGATTTCAGACAATTAGGAGGAGCTGCTAACTAAAATTAGGTGAATGGAAGGTAAAAACTACCCTTATAGCCATGTTTATACTATTAAGAATCGTGAGGTTCCATTATAAAAACCAATTAGTTAATATGAGGAGTGCCCAGGACCTTATATGGTGATTCTGAATCTTGAGATTTTCTGACGTGGGAAGTCTTTATATGTTATAACACCCCCCCTCACGTGTGACCCGGAATAGTAATTAGTGATGGGATTTTTGATGATTAGATAATGAATTGACCTGACTTTGCAGGGATTACCGTGCGACTGGATTTTGATGACTTGACCTAACTGTGCAGGGATATGGGACTTTTGATGACTAGATGATGAATTAACCTGACTTTGTAGGGATGGGCCACCATGCGACTGGATGATGACTTGTCTCGACTGTGCAGGGATGGGCCACCATGTGATATTACAGAGTTGATAGGTCACACGTGGACATTACAAAGTTGATGACTTGACCTGACCTAATTGTGTAGAGATGGGCCACCCCGAGATATTACAAAGTTGATAGGTCACACGTGGACATTACAAAGTTGATGACTTGACCTGACTATGCAGGGATTGGACTAAAAGCCCCTCTGATATCATGTTAAGAATCCTGATGTTCCATCATAAAAACTAGTTGGTTAATATGAGGAGTGGCCTAGGACTTTATATGGTAATTCTAAATCTTGAGATTTTCTGATGTGGGAAGTCTTTATATGTTGTAACATATACAATGGGGAACCAAGCACAATCTATACAGTTTAAATGGTCAAAACTTATGATCTGCACATGTTAAGATAATCAATATCTGTAAACAAAATGGCCAAAGTTAGCATAATGCATTCTATGCCAACAACATGCAAGTAAAAGCGTAAGAAATAATAAGCGGAAAATAAGAAGAGAACCGGCTTAGGCACAATAATGACAAACATGTCAACGTACAATGAATGCAATCCCAACAAAGGAAGGACTATAGAGATACCTACACAAATTCCCCCAACATTTTCACATAAAAATTCCTAGACGATTGAAAACATAATGGACTTCTACATTGCAGGATATAGTTGAAAGCTTATCTCGACAGATAAATTGGAGAGAAAGACAACAAATTACATAACCAATTGAATTAATGGGGGTGTTTTAGAATCGGGGAAAAAAGGCTAAAAATATAAGTTTAAAGTGAACCGTAATGGGGGTAGGCCAAGTGTATAGGTTGAGTAAAGTTCTTCATGCCCTTCTTTTGATGAGCAGTGCTTTTATAACCCTCACGATAGAGGAGTACCTTACGTGTTAAAGGACTTGACTTCTAGTTGCATTCAACTTAGAATGATGCACATTGTTACGCTAAACTTTATCACCTCCAGATTATGTGCCTAAGCTTATCCAGCTTCATGCATATCTAAGGGAGAGGTCAAGTTGATCCCTGGTTGAAGTCGTATTATGTTTAAGACTTCAGGCCTTAACTTTAGGCCTTTCAATGAGTGACTCGGCAAATTAAACCAAGAATCCAACAAAAATACAAATCTTTTGAGGTCTGACAATTTTTGACCCAAACAGTTTGTCTCGCCACTCTCTAAGTTGAGGTTCTCAAATTTGAGAGTAATCTCTGTGCGTAGGACTTACTGTCACTAAAGTTGCGCCATCTCGTGTTGGTGATAATGCCATCTGCTATCCGAAAATTTTCAAGGCATGGAAGGCTTATTACTCAAAAGATTCATGATCAACACCCAAAATAGAGCAAAGATACTCGTGGCTAAGTAACAACTCTGGGCATAATTGAACCAGACCAATTATGTTAATGGTATAATATAATATTATATAACTTAATACTAGCCCCATTATCAAGTACGCATGCCTCATATGCTTGAGTGCACATACATACCTCCTGAAGTAATTGACATTACGACATAAATTTCCACGACATCTAATTAGTTCGTGGAAAACAGTTAACAAACCACTTATCATACTGGGGCTTTCTAGCTCCCAGGTGTTAGATAAAAATTCGAAGAGAAGGAGGGCGTGTAAGGATAGCAAGCAGAGACCTCACCTAAGGACTGCAGGTGGGGATGATAGGTGAGGGTAACGGGCAAGGGTGACAGTCACCATCCGTTTGTTAAAATTCCCCACACATTTTCCTAGAGGTCTTTTATACCTCTCAGGGTCCGTTTGGATTAGTTTTTTCCAAAAGCATTTTTTTAACAGCTTTTTCTGAGAAGCTGAAAATTTTGACTTCTAAAAAAAGCTGTATTTGAACTTTTTCTAAAGTTTCAACTTTTCTGGAAGCCAAATCAAATAGTTGTTACAAATTTAATGTAATTTTTCAGGAAAAAAGTTACTTTTTTCTGAAAAAGCCAATCCAAATAGGCCCTAAGCTATTTGATAAAAATCCAAAGAAGCAAGGCGCAGGAGCTCCATATTCACCAAGCATTTGATAAAATCCCCCAAATTTGTTTGAGAAACTTTTCTTTTCTTTCTTTTTTGTCCACAAAATATATTTCATTAATAAAACAAAATGTACATAAATGAACCAATCATACATAATCCTACAAGTACAGACACATTGTAATAGTGACTCTAAACTTGAATCAAGAACCATGAACCATGGTGTCCCTCCCCCATGGAATGACGCATCACCATAATTTCACATCCCTTCTACATTGAATGATGCATCTTTTCTTGACAGTTTTTTCACTTTTTTTCTTGTTAATTTCAAATTTGACCAACATTTGTTTCATTTGCTAAGGAAAGGTTTTAACTTTGGGGGATCTCAAAGCAACAATGTTTTAAGTATGCCTTTTTTTTTTTTTTAGCTCTCTTCACTGTTCTTTCTCATCATTTCAGGTGTTCTTCGCTTAGTCCCTACATGGCTGGGTTTAGTATACTTTCTTCTTACCTTCCCCTTCAGGAGTAATGTGGTAAAAGCATGCCGTCCTAAGTCCATATTGATAGATTGTCGTATGTCTGGATGTCTGTTGTGTTGATGCCTCAATGTCTTGAAAGGTTTGTCAACGGGGAAAAAAGATGCTATTGACAAGTCACTGGATAAGATTATCTCTAAGAGAAAGTGGGCCACTATGGAGTCCTTTGAGGAAGTAACATCGTGGGCATGGCATAATTTGTCTGTCCCTATTGATCATGAATGGATGGATTCTTTAGGGGATACCATTTTTGATAAGTGGGCTCGAGCTTCTCTAGCTGTAAGATCATTCTCTTCTTTTCCATCTATTTTATATTATTACTACTACTATTATTATTATCATCATCATCATCATCATCATTATTTATTTTTTCCTTTTCTCTCATTCTTTATAGTCAAATTTAATGTGGCTCCGTATGTAGTCGTCCAACAAAAGACTTGCTCATGAACTGAAAAGGGCTTTAACAGGCTTGCAACCGTCAAGCAAGAGAAAGATGCAACTATCATTGCAAAACGGGACCTAGAGAACCAAATGCTGACCTTATCACCAGGAAAAAGGAAATGTTCTTGAGGGTAGCCATTATGGAGTTGAAGGTTTCTGCCTTGCACGCATCTGCTTATGCGTCCAAGAGTCATGCCCATTTTAAGGAGTTAAGCGCATCCTTAGACCGATCCAAGGAGGATCTTAGCACTGTTCATTCTATCCATTTCTTGTCAGGCAAGTTAGTCATGTTTCATAATTGGATTTATTTGATGTGCATGTTTGTCGATCTTAAATGCATAAACTTTTAAACTGTTTAGAGCTTATTTGTGTGCATTTAGTGTGTGATTTGTGCATAATTAGTTATATATGTACGTAATGTATTGAAATCAATAAATGCTACACTAAGTGCCATATTTCATGATATAGGCGAGTATTTGGATGGGTTCATGTTTAAACGAAGATGGAACAAGCTAAAGATGAAGACCATAAGAGAGGCAGAGTAGAAATAAAGTAAGTTGGTGGAATTGATCTAGTGTAGAGGAGCTACTAGTCAACCAGCTAGATCAACCAACAATAACAAAAACCAAGGAAGTGAATTGGTCGAGCATATATGAAGAACCGGACAACTAACAAGGGTCGACCAGCAAGGCCAGAGAGCCCCAGTTATGTTACCAATCGAGCTCAAAGTTACATACTGATTGATTGATAGGGTTGATCCGCAGTGCCATTTTGCAACCTATAAATAGCCCATTTCAGCCTATTTTTGGGGGAGGAACCTAATTTTCTTAAACCCTAATAAAACCCTACCTTAATCCCACTTCACCTATACCTATACACATTATTCTCTACCTATTCCAAGTAAGGATTGGCGCTCATAACACGGATTTGGAGAGCATAGCGCTGATTAGAGAAAGGATTAGGGGAGTTTTGCTTGTTCTCTTCCTTATTCTTGTAAATATAATGTTGTATTAGATTACACTTCAGTTGATTGTATGATGTAGATTGGTTTAGGACAACAGATACTTGATTTGTTTATATTTACGGTTCTAATACATGTTTTTCATGTCAATCCATGGCTTTAATTCAAATATGTCTTATGTGTTTGATTAAATGCGACAAGGAATATGCATTTGTTATTTGTGCTTTAAATACTTCTATGTACTATTATGATGTTTGATTAATGGTGCTTAATCTATGGCTAGCATAATGGAGTAGGCTTTAGCTTTAAATCCAGCTAATAGGTTACAAGATATACTCAATCAATTATAGGTGGCTTGGGTCTTATTTTTAAATTCAACTAACGATTTAAGCCCTAGAATTAGACTCAATCAAACATCCATATAGAGGACTTAGTTAATTAAGCCCAAAAAGCCTAATTAGTTATAACAAAGCTATACTTTAAAGGTACTATTTAGGGGTATAATTACACCAATGATTATGGATAATAAGGTTAGTTAAGTGAGGCACCTAAAAACGTAACTATGACCATCAAATATCCAAATTAAGACCAAAATCTCGAGCCCATTTACAATAGACAATCACCCTAGGTCCTCTGCAATCTTGTTATGTTCCTTTTCCTTTGTTTGGATACCACTCATTCCTCCATAGATTTAGGTTTATTTTATGTTTTAGTTAGTTAGAGCCCCCTTCAATTCAAGAAAACCAAAACACATACATACGTAACTTGTCTTAGGCACGCTTGCACGTAGAAGCCAAACCAAGGAGTCTCCTTATGGAGACACTCTCGCACTCACATACACTATTCTATTTCCAATCCATACACTTACGAGTTAAGACTTGGTTGTAATATTCATTTTTCCATCCAATTGAGAACACATCAATATTCATGACAATATTAGCACCAGGCAATTTAACAAGTGTGGATTATAATTATTTAAATTGAAAAGCTTCAATGTGAGTAAGGTTTCTATAGGCAATGGCATAGCACATTCATTGGTATATCATCATTCATAAACGAATGAAGCTCTTCTACCATTTCTGCAATACCCAAAAACATTTTTCAATTATATCCAACTCGTGAAGAAAAGCAACAAGAGCAATAATTTTGTTAATATAGTAAAGCTGACAAAGCAAAAGGAAAGAAGACAGTGTAAATAATTATAATCCACACTTGTTCAATGGCTTGGTGCCTAGTTGTGTCATGAATACATCCAATTATTATGAAACAAGACTAACTTGCCTGACAAGAAATGGATAGAATAAGCGGCTAAGGTCCTTCTTGGATCGGTCTAAAGATGCGCTTAACTCCTTAAGATGGGCATCACTCTTGGACGCATCAACAGATGCGTGCAAGGCAAAAAGCTCCAACTTTGTAATGGCTACCTTGTTGGACATTTCCTTTTTCTTGGTGATAAAGGCAGCAAGTTGGTTCTTTAAGTCCCATCTTGTAATTATGGCTGCATCTCTCTCCTGCTCGACGACTGTAAGCTTTGAGGGCTATTAATTTACCAACGAGCCTTTTATTGGGCAACTGCACAGAGAGTCATATTGAAGTTGATAGAAAAGCAGAGAGAAAAGGAAAAAAAAATAATAGTAATAATTTATTTTTATTTTTATTATTATTATTATTATTATTATTATTATTATTATTAGTAGTAGTAGTAGTGTTATAATACTATAACAATAACAAAAACAACAACAACAACAACAATAATATGTAGCAGGAGGTCTACAAGAAATTAACGATGGAAGTCTAGTAGTAGCTATTTCCAATGGGTTATTGATGAAATATAAAATGTATAAAATAAATTTTATTGCTGTAAATATGTATGAAGTTCGTAGGTATTACCAATGGAATAATGATAGACAAACATTTAAAAGATTGTTTAAATGCATATATCCATGAAAATGATTTTCTAATCTTTAAAAATGATTTTTCATAGATTATACTAATTATGATATGACTTAATATAATTTTTTGTGATATTACATATGGTGTAGATGATTGAGGGAGAATATAAAAGAATTCCATGAATGTCAGCAAAATGTTTGAGGGTGAATTCTTGTTAGCTTCAAAGCATATTCTTTGAATGAATGTTGAAGCATTTTTGAAATCCTTCCAATATTAACATTAGTTTTGGAATAAATTTTCATTTTCATAAAATTTTTTATAAAAATTCCAAATCTAACAAAGTTTGTAATCAGCTCAATAGCTCCTTAAAAGGAATTAAAGTTTTCTGGGACTACCTTTACTAAACTTAAAAAAAAAAAAGAATCTATTCCCATGACAATCCAGTCTTTTTCGTAAATTGGATTGCTTCTTCCTAAGGATAATATAGTGACTTCTGTTATCGCACTTTCGGTTACTTGAACATCAGCCTATGTACATAAAAAAATTCTTTTGACATTGACAATCCTTCATATTCTAGAAAACTAATGGCCCTTCCAGGGCAAATTTAGAATTTTTTCTCAGCAAATCATAATACAACTTCATAAAGACATTCAAATTCCACCACTAGTTAAGCTCTGTCACACTTGCGTCGGCACCTTAGTGTCCAACACGTTTAAAACGAGGACCTCATGTAAAAATTTTATCTTATTTGATGGAGCTGATTATACAAATTTTATAAATTTTATTCAATATTGTTTGTAGTGACCAAAATTAGCCTAAGCCCAAGGGCCACTTATTTCGAATTGGATCGTGAGTTACCATGGCCCTCAAATGTTGCATGGCCCAAATAGGCCTGTACAGGTCGTCTATTCCCAACAAAATGTATCTGGCATACTTGATTTTATATGACCATGTGCAATATTATACTAGTATATCCTAATCCCTCAAGATAAGCACATCCATATCAGTGATAGCATATAGATTATGCAAAGGAGAGACAAATAACTTTGATAGTCTTAGTGCTTAATTAATTGGATTAGTGTCGCCACTCTCTGGAGTCTATCAAAGAGTGGATCTATACACATCTCCATGACTTAAGTGCAGCTACAAATGTACCCCTTCTCCCAAGGGGAAAGGCATCCAACAATCGACACTATAATTCGTATTTACCTAGCCTACCTCCTATACACTCTTAAAGTTTGTCATTTACCCTTTTCATATAGCTTTACACTATTTCACTCTTTTTAATAACTGACTTGGGCGTTAAAGTGTCTTTGGTCAGCATCACACTCATGTCAAGGACTTACCTGCCTTTTTCATTTTCTATTTCACAACTTGCTAGTGCCCTAAATTTCGTAATTGTAGATCTTAGCGTCTACAATTTGGTGCCCACTATGGGCCCTATGGCCTCCTGGTTCCTTTACACAAACTCACTATGAAATGTTCTTTTCTTGCCCCAAATTCAATCAAGAAACTTGTACTGCAATGGGTCACAGACTTTTCACTTGTAATGAATCGATTTGCATGATATTGAAGCACTAATCGAATTAAAACAACTAGAAAAGAAAAATGTCCATATAGGTAGATGAATAGGTCATGCACTTGATCAGAAATTTTATTATCGTGAATTCAAGATTACAAAGAGCCCATAATAACAATTCTTTTTGAAATAAAATCTGATTCAATGGAATTAGAATTATAGTAAATTTGTAGTATTTGCTAACTAAGATTAATGCTAAGCTAAACTAGACTAAGTTAGACTAAGCTATGAAAGCAAGATAATAGGACAAAGATTCGCGGGCTTGTGGAACCCTTTGCTTCTAAGCATCATAAGCTTTATTCTCATGCTGCTCAGAAATTATCAACAAATTAACTTATTTCAGAGCCACAATAGTTAGTAGGGCCGTGCTTGATTTCTTCATTGATCCTCTTTTCAATTTGCTCAGAAGCTATTAACAGATCCATTGCATGTGCGTGCTTCCATTTGAGTTGGTCTCTACTTTTCTACATCACATGTATTTCACTTACTAATTTATTTTCTCTGGCCATATATCAGCATCGCAGTTCTCTTGGTCGTGCCTTCGACCTTATTTTCTCGATCTTTAGCCGCAATCGGCCTTTTCTTCATTCGACCATCCCAGGTCAGTAGGTGTGAATTTTGGGTGTGAACAAAAATAAAGATGATTCTGTCAAAAGATTAGCCGACTGATTAGATGCTTCTTTGTAGGTGGTATGATTGGGTGAATCTTCTTACTTTGATAATGGGTAGTCTTGGGTTTGGTTCAAAGTTCAAACCTAATCAGATCTGCAATCAAATAGAGGTCAAATAAGAGTAAAAGATTGGAATTCTATCCCCAGTGAGATCAGAATTAGTTTCCTAATATTAAAATTAATCTCATATAAATATGATATTCTAATTTGTAATTAGTTGCCTCAAGGCCACACTCCATCATGTATGTGTAGATATGAGAAGAGTGCATGAGAGTTTCTACATTCTTTTGTTCATCCAAAAATATGCATTTATAGTTTGAGTGTTTTGTGTGCTTTTCCACAAAAAAAAAAAAAAAAGAATCTTCTGGAGAGGGTTTAGGCTTTCCTATCATATGGATTTTTCGTCAAATTTTTTTGTTGTAATTCTTGTCTATGCAAAGATTATAACCACCATTATTATTGAATAGTGAATTTATCAAAGAGGAGTTTTGTGGATATACAAACAGAAGGCCAAACCATATAACATTCAATTGTTGCTTTTTGGGTATTTCCATTGTGCATTGATACGTGTATCTCCTTGTTGACTTATGTATTTCTACTATTTATTGGTGTGTGCATGTGTTCTTAGTTTCCTAATGGGTAGCTTTCCACAAACTTAACAAATTGTAAGCAATCCAAGAAATGTGGTACAGTTGGGTTATATGCATCAAGCTTCCACTCCAAGGATTTTTCTTCCTTGCTGGGCTTTCCTTAAAAGAGAATTGAATCTCCCACCACATAAAGAAACACATACTAGAGACATGGGTTCTTTTTCTTTTACTCCTAGATAGCTTCATGTAATTGACAAGATTCACCATTAGAGTTAAAAAAAAAAAGAAACAACTATAGTAACACACTCCATAACACATGTTATCCATGGCATCAACAAACTGAAGAAACTCCATAGTTTATTTCCTTATTCGGTTTATTTGTATATTATACTTGTATTAATTTCTCCTATTGTGAAAACACTGGGTAGTGTATATTCACCAAGTGTGGAAACTACAATACAAACAAGTTTGAAAGGCATAATACGGATAAGTATGAAGTCATAATACAGAATTACGTAATATGGGAATACATGACAAGGTAATCATTATTTTTGTTAATGATGTCATTGCTATGTATCATCTTCCTCCATGATGATGTCATCACATGTTTCATCTTTACCCGTTTTTGTGTCATCACCTATGGAATCAGTAGCTTATTGTGTTAGCACATATGCAGGCATTGCATCGGTGTATATGCAGTGCATATGCAGCCAATAGCTTATGAAAATCTATAAATAAGAAGGTCACCCAAAATCCTTTTTAATTCAATTAAGAAAATCAATATATTTCATTTTCTTCCTGCTTTTTCTATATTTCTTTGAACACTATATTTTGTAGTTATTTTACAAAACATTATCAACACGAGTCTTTATTGAGTAGTAAAGCAATAAAGCAACTCGATGACCCTATATTGGTTTGTTAAGAAAATTAAAAAGGAAGAAGTAATCCTTTCTTTTTAGCTACAATTTATTTGTACTTCATATATTGAAATGGAAAATATCACCAAATGCGAATTCACGGTTCTTAATATCTCAAGAAAAAATTTTCTATCTTTGGTTTTCTATGCTAAAATCCATCTTCATGCAAATAATCTTGGGAAACTATTAAGAAAGGAAATAGCACTCCCTACAAGATTGCGCAAAAAGTAATGATTTTCCTTTGGCATCATATCCATGATGGATTGAAAACCAAATATCTTTTGGTTAAAAATCCCCTTACTCTTTGGAAAAATCTTAAAGAAAGATATGACCACAACATATATATATATATATATATATATATATATATAAAACAGTGTCTCATTATGATTGGATGCACTTGAGGTTGCAAGATTTCAAATGTGTTAGTGATTATAACTCCATTATGTTCAAAATGAGTTCTCAATTGAAAATTTTCCAGAGAACCTAACACTGAACAACAAAAGTTAAAGAAGTCATATTCCACATTTCACACATCGAATGTGCTCCTGCAATAGCAATATCAAGAATGTAGATTTACAAAATATTCAAGTTGATATCATATCTTCTTGTTGTTGAACAAGACAACAAGCTTTTGATGAAGAATTATCAATTACGTCCAATTGGCTCAACACCATTACCAAAAGTGAATAGGGTTGAATTCCAAACATAAATGCAGCATATGTTTATATTGATAGAAATTAACATGGTTGAGGCTATGGATAAGGTCGAGGTCGTGGTCGTGGTTGTAGCTGTGGCCATGGCCGTGGAAGGAATAAAACATGGTCATATAATGATTCAAATTCCATTATAAAAGGAAACTATAACCATCAGAAGTAGAGCAATCCTCACCAAAAAAAGAAGACGAAATAAGTCATCTCAAGGGAACAATAATGTTTGTTATCGGTATGATGGCATTGCGTGTTGGTCACATACTTGTCATATGCCAAACCATTTGGTTGGTCTACATCAGGTACTAATAAAAGGAAAAGTTAAGAGCACCAAAATGAACTTTGTTGGTCATGGTGAATCTATTGATATTACATATCTTGATGTTAGGATTTCTTTTGCAAAATCTAGTGGGAAAAAAGATCACTTAATTAGAGATGGAAATGTCCAAATAAATTAATGTATTTCTCTTCCTTTTTAGCTGTTATCTTTTGTACAACATATTTGTTTTCTGCTAATATGAAAATCATTCTTTTTGGATTATATTTATTTTAATTAATAACATATAAGATCCATAAATCTTGTTGTTCCAATATTAGATATCAAGATGAATGGAGAAGATATATGTTTGGTTGATACTGCAATTAGCAAAGGCTTCATAAGAGCTAATATTGTATTATGTGGCACAAAATTAAATATTGTTGTGCACTATATTATAGAAATCCAAAAGAAATTTGCTAAGTTTTAAAGATATTCACAAAAATGGATATCATATTGAGACTATAAATGAAAATAGCAAATAATATCTTTGTATTACTTCTTCCCAGTTATGTCAGAAGCATGTATTACATTAGACAACCATATGAGTAGTTGAGTCACATGTTGTGCAAAAGTAAGAGAGTAATGATCCTAGAATGTTCATGCTTTGGCATGATAGACTTGGTCATCAAGGGGAAATAATGATGCATCAACTAATTGAGAACACACTTGGTCATTCCTTAAAGAATTAGAAGATTATATTACCAAGTGATTATTCATGTATTGCTTGTTCTCAAGGAAAGTTGATTGTGAGACCATCTCTAACTAAAGTTGCTCTAGAATCCCCAAAGTTTTTGGAAAGAATTCAAGGGGCTATTTGGACCTATTCATCCCACCTTGTGGTCCATTCTATTATTTTATGGGTTGAATAGATGCTAAATGGTTGCATGTTTGTCTACTATCATTTGGAAATTTTGCATTTGCTAGACTACTTGCTTTAATTATTCAACTAAGGGCACAATTTTATGATTTTTCTATTAGAACCATTCGTCTTTATAATGTTGGTGAATTTTCATCTAAAGCTTTGATTCTTATTGCATGTTTATTATAGTTAATGCTGAAAATCCTCTTCATCATGTACATACTCAGAATGGTTTAGCTGAATCTTTTATTAAAAGACTTTAGTTGATTGCAAAACCTACTTTTGAGAACAAAACTCCCCGTGTCAGCTTAGGGACATGCAACTTTACATGCTGGTGCATTAATTCGTATTTGGCCCATGGCTTATCATAAATACTCTCCATTATAATTTGTGCATGGTCATCCACCAAATAATTTTAATCTGTGAATTTTTTGTTGCACTGTACAAGTTCCTATTCGACCAACACAACATAGCAAAATTGGTCCACAAAAGCATCTAGGGATTTATTTTGGATTTGATTCCCCTTCTATTATTCGATATATAGAACCTTTGACAGCTGATCTATTTAGAGAACACTTGCAAATTGTTATTTTGATGAGACATTATTCTCACCCTTAGGGGGAGACAAACTGCAACCAGAAGTATAGCATAATGTATCCTAGAATATAGTATCATTGTCTCACTTGGATCCAAGAACGAAACAATGTGAACTTGAAGTGCAAAGGATCATTCAATTGCAAAGCATTAAAAATAATTTACCAAATGTATTTACCGACACAAAAAACATTATGAAATCACAGAAACCTATTGCAAATGTGCTAGCACAAATTGATGTGTAAGTATAATTTATAACAAATACAACAACAAACGCATATAAACCATGCCAAAAGCATGGTAGACCTATCAGAACAAAGACACTGTACTCCCAAAAAGGGGAACACAAGGGGAAGATACAGGAAGTTTAGATCCTAAAGATTCCATGGCATTGGAAAGCACGACAAATGTAATAGAACCAGTCAATATTAGTGGATGCATAATCCCAGAAGAGGCCGAGTATCCAAATAATGAATTATGTGTCTCCTTGAATGGCATTGATTCAAGATGAAATTACTTTGAATGATATCTTTATTTTCATGGTAGCACTTGAAATAAATGAGGTGGATCCTAAACCACAACATGTGGTAGAATATCGACAAAGAAATGATTGGCTAAAATGAAAAGATGTTATATGGATAGAAATAAGCTCGTTAGAAAATCAAAAGGTATTTAGATTTGTCCAAACACCTATAGATGTAAAACTTGTTGGATATAAATGGGTGATTATGCACAAGCAAAATGAGGCAAATAAAATCGTGAGATATAAAGCATGACTTGTAGCCTAAGGCTTTTCACAAAGACCTCACATTGATTATGAGATAACATATTGGCCAGTTATAGATGCAATTGGTTTTTGATTTCTAATTGGCCTAGCCACTTTTGAAAATTTAGACATGCATCTAATGGTTGTTTTATAATATATGTGTGTGTGTGTGTAGATATAAAGCAAAACCCGTCACATGTTTTCAATCAAATTACAATGATTCTTATATGAATTAAAATTGTAAGGATGAATGTCATATAGTATATCTAAGTGAATACTTGATTAAAGAGGGGTTTATCAATGATCATATCTTGCATTTTCATAGAGAAATCAACCATGGGATTTGCAAATATTGTAGTATATGTTGATGATCTCAATTTTGTGAGAACTCTAGAAGAACCCACTAGTATTGCAACCTACTTGGAAAAAGAGTTTGAAATGAAAAATATGGGATAAACAATGTTCTATCCTAGACTTCAAATTGAGAATTTTGTAAAAAAGATGTTTCTCCATCAATCAAATTATATAGAAAAATCCTAAAGCATTTTTATATGAATAAAAGCTCATGCTTAGTCAATCTCGATGGTTCTTAGGTCACTTGATGTGACAAAAGATCTTCCCGTCCTCAAGAAGATCGTGAGAAGTTACTTGGTCCAGAAGCACCATATTAGTACAATGGTGCGTTAATGTATCTTGCCAATTGTACAAGACCAGATACTACTTTTTTCTACCAATTTGCTAGCCATATTTAGTCCTGCTCCTATTCAAAGGCATTGCAATAGAATCAAACACATAATACATTGTTTATGTGGCACATCAGACATTGGCTTATTTTACTCAAGAAAGTTGCAAGCACCATTAATTGGCTATGCAAATCCCAGATATCTATTTAACCCCCATAAAGCAAGATCATAGAGCACTATCTACTTACTTAAGATGACATAACTGTATCACTGCAACCCATGCAACGAACCAAGATTGCTATGTCTTCAAATTATGATAAGATTCTAGTAATTCATGAAACTAGTCGAGAATGTACATGGTTGAGATCCATCATCCAACATGTCTAGGGATCATCTAGGTCTAACTTCTAGCAAAGATAAGCCAACTACATTATATGAAGACAATAGCATGTATCACCCAAACCAAAGGTGGGTATATTAAAGGTGACAGAATGAAGCATATTTCACCAAAATTTTACTATACACATGAGCTTCAAAAGAATGGTGTTATTAGTATTCAGCAAGTTCACTCAAGTAAAAATCCAGCAGATCTGTTCACTAACACTTTACCAACAATGATTTTCAAGTTACATGTCCAGAAATTTGGATTTTGTTGCCTAAACGATCTATCACCATAACCTATGTCATGATGAAGGGGAAAAGGTATCTATGTACTGTACTCTTTTTTCTTCTACAAGGTTTTTCTTCCACTGAGTTTTTCCTAGTAACGTGTTAATGAGGCATGCCAAATAAAAGAATATCATTATAAGAATAATGTACTGTTTTTCCTTAGTCAAGTTTTTATCCCATTGGGTTTTCCTTGACAAGGTTTTGAGGAGGCATATTCTTGTGGTGAATATCCAAGGGTGAAAATACTATGCAATGAATATTCACCATGCGGATGCGGTGAATATTCACCAAGTGTGAAAACTGTAATTCGAACAAATATGAAAGGCATAACACGGATAAGCATGGAGCCGGAATACAGAATTACATAATATGGAAATGTGTAGAAGATAGTCATTATTTGTATTGATAATGTCATCTCCCATGTCATCTTCATCCATGACCACGTCATCACCTGTGTCATATGCATCCATTTATGTCTCATCATCTGTGTAATAAGTAGCTTATTATGCCAGCACATATGCAAGCATTGCATCAGCGTATGTGCATTGTTTGTGAAGTGTTCGTGCAATTTGCAGCTTATGAAATTTATAAATAGGGGTCACTCCAAACCATTTGTAATTCAATTCAGAGAATCAACATATTTCATTACTTCTTGATTTTTTTATATTTCTTTGCCTACCATATTTTGTAGTTATTTTATAACACCAATAAAATTCTCAAAATAAACCAGTTTATAGTACTCATACATCACTATTTTGCAATTTGGAATCAATTGCCTTATCCCATATGTGTGTACTTGTGGCAAACTAGGGATGGCAACGGGACGGTACCCTGCCCGTGAAGGAATTCCAAACCCGCTACCAGGATAGCATCTCAATTCTCATTTCTATCCCAAACCCAGATAAAAATTAAATAGGAATCCCATTTCTAGAACTTCCCAAACCCGTAGGTACTCGGAACGTCCCAAACCCGGTTAAAAATTTTAAAATTTAAATAAAAAATTTTAACAAGAAATGTCCCAAACCCGAATTTAAGACATGTTCTCAACCCCGGAAACCAAATTAAATCACTAAATTTTAAAAATCTAACCAGTCAAATAATTTTTCCTAAAAAATCTAAACAATATCCCTAAAATATATTAAAAAAATAAAATTTTAAAGAGTAAAAGGTTAAGGGTTGTAACCTTACTATTACTAGAAAGTAAAAGCTTTTTCTTAATTTTTAGTATATAATATGTATTTACATACTTAGAACTATAATTAATTAATAAATATAAAACACCTATATATATACACACACACACATTTATATATATATATACACACACATATAATCTGAACATATATGTGTATATATATATATCCGGGTTCGGGAATGCGAGTACCTAGGGGGTGAATCTCAATTCTGTCCCAAACTCTAACGAGTATTTTTAATCGTTTCGGATCCGTTCTGGGTTCTTAACAGGACTGATTTTATAAGATTTTAATCGGGTCGGTAGATATTGAGTACCTTAAGTCACTTGTCCCATTGTCATCTCTAATTATAAGAACTTTGAAACTTTTTAGCAGATTTGTTGCCGTGGAGATAAAGCAATATTTAACCATTGGATGTGGTTGCATGATATCCCAACTCCGGACCGTGACAAAAGCTTAATGAATCAAGAAACTTTGTAATAGCTTCTGATTTTGCCGGAAATACTGAGGAAGCATTTTCTGATGACGCTCTTCAATACAATGAATGTAAGTTAATTCGTGAGAACAGAAAGAAAATAAGGGAGATGAGAAGAGGCGAGCTTGTCCTGTAGAATATCAGCACAAGTTTCGTTTATTCTTCAAAAAGTAACAAGAAGATTGTAGGAAAAATTTACACTCTATGCAGCTATAACAAATGAATTCTATCTCCAAGCAGATGAAGTTGCTAGAGCTCTACTCTTCCATCCAAGATAAAGAGCACCACTGTTCTCCTCAAGACGGTAATTTGCACTATACTCCTTTAAAATGCCCCTGACGGTATCACTGACCGAGGAACTTAAAGGGCACTGAATGAAGCCAGCCATCATGAGTCTCATCCTCCACTTGCCAAAAAGTTCATGCCTCTCTACCCTCTCAGGCCCCTCACAAGAGATTATGTTGACAATGTCTCGAGCTACACAATGCTCTTCCGCACTGATCCGCTGTTTATCATCCCTAGGCAGGCGTGCATCAATTGACTCAAACATGGCTGTATAATAATCTAAAGTTTCACAGAACCGCAGGAAAAATGGAGTAGTGTTTGTGTTAGATTCTTGTTCAATAACGGTCACAACCTTGGGTGATAAGCTCTTAACTAGCCTTAATAGGCGGTCTCGGTGATTCATCGTGGTTACACTCTCATCGGGCATGTGGTGCAACATGTAAGGAAAATTTACAGCCAGGGCCTCATTGTGCTGAATGTGAAGGTTTTCTAGGTGGACTTCACAACCTGACATACCAGCTGCATGGAATTCAAATGGCACCCCATATGACTCGGCAACTTTTGCTAATCTCTGACCCACTAGCTCAAGGCCTCCACCTCGAGCATGAGTTGAATGGGAATCATCAACACCAGTGATGCGGATGAAAGGGGCTCTACCAGACCGCTGTGCTAGGGTCTGGATGAAGAAAACCCACTGGCTACCCTGCGCAATCTGAAAATCTATTATGTGGATTCTGTCCTCATTCTCCATGGCTTCACGTATTACAGCATTGGCAGAGAAGTAAGCAAACTTGTAATATGGGCAAATTTGATAGAGAACAGTCACGTAGGACATCAACTCTGAGCTTGTTGGTTCTTTGCACTTCAACTTTTTGTATATAATGCTTCCTGAGAACAACAACCTCGCTCTAAGACCTTCTAACATGTATGCACCCAATCGCTGTATAGGGTCCCCAGACACAGACACCTTTGGTTCTAACATATTCATCAAGACTTCTGCAGTTGCAATATCAGCACCTGATAGTGCTTGAGCACATGCAACAAGCAGTTGTTTTAAGTCCATTTGTGGTACCATTTCGAGTATCTGATTCCATCTTGACAAGGAAGAGGGCTTTGAGAATGCGTTGCCAAATGAGCAACTGCAACTGTCATCAATGTCAGATTCAGGCCCCAGCAATTTGTCCTCTATTTCTCTCAGTGCATGCCTTAGTTCACTGCCATCATCAACTCCAGAAGATCCACTTAATGGTGAACCATAGGTATTATCAGAAGAATGATGCAGATCTGACGTGTAAGACTGAGAACACTGGGGAGAAAAAGGAGTCCTATTAGAAGAGACGCTTACTGCTGGAGGTGAATCATACATTAAATAATCTGTTGCAGGTGCTGACTCCAAAGTGAAGAATTGTTCATCGAAATTCTGGAGAGAAACTTGGTTTTCTGATTGCTATCATTACTGCAAATGTTGCTGTTTGAAACTTGGAAAGAAGATGAGTAATATGGTTCCATCTGCTGCAAACTCTGATGGTATAGTTGGGAACCAGAACCTGAATTCCTCTGTTCCTCAAATGCTTGCTTCTTCAGAAAAATACTGGTCAGGGTAATGTCAACACCTTCTTTGGGGAAATTCTATCAGCACTTTGCTACTCTTCTCAACTTGGGCAAGATGAAACATATACATTAAGAAACCACGACATCCTAAAGACAAGTGGATAAATTCATCAATGAAAAGTGATGATCATGCTCTAGAAGTTCCGAACCCCCTCCTAATAGTACTGCCCTAGGAATTAACAGAATATAAAGAATGCCAGGACCTGCAAGAGAAAGGAAATATGATAATTGATGGTTGATTGTTAGAGAGCAGGAAAAAGAAAAAATAAGGCAATTAACTTGGAGAAAGTTAATCTTTCTCTTCAAACAACTACAATGCTTAGCAATGGTAGGATAAAAATCATCTATAATGATTATCACAAAGACATTCTATGTGTAGCTTGGCCATCAATGCTAGAGTTGCACCAGTATCTAAAGAAAAGGTCAAGTGCTAAAAGGAAATCTCAAGAATGAACTCCAAAGACACCCCTATGATCTCACTGAACGACAAGACAAAATTTTTTATAAAGATGATAAAGAATAAGATACAGCTAATCCAACTACGAACTAAGCTATCCTAATATGCCTGTTTTATGTCTAAGAAGATAGAGATTCCTTAAAAATAAATAAATAAGTAATCTTCAATAGAAAGACTCATATTTGGGATAGATAATACTGAAGAATAACTAAAGTGACAACATAAGGCCATTCTAGTACTTATTTGAAAATATTAAAACAACACAAACCATAACCCAGCAGAATTATACAGGAATTAAAAAAAGAGGTCCTAAGTACTTGGGTAAACAACTCAACTGAAACTCAGTACAATTCTGGTTGACAATCAATGAGCAATTAGCAGTACAAAGCCTACACTATAAACCACAAGATTACTGTGAAACCCTCCTTCCACACAACCGCCCACCCAGCAATAACATCTACAAAGAGAGGGGGGATAGTGGGCAAGGTGAAAAAAAGAGATGGCAAAGTAAAAAGGATGCTTTAAATCTGATCAGAGACTGAAGACTTCAACTAGTAATATACTAGACAGCAAAGCCCTAGTACATCAATTCTACAAGAACATCTTATTTAGTAAAGCAGGACTTCCATTTAAAGATCACCTTTCTAATGCAAATGCTACACAATAGTGAGTCCTCATGGCCAACAGAAAAGTGATCTACCAGAATTCTAACCCCAACCCCAAATATAATGAGAAAGAAATATCCTCAAAAGTTCCACAGAACAATCAAACATATGAAAATCCCATTACCATTATAAGTTCCTCTGATTATTTCTTGCCCTTCCTTTCTTTCCTTTCTTTTCCCACATATCCAAGTTCTACTGAACATATTAGTGTGCTACGAAGTCAATACTAACTTTCCAATTAATTCTTACAAACAAGTACTTGTGAAGACATCATTAAATGTTGTTGAATATGGCCCGTATTCTTGGGCAACAAAAATAGCAGATTTCCTTGTTAGCATATTACCTTATTCGCTTGTTACCTTTTGTAGCACATAATTAATTAGTTGCCTTTTCTGCTTAATAGGTTTAGGAAACCTTTGCACTATAAATATGTGGCAATACTCATTATGTTATGTGTGAGACAGAAACCAAAGTGAGAGCCTTGTAGCATTCGTGATCAATAATAGAATTATTCTCTACTGCCCGTAGACGTAGGCTTTAAAGCCGAACCACGTAATTCTTGTGTCCGTTATTTCTTCTCGTAATCTTCGTGTTTGCATGTTTTTCCCCAACAAACTGGTATCTAGAGCTTAGGTTTATTTCGCTGCGAGAGGGGAAAAAAAAAGACCAAAACTCAATTAAAGTCAAACCAAACAGTGCCTTGAAAAGCCAAAATAAGTTTCAAGCCAAACAGAGCCTTAAAATCACCAATGTCTGCCGAAATTTAACTTCACAATTCCGTTGACGAAATTGCACAATATTGGTACCAAAAGCTTCCTCTCGAAGAGAAGAGTTGATTGAAGGTGCTTGTGTCGAGTATCGGTGACCGGAATCGCGTTTTTCAAAAATCGAAAGGTCGCGAGTTTGCTTGGTGGTTGCCAGCGGTTCTTCGGCGTGAACATCAGCAATAAATCAGTGCCGTTGAGGTCTACGTTGCACAAGGATCATTTTGGCATGCTCGGTGTTAAGTTTGGTGGCTGGTGGTGAGAGTTTTGACTGGGCGGGTCGAGCTTCTTGTTTGGGTTGGCTAGCGGGTAGAGAAGAAACAACCCGCGGGTTGGTGGTTTTGCGTCGAGTTTTTGATTTCGGGTATTTGGTTTTATTTTGGGGTCGGGTTCTAGTTTTGGGTTGGGTAGAAGGCTAGGGGTTGGACCGGGTTCTGGGTTAATTTTTTTTGTGTATGTTGGGCTTGGGTAGTTTCCAAAATAAGAAGGAAAATTTTTCTTTGGGCTTGGGCTTTGGGTATAGCCTAAGAGGAAAAAGAAAAGAAAAGAGTTTTTATTTTTGGATTTCGGCCTAGTACAGGAAACAAAAAAAAGGACCAGTTGACCAGAGTTTGACCTCGTTGACCAGGGTTTGACCGGGGTTGACTTGACCGTTGACCGTTAACCGAGGGTTGACCGGGTTTGACCAAAGCCTTACCCCATGTTTTTCGACGTGCTGAGTCCGTTTTTGGGCTATGTTTTTCCAGATTCTGCTCCGAAGTACGTGTTTAGGGACGGTGTTGACTTTGACCAACAGGTTTGACTTTGACCGGTGTTGACCAAAGTTGACCAGGGGTGTTCCTAAGGTTTTTCGACGTGCTGAATCCGTTTTTGCGATCCATTGAGCCAAATTCCATCCCGAAGTGTGAGTTTTGTGCAAATGAAGATGTCTTCCACAGGTGGAAAGTTTGAAATCGAGAAGTTTGACGGGAGAATGAGTTTCAGTCTTTGGAGGATCAAATTCAAGGCATTTATGACAATGCAAGGACTTTGGAAAGTCATTGAAGAAGTGATCCCGGAAAAGACGGAATCAGCAGTGAGAGAAGAACTCGAAGCGAAAGCCTTGAGTGCAATACATATGTCCGTGACAAATGAAGTATTGCTGGAGATTACTGAGAAGACGACAACAGTTGAGGCTTGGAATACTTTGGTGGAATTGTATGCATCTAAATCTCTCACCAATCGCCTCTACTTGAAGAAGCGATTGTATCATCTTAGAATGAAAGAAGGTACGTCACTAAAACAACACATTGATGAGTTTACCTCTTGTTTTATTGCTTTGAAGGAGGTGGGTGTTAAAATTGATGACGAAGATCAAGCTATGATCGTATTATGCTCCTTACCGCCTTCATATATGAACTTTGTGGACACTATGTTGTACGGGAGGGATAAAATTACCTTTGAAGATGTGATTATTTCATTAAAATCGAAGGATCTTCAAACACATATTCCGGGACATAGGGAAGAAGTTCATGGGCAAGGTTTAGTGAGTAGAGGGATATCGGAGAATAGAGGGGGATCTTCGAGTAGAAAGAAAAGCAAGTTAAGGTCAAAATCAAGAGTAAGGAAGCTACGCTGTTTCGAGTGTGGTGAAAAGGGTCACATTAAGAAAGAATGTCCAAAACTGAAAAAGGGAAAGAAAAAGGTAGAGAATTCAGCTAATGTGGTGGAGAGTGCTGACAGTGATAGAGATAACTCGAGTAGTACCGGGAAAGTTTTGACTGTGAGTGGATCACAGTGGCATAATCAATGGATTCTTGATACTGGTGCAACGTTCCATATGTGTCCTAAGCGCGACTGGTTCTTTTCTTATTCCAAAAGAGAAGGGAAAGTTTTTCTAGGCAATGATCTTTCGTTGAAAGGTGGAAGGAAGGGCATCGTAAATATCAAGATGTTTGATGGTATTACAAGATCTCTCGAGTGTTGGCACGTACCGGAGTTGAAGAAAAACTTGATTTCTCTTGGGCGTTTGGATTCTCATGAATACAAATTCCGAAGTAAGAATAGTGTCTTAAAGGTGACCAAAGGTGCAATTGTGCTCTTGAAAGGGAACTTGACTGGTGGCCTATATGTCCTTCAAGGTAGTACAGTTACAGGTGTTGCAGCTGTTACATTCGAGGAGAGTGATAATGACATTCTGTGATTATGGCACAAAGGTTGGGCCATATGAGCGAGAGTGGGTGACCAGTGAGCAAGAGGATTTGCTTTGTGGACAAAGAACTGGAAAGCTTGAATTCTGCGAGCATTGTGTCTTTGGAAAGCAAACCAGGGTGAAGTTCAGCAAGGGGCAGAAGAACACCAAAGGCACACTTGATTATATTCATTCTGATCTTTGGGGTCCTAATAAAGTCCCTTCCAAGAAAGGTGCCAGGTATTATATCACTTTCATTGATGCATACTCTCGGATGGTATGGGTATACTTCTTGAAAACTAAAGATGAGGCGTTTCCAACATTTGTCGAGCGGAAGACGTTGATTGAAAAGCAGACTGGTAAGCAAATTAAGCGTCTTAGGACTGACAATGGGTTGGAATATTGCAATAAAGAGTTTGATGAGTTCTGCAGGAAACATGGCATTGTGAGACACCGCACATGTGTAGGGACACCACAACAGAATAGAGTTGCAAAACGCATGAATAGAACTCTGGTGGAGAGAGCTCGTTGTATGCTCTCCCAATCTGGTTTGAGTCAAGACTTTTGAGCTGAAGCTATCAATACGGCATGCTACTTGGTGAATAGGTCTCCATCCAAAGCTATTGAATTGAAAACTCCTTTTGAGTTATGGTGCAGTAAGCTTCGACTACTCTCGATTGAGGGTGTTCGGTTGCCCTGCATACGCTTACGTGAAGGATGGCAAGTTGGAGCCGAGGGCAAAGAAATGCATATTTCTAGGCTATGCGTCCGAGAGGAAAGGTTACAGGTTGTGGTGCACAGATACAAAGTCTCCAGGTTTCCTCATCAGCAGGGATGTCATATTCAATGAGTCTGCTTTATTAGACCAAGAAAAGGAGAAAGCGGTAACTGGTTTAGACCATAGTGTCAAAGAGCAGGTGGAGGTATTTGCTGATGTTCTAAATGTTCCATCTAGCAATAGTAGCAGTCAAATTCAGCCGACTCAGCCAACTGAGGTACATGATCAAAATGTGCCTGAACAATGTATCTGACATTGCCATTGGGCGAGAAAGGAGACAAATTAGAGAGCCTCAAAGGTGCGGATACGCTGATCTTGTTGCTTATGCTTTGGTATTGCGAAACAATTGAAGGACATGAGCCGAATTCATACAAAGAGGCCATATCTGGGAAAGATTCTGCTTAGTGGGTGGGTGCCATAAGTGAGGAGATTGAGTCTCTTCATAAGAATCAAACGTGGGAGCTTGTTGAATTGCCTAAGGGACAGCGAGTTGTCGGTTGCAAATGGGTTTACAAGAAAAAGGAAGGTACTCGAGGGGTTGAAGGTCCTCGATACAAGGCACGGTTGGTGGCAAAAGACTATACACAAAGGGAGGGTGTTGACTTTAACGAAGTGTTCTCTCCGGTTGTGAAGCATAGTTCCATCAGGGTTTTACTTGCCTTGGTTGCTCTTCATAACTTTGAGCTTGAGCAGCTAGATGTGAAAACGACGTTTTTGCATGGTGATCTTGAAGAGCAAATTTACATGAGTCAACCGGAGGGGTATATAGTTCCTGGTAAGGAGAACCATGTTTGCAAACTGAAGAAGTCCTTGTATGGGTTGAAGCGATCACCTCGGCAATGGTATAAGAGATTTGACACATTCATGATAGGTCTTTGGATACACAAGGAGTGCCTATGACAGTGTGTGTATCTCAAAAGGCTTCCGGATGGTTCGTTTGTGTACTTGTTGTTGTATGTTGATGATATGCTTATTCTGCTAAAAGCATGTCATGTCGACAATTAAAGAAGCGACTAGGTGATGAGTTTGAGATGAAGGATCTTGGAGCAAAGAAAGAAGATTCTTGGCATGGAGATTCACGGATATAGAAATCTTTGGGAAGTCGCTCTTGTCTCAACAGAATTATATTGAGAAGGTCTTTGGAGCGTTTGGGATGCTTAAAGCTAAGCTGTGAGTGTGCCGCTTCTGCTCATTTCAAGTTGTCTGCAGATTTGTCACCTAAAGCGAGGAGGAGGTGGAGCATATGTCTCATGTTCCATACTCGAGTGCTGTTGGTAGCTTGATGTATGCTATGGTGTGCACTCGACCTGATATTTCACATGCAGTTAGTGTTGTGAGCAGGTATATGACATCACCTGGGAAAACACACTGGGAAGCGGTGAAATGGATAATGAGATATTTGCGTGACACTGCGAATATAGGATTGCTATTTAGCAAGATGACTGGAGATTGCGCGAAGTTGGTGGGTTATTGTGATTCAGACTTTGCGGGTGACCTTGATAAGAGAAGATTTCTGACGGGTTACGTGTTTACTCTCTGGATGTGCTATCGGTTGAAAGCGACATTACAGTCTCGTGGCATTGTTGACTCTCAAGCGGAGTACATGGCAATTGCGAGAAGGCGTGAAGGAGGCCATGTGGTTACAAGGCACAGTTCGTGATCTTGGTACGCAACAAGATACAAGTACAATCTTTTGTGATAGCCAGAGTGCAATCCATCTGACGAAGAATCAGATGTATCATGAGAGGACTAAACACATTGATATCAGATATCATTTTATCAGAGATGTTGTATCACAAGGAATCATATCGGTGCAGAAGATATCTACCCATGAGAATCCAGCAGATATGATGACTAAGGTGGTTCTAGTCAGCAAGTTTAAGCATTGCTTGGACTTGGTTTCTATTTGCGGTACGGAGCATTAAGCTCTTGGAGGCAGTTGGCTGCAGGGATGATGGTGTATTGATTAGAGCGAATACGTGCCAAGGTGGAGATTTGTTGAATGTGGCCCGTATTCTTGGGCAACAAGAATAGCAGATTTTCTTGTTAGCATATTACCTTATTCGCTTGTTACCTTTTGTAGCACATAATTAATTAGTTGCCTTTTCTGCTTAATAGGTTTAGGAAATCTTTGCACTATAAATATGTGACAATACTCATTATGTTATGTGTGAGAGAAAAACCAAAGTGAGAGCCTTTTAGCATTCGTGATCAATAATAGAATTATTCTCTACTGCCTGTGGACGTAGGCTTTAAAGCCGAACCACGTAATTCTTGTGTCCATTATTTCTTCTCATATTCTTCGTGTTTGCATGTTTTTCCCCAACAAATGTAATCCAGAATAAGATAAATCATAAAGACATATCCTCTACGAACTTCAATAAACTAACTCAATTTTGATTGTGCCCGATGTTCACAGGTCAACAAGACAAGGATTATAACCTGTTACCGAAACAGGAAAGGTAATTTGATCACAGGTTATGTATTTAAAGCTGATAAAACTCAGATCCATCAAATACAAAAACATGAATCGTATATTCAGAGAACCTTCACCCCTTCTGTGTTTTTAAATAACAAAGACCCCATGTCAGTATCTTGATAACCCATGAACAGAACAGTATGAAATCACACACGAAAATCAAGAGTTGGATTTAATTGACATAACAGATTTATCTATCAAGATTAAAACTCAAATACTCACACAGAACATCAGTTCTTGAAAACTAACATACTGAATTGATATGACAGATTTATATAACCAAGAGAAAAAAAGATTGAGTAAAAACAAATGCAAATTTAAGTAATAAATAATATACTCAACTGATGGACAAATTTAAATCATTAAAAAAATTGAGTAGAATAGATAAAACCTTACGACTTCTAACTAATATATTTAATTGATATACAAATTTATATCATTAGGGGAAAAAAAGAGAAGAAAAGAACCACCTTTAAACTTGTCATCAACTCAGTAAACCCAAATCATTTATGAAGCTAACGATAAGTACTAAATTCAAAGCTAAATATCATGAAAGAAAACTATGACCACGCAAATCGATAGAAAAAGTCAACTCTTTGACCATTACATAGATAACAAATCTTGATTCATACAATAAAAGAAACAAAGGAATCACGAGAAGAAAGACCCTTCTTGGAAATTAATTTTATTTTTATTTATTTATTTAAAAGAGAGAAAAAAAAAAAAAACCTGATGCTTATGCTGACTTCAGAGTGAGGTGGTGATGTTTCTGTCTTTCTTTCTTTCCGTGTCTGCGAGATGGCAGTCAATTTATCGTACTTTTTATATGCTTTATGAACGCGGTGGAATACGGCAGAGTTTTCGTTTTGACTTATTTATTAAAAGGGTTAACCAAAGGAGAACCCCTTTCCCATCTGGCCAGAGGCCCCTTAATCAGGCGGGAGGTAAATCGAGGGATGTGCGTGAGTGGCAGCCCGATCGTTTTGACTTATTTATTTATTTGTTTGTTTGTTTATTTATTTTTTTTGTGCAGGATAATAACGGATTAACTTTTTTAAAAGTAATTTTTTTAATAATTTTTAAAAAATAACTTTTTTTAAAAAGCTAAAATTTTGTCTTCTAAACAAAATGGTATTTTAATTTTTTTAGAAGTGAAATTAAATAGTTATTGTAAAAATAATATAATTTTTTTAAGAAAAAAAAAGTATTTTTTTTGGGAAAAAAAAAAAACCAATCCAAACAGGCACTAAATGCCCTTGATTTAGAACATGTTTGGAAGTGTTTATAAGTTGGTTAAACTTACTTATAAGTAGAAAAAAAAAATTTATATGTTTGAAAAATTTTGTTTATAAGTAAAGTTAACCTATAAATAACAAAAAAGTATCAACCTCCAACTTAATTTTTGAGCGACGTATAAGTACTAAGGTTACCATTGGTATACTAAAATGGAAATATCATTTCAACTTCTAATTTCTTTTCTTTTGTTTGGTAAAATTAACTAAAGTTGGAAAGCTCATTCGTATGGCTGGCCTTTAAAAAAAAAGTAGGAAAACTCATTCCTTAGTCAAAGCCAAGAAATAAGTATTCCAACTTAAGTAAAGATTAATAAAAAATAAAGTTAAATATCAAAAATAATCTATTTCACATCCATTATTGAACAAGTTTCCAACCATTATTTGAAAATAACAAAATTGAAAAATCTAAAAATTTGAAAACTAAAAAAAAAATAAAAAAAGTTACAAATTTAAAATTTTTAAAAATAAAAAATAAAAGTTTGAAAAATAAAAAATAAACATGTCTATTCTATTTTTGACTCTAATCTAGTTAAAAAACATGTGTATTTTTATTAGATGGTTAACTTCTCTCTTTTAATTATATTAAGAAAAGTAAACAAATTGAAACATTATGTTAAAATAAAAATGATAGAATAAGAAATGTTATACTTTATTGTGATAAAAAAACCTGCAAGAGTATTTTAGTCTATTGCTATGCATAAACTTAAGTTTATGCCAAATAAAAGAATAAGTGTATTTTTGTTAATAGAATTGATTTTTCATTTCTTTTTAACTTGTTAAAATAATTTTACCATATACATGAAATAAAATGAGTACTCTATTCTAGCTTTTTTTTTTTATAATTTTAACCAACACAAGAAAAAGAATAATTATTCCGTGAATATTCTGGCTTGAATCGCATTTTGCCTTGAATAATAATTCTTTTCCAAACCATTCTATCATACCAAACGAATTTTAAAAGTTGACCGAATACAATTACATTCATACCATTAAATTAAACAAAAATAACTACTCCTTAATTAATGAAGGTCCCTTTTTAATTATTTTAACAAATTCTACTGTTTATAATTATATATTTACTAAACATGTTAATAGTTTATAAATACATGCTATCGAAACACTCATCTACTTATTTGATATTTACTTATAGGCATGAAAACTTATAAGCATCAACGGTTTACAAGCAACTTAGAAAAGTAAAGCCAAACGGCTCTTAAGAGACATTGCAAATGCCCATTTAAGACACACGTTGCACCATATACACTCAATACCACGTTTTATACGTTCCCTAAATAATACTTAGGGCTTATTTAGTTTGAATTTTTTCAAAAGCACTTTTTCTTACAATTTTTTAAAGAAGTAATTTTTTTTTTAAGAAACTAAAAATTTTTACTTTTAAAAAAAACTGTGAAAGAATTTTTTTTGAGTTTTAATTTTTCTAAAAATCAATCCAAACAATTATTGCAAAAAGAATAAACTTTTTAAAAAAAATACATTTTTCTTAAAAAAAAAAACAATCTAAACAGGACCTTAGGACTTCATGATTTGCACTAAAAAATAATTATGCCACTGCAAATTTTTCATCGAATTTTTCATACTCCATCTTTGTTTCTTCTTGTTCCTTTTTCTCCTATTTTTCTTCTATATTTGTGTTCACAAATTATTCAAAAATTAGTACAAACAATATAAAATCATCAATTACATACTGATTTTCGTAAGTTGATTGTAATTCACTATAAAACTTATTCAAAAATCCAGTTTACGATATGTTCATATGTAGTTTACTGTATATTAACAAATTTGATAAATTATAATATATGCTCACAAGTTGTAACATACATACATGCATATATACATATATATTAAAAAGTTAAAAAAATACATATAATTTAATATAGTCATGACACTTAAAAACGCAAAAAGTATTAAGTAAATAACTATAATTAGTGTAAATAAAATTATATTTTATAATGATCCTCTTGTTATTACTTACTATTTTGAAATCGTTGAGTATATATATATATATATATATATATATATATATATATATATAATGATCAATCAATCATGTATTGTACTATTTTTTTATTTCCTCCGCCTTTCTTACTATATTTTTCTTTTTTCTTTTAACTTTTCATAAAACAATTATTACACATATTTCTTCGTACTTCTTTTATTTTCTATTTCTTTGGTAAAAACATAAAAAAGTAATAGTAATATACTCGTCACAAGAGGGTGCACCTACTATAATTTGGCGTGTTATTATTAAAAAGATAATAAAAAGTATTATATTATTTCCAATCTAATCTGTCAGAGAAAGCTCTACATATACAATTCTAGTGTCACTTGACATGTGTGTGTGTTATATTCAAAAAAGGGGAAATCGCACGCATAATCCCCAAAGTTGACATGATTTTTCAAGTTAGTCCTACTTGTTTAAATTGAAGTAAATCAGTCCCCAATATTTTCAAAAACCAATCAAATTAGTCCCTAAGATCAAAATCACAGTTAACATTAACCAAAAGTTGATCACGCACTATGCACGACTAATGATATCGGGGTAAAATTGGAAAATAGAATATCATCCATTGTGCTTATATAAAAGTGTAAAGCTCTTTGCTTTGTTTTCGTTGCAACCGGTGGCGTAGGCTAATATTTTTTTTTTTTCTTTTCCTATTGCTTAATAATATTTCTATTTCGTGATTAAAAAAAAACCAAAGCTACAACTCTTTTTTTTTTCTCATTTAATTTAACATGAAACAAGAAAAGTTTAATACCAAAATTCTTGAGATTACAGCAAACAAAACATTCCAATTTATTTTGGGCCGAAAGCTGGTGATGGAACTAGAAGTGGAGGAAATTTTGTTTGTTGCAAATGTGTCCGGTTTTGTTGAAGTGGTGAGAGCAAAGGACGAGAATTCTATCTTAACTCATATTTTGGTCCTAACCTTCTAATTTAAAATCTTAACCATATATTTCATATATCAACAAATTTTCACAATTGCATTAAATAAAGAATGATAAGAAAATGAGAATGGAAAATTACTTTTGGTAGGAGTGTGATATTTCAATCAATGAAGAAGATTTGTTAAAATACAAAACATATAGTTGAGATTTTAAGTTAGAAGGTTAGGACCAAAATAGAAGTTAGGAGAGAATTCAAATGTGACCAAACTGATGCAATCAAGGTTTTAATGGTGCATTCAACATGTTGAACGTAAAGCCAATGAGACAGGTTGAGTTGTCATTCTTTTTTCTTTTTTTTTTTTTTATTCTCAGTTGATTATAACCCCTTGAACTTCTGTACTGTGAATTTCATTATGAAATAATTTTTAAACAATAAAAGTTCCTAATTTTTGTTAAAAAATTTCAATCAGATGTCTAATGTGTCTTATAAAAGTTCACAGTAAATTCAAATATGCAAAGAATGCAATAACTATCATCCAAAATGTTAAATTCCTACTGCTTTTTTTCTTTTTGGCTATGAATTTTTGCTTAAAAGAATAGATAATCGGATTTCATTTTGTGGCGCAAAGGGTAAGATTTTCAATTGCTTTTATGTTTGAGGTCATTTGGGACATTTTCGTCAAAACCAAACTCCGTTCTAATTGTCGGGACTAATATGACCATAATAATTAAATATTAGAGACTTGTATGAATTATTTGAAATAATAGGAATTAAAATTAATAAATATGTAAACATTGGGGACTTATTTGAATTTAACTCTTCAAAAACCTAACTATGATCCTATTAAGAAAATCCATGACTAAAGTTGTGCACTTATCAGGGAAACTCAATCCCCAACCCAAAAAATTGGGTATGAGAAATCTATTTTTGGGGAATCAGGAAATTGGGAAAAAAAATAATATGTGCATATATATATATATATATATACATATATATATGTATGTATAATATACATGTTAAAATATATCTTATATATGTTATAATATATTTATATAACATAACTTAAATTTTTTAATCCTTTTTCTTATATAAATGTATATTTTAATTAGGGCTTCAAAGTACAGACAACTTTACAAATGACACCTCTTGCCATTTCTACTCTTCACCTTTCCTTTTCAAATCTGAATGCATATTTTTATCTATATTTCGAAATTTTGATTTTGTTGATGATGATGATTCTTATCTATTCAACAAAACATATTAGTACTTAGCAGTAAAATTAGCTGATAATTGAGACTTGAAAAATATAAAGCAGTCATATTAGTAATAGAATAAGTTTTGAACCTTAAAAGAATTCGAGGATTGATAGTTTTTTCCTATTCTTCATAGATTGCATTCCCCATGGTAAATTGGGGTGGGGAACGAAACAAAATTCCTTTCCCAAAAAATTTTTAGGGAAAAAATTTTTGCTGATTGAAGCGGGGATTTCCCAATGAACACCCTTACCATGACTCAAATCTCCATGTTCAAAATATGATATTCCATTGAAATTAATTGTAACATTTATATTTCGAAAAAACATTCAAGTTTTTTTTTATATATGAATATTTTTATAAAAGAATAAAATTATAAATAAAATACATTAAAAATATAAATGGTACAATTAATTTCAACGGAATCTCATAAACAACAAATACAAATTATAAATAAATAGGACAATTATTATCATTATAAAATTCAAATACATTTACAAATATAGTAGTACTCAGGTACGAGTGTGATAGTGAAGGATGGGCTTTTTTTTTAACTTTTAGCTCCATCTTTACGCACTTTTTGCAAAAATGGGCACTTTTCAGGCTATTTTAAAAAAAATTCAGATTTTGAAAATTCCATTTCGAATTTAGGAAATTCATTACTAAGGTTCTTGCATTGACATGACTCAGCGCCAGAGAATATCCTTATACTCTGACTATTTTCAGAGAATACAAATATATTCTCTGCCCTGTGTCATTTTTAGGATTTTAAGGTTCAAAAGATATTTGGGAAAAACGGACTCTGAAAATCCAATTTTAGCTCCTGAAAAATTATATAAACCACAACCTTTTCCTCAGCTCATTCCACTTTTCATCCTTCAATTCCTTATCTACTCTTTAAAGTTCACTCACTCCAATTTTCTTCTTTACTTCTAACAATCCCTTCAAACTTCCTTAAAATTACTTTACCATAAAAATATGAATACAAACTCAGTTAGCATATTTTATACTATTGCAGGCAAAAAATTATTGGTTTTGACGGTCTCAGATATGAGATTACAAATGCAAGACGAATAACTGCAATTAAACAACTTGTATCTCGTGTTTTTGGAAAGCTCCATTTGCGTTGAAACATTAATAGTGTGGAGTTGTATTTTTGGTTCCCATCTTCATCAATTGGCTCCGGCTGATATATTATAGTCCAACGGTAATTATCGACAATGACGATGTCTAATACATGTTTCAAACCACTTTCAATGATATGGACATACGTGTTGTGCCTGTAATTGTGGACATATATAGTGATGAAACAATTCTACAACTAGATATTGATGTTTCAATCAATCATATTATGCATTGACCTACACGTGCTACTAGCCGATTATGAGGTGACGCAGGTCAAAATCACAACGACAGAGTTAGAGTTTGTCACATTAAACGTGTCCCTACAATCCATGCTTGATGTAGGAGGCCCTTCTTATGGAGACACCACGTAAAAGAGGGTTGACTTCACAACAGATATTATTATGTCAAAACTCGATGAAGAAGCCGATAATAAGGGCTTGGACATTGACAATGATGCTACCTTAGACCAAAATAGCCTCAATGACAATGACAATGATGACACTAGCCCAAGTAACAGTGCAGGTCTGGTGTTGGTGAAAGATGAACCAATGAAGTTCTATATTGCTAGAACAAAATATTACATGACTAGCAGATACTAGCTACTAAACTGGCTTGCTTGGGACCCCGCATGGATGAACTTGGTCTAACGCATGTTGTTCTCTTTGAAGGTATATGTTCTAAGAGTGGTACAAACGCATACTATAAAAATCTATTGTAAATACAAAGTCATGAAGTCCAAACTGCATTTGTGTCATTGCAGAACTTTTTTAGTTAGAACATCTCAATATATGAGGAGTATGTATAGTTCGTAGATCCACTCATCAACAGTTTGAGATAACAAGGTACTATGGCCAATGTATCTATACAGGTGACTCAAAACAGCTTGGCCATAAAAACCTTACCTCTGGCTTTGTCAGATTTATGGTCAAGCATTTCATAGCTTTGAAGGCTAATTATGAAGTTAGTTTTGTACAAGATCACATTAAGGACACCCTTAATATGGAAATACCATACAGGAAGGCATGGCACGATAGAAACAAGGCTATCGAGCAAGTGTTCAACTATCAGGACATCTCGTATGAAAGGCTTCCATGATAACATACTACAATGAAGGCAAGAAATCCAAGGACCATCATCAAGTACTCTTTTCAATGAGAATTGAAGGCTGAAAATGAAATATTCGACTATGTGTTCTAGGCATTTGAATTGTGCATTGTGGCATGGAGACATTGTCGGCTTGTAAATTCCGTCGATGGTACATACTTATAGGGTAAGTATATCGGTCATCTTCTTGCTTCCTTAACTAATGATCCGAATTGGTCAAGCTCAACCGGGTTTACCAGTGGTCGAACTCTGCTAGCTAGTTTCGCTTGTCATAAAGAAAAACTAATGATCCGATCAATCAAATCTTGCCGTTGGCATTAGTCGTAATTGATGCAGAGACTACCTACAGATAACCGTGGTTCCTTATTAGGTACACCAATATTTTCTTAAGGGTTGCGAAGGGTTTGTGTTATCTCCAGCCGACATTCAGGCATATTTGCTAGTCTATCCAACATTTCAGCAAATGACCATTTACAAGTAAAGCAGTGCATGTGCTTGAAATATCTTAAAAGCAATGTGATGAAATGGTTCCACAACCAGTTAATCAAAGATCCATGTCGGAGAACTGACAAAGAATGTTAGCTACACAAACATTTGGTGGCCATGGAGAAAATCTTAAAAGTTGACCTAGTCCAAATAGAGCTAGTAGATGAATAGGCGATATGTTAGCTGGCCTCGACTGAACTACATGGACCATGTGTGATGATGAAGGATATGGTTGGGATTGTATGCTATAAAGACTACTTTTACATGGATATTGAATTAGATATTGATCATGATATATGTTTATGAGCATGTTTTTATACATTATCTCTGGTGTATGTGTGTAATATCTTGTGTAACGTCTATTGGGTCCGTAATGATACTGGATACACAATAGGTCCAAGTCTAGCATCAAATATATCATGAATGGGTGCATAGCTAGATAATAGTGTTAGGTGCTCTACCAAAAGAAGGCTGTAAGGCTAGTATTCTTGATAGGATGATTTACATGGATAATTAGAGGGTCTTTCCAGTCCACGCTATTAGTGCGACTATCATGCATTTGACAAGGCCAACATAAGAATGTATTCTAGGAATTGTACCATCATAGATAGAAGACATGACACTAACTGCTTCTGAGTGATCAATGTTCTAAATCTTGAGCATGTGTGGATGAATTGATGAAGTTAGGGGTGTAACACTTTGATATACCATGAGAGAAGTCTCGTTGCGAGTAAATCATCTGCCTCGTATGTTGTGTTATAGGTTTTAGTCAGTTAAGACATGCATATGTAATAGTAGAGCCTATGTTCCCTTTTGATTTGTCCACTTGATCATCTAAACATAGATCTAGTAATATTATCCTTCGAGGATGTTTGGCTTGTGTGTTACTCTCAGATCAAGAGATCTATGACCAATGGATTATCATTTCATAGGACAAGAAATTCCAAGGCTTGAGATGTAGTCTTGGAGATGATAGTACAGGAAAGGACATGTCTTGACTATGGGTATACATAGAAGGGCCTCTTGGCCATTTGACTCCGTTAGTTGAAGATAGAGGTCGCTTCATGTGACAAGCTTCTACTTAACTAGTGATTATCCTTGGAGTATGGCTTTGGTTTTCTGGTAGAAATAGACCAAACTCAAAATGGCATTTGCGTTGTCAAAGTGATGGTAAAGGCATTTTGGTCATTTTGAAAGCCAAAGGTAATTATATCTTTTGGTCCCTCCATTGGCCAGAACTCTATTGGATACAGTTAATTGAGGAATGTTGATAATATGAGTTGCTTAATTTAGATTTAAGTTAGGATTTAGGGAAAAGATTTAATCATCCGGGTTTTCCTAATCTAACTTATGGATTTCTAAATGAGATAAGCTGCCCTCAAGTGGAAGATATTTAAAGTGAGGTGTAATATTTGGATGATTTATCCTAAGAGAATATTCTTTTTCTAGAAATTTTAAAGATGGACATTACTGATAATAATAATAATATTCCAGTTCCTTACTACTTTAGGGTTGCTTTATACTAAATATATGTGTGTATGTGTGCAGGAAATTTCACACAGGACACTATGAACATATACTAAATTCTATAGTCTCAATTGAGCCTATTATAAGTGCTTGACATTATATAGCACCCTGTATCCTAGCAATAGAGCACTGGGGTAACGGAGAAGACCACTAGAGGTCTTATTTGACGCGATTAGACGCCAAAAGCAATATAATCACGCATCGAGATAACAGATAGAGACCTATTGTATATTCTATTGTTATGTGTTGTGCACATGCATGTAATAGAATGTTTATTTGCTATTTTTTTTTGTTGTCCTTGTTGATTTTAATGTTTTCATTAACTTTAAAACTTGGAAGAATGTGATCTCGTGAGTGGCAAGATTTGTGTGCTTTTATGATGTATATGTGTTGGGTTAACCTTTGCAGGTGCAATACATGTTTGTTTTTTTGGTCCTAACCGATGGTTCATATGCATATTTTCAATTTCTTGCATATAAAAAATCATTGTAGCTTCACGTTGAGAGAAGTATGGGGGTAAAATTAGCTTATACATTTGGGTCACTTTTTTTGCTTTCTTTCGTAGATTAAGCATGTACAGGTGTTTTTGCCTTGTAATTCCTTGTAATAATTGTATTGGAGTTGACAAGAGCCATTGTGCACGAGTTTCAAGGTGTTTGCAAGTACTAGAAGACCACACCAATCGACTAGTAGTGAGACTAGCCTTGATTGTAAGAGAAAGAGCATTCTAGGGATACCTATTGACCCCTTCTGATTGACCAATAGAGAGTTAAGGCTCGAACAGTAGCAACAGAGACTTGTTTTTAGCAAGCTAATAAGTGTTGGGCTTTCGACCTAATGTAGTTTTACAAGGAGCTGTCGATTGCGAGGCCAATTCTTGTGCTATAGATGTTCTATTTTCGGATATTTATATACATGTTTGATTGTATGTATGTTCTGTTGCAATTTGGTCATATAGCAATATGTCCAGCCAAGTAGGGTTTAAAATTGGCTAACTGTTCGATCTTGTTTAGAGTTTAGTTTGATAAATTCCTCAAGATTGCTTAAGCTAATTATTTGATAAGTAGAGACCTTACAGAGTAATGCATTAAATTGGTTAGGAATAATAGTTGTTTTTGGCACTAATTAACCAACAAGCTTATCAATACAACTTAAGCTTGCCTACCTAAGGATTTTTAGTCCAGTTGTAAGTCCAAAGATATATTTGTGGTATTAAGGATGTTTTAGTAACACAAAAAGGAATGTGGTAATTACAAAGGGTGTTTAGAACTGAAACAAGATTCCAAGATAAAAGGAGGACAAGAAAAATCGTCAAGTCAATTTATTAAGTGAGAAAGGAGATCAAAATCCCTACGGTCTTCCATTTTTGGTTCAACCTAAGGGTAAGTTGTCTTTACTTCCTCATAGGAGGGTGTCATTTTACCTTCCTTGATTTGAGCTGTGCCTGTTGGTTTTTTTTTTTTTTTTTGTTCAAGCGTTTACCAGCTAAAAAGGGCTTTCTTTACTCACCAGTGGAGAGTGAAAAGTCGTATTTGGAACTCAGCAATAACACAAACGACAGTAGCAGTGCATACGCGAGCCACGTGAAGCTAACAACTTACAGGGTGTTTGGCTTTGCTTACTTAGGTGCTTATAAGCACCTAATAAGCAAAGCCAAACACCCTCTTAATTTGGACGAAAGTTCAAAAAAGAACTAACAGCATCAATGGGATAAAAACTAAAGGGCTAAAAGGCAGTTAAAAACATAAAGAACCACCACATCATTTTGTTAAAAATAAAAAATAAAAAGCTACGAAAGTAATTTACCTGAAAAGCAAGCTAGGAAGACTAATTTAACCTCCACTGAAAATTAAGCGTTTAAAAAGAAATAAATAAATACTGAAGTAGCCCTTCAATTAGCAAAGACAAAGAATGGTCTGCCGAACCAAAAACTCCACAACCTTTATCCAATAGAGGAATACAATCACCACAGGTCATCTTGTTCTCCAGGATAAAGTGGACTAAAGATGCAAGTGAAAGATCAAATAGCAAAAGGAAGATTTCTCTTAAAAAGAGAAAGGAAAGAAAAAAGAAAAAAAGAAAAATGAGAAAGCTGCCGACCAGAAGAAATGAACCCAAAATCGAAGCCATTCTAACATATTACAGTAAATGGTCATACAAAAACTTATTTATCACGTTAGCAAATAGAAAATCTAAAATTAACCAACTAAGCAAATCCAAATATTAAAAACCAAAAATTTCCACGCTGCAACTTATAGTAGTGGAAGAAGTCAGAAAAGATGTGTTCTTGAAATTTTACTCTGATGGGGAAGGGCGCGCCACTGCAGCAAACTACTGAAGTCAAGTTTTCACAAAGCATCACTCGTTCAAGAACACTGCAGTGGGGTTGCCAGGAGAAGGTGGGTTCTGCTTGAGTATTGAGGCATGAGGCCCAGCCTTCTCAATAGCACTAGGGTCTGTTGCTGACACAATTGCCAGTTTCTCAAGACCCAGCTGTCGCTTGATCAGGTCCGCATTCTCTTCAAGAACCTCAATTTCACCAAAAGGCAGCCTCAGATCCAATGCTTGAACACCAACTGTCATGACCTCATCCTTCTTGAACCTCAAGAAAGGCATGCAGAGCTTCTGTATCTGTTTGAAGTTGCCTTCCTGCCCAATAACACTCTTTTGTAGTTCCGAAAGGATCTCCTGGTCTGGAGCAAAGGTGCGGCTCCCACTGTTAAATTTCTTCTGGAGTATCATCAAACACTCTTTCTTCCATCCATCATACTGTTCATTCACAAATATCAAACCTCCTGATGGCTTATTTTGGACATTAAGATTGACATTACCCTTTTTCGTCCCAGAAACTTGCTTCTGTAGGAGCTTCCTTATTGAGACAATTGTATCTTGCAAATACTTATTAGCCTTTTTCAGAGTAAGATTTGGTGAATCAGCTTTAGGCAATCCCGCTTTCACAACATAACCATCCTTCTTTAAAAGTTCCCTCCAGACATACTCAGCATAATGAGGACAGATTGGAGCTATCAGACGAGTCTGCACATCCATAAACCGCCACAACAGATCACGGTCCATGCCTCCAGTACCACATGAGAGCCTGTACTCATCCCTGGCAGCCTGAAGGTCATAGAAGCCAGTTTTCAGAGCTTCACGAAACAAGTATTCACTAAAGTTCTTTTCTGTCGCCTCAACTGCAAAGTTAATCTCATTAGCGAATACACGATCTGCATATGTAGCAGGGGGGCCGCTCCTTAAAGATGATTCAGCAGCAAGAATTTCCTGCATCCATGATATCTCTTTGGTCAGGCGCAAAATTGCAGCATTGGCAGTTTCAAAGACAAAATTTGCATCATCCATTCCATCACCAGCATCTGCAAGAGAGAACCTAGTTGCATCAGCAGAGAATTCTTCAATAGCTTGACGAAGAGTCCTGAAATTTCCTCTGGACTTGGACATCTTCTCTGAATTCAGCATGATGTGGCCATTGCATCTAAAACCCTTAGGCCAATGGTTCTCAGGGAAAATTGCTGTATGGTTATAGATGCAAAAGGTAAGATGATTCTGAATAAGATCCTTGCCAGAAACTCTCAGGTCAAAAGGATACCAGTATTCAAACTCCTGCTTCATCTTGAGAAGAAGAGAAGATGTTATATCGGAAGCTTCAGGGAAGCGACCATTAAAAATAAGAAATCCCAGACCTCATCAGACAGCTGTTCAGGTTTCACAGAAGAATTATCACGACCATACATATCTCCTCCTGCAACAGATGGCTTACAGTGTAATATGCCATATAGATGGTAGAATCTGACAAGGACTCCACAAGAAATTCCTCGTCCCAAGGAATACGAGTCCCAAGACCGAAGTTACGAGAACAAGCCCACTGATTCAGCCAACTCAATGTGTGTTCAAATCCATGACGCGTCTCGTCGGAATATAGATTCATGCCAGCCAAACACTCTTCTGCCTTTTTCCTCCATTCAGATTCTCCATACGTAATATACCACTGATCAGTAAGAGCAACAACACATTCATCCCCAGATCTCGACATAACCTTCTTCTCTGGCTCGCCGTAAACAACAGCTTGCTCGAGCTCTAGAAGCTTACTCCTGATCAAACTCTTTGCTTCTTGGACTTTCAGCCCAGCAAACTCCCCAACAAGCATCGTCCCCTCGTAGAACCCCCCCTTGTAAATGATTTTCTTAGCCTCATCAAGCTTGTCTCTCTCATTCTGACTCTTGATCTTTTTCTCTAGGCAGATTCTCTCAGCAGATTTATCACCAAAATCTGGATGGTTAATGATTGGAATGATCTCAAATGGCAAGACCCACTCATCTTTTACACCAAACTTGGCCCTGAAAGCTGGTTTCGATTTTAAATCATGGAGGGCCATGTAGTCATCAGAGTCACTAGGAACACTGGTAACTATCCCAGTACCCTTGTCAGTGAGAACTGATAACATTGGAAGAGTGTAAATGATCTCATTGTAAGCTAATGGTGACCTAAGAGGTATACCAATGAGGTCTTGACCAGTCAACTCAACCAAACAAGTCGGCTTCTCTGGCACCCGTGACAACCTCTGGTAAGCTAGATTAAGAGCTGCCTTCTGAGTCAGAATGAACACATCAGTCTCACTAATCTCAAATGCTCCATATTTTCCATCCGGCAACACCCATGCATTTGTCTGCCCATACATAGTCTCTGGTCTTAATGTAGCAGCAGCAAGGTACACTTTTCTTCCTTCCAAAATGCTCATCTTTGGAGGAAAAGGTGAGACAACCTCCATTTTGATGAGAGTGTACTCCTGAGGAATGACACCTTCCCCAGAAGCCCTATCGTGATCAGCACAGGGTTGTCGGTCTAAGGGAGAATAAATGGTGTATCTCAAATCCTTAACAATCTTTCCCAAAGATTTCAATTTCCTCATGTGCCATCTCACAAAGGAATCAAAATACGGATTCATATCTGTGGTAATGAATGTGCGTCTCCAGTCACATCCCAATCCAAAGGACTTTAAATCCTCCACAGCTAGAGGTGGGAAAAAGGTCAGCCAATGGTAAGGATTGGTGAACTTCGCAATCTCTTCATCAGATAAACCATAACTGCGCATTATTTCCCACTGATACTTGTCACGGCCAGACTTAGCCACAACCTTGGACTTCTTCCCCTTGAATTTCCCACCAGGTGCAGTCTGATTCCCCTCACTTTGAACTTCCTGCTTCCCTTCAGACTCAGCACTTTCCTCCTCTTTTGCAACAGGAAAAACAGGTGGATTCCCAAACTGCTGAATCTCCTGGCAAGCTTGTCCGCGGAGGCCTTAATAGGCATACCAGTACAGTGAAAAGCAAAAGGCAGTAACACATTTGCACCTCTCAATCTGTGGTATGCCGCAGCAAATTCAAGCTTAGAGAGGGAAAATGCATGACCAAGATGCAGGTAACCATTCATATAGGGAAATGGGAAGTTGCCAAAGAACTTCTCGCCTGGCTTGGGCATCCAGTCATTAGGTTCAGCCCTGAACACATCACCCTCTGTCCACCACTTCTGAACCTGGGATTCTATCTCCAAAAGCCGATCTCTTCGCGCAAAGCTCTTTCCACTTTCATCTGCCATATTATCTCTAGTGGCTAGACTACAAAAACTATAACATAGAAAAAGAATAATTGTTAGGAGTAAAAAATTGCTAACACAACTATGCTGACAATAAATGAACAAATAAACAGTTACCTAACTGGACATATATATGCAAGCGTGCCATATATGTGCACACACGCATACAGATATTCAAACATACATAGCAATAGAAAACCTGTATAACATAATGTTCGAAAACACTTGTGTGGAATTCATGTCATTTACAAATGAACATTAGAATTCATAAATGACAACTATATTAACCAACAAACGAACAAATAAACAGTTGAGCAACTGCATATACATGTGCCGTTGTGCGTGCACACCCACGTATATCCAATCACACATATTAATAGCAAACTGTATAACATTAGAATTCAATATATGACAACTACATTAACAAATAAATGAACAAATAAACAGTTAAGTAACTGCATATATATGTACCGTCATCTGCGCGCAAACACAATGTCCAATCATACATACTAATAGGTAATCTGTATAAAATTAGGATCCAATAAATGAAAATTGAGGCAGTATGTAAATTGTGATATTCCACAACACTATGAGACATAAAATGAAAGTTTTTACAAGTCAATGTCAGAGGTATAAGCAGTACTTCTGGCAAACCAATTTGCGGGGATTTGAGGTTACAACATCTATTCTATTACTAAAAGCAAGAACCAAAAGAACCACATAACTTCCCTCCAAGAGCCAAAAGCCCCTGGGGCATCTACGTTGCATAGTTCTCCACCGTTGATGGACACTCAACTACAATTTTTTAACTTTGGCCCTTGGATCAAACATTTTTTTCAAGAAAAAAATACAAGCAAATGCACTGGAATCCATCATGTGTCATGTAATCTTACTACGAAAGCTTTGAACTAAAAGGAAAAAAAAAAAAAAAAAAATTCTTGCCATGAAAGCTGGCGACATCCCACTCAGGCCACTTAAAGCATCTGACAAGCCCTATGCATTGTTCTTGAATTTTTTTTTGCTTCCAATAACTAATACATACACATATACAATACCAAATTTAATATTACTTTAGAACTAAATATAACATATACATCCATATGCAAATATACAGGGTCTCACAAAATGCCAATTACGTCCTATTGTAATATCAACAAATGCGAATACTAAATTCTTTTATTGGCTTAATCGTTAACATATGTCACCAATATTGCATATCTAATTAAAAAAACATTTACGACTTGACATAAACTTAAGCACAAATTGCAATTCATAATATTGCTATTTATTAAACTTTGTAATGCCAAATTAAAATATAAAACCCCCGCATTACTAGTCGTTATTCACAACATGGTCCAATAGAAATTACAACATAAACAGCACGGGCAAACTAATTTTTATCTTTAATATATCATAGATGAATAAATATAATTAAATCTGAATAATTAAAAAAGAATACGAACAAACAATATAATCCGTCTAATATATTAGTCTTCAATTTTTCATCAAAACCTTCATACGATAAAAATAAGAAAGAAAACAGAGAAGAATTGAATCACGATTAGCAAAATAAAATTTAGCTAAAAAGGAAAAGTGAAAATGGGTTTTTTTTTTTATCGGTTTAATGCTCAAAAAAAAAAAAAAAAATAACCATTACCTTGTTTTGGCAAGTTGAGGGAGCAAAGAAGATGCGGTGAAGAAGAGAAATTGGTGGGGCGTTGTGTATAGCGTCTCAAGAAGACAATATGAGACGCCACGCTGAGACATAAAGCAAATACACTGATAAATCTGTGTGTTTTGGCACTGCTTTAGAAGTCTAGACTAGGTTTTTCGAATATTTTCTTTTCACTTTAAAAATTACTGTGTGCATTTAGTCTGCGTTTATTCGCGGTATCTCTTTTTACCTGTTGGCTTTGGGATTCTTTTTAAATATATATATCTATATTTATATTTATATATATATATTAAATTTTATTCTTTATTACGAGAATATTACAACTTCTGAATGTGTTTTGAACATGTAAGAAAAACGTTTTAAGAACGTCTCAAGGCTTTTCTGAAAAGACAATTTCGAAAAACCTCAAGTGTTTCGAAAATGCTTCTGCTTCTTTTTTTTGGGTCAAAGAGTTCTGCTCCCAACATGTTTGCAATGTTTGTCTTTTAGCTATGTGGTGTTTTACAAGAATTATCACTTACCCTACCATATTGAAAAAGAAACTGAAGGCCATTGGGATTGTGTTTAAGGGGTAGGAAAAAAAAAAAAAAACTAGCCTAAAATTAATTGTGACAGGGATTGGGTTTGACCCAGTTCCCCCACGCCAACTTGTGAAGCTCCCATACGGAGCGTGTTATCACGTAAATCCAATGGCCGAAGTCCTCTTTCCGATCTCCTCCCTCCATGCACCTAACACACTTCTTAGTATTACGCAACACGTGTCGTGGCAGAAGTTTTATAAATAGATTATATACACAAAATACGATGTAAATCTTTTCCAGTTAGAAAATACTCTTAAAGTAAAATATTCTCCCTCTCCTCTCCCCAACACACACTTTCTTGCTTATTAATTAATATCCATATATAGCTTTCTAAATTGAACGTCGAGAGAACCTTTGGCCAAAGACTGCATCTGTTTAGCCCTCGTTATTTTGCAAGACACATCATCAATGGAAACAGCACACTTGGAGTTTGGAGCACCCATTCCTTTAAACGATTCTTCACTGGATGACTTTTGTGCCATTTGTAGGAAACATGTACAATACCCATTGAGTATGCATGCCTAAAACTAGAAGCCAAGCCAACATTGAGCCCTCGTTGACCGTGAACGACAAAGAAAGCTGAAGTGAAGAACTTTTGGACCAAGAAATCTCTTTCAATGGCTCTTAAGAAGATAGTTCCCACACAATCCCCATGTATGCAGAACCGTTCACGTTTATCCCAAGTCTCTTAGGACCAAGTATACCAATGTCAACGCTTCCACCATCATAGCAGAACCCTACTATATCTTAAACCATCCCCAATTGGTGGTTTTAGCTAGCATGTTTAACAACATTGAGCAGGGTGAATCAAATCTTTAAAACTTGAGGTCACCCACCTTCAACCCACCAACTTAAACATATGCCAACCAACCTTACTACATATACATTGGACCAAATATCACCACATTGCCTAGCCAAAACACCCGACCCCTAGCACAACTAGAGGTATGTAGGCAGGAACACGATGAAACCCATTGCCGTGGAGATATTGAGACAAGGGAAGCCACTATGGCCATCGCTGAAACTCAATTAGTGACCCGACTTCAAAGGGACTTGCCCGTAATCAAGATGGAAGAGTTTGCAAATACTTCTCTTCCCATCCGAGTTGATGGACATGGAGACCATTCCTAGGACTTTGTAAAGTTACCCTACTACAACAAATTGGGTGACCCAGTCGACTATATATTGATCTTGAACCACAACATGTTGTTTCATAATGCCATTGAAGTGACCCAATGCAAATCCTTCCAACAACCTTGATTGAGACAACATGAAGTTAGTATGATGAATCATCCTTACACTTGATAACTTTATTCAAATAGCTCACTATGATTTTTATAAACAGAGTTGTCAATAGTAAGATAGCCCCAAGGTCATCAGCGACCTTGATCCGAATGAGGCAAAGAAAAAATGAGACACATTGGGAATTTGCCAGGAGATTCAATAGGGCAACTTTACATATACTTGACCTAGCCAAATCGATTACTTTGGAAGCTTTTATCCAAGGAGTTTAGGGTGATGTGTTATCTAGTTTCCTAACAAGAAAGAAACCAACTACCATCTTAAATTTAATGGCATGAACTGAAAAGGGCATACTTGCAGAAGATGTATGGATGTCTAGGAATGAGAAGGAAAAGGAATTAAAGATTGAACATGCCCAGAATAGCGCAAAGTCAAGACCTCGAGAGAAGAACATGGAAGTGTATACTGCTCTTAACGCCCCTTGAACCAAGGTCTTGTAGCCACAACGAATGAAAAAGATCCATTGGCCAAAACAATTGAGAAGCAACCAGAGAAAAAGAATCCTTATAAATTGTAGGTTCCATAAAGATCATGGTCACATGATAGAGGAATGCGAACTTAAAGAAAGAGAATCTAAACTAGGTTGTGGACAAGCCTCAAGAAGCGGAGGAGATTCATAGCCTAGAAGTCCAAGAAAGAATAAATAAATAATACGCTATTTGTGAGCACAAGCCTAAATAGTCCACAAATGCATGGGTCGTGTGTAGTACGATGTGGGTGAGCGCGGGGTCGAATCCACGGGGAGGCGAACGTGAGTGGTGTCTAAAGCCTTGTGCATCTTAAAGAGCTACGTGTTGGGGTCTTAACTACTATGTTTTTTGATTTTTGGGATAGAAGAGAGCTCAGAAAAGATAAATCTAAGCTAAGAACAAGGAAATAAAAAGCGGTGTGTGTGTGAAATTGGGAAATCAAGCGACTAAGGGATTCAAATGTCAGAAATGGAGGTCTAGGGTGATTACGTCTTGCAAATGGGTGATTACTACGCCTTGTTAGGGTTGCTTGATGGATTAAACTTGGTTGCTCTCGTTTAGACTCCTCATTAATCTCCTAATTGCACCTTAAGCCTTAGGGTTGGTCCGTCCCTAGGCGTCTACTAACCTAGAGCTACGACGTGGTCCTTATGACTTAGGGCCATAGGGCTAGCTAATTAAGATCCTAGGTGACTTAAATCGATCTAACCATAGCGTTTAAACTATTGGCTAGATTTAAAGCCAAGACCTAGTCCGTCTAAGGTCAACTAACCAATCAAACCCATTAGCTAGATTTAAAGCTAAAGGAGACTCGACCTAGACTAGCCATTAGTTATGCATCACCGATCATTATCACAATAGCGGGTATTCTTGTTTAAGCGCAAAGAAAACACATCTAAGGAATGATGTTCGAGAATATTCTAGAGTATTCTACTACTAAGCACATAGACATACTTAGATTACACCAATTTAAGCAATAACACTCGACATGTATGCAATAGAAGCTATTTACGTTATTAAGTATGCTAACACACACAGAGACATGTACATAGTCATACCCACTTCATGTAATCACCACACAAACACATAGAATGCTAGTATAATGATTCAGAGATGGTTTATAGCATAATAGACTTCAATATATATATATACAACTTCATTAAGACATTCAACAATCACATAGACATGTATGTAAATGGCCTTTGAAACCCTAAGCACAAAGCACATATATATATAAATCCATCAAGTACCCATTACAAAAGAGTAGTAATCAATCCATAAATACAAGAATAATCACCCTACATAGCTCCAATTATACATAATTAGACTTAGGATAAAAAAAAGATATCCTTCTATCCCTAGCCAAGCTTTACAATCCATGAGCTATGTCCAAATCGTAGTGTTTGATCCTTTTTAGATCCTTGATTCTAAGTGTTAAATGTGTTTGGAAATGAGTGTATGGGATGGTTTTTGATGGATTTTGGGTTTAGGGAAATGGTGTGTGAATTGGGTGGTGTTCTCTCTAAAAAATGGCTTAAATAGAGCTATCAACAAGCAGGGTCGGGTGCCTAGCTGGTCGACCGACTTTGGGACTAAGTCAACCGGCCTAAATTAGCCCAGATTGTACTCCAGCCTAAACTGTCACAGGTCAAAAGATGTATGTCAGATTGCTTTGAAAAGCACTAAACAATAAGATAAGGAGATTAAAAGATATCTCTTTCATCAATGGGGACTTTTAGGATCCCACCAACCATGGAGATCCTTTGGTTATCTATGTGATCTTAGTAAATTACACTGTACGAAGAATGCTCATTGATATTGTTGGATCTAAATGCTATTCCCATGGCTAGTTGTTATTCTAGATTTTATATTAATAACAATGAGAGTGGAAACATAGCATAAATAAAGCTTAATACACATATGGGCATCACATTCAAGCAAAAAACACAAGAGTAGAGTTAAGATCTATTACCCTCATAGCATGACCTGGATGCAAAATTGGCTTTTTCGCATAATACCTGCCTTGTATTAGCCTCCTAATAGTCTTCTCCACTATTTCCAAAGCTTTATTGCTAGGATACAATTTGCTATGCAATGACAAGCAATTATTAAGGCTAAATTAAGGTTATAGAATTTAGTGTGTGTTTTTGGTGCTAGTGTATGAAATTTCTTGCACACTCCTACCAAGAAAAATATCTCATTTCTCACTCTTCTCCTATATTGTAATGTGGGTTATGCCCATCTTATACAATTTATAGCACAAGGCAACCCTAATAAGAATAAGGTTCCTGGAATATTATGTTTTACCATAACACCCCTCCTTAGTTTTTCTAAAAATAGAATATTCCCTAGGGATAAGGCTACCCAAAGTTCCACTTTTAGGGATGGCACCGGAACGAGTGACTTAGGGTACCCGGCACGGCCGACCCGCTAAAAATTCGATAAAAATCCGTCCCGTTAAGAGCCCGGAACGAACCCGGAACGATACCCGGTTCTGTCCCCTATACATACATACATACATACATATATATATTTAATTATATATGTACATATATATACACATATATATATATATATATCCATACCTTATTATATAATTTATATTAATATCTCAATATATTTTATATTTATTAATTAATTATAGGTATATTGATAACATTTTTTATATGCATACTTATTAGGACTATATAAGAAACTATAATAGTTAGAACTATAAAAGAACTAGTTATATGATTAGTTTAAATATGATTATATCAAAAATCATACAAATTCTAGTTATATGATTAACTTTAGTTAGAATTATACTAAATAACAAACTAAGTCTAATTATATAGCTACATTAACTTTAGTTACATATGTATCTAAATATGTTTTACATTTATTAATTAATTGTAGTTATATATATGTATATGTATATTATACAATAAATAAAGAAGCAAAAATTATTACTTTTGTTGATAGTAGTAAGGTTTTAACCTTTTAGTCTTTAAAATTTAACTTATAAAAATAACCAATATCTCAAAATATTTTATATTTATTAGTTTAGTATAACTTACTAATCAAATTTTAATTTTTTTATGGAAAAAATTTAAAAAATGACTAATTATTTTTTGATCAAGAAAAGCTGACTAACTAAAACAAAAAATTTAAACACTTTTCTAAAAAAGAAACTTAAAACTAAGAGATTTACTATGTACTAGAAAAATATTTAAAACAAATAAGATTGAAAAAGAAAAAAAAGATCTCAGACCATTGATCTAACTCCACTTATAACTTATATAGCTAATTTAATTTGAGAATTATAATTAAAAATACACTGAATTTTATATAACTTCCTAATCAAATCTTAAATCTTTTATATACATAGTTTTTAAATTTATATAAATGACTAATCAAATATACATTTTTTTATAGAAAAAACTTAAAAGCTGAATAATTCTTTTTTTTTTTTGGGTTGGTCAAGAAAAAGATGACTAATAAAAACTAAAATTTTAAACTATCTTACAAAAAGAAAATTTAAAAATAAAAGATTTATTAAAAATATATTTTTTAAAAAAGAATAAAGTCTTTAGTCCACCAAGTCAACAACGTCCAACTAGGGTTAGCAATTTCATTTCGTTTTCTTCCATTTCGTTTCCCTACCTCTTGCCGCCGCTGCAAGCCTGCAACTTCACACTAAAAGAAAAAGAGAAGAAATTGGTGCAAAGCAAAGCAAAGCAAAGTTTTGTCAGCGTTGTAAGTTTCATCTTTCTTTTCTTCTTCTTCTTCATCATCTTTGTAAATTGTAATTAATATTTTTCAAAAAATTAGATGGTAATGAAACGAATCAAACGATTAGTGTTATACTCTCATATGTATCATTTAGAATGACGTCAGAACATTGTAATATATCATGACAGAACACTGAAACAAGCTTTACGGGTAGATTATCAATCTAGATGATTCATCCGACCAAAAGAGAAAAGAAAAGAAAAAGAAAAAGAAAAATATTTGGGGTCAGGAGTTAAATGCTTCATTCCAAAAATATTTTCAATCTAGATGAGGAATATATTTTAATATTTGGGGTTAGGAGTTAAATGCTTCATTCCAAAAATCGAGTTTGTCACAGCAACATCAACGTCTGCCAAGTAGGGTCAATCAACTGAACACTTCGTTGAATGATTAATTAATCGTTTAAGAACTAGAACCTTCGATCGTGCTTTGAACTTAATCATATATTACTACTTAAAAAATATATTACTACTTAATCAAAGGAATTACTGATTATACTAGTTTCTTGCTTTATGAATTTTATGTTTTTTATTCTGTTTTGTGTTCTGATATCAAGGTATTTTGTATTCTATTTCTTGACTTTGATTGTTGATTATTGATTGTATGCTTTAGAATTAATTGTAATATTGGATTGATTAATTTGGATATGTGTATTGGTTTTTTTAGTGACTGACTTTGTATTTGCATATGTTGTTTGTATTATTTTGCTTGTGTAGTTGTTGTGTTGTTTGTATTGCTTTAATGTTAATTTAGATGAATAACTTTCTTTACATTTGTGTTAGTTTAGATTTGTGGATTACTTTTTAATATGAATGGTCTCACAGCAGAATTTTTTGCTAAAAAGTATGTTAATTTGTTCTTATAGATTGAATTTATCATTTTAATGCATTTTTAGGGATATTAATTTTTTTGGGCAAAAATAGGAAATTGACTTAAACTGTTTGTTTCTTAAATAAATAATTTAATCGGGTTTTGGGCCTTGCGGGTTTAGGACATTTTTGGGTTACATTTTTTATTTAAATTTTAATTTTTTAATCGGGTTTGGGACGTTCCGGGTAACCGGGAATATGGGACGTTCTGGGAACGGGATTTATATTAAAATTTTATCCGGGTTTGGGACGAGATTTGGGATTGGGATGCTATCCGGGTAGCGGGTTTGGGATTGCTTCGTGGCCAGGGTACCCGTCCCGTTGCCATCCCTATCCACTTTACACACTAAATATCTTCCATGTAGGACTCACTTATCTAATTAAGGTATCCATGAGTTATATTAAAAAGACCCTAATAATTAAATCCCTTCTTAATTCTAAACTCATATCTTAATTAAGCGATCCACATATGTAATTTACCTTAATTAGTGTATCCAATATTGTAATGGCTTATGGAAGGACCAAAAGACATAATTACTTTTAGCTTCCAAAATCACCAAAATGCCCTCACCACTACTTTGGAGACATTAAGGCCATTTTGACTATGTCTATTTCCACCAGAACACCAAAGCTGCACTCCAAGGATAATTATTGGCTAAGCAGGAGCTCGTCACCCGCTCTAGTCACCTTTGTCTTCAACCAACTGAGTGAAATGTCCAAAATGCCTATATATGTATACCCATAGTCAAGGCCAATCCATACAAGTACTATCACCTCCAAGACTACATCTGGAGTCTCGAAATCTTTAGTCACATATAATGATCACTCACCGTCACGGATCTCTTGATCTAGGTAGCGACCCAGAAGCCATATGACCGATATACCTTTTAAGGGCAATATCACTAGTACTAGATTTCTGGTGATCAAGTGGACAAATCCAAGGGGGCACATAGATTCTACTATTGCATATGCATATCCTAACTAAATTAGAATACAACACCCAACTTACGGGGCAGACAATCTTTATCATCTAAGACCTCTCCTTATGGTACATCAAAGTGTTGTACCCTAACTCAGTTAGTTCATCCACATATGCTCAAGATTAAGAGTATTAGTCACTCAGAAGCTGTGAGTATCTCGCCTTCTACATCTGATTGCATGGTTATCAGAAGGCATACTCATGGTAGCCCTGTCCAATACTTAATATACGTATTAGGAGCGTAGTCCCAAAAAACCATCAAATGACCTAGATAGATCACCCTTTCAAGGAGACTCGCCCACTATAACCTTGTCCTGGTAGAGTGTCCGCCCAACACTACCATTCAATTATAGACCATTTTATGATATCACTAAATCTGGACTATGGACCTAATGTGTGTCCAATCTCACTGCGTACCCAAGTCATTGGTCTATATTATTGGACCTTCATAGTTTGCATCAAAGCATAAATAGAGAGAATATGCTGTGTAAAACTCAATCACATGAACAATACCATGAGTGTATTATTTCTAGTATCCAGTAATCAACTTGTGCTTGTGGTCTTTAAGGCATACAATCCTAATAATCTCCCACTTGCATTAAAGATCATAACTGCCCAACCGTGTTCCTAGATGACTCAACTTGTGTGGCAAATACTTTCTCTAAGAGTCATGTCTCATGGGGACACATGGTTTTCACCACAGTTATCCAATCTCTTGTCTAATGTCTTAACATAGTTTTTCATTCTCTAAAAGATACTAGGATATGTGCAAATCCACTAAGCCAGGGCCATTGGTCCAATAATTCAACTAATATTTGCTATCCATGCTCACCACAAAAGCAAATATCTAGGTTTAGTATTCAACATGTAGTCTGTAAAGCTCCCACTTCGATAAAGCATAGAGTGCTTTAAACATCTTCTTTATCTCTTTGGGCATAGAAGAACCCTAGATAAAGATATTCTAATAGCTAAGAAGTGACAATACTTCTTTGGAATATTGCATGATGTTCTAAACTAAGAGCAATTTAGTATAGAAATACAAGATAGAGTTAACCTTCGCCATATATCTGTTATCTTCCTTCTACACCCATGGTCCATCAATGTTTAGATCAAAACAAAACTTGTTTCTCTAATTAGATTTGATACCATTTGTTAGATGTTTGCTTAATTTCTTAAGAGGACATCTTAAGCTATAGATGCCATATGATATTTATATCCAGCAATTAAGGGTGGAAGTTCAGATCCGGATTTTCAGATTTTACCCGACCCGACCAGATTCGGTTTTAAACGGGTTGATAAAAGGCCAGGTTCGGGTGTACCGGGTTCGGATTTTCGGGTAAACCCGATAATTTCGGATCGGTTTTCGGATTCCTTTTCATCACCTGAACCCGATCCAAAAAACCCAATACTGTTTTTTTTTAATAGTAGTCAATAACTAATCAATCACTCAATTGTCAATATTTACTCACAACTCACTCACTCTGTCAATTTAGTGAAAAACCCCAAATTGAATAAAGCCCTAGATTTCTACTCACCTCACCTCAGTTGGTTATCCGTCATCCCTCCTCAACGGCAACGCACCACCGGCAGTTCGGCAAAGCACCTCCACATCGGCCTCTCCATCTTGGCAGCTTCGCGTCAGCAAGGTAAGGTGAAAAGCTGCTACTGTGATTCTGAGATTTTGAGAAATTTTTCTTGTGTAGCTTAGTCGGGCTACGTGATTAAGAATTGTGATGGTGAAAAGCTGCTACTGTGATTGTGTCTTTTCTTTTCATTTTTTTCCTCATCCAACTTTTACTTGTAAACATCTTTTCTTTCATCTTTTTCTTTGTTCGCTTGGCTGCATTAGTATAAAACATTCAACCACTTGGTAGTGGTAATGGTGGCGAAAACAAAAAAGAATAATGATGCCAGCCATGACTCATTCTTGGGTTTGTATCTTTTTCTGTGATATCTTACAAGTTTGTGTCACTAATATATATATATATATATATATATATATAATGTGAATCGTGACGATAGATATTGGAATTTGGTTATTATATTTACAAAGGAATTTAGTTATTTTGGTTAGTTTTTAATAATTTATGATTTTTCTTTAAAAATTCATCTATTTCGGTTAATAACGGAAATCGAATTGGTTTAGTTTTGGTTATTAATTTTTAAAAATTCAAAAATTTGGTTTTGGTTTTGATTCAGTTAAACTGAATGCTCTTTTATTGCTATCGTATGACAAAATTTATTATGATTTTGATTATTATTTGTCACTAATATATATATATATATATATCTATATATATGTGTGTGTGTGTGTATAATGTGAATCGTGACGATAGATATTGGAATTTGGTTATTATATTTACAAAGGAATTTAGTTATTTTGGTTAGTTTTTAATAATTTATGATTTTTTTTAAAAATTCATCTATTTCGGTTAATAACGGAAATCGAATTGGTTTAGTTTTGGTTATTAATTTTTAAAAATTCAAAAATTTGGTTTTGGTTTTGATTCAATTAAACCAAATGCTCTTTTATTGCTATCGTATGACAAAATTTATTATGATTTTGATTATTATTTCACATTTATTTGTTGCGGTTATTATTTCATAATTCCATTATTTGTCTGCCCTTTATTTGTTATAAGGAAAAAAATTACATGGTTTCTTGTTTCATTCAATGTCATAGTTAAACTTCATTTAAACATTGGTTGTCCACTTTCTGTTTATAGAATTTAATTGAGCAAAGATGTCGAGTTCATCTTCAGCAACGTCATCGTCAGCAAGTCCCGATTATGATTCTTCTCTTCCGTTTAATTATGGATCTCCTTCATCCTTGCCATCACCACCCCGTAAGCTTATTTTTCCTTTTCTTCTTTTTCATTGTCTTTAGTAGAAGAGCCAAATTATTTAGAAATTAATGAGATAGACTTAAACTTAATATCTAATTGTTAAATTTGAATTGTTTATGATTTAGAAATGACAACCTCTAACCCATCAATGCCGACTAAAAGAACACGCTTTTGTGGAATCTCAAGTCCTGAAACATCTGACCAAAGAGATGATACATTAGATTTTGATGATGATATGGGGGTTGACATATTTGAAGATTCCGAAAGAGTTACTAGTTCTTTAAATAAGTCGAGAAAAAGGGGAAAAGAGAAAATAAAAGGGAAGGGGAGGAAAAAACAATCTGCACCTAGATCTTTGTATTGGATTCATTTTGATAAGTTCTTTTACAAAAGAGAACAAGTCCAAAAGACAAGATGTCGTTATTGTGGTAGAGAAGTAAAAGCCGATCCAACAAACCACGGGACTACACCATTAAAAAATCACTACAAGGCTTGTAAGAAGAAGCCTCTTGAAGAATTAACTAATCAGTATCGTATCTCTCATCAACCCATCCAACCAGGTGAAAAAGCAAGACATGTTACAAGATGGCAATTTGACCAAAGCAAGGTACGAGAGGCTTTGACAAAGATGTTGATTATGGATGAGCTTCCTTTCAAATTTGTTGAAGGTCTTGGCTTTAAGTTATTAATGTCGACTGCATGTCCAATGTTTGTTATTCCTGGTAGAAAGACTGTTGCAACTGATACTTGTGCCTTATATTTGAATGAGAGGGCAAGGTTAAAATCATTCTTGAGAAATTGCACTCAAACAATTTGCATTACCACTGACACTTGGACTTCACAACAAAAATTGAACTATATGTGTGTCACAGCTCATTTCATTGATAATGATTGGAAGTTGCATAAGAGAATCATTAACTTTTGCCCTGTATTGAGTCATTTGAGTGAAGATATTGGGAAAGCTGTTGAGAAGTGCTTACTTGATTGGGGGATTGATAATATTTTTACGATTACTATTGATAATGCTTCTTCAAATGATACGGCCATTGGTTACTTGAGGGGAAAGATGAGAATGTGGGGTACTTCTATGTTAGATGGAAAATATCTACACATGAGGTGCATTGCCTACATAGTTAAACTTGTGGTGCAAGATGGGTTGAAACAAAAGGATGAAGGAGATGCCATAGTTCGTGTTAGGGATGCAATTAGATACATTAAGAACTCTCCAGCTAGGTACAATAAATTCAAAGAGTGCATTGATCTTGAAAAAATTGATAGCAAAAAATTATTGTGCCTTGATGTGTCTACTTGGTGGAACTCTACTTATTTGATGTTGGAGAGTGCATACAAGCTTGAAAGGGCTTTTGATAGTTATTCTAGGGATGATGGCAAGTATAGAGACTTTCTTTCGACTCCTCCATGTAAAGGAGTGCCTAGTTGTTATGATTGGAGGAGAATTAGGTTGCTTATTGGATTTCTAGAGCAATTTTTTCATCTCACTTTGTGAATTTCGGGGTCCTTATATGTAACATCTAATACCGTGTTTTATGAAATAAGTGCATTAGCTTTGATTCTCCAAGAGTGGATAGGAAGTGATGATCTTGAGTTGAGTAAGATGGCAAATGAAATGAAACAAAAATTTGATAAGTATTGGGGATGTGTTGAAAAGATGAACAAGATCATCTATTATGCAATTATTCTTGATCCTCATCATAAGTTGGAGTACTTGGACTATGTTTTTGAGAAATTGTATGATGATTACATGATGCGAGAAACAATGAAGGTTGAAGTTCAAAATGGCATTTATGAGCTTTTTACGAAGTATAGAAGAAAGTATAGTCAAGCAAGTCATGGTGTTTCATCAAGCTCTTCTGAAAATTCAGCTGGTGGATCAACAACTAGTAATGGAAGTTTTAGTTTAGAAAAGAAGGGTAGAAAAGCTTTGATCTCAGAGTTCAAAAGTTCAAGTCTGGAAGTTCACGTGAACATGTAAAGTCTGAATTAGATAAATATCTTGCTGAAGAGATTGAGAATGATGATGATGAGTCTAAAGGAGAGGACAATGTTCTTGATAAAGCAAAAGGACCCAAGTTTGACATATTAAATTGGTGGAAGATAAATGCACTTAGGTTTCCTATCCTTTCCAAGATGGCACGTGATATCTTAGCTGTTCCAGTCTCCACAGTTGCTTCAGAAGCTACATTTAGTACAGGGGGACGTGTTTTAGATGCTTTTAGGAGCTCTTTGTCTCCAAAAATAGTTCAAGCACTACTTTGTACTCAAGATTGGCTTTGCTGCTCTTCTATTCCTATATGTGTTGAGGAGGATTTGGCTGAGATTGAATCTATTGAAAGTGGTATGTATTCTTTAAAATTTTTGTTTTGTCATTCTTATGTTTTGTTGTTGTTATTATTATTATTATTATTATTCTTTTGGCTGATTTCTTGTTAATTATTTCAGAGTTGAGTAGGAATGGGGCCGATGCCACTATTGTAGACATATGATTTGGGGATTTAGGTTGCTTCTTGTTTTGGCCTTATTAATTGGTTCACTTATTGTTGGGAATAATTGATTTCTTTAGTAAATTTGCAACTTCCTTATATTTTGCAGGAAGTGATGCTTGAGTTGAGACTTTGGAGTTGGGAAAGTACTTGGATATTGAATGTTTGAATATGGTTTTAGCATTTTATTACTTTGTTTGAAATGTTTTAACTTGGCTTTTCTATTAAGATGTTTAATTGTTTATCTTTGGTACAAACAAAAGCAGTTGTTAACTATTGGCTATTGTTGTTTGCCTTTTGTGACTTATGGATGGAATAGACTAGTAGCATGATGTTGGCTAAATTTCTAGACAGGTTGAAAATTGAAATGTTGAATGGCATTAATGAGTTCATAATTTATGGATAGGTTGTGGACATGTTATTTTGGACAGGTGATGCATGTTTTTTCAGATGTTGAATGGCATTAATTAGTAATCTTTGGGCAGGTTATGCATGTTGTTTCTGGATAGGTTGTGCATGGCAAATTACATTAGTTTACTAAGCAATTTTTGGACAGGTTGCTAATGTTTTTGCAAGTTGTGCATGTTATCTCTTGTTTATTAGATCTAATGCTTAGTTTTAAGCATGGTGCTATTTGCTATTTGTGTAGATGAATGTAATTACTTTGACTATCAATGAATGTACTTGCTAACTTAGCGCAAAAAAGATAGTACGCAGTTTTGTATTTTTTAGCTTCATAGGAATTTCGGATATCCGAATATCCGAATCCGAAAAACCCGGTATCCGGTCGGATAGTTACTATTTAATTATCCGATCGGGTATTTTTTCCCCATCTGAAGCCCGCAAAACCCAAATCCGAAAAATTTCATTACCCGAAAATCCGTTCCGACTTCCACCCCTACCAGCAATACACTTGTCTAGCTATCAATTGTACGTGTTTCATCAAACTTTTCATTTAAGAAGCTATCTTGATGAACATCTTTCATATTTGACTGTCACTAAGTCAGGTAATAGCAATGGAGTCACCTAATAGATCCTAGACTGGCTTTATGGATAGAAGGCTTACTCATAATCAATCCCTTTCTTTCTAAGTATGACCCCTCACTATCCAACATTGCCATGAAGGCTCTAACCTGTCATTGGCTCTATTTGGCTTCTTGTAGATTAATATGTTTGTTTTGTGTGTTAATTTATTGCATGTATATACTTGTTTTGAGCTATCTTGAGCTTTATTTAATGTATTAGTATAGCATTTAGGTCGTACTTGTGCATATTAAGGTTTACATGTTCATAGTTAAAGTTAAGACTTAAATGCAACACTAATAGGCATTTATTGTTTGTTTTAGGTGAGATTCGAGAAGATAATTGGAGCTTGATTGAGGGTGCTTGCAGTGTGGAACAAATCTAAGGGTGTTTTGGACATAAAGGAATGAAGAAAAGTGCATTTGGAAGTGGCCGGGAGAAGGACGGAGTGACCGAGGCGAAACCGAGCACAACGGAAGCCAAATTTGAAGCTTGCAACCAAAAAAAGGACATGGACAAATTTTGGACATGTTTTAGGGTGCAAAAGATGGCTTAGGAAATCCCTGAAAGTGGTAAGAAGCCATGGAAGATCCCCCAAAGCGGTAAGAAGCCATAAAGAAAAATGGTGCGCGAATTGGAGCCAAAATGAGCGAGATATGAGCATTTTACTGTGAAGATCGGTCGACTTTTTGTCTAGGCTGGTCAACCCGGCTGGATTAGAATCTGGGCTAACTTTGGCCAGTTAGCTTAGCCCCAAAGCCAGTCGACCGGCTGGGCACTCAGCTGGACGCAATTTCAGCTTTATTTAAGCTATTTTTCAGCCATTTTTTAAAAAGAACACCAACCCAATCAAACACCCATTTCCCTAAACCCAAAATCCACCAAAACTCACCTTACAAACTCACTTCTAAACATATTTAACACTTGGAATCAAGGATTCAAGAGGATCAAACACTAGGATTTGGGGCATAGCTTATGGATTGTAAAGCTTGGCTATGGATAGAAGGGTATCTCTCTTTATCCTAAGTCTAATTATGTGTGATTAGAGCTATGTAGGGTGATTATATCTTGTATTTATGGATTGATTACTACTTTTTATTAATAGGAACTTGATGGATTTATGTATGTATGCTTTATGCTTAGGGTTTCAAAGGTTATTTTACATACATGTCTATTTATTTGTTGAAATGCCTCAATGATGTAGCATATGTATATTGAAGTCTGTTGTGCTATTAACCATTTCTAAATCATTATGCTAGCATGTCTATTTGTTTGTGTGGTGATTACATGAAGTGGGTATGACTATGTACATGTCTATGTGTGTGTTAGCATACTTAATAGCATAAATAGCTTCTATTGCTTACATGTTGGGTGCAATTGCTTAAATTGGTGTAATCTAAACATGTCTATGTATTTATTAGTAGAATATACTGGTGTATTCTCGAATGCCATGCCCTAGATGTGTGTGCCTTGTGCTTAAATGTCAATTCTCGTTATTGTGATGCGATCGATCGTACACAACTAGTAACTAGCCTAGGTCAAGTCCCCTTTGGCTTTCGATCCGCCAATAGGGGACTTCAAAAGGCTAGTTAGTCCACCCTAATACCCTAGATTCGTAAGGACCACGCCGTGGCTCTAAGTGAGGCAAAGCTTAGGGACGGACTCGCATCGAGTCCTAGGGTCGATTGGGGAACTAATTAGTAGACTTAGTGTTAAGGTTAAATCGATCTACACTCACCTAAAACCTTATTGGCTAGCCCTAATTCTTAAGTCATAAAGACCACACCGTACTGCTAGGCATCGCCACCTAGGGACGGACCTACACTGAGGCTTAGGGTATCAATTAGGAAGCTAATTATAGGTCTAGATTGGAGCACTTAGTATAATCCATTAAGTAACCCTAGAAAGACATAGTAATCACCCATAAACAGGACATAATCACCCTAGTCCTCCATTTTTTACGTTTGAATCCCCTTACATCACTTGATTCCTCCGTCACACACACACACACATCTTTTATTTCCTTGCCTTTAGATTAGGTTTATCTTTTCTGAGCTCCTTTTAAACCAAAAACCTAAAAACACCATAGTTCAAGGACCCAACATATAGCTCTTAGGACACACATAACTTAGGACACCATACACATCAAGCCTCCCCGTGAATTTGACCTCGCACTCGTACATACCGTACTACACGCGACCCATGCACTTGCGGGCTATTTAGGCTTGTGCTCAAATAGTGTATCATAGATCCAACTGCATCCTATGAGTTTGACCTCTTCAGATACAACTACAAGAGCCCAGACAAATTTAAAGTAACAAACTCTTAATCATTTGCTATGCTTCAATGGCAAACATCTAAATTGAAACTACTTCATTGTGTCTAGTAAGAACCACAATCCAAAACTTTAGAAACTTGTCAAAAAGACTTTCCAAAGCATCTATTAGATTACATGGTAACTCTCCTACTACGATAAGGCTCCTGGTGTAACAATGATAATATATAATATTTTTTCCTTTTCAAAATGGTACAGATTTATCTGAAAACCAAAAGATCTCCTATAGAGCAATTCCAAAATTAGGTAAATATTGAATCATACGATCATTCTCCAAGTATTTAGCATAAATGCCAGCAGGCATTCTTGCTCCTTAGATTGATATGTGATTCTGTCTCTATTCCAAAAGGATATATCAAGAAACAACACATCTTTCAACCTTTGGTTCCATCTATCAAGGATACTTAACATATTAGCTAGAATATTACAAATATGGAACTAAGCTCAAAGAAAGTTTGTGCCATAACCACGTTGCTCGTAATGTCCCACGTGTCACCTTGATGGTACCAAATAGAAGATGTAAACCGTCATCTCAAGATCACACTCCCACTATGACATAGACAGTGATATAGAAAATATCATGAGCCATTTTCCATGTCCACAAGTGTTCAATTTCTCCATTCACCCACACCATTTTCCTTGTGAAGAAAAATCTTGATGTAGATGATTGAGCAATAATCTATAACTTACAAGGTACTCCCCAAGCTCACGTAAGGCATGCTCCACTTTGATTAGGATCAAAGAGGCTTTGATGTATTCATCTAATTTCTACTCCACCTTAGTCTCAAACCACTAGGGACTTGTGTAATATCAAATGATCACATTTGTATTCTAGAGTAATCTCTAGTAAAACTAGTACTCAAAAGCTTACAAACTAGCTAGTTCATAAAGCCTCATATATTAATGTAAACCAATTTTCTAACACTTTATGAATTCCTTGTCACCTAGAGAAGAAAGGACCTTTACAAGTCGTTTTTTCTTGTAGACAAGACCATTTGATGTTATATCTTTGAGATTTAGTAAGCTGCAAAATCCACACTCAACTAACTTCTTATCATGCTCTTAGACTAGATGTCCCTTAGGCAAGATTAGAAGTTATGATTTCGATATCTAATGAGTAGCAAAGCCTAAACGTGATTAACTTTTTATCAAGCCCTAGACAAATGGTCTTATGTATTAGTGTCTCCAAAGTGTTATTGGTCGGAGAAATTATCCTTTCATGGATCAAATTTTCTCTATAAAATGCAGTGATAGTGTAACAAGATATTGTTAAACCATTATATATTCTACCAAACAAAAAACGTTTCTATATCTATTAATATTGAAACTAGAATAGAAATATGATGTCCACGAAGTCTAGACCAAAGTTCTTTTGCATGTTCGGAAACACAAAAAAAATTAACATCAATATCCAAACACTATATAACTCCCACTCATAAGCCTATACTTTGCTTCACTTTGTATTTTGAAAGTAAAGCTTCCTCACTTCTTATCCAAGTCTCTTGAAACCTCTACTAGAAATAGTAGCTATGGTGACTAGTTCAAGGCCTACTTACAACTAGGAACAACCACCATAGGGTCTCATCGTAAGAAGTGAAGCTTATATCTTTCTAGCACTTGGCTAGGTATACGGGACAATGTCTCCTTCAGTACTCTTACAAACCGTACTAGAAACATTTTTCTTCGACTTGTCATCCGCTACCCTCTTTCATTTCTTTCCAAGACTGGTATCTTGTTATTGCTCAAAACTATCCAACTACCTTTTCCATGTTCCAATTATTTTCCTTATTACTAGATTGAAAAGTACGTAAGGTTTAACTTTAGGAAATGAAACCTAGGCCTTTTGTTGAATGACATACTCTATTTCAAGCTCCTTCATAAAATTGAAAAGGGTTAATGTTCAACTTGCTTGACTTAACAGTCAGCTTGAACTTCTTGAAGGATTCAGGTAGTGTCTCGAGTACCATTTCAACACGAGTTGTAGTGTCAATCCGAGCACCTAGGATCTCGGCTATGCTGAAGTTATCCATCAACCTGAGCATATGCTCTATGATAGATTCCCTTCCTGCCATCCTTGAATTCATGGTCTCTCTCATAGCAGCTTACCTAGCTGGCTTACTAATGTCCTTAAACATCTTCGACAATAAGGTCATGATGTTGCAGCAGTCCTCATACCTTCATGCTGTATCAGTAAACTATTTGATAAAGATGTTACTATATAGCACTTGGCATTAATTAGCTCTCATTTAACTCTGCTTAGCATCTTACTGGGTATTAGTAGAACCAATCCCTATTCGGGGATATGATTGGGTAAGGACAAACTTGTACCCATCCTCACTGAGTACTTTGTCCATGTTCCTCTTTCAGTTAACCTAGTTTGGGCGCTTAACTTATTCCTAAAGAGAATACCCACCAAACCCTAGAGGATCTACACGACATTTTACTAGATAAACACATAATGATATCATAAATGAACAAGTAAAATAATATAATACAAGTATGATATGTACATAATAGCGGAAAACAACATATATTAAACCATTTTACATTATTTGCCATTTAGTAGATAAACCTTCAAACTACTATGACGTAACAGTGTCTCAACCCTATCACTTGAACTCCATGGACGGCATAGCCAAACTAGTAAATAGTTGAGTTAGACTTTAGCACACTTTAGCCTATTTGGATAACGCTTATCTAGATAGACGCTATATAATGGTATCCAATCACTATTTTATTTAGTCTCTCAAATCACCTTCGGCCTCCACCGAGAGGGTAGTTGAACCCATGATTTAAGTTGAGTGTTAATAACCATTCCTTAATGTTCATTTCCTGTTATGTCTAGATTTGAGCCTTCCGACGGGGTAATGACTCTTATCTACATACCGTGAGATGATCGATGATGAAGAACTCCATTGACGAGGTGGCTAACCTCCACCAATGCCCTTACGAATGAACACTTTAAGTCCACCTTGCTAAATCTAGGTAACTGTGACGCCCTACGACGGGGAGGTCAATGCCACTTACACTTAGCATGAACAGGACATAAAAGACCGTGGGGTTTCCAATCCCATCTTGCACTCAATATTTTGACCTCAAGGGTTTTTATCTATTTATCTTGGTCCCATATGTTTTGGATCTAAATACCCACCTTTGAATCAAAAGACCTTGGAATGCTCTTGACTTGAGTCCTCCTGATGGGGTAGCTACTCTTGTCAACGTTCTGTAAGGTGATCCTTAATGAAAACTCCACTAACAAGATGACCGAGTTCATTAACACCTTTTATGCTTTAAGATTCAACTTTGTGTTTTCAAAAACATTTCATGGTACTGAAATAGATTCAACCAAATCTTCAGCCTTTAGCAAACCCATAAGTTGGCAAATTGACTTCTTCTATTAGCTATGGTACTTCGACTTTAGTTTTAAACACCCTTTTGAATTAAACAAAAAAAAAATTCACTTTATGCATTAAGTCGTATTCATACCAAAATACAGAGTTAAACTTAAATCCAAATTATGAAATCCTTAGGTTAGCCCACTTGAGTTGTCTCGATATGTCCATTGATTGCAAACAACTAATATCCTTAACCAATTTCATGCATTGCTCTTTAGGATCTCTAATTACCAAATAATTACCCTAAGCAATCTTGAGAAACTTATCAAACTCAAGTCAAACAAGATGCAAGGGTTAGCTAATTTTAAACCCTACTTGGATGAACATGCTGCTATGTGATCACATTATAATAATCCATAAACAATCAAACATGTATATAAATATCACAAAATAAACATCAATAGCATAAATAAATAGTCCCCAATCAATGGCTCCCTATAATATCGCTCAAAGCTCAAAACCCAAAGTAATATGACTTGCCAAAACTTCAAAACGCTACAAACTGTTTCTACCGGTTGAGCTTTGTTTTCTTATCGGTCAACTGGCTAGGTCGACCAGTACTTCCAAAAAGCAAACTTGTTGAACCGGTTGAGCAAAGCCTCTTAAAAAGCTCACGGTTGGGCTTGGGACTCCTGCCGATCGACCGGATGGGTTGATTGATATTTCAAAACTACTCCGAACTTCATGCACAGCAGCATTTTTGGCTCTAAATCAATACATTAAAAGGAATTTACTAGAAAATCAACCTATCCAAGCTTTATCTATGACAAGAAACATAAATTTGGTCACAAAATACAAACCAATACTCATTCGTATGCTTCTCTCAAATTGAAGCTATATTAACTTTCTATGCAAGAAATTAAATTCTTACATTCAAACCACCGGTTATGACCAAAATCAAACATAAGCTGCAACCACAAAAGTTAGCCCATAACACAAACACCAGAGAAACACTTCAATCTTGCCACCTACAAGATTATTACTTGTTCTATCGTTCCATTATGCAATTTTAAGCCATAACCATATGTATAACGGTACCAAAGCTCTGATATCACTTGTTAGATCTAGATGCTGTTCCCATGGCTAGTTCTTATTCTAGATTTTATATTAACAACAATGGGAGTAGAAACATAGCATAAATAAAGCTTAGTACACACATGGGCATCACATTCAATCAAAAAACACAATAGTAGAGTTAAGACCCGTTACACTTGTAGCATGACCTAAATGCAAAATTGGCTTCCTCACATAATACCCACCTCGTATTAGCCTCCTAATGGTCTTCTCCCGTATTTCCAAAGCTCTATTGCTAGGATACAATTTGCTATATAATGGGCAAGCAATCATTAAGGCTAAATTAAGGTTATGAAATTTAGTGTGTGTTCTTGGAGCTAATGTGTGAAAATTTTTGCATATACCTACCAAGAAAAATATCTTATTTCTCTATCTTCTCCTATATTGTCATGTGTGTTATGCTTATCTTATACTATTTACAGTTCAAGGTAATCCAATTAAGGATAATGTTCTTAGAATATTATGTTTCACCATAATACCCCTCCTTAGTCTTTCCAGAAATAGAATATTCCCTAGGGATAAGGCTACCCAAATATTCGATCTCACACACCAAATATTTTTCATGTGGAACTTGTTTATCTAATTAAGATATCCATGAGTTATATTAAAAAGACCCAGATAATTAAATCCCTTCTTAATTCTATACTCAAATCTTATTTAAGTGATCCACATAATTAATTTACCTCAATTAATGTATCCAATAAAGTAATGGCTAGTGGAGGAATCAAAAGACATAATTACCCTTGGCTCCCAAAATGATCAAAATGCGCTTACCACTACTTTGGTGATACTAAGATCATTTTAACCTCGGTCTATTTCCACTAGAAGACCAAAGCCGCACTCCAAGGATAATTACTGGCTAAGCAGGAGCTTGTTACCTACTCTGGTGACAATTACTGGCTAAGCAGGAACTTGTTACCTGCTCTGGTGACAATTACTAGCTAAGCAGGAGCTTGTTACCTGCTCTAGTAACCTTTGTCTTCAAACAGCTGAGTGAAATGACCAAAACACCCCTCTATGTATACTCGTATTCAAGGTCGTTCCATACAAGTATCATCACCTCCAAGACTACATCTAGAACCTCAGAATCTCTAGTCACATATAATGATCATCCACTAGTCACAGATCTTTTGATCTAAGGAGCGACCCACAAGACAAATGACTGATATACCCCTTAAGGGCAATATCACTAGTACTAGATTTCTATTGATCAAGTGGACAAATCCAAAGGGGCACATAGACTCTGTTGTTGCATATGCAAGTCCTAACTAAATTAGAATACAACACTCAACGTAAAAGGTAGACAATCTTTATCATACAAGACCTCTCCTTATGGTACATTAAAGTATTACTTCCTAACTCAATCAGTTCATCCACATATGCTCAAGATTAAAAGCATTGGTCACTCGGAAGCTATGAGTACCTCGTGTTCTATATATGACAGTATTGTTCCTAGAAGATTAAAAGTATTGTTCTATATAATAGTTGTTTTTGGCACTAATTAACCAACAAGCTTATCAATACAACTTAAGCTTGCCTACCTAAGGATTTTTAGTCCAGTTGTAAGTCCAAAGATATATTTGTGGTATTAAGGATGTTTTAGTAACACAAAAAGGAATGTGGTAATTACAAAGGGTGTTTAGAACTGAAACAAGATTCCAAGATAAAAGGAGGACAAGAAAAATCGTCAAGTCAATTTATTAAGTGAGAAAGGAGATCAAAATCCCTACGGTCTTCCATTTTTGGTTCAACCTAAGGGTAAGTTGTCTTTACTTCCTCATAGGAGGGTGTCATTTTACCTTCCTTGATTTGAGCTGTGCCTGTTGGTTTTTTTTTTTTTTTTTGTTCAAGCGTTTACCAGCTAAAAAGGGCTTTCTTTACTCACCAGTGGAGAGTGAAAAGTCGTATTTGGAACTCAGCAATAACACAAACGACAGTAGCAGTGCATACGCGAGCCACGTGAAGCTAACAACTTACAGGGTGTTTGGCTTTGCTTACTTAGGTGCTTATAAGCACCTAATAAACAAAGCCAAACATCCTCTTAATTTGGACGAAAGTTCAAAAAAGAACTAACAGCATCAATGGGATAAAAACTAAAGGGCTAAAAGGCAGTTAAAAACATAAAGAACCACCACATCATTTTGTTAAAAATAAAAAATAAAAAGCTACGAAAGTAATTTACCTGAAAAGCAAGCTAGGAAGACTAATTTAACCTCCACTGAAAATTAAGCGTTTAAAAAGAAATAAATAAATACTGAAGTAGCCCTTCAATTAGCAAAGACAAAGAATGGTCTGCCGAACCAAAAACTCCACAACCTTATCCAATAGAGGAATACAATCACCACAGGTCATCTTGTTCTCCAGGATAAAGTGGACTAAAGATGCAAGTGAAAGATCAAATAGCAAAAGGAAGATTTCTCTTAAAAAGAGAAAGGAAAGAAAAAAGAAAAAAAGAAAAATGAGAAAGCTGCCGACCAGAAGAAATGAACCCAAAATCGAAGCCATTCTAACATATTACAGTAAATGGTCATACAAAAACTTATTTATCACGTTAGCAAATAGAAAATCTAAAATTAACCAACTAAGCAAATCCAAATATTAAAAACCAAAAATTTCCACGCTGCAACTTATAGTAGTGGAAGAAGTCAGAAAAGATGTGCTCTTGAAATTTTACTCTGATGGGGAAGGGCGCGCCACTGCAGCAAACTACTGAAGTCAAGTTTTCACAAAGCATCACTCGTTCAAGAACACTGCAGTGGGGTTGCCAGGAGAAGGTGGGTTCTGCTTGAGTATTGAGGCATGAGGCCCAGCCTTCTCAATAGCACTAGGGTCTGTTGCTGACACAATTGCCAGTTTCTCAAGACCCAGCTGTCGCTTGATCAGGTCCGCATTCTCTTCAAGAACCTCAATTTCACCAAAAGGCAGCCTCAGATCCAATGCTTGAACACCAACTGTCATGACCTCATCCTTCTTGAACCTCAAGAAAGGCATGCAGAGCTTCTGTATCTGTTTGAAGTTGCCTTCCTGCCCAATAACACTCTTTTGTAGTTCCGAAAGGATCTCCTGGTCTGGAGCAAAGGTGCGGCTCCCACTGTTAAATTTCTTCTGGAGTATCATCAAACACTCTTTCTTCCATCCATCATACTGTTCATTCACAAATATCAAACCTCCTGATGGCTTATTTTGGACATTAAGATTGACATTACCCTTTTTCGTCCCAGAAACTTGCTTCTGTAGGAGCTTCCTTATTGAGACAATTGTATCTTGCAAATACTTATTAGCCTTTTTCAGAGTAAGATTTGGTGAATCAGCTTTAGGCAATCCCGCTTTCACAACATAACCATCCTTCTTTAAAAGTTCCCTCCAGACATACTCAGCATAATGAGGACAGATTGGAGCTATCAGACGAGTCTGCACATCCATAAACCGCCACAACAGATCACGGTCCATGCCTCCAGTACCACATGAGAGCCTGTACTCATCCCTGGCAGCCTGAAGGTCATAGAAGCCAGTTTTCAGAGCTTCACGAAACAAGTATTCACTAAAGTTCTTTTCTGTCGCCTCAACTGCAAAGTTAATCTCATTAGCGAATACACGATCTGCATATGTAGCAGGGGGGCCGCTCCTTAAAGATGATTCAGCAGCAAGAATTTCCTGCATCCATGATATCTCTTTGGTCAGGCGCAAAATTGCAGCATTGGCAGTTTCAAAGACAAAATTTGCATCATCCATTCCATCACCAGCATCTGCAAGAGAGAACCTAGTTGCATCAGCAGAGAATTCTTCAATAGCTTGACGAAGAGTCCTGAAATTTCCTGTGGACTTGGACATCTTCTCTGAATTCAGCATGATGTGGCCATTGCATCTAAAACCCTTAGGCCAATGGTTCTCAGGGAAAATTGCTGTATGGTTATAGATGCAAAAGGTAAGATGATTCTGAATAAGATCCTTGCCAGAAACTCTCAGGTCAAAAGGATACCAGTATTCAAACTCCTGCTTCATCTTGAGAAGAAGAGAAGATGTTATATCGGAAGCTTCAGGGAAACGACCATTAAAAAATAAGAAATCCCAGACCTCATCAGACAGCTGTTCAGGTTTCACAGAAGAATTATCACGACCATACATATCTCCTCCCTGCAACAGATGGCTTACAGTGTAATATGCCATATAGATGGTAGAATCTGACAAGGACTCCACAAGAAATTCCTCGTCCCAAGGAATACGAGTCCCAAGACCGAAGTTACGAGAACAAGCCCACTGATTCAGCCAACTCAATGTGTGTTCAAATCCATGACGCGCCTCGTCGGAATATAGATTCATGCCAGCCAAACACTCTTCTGCCTTTTCCTCCATTCAGATTCTCCATACGTAATATACCACTGATCAGTAAGAGCAACAACACATTCATCCCCAGATCTCGACATAACCTTCTTCTCTGGCTCAGTAAACAACAGCTTGCTCGAGCTCTAGAAGCTTACTCCTGATCAAACTCTTTGCTTCTTGGACTTTCAGCCCAGCAAACTCCCCAACAAGCATCGTCCCTCGTAGAACCCCCCCTTGTAAATGATTTTCTTAGCCTCATCAAGCTTGTCTCTCTCATTCTGACTCTTGATCTTTTTCTCTAGGCAGATTCTCTCAGCAGATTTATCACCAAAATCTGGATGGTTAATGATTGGAATGATCTCAAATGGCAAGACCCACTCATCTTTTACACCAAACTTGGCCCTGAAAGCTGGTTTCGATTTTAAATCATGGAGGGCCATGTAGTCATCAGGGGAGTCACTAGGAACACTGGTAACTATCCCAGTACCCTTGTCAGTGAGAACTGATAACATTGGAAGAGTGTAAATGATCTCATTGTAAGCTAATGGTGACCTAAGAGGTATACCAATGAGGTCTTGACCAGTCAACTCAACCAAACAAGTCGGCTTCTCTGGCACCCGTGACAACCTCTGGTAAGCTAGATTAAGAGCTGCCTTCTGAGTCAGAATGAACACATCAGTCTCACTAATCTCAAATGCTCCATATTTTCCATCCGGCAACACCCATGCATTTGTCTGCCCATACATAGTCTCTGGTCTTAATGTAGCAGCAGCAAGGTACACTTTTCTTCCTTCCAAAATGCTCATCTTTGGAGGAAAAGGTGAGACAACCTCCATTTTGATGAGAGTGTACTCCTGAGGAATGACACCTTCCCCAGAAGCCCTATCGTGATCAGCACAGGGTTGTCGGTCTAAGGGAGAATAAATGGTGTATCTCAAATCCTTAACAATCTTTCCCAAAGATTTCAATTTCCTCATGTGCCATCTCACAAAGGAATCAAAATACGGATTCATATCTGTGGTAATGAATGTGCGTCTCCAGTCACATCCCAATCCAAAGGACTTTAAATCCTCCACAGCTAGAGGTGGGAAAAGGTCAGCCAATGGTAAGGATTGGTGAACTTCGCAATCTCTTCATCAGATAAACCATAACTGCGCATTATTTCCCACTGATACTTGTCACGGCCAGACTTAGCCACAACCTTGGACTTCTTCCCCTTGAATTTCCCACCAGGTGCAGTCTGATTCCCCTCACTTTGAACTTCCTGCTTCCCTTCAGACTCAGCACTTTCCTCCTCTTTTGCAACAGGAAAAACAGGTGGATTCCCAAACTGCTGAATCTCCCTGGCAAGCTTGTCCGCGGAGGCCTTAATAGGCATACCAGTACAGTGAAAAGCAAAAGGCAGTAACACATTTGCACCTCTCAATCTGTGGTATGCCGCAGCAAATTCAAGCTTAGAGAGGGAAAATGCATGACCAAGATGCAGGTAACCATTCATATAGGGAAATGGGAAGTTGCCAAAGAACTTCTCGCCTGGCTTGGGCATCCAGTCATTAGGTTCAGCCCTGAACACATCACCCTCTGTCCACCACTTCTGAACCTGGGATTCTATCTCCAAAAGCCGATCTCTTCGCAAAGCTCTTTCCACTTTCATCTGCCATATTATCTCTAGTGGCTAGACTACAAAAACTATAACATAGAAAAAGAATAATTGTTAGGAGTAAAAAATTGCTAACACAACTATGCTGACAATAAATGAACAAATAAACAGTTACCTAACTGGACATATATATGCAAGCGTGCCATATATGTGCACACACGCATACAGATATTCAAACATACATAGCAATAGAAAACCTGTATAACATAATGTTCAAAACACTTGTGTGGAATTCATGTCATTTACAAATGAACATTAGAATTCATAAATGACAACTATATTAACCAACAAACGAACAAATAAACAGTTGAGCAACTGCATATACATGTGCCGCAGCGTGCACACCCACGTATATCCAATCACACATATTAATAGCAAACTGTATAACATTAGAATTCAATATATGACAACTACATTAACAAATAAATGAACAAATAAACAGTTAAGTAACTGCATATATATGTACCGTCATCTGCGCGCAAACACAATGTCCAATCATACATACTAATAGGTAATCTGTATAAAATTAGGATCCAATAAATGAAAATTGAGGCAGTATGTAAATTGTGATATTCCACAACACTATGAGACATAAAATGAAAGTTTTTACAAGTCAATGTCAGAGGTATAAGCAGTACTTCTGGCAAACCAATTTGCGGGGATTTGAGGTTACAACATCTATTCTATTACTAAAAGCAAGAACCAAAAGAACCACATAACTTCCCTCCAAGAGCCAAAAGCCCCTGGGGCATCTACGTTGCATAGTTCTCCACCGTTGATGGACACTCAACTACAATTTTTTAACTTTGGCCCTTGGATCAAACATTTTTTTCAAGAAAAAAATACAAGCAAATGCACTGGAATCCATCATGTGTCATGTAATCTTACTACGAAAGCTTTGAACTAAAAGGAAAAAAAAAAAAAAAAAAATTCTTGCCATGAAAGCTGGCGACATCCCACTCAGGCCACTTAAAGCATCTGACAAGCCCTATGCATTGTTCTTGAATTTTTTTTTGCTTCCAATAACTAATACATACACATATACAATACCAAATTTAATATTACTTTAGAACTAAATATAACATATACATCCATATGCAAATATACAGGGTCTCACAAAATGCCAATTACGTCCTATTGTAATATCAACAAATGCGAATACTAAATTCTTTTATTGGCTTAATCGTTAACATATGTCACCAATATTGCATATCTAATTAAAAAAACATTTACGACTTGACATAAACTTAAGCACAAATTGCAATTCATAATATTGCTATTTATTAAACTTTGTAATGCCAAATTAAAATATAAAACCCCCGCATTACTAGTCGTTATTCACAACATGGTCCAATAGAAATTACAACATAAACAGCACGGGCAAACTAATTTTTATCTTTAATATATCATAGATGAATAAATATAATTAAATCTGAATAATTAAAAAAGAATACGAACAAACAATATAATCCGTCTAATATATTAGTCTTCAATTTTTCATCAAAACCTTCATACGATAAAAATAAGAAAGAAAACAGAGAAGAATTGAATCACGATTAGCAAAATAAAATTTAGCTAAAAAGGAAAAGTGAAAATGGGTTTTTTTTTTTATCGGTTTAATGCTCAAAAAAAAAAAAAAAAAGAACCATTACCTTGTTTTGGCAAGTTGAGGGAGCAAAGAAGATGCGGTGAAGAAGAGAAATTGGTGGGGCGTTGTGTATAGCGTCTCAAGAAGACAATATGAGACGCCACGCTGAGACATAAAGCAAATACACTGATAAATCTGTGTGTTTTGGCACTGCTTTAGAAGTCTAGACTAGGTTTTTCGAATATTTTCTTTTCACTTTAAAAATTACTGTGTGCATTTAGTCTGCGTTTATTCGCGGTATCTCTTTTTACCTGTTGGCTTTGGGATTCTTTTTAAATATATATATCTATATTTATATTTATATATATATATTAAATTTTATTCTTTATTACGAGAATATTACAACTTCTGAATTTGTTTTGAACATGTAAGAAAAACGTTTTAAGAAAGTCTAAAGACTTTTCTGAAAAGACAATTTCGAAAAACCACAAGTGTTTCTAAAATGCTTCAGCTTCTTTTTTGGGTCAAAGAGTTCTGCTCCCAACATGTTTGCAATGTTTGTCTTTTAGCTATGTGGTGTTTTACAAGAATTATCACTTACCCTACCATATTGAAAAAGAAACTGAAGGCCATTGGGATTGTGTTTAAGGGTAGGAAAAAAAAAAACTAGCCTAAAATTAATTGTGACAGGGATTGGGTTTGACCCAGTTCCCACGCCAACTTGTGAAGCTCCCATACGGAGCGTGTTATCACGTAAATCCAATGGCCAAGTCCTCTTTCCGATCTCCTCCCTCCATGCACCTAACACACTTCTTAGTATTACGCAACACGTGTCGTGGCAGAAGTTTTATAAATAGATTATATACACAAAATACGATGTAAATCTTTTCCAGTTAGAAAATACTCTTAAAGTAAAATATTCTCCCCTCTCCCCTCTCCCCCCAACACACACTTTCTTGCTTATTAATTAATATCCATATATAGCTTTCTAAATTGAACGTCAGAGAACCTTTGGCCAGCACCGTACCCGTGTTTAGCCCTCGTTATTTTGCAAGACACATCATCAATGGAAACAGCACACTTGGAGTTTGGAGCACCCATTCCTTTAAACGATTCTTCACTGGATGACTTTTGTGCCATTTGTAGGAAACATGTACAATACCCATTGAGTATGCATGCCTAAAACTAGAAGCCAAGCCAACATTGAGCCCTCGTTGACCGTGAACGACAAAGAAAGCTGAAGTGAAGAACTTTTGGACCAAGAAATCTCTTTCAATGGCTCTTAAGAAGATAGTTCCCACACAATCCCCATGTACGCAGAACCGTTCACGTTTATCCCAAGTCTCTTAGGACCAAGTATACCAATGTCAACGCTTCCACCATCATAGCAGAACCCTACTATATCTTAAACCATCCCCAATTGGTGGTTTTAGCTAGCATGTTTAACAACATTCAGAACAGGGTGAATCAAATCTTTAAAACTTGAGGTCACCCACCTTCGAACCCAACAACTTAAACATATGCCAACCAACCTTACTACATATACATTGGACCAAATATCACCACATTGCCTAGCCAAAACACCCGACCCCTAGCACAACTAGAGGTATGTAGGCAGGAACACGATGAAACCCATTGCCGTGGAGATATTGAGACAAGGGAAGCCACTATGGCCATCGCTGAAACTCAATTAGTGACCCGACTTCAAAGGGACTTGCCCGTAATCAAGATGGAAGAGTTTGCAAATACTTCTCTTCCCATCCGAGTTGATGGACATGGAGACCATTCCTAGGACTTTGTAAAGTTACCCTACTACAACAAATTGGGTGACCCAGTCGACTATATATTGATCTTGAACCACAACATGTTGTTTCATAATGCCATTGAAGTGACCCAATGCAAATCCTTCCAACAACCTTGATTGAGACAACATGAAGTTAGTATGATGAATCATCCTTACACTTGATAACTTTATTCAAATAGCTCACCATGATTTTTATAAACAGAGTTGTCAATAGTAAGATAGCCCCAAGGTCATCAGCGACCTTGATCCGAATGAGGCAAAGAAAAAATGAGACACATTGGGAATTTGCCAGGAGATTCAATAGGGCAACTTTACATATACTTGACCTAGCCAAATCGATTACTTTGGAAGCTTTTATCCAAGGAGTTTAGGGTGATGTGTTATCTAGTTTCCTAACAAGAAAGAAACCAACTACCATCTTAAATTTAATGGCATGAACTGAAAAGGGCATACTTGCAGAAGATGTATGGATGTCTAGGAATGAGAAGGAAAAGGAATTAAAGATTGAACATGCCCAGAATAGCGCAAAGTCAAGACCTCGAGAGAAGAACATGGAAGTGTATACTGCTCTTAACGCCCCTTGAACCAAGGTCTTGTAGCCACAACGAATGAAAAAAAGATCCATTGGCCAAAACAATTGAGAAGCAACCCAGAGAAAAAGAATCCTTATAAATTGTAGGTTCCATAAAGATCATGGTCACATGATAGAGGAATGCCAGAACTTAAAGAAAGAGAATCTAAACTAGGTTGTGGACAAGCCTCAAGAAGCCAGAGGAGATTCATAGCCTAGAAGTCCAAGAAAGAATAAATAAATAATACGCTATTTGTGAGCACAAGCCTAAATAGTCCACAAATGCATGGGTCGTGTGTAGTACGATGTGGGTGAGCGCGGGGTCGAATCCACGGGGAGGCGAACGTGAGTGGTGTCTAAAGCCTTGTGCATCTTAAAGAGCTACGTGTTGGGGTCTTAACTACTATTTTTTTTTGGTTTTTGGGATAGAAGAGAGCTCAGAAAAGATAAATCTAAGCTAAGAACAAGGAAATAAAAAGCGGTGTGTGTGTGAAATTGGGAAATCAAGCGACTAAGGGATTCAAATGTCAGAAATGGAGGTCTAGGGTGATTACGTCTTGCAAATGGGTGATTACTACGCCTTGTTAGGGTTGCTTGATGGATTAAACTTGGTTGCTCTCGTTTAGACTCCTCATTAATCTCCTAATTGCACCTTAAGCCTTAGGGTTGGTCCGTCCCTAGGCGCCTACTAACCTAGAGCTACGACGTGGTCCTTATGACTTAGGGCCATAGGGCTAGCTAATTAAGATCCTAGGTGACTTAAATCGATCTAACCATAGCGTTTAAACTATTGGCTAGATTTAAAGCCAAGACCTAGTCCGTCTAAGGTCAACTAACCAATCCTGAAACCCATTAGCTAGATTTAAAGCTAAAGGAGACTCGACCTAGACTAGCCATTAGTTATGCATCACCGATCATTATCACAATAGCGGGTATTACTGTTTAAGCGCAAAGAAAACACATCTAAGGAATGATGTTCGAGAATATTCTAGAGTATTCTACTACTAAGCACATAGACATACTTAGATTACACCAATTTAAGCAATAACACTCGACATGTATGCAATAGAAGCTATTTACGTTATTAAGTATGCTAACACACACAGAGACATGTACATTGTCATACCCACTTCATGTAATCACCACACAAACACATAGAATGCTAGTATAATGATTCAGAGATGGTTTATAGCATAATAGACTTCAATATATATATATACAACTTCATTAAGACATTCAACAATCACATAGACATGTATGTAAATGGCCTTTGAAACCCTAAGCACAAAGCATATATATATATAAATCCATCAAGTACCCATTACAAAAGAGTAGTAATCAATCCATAAATACAAGAATAATCACCCTACATAGCTCCAATTATACATAATTAGACTTAGGATAAAAAAAAGATATCCTTCTATCCCTAGCCAAGCTTTACAATCCATGAACTATGTCCAAATCGTAGTGTTTGATCCTTTTTAGATCCTTGATTCTAAGTGTTAAATGTGTTTGGAAATGAGTGTATGGGATGGTTTTTGATGGATTTTGGGTTTAGGGAAATGGTGTGTGAATTGGGTGGTGTTCTCTCTAAAAAATGGCTTAAATAGAGCTATCAACAAGCAGGGTCGGGTGCCTAGCTGGTCGACCGACTTTGGGACTAAGTCAACCGGCCTAAATTAGCCCAGATTGTACTCCAGCCTAAACTGTCACAGGTCAAAAGATGTATGTCAGATTGCTTTGAAAAGCACTAAACAATAAGATAAGGAGATTAAAAGATATCTCTTTCATCAATGGGGACTTTTTAGGGATCCCACCAACCATGGAGATCCTTTGGTTATCTATGTGATCTTAGTAAATTACACTGTACGAAGAATGCTCATTGATATTGTTGGATCTAAATGCTATTCCCATGGCTAGTTGTTATTCTAGATTTTATATTAATAACAATGAGAGTGGAAACATAGCATAAATAAAGCTTAATACACATATGGGCATCACATTCAAGCAAAAAACACAAGAGTAGAGTTAAGATCTATTACCCTCATAGCATGACCTGGATGCAAAATTGGCTTTTTCGCATAATACCTGCCTTGTATTAGCCTCCTAATAGTCTTCTCCACTATTTCCAAAGCTTTATTGCTAGGATACAATTTGCTATGCAATGACAAGCAATTATTAAGGCTAAATTAAGGTTATAGAATTTAGTGTGTGTTTTTGGTGCTAGTGTATGAAATTTCTTGCACACTCCTACCAAGAAAAATATCTCATTTCTCACTCTTCTCCTATATTGTAATGTGGGTTATGCCCATCTTATACAATTTATAGCACAAGGCAACCCTAATAAGAATAAGGTTCCTGGAATATTATGTTTTACCATAACACCCCTCCTTAGTTTTTCTAAAAATAGAATATTCCCTAGGGATAAGGCTACCCAAAGTTCCACTTTTAGGGATGGCACCGGAACGAGTGACTTAGGGTACCCGGCACGGCCGACCGCTAAAAATTCGATAAAAATCGGTCCGTTAAGAGCTAACGAACCCTAACGATACCCTGCCGTCCCTATACATACATACATACATACATATATATATTTAATTATATATGTACATATATATACACACACATATATATATATATATATCCATACCTTATTATATAATTTATATTAATATCTCAATATATTTTATATTTATTAATTAATTATAGGTATATTGATAACATTTTTTATATGCATACTTATTAGGACTATATAAGAAACTATAATAGTTAGAACTATAAAAGAACTAGTTATATGATTAGTTTAAATATGATTATATCAAAAATCATACAAATTCTAGTTATATGATTAACTTTAGTTAGAATTATACTAAATAACAAACTAAGTCTAATTATATAGCTACATTAACTTTAGTTACATATGTATCTAAATATGTTTTACATTTATTAATTAATTGTAGTTATATATATGTATATGTATATTATACAATAAATAAAGAAGCAAAAATTATTACTTTTGTTGATAGTAGTAAGGTTTTAACCTTTTAGTCTTTAAAATTTAACTTATAAAAATAACCAATATCTCAAAATATTTTATATTTATTAGTTTAGTATAACTTACTAATCAAATTTTAATTTTTTTATGGAAAAAATTTAAAAAATGACTAATTATTTTTTGATCAAGAAAAGCTGACTAACTAAAACAAAAAATTTAAACACTTTTCTAAAAAAGAAACTTAAAACTAAGAGATTTACTATGTACTAGAAAAAATATTTAAAACAAATAAGATTGAAAAAGAAAAAAAAGATCTCAGACCATTGATCTAACTCCACTTATAACTTATATAGCTAATTTAATTTGAGAATTATAATTAAAAATACACTGAATTTTATATAACTTCCTAATCAAATCTTAAATCTTTTATATACATAGTTTTTAAATTTATATAAATGACTAATCAAATATACATTTTTTTATAGAAAAACTTAAAAGCTGAATAATTCTTTTTTTTTTTTGGGTTGGTCAAGAAAAAGATGACTAATAAAAACTAAAATTTTAAACTATCTTACAAAAAGAAAATTTAAAAATAAAAGATTTATTAAAAATATATTTTTTAAAAAAGAATAAAGTCTTTAGTCCACCAAGTCAACAACGCCCAACTAGGGTTAGCAATTTCATTTCGCTTTTCTTCCATTTCGTTTCCCTACCTCTTGCCGCCGCTGCAAGCCTGCAACTTCACACTAAAAGAAAAAGAGAAGAAATTGGTGCAAAGCAAAGCAAAGCAAAGTTTTGTCAGCGTTGTAAGTTTCATCTTTCTTTTCTTCTTCTTCTTCATCATCTTTGTAAATTGTAATTAATATTTTTCAAAATATTAGATGGTAATGAAACGAATCAAACGATTAGTGTTATACTCTCATATGTATCATTTAGAACGACGTCAGAACATTGTAATATATCATGACAGAACACTGAAACAAGCTTTACGGGTAGATTATCAATCTAGATGATTCATCCGACCAAAAGAGAAAAGAAAAAGAAAAAGAAAAATATTTGGGGTCAGGAGTTAAATGCTTCATTCCAAAAATATTTTCAATCTAGATGAGGAATATATTTTAATATTTGGGGTTAGGAGTTAAATGCTTCATTCCAAAAATCGAGTTTGTCACAGCAACATCAACGTCTGCCAAGTAGGGTCAATCAACTGAACACTTCGTTGAATGATTAATTAATCGTTTAAGAACTAGAACCTTCGATCGTGCTTTGAACTTAATCATATATTACTACTTAAAAAATATATTACTACTTAATCAAAGGGAATTACTGATTATACTAGTTTCTTGCTTTATGAATTTTATGTTTTTTATTCTGTTTTGTGTTCTGATATCAAGGTATTTTGTATTCTATTTCTTGACTTTGATTGTTGATTATTGATTGTATGCTTTAGAATTAATTGTAATATTGGATTGATTAATTTGGATATGTGTATTGGTTTTTTAGTGACTTTGTATTTGCATATGTTGTTTGTATTATTTTGCTTGTGTAGTTGTTGTGTTGTTTGTATTGCTTTAATGTTAATTTAGATGAATAACTTTCTTTACATTTGTGTTAGTTTAGATTTGTGGATTACTTTTTAATATGAATGGTCTGTTGTGCAGGAATTTTTTTGCTAAAAAGTATGTTAATTTGTTCTTATAGATTGAATTTATCATTTTAATGCATTTTTTTAGGGATATTAATTTTTTTGGGCAAAAATAGGAAATTGACTTAAACTGTTTGTTTCTTAAATAAATAATTTAATCGGGTTTTGGGCCTTGCGGGTTTAGGACATTTTTGGGTTACATTTTTTATTTACATTTTAATTTTTTAATCGGGTTTGGGACGTTCCGGGTAACCGGGAATATGGGACGTTCTGGGAACGGGATTTATATTAAAATTTTATCCGGGTTTGGGACGAGATTTGGGATTGGGATGCTATCCGGGTAGCGGGTTTGGGATTGCTTCGTGGCCAGGGTACCCGTCCCGTTGCCATCCCTATCCACTTTACACACTAAATATCTTCCATGTAGGACTCACTTATCTAATTAAGGTATCCATGAGTTATATTAAAAAGACCCTAATAATTAAATCCCTTCTTAATTCTAAACTCATATCTTAATTAAGCGATCCACATATGTAATTTACCTTAATTAGTGTATCCAATATTGTAATGGCTTATGGAAGGACCAAAAGACATAATTACTTTTAGCTTCCAAAATCACCAAAATGCCCTCACCACTACTTTGGAGACATTAAGGCCATTTTGACTATGTCTATTTCCACCAGAACACCAAAGCTGCACTCCAAGGATAATTATTGGCTAAGCAGGAGCTCGTCACCCGCTCTAGTCACCTTTGTCTTCAACCAACTGAGTGAAATGTCCAAAATGCCTATATATGTATACCCATAGTCAAGGCCAATCCATACAAGTACTATCACCTCCAAGACTACATCTGGAGTCTCGAAATCTTTAGTCACATATAATGATCACTCACTGGTCACGGATCTCTTGATCTAGGTAGCGACCCAGAAGCCATATGACCGATATACCTTTTAAGGGCAATATCACTAGTACTAGATTTCTGGTGATCAAGTGGACAAATCCAAGGGGGCACATAGATTCTACTATTGCATATGCATATCCTAACTAAATTAGAATACAACACCCAACTTACGGGGCAGACAATCTTTATCATCTAAGACCTCTCCTTATGGTACATCAAAGTGTTGTACCCTAACTCAGTTAGTTCATCCACATATGCTCAAGATTAAGAGTATTAGTCACTCAGAAGCTGTGAGTATCTCGTCTTCTACATCTGATTGCATGGTTATCAGAAGGCATACTCATGGTAGCCCTGTCCAATACTTAATATACGTATTAGGAGCGTAGTCCCAAAAAACCATCAAATGACCTAGATAGATCACCCTTTCAAGGAGACTCGCCCACTATAACCTTGTCCTGGTAGAGTGTCCGCCCAACACTACCATTCAATTATAGACCATTTTATGATATCACTAAATCGGACTATGGACCTAATGTGTGTCCAATCTCACCTGCACTCCAAGTCATTGGTCTATATTATTGGACCTTCATAGTTTGCATCAAAGCATAAATAGAGAGAATATGCTGTGTAAAACTCAATCACATGAACAATACCATGAGTGTATTATTTCTAGTATCCAGTAATCAACTTGTGCTTGTGGTCTTTAAGGCATACAATCCTAATAATCTCCCACTTGCATTAAAGATCATAACTGCCCAACCGTGTTCCTAGATGACTCAACTTGTGTGGCAAATACTTTCTCTAAGAGTCATGTCTCATGGGGACACATGGTTTTCACCACAGTTATCCAATCTCTTGTCTAATGTCTTAACATAGTTTTTCATTCTCTAAAAGATACTAGGATATGTGCAAATCCACTAAGCCAGGGCCATTGGTCCAATAATTCAACTAATATTTGCTATCCATGCTCACCACAAAAGCAAATATCTAGGTTTAGTATTCAACATGTAGTCCGTAAAGCTCCCACTTCGATAAAGCATAGAGTGCTTTAAACATCTTCTTTATCTCTTTGGGCATAGAAGAACCCTAGATAAAGATATTCTAATAGCTAAGAAGTGACAATACTTCTTTGGAATATTGCATGATGTTCTAAACTAAGAGCAATTTAGTATAGAAATACAAGATAGAGTTAACCTTCGCCATATATCATATCTTCCTTCTACACCCATGGTCCATCAATGTTTAGATCAAAACAAAACTTGTTTCTCTAATTAGATTTGATACCATTTGTTAGATGTTTGCTTAATTTCTTAAGAGGACATCTTAAGCTATAGATGCCATATGATATTTATATCCAGCAATTAAGGGTGGAAGTTCAGATCCGGATTTTCATATTTTACCCGACCCGACCAGATTCGGTTTTAAACGGGTTGATAAAAGGCCAGGTTCGGGTGTACCGGGTTCGGATTTTCGGGTAAACCCGATAATTCGGATCGGTTTTCGGATTCCTTTTCATCACCTGAACCCGATCCAAAAAACCCAATACTGTTTTTTTTTAATAGTAGTCAATAACTAATCAATCACTCAATTGTCAATATTTACTCACAACTCACTCACTCTGTCAATTTAGTCGAAAAACCCCAAATTGAATAAAGCCCTAGATTTCTACTCACCTCACCTCAGTTGGTTATCCGTCATCCCTCCTCAACGGCAACGCACCACCGGCAGTTCGGCAAAGCACCTCCACATCGGCCTCTCCATCTTGGCAGCTTTGCGTCAGCAAGGTAAGGTGAAAAGTCACATCGTGATTCTGAGATTTTGAGAAATTTTTCTTGTGTAGCTTAGTCGGGCTACGTGATTAAGAATTGTGATGGTGAAAAGCTGCTACTGTGATTGTGTCTTTTCTTTTCATTTTTTTCCTCATCCAACTTTTACTTGTAAACATCTTTTCTTTCATCTTTTCTTTGTTCGCTGCATTAGTATAAAACATTCAACCACTTGGTAGTGGTAATGGTGGCGAAAACAAAAAAGAATAATGATGCCAGCCATGACTCATTCTTGGGTTTGTATCTTTTTCTGTGATATCTTACAAGTTTGTGTCACTAATATATATATATATATATATATATATATATAATGTGAATCGTGACGATAGATATTGGAATTTGGTTATTATATTTACAAAGGAATTTAGTTATTTTGGTTAGTTTTTAATAATTTATGATTTTTCTTTAAAAATTCATCTATTTCGGTTAATAACGGAAATCGAATTGGTTTAGTTTTGGTTATTAATTTTTAAAAATTCAAAAATTTGGTTTTGGTTTTGATTCAGTTAAACTGAATGCTCTTTTATTTCTATCGTATGACAAAATTTATTATGATTTTGATTATTATTTGTCACTAATATATATATATATATCTATATATATGTGTGTGTGTGTGTATAATGTGAATCGTGACGATAGATATTGGAATTTGGTTATTATATTTACAAAGGAATTTAGTTATTTTGGTTAGTTTTTAATAATTTATGATTTTTTTTAAAAATTCATCTATTTCGGTTAATAACGGAAATCGAATTGGTTTAGTTTTGGTTATTAATTTTTAAAAATTCAAAAATTTGGTTTTGGTTTTGATTCAATTAAACCAAATGCTCTTTTATTGCTATCGTATGACAAAATTTATTATGATTTTGATTATTATTTCACATTTATTTGTTGCGGTTATTATTTCATAATTCCATTATTTGTCCGCCTTTATTTGTTATAAGGAAAAAAATTACATGGTTTCTTGTTTCATTCAATGTCATAGTTAAACTTCATTTAAACATTGGTTGTCCACTTTCTGTTTATAGAATTTAATTGAGCAAAGATGTCGAGTTCATCTTCAACAACGTCATCGTCAGCAAGTCCCGATTATGATTCTTCTCTTCCGTTTAATTATGGATCTCCTTCATCCTTGCCATCACCACCCCGTAAGCTTATTTTTCCTTTTCTTCTTTTTCATTGTCTTTAGTAGAAGAGCCAAATTATTTAGAAATTAATGAGATAGACTTAAACTTAATATCTAATTGTTAAATTTGAATTGTTTATGATTTAGAAATGACAACCTCTAACCCATCAATGCCGACTAAAAGAACACGCTTTTGTGGAATCTCAAGTCCTGAAACATCTGACCAAAGAGATGATACATTAGATTTTGATGATGATATGGGGGTTGACATATTTGAAGATTCCGAAAGAGTTACTAGTTCTTTAAATAAGTCGAGAAAAAGGGGAAAAGAGAAAATAAAAGGGAAGGGGAGGAAAAAACAATCTGCACCTAGATCTTTGTATTGGATTCATTTTGATAAGTTCTTTTACAAAAGAGAACAAGTCCAAAAGACAAGATGTCGTTATTGTGGTAGAGAAGTAAAAGCCGATCCAACAAACCACGGGACTACACCATTAAAAAATCACTACAAGGCTTGTAAGAAGAAGCCTCTTGAAGAATTAACTAATCAGTATCGTATCTCTCATCAACCCATCCAACCAGGTGAAAAAGCAAGACATGTTACAAGATGGCAATTTGACCAAAGCAAGGTACGAGAGGCTTTGACAAAGATGTTGATTATGGATGAGCTTCCTTTCAAATTTGTTGAAGGTCTTGGCTTTAAGTTATTAATGTCGACTGCATGTCCAATGTTTGTTATTCCTGGTAGAAAGACTGTTGCAACTGATACTTGTGCCTTATATTTGAATGAGAGGGCAAGGTTAAAATCATTCTTGAGAAATTGCACTCAAACAATTTGCATTACCACTGACACTTGGACTTCACAACAAAAATTGAACTATATGTGTGTCACACTCATTTCATTGATAATGATTGGAAGTTGCATAAGAGAATCATTAACTTTTGCCTGTATTGAGTCATTTGAGTGAAGATATTGGGAAAGCTGTTGAGAAGTGCTTACTTGATTGAGGGATTGACAATATTTTTACGATTACTGTTGATAATGCTTCTTCAAATGATACGGCCATTGGTTACTTGAGGGGAAAGATGAGAATGTGGGGTACTTCTATGTTAGATGGAAAATATCTACACATGAGGTGCATTGCCTACATAGTTAAACTTGTGGTGCAAGATGGGTTGAAACAAAAGGATGAAGGAGATGCCATAGTTCGTGTTAGGGATGCAATTAGATACATTAAGAACTCTCCAGCTAGGTACAATAAATTCAAAGAGTGCATTGATCTTGAAAAATTGATAGCAAAAAATTATTGTGCCTTGATGTGTCTACTTGGTGGAACTCTACTTATTTGATGTTGGAGAGTGCATACAAGCTTGAAAGGGCTTTTGATAGTTATTCTAGGGATGATGGCAAGTATAGAGACTTTCTTTCGACTCCTCCATGTAAAGGAGTGCCTAGTTGTTATGATTGGAGGAGAATTAGGTTGCTTATTGGATTTCTAGAGCAATTTTTTCATCTCACTTTGTGAATTTCGGGGTCCTTATATGTAACATCTAATACCGTGTTTTATGAAATAAGTGCATTAGCTTTGATTCTCCAAGAGTGGATAGGAAGTGATGATCTTGAGTTGAGTAAGATGGCAAATGCAATGAAACAAAAATTTGATAAGTATTGGGGATGTGTTGAAAAGATGAACAAGATCATCTATTATGCAATTATTCTTGATCCTCATCATAAGTTGGAGTACTTGGACTATGTTTTTGAGAAATTGTATGATGATTACATGATGCGAGAAACAATGAAGGTTGAAGTTCAAAATGGCATTTATGAGCTTTTTACGAAGTATAGAAGAAAGTATAGTCAAGCAAGTCATGGTGTTTCATCAAGCTCTTCTGAAAATTCAGCTGGTGGATCAACAACTAGTAATGGAAGTTTTAGTTTAGAAAAGAAGGGTAGAAAAGCTTTGATCTCAGAGTTCAAAAAGTTCAAGTCCGAAGTTCACGTGAACATGTAAAGTCCGAATTAGATAAATATCTTGTCAAGAGATTGAGAATGATGATGATGAGTCTAAAGGAGAGGACAATGTTCTTGATAAAGCAAAAGGACCCAAGTTTGACATATTAAATTGGTGGAAGATAAATGCACTTAGGTTTCCTATCCTTTCCAAGATGGCACGTGATATCTTAGCTGTTCCAGTCTCCACAGTTGCTTCAGAAGCTACATTTAGTACAGGGGGACGTGTTTTAGATGCTTTTAGGAGCTCTTTGTCTCCAAAAATAGTTCAAGCACTACTTTGTACTCAAGATTGGCTTCGCTGCTCTTCTATTCCTATATGTGTTGAGGAGGATTTGGCTGAGATTGAATCTATTGAAAGTGGTATGTATTCTTTAAAATTTTTGTTTTGTCATTCTTATGTTTTGTTGTTGTTATTATTATTATTATTATTATTCTTTTGGCTGATTTCTTGTTAATTATTTCAGAGTTGAGTAGGAATGGGGCCGATGCCACTATTGTAGACATATGATTTGGGGATTTAGGTTGCTTCTTGTTTTGGCCTTATTAATTGGTTCACTTATTGTTGGGAATAATTGATTTCTTTAGTAAATTTGCAACTTCCTTATATTTTGCAGGAAGTGATGCTTGAGTTGAGACTTTGGAGTTGGGAAAGTACTTGGATATTGAATGTTTGAATATGGTTTTAGCATTTTATTACTTTGTTTGAAATGTTTTAACTTGGCTTTTCTATTAAGATGTTTAATTGTTTATCTTTGGTACAAACAAAACAGTTGTTAACTATTGGCTATTGTTGTTTGCCTTTTGTGACTTATGGATGGAATAGACTAGTAGCATGATGTTGGCTAAATTTCTAGACAGGTTGAAAATTGAAATGTTGAATGGCATTAATGAGTTCATAATTTATGGATAGGTTGTGGACATGTTATTTTGGACAGGTGATGCATGTTTTTCAGATGTTGAATGGCATTAATTAGTAATCTTTGGGCAGGTTATGCATGTTGTTTCTGGATAGGTTGTGCATGGCAAATTACATTAGTTTACTAAGCAATTTTTGGACAGGTTGCTAATGTTTTTGCAAGTTGTGCATGTTATCTCTTGTTTATTAGATCTAATGCTTAGTTTTAAGCATGGTGCTATTTGCTATTTGTGTAGATGAATGTAATTACTTTGACTATCAATGAATGTACTTGCTAACTTAGCGCAAAAAAGATAGTACGCAGTTTTGTATTTTTTAGCTTCATAGGAATTTCAGATATCCGAATATCCGAATCCGAAAAACCCGGTATCCGGTCGGATAGTTACTATTTAATTATCCGATTGGGTATTTTTTCCCCATCTGAAGCCCGCAAAACCCAAATCCGAAAAATTTCATTACCCGAAAATCCGTTCCGACTTCCACCCTACCAAAGAATACACTTGTCTAGCTATCAATTGTACGTGTTTCATCAAACTTTTCATTTAAGAAGCTATCTTGATGAACATCTTTCATATTTGACTGTCACTAAGTCAGGTAATAGCAATGGAGTCACCTAATAGATCCTAGACTGGCTTTATGGATAGAAGGCTTACTCATAATCAATCCCTTTCTTTCTAAGTATGACCCCTCACTATCCAACATTGCCATGAAGGCTCTAACTCATTGGCTCTATTTGGCTTCTTGTAGATTAATATGTTTGTTTTGTGTGTTAATTTATTGCATGTATATACTTGTTTTGAGCTATCTTGAGCTTTATTTAATGTATTAGTATAGCATTTAGGTCGTACTTGTGCATATTAAGGTTTACATGTTCATAGTTAAAGTTAAGACTTAAATGCAACACTAATAGGCATTTATTGTTTGTTTTAGGTGAGATTCGAGAAGATAATTGGAGCTTGATTGAGGGTGCTTGCAGTGTGGAACAAATCTAAGGGTGTTTTGGACATAAAGGAATGAAGAAAAGTGCATTTGGAAGTGGCCGGGAGAAGGACGGAGTGACCGAGGCGAAACCGAGCACAACGGAAGCCAAATTTGAAGCTTGCAACCAAAAAAAGGACATGGACAAATTTTGGACATGTTTTAGGGTGCAAAAGATGGCTTAGGAAATCCTTGAAAGTGGTAAGAAGCCATGGAAGATCCCCCAAAGCGGTAAGAAGCCATAAAGAAAAATGGTGCGCGAATTGGAGCCAAAATGAGCGAGATATGAGCATTTTACTGTGAAGATCGGTCGACTTTTTGTCTAGGCTGGTCAACCCGGCTGGATTAGAATCGGGCTAACTTTGGCCAGTTAGCTTAGCCCCAAAGCCAGTCGACCGGCTGGGCACTCAGCTGGACGCAATTTCAGCTTTATTTAAGCTATTTTTCAGCCATTTTTTAAAAAGAACACCAACCCAATCAAACACCCATTTCCCTAAACCCAAAATCCACCAAAACTCACCTTACAAACTCACTTCTAAACATATTTAACACTTGGAATCAAGGATTCAAGAGGATCAAACACTAGGATTTGGGGCATAGCTTATGGATTGTAAAGCTTGGCTATGGATAGAAGGGTATCTCTCTTTTATCCTAAGTTTAATTATGTGTGATTAGAGCTATGTAGGGTGATTATATCTTGTATTTATGGATTGATTACTACTTTTTATTAATAGGAACTTGATGGATTTATGTATGTATGCTTTATGCTTAGGGTTTCAAAGGTTATTTTACATACATGTCTATTTATTTGTTGAAATGCCTCAATGATGTAGCATATGTATATTGAAGTCTGTTGTGCTATTAACCATTTCTAAATCATTATGCTAGCATGTCTATTTGTTTGTGTGGTGATTACATGAAGTGGGTATGACTATGTACATGTCTATGTGTGTGTTAGCATACTTAATAGCATAAATAGCTTCTATTGCTTACATGTTGGGTGCAATTGCTTAAATTGGTGTAATCTAAACATGTCTATGTATTTATTAGTAGAATATACTGGTGTATTCTCGAATGCCATGCCCTAGATGTGTGTGCCTTGTGCTTAAATGTCAATTCTCGTTATTGTGATGCGATCGATCGTACACAACTAGTAACTAGCCTAGGTCAAGTCCCCTTTGGCTTTCGATCCGGCCAATAGGGGACTTCAAAAGGCTAGTTAGTCCACCCTAATACCCTAGATTCGTAAGGACCACGCCGTGGCTCTAAGTGAGGCAAAGCTTAGGGACGGACTCGCATCGAGTCCTAGGGTCAGATTGGGGAACTAATTAGTAGACTTAGTGTTAAGGTTAAATCGATCTACACTCACCTAAAACCTTATTGGCTAGCCCTAATTCTTAAGTCATAAAGACCACACCGTACTGCTAGGCATCGCCACCTAGGGACGGACCTACACTGAGGCTTAGGGTATCAATTAGGAAGCTAATTATAGGTCTAGATTGGAGCACTTAGTATAATCCATTAAGTAACCCTAGAAAGACATAGTAATCACCCATAAACAGGACATAATCACCCTAGTCCTCCATTTTTTACGTTTGAATCCCCTTACATCACTTGATTCCTCCGTCACACACACACACACATCTTTTATTTCCTTGCCTTTAGATTAGGTTTATTTTTTCTGAGCTCCTTTTAAACCAAAAACCTAAAAACACCATAGTTCAAGGACCCAACATATAGCTCTTAGGACACACATAACTTAGGACACCATACACATCAAGCCTCCCCGTGAATTTGACCTCGCACTCGTACATACCGTACTACACGCGACCCATGCACTTGCGGGCTATTTAGGCTTGTGCTCAAATAGTGTATCATAGATCCAACTGCATCCTATGAGTTTGACCTCTTCAGATACAACTACAAGAGCCCAGACAAATTTAAAGTAACAAACTCTTAATCATTTGCTATGCTTCAATGGCAAACATCTAAATTGAAACTACTTCATTGTGTCTAGTAAGAACCACAATCCAAAACTTTAGAAACTTGTCAAAAAGACTTTCCAAAGCATCTATTAGATTACATGGTAACTCTCCTACTACGATAAGGCTCCTGGTGTAACAATGATAATATATAATATTTTTTCCTTTTCAAAATGGTACAGATTTATCTGAAAACCAAAAGATCTCCTATAGAGCAATTCCAAAATTAGGTAAATATTGAATCATACGATCATTCTCCAAGTATTTAGCATAAATGCCAGCAGGCATTCTTGCTCCTTAGATTGATATGTGATTCTCTCTATTCCAAAAGGATATATCAAGAAACAACACATCTTTCAACCTTTGGTTCCATCTATCAAGGATACTTAACATATTAGCTAGAATATTACAAATATGGAACTAAGCTCAAAGAAAGTTTGTGCCATAACCACGTTGCTCGTAATGTCCCACGTGTCACCTTGATGGTACCAAATAGAAGATGTAAACCGTCATCTCAAGATCACACTCCCACTATGACATAGACAGTGATATAGAAAATATCATGAGCCATTTTCCATGTCCACAAGTGTTCAATTTCTCCATTCACCCACACCATTTTCCTTGTGAAGAAAAATCTTGATGTAGATGATTGAGCAATAATCTATAACTTACAAGGTACTCCCCAAGCTCACGTAAGGCATGCTCCACTTTGATTAGGATCAAAGAGGCTTTGATGTATTCATCTAATTTCTACTCCACCTTAGTCTCAAACCACTAGGGACTTGTGTAATATCAAATGATCACATTTGTATTCTAGAGTAATCTCTAGTAAAACTAGTACTCAAAAGCTTACAAACTAGCTAGTTCATAAAGCCTCATATATTAATGTAAACCAATTTTCTAACACTTTATGAATTCCTTGTCACCTAGAGAAGAAAGGACCTTTACAAGTCGTTTTTCTTGTAGACAAGACCATTTGATGTTATATCTTTGAGATTTAGTAAGCTGCAAAATCCACACTCAACTAACTTCTTATCATGCTCTTAGACTAGATGTCCCTTAGGCAAGATTAGAAGTTA